>CM057459.1:38727500-39977500 GCA_016271365.2 Neoceratodus forsteri
GTAAAGACAGCCAGCTCACACCAGTTGAGAGGACGGTGGCAGAGACACTCACTGATGTCAGTGTCCATGGTGAAGTGGAAGGGGTGGACACCATGGAAGGTACGTAGGCAATGTCAGGGATGAGGACACATGGGGAATACGCACCATGCATGTAGTAACTGATATGTGTTGAACCCACAGACATGTCCACTGAGCCATGATCACCTGCAGTGGCCACCACGCAAACCCTGGACATGACGGCAGTGCCACAGGCATGCAAAGCCAACAGGCAGGAGCAAGAAGGGTCAGGTGGGTATGTGTGCCACAGGCACCTGTGCATATGTGCAGCAGTGGTAAATCCACATGCTGTACTGACATGCAGATGTCCCCCACAGGTACAGAGATGGACACCGAGAACCAGTAGGACACTGAGACGGATGCAGAGAGCACAATGATACCACAGGAAGAGGGCACTCAGGAAGCTGGTGAAGTTGTGGCTGGAGGCATCATCGGGCAAGTGCAGAGTCCGTCCCCAGGACCCCAATGCTGGACACCAGGTGCAGTACCATGCCCCCCCAGTGCCCCAACCAGAACAGACAGGCTGTCTATGGGAAGGAGGACCAGGACCGCTATCCCACAGCCATGCCATGATGACAGTGGAGATGAAGGGCCACCAACATGTCCACCCAGCCGCAGCCAGACAACACGTGAGCTACACCAGCTGGAGATGAACAGGCTGGCGGTGCAGTGCCAGAACACCATGGTGCTCATTGCACTGATGGAGGAGGTGCATGACATGTGCTGCAGCATAGAGAGGTGTGCCCATGCACAGGTGCAGCTACTCCAGCACCTACTGGGTTGCTGTGCACCATCCAATCATGTGCCACACACATCGCCATGCATGATGGATACTGAAACCCAGTGGTCTCCTAGCATTCCGGTCCCTGAACAGAACCTGGCCACACAGCTGTGCACACTGACCAGTGCACAGGAGATCATGGCACAGCACATGGGCACCACTGCCATCATAGACACAGAGGCCCAAAGCACCCAAGCACCCAACAGCGATGCAGAGAGCACACAGAGGGAGCCATTTGGTGGCATAATCAGCGAAGTTGTGCCTGATGGGAAGGCCTCAGACGGAGTGCCACAGACATTTCATAAGGTGGCAGGCTGTACATGGCATGGCATGACACCATGCACCCCCAAGGAAACTGTGGACAAGGGTGTCTGCACATCTCCAGGTGAAGCTGGATGGTTCCCTTGCACAGTAGAACAGCTGTGCAACATAGTCAAGCACATAGTACAGACTTGCACATGGACTGGGCAAGGTAGTGCTCCCCAACCCCCTACATGTGCATGGCACACAGCACCCACACATGTATGTAATGTACACCACCCCTATGGATGTACAAAGCATGCCACACATGTATGTACCCCCCTACCAACAAACACACTCACACACTGCAAATCTCTGCATGGGCTGTTCCCCGGGAAAAGGGGCCCCCCAAACCCCACACCCTACCATGCACCTACAAACACAGGAGCCACATGACACACCATGCAGGCCACACCTGCCTGCATGATCCCCCCAGCCCCCATGCATGGCTGCACTCAGTGAGTGGTTACATCATCATGCACCCGTACCCCACAGCAGACGCTACACATGGAGTCAGTGATGCTGCCAGGTGCACCTCTGTCCCACACGCAGTTTAGCATGGTGGTAGGACACGACACTGCTGGTCACACATGCCATGGCACATGCCCTGCTGCACTGTTGTAATGCCATGGAGGCACACTAATGCTGAAATGATCCTTCAACCAGTGCAACCTGTGCCACATGGCCACCCACTGTCCAGAGCTCACGGCATGGCTCTGCAATGGCCTCATCATTTGGTGTGTCTCCATGTGGATGCTCTGGCATGGGCACATGTCCACGTTTCACTGCACTACACTACAGAGCATGGCACATGCAGTGAACACCCTGCATGCCCTGCCACGGGCCAGCATATTAGTTCCCATGGTATGGTCCAGGTATTGAAAGTGTATCTTCAATAGCCCAATGGCCCTCTCCACGATGCTTCATGTTTTCCAATGTGCATGGTTCTAGGCCTCCTGCACAGGTGTGGACAGAGCTAGTATTGGTGTCATCAGATATGGGTGGAGCGGGTATTCACTGTCACCTGTAAGGGGGGAGAGAACAGGTAGAGCAGCATGTACGATGCAGTATGCTACACAGGTACAGTGACTGTGGCATTACCATACTCACCCAACAGCCAGCTGCCCAGTCATCTGTAATGCAGCATGGCACCAAGCCATGAGGCATCCAGTATGTAGGCATTATGGCATGAACCAGGGTACTTCGCACACATGTTTGTGAAGATGACATCTGCATCACACACAACCTGGCAGTTGACACTGTGGAATCCCTTTCTATTCTGGTATATGTCCTTGTGCACCAATGGGGTAAGTATGGCAATGTGTGAGCTGTTTATTGCACCATACACATTCGGCATGCCATGCATGGCACAGAATGCCTGCTTTGTGGCATGTATATCATCCAGCACCGGGGGGAATTTAATGTGCTCATGAACATGTGTGAGCAGGGCGTTGGTCACCTGTACCACTGCCTAGGACATGAACGTCTGGCATACACCCACTGAGTCACCTGTCACATGCTGGAATGAGCCGGTCGCATAGTACACAATGGTGCAGAGCACCTTTGTCTTAACCGGCATCACCCTTGAGCACCGTGCCTTGGGGCCAGTGTCATCACAGACCATGTCACACAGCTGGTTGATAGTGGCCCATGGGAAACTGAACTGCTTGATGCAGTGAGTGTCCCTCATGATGGCAGCATCTATCCTAGGTTGGAACACCCATGGCCATGGCCCTTGCCATGTTCACCTCTGCATCTTGTTGGCTAGCAGATATACATGCATCAATGCTCTGGGACACGTCCTTCACCTCCATTACTGTTGCCAGTCAGCCCATGCACCCACCACAGCATCCCCATTTATACAGCCCAGCACACCTGTCTGCACCTTTAAGTGGGCATGTCATGGCTCACATGCACCATGCTGTAACCTGTGCAGACAGTTTTCACATGACCATGCACATAGCATCGAATTGCAGCACTGTGCAGTGATGATGGTGGTGGCTTCGGTTGACTGGTTTGCAAGATTCCCACAATGGATGTCATGAGTGTCGGTGTACACTTTTACCAACAGACATGGGGAGAACCCTGTGGCATGTGACGGGCCATGACTGGGTAAGTAGCAGCCCTATGGGTGTCAGTGTGGGCCACTGTGGGGTGTGGCCACTGTCCGTGGTGATAACCATGTTTTATTTTCATGTCCCACACAGGATCTCCTTGGCCTGTCACACTGGGTGGAATTCACAAGACTGGAGCAGCCCAATGGTGCCTCATGCATAATCTGGACCCCACCATGATGAAGGAGATGCTGGTGCCTGCAATACTCAGGATACCTCACCCTGTGACTTGATGGCCCAGACCCATAGTATTTGGTGGACGGTACAGTGGTGTAGCATGTGGATGTGTCCTCGGCGGTGAGTACACAGTCACCAGGCAGATGCCCTCAGTCCCTGCTCGGGCTTGGTATTGGTCCACACATATGTACAGTGTTCTTAGTATGTCTGTGTTTTGCATTACAGCACTACAGGGGTCCCATCAGATGCATGGTGCTGTGGTCTCTTGGCAACCTGCATGAGACAGAGGACAGCGACACGAATGACAGCAAGTCGGGGGAGGTGCAGCCATCATGCCTGACAAGGTTGTGCCCATTAATGCTGTTGCCGCAGGGAACTTGTAATGGATGTTGGGGGGTGGCACAGTGGCCCCGGCATGTGTCCATAGTTTTCATTTTCTGTTTTTACGCCTGTGTTTCTGTTTTTTGGTATTGTATAAATCATGCTACTATAATGTGACGCTGCAGGCATGTTGTCCATATTACGCATACTTCTTTTACACCTGTGTGGTTATTGAGTCACTGGCTGCAGGTGGCATGTGGGTGTGGGTGTGTGTGTAGGGGGAGCTCTGTCACATCCAAGGTGGTGGTCATGTGTCTTCACAGCTGAGGGGCAGCAGGGGTGGTGGTGGTGCATGTGTCCAGCATGTGTGTCACACACACAGCATGCATGCAGGGACACCAGTTAGATGACGCTGTTGTTGGGGGGGACTCATTACGGTTTGTATGCATACGTTTCACTGTGCAGTGTCCACATTCCATCCAGGTGGGTCATTGTGCATTGTATCCTCTGTGTGCCACCACAGCTGTCATGCATTGCCCAGCCTTAGTGGGCCGGCCATTATGCATGCCGCGACACCCTTGGGCAGTCAGGGACTGTGCTGATGTCACTCTGCAGACTCAGACTCTGCTGCCCGGTTATCAGTTGGCATGTGGCTGCTACACAGCCACTGTCAGCTGTGTATTTGTCACTGCCCTGTGGAGTGTCCCGGTCATTCATGTGCGTGGCCATGCACCACCATCCACCATTGCCCGGCAACACTCACATGCCATGCTCCATATAACTGGTCGGGGAGCCTGGCAGTCTACATGGCTGTTGTGCATGCCATGTGGCCTGTATTGTGGGGACATGGGCATCCGCTCCAGATGTGGCCACTGGGCCCACCTGCCATGTACATCCCTGGCCACATGGTTCCACCAGTGTGGTCTGTCACATGTGCAGTGGGGTCTGTCATGGTGTATGTGGTGGCCGGGTGTGTGGTCATGCGTCCATGCACAGGGGTGTCTTGTCAGCCAGCTATTCTATGCGTACAGTTATGGCAGCCCTCACTCTGCCATAACTGTATGTGCCTGCCACCATGTGCCTGGCTGTCATACATGGTTTTGTGCATGTACGCAGCATCCACCTGCGCATGGCACTATGCAGCCATGCCCCTGTGGACATGACATGAATTGCAGCCATGGACCTGTGCACAGGTGGGCTACGTAGGCCCCATATGCCCTTTGTGCATGTCTCTGCATCGGGACCTGTGCATGGTTCATGCATAGCTGCATACATGTGCTCACTATACATGCCTGCACACCCCATGTTGACTTCGTGCATAGGTCCCAATATGCATTTTTCCCCCTCCACTCCTCCCCATCAGCCTCTCCTTCGGGCCACCAATGGGCCCCACAGCTCACTCCCACCTAGACTTCTATCCACCTCCACCACCATCGCAAATTGCAGCCACCCCTGGGGGGGGGGTAACCCGGTGTAACTCTTCATTGGGTGGGTCCCCCTCCTCCAAGGGGAAAGGTGCCAGTGGGGGCTGGCCAGTGTGCTCCTTCACTGGCCCCTCTGGGTGCTGCTGTGGCAGTCTCCAGGGCTAACCGGGGCTTCTGTGGCAGCGGGAGACTGGGTGGCCATCATCTGGTCAAGCAGGGAGCTTTTCTTTTCTTTTCTCCCCGGGGGCATGGCTTTACCCTGACATCAATGTGTATGCAGATGTCCACCATGCCCCCCAGTCAGCGGGCCTGACACATTGCCATTTTCCTGGCCTCCTTCAGGAGCCAGTAGGTGCCAGACCGCATCCCTTCCCCCCTCCTGGGAGAAGGTGAGCAGTCATCGGACGCTCAAGTCTTCTCCCCCCAGCCGGCCCTCTGGCATCCCGGGTCCATTCCCAAACCCGGGTTGCCAGCGTCGCAAGCTGAAATCCAACTGCTGCGCCGACAAGCTGGTGACCAATATGCATATTTGCATACCTGTCAAATCTACTTTTCTAGGTACTTGCTATGCTGTGCACCATGGGCTTGATTCTCAAAACTCAGTGTAAGCTGTACCAACAGTGGCTTGAGCTGATTGCTGGTGTGCCAGGAATTCTGCAGTCAATTCTCTATCGGGTCCTGGCGGCAAAGTCCAGCAGCTTGTGGCAACAGTGGCCCTGCACCAGACAGTGCATCTGTGAGGTGTGCCACAAGCTGCAGGGCAGCCAGTGGCAGCTGTGACCCTGGACAAGCAACTGGTGGCTAGCAGTCTACCCCCAGTCCTGATCCCCTTTTTATTAAAATCACTCACATCTCTGGTGGCTAGCGGCCCCCATCCCCGATCCCCTTATTATTAAAATAACTCACGTCCCTGATGGCTAGCGGTCCCCCCATCCCTGATCCCCTTTTTAATAAATAAAATCACATCCCTGGTGGTCTAGTGAACCCCTCCTCCCTATCCCCTTTCTGCCCCATTAAATATTGCTACATCTGTCCCTGGTGGTCTAGCGGACCCCTTCCCTATCCCTGATCTCCCCCATTAAAGAGTCATAAATCTGTACCTGGTGGTCTAGTGGACCCCAACCCCAACCCCGGCAGGCAGTGTCCCACCACCCTGCTCCCCCATCCCATCCCTGAGCCTGCGACCAGCACAACCCTCCGCTCACCACCATGGCCGGCCACTGACTGAGCTGTCAAGGAGCATGTACTGTATACAGTATGTGCTCATTGATTGACAGCTCAGTGAGCTGTCAAACAATGAGGATGTACTACATACCGTATGCACTTCTTGACAGCTCAATCAGTGGCTGGCCATGGTTTTGAGTGGAGGGCTGTACTGGTTGCCGGCTTGGGGATGGGATGGGGAGATTGGGGTGGTGGGGCACTGCCTGCTGGGTTGGAGGTCCACTAGACCACCAGATACAGATTTATGACTGTTTAATGGGCAGATCGGAGCTATGGAAGGGAGTCCACTAGACCACCAGGGATGTGATTTAATTTATCAAAAAGGGATCAGGGCTGGGAGGGACCACTAGCCAACAGGAACATGAGTTATTTTTATAAAAGGGGGATTGCGGCTGGGGGGGGGGACCACTAGCCACCAGGGATGTGAATTACTTTATTTAAAAGGGGATTGGGGATGGGAAGGGGGAACTGTGGCACATCGGCTCAAGTTTCTCAACCCTCCCAAAGGACACACTTCTAAGTACCCTTAGACCAGTCCTGGCTGGTCTAACAGTGCTTAGAAACGTGCCCTCTGAAAGGATTTTGAGAATCCTAAATTAGGGGATATGGCAGCCTGCATCTGTTGTAAGCCCCTGAGTGCCAAGCTGCAGCCTATTTTGTGCCACAAGGATGGTGCAAGCCCCCTTTGGTGCACATTTGAGAATTGCTCCCGGTACATCTTTTGGCTCAAGCCGCACCTTGCACCATTCCTTGTGACATAAGCCCCTTGCACCATTCAGGGTGGCTTTGAGAATCAGGCCCCTTGAGTTTTTTTATTTTCTCAGTCCTAAGCCTTGGCAGGAATGCTATTTGTAAGCCAAATGTGGTGGCCACCTTTTGTTTTCTTGAGAGAAATTGAAATTAACATATTTATAAAATACCCACATTCTGGTGGAACT
The DNA here is from genome assembly GCA_016271365.2 of Neoceratodus forsteri. Classification (NCBI taxonomy): domain Eukaryota; kingdom Metazoa; phylum Chordata; order Ceratodontiformes; family Ceratodontidae; genus Neoceratodus; species Neoceratodus forsteri. Next base: position 38,734,837 of record CM057459.1, read on the forward strand.
AGAACATTTTACCACCAAGTGAAACAGGAATTGTTTGCCCAATTTTGTTGCTCTGCTGCTTTAAATATTCTGCAAAGTTGATTGCACCAGCAAGGTAGAATTGTGTAATTCAATACTATCTCTATAAATGTCTGCAATGAACTAGTGATGGAAGCATTAATGATAATCTTTAACAACTCAAGTGATGAAACATATGTAAGTCACTGGTCAGGAAGTAAATAATACAACCTGTGTGCCCACGTAATCTTCCAACTATTGCTTTAAATAATTTCTGCCAACCTTCTTCAACACAGAACATGTCAGTGCTGATGTAGTGTTTATTCAGGTGAGCAGCACTTGTTATGGATGAATGAAAAGTACGCGCTTTATACAAAAGATCATGCATGCTCACGGGTTTATGAGCAGTGCAGTTTAAACCATGTATCCCATGTCTGACACTGTTTTTTAACCCCCTAAGGGACTGCAGTGCAATGCGACATAACCTTTAAAAGACAGTTGAGAAATAGTTTAGTTTTGGGACAGTAATGTTTTATATGATGGGTCAAACTTTTTCTTGCCATTTTTGCCAGTGCTAGAAATGGACAAAATTTACTGGGGGAACTCGCCACCTTGCAAGTAAGATCAAACATGTCTGATAAGGGTCGGGGCACTCTTTTCTCATTGTAGGTTGCATTTCACCACATTATTTATTCATTTTCATGTTTTTTGGTAGGTATGTGTTACATGGGAGCAGTCCTACCCCATTTTGCTCCTGAAACTACATCAGGCTTTTCATTTTACTCCTGGAACCGAGTTCCCCAGTCCCCCCCCATGTCAACAACTGATTTTCAGCATATATGAAAATGTCAATCATCCCGCCCCCCCACTGCGGATGAACTTTATTTTTATGAATAGTGACCTTTTAAAGTTTCTTGTCAATAACCTGTTGTCAATGTGTCTGCATGTTTAAGATAACAGTAAAGTCTTTGGGCCAGGTTGCTTGATAGACTGACTGGTGACTAAATCTAGGGCACATTCGGTACAGCAGGTTTTTAATAGAAACATAGATACTGAAAAAGATAAAGACAAAGACACACTGTCCATCTAATCTGCCGTGAGACTTTACCTTGAAACTGTTTTCCTTGTAGTACATTAGAACTTTCAATGTTGCAGGCAGTCAGTGGTCACAAAAATGCAACCCCAATAGTAAGGGAGATAGAGTAGCAGTTCTATAATTTACATTATAGAAACAACTGAACACAGAGTCTTGTGGGTTGGGGTCATTTGCTTTTGTGACAGCATTCTTGACCCATCTTTTAAACTCTCATTTCATGTCAAGGGCTCATTAACAACTTTATGTAATACACTAGAAAAGAAGTATGTTCCCTAATGTGATTATTGTGTGCTTTTCCATGATCAGATCTCCCACATGGTTCATATTAGCACAACTACTGGGGATATATAAACTGCCTGAACAGAAGTTGATCAATCATCTGACTTATTCTTCCCATCTTATTTTGTTGTATCCATTGACAGAACTATTTCATCACATCTGCTCCCTATGAATTTCAGTTACATTATTACAGTATGTTTCTGCAAAGAAAGAAGCATGGGGTACCATAAGCAGTTGCAGATCCTTTTGCTAAGAGATCACTGACATCACTTAGTGCTGGTCATGACACTGCAACTCCGATTTGCTATGCACACCAGGGGTTGCAACCCTTCCCTGCGTGGTCAGAGTAACATAGCACTATGAAGTAGTAAGGGATTTAGGGCCCATCCTGTCTGCCGATCCTGCCACACAGCAGGGATTAACTTGATTATGCAATGGGTGAGAAGAATTTTGAAACCTAATTGGTTGAGATCTCCTCTTACCCATGATTAAATCCCAGCACATAATCACTGGTAAGAACAAATTCTAGTCAGAGCCAACACAGCTGCATCAACACTTTAAATTTCCCACTTACCAGCAGTCAAGGTTAGTAGAGAAACTGAAAGCCATAGACTCAGCTCCCCATGAGCGGACGACAGCAGTTACTGCTGCGAAATGCAGACATCTCCCTTGCTCTTTCTTTCTCGCCACAACATGTGAATTCTCGCACCAGCCGTGCCATCAGACATGGAGATAAGGTCTCAGAACACTTTGTGAATTGGTGCCGTTATCTTTTTATATTTTAATTTTGAGTTATGGCATTACAATGTTATGAATGTCTGCCTTAATGTATGAGATCACAGCAAGTTCTTAATGCTCAATACTCTGCCATGCCCAAGATGGCCGCTGGAGCTCAGTATGCATGCACAACTTCTCAGGCATACATACTGAGCTCCAGCAGCCATCTTGGGCATGGCAGGCTCCTTTTATTTCTGAGGAAGTGATGGGCGGTAAAGTAGTGCGCTTGTGGGGGAGGGGCTGCTGTGAGCATGGAGGGAAGGGCAGTGTAGACACCACACAAAACGAATGACCGCAGCAGTGTGGAAGATGGCTGCCACATTGTGGAAGATAACTGGGACAGATTCCGGTCACATGCTTCCACTGTCCCTTCTCTCTCCTCAACTGATAGCAATACACCATGCTCCAGAAGCCATCTTGGGCATGGCAGGCTCCTTTTTTTTCTGCAGAGGTGATGGGTGGTAAAGTAGTGTGCCAGCAGAGGGGGGAGGGCTACTGCATCCATGGAGGGGAGAGGTAGTGGAGACACCACATAAAACAAATGACCGCAGCAGTGTGGAAGACAGCCACCACGTTGTGGCAGATAACTAGACAGATTCTGGTCACGTGCTTCCACTGTCCATTCTTTCTTCTCTACAGATAGCAATAAATTAGCATGACTCCACCCACACAGCCGTAAAAGGTGACAGCAGTTTTTTTTTTGTGCTGATGAGAAATCCATTCACCCCATACACTAAACTGTTCCCTAGGCGTCAGGGTTAAGTAAAAGCACCAATGACATCAGCATTTAAGGCCATGCCTAGACTATAGTGAAACTGCCACCAATCACTGCTCTTCAATCGAAAAAGTTGTTCTCAGGCTCAGTACAGCACTTAGTAAAATAGCAGCGGACCCCAATGCTTAAAAGACAGCACAACCACCACTATCTGCAGCTCTTCAAATGAATTATCAAAACTGAAACTCACCATGTCACTGTAATTCAATATAAATTCTTTCTGCTCCCACAGCTTTCTAAAACATTTTACAAAAATGCATATAAATACAGAACCCTTTGTGCTGGAGGGTACAGGACCATCTTTTAACTATACACAATCATCCTACCCTATTACTTTCGAGCACTGACAGGGCCACCAACTGGTCTCCATACCAAAAATGAGAATGTTTTTTCCCCCATGAACCATACACATTAAAAAAAAAACATTGAACATTTTTGTGTGTTTTTTTTTTAATTCTTAATTTATACAAAAAATAAAAACAGCAATAATACACTCCAGGGTGTGGTATGTCATGGATATTGTTACTTCTTGAGTGCATGAGACACTTCACCTACAGCCTTATACCTCACAATGCACCCAAAGTGGGACAATATCCATGGACATACAATAACCTAGCATGTATTACTGATTTTTTATTTATTTCTTTATGTCACCTCTCTGGCTTGTCCCCCATTGTCCAAGACAGGATCAGCCCCATCCTTGGAATCCCTGACACTGGACCTCACTTCACTTACAATTCCATGGACTTACTCCCCATTGCAGGGCCTAACAGCACCAGGCTCAAACCTCTCACCTCCTCTAGAGCATGAAGGCAGGGGAACCTGGGGTGTGGAGCACGTGGCCAGTGGCAGGATCCAAGCAGTCCCTTTTCATCTGCTTACACCATGACATTCTATTTTCCCATTGTATCCCTTCCCCTCAGGATGCTGGCATGCTAGGAGTTCCATGGCTGCCCATGCTGAGTGTGGTGGAGCATAACATGGCTGGTATCCCCCCTCCCTCCACTGCAGTGCTGCCCATGGTCACACGGTTGGCAGTGTTGCAGCAGAGGCCGCTGCTCTGCCTCCCCGGTGGTGAAGAACATCCTCTGAGATGCTTGCTCTTTCTCCCCCCAGCTGGCCCCTGACAACCCAGCTGGTTCATGAACAGAGGTTGCCAGCGTTGCAAGTGCTGGTGCTATGGCTGTGCTAACACATCACCCTTATTATTGATTAATTTGTATACGGATACACATTCAAGCTTATCACCCAGAATGCCAGAGTTCTGTGGAATGCAAAATTTGGCCAGAACAATTCAGGAAGAACAACAATTCTGCTTCTGAAATGCGATTCACAATTTTTCAATCAACTCCAAAGTATTCCAAAAATTGTGTCATTTAAACTGCCAGTTAGTTTGCCACAGATTACATAAACTGTGGCTTAGTTTTATATGTGTGGAAACCCAATCTTCGGATTTATGTTATCTACAAATTAGTATTCCACAGTTCAAATTCTGCTTTTGAAATTTTGAGATTAGAGAATACATCAGAATGTTCTAAAATTCCACGGAATCCCATGCCACTGAAATTTGAAAATTCCATGCAGTACTACTAAATGATACACATGTGCATGCTATGTGACCTTCCTTCAGGAATCTGTCTAGTCCTGCTTTAAAACCCTAAAAAATGCTAGCTTTTATATTCTTGCCAGGTATGCTATTCCACGTTATCCACACTCTAATAATGCTTTCCAGTGTTTCCCCACACATGGCCTCTAGTTCTGCTTCACTCACCAGCTCAAACATAGATCTATGTGATAACGGCGATCGCAAAACAGCGATCGTCGTTAGGGTGAATGAAAATCGCTGAAAAAATGTTTTAGTGATGCAGTCCCCAGTGCACAGCAAAAGGGTGCTGGGGACTTAGATTTTAAATGTAAATGCAGGGGGCTGCACCCCCCCCGCATCCCCCACTTAAGGATTTTCAACTCCGGGGGAATACATGTCGGGGCGGGCTGCAAAACCCCCAAAAAATATTTTTGGGCCGGGCGCAAGAAAAGACACCCGTGCCCGGACCCAAACCCAGCACCATTCATGCTCCAGCCCTGAACCCACCCACCACTCCATGGGAGCAGCTCAGCAACTCACCACGGCACTGCCCCTCACATTCTCTCCCTCCGATCCCACCCAACGCTCAGCGTGCTCGCTCCCCCCCCACGTGCATATACATGTAGCAACAGGATGCCGCTATATTAGCACACCCCCATCCAGTCACCCTCCTTCCCTCATCGCTGTGGTGTAAGGAGCTACGATGGAGTCACCGTTTCAGTAGGTGCCCAATTGCGGTTGTCAAAGTCACAGGATACCCTCAAACATCCAGGTATTTTCAACTGTGTCAGTCTCCTCTGGTATTTGGAACAAAGTGATTGTGTCCTATCATAGCTTTCTCTTCTTTAGGCTGAATAATGAGTATTTCCAATCTCTCCTAACACCTCTTGCAATCCAAGCTGCTAATAAGCTTAGTGTTCTTGTACTAAACCCTCTAGATCTCTTCATTTCTCATTCCATACTGTGGTTATCAGAACTATATGCCACACTCCATGTGTGGTCTAACCATAGAGGTGAAGGATCAACAACTTTGACCGTCTCATTATTCCATCCTAATGCACCCTATAATTTTATTTGGTCTCTTGACTGTAACAGCACATTACCTGCATGGCTTCAGCTTACTGTCAACAATCACCCCACGTCCATTTTCTTTGTTGTGTTGTCCACTATTGCACCACATACAATGTACTGTATTTCACTGTTTGGAAGTGGCAGATTCCATTGCATGTTTCAAGTTTTGGCTGTGGCTTCTAAATTGGGGCTGCTGCCAGCTACCAAAAAGGGATGGCTGCTGAGCAGAAGAAATAGTACCATATTCAGAGTGTTACAATGATCAACATAGGTGAGAACAGCAACAATACCGTCTCTCTATAAAATATGCAGTGTCTGAACGACTCATATTTCTTTGGGATATCACCTGAGTTCGATCACATGTATCACACTACAATGGATATGATTTGGGACATGTGTATAAAGTCTGAATTTCACATCTGAAAACATTTCTCCAATTGTAAAGATGTTGTATTCCTCACTAGTCCCTCCATATCCTGAAGAAAGCAACTACTGTACAATAACTGTAATTTTTTTTCCTCACAGATCAGGAGACTGATTCACAGACTGCTCCCAGAAGAGGTTATTCACCATTCTCATGTCCCAAAGAAAACAACTGTTGAGTAGCCTCCGAGAGAATTAAATATTAAACCAGGAGCCAAAATAATAATTGTAACCTTTCCTTTTCTCACATACTAACACAATCAGAATGACTCATAGTGGAACCAACTCATGGACTGCCACCTCCAATGCAAAATTACAACATTAATTGTTCAGTCTATTTCAGGATCTGCCGATTTCACTGTTTCTTCACCATGGCTTCAAAATGGGGGCGGCTTCTATTGATAATGTTTTTTTTTTTCAGCCGTAGCTTCTAAATGGGGGTGGATACTAAACAGGGTTGTCTTCTAAATTGTGAAACACGCTATATGTGATCCAGATATCTCAATCCAAAGTGTAGTATCTTGCTTTTCACCATGTAAAACCTATGCCCTCATTTCTAGGTCAATGTATATAATGTATTGAGATCTCTCTGTAGCTCACCCCTCCTTCTGCTGTATTCAATCTTCTTGCTAATTTAGTGTCATCAGCAAATTTCAGCTGCTGACCCCCTTCTACAAGTCATTAATAAATATGTTAAAGAGCCCTTGGGGTGTCCCACTCAGACATCTATCCACTCTAAGTTTACCTCCAAACTACAAGCACCTTAAAAAAGTTTGATAAAAAATGCTTTTAAATCCTGCTAGGTACCTAGTCTTAAAAACTATTTTAAAAATGGTTTAGAGCTGGCATGGTTTCACTCACATGTCTGGTCATGAGTAAAAAATGGTTTAAGCTTTAATGGTTTAACCAAAACAGTGCGAACAGACAAGCACAGTTTGGGGTGTTGGAATTAATATGAAATGGTTACAAGCTGAAAAGGTTAAACACCAGCAGCGTGGACATATTACACCGTTATCAAGAATGATCACTACATAGTCGGGCTACACTAAAATGGTTTAACTAAACTGGTTTTGAAAAACAGTTTTGTAGTGTGGACAGGGCCTTAATGGTGACTGTTTAAGTTCCTCTCTGCTTTCTACCTGTCAGCCAGTTTGCTATGCACCTCCTGTGTATGAACATCGTCATGGCCAAGGGAGGGATAGTGAGGCTTAATAAAGGGGAGGGAGGGTGGGCAGAGGGTGACTGTGAAAAGGCAGAGATACTAAACAAATATTTTTGCTCAGTATTTACAAAGGAAGAGGGAGGTACTTAAAACAAACAGTAGAAACACTCTGGATACAGAAGTTGATACCAGCCATTTACAGAAGAAGGGTTCTGAAAAACTCTTAAAACTGAAGGTGGACAAAGCAATGGGGCCTGATGGGATTCATCCCAGAATTCTAAAAGAACTAAGGGTAGAACTAGTGACACCACTGACTACCCTCTTTAACAAATCATGGGAGGATGGGGTGGTACCCAAGGACTGGAGGAGGGCAGATGTGATTCCCCTTCACAAAAGTAGGAGCAAGGCAGAAGCAGGAAACTACAGACCTGTTAGTTTAACCTCAGTGGTAGGGAAAATGATGGAATCACTTCTGAAGGAAAGAATTGTTCAATATCTAGAGGCCAGAGGGGCACAGGACCCAAGGCAGCATGGATTCACAGCGGGAAGGTCATGCCAGACAAATCTGATAGATTTCTTTGACTGGGTGACCAAAGTAGTTGATCAGGGAGGGGCTGTGGACATGGCCTACCTAGACTTTAGCAAGGCATTTGACACCGTCCCACACAAAAGATTAATACACAAGTTAGCCAGCCTGGGAGTGGGTCCCAAGATGACAGCCTGGGTAAAGAATTTGCTGGAGAATAGGACACAGAGAGTAATAGTAAATGGAGTCCACTCTGAAAAAAGGGGGTTAGTAGTGGGGTACCACAGGGTTCAGTATTAGGACCAGTCCTCTTCAATGTCTTTATAAGTGACATTGCAGAGGGACTGGAAGGAAAAGTATGTCTCTTTGCAGATGACACAAAGATCTGCAACAGAGTTGATGCACAAGGTGGAGTGGAAAGGATGAAAAGGGACTTGGCAAGGTTAGAGGAATGGTCAAATGTATGGCAGCTTAGATTCAATGCTAAGAAGTGCAAGGTAATGCACCTGGGAAACAAAAACCCAGGGGAAGAGTACACAATGGGGGGTGAGATACTAACAACAACAAAAATGGAAAGGGACCTGGGGGTAGTCATATCAGATGACCTAAAGGTGGGCAAGCAATGTGAGAGGGCAGCAAGGAGGGCTGGGGGGATACTGGGATGCATAGGGAGAGGCATCACCAGTAGAAAACAGGAAGTTATTATCCCTCTGTACAGACAGCTAGTGAGACCCCATCTGGTACTCATGCAGTTCTGAGACCCAATCTCTGCAAAGACATAGACAGGATGGAAGCTGTCCAGAGGAGGGCACTAAAATGGTGCAGGGTCTGCACTGGAAGACATAAGAAGAGACTTAAGGAGCTTAATATGTATAGCCTCGAGGAAAGGAGGAGAGGGGGACATGATAGAAACTTTCAAGTACCTCAAGGAATCAACAAAGTCCAAGAGGGTAGCATCTTTCAAAAAAGAGGTGTGCAAGAACAAAGGGGCACAATTTGAAGATAGAAGAGGCGCTCAGAGGTAATTTAAGAGTATTTTTCACAGAGAGGGTGGTGGATGTATGGAACGCCTTCCAGAGGAGGTTGTGGAGTCACAAACAGTGGTGGAATTCAAGCATGCATGGGACAGTCATAAAGGCAATTCTAGGGGTTGGGGGTAGGAAGAACTAGGCTGCTGGTTAACTAGGATCTGCAGCTTATCCATCAGGTAGGGAAATGGGCAGACTGGGTGGGCCAAGCGGTCCTTATCTGCCGTCAAATTCTATGTTTCTCTGTTTCTATGTTTCTATGGGGTTTCCATGTAGGTGTTGTGTCAACGGCCTTGCTGATGTTTAGATATACTGCATCTCCTCTCCATCACACTAGTTACCTTCTTTGTAATGCAAAGGGAAGGGGAGACTTAAAACATTCAAATACCCAAGGTGGGTTAAAGGAGTGGACTGCCAGCAACTGTTCAGATGATGCAAGGGGTCTGCGACAAGAAGGCACATTTTATGTTGGTGGGGGGAATTCAGGAGGGATGTGATGAAACACTTCTTAACAGAGGGGCTGATGGACACACAGATCCATCTACCCAGGGAGGTCCTGTATCTTGGCTGATCAGAGGTGGGGTCTTTCTTGGAGTTCTCAACCCTATGCTCACCCCATTCTAATATAATCTTCAAACGTACAGAATTGTGTCTCCCCACATGTTGCCAACAACCTGTAGGCCCTGTCTGAAAAAAACAGATCACATCTGAACTTATTTTCTTGGGGAATGGGGTGAGCATTAGGGTTAAAAATCCTAAGGAAGACCCCGCTCCTGATTTGCCAAGACTCAGGACAGCAAAAACCATAATGTTTTTTCCTTTTGCTGCTTGGGTGGTGGTGGGGTATTAGGGTTGGAAACCCTAACACCACATTTCCCTACTATTGTCACTTTAATCTGAACCCTAACTTGTGCATTAATGCAGCTTTTGGCAAGGAATAACACACACACACACACACACACACACACTGATGCCAGCCAGGATGCAGCACAGTACCTTGCAGTAAGTGAGATGACATAAAATATTGCTTGACAAAAGGGCTTAATTGCTACTGAACTGCATTGTTCCCCGTAGCATACTGCAGCACTCTGCAGTAATACTGCAAGGTACTGTGTTGCATCCTGGCTGGCACTGCTGTATATAATAAAAACAGCTGCTGGGGTGTCCAGATGTGCTCTGATACACAGACACCTCAGGTGCATTGTGGGGCATGAGGTCTATGCTTGCTGAGTGCCTTCAACCACACAAGAAGTTCATGGCCAGACACCTCGGATGGTGTAATTCTACTTATACAACAGGTCCTAAATTGATTTGCGAAGTGCAAACAATCATTTAGTTCTCAACTACCTGGATGTGCTCTGATAACTGGACAGTCAGGTGATGCTCTCAGACAATCAGATGGCTAGGATTTCATCAGCTGTACTATTGGATTTTGAGCATGCTCCCAGAGTTAGGGTTCACGTTTGGTGACTTCTATTTAAAATCCTGATTCCTGTTCACATGTTCTATAACTCAGACTCTTGAACTCAATGCACCGAAGTTCACAAGGTTCATAGATGGGGCCAAAATTAACACACTCTGATGAATTCAGTCCAGTTCATTCATGAGTGCTCAAGGTATAAACATTACAGAAAAGTAATTTAAATAAACAATATGTTGCTGTTATTTTCTGGAACACAAAATATCTAAACCCTAAGTGGTAAAAATTATCAGAATAATAGTATTATCCATTCTTTTTATGCTTGCAGCTGTCCCATTTTAAAATATGTTGTAGCTTTTGATTTACCTGTATTTGGATATAAAAAAATGTTTTGGGCATCTGTTGTATGAGCAAAAGAAAAAAGTAAGGGCTAACACATGACAGACCAAAGATTATGTTATAACAATGGTTCCACTCATTCACAGCGCTGGCGTTAGTGCACCCGGTTGTCAGGGCGCCAAGTCAGGATTTCGACTAGCCCATTTTTTCCAGGGGGCTGCACCCCCCCCCCTTTTATTAATATTCTAACTCTGAAGGAGGGCAGACCTAGGGAAGGGAGCACAAATCTCAAAATCAGTGCCCTGATGTGCCAGCGCACTAATGCCGGCGCTCTAATGGCCGGAAAGTGAATTTCTTTACTCTCAGAGCACCTAGTGTGAGACATTACTATCTGCTGATGACAGTTCTGTTACCAGTAATTATAAAAAAAAATGTATGGGCAACAATGAAAATGTATTTTTTTTTTCACACACCCTTGGTGTATAATACCGTGTCGTATTGCATGCCTTGGGTGTGTAAAAGAACTTGTTGCACACTGTTATCCACACATCATTCTATATGTAACTACTGACTGGTTTAGGCTATCAGAAGATTACTATGGTTTATGTACAGAGAGTAACTTTTACATCTGAGTTGTATTTGAAAATAAATTGAAAATAGTTTCTGTAGATTGTACCATGTAACATGTATAGAAAAATAAGATATGTAGATTTATATAGAATAGCATCCACACACACAAAAACCTGGTATCAGTACCATAAAAACCTGTATCAAGAGGACTGATTCTTAACAATCACACTCCAAGCTTCTATTTTAAAAAATTACGTTTTCTTGTCTAATGGTTCCAATGTTAGAACTTTCAAAAGATAAGGGTCTCGATTTTCAAAGATTGGGATGGGTGCAAGGGGGCTTGCGGCAAAGAGAAATGGTGCAAGGGGCTTCTTGCACTGCACTTGAGCCAGTCCCAATTTTCTAAGGGACCATGTGCCTCTGGGGGACCACCTGCACCAACCGGGCTTGTGCCATCCTCGCGATGACCACACCGGTGCACCACAGTGGAAGGGGGTTTGTGCCAGGGCAGGGCTGCAGTATCCCCAACATTGGGATTTTGCAAGCCCCCAGAAGGGGTGCATGGACCCTGCAGTGAGACCAGCCCAGATCTGATCTAAGCTGCTGTGCACCACTGCCACAGACCTCGCTGGGTGGGAGGAGTGACCCTGTGCCCCCTTGGGGAAGGCACCCATCAAGCCACCAACACCTGTCAGACTAGCATTGGAGTAACCGGTGGTCCCTGGCAGGTGAGAGCCCTCAACTACCCCTCCCCCATGGTGGTGTTGATGTGTATGCCACCCCCCAGGACCTGCATCTTCCCTGCTGTCCCCTATCGGGGTAGTTGTCACCCTCCCAGCCAGACCCATCCAATGCCCGCCTGCAAGCCTGGTTATCCTCCAGCCAATACGTCAGCCACCAGGGTGACCAGCCAGAGGGTCACCATCATCGCTCCCCCCCAATGCCACAAGTCTGTGCTGCAGCTTGCGGGAGTCCCCTTTTGTGCGCCATTTCATCGTTGCATGGGTCAGCTTGAGGCAAAGTTGGGAACTTTGGCACCAGGATCCCTCTTCTCTTAAAACTGGTGCAGAGTCCCCAGCACACCTGAGTTTGCTGCAGCCAGCAGTTTACTGTAAAATGCAACACTCTAAATTGGCTTTTGAAAATGGAGTGCAATTTCTTTAAAATGGAATAACACTGGAACTGCTGGGCTAGAAATGTAATATTTTTAATGAAAATTTAGAGTCAGAAAACTTGATATATTGATACATAATGTTGCTAAATCTTCCATATACTATATCAATATATGAAAACATAATCTGTTTTTGTTTTTAAATCTTATTTTTAACAACATTTTATACTGACATGTATAGACATGTATCACCACATGAGAACTGTATTGCTGTGATGTATTCATATTGATTAGACTCCAGGCTTTTGTTTAAAGAAACATTAATTTCCTAAACCTAACAGTTCAGAAGATAAGCTTTTTAAATTGAATTTCAAGCATTATAAATTATGATAAAAAAACAGTGTTTTTTTCTGTTTAAGAATATTCAAATGTTTTCTAGTTTACAGCACCATTTGAAAGTTACAGTAATAGTGTTTTGGTTTAGTGAACTGAAATGTTCTGCCTACCAGAGAAATGTCTAATGAGCGTTTAATATTGTGCCACATGTCAAGGAATTTGCTGGTTGGTTATTATACAACATGGCCTTTTTTGCCACTGCATCATGAGACTTGAAATCGCTTCATGCTAGCATTAACTTAATTCTGTTTTAGTGCTGTACTACAAAATTCTATCACTATAGTATCGAGTCCTTAAGATGTAGCTCATACAAATGTACCTATATATTTGCAGAATACAGTTATTTCATTTGCAGCAAAGAAAAGTAGCAAGCACTCCCATTGTGAAGTACAGTATATTTTTTTAAAAGTAGTGGTACACATTAGCAAAAAAATGTCATCCTACCTTTTTAAGGAATAATGTACTCCTGATATTCTTAGATTTTTTCACTGGCTATTTTAAATTTATTCAGCTACTGTATTTATGAGGTCATTTTTAATAATACATTTTGTAATGTGTGCAGCTCTACAATAAAGATTGCAGCCTAAGTAAAAATTGCATTTACTACAAATGCTCTTTAGCAGTACACACTATATTTATAATGCTGCTAACTTTCCCCTCACAGCACTTTTATCTCTTTGTTTTCCAGCACGAGCTGCACCAGTTCAAAGTCTTGCTTTATGGCATGACACAAATCTTTGCAAACTTTTCTTGTCATTTTTTTCAAGAACTTTCCATTGAATGTTTAGAAAGTTCCCTGGCTCTAGTTGGATCCTTTCATGGTCAATGTCAGCTCAGCTCCCTACAGAAATATTCAGAGACAGCGTGAGAAAGAGAGAGGCCCCATTTACATGTACAGCATAACTCAGTTACTGTGGTATCAGCTGCCAAGTAATTGAGCTACAGGTGCATGTAAACCCCCCAAATGATGACCTGAGAATCAAATTGGAATCCCGTTGGAACGTGTCGGTACAAGTGAACAGATAACCTGTAACTGCGTCAGACTCTTCATGTAAACCTGCTCAAGATCTGTATCAATCCTGACTGCATACACAGAAATACCTAGTCCTCAACTGGAGTATGTACATGCATTATAACTGAATTGCTAGGTAATTAATACCTCAGTAGTTGAGTTATGCAGAGCAATGTATACAGGAAATACTGCAAAAATAAATGATCACCGGCCCCATGAAATGCACGCATTTCGGACTCCTCCACTACGCTGACCTTCAGCATCTTGGCTCCCACAATCTGGCATATCTGCCCTCTCTCTCTCCCTCCCTCCCTCCTTGCATCTCACTGATTCCCTATAACTCTTTAAATCCCACCTTAAAACCAACCACTTTTCACCATCCTGTACTCTGGATCAGTTTTTCTCTAACATCAGTTCAATGATTCCTGTTTTGTCATTTACTGATGTAGACAACTAAGTCCTTGGGTGGTGGGGGGTCTCTTAAAAAAGGAACTGTCAAGCATTGGGCATGGCAGGAGGAGACTTGAGATATTCTTACACCCCACTTGAATCCTGCTAATAACTGTTTTTTACTCTGAGAATTCAGTACATATTTGCTTTGATAAGCATTTGAATTACCTTTTACTCAGTCTTTATCCCTGGTAGGGGCTTCCCTGAACCTCCCTTCCCTTTGAATGTACTTCTTCTCAGAAGGAGTGGTGGATTCCTGGAACATCCTTTCAGTGGAGGTGGAGCAATTTGCAAAAGTAGCGGAGGGGTTCAAGAATGCATGGGATAGACACAAGGGAATAATAGTGGAAAAGAAGGGGAAGGGAGAAAGAGCTGTAGATCAAGTACAGTCTGCAGTAATAATGTAGGTAGGGAAATGGGCAGACTAGGTGAGCCAAGCAGTCCTTATCTGCCATCAGTTTTTATGTTTTTGTGTTACAATAAGTAGAAGTTAGTACATTCAAAAATTGTAAACAGTTTCAATATTTATTTTATAAACAACACACAGTACTTTATGTTGAGTTATGTAGTAGACATTGGCTCTCATGCTGCTGACTGATTTCCATCAACTCTTACAATGTGGGTCACGACAGTGATCCCAGTTCAGTATCTCTCCCAAGTGGAGGTTCTGCCTGAGGCTTGCATTTCCATTTTAATCTCCCTCTACGTGGGTACACAGACTAGGCAACCACTCCTCAGAAAGGCTCAGCTGTGATGGCATTTGGATTTAATGCAGCATGGGATAGAGATCCATGACTCTTCTCTTAACAACTGCCTTTCTCCCAGAGAACGTGGTTCAAATTACGTGCCATGCCTCCATGGTAGGACTAAAACAAACACCCTAGCTCTGCACAGCATCCTCTCCAGCTGGGAGCTCCTGAACACTACTATGGCACATATTGCGCCTTGGGGATTGTCCCTACATGTGTAAACCCATAATTGAACCTGGTCTGCAATAGAAAGTACCTCCTCTGACTTCTGGGTCACGGACAAAAAGCCTCCCTGAGGAGCAGATGCACACCTGAATTTTGGGCCCACTGGGGTGCTCATGAAGACTGGTGCTAGCAGAGAACATGGTACATACACAGATCTGGAACCCTGAGCCACACCTATATATATATTTTATGTCACTGGTGTATCCACTAATGCAGAAATGCAATTACTGGTATAATCTCCCTCTGGCCACACTATTGTAGCCACTTCTATTCACCCAGCATGACTCTTTGTGAACACCGGGATAGGAGACAATGTGTTCACTCCCAGGCCAGAGGTCATGTGCATACCTTCTGACCACACAGTTGCACAAGGATACTTTCTATGAATGCCCATAGGGTGATTTTCTGCTGGCTCCCTGTAAGTACCCCAGACCATATCATGGGGGAAGCTGCTCTCAGACAGGAGAAACTCTTAGCCTAAACCAGTAACCCAATTATGAAGGCTACAATGAAAATCACTAACACGTTGTTTGTAACTCAGTGTGTCTTTTTTGGTGAAATATTGCAATTAAATACATACATACATACATAAACACACTTCCGATTGATTCATTTTCTCAGGTGCCCTGTATCACACTTCATAGCACTAATAGCATTGCTTATTCCAATTTCATTCTCTCTTTTCACCTTTTAATTGTATAGGTATGATAGAATTGAATATTTTTATAATGTCGCTGTAGCTTTCCCTATTGTAAAGCATTTTGGGATACACTTGCATGAAAGATGCTACATAAACCTCACCCAGGGGCACTGGTTGAGTGTAACATGCTCTTAAATAAGTGACCCAGTTTTCCACCCTGGCCCAGATGAGTCCTACCACTCTGAGCTGGTAGGGCTTGGAAGGCATGACAGAAGCAGAGCCTTCAGACTATACAGGCAAGGTTGAAGTCTTCTCACAATAGTAGCTCCTCCTGTGGTAGGGTTCAGTTGTCATGGGTGACCATGAATGTCATGACACCCTGTCTAGAGAAGATATGAGTCAGGAGCATCAGCAGATACTGTGGGTGAGGGGTAGACTACAAAATAAGGAACAAAATCACTCGCACTCCCTATGAACATGACATCAATCAAACATTTCATGCCACCAGCCACGGGTGAAGACCAGCTCCACCAAGTGAATCAGAATGGACTTAGGGCTTCCATGCTGCCCATCCCCAGGCCATACTATGTGGGGGGGATTTTCTTATGGGATGCTCCCACCCCAGTGGTATGTAGTTTGCAAAGGGACTTGTGAGACAGGTGAAAAGGACATCAGCAACTGAAAGAGAGGGACAGCTGGAGGATACAGGCAGCAAGTGGAGATAAAAAGTAAATTTAAAGAAAGATTCTATATATAGAGTAATTGTATTGCATTTAATTTCCCTGCACTGCACTGCATTGTTTTCTCTTCTATTGTGAATTATATGAACTAGCATGCAACAAACACTGCGCTCTGCCCCATGAGGTACTGAAGACATTAGGGTTAATCCAGGCCACAAAACTAAGCTCTAAAATCATAATTATAAAATAAAACATGGCACCGTATATGGAAACAAAAATAAGCAGCCGGGATAAGCACTAGAGCTGAAATAGAAATTGAGAACAGAAATATCTGAACAAATTGTAATTTGACAAGCTTTGCTGACCATTTTGTGTTCTTTTTCAGTGTTTTGCACAGTAATTTTTTGTGTGTGTTATGGAGCTTCCTGCAGGAGAGGGCTTTTAATTTGTTTCCAGATCTGTACTAACACTGAATTGGAATACCTCAGAAGAATGTTTACTAGGTGTCCAGCTGAACTGGAGGGGGCAGATCAAGAGAGAAATGAGGAAGTGCTTCTTCACAGAATGAATGGCGCATGCCTGGAACAGTCTTCCAGTGGTGGTAGTGGGGATGAAAACAACAGTGGGTTTAAGAATGCATGGGATAGGCATAAGGAAATCTTAGTTTGAAGGAATGGGTGAGAACGAGTCAGAGATCAAGAAAGATCTCTGGTGACACTGTAGGTAAGTAAAAATAGGTAGACTAGGTGGGATGTTTCTAGGTTTCTATGTAACATAAGGTTTTCCAGGTTTAAAACTATGAAAAATAAAATTGAAATAAGCTGGCTGGGACAGGTTCAGTAGCATGGCAGGCTGAGGTGCTTGGTGCCTTACAGCCTGCCGCACCAGTGAACCAGGTTCCGAAATGGCCTCAGGTCATTATAAGGCTATCCAGTGGTGGGGGGTGGTGGTGGTGGTGGGGAGAGGGAGAATTGAGCAACCCAAAGACAGCTGTCCTCCCTTGGAGGGAACACATCTCCTGCAGGCCACCTGCCACCTTAAGGATTCCAGGTGGCAGCACCACAGAACTGCAAGAAGGGAAGGGGGACTCCATCACCAGATGCCAAGTGTATCTCAGCAGACGCAGTGAATGGACATCACATGATGCCATGCATGTGGTCTCTAAGGGTGAAAATGGAGAAAGAAACCTCTGACAGCTGCATGGCGACACATCAGTCCCTCGCTGGCCCTGCAGGCTCCTCTGGTAAGTCCTATCGCAGATAACACCATGGAGAGGGTAAGCCCCAAAGAAGTTGGGTAATGGGGCCAGGGGAACTGGTCCTGATGGGGGCTGGTCAAAGAGGCTGAAGGAGATAAACAATTGGATAAAAAAGAAATAAGGCAACCTACATGGCATGTATGATTGGTGCACCTCATCCAGCCCTCTGGGGAATCCATTTCTGAGTACAAACTGAAACTACAAGATCTGGTCTACCAGAGGTGAGGATGTTGCATGTATGAATCGTTTGGCCCCTGTGGAGTGGATCCTAGTAATAATGTGCACAAGTAACCCCTTTTCCAGTGGAAGAAAGACCAGGATTGACATTATAGTTGTTGGAACTGCAGCCACTCATCTCAGCATCCCAGCTGCAGAAGTGGTACTCTAAAGCAGCCAAAATTGGGGATAAAATGCTGCAAGTTAAAGATAGCACTAATGTACTGATCTTACTTGTTTTACTATTGGGATTTAGATCTCTACAGCTGAAACTACTCTTCCGTGACTTTGCTTGACAGCCGTCCCATGAGCCCTGAGCTTTCCTATGATGGGTTAACAAGGTTTTCTGTCATGCTGAAGAATGCAGTTTGACCTGGCCTTCCATTAATAGTAGGCCAAGCTGGTGCTGATTTGAAACTATTCCATGGCTGTTGTCAAGATAACCCAGTTTTAACATCAACTGAACCAAGCCGACAAAGTACAATGAAAGAAAATACTGGACTCCCTATCATAGCTTGCAGTCTAAACTTAAGTGAGAGCAGCATTCACATGAAGGCAGTTATTAAGGTCATAGAAAATTTAATTTAAAACCTAATCAACTGCAAGAACTGGCAACAAATGACTTATGGTCATAACATTTTAATATAACTTTTAGATTATTTAAAAATTCCATCCAAGCTATTATGCAGGAACTAAAATTAAAGTAGCTGCTAAAATGAATACTGTGTACTTGCCCATTTTTGCAAATGCAGCATGCATGCTGAGTTTAGTAATTCAGTCTGTTAGAACATGACTGTTCTATAATAGAAGCATACTGCAGCCATCTGAACCACACCTCCAGCACCATGACTGCGTTTGACTGAGCAGCATGCATGCTAGGTTTAATACTTCAGTCTGTTAGAACATGACTGTTCTATAATAGAAGCATACTGCAGCCATCTGAACCGCACCTCCAGCACCATGACTGCGTTTGACTGAGCAGCATGCATGCTGGGTTTAATACTTCAGTCTGTTAGAACATGACTGTTCTGTAATAGAAGCATACTGCAGCCATCTGAACTGCACCTCCAGCACCATGACTGCGTTTGACTGAGCAGCATGCATGCTGGGTTTAGTAATTCAGTCTGTTAGAACATGACTGTTCTATAATAGAAGCATACTGCAGCCATCTGAACCGCACCTCCAGCACCATGACTACGTTTGACTGAGCAGCATGCATGCTGAGTTTAGTAATTCAGTCTGTTAGAACATGACTGTTCTGTAATAGAAGCATACTGCAGCCATCTGAACCACACCCCCAGCACCATGACTGCGTTTGACTGAGCAGCATGCATGCCGAGTTTAGTAATTCAGTCTGTTAGAACATGACTGTTCTGTAACAGAAGCATACTGCAGCCATCTGAACCGCACCTCCCGCACCATGACTGCGTTTGACTGTGCAGCATGCATGCCGGGTTTAATAATTCAGTCTGTTAGAACATGACTGTTCTGTAATAGAAGCATACTGCAGCCATCTGAACAGCACCTCCGGCACCATGACTGCATTTGACTGTGCAGCATGCATGCCGGGTTTAATAATTCAGTCTGTTAGAACATGACTGTTCTATAATAGAAGCATACTGCAGCCATCTGAACCGCACCTCCAGCACCATGACTGCGTTTGACTGAGCAGCATGCATGCCGGGTTTAATAATTCAGTCTGTTAGAACATGACTATTCTGTAATAGAAGCATACTGCAGCCATCTGAACCACACCTCCAGCACCATGACTGCGTTTGACTGAACAGCATGCATGCCGAGTTTAGTAATTCAGTCTGTTAGAACATGACTGTTCTATAATAGAAGCATACTGCAGCCATCTGAACCACACCTCCAGCACCACGACTGCGTTTGACTGAGCAGCATGTCATTCCCCCATGTGTGGAAAGTGCAAATGGGGAGAAAAAGATTCACTCTGTAAGTAATAAGACACAACAGGATGTGCATTTTAGGATTTTAATGCACATCCTAGGGGTGTAGTAAGGCCCAAGGTCGAAGGCTAAGTGTCCTTACACTCCTGGGAACTGCATTAAAATCTTAAGATGCACACCATGGAGAGGCTTATTACATTTTAAAAATGGCTCTAAGTATGTTTTAGGGGGAGGAAATGAGATCTGGCAACTGATCATGAATTTACAGAGATCTAATGCATGGTCACGTGACATCTCTTGGCCAATGAAATTTCTAGAATTTTTCTTGCCATTTTATAAATCAACTTAATGATAGTTCTTATTCCAAGGTATTACTGCAGAGAGGCACCAGGTCAGAGGACTGAGAGAAGTACTGACTCCTTACATTTCAGGAGACTACCATGCATTTGCAATGTACGTACAGTACCACAGTGCACAACTAACTAGACATGAATTTACTGACAGTCTGAGAAGCTTAATGATCCACAGTATATTGGAAAACAATACCCCACCAGTGCATACTGGCTATGGCCCAACAAGATGGCTAAGATAGGGATATGATAAAGGTATAATGGGATATGTTTTATTCCAGCCCTACTTTGAACTTTCTTTGAACTGTTTTGTGAAAAGAAGATTTGGAAATATTATTTTTATTTATTTATTTCAATCTAGGATTACAATACCTCTGAGCTGAAGCTCTTTTACAAAGGTTCCATGTAGGTGTATGCAACAGTCATCGTTTTTAGTTACAAACACATAACCATATATATACAAACATATAATTTTATAAACTGTTATCTTTGCTTATGATTGTCTCAATTGTACCAATGATGTGGAACCTTTGTAAAAGAGCCTCGGCTCAAAGGTATTTGTAATCCTAGAACAAATAAATAAATAAAATCATTGACTTACGGACATGTAATAACCAGTACAAAGACTTGAGCTATGGGCAAGACAAGGGAAGGGGGTGGCTGGGGGATGAGGTAGGAGATTAAGGGGAAGGAGGTGCAGAGGGTAAGGGGAGTACGAGAGGTGGTTGGGGGTGGGGGCAGGAGTAGAGATACAGGGAGTGGGCGAGGACGGGACGGGAGACAGTGCAGCCAGGGGGCCTTGTCTAGGGAATATGACAGGTAAGGTGCTGATGGTGCAAAGACTGATTGCAAGTGCTGGGTGCTGGGGCATGTGCAGCTGGAATGGTGGAAATTTTAAGATGGACAATCGCCGGATGCATGCAGTGAGAGGTGCAACTTGGACTTGAAGAGGCTGAGTGTTGGAGCAGTCGTTATGTTGCTGCCAAGAGAGTTGAGCCAGTTGGATGCCCGATAGGCGAATGATCTTTGTCCTTGGGTTGTGCAACATCGTGGGTATGTATTAGATGGGAATTGGCTCTCCTTGTAGTGTCGTTCCTATGTCTAGGCTTAAGAAGGGCACAGACCCCAGGTGGAGCAAGCCCCATTATAATTGTCTTGGCCGTGAGGCAGGTTTGGTATTTTATGTGTTTGTCCAGTTGAAGTCATCCAGATTAAGAAGTACTGTTGTTTATAAAAGGCCAAGGATCATATCTAGTATGAACTAAGAATGCACATGCTGTTGATTAAGAAACTGGCTTTGAGAGGACATTGTAGGATGGAATCTTATATAGTCATGAACTACTAAGAGCAGGTTCTGTCATGTGCAATGGTACTTATGTATTCAAAGAGCTAGTGTACTGTCTGAATCTTATATTAACTTTCAAAAGCAGTGAACTATTGCTTCTTATATCTGAAGAACTTTTTTTATTTTCCCTTTTGCTAAATAGAGGATGTTCTGCCTGATAATACTTGGTGTGAAGCATGGAACAGTACTTTACCTGGAGATTGACATGGCTAGTTTTGTTCCTTCCCATAAATCTTCAGCCTATGACCTCACTGTGATATCAAAACTGAACAAGAGGAGCCAATCACTTGCTGCAGGATCAGTCATGTGTGAAGTGTGATCACAATGCTAATGATGTAGGAAGAAGAAGAGAACTAGATATGTCAGCATACAGGAAAGTACTGCTCTTTAAATTGGCGCCACATCAATTCATCGAGTGTAAAGCCAGTGAGGCACACATAGTGCAGACGTGGTTGCGAAACTCAAACCCGCGCATCTAGAATACTGGCATGGATTTTTGGGAACATTAAAATTTACTATTCCAGCTCCATGCTGCCATGGAGCACCACTCAGGAGAAATACTGTACCTTACATATTTTCCTTCCCTGGATGTATTCTGGATGTGGGGCATTCAGTTTCACGGCTTTGCCTGCACTGTTTCCGACTGTGCCAGCTTTACACTTGAGGACTTGACATGATATGCTTACACATCCCATCTAATACTACCAGGTAGGAAATCTTCTTATGAGCAAATGAACATGAAAAAATTCTTCAGACGTAAAAAGTAACAACTGACTACTTTTAAAAATAACTTTTTCTGCCTGTTATTGTTGGAGGTACTATGGGCTGGATATTCAGACTATGCCAGGCAGTGGCACAAGCCTGGATGCAGTGCAACTAGGCTGCGTTGGAGCCAGGACCAGACAATATTCAATGGTGTTGCACCATGGCTCAGCACCATTGAATATGGCAAGGTCGGTGCACAAACTGTGCATGGTGCAGTGACACTACACCAGCGCAAGCCACAGAGAGGGAGCATGGGGATGCACCAGTGCAGGTGCAGGTGCAGTTGCACTAGGTGCATCACCCATCATATTCAGCCGGGGGCATGCAAATGAGGCCATAATATATGCAAGGTGCAAATGGGGCCATTTGCATGTCATTATGGCCCCATTTGCATGATTTGCGTGGGGTAGCTCTGTGCAATGTGCCTGGCACCCTATCTAGCTGCTGTCATCGGGGGTGGGTCCCTGGTGGACGTCTGCAACCCCCTCCCCTCCTGTACACCCAATCGTGGGCATCTGTATGTATAAAAGAATTACCTGGTGGTCTAGTGGTCCTCTCCCCATACGCCCGTTCATGGGCTTCTGTAGAAGTAATAACAATACTTGGTGGTCTAGCGGTCCCCTCCCCATACGCCCAATTGCAGGTTGTAGAAATACGAAAGATCTACTTGATGGTCTAGTGGTACCCACCCACCCACCCACAGAGGACCCCGGCCACCCAGCACCCCCGCCATTGGCTGGCAGCAGCACTCCACCCACATACCGCCTGCCCCACCGCCGAATGACAGCATACAGTATGATCTGTACGCCTATAGGTCCACAGTGTGGACCAATGGGCCTGCAGCCCATACTGTACCACACAGGGCCAGATATGTGAATGAACGCATTTGTACACCATTTTGTACACAATAACCTTGTTTGTTACCCCCCCCCCAGTTATACCCTGTTTGTTGCTTAATGATTGCATACTTCAATGCTGAGTTACGTGTAGGAAACAACTAGCAACACTCTGTCGTATGCATTTTGCATAGCAGCTTGCATAAATAGAGCAAAAATATCATATTATAATGTATGGTCAAACGTTGTAAACCCTCAAAATCTATCTTTTCCTGGTGTTGTTATATCCTCGATGTGATGTCATGATGTTGTTATACCATCGTGAATATGTCACATCAATGGTACAACAACAAGGAACGTTCTGTACATGCGCGTAGCGTGAACTGTTCGACCTTACTGAACAGTCCACGGTGGTTACAGCTGGACCCAGAGAGAGTGGCGGTGAGAGTTTAAAAGTAAGGATCCTGACTACAAATTCTCTCTTTTTGTTTAAATTGAAAGGACTGAGGCCCATACACTATAAAAGACAATGTATGGCATTGATCAACCACTCTATTCTTGCTTCTCATGGTTGCCATGACAACTTACGAAAACTTCTTGCGTTGCGCTCTCGAGGGCTATCTAAGATGTCATGGCAACCACTCAAAGCAATAATAGACTGGTTGTTCATCGATGCCCATACATTATCCTCTGTATAACATCAGAAGTGGAGCGAATGGTGATTTGTAATAGAGCAAAATGTTGCCCCTCAAAAATAAATGTGTTCATCCTGGCTTACATAGAAACATAGAATTTGATGGCAGATAAGGACCGCATGGCCCACCTAGTCTGCCCATTTGCATTGGCTTACATGGTGTGTGCATTCCTACACCCTTGGTTTAATAGACATAAACCTCTTCTACTCATGATTCTTCATTGTGCTCACAGCTGGGGACATGCATGTCTACAGTAAAACAAACTAACTGTTGCAGTACCATTTAGAGTAGCACTTTGCATGCTTCTTTGTATTCACTAGATTGCAGGAGCACCTGCCATTCATGTAAGCCATCCACTTTTAGTGTGCTAGAAATGACTTGATGATTTATAGTCTTCCTGCAGTTTGCTACTGTACATTAATATTTAACAAAATGGTAACCAATTTATGGTAGAATGTTCTAGAGCAAAAGTAGCACCTTCAGCATTATGCATAACTTGTACATATTATTTTCATATGCTGTATTATATGGTTAACCCTTATTACCCACTGATTTGCACCGACTGAGCAATGCCATTATTCACTGCTAGTAGCAAATAATGGAGTGTGCCTGTGAATAACATCTCAAAATGTAAAAAAGGACACAATTACCCACAGCCAGCAGCAGACAATAATGGCAAAACAACCATAATTCTACACACTCCAATCACAAGGAAATACCTCATCCACACTCAGTTAACACTTCTAAGCAAATTCAGACATGGAACATCTACATAAATGCAAGGCCAGTTCTTTACCATGTAATAAAACAAATTACACAGCGATGCATGTGAAGAACTTCGTGGTAAGTTTACCTTGTGAAGCTAAGGGCACTTGAAGCCCTTTACACCTTTGGGCTCATGGCTGCTCCTGCTTCAGCATTACTTAATGAAATGAACACCTTGTTCTTTACAGGCACTTATGCATAATGCTATATATTGTTTATGATAAAATGCTACAATGATAAAAATGTGATACAAATGAATTGTGACTGTATTGCTATTGAAAGGAGTGAAATTAATAGCACTGGAAGATTACCCACCACAAAACCATTGCACTGCTTCTGCAGTCTACAAAAGAAATAATGCATGCTTTATAGGCTTACACTTTTTACCATTTTTTATGGATAGCTTATCTGAGCTGCAAAATCACATTTTCAGTGGGATCCTGCTTTTACCTATTTCCACAGCTGAGAGGACTGAAGCAAATGGAGGTTAAGTCACTTAGTCAGGGTCACACAGTGTGTAAGGGCTCTGGTGGATTTTGGACTCTGTTTCTCAAACCTGTACTCTAACCACTAAACCGCACTGCATCCTCAGACATTTTTGGTTTTTTTGCTGCAAAACCTTCAAAGTTTTTGCTCACTAGACAGAAATTATAGGACACCTTAAAGAGATTCACCATGTATGTGGTGCATAAGCCTCAGAATTTAACTTAGTAATTCTCTTTAAACACGTTCTACATACAAGCTGTATGGGAACTGTGTATGTTTTTCCAGTCACTTACTTTAGGTTAATAAAATAGCAGGCATTTTTTTACCATACTCTACAATTTGTCAGTGATCCCATATATTTCCAGGAGAGATTGGCCTTGCACTATTAAAACTGTGTTAAATGTTTTTTTTTGGTAGCAATTTGTCCCCACTCCACATACATGCTTGTGGACAACACCAACACAAAAGAGATGAACCATGGGGCCCAGCAGATTGGGTCAGACTCTTTTCACAGTGACAACTGTAAAACCAACAAATTAGTATAGGAGCTCCTCTGAACAACCACAGGATGGCAGTTCAGTATCATAAGCCAGTCACCATGATGACAACAGACAACTCAGACTTGCAGTCAGATGTTTGCTGGTCAAAGCAACCATATTTTCTTTTGTTTTCAGTGCTGTTTTGCTCCTCATGTGCTGCTCAGTCCATCTCTCCTTCAGACCCCACAGCCCTGTTACCCACTGGACTCACCCCTTGCTGCCAGCCATGGCCACCTCTCCCTAAGACTTTCAACACAGTGAGACTGGAGTAACCCTTCTTCAAGGTCCCCCTTCCCACTGCTCTTACTAGGGGAAAGGAAATGCCTCCCTGTCAGTGGCTGCACTGGTGTGGTGGAGGTTAGGGGGTTCATGTGGCATGGTGTGACATGGAAGCCATCATCTTGTGAATCTACAGTGGCAGTTTTTAATGTTCGAAGTTCCACCCTCTGTCCACTTTCCACATGAGCGCACATTATGTTAGCACACTGGGGCAGTGCAGGTCAACACATGGTCAGCCACATCAGCTAATGTACTGTACCACTCAACCTTCAGGGGCCATCTTCTGAGCAGTGTGTTGCTCAACCCTCACAGATGCCCCTTTGCAGCCCTCCCATTCGCTGGTCTGTGCCCCCGATGTCCCAGATTCATAGTGCAATTTAGGGTCTACAGCATGCCCTATGAATGCACCACCACCTGACGCCATGGTGCTTGATAAATCTTTTTAAGCTGGGATTACAAGGTATCCAGGATATAATGTTCTGAGTTCTTCATGGAGTAAAACTGGTGATCATTGCTCATGGTTATCAGGGATGTTGATAAGCACAACAGCAACCCTAGTATCTTTCACACTTAACAGGGTAGGAACAAGACAAAAGGGAACATCTGGCAATCATTCCTCCTCAGCAGATATTACTTGTCTTCATAGTAAATGTAAATATTTGTGAAAGGTACCAAAATGATGACACATGACAGAAACTGGAGTCCTCTTTTTATTCATGGGGCATGCACAGCAAAGGCAGTTGAAATGCAAGCTTTCCCAAACTGCCATGCACATGGGTTTTAACCTGGTCATAGATCAACCATGTTCAGAGGGGTGAGAAGTGAATGCAGATCCAATGCCCATTCATCATTTATTTTTATTTCATGAGAAACATGAAACAAGGGTGACAATTAGTGCCAGTTGTTACCGTTGTTTACTGATAGGGGTATCTGTCCACTTAGGATTGCCTTAACTGACAATGATTTCTTTCCACCAGTGGTCTGAGCCACATTCAAACCAGTGGATGATGAGATTGTTGCATAGACTGATCCAGCAGGCAATCAAATCGAATTTCATTGGGTGCTGTAGTTCAAACTAGATGAGCTCCTGAAGAGGAATAACATCTTAAGATACAATTACTTGGAGAGCAGGGATATGCGCTTAATGGACCACTGACCTTCTTCCATTCCATTAAACACATATGTATGCATCTATGCACAAATTACCTGAAAGTGAATGACTCTGTAACTCATGGTCAATTCACTGAGTCAGACAAGCCCTGTTCTTGGCACTAACTGATCAGGTGACTTCAACAAGTCAACGGGTGATGCAAAAAGTTTCTGTAAGTCTGCTCTGTGTCTAAGTTATATTTTAACCTTGTGTGTCATGTGATTCATCTCACTATATATATATATATATATATATATATATATATATATATATGTGTGTGTGTTCTTTGCAAAAAAACTGCATTAATGCAACATTTATGACTTTAGGGTTTCCAACCCTAAAACCCCAATGCCACCCCTAAAGCAAATCAGGGGCAGAGTCTTCCTTTGGTTGTCAGCCCGAAAGCTCACCCCATTAGGTGTGTATGTTTCCAGAGAGTATAGAATGGGGTGAGCTTTAGGGTTGGCAACCCCTAGGAAGACTCCACCCCTGATTTGCTTTAATGGTGGCATTGGGTTCTTAAGGTTGGAAACTCTAAAGACACATTTCCCCTCTTTAGTTGCTTTAGCCTGAAGCCTAAATGTTGCATTTATGCAGGGTTTTTTACTAACATACTAAAATGCCAGCAGAATAAGACTGCGGTCTTCCGGCGTCTGCTGTTTGGTCAGCCCCACCTGGAGTTGACCTTGCTGCCCCTCCTTCTCTGGCTTCTCCTTCCCAGTTTTGGATATTCTCACTCATTAAATTTTGCTTCCAGAACCCTTTCCCCTGTACCGGTCCCACCCCCTCTTGAACCCCTTCACCATCTCTGCCTCCACCAGCCGCCTAGACAGCGCATTCCATGGCTCCACCACCCTCTCAGTGAAGTAGCACCTCCTCTTTTCTCCCCTGAATCTTTCCCCCTGCAGTTTCCACCCATGCCCTCTAGTGGCCCCCTCCTCCTTCCTTTGAAGCACCCTGACTGTTCCTTCCCTATTTACCCCTTTCATGTACCTGAAGACCTCTATCATGTCCCCCCCGGTCCCTTCTCTCTTCCAATGTGTACATATTTAGCTTTTCAAGCCTCTCCTCATAGGTCCTGTCCCCCAAGCCTCAAATCATTTTGGTTGCCCTCCTCTGGACCCTCTCCAGGAGTTTAATGTCCCTCTTTAAGTGTGGCTTCCAAAACTGCACTCAGTACTCAAGGTGCGGCCTCACCAAGCAGTTATACAGAGGGAGTATCACTTTCCTCCTTCTGGAGGTGATCCCCCTAGTGATGCATCCCAGCATCCTGTTGGCCTTGGCTGCTGCCCTCCTACATGTCTCCAAGTTGTTCATCTGGACATCCACCATCACCCCCAGGTCCCTCTCAGCCATCCAGACTTGTAGCATTCCCCCCCCCGGGTGTACACTTGGCCCGGGTTTCAGGCCCCCAGGTGTAGTACCTTGCATTTCCCTGCATTGAACCTCAGCTTCCCACTTTCTAGACCATCTTTCCAGAGCCTACAGGTCCCCCTGTAGGGTCACCCTCCCCATCTCCCCTCCTCCTCATCCACCACTGCCCCCAGTTTTGAGTCATCCGCAAAGAGACTCATCTCACTCCTGATACCTGTCCTTATGTCAGCGACGTAGGCGTTGAACAGGAGGGGCCCAAGGACTGATCCCTGTGAGACCCCACTAATGACCCTCTTTGGGGATAAGACTATCCCACCAACTACGACCCTCTGGGTCCGGTCCGGGAGCCAATTGCCTATCCATCTGATCATCTGGTTCCCCATCCCCATTTCTCCCAGCTTTTGCAAAGAATTTTCTTACTTTAT
Source organism: Neoceratodus forsteri (assembly GCA_016271365.2). Classification (NCBI taxonomy): domain Eukaryota; kingdom Metazoa; phylum Chordata; order Ceratodontiformes; family Ceratodontidae; genus Neoceratodus; species Neoceratodus forsteri. The sequence goes on from CM057459.1 coordinate 38,763,541, forward strand.
GAGATAGTATAATAGTATCCTTATTTTCCTATAGGAGAACCCTGCGCTACCACACATCCAAACTTTTTGAGATAGTGCAATTTGTATCCTTAGTTGTCTGATGGAGCAGAGGGCCCCTGGACCCTGTGATCACATCCCTCCATAGATGCATATATGTATGCTTATGGGGAAGCACAGGGCACTCTGAACCCCGCATTTCCATTGGTAAGACAACATCAGCCAAATTGTCAACATAACCTATTACCCCACCTCATCAACCTGATAGTAAAAATTGTCAAATCCCAACCAAAACATCATTCTGCACCACTGCAGTGTAATTCCATGGCAATGGCACAAGAAGACATTTTGGGCAAGATTTGAGAAATGACAGCTGTCACATTCATGATGTGGTATAAAGAAATTGCTATGCTGATAATTTAGGGTTAAAATATTGAAATTAACAAAGTTACCGGTGAGCTTAGTAAAATGTCAACAGGTGTGCACAATTTGGCCATTTTTGCATATTTTGCCCCCAAATGTTCAACATACCCTTCTTATGACCCCAACTCATAAACAAATATGGTGAAAATTTGAAATCCTGCCTAAAATGGGATTTTGCCAACCAACTGCAAAATCACCTTTCAGCAGGATTTGTGAAATGACACCCTCATTGTTCACGAAGAGTGGTCTCAAAAAGGATATGTTGAAAATGTGGTGTCAAAATATAAAAAAATAGCAAAGTTATGCACCAAAGTTGAAAATTCCATTGAAATACATTGATTTCCGATACAAAAAATATACATTTTTTCGTGAATTGTCATACTAAACAAGATCTTTTCTCATATGACACCGACACAAAAAAGAATTTCAATGTTGAAAAAAAAACACATTTCAAGGGCATTTCTCGAGCAGTAAAGTGCAGAATGCAGCTAAGGGGGGGTCCCAATAACCAAGCTACGTGTGTTAGTTCCTCCCCAGAATATCATTTTTGAGGGGTTCCAAATTTGAATTTCTCAGACAAAACTGAAAACAAGATGGTGGCCATATGGAAAAGGATTTTCTCAAATGAAAAAGGATGATGTCATATAAAAAAAGAATAATTTTTTCATTTCATACAGTTATTTTTTGGTGCTTACTGGGCATGCCCAGAACCAAGTATTCAAAATTAAATAACTTTAGAATGGATTAATATTTGTTCACAAAACATGCAAAAGGCGCTTCTGTGCGTCAGTCCCTTTCTACCCTGTCAATTTTCGGACCAAAATTCCAAAATGTCTGAGCGCTAGCCAACTTGACACAAAACCCAGTCTAACCAATTGGAAAAAATTACAAAAATTCACTTTTTGCACTACAGTATCTGCATCTCAGAATCCGCACATCCGTCCAGAATGAAACTTGGCACATTAAGAGATCACCCCTCTCCCCAAGACTGTGCATGGAAATTTTCCTGCAAATCTGTTGAACAGTTACAAAGTTATTAAAGTACAGATTTGGGGGTTTAACATTGAAGTGCCCATACAACCCTCAATATAGGGGCACAACTGTGACCCTATAATTTTACAGATACAGTAATTGCCTTGGCGACAGATGCATTCCTAATAACCTATTGTTTTACAGATTTTCTGCCTACATTGGGCCTCTTGAACATTGTACAAGTCTTTAATATTCTCTGTGATGATGATGATGATAATGAAACAAATATTCAATAGGCATTTATAGAACACCTCTCATGAGAAAGACCTATGACAAGAAAGCTACCCACCAAAGATCACATTCTGTAGTGGGATTTAGGCACAAGCAAATTATTCATTGCAGAACACATGTAGGGTGCACATGGGACAACACAAAATCAGAAGCATCAATCTTTAAAAACTCAAGCTGGGCATATGCACTTATTTTATTTTGGTTGTACATTTAGAAACACAACACTCCTGGCTTGTTTAATGTTAGGGGGCTAACACATATGTCTGGCCCCAGATAGGAGGTCAGATATACTCCCCAATATGTCCCACAGTCTTTGAGTCTTTCATAAATTGGCACTACTAACACTGGTCTTGTCCTCCACTGCTACACTTCACCTAGGACATGCATATGTACACAACATTTTGCATTGCATGCCACTGGAAGAGAAATGTTGAGGCAACCAAACAGATGTACCGAGCATGTGTCTGGCACTATTAGATGGTATTACCAGTGACACTGTGAAACTTAACATGCTGTAAAGCCTTGATAAATAGGATCCTCTGGGAGCCTCATTAAAACTCACTCATAGTGTCCACTTCTGCTGCACCACTGTAATCTGTTCTGATAACGTGCCCCTTCTACCAAGCTGTAATGTGTGGGCAATGCAGGTGGCATCTTAGAGCAGACAAAACTGACACTCCTTATTTAGCAGAAGAACTTTCTATCTAGCAACTACAATACACAATTGCATAAATAATACAGCTCTTGACTATCTGAAATATTTACTGTAGCCATATAGTTCATAGGCATGACACCAGATGAAATGGCAATAAGAATATCTGTATTGCTAAAGTTAATACAAACTTGACACGTGCAGCCCTGTATAACACTCTCCCTACTGATGTTTGTGACTATGACTAACCTAGCACAACGCTTAAACATCAAATGAAATCCCATCAATATGCACACCAAACTTTTAATTTATTTGATAGTGTACAATTGCACCATACGTTGAATGAGTGTTTATGCATGCATTTATGTAGCAGACTATTTGCCTGCACAGTCAGGGCAATGTGTTGTCATGTTTGGAAAACCAATCTTGGAAAGGAGCACCCTGTAAAATAGAACTGAAAAGAATCAATTTGATTTATGTACCGTAGCTCTGTTCATGCACAATGTTTCTCTAAGCACTTCATGCACCAAGAAAATAAGATCCTGTTAGTGCATGGGGCTGAGTACATTCCAACATATGTCAACAGTTAGTAAGTGTGCCCACAATTCACACAAAGCCCTCCAGACCTGTTAGAAACAAATTCATTTTGAGACGGAATGTTTGCCCACATCCATATTTTACATTGTGCAGTATAATCAGTTTACCACTTTATACTGCATTTCTGCAGAGAATGCTCTTTGATGTTGTATTTCTGCTCAGTTGTGTCCTCTCTGCTACATTTCTTTGCACAGAATATCTTATCTAATGTATTGCTACCCAATTTTTGTATTTTGCTCTGCTCCCATTATCCAGCATTTTTAACCATTGTGTATGCCTTTTTTGCATGCCTTTTGAACAGTCTGCTTTCTTGTTCCCATACAGGTTATCACACTCTTGAAATAGCGCATCTTGCTCAGATTGTTTTATCCATGTCTATTTTTATACTGTGTTCTTCCTCTTTGCAACCCTTCTCCCCACGTCACATCAAGCTTCAGCTGAGCACGAGACTTGTATGAGACTACTTTTTGCCCATTTTTTTATTTAAAGCTGAAATAATAAAAGGAGTTCTCCTTTTAAGATAGCTTGGACCAAGTTTACATCAGGATTCTCTGTTGTTTTTAACACCCATTATTTAAAATCACTTTATACATGCAGCAGACACTAATCTCTGACCATATGGGACACCAGGTGTACAAAAATACTGATGAAAACCTGATCTGAGCAATAATAAAAAGGAGCACTCCTTTTATTATTGCAAATGTGAAAAAAGTGCTAAAGCAGAATCAAAAGGTGGAAAACACAAACGGCAATCCTAGGAGGCATGCGTCAAGTGCGGTTCAGCCCCTAGCCTTACTGTCTGCTGAGCTTCACTGATCTTCACCAACTGGGAGAGAGAGAGACCACTTACAGAGGGAAGGCAGACTCTGACAGGTGCAGAAGCAGGGATTCCTTGACAGCAGTTCTACCTGAATCCTCCTTGGAGTGCACAGTCCAGGCTCCTTTCTCCACTAAGGCAGCTTCTCTCCTTGCTCGCTGTGCTCAGACCCAGCCAGTGGCTGCTCTCTCAGCATAAGGAGCTGTTGGAACACTTACCCAGAATTTCTGACTGTGGTATGTAAATCAGCTGTGCTCACTGCTGAAACAGTGCTCAGCTAATGGAAAGCTCTCAGCCGGAAGCAACAGCGCAGACCCAAAGGGCACCCCAGGAGGCATACGCTAAGAGCAGTCCAGCCCCTAACCTTACTGTCTAGTGATTTTCCCTGATTGCTGTACCCAGAGCTGATCAGGTGACCATACCACAGTAATACAAATAAATTGGATACAATCTTAGCTGACATTTTGCTTTCCGTCTGCTTTTCTGAAACAATCTTGCCTGACATTCTGCTTTCGGTCCACTTTTCTGACAAGTAACCAATCTTATTTTTGTCCACTCTCCTTCCCACACCTGGAAGAAAATATTACTTTACTGCCAACAAATCTGAGGTCACAATGGACATCATTAATTGTAACAGCTGTGAAACACTTTTTGCCTTAAGGTTAGCGTAACCTTAGATCATAAGGATGACCCACCAAGGAAAAGTGATGGGAGTATGAGGCACAGGAGAGGGTGCAAAGCTGATGAGATGGGAAGGGAACTGGCTTCAGGACATTTATTTGGAGGGTGGGGCACTGTCCTACCTGCTTTGCAATAAGGAACCTAACATCTCAGCTAAATGAAGCATGGTCTGAGATACACCACCTCCGGTACAAGCTTGTTCAGTTCTCTAGAAACAATAACACTGCAACAGCAACCTGCCACCCCCTCAAGCAGACACCCCTACCACAAAGGGCATGCCATCCAGGGGGCTGGCAAAGGGCTGGACAATGCGGTATAAAACCAAATCGCTGAACAAACATCGGCATACCTCCTACATACACATCAAATAAATATGCAACGCTGTCTTCAATACAACCAGAAAACAAGGAATACATAGAGCAGGTCAGGAAACCTGCACCACACAAGGTTGTGCACACTACCAAGGAAAAGACAAAACAAAACAAAACATCAAAAAACCAATACTCATAATCGGAGACTCCATGATTAGGAAGGTAGAGTATCAACTTTTACGTTATGACCATGAGAGGATCGAGGTTAAGTGCCTCCCTGGACATCGGCATGGCAGGACACAGACCGCATAGAAAATATTGTGCACAATAGGGAACCTGACACTAAGATCATTCTCCACATAGGAACAAATGACTTAGCCAGTAGGTCAGTGGAGGAAACAAAACCTAATGAAACTTGGCAACAAGATGGATTCCCTTTCGTCCAGTGTATCTTTCTCTGAGATTCTGCCCGTCTGGGAGAGGGGGACAGCAGGCAGAAGATCAGAGAGAAAGACATAACCGAATTTAACAACTGGCTAAACATCTGGTGTAAAGAAAAATGACATCACTATATAGGGTACTGGCACACCTTCTGGGAAAGGGAGTTTTGTGCCTTTGATGGCCTACAACTCACAAGGCAGGAAACTCGAGCACTCAGTCAGAAGTCGATGTCCATATCTCTCAGTTAAACTAGCAGAGGGGAAGGAAGCAAAGGTGCCCATCACATCAGAGAACGCACTATCAACCCCTCCCCATTCTCAGCTAGTTCAGCGTCTCAGCACCATAAGGTTAGCGTAACCTTAGATCATAAGGATGACCCACCAAGGAAAAGTGATGGGAGTATGAGGCACAGGAGCGGGTGCAAAGCTGGTGAGATGGGAAGGGAACTGGCTTCAGGGAAAGCAATAGAGTGTGGTGGTGGGTGGGGATCTCTTACACCCAAGGGTAGTGATGAGCGATGTTCCACAGGGCTCAGTGTTGGGACCAGTGTTGTTTGGGATATCCATTGCAGACATATCATTAGACATCAAGAGCAAGATCAGTCTGTTTGCTGATGATACCAAGATGGGAGCAGTGGTGGATGACCTAGGGGGATGGCAGGGGTTGCAGGATGATCTGGTAAAGCTTGAAACCTGGTCAGACACTTGGCAACTGGGGTTTAATGCCAAAAAGTGCAAGGTGCTGCATTTTGGGATGAAGAACCCAAGGAGGAGTTACCAGCTGGGGGGAGTGCAGCTAGCCCAGACAGAGGAGGAAAAGGATCTGTGGGTGCTCATTACAGGGTCAATGAACAACTCGGCACAATGTAGGAAGGCAGCTGCAAAGGCCAACAAAATGCTGGGTTGCATTGCAAGGGGTATATCCTCAAGGAGGGAGGAGGTGATACTGCCACTGTATAGGTCATTAGTTAGACCGCACCTGGAGTACTGCGTGCAGTACTGGTGCCCGTATCTGAAGAGGGACATTAAGTTACTGAAGGGGGTGCAGCACAGGGTGGCAAAGATAATCAAGGGGATGGGGGACTTATTATACGAGAGGAGGCTGAGGGAGTTGAACATGTACTCACTGGCGGAGAGGAGGGACGGGGGGACATGATTGAAACCTTTAAGTACATGCAAGGAATAAACAAGACAGGTACAGAGGGGCTGTTCAAAGTAAGAGCGGGGAGGGACACCAGGGGGCCACAATAGGAGACTGGAGGGAGGAAGGTTCAGGGGGGAGATGAGGAGACACTTTTTTACAGAGAGGGTGGTAGCTGGGTGGAATGCGTTACCTGCAGAAGTGGTATCCAGTAGAACAATGGACTGCTTCAAAAGGGGATGGGACAGGACAAGGGGGAGGGTCAATGGAGGGAAAGGGTGGAAGGGAGGGGCAGCTGCAGAATAAGGGGTGCTAGCCGCAAATTCAAGCAGACTTGATAGACCTCTAGGCCTTTATCCGCTGGCAAATTTTGCATGTTCATATGTTCGTACAAATATTGTAAATTGAAACTGCATAACCAGACCTATCAAATGCAGGCCCAGGGATGGCAGGCAATGTGCATTAATGCTCGTAGCCTACCGAATAAGATATCAGAGCTCACAGCCATGTTGGCAGAGACACAACTAGACTGGATTTCAGTCACGGAAATGTGGTTCACCACGAACCGCACCTGGGATGTAGTCATACCAGGTTACATGCTCTTCAGGAGGGACCGTGAGGGAATGAAGGGGGGAGCTCTGTATGTAAGGGAGGGGATCAATGCAACAGAGATCCAGGGAAAACACAGGAACACAGAGGCCCTGTGGGTTACTGTAGGAGCAGGGGACAAGGACCCCATTACAGTGGGGGTTACATACAGACCCTAGAACTAGAAATTGACAAGGAACTCCTAGAAGCCATCTCAATGATGGCCAATAAGGTGAGCTGCTAATAGTTGGGGACTTCAATCTGCTTGATGTAGATTGGACCTCATACACAGAATCCTCTGAAAGGAGTAGGGAGTTCCTGATCACACTGAAAGGGGCAGTACTCAATCAACTAATGAACTCACCCACTAGAGACCACGCTACCCTTGACCTAGTGCTCACAAACAGCTCAAGGGTTTCAAATGTTCAGGTGGGCATAAACCTAGGGACCAGTGACCACAGGTCAGTCTGGCTGTCATTCAGCAAGGCAGAAGAAATATGTCACACATAAATCAAGATCCTGGATTTCTGTAGGGCAAACTTTCCAGAGATGAGATCAAGAATCAAATCATTACTAGCTAGGGGAAGCATGGGGGATGTGGAATTTGACTGGAAACATTTTAAGAAGGCCATAGAAACAGTTAGTTAACAATGTACACGTCAAATCAGTAAATCAAAAAGAAACACAGAAACAGAAACATAGAAGTTGACAGCAGATAAGGACCGCAAGGCCCATCCAATCTGCCAATTTCTTTTTCTACCTTATAAATGTGCCATCGGCCTTTGCTCTGTCAGTGGCCTATCTATTCATACTCATTTGTATTGCTCCCTTATGCCTATCCCATGCCTGTTTGAAGCCCTGCACTGTATTCATAGCCACCACTTCTTGAGGTAGCTATCCCATGCATCCACCACCCTTTCTGTGAAAAAGAATTTCTCTACATTCCCCTTTATCGGCCCCCTCTAATCTCATGCTGTGTACTCTTGTCCTGCTATTTTCTTGTATTTAAATATGTTAGACTCTTTCATCTTGTTAATGCTCTTAAGGTGTTTGAATGCCTCGATCATATCACCTCTCTCCCTCCTTTGCTCAAGGGTATACATATTGAGCTCTGTTAATCTGTCCTCACATGTCTTCTGATGCAGTCCCTGCACCATTTTGTTGCCCTTCTCTGGACTGCCTCAATTTGGTTAATGTCCTTGTGAAGGTGGCTCAATACTGCACGCAGTACTCCAGATGGGGCCTAACCAGTGTCTTGTAAAGAGGAATTATTACTCCTCTATGACTTGTGATACCCCTACTAATACACCCTACCCCCTAGCCTTACCTACTGCTTTAGAGGTCTGCTTGATGATTTCAGGTCATCAGTGATGATGATGCCCAAGTCTCTTTCTTCCTTTGTGACTGCTAGCAACTCCTCCCAGCCTATAGGTGACTTCAGGGTTTCTCTTCCCTATGTGCATGATCTTGCACTTCTTTGCATTAAATCCCAGTTGCCACTCTTCTGACCATTTGCTAGTTTATCCAGATCTCTCTCATTCTGCCCACCCAATCTGGATCATCTACTCTGTTGCAGATCTTGTGTCATCTGCAAACAGACAAGCCTTACCCTCTAGTCCATCTGCAAGGTCACTAATGAAGATGTTGAAGAGGACTGGCCCCAGGACTGATCCCTGAGGTACCTACATCGACTTGCATCTCTTCTGACTGTATACCATTTACCACCACTCTCTGTTTTCTGCCCATCAACCAGTTTCCACCCAGTTGACCAACTTCTGACCCACCCGAGCCTACCCAGCTTATTTATCAATCTTCTATGTGAACAGTGTCAAAAGCTTTGCTGAAGTCAAGGTAGGCGACATCAGCTGCTCCCCTTGGTCCACCACTCTGGTTACCCAGTCAAAGAAATCTATGAGATTAGTTTGACAGGACCTTTTTTTGTAAACCCATGCTGTCTTGGATCCTGTGCCCTATGGATTCCAGGTGTTGCACTATCCTTTCACAAGAGTGCCTCATAATCTTGCCCACTACTGAGGTAAGACTGACTGGTCTGTAGTTCCTGCTCCTCCCTGCTACCACTCTTGTGGAGCGGGATCACATGAGCCCTTCTCCAGTCTTCTGGGACCTCTCCTGTGCTCAGAGACTCACTAAACAGTTCTGCTAATGGCTCTGCTAGTTCCACCTTTAGCTCCTTAAGTACCTTGGATGTATGCCATCAGGTCCCATTGCCTTATCCACCCTGAGCTTAGCAAGCTCTTGTAGGACCCTTTCTTTTTGTGAAGGGAGTAGGCCACCTCCCTCCCACCTGTGTCCATGGTGCTGAGCTGTGGGCCCTGCCCTACCTTCTCTTCAGTAAATACTGAGCAAAAGTATCTATTTAGGATATATGCTTTTACATGGTCCTCCTCCTCATGCTCCCTTTCTCCATTAAACAGCAATACCCTCTGGACTTTCTCCTTGCACTAATGTATCTATAGAAAGTCTTGTCACCTTCTTTACTGTTAATGCTAGTGTTTCCTCAGTTTGGGACTTTGCCTGCCTTACTGCCTTCCCTGCTTACCTTAGGGCAGTTTGGTATGCCTCCTATCTTCATCCTGCTGCTCCCTTATATTTCCTGAAGGCCAGCCTTTTGGCTCTGACCTTTTCTGCTACTGTATTTGAGAACCAAAGTGGTTTCCTTCTTCTTTTGCACTTCCTTTTCTGTCTAACACAATGGGATGTTGCTTCAAGTATTGCATCCTTAATGCTTGTCCACTTTGCCTGTACCCTCACCTGTGTTTCTTTTTGCCAGGGCTAGCTTAACTCTGTTGGCCATCTTATCAAAGTCAGCTCCTCTTAAGTCCCATATGTTTGCCTTGGAATGGGATGATTTAGATGTAGTAGCCAAATTGAACCATACCATGTGATGGTCACTGGCCCCCAGTTGACCTTCTACCTGGAGATCTGTGATCCCTTCCCTGTTAGTCAGTACTAGATCTAGGATAGCCCTGTCTCTTGTGGGTTGTTGTACCAGTTGTTTGAGGCCCTCCCCCTGCAGGGAATCCACTATCGTCTAGTTCTGGCAGATGTTCCTGTTGGTATTGACCAATCTGTATCCGGCATGTTGAAGTCTCCCATTATCAGAACCTCCCTTTAGCTGTCATGTTTTGTATATCTTCTAACAGTAATGTGTCTACGTCCTCCCCTGGTCTGGGGCCTGTAGACAACCCCAGTTCTTATGGCTGTCCCATTTTCTGTTTCCAGGGTGACCCACAGTTCTTCTGGCTCCTTATATGTATTCTGAATTTCTGTAGCTTTGATATTTTCATTGACATACAGGGCCACTCCTCCCCTTTTGCACCTCGGTCTCTTCTGAACAATACATAGCCAGGTACTGAAGTCTCCTAGTGTGGTTAGTGGTAAACCACGTCTCACTAATTGCTACTATGTCCAGTTTAGCCTCTGACATTATTGCCTGCAGGTCTGGGATCTTATTTCCCAGGCTGTGAGCATTTGTGTACATGATTTTCCATTGGCCAGATTTAGGTGTGTAGTTGTTGGGTGAGGTTTGGCATTACCCCTGTGCGTCGTATGGGGAGACAAACCTTTTTTCTTACCTGGTGATGCAAATGAACTGCAAACATGCTGAATCCCTGTTTGACCACTAGCTGAGGGGGGAGAAAACATCTCTGGCTCACCAAAGACTTAGCAACAATAATAAGGGATAAGAAGAGGGCCTTTAAGCAATTCAAGGTATCACAGAAGGAAGCCAACATGGACAACTACAGGAACAAGCTCAGGGAGGCAGGAAGAGCCATTCGAAGGGCCAAAGCACAAACAGAGGAACAAATAGCATAGGGAGTTAAGAAGGGAGATAAAACCTTCTAAAGGTACATGAGAGAAAAAGGTAAGAGTAAGATGGGATAGTCAGACTAATATCACAAGATGGCTAGGTGGCAGAGGATGACAATCACAATGCAAAGGTGTTAAACAAGTTCTTCTCCTCAGTTTTCACAATAGAGGACAGTGGACAAGGTCCTCCACCAAAGCAGAGGGAACACAATAACAAGGATGCAGACACGAGCCCCTTCACAAGGGAAAGAGTCCTAGAAGAGCTAAACAAACTTAGACCTGATAAAGCAATGGGGCCGGATGGAATTCACCTGAGGGTGTTTAAGGAATTAAGGGAAGAAATTGCAGCACCACTAGCAGAATTATTCAGTAGATCACTGGATGGCAGCACAGTACCCCAGGACTGGAGAACAGCAACAGTGGTGTCCCTGCAGAAGGGAGGAAGTAAGGAGGATACTGGGAACTATCACCCAGTCAGCGTAACCTCAATAGTGGGAAAAATGATGAAAGCACTACTAAAGGAGAGAATAGTGGAATACCTGAGGGAAAATAGGAAACTAGACCCCAGGCAACATGGTTTCATGGCAGAAAGATCATGTCAGACAAACATGACACATTTCTTTGACTGGGTTACCAAAACAATGGACCAGGGTGGCTCGGTGGACATAGTGTACCTAGACTTCAGTAAAGCCTTTGACACTGTCCCCCCCAAGGAAGCTGAGAAATAAGCTGGAGCACACAGGGTTAGGGCACAAGCTAGTCAGCTGGGTTAGGAATTGGCTACAGAATAGAAAACAGAGATACTTGGTAAATGGGGCTATGTCACAGGAAGGGGAGGTGACCAGCGGCATGCCACAGGGGTCAGCATCGGGTTCAATACTCTTCAACATATTCATCAGTGATATTGCAGAGGAACTGGAGGGAAAGATATGCCTGTTTGCAGATGATATAAAGCTCTGCAACAGGGTGGACACACAGGAGGGGCCACAAGCATGGTGGCCGACCTCAGGAAACTACAGGAGTGGTCAAAACTATGGCAGTTAAAGTTTAATGCCAAGAAATGCAAGGTCATGCACCTAGGAAAGCAAAACCCAGAAGCAAAGTCACACACTGGATGGGCACCAATTGGAGGTAACAAAGATGGAAGGGACCTGGGTGCACTTATTACCAATAACTTAAAAGTCACAAAACTGTGCAAAAACGCAGCACAGAGAGCAAGTGGCATCCTAGTATGTATAGGTAGGGGCATTACAAGCAGAAAGCAAGAGGTAATCATGCCACTGTACAGATCCTTGGTGAGGCCGCACCTGGAGTACTGTATCCTGTTCTGGAGGCCACACCAGAAAAAGGACAAAGGCAGATCAGAGAGGGTGCAGAGAAGGGCCACTAAAATGGTGCAGGGACTGCACCATGAGACATATGAAACTAGGCTCAGAGAACTGAAGTTGTACTCATTAGGACAGAGAAGAAACAGAGGTGATATGATAGAAATGTTCAAATACACCAAGGGAATAAACAAAATGGAGAACCTCTTCCAAGAAAACAAGGGAACTCAGACAAGGAGGCACGACTTACGTCTGGTGGGAGGCAAGTTCAGGAGCAACTATGGAAAGTACTTCTTCACGGAGAGGGTGCTAGAGCCATGGAACAGCCTGCCAGCACAGGTGGTGGCAGCTAAAACAGTAAGAGAATTTAAGCTAGCGTGCGGCAGATAGCATGGACAGCTTGGCTGGAACAATTAAAGGGAAGGGGGATAGCCACCTTGGGCAGACTAGATGGATCAAGTGGTCCCCATCTGCTGACACCATTCTTATGTTCTTATACAAGTCAGTAGATAAGGGGCCATCTAAAATGGAATAAAAAAGTATAGGTCAAAATGCTCACCTCTGTCATGCATTGCTGCTTTAACAATGTTTTAATAAATATTTTTTTTAAAGTGCTACCCACCTGGGCATCCACAGAAGAAGAAGAGCAGAAGGAACCTTGTTTAAAATCTTATCTAAAGGTCAGCTTCCTACTCCAGTAAAGCACTGGAGAGTCAGCTCTGCATATGAGCCACTGTATCAATAATAGGGCCTGAACCCATGACCTTGTGATCCAAAGATAAGGGGGCTGCCAACTTATCCCACTGCTACTATACACAAATGACACATTGCAAACACTTTATCCAGGATACTGTACAGCACATGGGATATCCTGCTAATAAGATTTGAAAAATTCTATGTGACTTATGGTTCACATTTTATACATACTTTTTTTGCAAAAGGTTCAAATCACACAGTAGTTGTTATTAAAAAAAGTGAAAAGATTCAATAACATTTAATGTTGCTTTATTAGTTGAAGGCCCAGGCAAATTAGTTTGCAACTCTCACTTGTTGTGTCTTATGTTGTTTCCTTCTCCCTATACAGAAGCTGCCACAGTTTAACTGATGTTATCATGGAGCAGATATCTGAGAGATGGCTATGGCTAATTTGATGAATACACTACTCAGTGGGAAGTTTAATGTCAAATTGGAGGGCCTGAAGCAAAACATATTTGAGGCAGTGACTAGATGTGTTCCCATGTTCAACAACGGCAACAGGGTAGGTGGCCTCCATGAGATGTTTAAATAACTTCAGAGTAAAATATGGGACAAATATATATATATATATATATATATATATATATATATACATACAGTTTCAACTGGGAGTATAAGTAACTTCTACTTACAAATCTGGCTCAAGATCATCGGTCACCAACTACAGACCAATATCTGTTCTTCCAGTCTTGGCTACATCTCTTGAAAAAATATGTTTGAACAACTAGTGCAGTTTTGGGATAACAACAATATTTTAGCATACACAGTTTTGTTTTCATAAGGGGTACAATACTTTGTTGGCCTCGGTCAGATTCACGAGTGAAGCCCAAGCCACTATAGATGGGGTAATTCAGGGGTGTACTGCTCACGGACCTGACCAAGGTCTTTGATCTGGTAAATCATCAAATGTAACTTGACAAATCTTCCTTGATTGGAGTCTGACTGCAGACATTTCCTTGGTGTGTGGAATGCATATATACCACTCCAGTGGTGAATAAATTGGGTAAATAAATAATGTTATTTGGGGTAAATATTTATTTTCACTTAGAACAACATTTATTTCACATAGGACATAATTTAGTTAACTTAGACAATGTTATTTCCACTTAGAATCTGGAAATAGATCATAGAGAACAATGGGTCGGATAGAGAACTTACAATGGAAAGAAAGGCAGATTTAAGCTAAAAGTAAAATACCAGTGCAAACATTACAAATGGCATGGTATGTATCAAATAAATAATGGGTTGCAGTAGAATAACACATTTATCTCCACACATGAGTGATAAGACCTTCTTAACTAATGTGTGTCTTTGCCACTCGTGAGTTATAGGTCTTACCACTCACTAGTGGAGATAAATGTGTTATTATACTGCAATCCATTATGTGTTCCCTGTCTGTGCAATATACTCAAAAGATGAAAACTGGTAATAAAAGTTAATCTTCTCTACCTGTATCAGCTGGTGTACCTCAGGGTCAATTTTAAGTCCCATGTTGTTTTCTATGTTTAAAAATGACATTCCTAAAGTTAATGAATAATCAGAGTCTGTCTTGTATGCTGATGACATGGCAGCATTCAAATAATTCTACCAAGGCTATGATGTCTGGCCTGTAGTGGGGTTTCGACTCCCTCCAGACCTGGTTAAGTTAAAACAAACTAGTGTTAAACTCCATGAAAACTAATTTAATTTGTTTATATTCACTTCACAAACTGAAACTTGGATAAAAAAATATAGTGGTTGATTGCTTCTTAAAGCCAACTGAAGTGGTAAACTCAAACATCTAAGGCTTACTCTGGATAGCAGTCTTAACTTTCACTCACAAATTTCACAAATCTCCAAACTTATTTATATTATATTGGGTTTTCCATACAGGAATAAGCATTGCCTTGCCTCAACTTCCAGGTTAATCATCATTTAACATGAATTCCTGTTATGGAATATTTTTTAGGTTAGTATGAGGCTCTAGGTAGTTTTGTTTAGTTTGGGTAGGTACAGTATTTTGTTGGCCTGGGAAGCTTTTTAAATTGATGTGGTAATTGGTGTAGTTAGTTTGGTAAGTGTGTTAACTGTTGTGTTAATTGGTTAACTGATTTGGTAATTAGTTTTAATTAGTGTAATAGCATATCACTTTATATACTGTGGGTACATATGTTTAACTAGTGTAAGTAATACATTTAATTAGTGTAGATATGTACTGGTGATTGTTTAAATTAGTGTAGGTATATACTTTTACTGTTTAAAGAGTGTGGGATTATAGTTTTAATTGTTTAATTAGTGATTGGTATACAGGGAAATAAATGATAGGATCTTCAATGACAAAAAAGCCCCGCCCATGTAATAAATATAAATAATACATGGCTGTGGAATTTTTCCCATACAGAAGGTTATTGTTTATTACCCTGCATGGCAGTAACTGAATTATCAATTAAGACTATATATCTACACTAATCAAACAATAAAAAGTATTTACCTATATTAATTAAATGTATATACCAACACTAATCAAACAATTAAAAGTACACACCTACACTGATAAAAAGTATATACTTCTGAAAGAAAGAATTGTTGAGCACCTAGAGACCAGTAGGGCACAGGACCCAAGGCAGCATGGATTCACAGCAGGAAGGTCATGTCAGATGAATCTAATAGATTTATTTGACTGGGTGACCAAAGTAGTAGACCAGGGAGGGGCTATGGACATGGCCTACCTTGACTTTAGTAAGGAATTTGACACAGTCCCACACAAAAGATTAATAAACAAGTTAGCCAGCCTGGGACGACACAAAGATCTGCAACAGGAATGATACAGAAGGGGTGTGTGTGTGTGTGTGTGTGTGTGTGAAAAGGATGAGAAGGGACTTGGCAAGGTTGGAGGAATGGTCAAAAGTATGGCAGCACAGATTCAATGCAAAGAAGAGCAAAGTAATGCACCTGGGAAACAAAAACCTAGGGGAAGAGTACACAATTGGGGGGGGGTTACTAACAACAACAAAAATGGAAATGGACCTGAGGGTTGTCATATCAGATGACCTGATGGTAAGCATGCAATGTGAGAAGGCAATAAAGAGGGCTGGGGGATACTGGGATGTATAGGGAGAGGCCTCACCAGTAGAAAACAAGAAGTTGTTATCCCTCTGTAAAGACAGTTGGTAAGACCCCATCTGGAGTACTGTGTGCAGTTCTGGAGATCCCAGCTTCACAAGGACATAGACAGGATGGAGGCAGTCCAGAGGAGGGCAACTAAAATGGTGCAGGGTCTGCACCAGAAGCCATACGAAGAGAGACTAAAGAAGCTTAAGAGAGACTAAAGGAGTTTAATATGTATACCCTCGAGGAAAAGAGGGAGAGGGGGACATGATAGAAACTTTCAAGCACCTCAAGGGAATCAACAAAGTCCAAGTGGGTAGCATCCTTCAGAAAAAGAGATGTACAAGAACAAGGAGGCACAATTTGAAGACAGGGGAGGATGGATCGGGGCAATGTGAGGAAGTATTTTTTCATGGAGAGGGTGGTGGATGCCTGGAATGGCCTTCCTGAGGAGGTTGTGGGGTCAAAAACAGTGGGGGAACTCAAGAATGAATGGGAAAGACATAAGGCAATTCTAGTGGGGGTTAGGAGGAATTAGGCTGTTGGTTAACTAGGATCTGTAGCTTATCCAATAGGTAGGAAAATGGGCAGACTGGATGGGCCAAGCGGTCCTTATCTGTTATCAAAGTCTATGTTTCTGCATACCTACACTTTATTAAACCCTATGGAACAGCATTAATAACACAATTAGCACATCCTTAGGAAGCTAGCCAGACCACATAACAAGCTGCAAAACAATCTGGAAAAAAAGACAATTACACAAAACCCTCCCAAACCCAGAAATCCCCTCAAATCCTACCTGCACTCACTACACACCATGCCCTCCTTGATGCAAGAGGCTTTCAGGTGCTATAACGTGATTGCAAATAAGATCTTCATAAAAATGGCCATCCTAATGTATTATATTCAATGAGTGAGGGTGGCACACTCAGAAGTATACTCATCTCTGGGGCTAATTAGGGCAATACAGCCACTCGCCTTTTGGGCTTGTGGCCTTTTAACCCTAATTAGCCACCTTGATGGGTATATGTCCTTGTATACCACCCTTACCCATCATTTATTCTCTATGTGGATACAACAGGAGGGGGTATTAAAGACAACAAATAACAGTGTTATTTTCACAAAGCAGCTCAAAGAGTATGTAGCACTTACAACCACAAATTCACACAGAAATGGTTTTCAGTGAAACAAAAGCTTACTATTTACTATAAAACACAATGCAGTAAAAACTCAACACCCACTTAGGAGTGGTAATATACTGCTGAATGTAACAATCATGACATCATGGCCAACACCGCAGACTACTGACGTTTTGCTTGGATGTAACCAAGCTTCCTCAGACTTATTTTCACAAACCATAGAAAAAGAAACATAGAATTTATCAGCAGATAAGACCCATTCCAGCACAGGAGGAAGAAGAGGAAAACTTGTTGAGTGCACAGAGGTGGATGCTGCACTCAGCAAATATACCAGACACAAAACCACAAGAAACAGCGGAGTGCACAAAAATGATACAAAAACTCAGAGATATGTTGCAAGAGGATTTATTTGTGGAAAAAAAGGACAGTACTAAACCCCCAGTGTTTTAAAACCTCTGCAGGTTCTTTGTCAAGGGGGTCTGGCTATCAGTATGGATCATATATTTAAAGTGAAGAATTAAAGGCGCAATAACAATATGTCTTAAAGGAGAAGTCTCACATTTGCAGTGATGTGTATTTGCTTACCTTACTCCTCCCATGTCATATTCATTCCCTCTCTTGGTATTTCCAGTTAGCAACTGTGGTTTAAGGAGTATTTGAAATGTACACACAATGTACCCAGGTAGGATGGCAAAGTCTGATATGCAATCGTGACAAAAGGCCTTGCAATACCACATAACCAAAGCCAGAGATGATGTCTAGAGTGTAATACTTAGTGAAAGTATGCACAGTGCTTTATTTGGCAGCAACACAGCTGTAGAAGCATTCTGAAAGTAAGCAACAGAGGTGGCCATACCATGTGTAGAGTGGCCATGCACAGCATCAGGACATTCCTCACTGTACTTCCCATACCAAAATACAGTACAGTTAGCCAACCATTTGGATAGACAATATTTAGACACGGGGCAAACAAAACAAAAAGTTGAGAGGAAATTCTGCAGTCCATAGTGAAATCAGGATAGACACAGTGTTCTATGTACATCAAAAGTATGGAATGCCTTACCTTGGTTAGCATGCTCCAGATAAAACAAAGAAAGTTGTATGGACTGATTTAATATACAGTCAGACACCACCTTAAGTAGAAAATGAGGAATGGTCCCCAAAAACGCCCTGACCTTGTGGACAAATCAAATTAGGAGGCTCATGCATGACAGCCTGAAGCTCAGAAGCCTTTGCAACCAAAAAAAGTAAGGAAAACATATCTCACAGGTCACAGCAAGCTCATAGAGAGCCAGATCCAATTTCTCAAGTATGAAATTCAGGTCCGAAGGAGGAACCCATTTACAAATTGGTGGATGTACTGTATGTGAGGAATACCCTTTAAAAATATAAAGGACATGTAGCAGTAGTAGTAAAAATCTTTATTTTTAGACAGGAAAATATTTGGTATATTCACATCATTAGGTCAGAAGTCTTATTTACAAGATGATCCTATGTGTGTTAAGTTACAACAAGAATGACAAACACGTACTACAATAAACAAACATCCAAAGTGCTAAAATACATCTCCAGCTATGCCACCGTGTGCCCATCAGTAGGGGCATGGAAGGCTGAAATGGCAGCCAAATGCACCTTAATTGCTGAGTACTGGATACCAGAGTCAGCTATGGACAGAAGGTAGTTCAGGACAGTGTTCACAGGGCACATAAATGGCTCCACAGAATGGAAAGCACACCATATGGAAAAGAGTTTCCATTTCAGTTTATAGGTACATCTTGCAGAAGGCTTTCTAGCCACAAGTAAGACATCAGTCACCCAGGGGGAGCACAACAGTGGACAATGGCTAGGTCTTCAGGAACTTGGCATGCAGATGCAGGGACTGCAGGTCTGGATGTACCAGGGACCCCTGAGCCTGAGACAGCAGGCCCCAATAAAATGGAAGCTGGACAGAGGCTGCAGAAGTGGAACCAAATCAGGCATGGCCAGAAGGGAGTCATTAGTATTAGGGTAGCATGCTCCACCTGCAGTTTGAGCAGAACCCTCTGAATGAGACAGATCAGAGGAAAGGTGAAAAAGAACTTCCCTTTCCAGGAGAGGGACAATATGTCTCGCCCAAAAATTCATTGCCCAGGAGCAAGCAAGCAAAAATGTGGCAGTTTTCTGCTGTGAAACAGGTGTCTAAATAGTTCAGAGGATGACGCCAATACAAGCTGGGAGAGGATGGCAGTTTGTAAGGGATCCAAGACAACCAACATTGAAGGGTTAGAAGCCAATGACAGGGGGCTATATACTGCCCACAGTAGGCATGGCAGCATCAGAGCCAGATACGACCTTGGTGTCTCACTGAAGCTTGGGGTGAGGGCTATAGTCAGTACTGCCAAAGTAGATGGCACTGAGGACTTACCCTCTTTTAGTGGAGACCCTCAACCTCACTGGCAAAGCAGGAGATTTGTCATTATGCTTGTGGTGATGGCAGGAAGAGGAGGACTTCAACAATGACTTTTTCTTATTTTTGTCCTTAGGCCTTGATAACCGTAATGGCAACAGCGGCACCAAACACCAGGGAGTTCCCTTCCAGGAGGCGGTTAAGGGAGATGGAGAAGTCGTCTTGGATTATTTTTCCACTAATATACAGTGAGCAAATAACAGGTGGTGTTGGCTTGGAAACCGATGCCTTGGCTTCAGCTGCCATGCCCTTGAGGGCACTGAAGGTTTCTAGAATCTTCTTTTGTCATCTCCTTGTGGCCTGGTTGAATCCCTGGTAGATGTTGCAGGCCTTGACATTGTGGGATAGGCCCAAACAGCAAACACAAACAGTGTGAGAATCGTCCTTTTAGATATTGTAACTGAAGGTACAAAACATAAATAAGGAGGAGGGAAGCACCTCTAGGGCTCTCTCATTCAACATCTGCTAAGGTAGGAATGGGCAGACATGATGGGGTAACGCCTTTTTCTGCTGACAGATTCTGTTTCCATATAAGCTAATTTTGACAGTGGCATAAAAGGACAACATTGACAAGTTAAAGTTTTAGAAAATAAAGTTGAAGAAAAGACTGTTGTTTCTCTGCAGGTCTGATGAACGGTCGATGTCGTGAGAAAAAAATTGAGGAGCGATGGGGCCACCTATGATTATATAGGCACTGATGTTGCATGTCATTGCGGGCTGCCTCGGCTAGCAAAAGCTTTTGGGTGGTCTTGATGCCAACAGCTTATAGTTCCAAAGGTGTGGCCCAATGAAGGAGATATTATCAATGAATATCAATACTTTAGCCGCAAATTATATTTTCTTTCCTGCTCTCAGTGAAATCTTATGCTGCCATGATTCAAAATTACTGAGGCACTCTATTTTTACACTGTACCTGCCCCTCACTTGCACACAGACCTGCCTGTCTTACTGAATGCTACACAGCACTCAGGTCTGAAAGCTAAACCTAAAATACACCTAAAGTAAATCAACGGGCTTCACAGTCATATCAATGTCTGTCATTACAGGCAACCTGGCTTCTTGCTCCCAACACTCTCACTCTGCAACCAGTCATCTTCCCTTTACCTGCTCTCTCATTAGGCTTGCATGCTCCATTTCAATGTCAAACACAGTATACTACCACACCTCCTGTGCTGTATGAGAAAAGAAAAACATCCAGAGCTGGTGGGCGAGTAAGACACCCTTCTCAGTTTCTTGTTGTAGAATGAATGAATAATTACATCCTCACCAATAGTAAAACCTGATTGACTACTTGTCAGCCAATTAGGTGTTACAATAGGTGGGGATATCATTGTACATTCATTCTATGGCAGGACAACAAAGAGGGTGCTATTCTTGCTCCCGCACTAGATTGTTTTTTTTTTTTTTTAAACAGGCCAGACAACCACATGTATCCTTATAATTTAGGGCTAGGGTGGAGGAGGGAGATCGGATGCTAGAGTGGGGTTTCTCAAGATTTATATGACTTGAGGACAGGCATCAGGAGGAGGTGGGTGGTCTGTATTACTGAAATGGCATGGGTGCATGGAAAGGATATCTATGCATTCTATATACAAACTTCACGGGGACTGTGAGAGGAGGAGGGTGGTGGGTGCTAGAGGGTGATGGAGTAAGAGTATTATCTTCAAAAAGGTCTCGTTCTTGGGAGGAGGGTGGGAACAGTTTGTCATAGTGGGTGGAGGTGGTTTACATATTTGAAAAAAGGGTCTTTGGATACAGAAAGGAACACTTCTTGTATTTTTCATACTTCAACTAGTGAAAACTATGCGTAACGCCAGTTCACCAAAACTTTCACAGCAGAAGGGACACTTCACAAAGTCTTCAAAGGGTGAAGGCGGACACTTTACCAGATAAAGACTACATAAAGTGTGGGCCCTGGTAAAGTGACATCAGGGAAACTTCACAAGTACTTGACAATGTGAAGTTCCTTAATTTCACACATCTCTGCCCATGACCACATACATGGTCTGAACTGCTCTCCTCGACTGTCTTCTTATACACACTAACAAATAACACTCTCACAGCAGTAAGTGCACAAAGGAATTACATTTTGCCTCAGTACCTCAGCTTGTTTGTACTTTGCTTATCTCTCTTGTGCTGAGTATTACTGGGCTGTGTGCAGTAAACCCTTGCATTGCTGCATGAATGCAACAACCAGGAAGAACTAAAGCACATACCAATCGCCATCAATACTGCACAAACATATCATCTGAAATAAACTGCACTAAAGTCCTTTTACAGCCTTTAGGTGTGTGTCTCTGACTAGCTGCTAGCTGATACTGGATTCTGTATGGCTCTGCACAGTTTCCAACCCTTCCTCATACTACAGCAACTACAGCATGCTAGATCAGACTATAAAGCACAGAATCTAGCAAGAAAACACACACACACACAATTTCTCTGGCACTAACTTAAAGTGTGTAGTAAACAATAAATGGAACTACCAAGTTCAGAGCAAGATTTGGAGTTTGTTTACTACAACAAATCTGCAACAGAAATCCTTCTCTTTCTCAAATATATCAGGAGCTCTGCAAAATTACATGGTGCCTGATGGTCATGTGGTGTCGAGATTCTGGGCTCAATTTTCAAACTCTGGAGAATACCACAAGCCCCTAGTGTGCCGATCATGCAGCACATGAGGTTTGTGGCATTCTCAGGGTGCAGATCACGATTTTCAAACACTAGCGCCAAATGCCGCAAGTCAGATCAGCTTTCCTCTGGTCTAACTTTGCGCCATTTGGTAGACACTTTTACGGGGCTTGTGCCACATCTTTGGCGCAAGCTTCTGTACAGTGTGGAAATTGTCACAAATGCACCCGATGTACTAAAATCGGGCACAGTTGTGGCGATGGAGTTTGGTGCACTGCCAAAACCTAAGTGTGGTGGCGCAGGACTTGGTGCAAGCCCTGCATCACCCTTTGAAAATCGAGCCCTCTGTCTCAAAGACAGCCAGGGGGTGCCACTAACTATCTGTAAAATATATTCCTGTGAAAAGTCTTCTTCCACAAAATATCCAGTGCAGTTAAAAAAAAAAAGAAACCAACTTTTTTTTTTCATATAGCACCCCATCCCCAAGGCTTGAAGAACTTTACATTAAAATCAAAACAATTCAATGTCTAAGACACACATGGATCAGTGTACAACAGCAGTCTTATCCTGCATGTATCAAGCAAAACAATTTATTAAAACAGAGCCCGCAAACACCAGTGAAAAGAGAAGCATCTTCAAACCCCCTTTAAAAATGGCAGCAGAGGAGATCTGCCATAGCTGGTTTGGTAAACAGTTCCACATACATGGGACCACCACAGGAAAAGTCCCATCTCCCAAGGACTTCAGGTGAGCCTATGAAACCACCAGCAGATTCTCTCCTGCAAATTGGAGTGACTGAGGCACAGTGTAATGCAGCCGGAGTATTTTATATACCTGGGACCCAAACCTTGCAGGGTTTTGGAAACCGTCAATTGCATCTTGAACACTATGCCCCATCTGACCAGTAGCCAGTGCAGTTCATGCAACACTGCCGTAATAGGATCGAAAAAGCTTGCAGCAGATATCAGCTGAGCTGCTGTATTCAACACCAGCTGGAGAAATGCATCAAGCCTTCAGAAAGCCCAAGATACAGAATATAACAGTAGTCTAGAAGGAATGTAACAAATGCATGGACTGCAGTCACCAGGTCATCATATTGGAAAAAGGGTTTCACCTGGGTGATATTCTATAGATTGAAAAAACTACTATTGATGACATTTGACACATTGTTTAAAAGTTAATTTGTATTCAGTTTTGACCACCAGGTTTTTAGCCCTATCCACAGGGAAGTGCCACCCAAAGATGGTAATGTGCAGCTAACCCTCTTCAATGTAGATTTCAGAAATCCTGGTTCTATAATCAGCAGTTCCATTTTTCCCAGATAAAGGCTCAGCCACCTAGCAGCCATTCAATCATTTAAGTCAGGCAAACATCAATTTGTTACAGCAACAGGATTGTTTTGGTCCAGTGTGAAAGAGAGGTACAGCTGGCACAGCAGTAAAAATCTGGACTATACTGCTTTAACATCTCTCCAAGTGGAAGCATGTAAACTACAGAAAACACAGAGGGCAGAATCAAACCTTGTGATACACCACAGGAAACGGTTGAGGATCTTGAAGAAAAAAATACCAGCGTTACCCACTGGCATTCCGATAGGTAAAACAAAACTGCTTTACAAAAAAAACGGTGACATACAGTTCCAAGATTTACAATACTGTGTGACCCTGAGCAAGTCACTTAACTTCCTTGTGCTCCCAGGTTGCACCTGCAAACAAGCTTTCAGCTTAGTGTGTCTCACTTGGTAAAATAATTGGTAAAAAAAAAAAAAAAAAAAAAATGTAAACCGTGGAATTCAGGCAGCTACAGAACAAACAACAGGACACCAAGCATCTTAATGGACCCCCAGTTAGGTGTGCAAGGGCCAATTTCAAGCAAGTGGGTGCCTTTCTGATTCCATTCACATACTTGCTCCAAAAAATTTATATATAATGATTACAGAACAAGGACTGTGGGAAAATGTAGAACAGCACAGCACTTTTCTGCAGTAGATTTCTAGCATTTTACTTCTGATGGGATTCTATAACATTAGTTGCAGTTTTCAAAAATTCCATAGAATTCTGTTCTGCCTTTATATAAAAATCCTGCACAGCCCTAGTTATTTATTTAGGGAAATTCTTAGTGACACTTAAAACGTTTATGTATAAGATTATCAGATGGCAGGAGAGCTGATTGACAGGCTGGCACTCTGTCACTATAGAATGAATTAAGAGATGGAGATAGAATAGATAGATAGATAGATATGTAACCCCTAGATGGCGCTATCCCAGGGGCTACTACCCCTGCCTGATTTGCCACTAACAGGTTGAGGGGCCTGGATCCAATGGCGGGTGCCTCCACCCAGAGGTCAGGGTTTGCAATAGTTAAACTAACTTGGTCACAGCCCTCTGGGACACTGCAACCCTTTCTTCCCACTAGTGGCCCACACAATATATCAGAATTACCTTCACAGTACTACACTTACCCCAGGACTGGTTCCGGCACTGGGACCTCCTGTGAAATGAGATACAGTGCAACAATCACAGTACAGTACTTTAACATAGACAAATACCTCAGGCAGTATAACTTTGCTGAAACAAGCAGCTCTGATTTATTTAGGGGGATATAACAAGGACAGGGAAATCAGGTTAATTAGCTTATCACTCTAATAATCTATTCTATGGCTCTGTAAGCAGCCTATCCCTATCAGTTACTGTCCCTGGGTACCCAAGCCCTAGTGGCTAGTCCAAACCGTGGCAGCTGGTAGGGCCCTTTCACAGAGAAAAGGAGAATTAAACAGTCAGCAGTACAGTAATTCCATTTGGATTTAATGTGGCAATTCAACAGGAGGCGACCCTGAATTAGTACTCACGACCTCCAAATAAGATAGGGTCCTTCAATGTCAGCAGGGCTCACTTGAGGTACACAAACCTCTTCACACATCCATATAAAAGAAAGACTATACCAGGCAGGCTGCATCTGTATCCCGATCGCACTACTGCACAATACCGGGAGAACACACAGCAGATTCAGTTCCTGACAGACCGAGTGCAATTTTCAGCAATTCTTCCAGTCTTCTACAGGGTGAGCCTGGTTTCTACTCTTCAGAGATCCTTTGATCCTTTTCACAGGACTGATTCAGTCCCAACAAGCTGCAGACCGGAACTCTGGGCCTTGGCACACGTTTTTTGACTAAAACTGCACACTGAAAAAGCACAGGGCTCCTTCCTTCTTCACTGCCAAAGCTCAACTGAAACCCAACCGACAAAAGCGGTAATTTCCTTTGAGTCTCCTCCCAGTTCTTGACTGGATTGGCTGTCACCACAATAGACGCTGCTGTTGGTCCAAAAGGCACTGAAGTCTAAACTACATCTCCCAGAGTCACTGCCCATACAATCCTCTTGTGGCTGGCTCAGATTATGAGTCCAAGTTCTGATTCTGCCCAAGGCACCATTTTAGAGCTAGCTTACCCCACACTGATTGGTCCAGTTCAGCAGTTCAAAACTAGAATGGGGAACTAGTAGACACAGTTCTGACTGCAAAGAAAGCAGGTTAGACAAACTGTAATTTCATTATTACTCTAAATAATTTCTGGCAAACAGTTACATCTTTCAGATAGGTTCCTTTGCACTCCTAGTGACTGCAAAATGAAGTGAATTGGCAGCAGCTTGAGTGGTACTCAATCAAAGAAACACACAGTCCCCATACAACTAATTATGTCTGCAAGCAGACAGCTCTTAAAGACAGTACCAGAGGCTCTAAAAACACTCACTGATAAATGGCTTAAATGCCAAACACCATTCAGGCTTGGAGCATTCAAGCAAGCTCCTGGAAGTCTTTTGGGAACCCCCATTTGCAGAGGGGTTACACCCTTCCTGGCCTGGGAAAGCTTGACGTCCGCGTCAAGCAAGTACCCCCATAAGTTTCAACTGCAACCATATACATTTGCATTAGGCTCGCACATGTAATCATCAGTCAATATATCATTTTACCAAGAACACATTTCTGAAACATTGCAGTACGTCCATCTTTACACAGTATTATATACACATTGTACCATAACTCAAGTTATTACCTCTTGTACATGAAACCTGAAGAGAGGGGCCCTTCCCATCAGTTACCTTTGGGGCTGGACGGGCAAGGGCACCATACTTAGAGGGCAACACAAGTAACTTGAGTTAGCACTGACGCTCAGTTTGGGCAATGAGCTCGGGGACACATACACTCCTTTATGGACAACATTGAGAGCAAATCCACAGGCCTCCCAAGGGAATCATAACTGAGGTGCACCACAGGCTTTACAGCTCGACCAGTCTTTCTAGGGGAACTGTTATAGTCTCTGCACTCTGAGCCTCATTTTCAGCATTGTCCTCACTTGTCAGGGAGTCTCCATGGGGGTAGAGAGGCTAGAACTTGGGGCACTTTCAGCTCCAGGAGTTACAGTTTCTGAGTCCACAACATTTGGCTCTGATGGAGAGCTTTCGGACACTGGCAGTGGACTGTCAGGGCACTCAAAATACTCTTCTTGTTCGGTGTATCACCAGTCTGCCCCAATCTATCATTTTCCTCCTGAAAGCTCAAACAGTTCAACCATGCACAATGATTCCATTTCATCTGATCTGATGCTTTGCACTTCACTTTCTGGGAGCATTGCTCCAGGGATGAAGCTGGGGCTTAGACAGTCCAGAAGGCCCAGCTTCATCTCCAGTATTGACTAGGGATTGCCCAAACAATTGACTCAGTTCGTAAGAAGGATAGTATTCAAAGTCACTCTCACTTTCTTCCGATATGGACTGACAGTCATGCTCAACTGGGACTTGTGGAGGGGAACACTTTAACTTTGCTTCTGTAGGTGCAGACTTTCTTGATCTTTTCTTAGCAGCAGCTCTAGTCACTGGTCCAGAGGGGGCATCTTCTAGGGGCTCAGACTCAATTAAGATTTGTCCAATGGGCAGTAAATGATTTCTATGCATTGTTTTTACATCTTTTGAATTATTCTCAGGCCTTTACTTTGTACACTGGCAGATCATCTAGTTTGTCCACTACAATGTGAGGGAGATGGTGCCATCTATCAGCAATCTTGTGCTTGCCATGCAGTCCCAGATTTCTTAGCAATACCCGATCTCCCTCCTGGAGTTCCTGTGTTTTCACCTTTTTATCATACCTTTCTTTGTTGGCCAGATTTCTTTTGGCAGCCATGGTTTGAGCCAGTTGGTACGCATGAGTTAGCTGGGCCTTTAACTTTTGCACATACTGTAAATAGTTGTCAGCTTGAACCCCATCAGGAGAGACCCCAAACACACATCTACTGGTAGTCGAGCTTCTCTTCCAAACATCAGGCGGTAGGGGAGAATCCATGGCATCACTTTTGGTGCAGTACAAGCATGTACCAGGGTGCTAATTTGTTGGCTCCATCTAGGCTTGTCCTTTGGGTGCAGGGTGCCTAGCATATTCTAGCAAAGTGCGGTTGAAACGCTCAGGCTGTGGGTCCCCTGGGGGTGGTAAGGAGTGGTTCTGGATTTCAGACTCCCCACAGAGAAAAGCATCTCTTTGATAAGACGATCTAAAGTCTCCCTTGATCAGAATGGATTCTTTGTGGAGCCCCATAGTGAACAAAAAGTTTCTACAAGTACTTTGGCCACAGTGGATGCTTTCTGGTCTTTGGTGGGGAAAGCTTGGGCATATCTCGTGAAATGGTCAGTGACCACCAGCACATTACTGATATTTCTTTGATCTGACTCCAAACTCAGAAAATCAATACAGACCAGCTCCATGGGTGCACTGGTGGTGATGTTAACAAGGGGCAGCCCTCTGGGGCAAAGCTTTCCTCTGTAAGCAGCTTGACTACAAGCTCGAATGTGTTGCTCCACATCAGCCCCCATCTTAGGCCAATAGAATCTGGATCTCACCAAGTCAAGTGTTCTGTCTATACCAAGGTGCCCCATGTGGTTGTGCAAGGACCTCAGTACTGAGTCTCGAAAAGGCAGTGGGCAGCACTAGTTGTTGTTTGTCTACTTGTCCCCCTCTGTCTACTGTTTCTCTGTATAACAGTTTATTGATCAGTTTCAACTTAGGACCTTCTTTTGTATAACATGCAGTTCTCAAATCAGTGGAGCGTAATTTGACACATCTTTTCCTGCATAGAGGGCTTCTAAAGCTGCTTTGATCATGGGATCGCGGATTGAGCCCGTGAATACTGTCATTGTCCAGCTAAGGCAGTGCACCAATGTCTATTGCAGAAAAGTGGCAATAAGCAGCAGGTATGCAATTCTCAGAGGGTCCCAAGCAATCCACCATGCAGTCCACTGCGTCCCTGGTGGACATTTGTTCCTCCCTGTCAAACTTCCGGCAGAGTGCCCGAATGTCAGGTTCTGCCAATCGGACCCAATCATTCTGGGGAACAGGCCTCCGGAGAGACATCAGCATCTATGTGGTTCAGACCTGCTCGGTATTCGAGAGCATGAGTCATATGTAGATAATGCAGAAAGCCACCTATGGCCAGTGGCATCCAACTTAGCTGAGGTCTGCACATAGGTCAAAGGATTATTGTCGTTTTACTAGTATTTTAGCCCCATACAAGTACTCATGGAATTGGTCAACAATAGCCCACTTCAAAGCTAGGAACTCTAACTTATGTACAGGATAGTTCTTTTCGGATGGGTCAGGCTTCTACTGGCAAAGGCCACTGGTCTCAGGCCATTCTCGGCTCTTGGTACAACACAGCCCCCAACCCTTGCAAGCTAGCATCAGTGCAGGACGTAAGGTTTTCTTGATCGGCATAGGCCAGCACTGGAGCATGGGTAAGTTGATATATGATCTCATGAAAGCAGTCTCACAATCAGGAGTCCAGCGGCCCCAAATACTTCACCGGATGAAAATACACTCTTTTCAGTCTTGAGGGACGCTGACTTTTGGTATTTTTGTGGGTTGGGGATACCCTTGAGTAGTTAAGTAAAGGCGGATCACTCTTGAATAGTCCTTGATGAAGCCGATAATAACCACAGAATCCCAGGAATCTTGCAGTTCTTTAGATTTTTGGGCTGTGGCCAGTTGGTCAAGGCCTCAACTTTACTTGGGTCGGCTCTCTATTCCTCGGTGGATACTATGTGTCCTCATACTTTACTGATTGAAAGAATTGACACTTATCAATGGACAGTTTAAGGCCAAAGTCCTCCAGTCGGTCCAATACCTTAAATAATCTGCTCATGTTCCTCCAGTGAGCTGCCAAACACAATAACATCATCTAGGTATACCAGGCACTCTAGTAAGTTCATGTCCCCACTGCGCCTCCATCAATCGTTGAAAAGTGGCTGGGGCACCTGAAATCCCTTGAGGCATCCTCATGAATTCATAGAAGCCAAGCGGACAGATAAAGGCCGTCTTCTCACGGTCCTCTGGGGCCATCGGATCTGGTAGTACCCTGGCGGAGATCCAGCACAGAGAACCACTTGCTCCCGCTTAGGCAGTCCAAAGCATCCTGAATGCGGGCATTGTGTACTGATCAGGGATAGTCCAGCGTTTAAGGTGCGATAATCCACACACATCCTTACTGTTCCATTCTTTTTCCTCACTACCACAATGGGGGAAGCATAAGGGCTTCGATTCTTGTATTACACCAGCAGCTAACATCTCTTGCAGATGCCGCCCTCACATCATCTATGTCAGCAGGTGCCAGGCGCCGAGATCTCTCAATAAATGGTTCTTCGTCATGCAGTCGGATATTTGTGCTCAGCTCCTGCACCATCCTACATCCCATTCCTTTAAAGAAAACACCTGGTCTCTCTGGGCAAGCTTCTCACTGATCCTCACTTTCCATTCAGCTGGCAGCGGGAGTCGCCAAATCAAACAAGTCAGGCGTTACTCTGTCATTCTTCCTTGAACTCTTGCTGCTGGGTAGCACTGCAGTGTCTGCACAATGCACATTAGCCAGGATGCAACCTCTGTTTACTCGAATGTCTCTTTCAGACACATTATGAACTTGGACCATTACCCTCTGGCATAAGCATGGGCTCTAGGGCAAAATACTAGGCTTGACCAGCAGTCCCTTCTGGCAATTTTCCATCGCCTGGTGCATCCAACATTAATATTTTATTCTTAACATCCTTTCTGATACGGACCTCTCCCTGTAAGGTACACTGGGCATTTGGCCAGGATCAGAGACTCAGGATCCTTCTTCCATACAATTCACCCTCGGGTTCCTCTGGTTCTGTTTTTCAGCATCTCTCTGTGCCCATAGGCCTCTTTAATTAAAGCCGAACTTTAAAGTCTCACTAGTCTTTGACCCCTGTTTTCATAACACAACTGTGCCAGCCTTCCGAACATAAGGAGCATTTGTTCCAATCAACAAAGGGACACCATCATACAGTCCAGTGGGGGGCACACTAAGGCTAGGGTCTCTACTTGTTCGGCCACTCCAGCCACGGAGGTGGGGAAAGACAGCCAAATTCGGATATACCCGGAATAGGGTAGGCCTTCTCACTTAACCCCATACATGCAGTCCTTCTAATGGTTGTAAGGGTACGCTTGACAAATGCTTCTGATACCAATCCTGGAACATAATTGTCACTTGGGAGCCACTGTCTAATACAGCTCTTGTAGACACTCCATTCACCTTTACAGTGGTCTCCATGGAGGACCCACTATTCTGGACCAGTCTGAGAGGCGGTGGTGGGGCCTGGGCAACTGACCTTGCCACAAAGGGACGTGAATTAGCATTTTTGGTGCCCTCACTGGGATCATGTTGTGCACCTCTTAACCACTGATTTCTTCTCCAAGCTCTCCTTGTAGCCTATATGCAACTTTGTCAGTGTCTTTTGGGGACTGGCATTTCCTTTCATGTGCCCATCTCTTCCACAATTATAGCAAAACATACTTTCTGGAGTTTGAGCTGGCCGAGACGCCAAACTGGGAGCCAGGGCGGGGTATTACTAACTGAAACCTGGTGCCATCTCTGTCTGCGGCGTGATAAGCATTTGGAGACATCTCGTCAGTTTCTCCACTTCCATGGTCAAGGAATTGAGTTTGGAGCTGTTATCAGCAGGAGAAACATGGTGGGAAATTTCACCCCATACAGTATGCAGTCGGACAGGTCAGGGTCTGCATTTGCAGGCGTGGCCTTCATAAAGGACTGTTTTTGAATTCTCGGATCTCTCTCAACAGTTCGCCCATTGTGGCATATCTTTTTCCTTGTCAGAGCACTCATTGACTGTCAACCTCTGCCCCTGAACTTCACTTGATGGGTCACCCTCAGTCACTCGGGTCGTAGCCACAGCTGTTGGTGCAGGTACCTCCCGAGGTCGCCTTTTCTCAACTCCTCGAATTTCTCTCATTAACTCATCATAGGAGGGTGGGGATTCCAGTCGATTTGCCAGGCGTGAATGAAGCACAACAGCAGTTCTGAGAAGGGGGCAGATCTATGATTCTACTGTCCAGTCTGGTTCGGTCCAGTTCAATCAGCTGGCAAACTACCTTCTGAGGCATTCTTGCAACAATTTTCCAGCCGAGAGATACACACAGACAACAACTCCCTTGGTACTGTTGTGCATTTTACTCTCCACCATAGGTCCTCATCAGAATCTGGGCTCCCATACACATTCTCCAAGGCCTCAAGATAGCTCGTGCAGTCGCTTCAGGGTTACTGGCCCGTTTGCACGGATGGTAGCCTAGGCAGGACTCGGAGGCTCTCACTAACCCTCTTTTCGCCGCTTCGAGCATTGCCATTCTAGCACTTGGGGGCAACATAGTCTATCCAGGTCTCCCAGTCATCCTCCCCTTGGGGGTGGGGAGGGTGCCAGAGAAGCTCTCAACCTCGGGTAAGAGTCGTGATCCATGGCAGGTGCAGAAATAGGAGTCTGCATTGGTTCAGCCACCATTACGGGCACTGGAGCAGGAGAGGGTGTTGGGGAGGAACACCCCAGGTGGCAAGAATAGTTTCTTCAAGTCCTCCACAGTTTCTCCTCTCCCAGCAAACTATTCAGCAAATTTCTCCTCAAAGTTTCAGATAGTGGTGGGGCTGATTCCCCTGGTCTTTACTGTCCTTAGTTATCACTCTCCAAGCAGTGAGGGCTCCCTCTGGGGTAATGGTCTGTGGCACTTTGGAGCTATTCTATGGGATCCTTAAACTCTACTAGGCAGGAAAGTGTGGGTGAGCAGATTAGCATGCCGACCCACCACCACAGGGTTTTGTAAACCTTCCACCTTGAAAGTACTCCTGCACAGTGTCCGTATTGGATACCCAGGGGATGTCCAGGATAAGTACAGCATTTTGGGGTCGATCTCCTCCCCAGTACACCACTCCACCAGCCGTGCACAGCCACTTCTGTCGGGTACCCATTTTTTTCTTAACAGTGGTTCAGAATATGGCCACTAGAGGACACACAACTCAGTGGTGCCTCCAAGATGTAACCCCTAGATGGCGCTATCCCAGGGGCTACTACCCTGCCTGATTTGCCACTAACAGGTTGAGGGGCCTGGATCCAATGTAGGGTGCCTCCACCCAGAGGTCAGGCTTGCAATAGTTAAACTAACTTGGTCACAGCCCTCTGGGACACTGCAACCCCTTTTCTTCCCACTAGTGGCCCACACAATATATCAGAATTACCTTCCAGTATACACTTACCCCAGGACTGGTTCCTGCACTGGGACCTCCTGTGAAATGAGATACAGTGCAACAATCACAGTACAGTACTTTTAACATAGACAAATACCTTAGGCAGTATAACTTGCTGAAACAAGCAGCTCTGATTTATTTAGGGGATATACAGGACAGGGGAAATCAGTTAATTAGCTTATCACTCTAATAATCATTTATGGCTCTGTGCACAGGCCTCATCCCTATCAGTTACTGTCCCTGGGTACCCAAGCCCCAGTGGCTAGTCCAAACTGCGGGCAGCTGGTAGGGGCCCTTTCACACAGAGAAAAGGAGAATTAAACAGTCAGCAGTACAGTAATTCCATTTGATTTAATGTGGCAATTCAACAGGGAGCGACCCTGAATTAGTACTCACGACCTCCAAATAAGATAGGGTCCTTCAATGTCAGCAGGGCTCACTTGAGGTACACAAACCTCTTCACATCCATATAAAAGAAAGCACTATACCAGGCAGGCTGCATCTGTATCCCGATCGCAATTACTGCACAATACCCGGAGAACACACAGCAGATTCAGTTCCTGACAGACCGAAAGCAATTTTCAGCAAATTTTCCAGTCTTCTACAGGGTGAGCCTGGTTTCTACTCTTCAGAGATCCTTTGATCCTTTTCACAGGACGGATCAGTCCTAACAAGCTGCAGACCGAACTCTGGGCCTTACACACGTTTTTGACTAAAACTGCACACTGAAAAAGCACAGGGCTCCTTCCTTCTTCACTGCCAAAGCTCAACTGAAACTCCAACCGACAAAACCGGCACTTCCTTTGAGTTCCTCCCAGTTCTTGACTGGATTGGCTGTCACCACAATAGACTGCTGCTGTTGGTCCAAAAGGCACTGAAGTCTAAACTACATCCCCAGAGTCACTGCCCAACAATCCTCTTGTGGCTGGCTCAGATTATGAGTCCAAGTTCTGATTCGTCATGGACACCATTTAGAGCTAGCTTACCCCACACTGATTGGTCCAGTTCAGCAGTTCAAAACTAGAATGGGAACTAGCAGACACAGTTCTGACTGCAAAGAAAGCAGGTTAGACAAACTGTACTTTACTATTACTCTAAATAATTTCTGCAAACAGTTACATCTTTTCAGATAGGTTCCTTTGCACTCCTAGTGACTGCAAAAATGAAGTGAATTGGCAGCAACTTGAGTGGTACTCAATCAAAGAAACACACAGTCCCCCATACAAACTAATTATGTCTGCAAGCAGACAGCTCTTAAAGAGACAGTACCAGAGGCTCTAAAAACACTCACTGATAAATGGCTTAAATGCCAAACACCATTCAGGCTTGGAGCACTCAAGCAAGCTCCTGGAAGTCTTTTGGGAACCCCCATTTGCAGGGGGGTTACACCTAGATAGATAGATAGATAGATAGATAGATAGATAGATAGATAGACAGGCAAACAGATAGATAGCAGATGGCAAAAGATACAATACTGTATGGGGAGTTGTGTGTAATGAGGAGTTTTTTGCACAACTGAAGTGTGGGATACCTAATAAACCATGAAAGAAAAGATTGAGTGATTTATCAAGATATCCCACACCAGTGGTGCATAACAAGCTGAGTGACCGACCGCCACATAGTTTATTTTCAAGGCTGCTGTTTTACAGAGATTAAAGTAATGAAATTCTGTTTTCAGGACTTGACATTCTGGGAGTTGCACTGGTGATTGTTGAATTCTGGATTTTACCAGGAGTCCACTGTCATTCTTTTAATATATGTATAAATAATCCGAATATAAGAAGGCTTAATATACAGAGTATTACACGAAACAGAATGAAAATAGTACAGGAAGCAATTCTAAGAAAAATGCAAGTTCTGCAGATTTATTAATCTGGTATAAAATGCCAAATTCTGTTAAATTATGTATTTTTACTGATGGCTAGGCAGTCCAAATTCAAGAATTTTACTGGGTTTCCAGTGAAAAACAAAACTAGTGGCCATGTTTAATACTACTGGTATGTACTTATTTATTGATGTATGTATTGAGTTTGGAGGACTTTTGAGCACAAGTGCCCTTTTTTAAAAGTGTTCAAGTCAGGTAGGTTACAAAAAAAGGGGAAAACATGCATAGCAGTAAACAACAAGCACCACAGTTTACAAGTAAAAAAGTCAATGTTAGGGACAACAAACAAGGCACACATGTGACATCTGCAGAGGACAACTGCATGAGTCAGGTTATAGAGGCAGGGAAGCAGCAAGACTCAAACTGCAAGGACAAGTTGCAAGAACAACTGCACAATTGTCATGAGGTCATTTATGCACAATCACAGGTCACCAGTTATTCTATAATATTTTTCGTATCAAAGGAGTCCTGACAGAAAAAGAGTTATGGTGTATTGCGTTCTCTGTAAGATGTGATGAACAGGAAGGCATTGGCTTCAACGCAGTACGGTACAAGACTATTAAAAAAAACTGTGTGAGAACATGTTTGAGAACTGTCAAATGTACAGCTCAGCTGTTTGTGACTGACAGCTTGAATCATGTGAACTCTGTTATACACTTCCTGCTATACGTGGATGTGTATAAAAAGTCTGACCAGTAGGTCCAGTTGATGGCTCAATTAAAGTGCTTTGTGCTTCCACACCAGCGACCTAAGGTCAGAAGTGAGCCTAGGTTTGCACGGGTCGGGCAGCCAGGCTGGGGAGTGCTCCCTAAAGGAGCGTGAGCCTGCCAGGGGAGGGAGATGCCCCAGCTCTGGTGCAGCAAGGGCCCCTCATGGTGAGTCCTTTGCAAGGGGTGGCACATACCCAGTGTGTGCTGCTATGGTCAAGGCTGACAGAGGCTGTTCCAGTCATCTGGGGTGGTGGGAGAGACTAAGGGAGAAAAATTGAAGGAGGAAAACGTGGAGCCTGGGATATATGATGTCCTGCTCACTCTCCATGGGCCTGCACCATCACTCTGGGACACCTGACCGACACTGGATGTGTGCCAGGGAGGAGTGGATGGCCCTCCACCCTGTCATGGAGGGGTAATCTGTGAGGACCATGGTCAGGTAAGGTGGAGGGGAGATGGGCACTGGTGGTGTGGGGGTGGGGCAGGAGTGGAAGCAGCCATCCGGGTGCCTTGAGGGGTATAAACAAAGTATGGAAAAAAAAAGTTTGTCAGGTACATGTTTTATGCACAATCAAGAGGCACCAGTTATTCCATATATTTTGCAAATAAGATACCACCTAATGACTGGGCAGAAGTGACATCCTGGCCATGAAACGTCAGCTTGTTATTGGTCGAAAGAGAAAGCTGAAATAGAAAGAACAAACACTGAAACTACACATTGAGAGCAGAATGTGCTTTTTTCTTCTAGAAGTTGTCACCAGACCTATTCCTGCACAGCACTTCTTTCCAGCATCAGCAAAGGACCGGGCAAACTGGAACATATTATACTAATCTTGTATGAGACAGACAAAGGGAGGGCTGGCCTTTACATCTCTGGATGGATCAGCTCTACAATGCAGCCTCCCAGGATGCACTGACTGCAGTGTCACAGATTCATGCATGAGAAAAGGGATTAAGTTCCAATGAAACTGCAGTTTCCTGCAGTAACTCTGCAGAATTCTGCATCATTTTGTGCTGCATCCTGCCAGCTCCACTGTGTCCTGGGTAGAGAGAACAGAATTGGTAATGTTTGAAGGAGGACGAGGAAAGGTGTGTGCATCTGGATTGCTCAGCACGGTGTCATCATCAGATGTATTGAGGGAGGCAGTATAGTGCAGAGGTTTAAGGCTCTGAGCTGTAAACCTGAAGACCTGGGTTTCAATCCCACAGCCCCCTTTTGCATACTGTGTGACCTTCAGCAAGTCACTTAACTTCCTTGTGCTCCCAGGTCACACTGTAAACAAGTTGTCAGCTTAGTGTGTCTCCCCTGGTTAAAAATAATAAAAACAACTGTCTGGGAAGGCTGCTTGGAGTGGAAGTGGAACCAGTGGACTTCTGGGAACTAATGAACCATGACTTCTGTTACTGTACTATCACCTGCCAGCCATTGTCCTCACAGCCACCCCTACAGATTCCCAGTCCTACTATAGCCTCCTTCGCCACCAGCACCACCAGTTGCATGACTTGTATGTGGTGGAGCTGCTGACACTTCAATGATGCAGCTACCACTGGATGCTAACTGCGCTGACTCACAATAGTTGTCAATGAATTTCAGTATCCATAAGAAATGCATATGATACTGCATGACTCACAAAGTGAGAAAGAATTAAGGGAGACAAGTGATGCACTCCCTTGCTCCACCCCTACTAAGAGATGCTGAGAGACTGCATGTCTGTCTGGGGCTTTCTGGAATTCTGGAGTGCCATCTTCAGGTGGTGCAGATTGCCGCCGTGAGACTGGTATCTGGTACAAGCACTTTTAATTTTGTCACATTTGTAGTGTGTGATCTGCACTGGCTCTATGTGATAAGAGTGAGTAAAAAATTGCGCTGGCAAACACAGCACATGCATATCGTCGAAGTCAAAATGGCGATGAGCACTACAGAGCTGTGCAGAAACAGTGACAGCTGGCCATGTTTTGTAAGGGGGCGCAACATGTACTGGCATTTTATTTGGGGGGCTATGCTCCTCGCACCCCCATCTCTAAAATAACCATCATGGGGGGGTGAACACTGAGGAATAGGGTAAAACTTAGGAAGGGGACTATTCCTGGGGGAGAGGTTGGCGGGGAAGGGAAATGTGTGTTCAACAAAGGAAAACAAAAAAAAATTTTAATAGCAAGCAATACAAACTAAAAAAAATATGTCTCATAGCCAGCCCCAAACCCAGGTCCACCAGCTACAAGGAGGTGACTCTCACCACTACTCCAGATAGACAGCTCAGAACTGGCCTAACCAACAAATCCATATATACTACAAAAGAAGTACTCTCTACTGAAAGGAAATCACTGAACTTACAACACACTATAAGGAACACATAGTGCATTTGACAATTTCTATTTGCACATCACCCAAACTGACTCGCTTAAATTGAGTCACCCTATTCATGGGATACCTTCTGCACTGGCTAAGGGTGAGATGGCGTAACACCTGTAATTTGCTTGTTGGTTCTGAACGCCCTGCATGAGCTGGGTCCTGGCTACATTAGAGACCTCCTGCACCCTACACTCATGATCACCCTCTCCGTTCCACTGTAGAGACTCTTCCTGAGGTCCCACAAGCATGTCTGAATTCATCAGGGGATAGCATCTTTGCTGTAGCTGCTACTCAGCTCTGGCATTCTCTGCCTTTCTACCTGTGCCCTATACCCTCAGTGGAGGCCTTTAAAAAGACCTTGAAAACCCATGTGTTCTCCCTGATACTTCAGGACCCTGGCTGAAACATTTATTTTCCTAAGTTTTGCCTGCTGGCTGGTGATTTGTGCAGTGCCTAGAGCCTCAGGGAAAAGGTGCTTTATAAATAAGAGCTGAGTAATTAAGGCCTTGTGTCTCACACATCAACCTACAGTACTTCACCTTTCACTCACTGACTAGCTGGCTAGAAACATAAAAACATAGAAATTGTTGGCAGATAAGGACAGCTAGGCCCATCCAGTCTGACCATAGACCCTACTGTATGTGGCCACTGACCCTATGTGATCAATTGCTTTTCAGCACTCCCTCCCCCTCTCAAGCTTCCCTTGTGCCTGTCCCAGGCATGCTTAAACCCCTCCACTGTGCTTGCCCCCACTACCTCCTGTGGCAGACTATTCCAAGGCGACTACCCTTTCCGTGTAGAAAAACTTCCTCACATTACCTCTTAATCTACCCCCTTCCAATTTCATATTGTGCCGCCTTTTTCTAGTACTTTTTCTACATTAGAAAAGGTCCCCACCTGCACCTTGTTTATGCCCTTAAGGTACTTGAAAGTTTCAGTCATGTCACCCCACTCTCTTCTCTCCTCCAGTGGGTACATATTGAGGTCCCTTAGTCTCTCCTCATATGTTTTGTGGTGCAAGCACTGCACCATCTTTGTTGCCCTTCTCTGGATAGTCTCCACCTTATCTATGTCCTTGCACAGGTGTGGCCTCCCAGAACTGCACACAGTACTCCAGGTGAGGTATTACCAATGTTTTATACAATGGCATCACCACCTCCTGCCTCCTGCTAGTGATACCCCTGCCTATGCACCCCAGCATGCCACTGGCCCTCCCTGCCACCTTTGTGTACTGGTTTGATACTATAAGGTCATCAGAGATGATAACCCCTAGGTCCCTTTCCTCTTTGGTGACAGTGAGCTCCCCCCCCCAACCTGTAGCTCTCCCCAGGGTTCCCTCTACCCAGGTGCATTATTTTGCACTTCTTTGCACTGAACCTCAGTTGCCACATCTCTGACCATCTTTCAAGCTTCTCCAGGTCCCTCTTCATTTTCTGCACCCCTCCTGGAGTATCCACCCTGCTGCAGATCTTGGTGTCATCTGCAAACAGGCAGACCTTTCCTTCCAGCCCTTCTGCAATGTCACTAATGAAGACATTGAATAGGACTGGTCCTAGTTCTGATCCCTGTGGTACCCCACTGGTCACCCCCCACTCCCCAGATTGTACCCCATTTACCACCACCCTCTGTCTCCTGTCTGTTAACCTGTTCCTAACCCAGTTCACCACCTTGTCTCCCATGCCCATACTACCCATCTTGTTAATCAGCCTTCTATGTGGGATGGTGTCGAAGGCTTTGCTGAAATCTAGGTAGGTGATGTCTACCGGCCCTCCCTGATTTATTTCCCTAGTTACCCAATCAAAAAATCCATTAGATTCGTTTGACAAGACCTTCCTACTGTGAATCCATGTTACCTCAGATCCTGAGCACTGCTGGATTCCATATATGCCACTATCCTTTCTTTCAGCAGTGTCTCTATGATCTTTGTGCAGTGGGACTACATGTGCCCTCCTCCAGTCCTCTGGAATGACACCCTTGTTGAGTGACTCTGTGAACAGGGCCACCAGAGGCACTGCTAGTTCCCTTCGCAGCTCCTTTAATATCCTCAGGTGGATGCTGTCTGGCCCCATGGCCTAATCCACCTTCAGATTTGTAAGTTCTTCCAGAACTGTCTCTCCACTATGAATGGACTGGTGTCCACTTCCCCATTGCCTCTGCAACCCAACTGTGGTCCTTGAACCTCCCCCTCCTTAGTGAATACTGAGCAGAAGTATTTGTTCAGTATTTCTGCCTTGTCCAGATCCCCCTCCCTACACTCCCGGGTTTTTCTTCTTTCACTGATGTACCTATACAATGCCTTATCCCCTTTGTTTACAGACCATGCTAAGTTCTCTTCTGTCTGCACTTTCACCCTCCTAACAGCCTTCCCAGCTTCCCTTAGACATTCAAGGTACACCTCCCTGTGCTCATCCCTTTGGCTCCCCTTATATTTCCTGAAACTCAGCCTTTTAGCCCTGACTTTGTCCTCCACCTCTTTGGAGAATCATAGTGGTTTCCTTCTTCTTTTCTCTTTGGCCACTGTCCTAATGCATTGGTTTGTTATATCCACTATGGCTCCTTTCAGTTTCTTCCATTGTTCTTCCACCCCCTCTATTACCTCTTCCTTCCCCTGGACTGCTTGTATACATCTACCCATTTCAGTGAAATCTGCCCTCCTGAAATCTAATACTCTTGCCCTTGTGTGGCTTAATTGAGTCCATGTCTCCATGCTGAACCACACAAAGTGGTGATCACTGGACACCAGCTGCCCTTCCACCTGTATTTCTTTGACTCTGCTCCCATTGGTCCATACCAGGTCCAGAATTGACTTGTCCTTGGTTGGCTCATGCATCATCTGCCTGAGTCCAACCCCCTGCAGGGATTCCAGGATGGCTGTGCTTCTGGCTGAAACAGTCACCTGGGTGGCCCAATCCACGTCCGGCATATTGAAATCCTCCAGTAGCAGGATTTTGCTTTAGCTGTCTAGCTAGTTGCTAGCTTGGTCACAAACAGGCAAAACAAATCAAAAGTTTTATGTGACCCGCCCCAGTAGCAGTCCCTAAAATAAGTAGTAGTAGCATCTTTATTTCTTAGGTGCCCAATCCCACAAGCTCTAGGCACCTTACAAACAAAAGTACAATAACAAACAGCAGCAAAATAACAAATATAGTTTGCAAATACAAAAATTAAAATTAGGAAATCATAACATATGCTCTAATAATTAAAAAATGCTTCAATCCTCTTTTAAAGCTCTCAACAGAGGGAGCCTCCTGAAGCTCACGTGGGAGCGGATTCCAAAACAATGGAGCAGCTACAGCAAAGGCACGGTCCCCAGACAACTTTACATGTGATCTGGGGACCTTCAGGACACAATTTATATGACAGCTTATAATTCTTTCTAATCACAAATCACTCTTGGTAAAGAAATAAAGAGCTCTCAGGGACCATGTCTTTGTGTACTGAGAGAGCTGGAAATGGCACTGAGGCATGTGCACCACGAGGAATTCTCTGTCTTCAGTGCCACTGATTGGCTGCTGCCGGATACATGGCTTGCATGAGATCAGTGAGTGATCCCTTAGAAGACCTTATGTAATGACATCGAAATCTCAAAATTCCGAAGTGAAGCAGAGTCCCTCCAAACACACTTTGCTGGTGTCAAAAGTTCTGGCTTTCAGCACTTCCACTGAACTTCAGTTTGGCATCAGCTCACCCTTAGCTCGACCCAAATACCAGGCCAAACCAACAAACAAACAAACAAACAAACTAACTGAAACAAGGCAGATGCGCCTGACTGTAAAACAGAACAATTTGTTTACAACTCACGCTCCATCAGCACACCCTAATTCCATTAAGATGAATTCAGTGAATGGTATGCATAGCACAATGCAGAACACCTAACGTAACTCTACCCATCAAGCAATGCAAAAGAATGAAATGCCCCACATTCAAGTGGGTCCCAGTATGTGACATCAAGCTAAGCACAACACCGACAAGTGCTCAATTCAAGTATCTAACAAACTGCAACAGCTGGAGAAGGACTGAGGCTGGTTTGAGATGTCCTGGAGGAAAATTTCAAAGAT
The DNA here is from genome assembly GCA_016271365.2 of Neoceratodus forsteri. Classification (NCBI taxonomy): domain Eukaryota; kingdom Metazoa; phylum Chordata; order Ceratodontiformes; family Ceratodontidae; genus Neoceratodus; species Neoceratodus forsteri. The sequence goes on from CM057459.1 coordinate 38,805,254, forward strand.
GCTCTTATAACAAGAATCTAGAAATTGAAATATACTAAAACTGTATATATATCTATCAGCATCAAAGAGTGCTTAGCTGTAAGAAAAAACACCAAATGAAGAAAGTGCTTTTTGCCATGCATTTCATTTTCACCATGGTTAAAAGGAACTCAGTTCAGTCAAGCTGTTTGATCTCCTATGATAATTATTATCTCTGTCAAAAATGCTAATCACTGGGTCATGGTATAAGAAAAATATTTCAGCTGTTGATAAAGAAATAGCATGTGTAAATTCGGTAGGGCTTTTGAATGAATGACAAGTGTGGTTCAAAGTTTACCACAGTTTAATGATTACAAGAATATGAAATGTAATTTATGAACGTCATATGCATAAAATGTGTGCTGAATCTGTGCTAAATCATTAAGCGAAAGTTGCTTAGCTATTCAGTCTCATTAAGTGAGACAGCTGTAGGGCTTTGCAGTAATTTAAATCAGTCTTGACATGCAAAATGCTGTGTGCAATTACATATAATAACATAAACTAGCGGGAGGAACCCAGGCAGATAATACTGAACTACACATTTTCAGATATAGACAACAGTGAACAAAGTAAGTACACAGGTGTCCCAGAGAGTCATGTGGGGACTGTCAGAGATGAACCTCATCATGCAAGAAAGAATGACTCAGAATTTTATTTTTATTTAAAAATTAGTACCGGGAAAGGCACACTGAACCGGGGCTCGTTTCACGGTGGGACCCAGAGGAGGGGAGTACAGAAAGAATAAAAATGACAAAACATCAGACTATAGTTACATAGGCAGCATTTCAGATACAGGAGCAATGTGGTGCTCAAATATACAAACAACAGCATGGGTTATCGTTACGACAGGAGGACAAGTGTTCAGGAATACAATAATGTGAACAGTGCCTGTTGGGGAAATACATGACCATTATTTTACAGTCACTGTGTTTGTGCAGAATGGATAACCTTCATGCACATTTTTTTCAGGGAATTCATTTTAGAGATCTTAGGCATTTTTAGGCAGATACGTGAAGCAGCAGTGCATGATAGCAGAAACATTTTTGACCTGTACTTTTTTATGCTATTTAAGGTTGCCCCTTATCTCTTGACTTTTATGATATCCCCGTTTCTCATTTTGAGTCTGCTTTAGCACTTTTTTCACACTGGAAATAGTAAAAGGAACATTGCTTTTAATATGGCTCAAACTACTGTAGTTTTTATTTATTTATTTATTAGCTTTTGGTAACTGGGTAGGTGCACTAGGCAAAAAATCCTGCCTATTTTCAGGCACGACCTGGGAGAGTACAATATTACAATACAACCATACAACAAGGTTACAATAATTACAATACAATAATACAACAAGGTTACAATAATTACATTGGTATTCTCAGCTGGTTTTGTACACTTGTTGTTGCATAAGGCCAGGGAGCAGTGTCTGCTGCATTCTAGTCCATTACAGTCACAAGAAAAGTGATGTTAAACAATGGGTGTTCAAAAACAACAGAAATACTGATAACAACCTCGTAAGAGCTAATATTAAAAGGAGTGCCCCTTTTATTATTCCAACTGTAAAAGACAAAGTAAAGCCAACTCAAAAAGTGGAAAAAGAGGGTATCCTACAAGTCAGAAGATAAGTGGCAATCTAAACTAGTATAAAAAAAGTATAGGTCAAAATTTTCACCATTATCGTGCACTGCTGTTTTAAGATGTGCCTTTTTATAAACTGAATGTAATTGTATTTGATATGTATTGTTTTGTCATCTAATATTGTTTTATGCCATTAAGTGTATCTGGTTGACCATGTAAACAGGTTAATAAGTCCACGGATTTGCCACAGTATAATAAAAAAAAAAAATAAAACAAACTCCGAAGCATCAGTAGGGCCTTGCTTGTGCTCGGTTTACAGCAAAGAGGACAGAAGCATGGAGGGGGAGGGGGATTGACTGGCCAGTGTTCTGTACAATAGTGACAGCTGACAACACCAGGACTAACCATGTAACATTAAAAAAGTTAATTAGAATTGCAGGACGTTCCATTCTTCATAGAAGTGTGCGAAAAACAATTCCACCTGTGGAATTTCCACAAAAGTAGAACTTTTGCTTTTGCAAAAGATTGGAAATCATCTTGGAAATCCTGCCTTAAAATGGTGAAATAAATATTTGAACATTGGGTTAATGTATTAAACTGGGAAAAAAACTCCGCAGAACTGATCACTCTTAGTGTTCAGCTCTTCGGCTCCCACCCACCAGTTTAATTCATGAACCTATTTACCACCCCCCCCCACTGACTGCTCCCCCGCTGCACACCCCCACTGATCACCAGCCCCAGGTAAAAAAATGTAGTCCCCCCACCTGCCGATCACCAACCCCATATAAAAAAATCCCATCCCTGGTGTCTAGTGGCTGCCCACCCACTGATCGCTACCCCATAGAAATAAAAGAAATACCTGGTGTCTAGTGGCCTCCCCACCCACCAATCGCTGGCCCCATATAAAAAAATAGTTGGTGTCCAGTACCTCCCCACCTGCCGTTTTGCTGCTCAATATAAAAATACAATTCCTGATGTTGTCTAGTGGTCCTCCCACCCCCACCTGCTGATTGTTGGACCAGTGTAAAAAAAAAAATCACTCCTTGGTGTCTAGTAGACCCCCCTCCCTATCCCTGATCTCCTTTTAATACTTTTTCCACTCATTCCCTGGGGTCTAGTGGATCCCCAACCCTGGCAGGGTTGGGGGGGTCCACTTGGGATGGAGGGAAGCAGGGTGGTGGTGGACAACCTGCCAGGGTGGGGGGAAGCAGAGGGTTCACTAGACACCAGGGAATGAGAGGAAGATGTATTAAAAGGGGATCTTGGATAGGGAGGGGGGTCCACTAGATACCAGAGAGGGAAAATTATTTTAATTTGTTTTCTACATTGGTCTAACAATTGGCAGGTAGGTGGGTGACTAGATGACACCAGGGATTTTATTGTTATATGGAGCAGCAATCAGCAGGTGAGGGGAGACTGGACACCAACTATTTTTTTTTATATGGGGCTGGCAATTGGTGGGTGGGGGGCTAATAGACACCAGGTATTTCTTTACTTTCTATGGAGCTGGAAATCAGTGGGTGGAGGGGCACTAGACACCAGGTATTTTTTTTTTGTGGGGCTGGCGATCGGAGGGTGGGGGCCACTAGAACACTAGGTATTTCTTTTCTTTGGGGCCAGCAATCAGTGGGTGGGGGGACCATTAGACACCAGGGATGGAATTTATTATATAGAGCTGGTGATCAGCAGGGGGAACTAGAAACCAGGGGCGGGGCCAGTGACTGGCGGGGGGGGGCTGTATCACTAAATAATACATTAAACTGTGGATGGAATACATTCTGTAGCTTAATGTATTATTCCACAGTTTAGCCCAAACATTCAGTGGAAAAGAACCAAAATCCACAGAACGCAGTCAGAAGATTCCGATCTCACCATAGGCGAAAGTTTGAAAACTTTTGCAAAATTTCTGAAATTCCACAAAAGTTCCACAAAGACAAATTCGCAACTTTCACCCACCCCTAATCCTTCAGTACTAAAGATGCATTCTGGAAATCAGGCTACTTGTGGCATAGGGTTCGTCTGTTCCTACTTTGAGATCACAACCTGTTGCCATGGATAAGATCGTGATGTCACAAGCAGAGGATTGTGACACTAAGGCAGAAAAAGCTGCAGGACAGATAAAGTCTAAAGGCCTAAGAGTCTGTTTTCACGAAAAATTTCTTCCATAATAAATGACTGAATGTTCAGGAATTCAAAGTGTGGGGGGAGGGGATTTGGTGCAACAGGGTTCTGCTCTGCTGTTGCCAGGTGTGAACTGTTTGCTGGAAAATCCATTTAAAGCAGCAGTATCTGTATGTCTCCATGTAGTTTTTTTTCAGTAACAATGTTTTTTCCAGCAATAACGTTAATATACCGATTTTTCTGTCCCTTTTATTTCATTCCTGAACTAAGCTACAGAATTCTGAAGTTTTTTAAAGTTCCCTCTCCCTTGTCACTCCCACCATGAAACACTCCCTCCATGAAAAATTTAAATATCTTGGTGTGGGTCTATGCTTACCCTCAGAACAACATGTGGTGGCACAATTATTATACATTAACAAGATGAATCTAATATGCATAATTTCAAAAGTATCCAGAAGAGAGTTTTTAAAAAATGATGAGTGGGGCCATCTTTAATGAACTGAGAGAGTCATTACAGAATTAGTTATAACTGCTGTGTAAAAAATTGCTGAAAAAATATAAAAATATACCATGTATGAATCCAAGGATGTGACAAATACATTTTTTCCTAAATATATATATATATATATATATATATATATATAGTGAAATGTTTTGTCAGCTAACAAATACTGCTTGAAATGACTTGCTTAATGTCAGACAAAGAGTCAGTGGTTGTGGTGGGATTTGAATTGGGGATCTACTGATATACAGTTTAGTGTTCTACCCACAAGACTGCCTTGCGCCCTTGTCAGGAAATAAATACATTGTTCACTGAAGTAATCTAGAATCATTACTTTGTTGCTGAGATGATTATTTCTTTTTAGATGCAACTGTGATCTTGGTTACAGTCCAACACTGCCTGATTTTAAAGCATTTATTTAACAGATCCTCACTCCTGCCCCTTCCAGAGGGCAACACCACTCCAGTGACACCCACTCCTAGATCTCCAAGGTGCTATAATTCTACATTCCAGACAGTCCAGCTAACTGCACTCAGAGATGCTAGATGCAGTGTGAACACTGACATTTTAGCATGTTTGGTGCATTGCAGCAGTTTTGGAATTACAGGAGAGCTTGCTAGAACTCGCCCCCCCCCAGCTCTGAAGTATGCCCTAGTACCTCGTAAATCACAGCCATTGACTTATAATGGGAAGAGGGGCTCCATTTAAATATATAACCCTTGAGGGCACCCCAGCTTTGAAGTTTAATTCCAACATTGCACTGTAGTGACTGAACGTGGTTGTTTAAAATACCAAAGAGCACACCTAATAGGACAATAAGTTTAGTGTAGGGATTGGCTTGCACAGTATATACAGGGAACCTTCAGTTACCTAGTTCGTCTTCAAACAGCTCCACTTTCCCCTGAAGTGTTCCCTGCAGACACAATACAGCTAGCACTCCCTCACAATAAAGCAGTATTACATTTGGGAATGCTGTTTAACGACTAGAAGAGACCACCATCCTGTGCCTTAAGCCAATAAACTCACATGATTTTATTGTCATTTTGAGGGCCATAATTGCCAGTCACTACTAGCCTGCATACTGCAGTAAATTCCTGTTGTCCATGAAACTCTCACTGGATTTCTGACAGCTTTTAAATTGCATTTCCACTTTCTTTTAATATGTAGCTACATGACATTAAGTTAAGCGACACTTTCTAATCAGAACCACAAAACCAGCTCTAGTGATTTGATCCTCATCATTGATCTGCAACTTAAATGGTTGTCATAGAAAAGCTGGCTGTCTGGCACAGAATTTTCAGATTGGTTGCCTCTGAAAATCCACAATGTGCCTTTCAGTGCACTGAGAGAAAACACGGAATCATGTTAGAAAAAAACAAGGTAATCAACCAATACCAGGATTCCTTACCAAAGGTTTATGGGGAAGTCTTTTTCAAGAGTTAATACGTGTCCATACAACTGTGAGAAATAATGGCATGAATTGAAAAATGTGTTTTTTCTGGGGGGGCCCATTTTTGCTCCTCTCCCCCTCCAGATGATTAAAGGGGGCAGGAAATTTATGTGAATTGGCACCTGATTCTAGTGTTCCTTCTTTTATAAATTATAATCATACCCCCAAAATGATCCATATGTATGGAATAATCCATGCCAGGGTGGCATTGTATAGGACTGATGCCCAACCCACATGTGTTGTGAAGCAAGAGGCCATACAGAAGTGCATTGATTCTCCCATAGTGTTCACCCTGCAGGGGGTTACTGCACTCATAAAATAGGCTTTTTATAACAATCTAAAGAAAAGCAGAACATTTTTAAAAATCAATTTAAAAAGTGAATTTAAATGTGCTCACATTGCTATTATATGGTTGTTTTATTTACATTTTTAGAAAGCAACTGTAAGCTAGTCATACAGTATGTGGGGAATTGATGGACGGTTATGTGAGGCCTACCAGCCAATCACACACCATGATTTCCTAAGCCTATTTTATAATTTGATGGGCAGTGTTCATGATACGTACTGCCAATGGTGTAATGGCAGTAATGGCACACTGCTGGTCAGTAAGTCTCACCAAGTACAGGGCTGGCCCTACACCGTCACAGAACCACTGATAGGTTGCAGTGCATGACAGTGGTGGAGGAATGTAGCAAATGGTGTGTGTGTGTGTGGGGGGTTCAGAACTGCATAGAACATCTTAGGCCAGGGCATTGGGAAGACAATTGCCTTCTTAAATATGCTTTAGTCAACCTACCTAGTTTTTTTATAATCCTGAATAATCCACACATTTTGATGAATAATCCATGATTTATTAACAGAAATGCATGGTTTATTTATGACAAAACAGAACAGGATCTCGAACTCTAGCTTTTGAAGAAGTTTGACAGGAGAAAGGAAGCTAAAAATAACTTTAGACTTGCAGTGCAACTCATGCAACAGTAAAACAAAATATTCCATACAGCATGTCCAAAAAGTAGAATTTGGTTGTTTGGCTTTTCAGTGTATGTTGAGTACCAAATGGTTTTAAAAGTAGCCTCCCCACTGTCACTTGAGAAATTCCACCAGTCTCATTTTAATTCAGCTCCACTGAGTGATATGTGTGTGTGTGTGTGTGTGTGTGTGTGTGTGTGTGTGGGGGGGAGGGGGATGAAATTCATTCTCAGACCCTTCAGCTACAAAACTGAAGCATCTGCTGACCCCCAAGACCTCCTGGGTCTGCCAACTATGGTGCATGATGCAGGGTGGCAGTGTGAGCACTCTGCAGCTAGGCGACCGCCAGCCCCATTTTTATACTCACCATACTTCCTGTATGTGGGAGTGCAGAACATAGGACTTACACCATGGCATGTGCATGCCACCCATGAACACAGCCCCCTGCTCCATGGAGGGAAACAGGGGCATGGTAGGGCAAGATGCCCAGAGGTCACTGGACCTGACCGGGTGCATTCCTTCAGCAATTCCTGTGCTGTCCAGTTTCTGGCAGTCCTCTGCTACTGCCAGTGATATACAGGATCACATACTGGAAGTGACATCTTCAGGCAGGGACCTGCAGGGCAGCAACAGGGCATGAGCAGAACCCTACCTGCCACTAATGTACAAGCTCCCATTTCAAGGCTACAAAACTAGGACAAGAACACTATTCCTAACTGCTGTCCTGATCTGTTGCCACATGTCAGCCTTGGCAATATATGAACACAGGCATACCCCTGTTTCTACTGCCTGTGGTGCTGCTGCTACTTCTTGGCTTACAACCACCCCCTTCTCCATTACTGCTTCCCTCCCCATGTCTGAATATGACTTCCATTTCTCAAATCTCCTAATTCTATCACCAGAAGGTTGTACCCCTCTACTAATTCCATGGGGGGATTATTTACATAGTGGCTATATTTCTAAAGAAGCATTTTTCTTGGACCCTATCTCTCCATCCTTTCATACATCACAGACTATGGTTTCTTATTCTCTTGGCCATCCTACTTTCTGGCAATGTAGAACTAATTCTGGGCACCTTGACTGGCTACTCTCACTCAGACATATAGCTAAAAACTAGAAAAGGGCTATGTGTTGTGCATCACAATAACAGAAGCCTAGTGCATAACTTTGCTGACCTGGAGGTTTGGGTGACACTCTACAAACCAGACTTACTCTGCTTATCAGAGACATGGCTAAATCCATAACTGACTCTTTATATTCCTTGGCAAACTATAATCTACTACAGCGGGACAGGCTCTCATCCAAACGGGGAGGTGGTGTTGCCATCTTTTTCAAGGATCATTTAGATCTGTCAGTTGTCACTACTCCAGCCCTCTCCTGCTGTGAGTCACTACACACACTACTTACCCTTGGGGCAAAAAAAGTACACATAGTGTGTGCATATAACCCCCCGCAAAGTGGAAAAACTGGCCTTGAAGATTTTCTTGACCAAACATCCCAATGCATAGGCCAAAATGAAGTGCTCATCTTAGGGGACATTAATCTAAACTGGCTGGGGAAGAATCAAAGCACCCTTCTCTCCTTAGTCCAAGGACACCTTCTGCACCAACTTTTAAACGAACCTACAAGGGTCACTCCACATGCAAACTCCAGCACTCTAATTGACTGGGTATTAACAAATCGTCCTGAGCATACCCATATTGCAGGCACCCTAGCTGACGCAATAACAGGTCATTCCCCTGTTTTCTGTATCTGAAGCCCGGGCAGCTACTCCTCCACCACTGCCGTGTTACATTACCTTTAGAAACTATGCAAACCTTGACAAAACTAAGTTTCTTCTGGATGCATCGCTCATTGACTGGTCCAGTCTGTATCAAGCAAATGATGCTCAGTCTGCTCTTGGAATCTTCCTTAGCTATTTTAGCACCCTACAGGATACGCATACCCCCTCTTATCACTCGTTGTGTTAAGGGCAAGCAGACAAAGTGGCTAAAAAAAAGACCTGATTGTGATGATCAGAAGGAGGGACAAGAACTGGTGTCGCTTCAAGTACTCTGGACTGCAGGCAGATTTTGACCACTACAGGACCCAGCGGAATGCATGTAGGAAACAAATAAGAATTGCAAAAAGCACATACTGCAAGGGCCTTTTAAAAAGTGCTGCAGTTGATCCTAGAAAATTCTGGGCTCATGTCAAAACTCTCATGGGCTCCACTCACTCCTCAATCCCAAATGACATGGTCCTCGATGGTATAAACTGTAATGATCCCCACACTATTGCAGATTTTTTTAACCAGCAGTTCTCTAACCTTACCCAACACACTTCCTCCTTCCCCTCTACTCCACCATGAAACTCTCAGCTATCCACTTGTACAAGAGCAAAGACACCTAACTTTCACTTTAAGGCCATATCCAGGATAGACGTCTTAAACACAATCTCGGACATTACTAGCACAGGCTCTGATCATCTTGAACCATGGCTCCTAAAACTTGCAGCTCCTTTTATAGCTGCACCACTGGCAAGGATTTTCACCCTCTCCCTATACCATGGCTCTGTTCCAGATGTCTGGCAGATAGCCAGGGTCACGCCAGTCTTTAAAAAGGGAGACAACAAAGATCCCTCAAACTACAGGCCCAATGCAATCCTATCTGCCCTCAGCAAAATTCTAGAGAAGCTTGTTGCTAGGCAAACAATTGACTTCCTGCTCAAACATATTCTCCTCTCAGTTAACCAACATGGTTTTCGTAAGGGACATAGCACTGCCACTGCCTTGCTCAAATTCACTAAAGTCACCCTTGTTGCTATGGACTCTGGTCTTCTCATAATTGCTATGTTTATTGATATGACTAAAACCTTCGACCTTGTTAATCATCCTATACTCCTTGGTATGCTTCCCTCACTAGGCTTCTCATCATCTGTGGTAACCTGGTTCTCAAATTACTTATTAAATAGAGTCCAAGTTGTTATGTACAGTAACACTCTCTCGAATCCGGCAGCCATCAATATAGGGGTTCCCCAGGGCTCCATCCTGGGCCCCCTTCTCTTTACATTATTTATAAATAAAATCACCTCTTGTGTCTCATCCTGCTCATCCCTTCTTTACACAGATGATATTGTACTGTACTCAAGCTCTAAAAATATTTCTGAAATTAACTCCAACCTCTCAGTGGACTTTATTAATGTACAGGCTTGGCTTACTGAAAACAAGCTGGTTCTCAATGAAAGTAAAACCCAGGCTATGCTATTTGGATTGGCTTCTAAACTTAAATCCTCCCAAGTGAATTTCAAAGTATCCAGCACTACCAGCTCCCCAATTAATATTGTTTCTTCCTTCAAATACCTAGGCATCACTCTGGATCAGTCTCTTGACTTCGACCTGCATGTGAAATCCACTTGTAAATCCATAAATTCAAAACTTGGCATAGCATATAAAACTAGCTACGCTCTTACACCCTCTGCTAGGCTGGCCATCGCATGGGGCATTCTGCTTCCCTCCCTGACCTATGGGGTGCCGACTTACGCTGTCATGCAAAAATCTACACTACGTAGATGGGATGTTGCCTATAACAACATTTGTCGATATGCCTCCTCATTGACGTGACTAAAGCACCATTGCCAGCTTTATTCTGACCTAGGCTGTCTATCACTCTCTGCAGTCAGACTACACTCCCTTGGCTCTCTGATTGACAGTATCATGAGGTCCCAAACTCCTGTAGTGCTTGCTGCCTTTCTTCTTCTCCAGTCATCCCCATATGGCCTACGCTTGGTTGAGAAATCCCTTCTTCATGTCCCAAGATGTAAAACCTCAGAAGGTGTTAGTGCCTTCTCCCACTTTGCCCCAAATTACTGGAACACTCTGCCTCCTGCTGTACGTTAGTCTGCATCACATGCCACTTTCAAAAATGACCTCCACAAATTCTTATTCCTCTCTGAGGTTTGCTCTTGCTTTAAACCACCATAATTTGATTCTCCCATCTCTATCCCCTTTCCCTCTCCTACTAAACTTATTTCTTGGTTCTCACTTGTGTCTCTATCGACCCTCTCCTCCCCAGTCCTCTAGCAAAAGGCCACTTCCTTGCTAGGGTAGTGATTAAGTGCCTTCTGAGCTCTGAGCTACCTTACCCTCTCACTTATACCTTGACCCCATACTGTGCCATGCACTTACATCTGTAGTGAGTTGTCAATATTATCCTTCCTGCTGGTGATTCATTTGTGTCTCTCTGTTGAAATGACTTACTCAGTTATGTGTACCCTGTCTAAACTTACTGTATTTAAACTGTTTTTCTTTTTGTATTATTCTAATTTTAGCTATTGTGTCTGAAAATGCACTTGATTCCTGTATAGACTATTCATCTATGTAATTTGTTTTTTTTTCAATTGATTATCCTACACTGTTCTGTGTTACTTTACTGTGCTATATTTGACCTTGTATTTCTCCCAGGTCATGCTTGAAAATAGCATAACTTGGCTAGTGCACCCACCTGGTAAACAAAACCTAAATAAATAAATAAAAAATAATTCCTGAAACCATTTAGTTACAGGGAACACATTTCTTGCAACTGAATAGAGGTACTGAATTTTTGTGTTACCATACCATATGGTCATGATCACCCACTTTATTTTTTAATTTAAACAAAAAAGGTGTGTTAAAAAGAATAAACACAAAAAGAACAGGGGCTTGAGTTTCAAAGCTCTCAGGAGTCGGCGCAAGAATAAGAAAAACTGGTGACAGTGGGTCTTCCCTTGCAGAGCTGCAGTTTTTCCCACATGCACTGGATCTTTGTAGAAAGAGCCAGCACAACTTATGGCAGCTTGTGGCCATTTTTTGGCACAGCAGCACCAAAATGTTACACCTGGTTGGACCACGCATAACATCTCCTGCAGCTACGCCTGCTGCCCTTGTGGAGCACAGGCTGAAAATGTGACTGGCTGCTGGCTGAGATTTGTTCTGCATTGGTGGACTGTGACACAGAATTCAGTCACTCGGCTGGTGGACAATCACGCCCCATATGTCTGTATTTAAATAATTTATAGCACACTGATCTCTCACCACCACATTTTTGTTTAAAATGGCCAAAAGTGGTTTGTGGGGGTCGAAGATTCTCACCACTAGACTGTCATTGGTGGAAATATATACCTTTGCTGTGATGCACCTCATATTTGGAATTTGCTTCCTGTTTTATGGTATATGGAATTCAACATCCTTAGCAATTTTAAAACCAAGAGACTTCACACAATGGGCCCTTTGCACAAATGGGGCAGAGCAGCTACGCACATGTATCTGGGGCTCATAGCCACCCCGCACCCATTGCATCCCCTGCATGGCAGGCTGCGGTATTCATCTATGGGGTGTGCTGCCTCCTCTGCCAGACTGCATGAAGGGCAAAGCAGTCGGGATGGTCAGGGGGCACGTTGGGGGTGTGCCCGCACTCTGTGACATTCACAGAGTTGCAGAGTGCTGGGCACAGGGGGTGCACTGTACACAAGGGGAACCCCTGCCATAAGGTTTGTGCACCCCCCAGGATGCCACCACCCTGGTCGCCATATGTCAGGCAGGGCATGCCTTCCCCCACACCATGCTGCCACAGACCACAGACAATGACTAGTGGTCTGGGGATGGCCGATCGGGCACCAGCCAGCTTCTTGGTTGCCACACGCAGCTCAGCAGCAGCCGTTTTTCTGCACTGGAGCATGCAAGGGATCCACCAGTGGACCAGATCGGGCATCTCATTGGATGCCCTCCTGGTCGGTGTATCTGTCCTCTGCACTCCCGCATGCCAGGGGGGTGGGGCTGTGGACAGGTACACACTGGTACTGCATACCCCCGGGTGCACACCTGTCCGCAGGTGCAGCCCTTCGTGGGTGGAATATGCACCTCTGGCACATACTTCCCACCCCCATGTGCATAGGGCCCATTCTGTTTAAGGCACTTTGTACTGTAGATATCCCGTATTTGCTCAGAATGGTGCCAATAAAGATTTCATTATTGATTTGATAGTGTCTCTTTAAAATTGAGGAAGTCTCTGACGTACTCTTGATTTGCATGGAGAGGGGTTATCTGGTCAGGAGTTGCTTCAGCAATTTTCATTTTTACAACTATTTCCTGAGAAGATTAAAAAAAATTAATTGCAGTTTTATTCAAAGTGTACAATAACCATAGTATATGAGGGGCTTTACTATACAGTGCACAGTACTTAACTCTAAGGTGATATAATATAGTACAGTACAGTACAGATAATAAAATAACCCCAAGTCTGAAAGACTGATGGTTGAGCATGATACAAGCTTTCTAAGATGCTGGAGGCAAAAAAGGTTATAAGGAGGCAGACCTAGAATAGGGTTTGAGGGACGATTAACTAGACCCCTCAATGCCATGCCAAGTAACCTATGCCTATGCTGCTAATACCATTGCTTTCCCTCAGCACATGAGTGACTGAATGGTAGTTAGTTCAATATGATCATCACTTGAATGATCCAGGAGGCTGAGTGTGGTGGGATCCACTTCTAAGGTTAGAGGGGCTACTGAATTGCTGAGGGAGACCCTGTACCCATGAATGGCAGAGGCACACTTTAGACCATGTAGCCATATATTTCCCAAACTGCCTTCTGGAAGATATATAGGAACACAGAACCTGTCGACAGAAAAAAAAAAAACAAGGGTCCATTGAGTCTGCCCATGTTATATTACCTCACTCCAGACCTAGTGTCCTGGTGGGTTGTACCCCTCAACTTCCTGTCACAAACAATATTCCCCCCCTGCATCTAAAGTTCCCTCACCCCTTCTTCACTGTCTACACTACAGCACATATTTGTGTCATCAACAAAGAGGCAGATCTTGCCTTAGATAACCCCCCTCCTTTGTCACTAATGAACATATTGAATAGGATGGGTCCCATGAATGATCGCTGTGGCTCCTCACTTGTGACCTCCCCCTTTCCTTAGATTTTGTCCCTTTTACTAGTGCTCTCTGTTGCCTCCCCTCTGGCAAGTTCACCACTCAACTGACTAAACCCTTCTCTGTTCCAAAGTTCTCCAGTTTTACAGCAGCCTCCTTTGTGGCACTGAATCAAAGGCTTTGCTTAAGTCAAAGTAGAACACATATATGGGGGGGCTTGCCAGAGGTTCAATGTGGGGAATAGCTCCTCCCACAACTTCTACATAAGCCCTCCGCTGACACACCTCCCTTGCTTAGGGAGTGTTTTCCCAGGCTTCTGCATGGCTTGTGTGGCTGTTTCTGGCCTGTCTGCTGCTTGGTCAGTCCTGTCTCCTGCTCTCCCCTTCCCCTTTGGGTCCTGTGCTCTGTTGTCTGCCTTTTGTTTCTCTCTGTTTGTTTTGCCCCCCCCATGCCTCCCCCTCCCGCTGTGCTTCTGTGTTTTCTTTTGGGTTCTTCCTCTCCACAGTTTCTGCTTCCTTCCTGTCTACAGCCCCACTACCACCTCCGGAATCGTTCCTTCCCCGTCACCATTACTGCTCCTCTCCAAGTCTCCTGTTCCCACCTACATCACTTGTGCCGCTTTATACGCACCTCCGGACAGGGAAATCGAGCTGCCAGCCTACTGGTGCCTCTTTCTATCTCTCTCTCTCTCATATTGTGCGAGCCCTGCTCCTGGAACCACCATCTTTGCTTTCTGCCCATTTTGGCTATCCATCTCTCTTTTATTTTTCTTTGCAGTGTACAGCTGAGGGGACCTTTGCTCATACCGTTGCAGGAGGATTACGGTGTCCCTCACAACGCCACATCAAGCCATCAGCAACTCCAGCAACCGCAATGCAAGTACCACTCTCCTTTTTAACAAACAACTCTGTACTTTTATGATACCAACTCCAGTACCTCATATTGCCTGAATCTGCATGCAGAGCTGGGTTAATTCTACCATATTACTGAAAGCTCTGACTCTCAAGTTTCGAATCCTGCATGCTACCTTTGTAATGTACCAAAATGCAGCCAATACTGCCAGTTGCGATTATACTATCCGTACGTTTCTATGTTTTCCTTTGTACACTTGGTAGCCACTGAATTGATGCTGACTTTCATTTCAGTTGAGCTTGGGCAAACCATGGACTTGCATCTCAGTGCCCAGCAGCGCAATCACTCTCAAGGTTATCTCAAACAAAATTAGATATGACACGGAACCTGGGCACATTGCACTGGCTTTTACTATGACTTCTAATATTTAAGTACCTCTGCTTAGCTGCGGCTCAGCATTACATTCATTTGCACTACCTGGTTGATTTCCCCTTGCTGCAGCACAGCACTTCTGTTTTCTTTTACATCATTGTCATGCAATTTCTACTATCAGTTCAGCTGTTAATTTCTCTGTAACTCCAACCACCTCACATGGATTGTGATACATATTTATACCAAGGGCCGCTTTCACCTTTTCTCTCGAGGTAGCCTGGTGCTGCCTACACACTACCTAGTTTCATGAAGTGCGGTTTGTACCTTGCTTTTTCTCAGTCATTCCCGTACAGACCTCTCCTCTCCAAGTATTAGACAGTGGATGTTATTCAGACCCTTCCTAATTCCTTCTCTCTAGACCATTATCTCCCTACCTGTACTACCACCCATAATTTAGCACGTGTTACCCACCTACCTGTAGCCTTCTTCATGTTGTATGTCTCCTCATCCTCTGCTATCTATATGTTCAGTCCACGTCCCCTCTGATTCTGCTACCTCACTCATTCCAGACTGTATTCCATTACATTTATTACTTTCCTAATTCTGTCCTTGCAGCAGTTTAGTGCTTCGTTCAGCCCATACCAGCAGTTTTCTGGTCTCTGTCCCTAACTCACACTTTCTGAGGTGCTGAGCAAAGGTAGACTTCCCCTGTCTACTGGGGATGGGAGTCCATTTCAATCATCCCATAATACTACTTCAGCTTGACATCCTCCATCCCAAACTCTGCTGGACAGTATTGAGTGAAGGTTTGCTTGCCCTGACGACCGGGGATGGGAGTCATGTCTACCATCTACGAACTGTTATCATACCTTCTCTACCTCATACCAGTTGCTGCTTCCCTTTGGGAATGGAATTTCATCCTAATTACCACTTTGACATTCTCCATCCCTAACTCTGCTGGATTGCATCCCAGGGATGGGAGTCATGTCTACCATCTACTAACTATTATCATAACTTCTTCATCTTATACCAATTGTTGCTTCCCTTCGGGAACAGACCTACCTTCTATTTGCCAACTCAACATCCTTCGTCCCTAGTCCTGCTTAGCAGCACCGAGTGCAGGTTAGTTTGATATGACTATCGGGGATAGGAGCCACGTCTACAATCTACAGACTTCTACCATGCTTTCTCTACCTAGGCCTGTTGCCGCTTCCCTTCGGGAATGGAACTTTCACTCTATATATGCCCTCGTTGACTTTGCTGCTTCTGGTCCCTACCATTCCTCTACCTTTCTGACAGTTGCTTGAGTCTCCAGTCTACTGCTTCATCTTCTGTGTTCTTAGCCTGATGCCTGGCTGCCACATCCCTTCAGAAACAGGACTTGCTCATCTTGCTTCTCCACCATATCTCATCTGCAGCCTAGATGACTTCCTGGCAGGGGACCTGCCTTTCAGATAGACTGCTTTCACTGCTTGCATCTACACTGATGTGGATTGCCAATTTCATTCTAGCACAGGACTTCTCCAACCAAGTTCTCTCCTCATTCACATTCCCTAACCAACTCCAGACTGGATCATCTTGTCTCACACAACTCATCTGGACCATGTCCTTCTGTTCTGCTGCTTCACATATGTTTTCTTCACCTGCTGCCTGATGTCACAACCTTCCTGGACTTGGATCTCTTTCTGCCAAGCTGTCTCTCATTCTCCTTACCACAGTTGTTCTTCCAGCCTCTCCATTCAAGCTATATAGGGTCTACCTTGCCTGGTCCATGGCCCTAGCTCACAACGCTGTGTCCACTGTCTGCTTCTTTCCCTACTGCAGGTCCCTGCTTCCCTTCAGGATCAGGGCATCTCACTCCTCCACCCTTCCACCTTTCAGCTCTGCCTGTGACTTTGACTGCGGAGCCAAGACCTCATCAATCACCCTTATCATATGGATCCTACTGGCATGTTCATCCCCTCTCTCACTCCAGGTCGACTGCCTCATGGACTTCCTTGCTGCAGGTTCCCCGTTCGACTGCTGTGCAAACTTATTTTTTTTTTGTAGATATGAGACCTCGTCCGTCATCGCTCCAGCACCTTCCATCATTTCTCCGGTCACTTCCAGCCTTCATCAGATGTGGGACTCCTGTTTCTCTTGGTATTTAGCTTGGCTCCTTGGCCTTCCGTGAATCATCACCCATTGCCTTGCTTCACCTTTCCTGCACTTCACTGCTGTTCACCTTGGAACTGACGTCATCCTGCTCCTTCCTACTCTGTATGTCATCTGGCTCACCCAGCCCATAGCTTCCTCTGCTCATTACTTCAGTTGCTTAGGATCCACTCTGTTCTTTATTTACGATTGCCTGGCTGCCTTCTCCTCTTTGCTTACCTGGCTTGGGGCTTCATACTGTTTGCTATGGCTCTTTTTGGGCCTTGTACCTCATTTCTGACCAGTACTCCTACCAAGCCATCTGCTTCCATATGATCCATCCCTTACTTCTACTCCTGCCTTTCTAACAATACCTTCTGCTACTCATTCGATTATTCATTCATTACTCTGGAGTAATACTTCTGCCAGTAAATCATTCCTTGGCTCACATGCCCCACAGACTCTTATGTTATTACTGAAGTCTCACACTGCCCATTCAGTTCTTCATAATCATCCATGGAATCCCATTTGCCTGAAAAATAGGAAGATCTCCTCTGTCTCTATTGGATATACCCTCTGATTCCTGTCCATCCGATCACCATCATTCCTAGGATGTCTCTTCTGATTAGCCATCCTCATACATGGAAAGGGCTTTAATCCTTCTGTTCTATTCAGATTTCATAATCAGAATCACTTCTACAGATACTAGGAATCACAAGATAACCCATTCAACTATGGACTTCATCCATTTTACCTTATGTCGCCTCTTAGTTTAACAATGACACTGATGACCACGTTACTCGATTCCTACTTCCCAACAGTCTATTAGTTTTAGGAGCTGAATAGATATCGTCCAGAAAATTCATTGTGGGATCTCCATTGCCTAACTGATTCCTGACTCCACGCCATCCACACCATCGATTTCACTCCAGGACATCATTATTCCTTATACTATTATCCGCACCTGCTCACCTAGTACTTTCCACCAGGTTAATTGTTCTTCCAGTGGCCAATTCAGCCTCTTCTTCTCAAAGTACCTTCATTAATCTCTACAGTAAAGACCATCTCCGAGAACTGGCTCTCCCGAATTCTATCTGGCAATCCGTAACAGCTAAGTCAAATTCCCCAACTCAGCCTTGCATCTCAATAGGCATTTATCTGCCATTGCACTAAAACCTATGGCACCCTGCATTTATAGATTCCAATACCAATCCAGCCTAAAGACTCATCCTCTCATCGGCCTCAAGCTTTTCTCATGTGCTTCAGCATCAGGATTACCCATAAACAACCACCTATGCCACCACAGTGCATCTCCTAAATGGTCACACCACAGGAATACCCATACGTACTTCAGGTAGCGTACCAGCAAAGGATTAAGCATAAAGTCATGAACATCATGACCAAAGAAGCCATCACTTCCTTATACCACATTTCCAGTCATTCCTCATATATACTAGGTTATCATCTGGATGGCTCCACAAATTCTCTTCTGGGCTTTACTAATCACTTATAGCATTACTCTTATCAGGCACTCAAACTCCTCTATTCATTTACCTCTGGGATACTTACTTAGTGACTTTTGCTTACTAATCAATTCTTTACCTTCAGACTACCTCGAATATCGAACCTTACACGAATTGGACCAGTCACTCGTAACTTTACTAATCATCATAACTATCACAGTGTTCCATTTGATCTTATATCAATCTCATCTTGTTCTCCCACCTCATAACCTCCGTGCAATTCCTTGGACATCCATCCCTTTGTCATTTCGGAAATATGGTCTACATTAGCCCTGCCATAACTGGATCTGCTTTGCACATAGGACTTTACCATCCCTACAGAAAGATGCACCCTTCATCTTCAGGATCATCATTCAAGCTGTATCATTCTTGGATCAAGTGTGAACCATCATTTCCATGGCACTCAAAGACTGTCCTACAAATTATACTCTATGGATGTTTCCTTAGAGACTTCTTGTTTAATACAGAATTTCTTGCCTCCAGACCATACTCTTACATTCGAGCCTCTCACAAGTTGGATCATTCACTAATGACTTCTTCTACCATTGCAGTTCCACCATTCCCAGTTTAGTACCTTATCAATCCACTCACGATCCCTCTGCCCATTACAGTTCCGTTGGACAAGCATCATTTATCATCTCGCATTCTTGGACTTCCTTTGTCCTCCTTCACTTGGGTTTACCTTATACTCAGGGTCCTATCACTAATTCAGAATGGATCTCCTCTTCAACCTTAGGATCATCATGTGATCGGCATCATCCATGTATTGAAAATGGATTATCATCTTTCCAAGCAACTCACCAACCTCGAATTAGCTATGGTTACTACCTAGAGCCTTCTCCATTTAGTATGTCCAGGAGGATGTGCAGACCTCCGACCATGGGTCCTCAGATGTTTCCTCCACCTGGGTTTTTTTCATCTCCTGAGTGCCAGGGAGTCATACTCTCCATCAGTTGGAGGATGTTTCTTTTTGGGCCTTCTATTCCCTACAGATTACTATATACCTACCAATACTCAAGGATGAGAATAGAGTAAAGCCACAAAAAGTACCACAGAGTTACACAAGCATATATACCTCATATCTCCTCATTGCTATTCCACAAACATTGAACTGTCTGTCCTCTATCTATCACCCTACAGTACCAGGTTGATCTAGCATGACCTCTCTGACACAAACCCATGCTGCTTGCTGTTCTGTAGCCCGTTGTCATCCAAGTAGTCCACCAGACTTTCCTTAACAATGTCCTCCATCAACTTACATACAGCACAGGTAAAACTGATCAGTGTGCCGTTGCCTGGGATTTTCCTGCCCCCCCCTTGTGGAGTTGGACTACGTCCTCTGTCATTACTCATACTCCAGTGAGTCAATTCTCTTAGCATCCCTTGGTGCAAGCCATCTAGGCCAGGTGCTTTATCCTCCCTGAAGGCCTCCAGCTCTTTCTTTATGCTTTCAGTCACAATCACTACCCTCCACATCTCTGCACTCCTTGCATGACTGCCATGATTTTGTTCTCCAGCAAAAGTAGTAGTTCAGGACACTAGCCTCTGCTCATCATCTTCTACCACCCACCCCCCTCAGCCAGCCTGACAGTCCCCCCAGCTTTCCTTTCTCATTAATATACTTACAGAATTATTTTCCCCTCCCTTACCACTCTCTGAAATCAACAGCTCCGTGGCTGCCCTTGCCCTGCTGACCACCATTCTCACCCATTTTAGCCTAAGTAAGAGTAAACCAGCTTCTCCAGGGTGGCTACCTGAGTTATTGTTTCTAACCACTGCTTATAGGATGGAGTTTTAGAGGATTTCAAATGGGCCAGAATAGTTTGTTTCACCAAGACTACAGCCAAATAAACATATCTTAAGTGCCTCCAGTTGTGCTAGATCACAAGCAGAACTAATAGACCCATTAAGGCAATTTTCTCTTGCACAGTGGGGCTAATATTATTTTCTACCTCTGTTCAGTTCTTCAGAATTGCTAGGCATAGCCAAAACATGTGAAGGGTGTCTGCTGCAGGGGAATGGCACTTGGGACATCTGCCATCTACCCCCAGCTGGAATTTAGCCAGCCTAGCAGGGTTCTAGAGAAGATTTACATAAGGGTAATTGTAGTTCTAATATATTGAGGTTTGTTTATGGGATTAAGGGTCTTCTGATACATTCATGTCCAAATTATCCTTTTGGATATGTTCATCTCAGACAAATCAACAATGCAAGCTTAGTTTGTTAGTTTATTGTAGCATAGCAAATGCAAAACTAGAACCTTGT
Source organism: Neoceratodus forsteri (assembly GCA_016271365.2). NCBI lineage: Eukaryota > Metazoa > Chordata > Ceratodontiformes > Ceratodontidae > Neoceratodus > Neoceratodus forsteri. The sequence goes on from CM057459.1 coordinate 38,825,929, forward strand.
CTTTTAACAATGACCAAGACCTGTGCTTCTGTGGCCCTATAGCAACTGAATGAACATTTACTGCACTTGGTTTTGATTTGCTGGACACCAAAACAAATGCAAGAGTGGCATACAAAATTCCCACATTAAACTAATATTGTGGTATTTACACTATAGCACAGGCCACTGAAATAACAACATATTTACTTACATGAGCAGTGCACGTTAAATCCTGCTTAGATAGGTGGAAACATCACAAACAAATCTGCCCTTTGGTTTGAATTTGGGATTCATAAATGACCCTAAGATAGTCCCAACATCAGTGCACGCTGACGTCATTGGACAAAATGGCTCCAACTCTAATACTGTTCCCTTATGATACAGAGGACATATCAATAAATAATTGCCCTTTTTGTCTGTTATTTAAAAAGCTGTTCTAAACTGGCACATTAGAAATACTCAAGCCAAGTAAAAGTCATTATGAATTGTGAAATAAAAAGGGCAGGAAGTATTTATTAGATCTGTGGGTATCATAGGGTGCAGTTAGAGCTGGAGTGATAATATGTTATTATTGTAGTAGTTCTCTGCTGTGCTACACTAGGGGTTTAAAGTTTGAATTTTTTTTACACCACTCTTTCAGTTTGAGTGTTCTTTAAGTAATTGTAGTGCAATATTACAAAAAAAACTTTATCTGCATGCAAAAAATTGTCCTTGGGTTTCTAGAAAATATTTACTTTGAGAGAAAAAGAGAATTACTCCAACTCTGGAACATTATTATCCTAGCCAGAAATCCAAAATAGCCTTCTAAATTAAATAAGAAAAGCCAGAGTTGCAACATTGGGACAAATCTAATACTCTCCAGAAATAATGAGTCAGTAAATATTATGCAGTGCAACTTAAATATGACTTCAGTAATCCAGTTTTTTTTCTATTAGATTCAGCAGTTTTCATCAATAAAAACAAATCTGCACTTTTTATACATTAAATCAGCTCTTGAAAAAATTAATCTTTATGTCCTGAGATTAATTGACCTACAGTCTTAGCTAGGGCCAACAAGTTATAGTAAATTAAAGTTGCTTACATGGGAGAAATGTCTCCAATTAACAGTGATCATCATTTTAAAGGAAGAAATGGTGATCAGGAATTGAAATGTATCTGCCTGCACTGTTACGAATGTCCAGGTATTCTCTAGAACCACACACAGAAGGACTGAAGAAAGACTTAGGCCCCATATTCAAAGCAGATGCTCGGCGCAAATGGCAGATGCGCCACATACAGGAGGAGATATGCGACAACACGATATTAAGATGACTGGTGTGCACCATGCAAATAGGGATGCGCCATCATGTACCAATAATGGATACGGCACAAATAATGGGGGCATGTACATGAATACACTGCGTGACCCCATATTGAACTAGACTGCACTAACAGTGCATCGCGCAATACGTGTGCACGATCGCACAAAGTTAGGTTCACAAAAGGCTGCCATAAATCAGCAAACCACCCAGTGTAAGGTGCATGAATTGCACTAGAAGAGGGGGAGACAGTGTGTGTGAGAGAGTGAGAGTGAGGGTGAGAGCCAGAGAGTGTGAGAGAGAGAAAGAGAGAGAGGGAGAGAGGGACACACACACACACACTACAGACAACAGACTCATGGCATGCCTGGTGTGTGGAATGACTGCAGTCATGGCTGATGTGAGGAGACTGGGGGACCAACAGGCAGGCTGCCTGAGGTCCCATAGGCGGTATGCCCAGCTGAGACAGTACCATCCCAGCAGCACACAGGAACAGCTGACAGACACAGAGAATGTGGGGTGGCACTGACTCAACAGGGCACCTCAGAGACAGCTCTGGGAACTACAGCATTATGAGCTTCAGGCATTCACACAAAGATGCCATGCCATGGTTGTGGAGACAATGGTCACTGCAGCCATGTGCTTGCTCACCACCGGTACCTGGCAGTGACAGCAAGGTGTACCACAACAGGAAGGGCTTCCACTCGATAAATTGCCAGGTGGTGTGCAATGCCGCAGTGGGAATCACCTATGTGTATGCCAACCACCCTGGAAGTGTGCATGACACTTACAGTTGTCACAAGTCTAACCTGCGCCACCAGTTCAAGTCCAGAGACCTGGCCGGGGGCCAACTCATGGTTGAGTGCAGCACAATAGAAGCACAGGTGTACACAGAGTACAAAGTGTGCAGACCTGGGGGATGTACAGGGGGGAACAACAGGCCAATGGGCAGCAGGGCATGCAGACATGCAAGTGTGTGGGGGAGCAACATGGACAGTGTGACAGGAGACCGAAGAGCAGGGGAACAATGACACCATAACATGGGGCAGCTGGCCAAGGGATACCTGTGGCAGGCAATGCACAGGTATGGCATGCAGCACACACAGGTGGGGGTTCATCCCTAGTGAGGTTAGGCCACCTCCACCTAGCAGACGACATCACTGGTGCTGTTGGGACACAGTATCAGGCCACTACCCTGTCAGCAAGGCTTTAAGCATTATATGGCAGCCACAAAGCATACAGAGTGATACACACAAACAAGGGGAGGAAGGCTTACCTTTCAGGATGCAGTTCCAGGTGTACACCACATCGTCCCAGTGGTGCATCCCTTCTCTTCTGCTACTCCGCATGCACAGGAGGTGACTACGTTCAGGTAATGAGATGCAAATATCCAGGATGGGTACAGACTGTGTAATGAGCCAATCTGCATATGTTGACTGAATATTGCATTGATCTGCACCACTCAAACCATGGTCCATTGTGCATTAAGTGTTGCCCTGTTGCTCTGAGCATGTTTCTTTGCACAATGACACATCCATGGTATATTCGGCTGTGGTTGTGTGATTGCACGTCCATGTGTCCCTGCTGAATACTGTATTGTTTTTCAGCTGTGCATTTACTTGTGCCATGCATCTCATTGCGCGGCACACATGTCTGGTTTTGAATATGTCCTCTTAATCCTTTGCTTGTAGATTGATGCTTTTGTAATTCAAATGAACATTTAGGCTATGAAAAGGGTAAGACTTGCATTGGTTAAAGAAGAACTTTCACAATAGAACAGATGAGAGGGAGGGATTTTCAAACCCTATGTCCAGATGCAGTTTATTTTTGTACAACTTTGGACATCACCCAAATTTACAATTTTCAAAGCTAGGATATAGCTAAGTTAATTTTCAAACCTCTGACTTAGTCATGTCCAGTTTGAAAAGTTCAGACAGAAATGTGTCTGGGCACAATCTTCAGACTGAATGTAACATGGTGTAATGTCTATATCTACATCTAGGATTTTTTAATCCAAAACTGAATGTAAACTATCCTAAAACAGCTAGAAATGCTGCACCAGAACTGTTGTGTGGCACTGTATTTTAAAAAGACACAAAATGAGCAAAATACCTAGTTACGTCAAGTGGTATTTTCAAGTCATGAAATTAAGCTGCACCCAACATTTTTAGGAATTCTGTACATTTTGTGCCTTTTGAAGATACCACCCTGAGTATTTAAAGTATAATACTTACAGCTAGCTTGTGACTTCTGAGAAAACTTTGAAAAGCATAATAGAAACAATTCAGCTGATGTTGAGAATTTCAGTATTTCATATTATTTTATTCTTCATTTCTGAGTTTATTTACATGGGAAAAGGATCCATGTCCTGTACAGTTGCTCTTTTCCAGCTGTTTGATCCTCTGCTAAAGTTGCAAGCCTCTGTTCGTGGCATCAGACTAATTTCCACAGCAACATAAGTTGATGTCACAAACAGAGAAGTATGACTACAGCAAAGGATAAGCAACAAATGCAAACAAACTCTTGGAAACGTGGATCATGCTTCCGTGCAGACCACCTTAGTAAGGAGGAACATAGGGAAAAGAAGTAAAGACAGTCTATACAGAGAAACAGAATTGTGTCTAAATATTATGTTTTTTTTTCAAAGTTTGTTTTAGAAGTAACAAACTCACTAAACCAAAGTTTAATTATTTGTCCAGATTTTTCATTCCAGTTATTGTTAATTATTGAAGTACTTGCCGTTGAAGAGCAAGAGCTTTTTCTCTCATGGTCCATCTGCTTCTACAGTCTAATCAAGTAATGCCATTACAGTCCTCTGTGTGTTTGTCACATCAGGGTTTTGGTCATGTTGTGGACAGACACAGGATTACAGGTTCAGATATACAAAGCTATCTCAAATAAACTGCCCCTGTATATTTCTATCTGTTTTTCTTTTTGCACTCTGGGGAAGTATGCCCTGAGAAGCACCTCATATATCTACCTTTATGTTTACAAAGCAAAATCTCGCATTGGCAGAGCAGCCATCAGCTTTGTGCTCCTTCAACTGTGGAACAAGCTACAAAAAACTTTGAAATTAACTCACCCATCAGCCTAGCAGCTTTTAAATTTCTATATCTACATCATAATATGTAGTCCTGTGCCTGTCTACCCTAAATAGTGACTCCTATAAGTCCAAGTACACTCTAATTACTACTGTTAAAAGACTGATCACCTCTATAATCAACTCTTTACACTTTTTCTGCCCCCCCATATCTGTCCCGTCCACATTCCTTTGACCCTGGTTCCAGCACTAAATTCTCCATACCGTATCACTATATATCTTTTTATATTAGGTTCTATTTGTGCTCGGTGCACCTGATATGTATATTTCTTTACTTGCATGAAATATTGTGTCCTACCCAAAACTAGCTGTATCTTCTGTTCCAAACATATACTACTGTCAATGCTACCTGCTGATACTTTGTATATATTATATTATTGTATCTCACTGTTATTATTATTATTTTCTTGTGTGTTGCATCCCATGTACATTGCCCCTTGTTCCTTGTTGACAAACCCAGGTCCACCTCGAAAATGAGCTTGCTTAACGGTGATCGCCTGGTTAAATTAAAACTTTGATTGATTGATTGATTGAATATCCTCCATGATCACCACAAGCAACTGTGCCAGAAACACTTTCAAATACAGTTTATTTATTTATTTCAATTTTTTTAACTGGTTAAGCTCACTGAGACCAAAAGATTCCTTTTTCGGGGCGACCCGGAGTTAGTTACAGGTACAATCATTTGACCGTGTCAGCAGTACTGAAAATCCTATATACATTCATTGATAGACAGCTTTGGACATTTGAGACTTAGGTATATACTAACTAGACATCAGGCAGTGGGTAATTTAATACAGGGCAGATAATTTACAACAATAACATATACATAGAATTAATGTCCCTCAGCTGGGGTCTAGCCCCAGCATGTTGTTCAGTGTGGTTTGTAGGCACGGTTGGACCTGGCTTGTACCTGCACGTTCTGACCACTATTCAGGTGCAGGTGCACTTGCTGCTGTTAGCTGGTGGTCTCAAAGTCCTATTCGGGAAGGACTGCAGGGCAGTGGGGAGCTTATTCTAGAGCACGGCTGCATAGTGTGCAAAGGATTTGCTGCCAGTAACTGTCTTTGACCTGGGCACTTCTATTAGGTTTCTACTAGAGGTCTAGAGCAATCTACCTGTTCTCTTGGGTTTAAGTATACTGGCAAGAATCTCTGACAGGGGTGTTGAATTAGCTTGAAAGTATGGCACAGTAAAGGGTACTGGAGCCATTGGCTAAGGGAAGGCCATTTCAGGGAGGCCTGCACCTTGCAGTGGTGTCATCTAGGGTGTGACTTGGAAGCAAAGCAGGCTATTTTCTTATATAGTTCCTGCATCCTGCTGAGCTCATGTTTTAGGAGTGAGTTCAGGATTGGGGCAGCATAAGTTAGGTTGGGGAGTAGGATACTATTAACTATACTTATCCTGGTGTCTGGGATCATTTGTGGGCTCAGCCTAATGCTTCAGTGTTCAGTATAGTACATACAGTAACAGGCTAAGATTCCTAGGAAAACCAAGTTCTAGAATGCCCTTAATTGAACTATATGGTGTGCCTTTAAAGGGCCCATTGTAGGCAGTTCATATTAACACAAGTGAAGCAGTGAAGGGTCGACTGCTGTATAATCCAACTGTAATGTATTTATTAGATGTCCTCCAGTACATGAGGGGTTAACATTTTATGACTTCTCCTCCACTTCATCAGAACAATGTTTACTGTTTACTTTGTCAGCTCTTTGTAACTGATTCATTTAACTCTTCAGTGAATTATTCTATCCTCTGCTTAGTTGAGAAGGTTTGGGTCCCTTCAAAACCACTTAATACTGTATGTAAACTTCTGGTTGCTTAATTTCCATATCTTGCAGCATCAAGAGCGGCTGTCCTCTGAGCTTATTTTGAGGTCAGCTAGTCTGAGATCTCTGGCATTGAAGGGGAAGGTAAGAATGTCAGCCTTCTCGATTTCTCTTTTCTCACCCTGTTATCTTCCTGTAAATGTTTCCCTTTTTATGTTGGCTTGTGCGCATGTGCAAACAACATGTTGTGGTAGTAACACGGTAGTAGCACTTTCAGAGGTGTGTCAGTGTTGTGGCAAATCCAGAGGATGCTTTAGTCGGTGTGTCCCTCCGCCACCAGCCAGTGAACATGCTGCCGATGACAGCAGTTTCAGAGAGTGCCACCAACTTGAAATGAATCTGCTGCTGCAATGAGAGACAGGCTCGTCACTGCAGTGGCAGATCTGACATGCCTCCATTACGTGCCATTCTTGGTGAAACATTGAAATACATATGGTGGTGGCTCCTGCAGTCCACCACACAATCCCAGCATCGAGGTGCCCAATACCCCTGTCGGCATGCCTCCCCCAATGTGTGGCACACCAAACACGGCAGCTCCTGCTGCCTGCCAGACACTCCCGAAAAGCCAACATTGTGGTGTTAAGGTTTCCAATCATACACCCTCCCTGTAGAGACTGACAGGCTTCAGGGATGTAACTTGGGTTTGTTGACCATAATGTTAGCAGAATTATACTCACCCCCCACCCTACAGCCACTGACAAATATTGAGGTGTGCTTTGGTTCCGTCACCCTAATATTCACCCCATTCTCCTATATTGCACCCATCTCAGCTTATTTCCTTATGGAATGGGATGAGCATAAGGGATGAAGACCCCAATGCACAGCCGACACCTGTCACTCTTTGTAGGGTGGCGTGAGATGGAATGGTGTAAGTATTATGGCCGACCCAAAGCCACACTCTCAACACCTCTCAGTCTCTGTGGGGAAGGGGGGGTTGGCATTAGTTCAATACTTCACTGCCATTACTATTTTGCATTTCTAACTCCTGCACCACCAATGCCAATGCCAGCAAGCCAACATTTGGCATTGACAAATACTTGTTTTGTTTTCCATCTCTCTGCTCTTTAAAAACAGCTCTGCATGAAGCCCCCTTGTTTGTGCCATTAGTGATGTTACAACCAGTGACATCATCAATGGCAATCAATCAGAGGCTCCTGATGCTGATACCGCTACTTGCATAGGCTGTTAAAACAGAGCAGCTCCTCCTTGTGCACAATTTGTACTGTAGTAGCAACTTGTACAAGGAGCTGCATCATCACCAGGAGTCACTGACCAACTGCAACTGACGATGTCTCTCATTGGAGCATCTATAATGGCAAAATAGTGGGACTGCAAACAGAGCTGGTTGTAATGACAAGGGAGGCAGAAACCAAAAAGGCGTGGCATATACAAATAAAGAACAGAGAGGTAAAAAAAATGCACTGAGAATGTGGAGATGCTTCCCTTCCCCTAAAATGCCTGTAACAAACTCTAAATCCCATATATCCAAGTATCTTGAAATCACCAGTCTTTATGTGTGACAGAGTACCCATAGTAGGTCATTTTATAGTGATTAGCAGGCTGTGTAATGTATGAGGGACAACACATGACACAAGTGCAGTTATAAGGGATTTATGCATGCCTTGGGTGATTGTTAGGTATGAGGTGTAGCCAAGTGCCGCAGTCACCTGGGAAGTGCATTATTCCATTATGACCACAAACTCTGGAGTTTATTATCCCACTTATAAAATGAGTGTTTATTTGTTAAAAATATGTGTAATCCCGGTGAGGTATGTGGTTGCCATAAAATAATAAATGGTCATGTTACATGTTTTGACCAATGAGGTCAGAGGATTTTCGTGACTGATTTTATAATCTAAAACCTTCAATACAACTGAATGGAAAAGTGCAGCAATGTGATAACCTACATATAACACTAACAGTATTTCAAATGCAAGAGCATGGTTACGATGACATTCACATGTACTAGACACTGGTCTGCCATTTTATAATTTATACTTCTGTGGCCAGAGACACCATTTTCTCTTGTTGTTTCCCTGCCCCTCTCTCCAGTGCACATGTGGCATGCCAGCACCAAACCTCAGCCATGAGAGATGAGGGCAGGACTCTGATATGAGCATCCCCCCCCCACACCTATTCTTACCTTTAAATCAGCTACAGGCCATAACTGTGGGTATGAGGACAAGCACATTGTTAATGCACATACCCAGACCCACGGCTTTAGATTTTAGATCACTCATTTAAGAGTAATACTGCTAGTTTTAAGGTAACACTAATACAGATCATATTTACAGTACGAGTTCTTTCCATAAATTGTTAAATATTGAGGACTACAGAAATCGCAACACTCGTGCATGTGTGAGTAGATGGTCAGGTCGGGGATGCCATGTTAGTACAAGCATATTGTGAATGAGCAAAGCCATGTGGACATAGATCATCAGTCAAGCTGGTAGTAAGAAGCTTAGACAACTCAGGATACATATTTTACAAATATCTACAAATAAAAGTACAAGTGAGGTATATCGGGGTTCATTTCTTAGTTAGAACAGGTCACAATTATGGATGCCACACTGGTTTCATATGATCCAAAAAAGGACTGCAAAAAGTTGAGTGTTGCGTTAAACATCTCAGTACATTCAAAATAAAGTAACAAAAGCCCGTACAATGTAACACAATAAATGCAAGCAATACAAACAGGTTCATAACAAACAGTACTACGATTTAGGAACATTTTGTTACAGGTATTGTGTTCTGCTTATGGAGAGAGAACATCAGTAAATGATCTAATCTCAGGATTTAAGGATGAACAAACTAATGAAATGTTTTCTATAAACTCAAAACACGGACATTGTTAAATGCTGTGAATTGTTTAAACATTAACCATAGCAAACCAAGCACAATATGCAAAGCAGTTGGAGTAAGGGAACCGTGTCTCTTGTTTTGACTCCACTAGCCTGAAATAAATGATGAAAAATGGTGTGCAAAGGTTTGACAGATAAACCCTAGGAAAAGCATGCCACCATTGTAAATTCACTGTTAGATACTTCATGATGGATAAATCATGAGAGTGCACAATGTATGCAAACAATAATATTAATATTAATAACTAGTTCTAACTGCAATGTCCCAAATAGATGAACTGCTTTAAAGGGAAATGCTAAGGTTCCTTCTACAAAATGCAAGAAACCATGGATTTAACTCAAACACATATTGAAAAGAAATGTTCTACCCAAGCCTGTCTAATTTTAGGAATGTGCCCTAAGGAGCACTGGTTAGAGGGTGAGTCCATTACAGAGGTGATCACTCGGTCTCTGGGCTTGATGCGCTAGAGTCTGTCCCTCTCCAGCACCACTGAAGCTAATTTACAAGTGAGTGACTCTCCACTCCACCCCACGTCCTGGCCCCCAAGCTAATGCATTAGCAGCCTTCTCTTTCTGATCTAGCCACCGGGGACAAAAGGAGGAGGTGTGTGCATGGTGGAGCCAAGATATGGAGGTGAACTCTAGGGATGTAGTGGTAGATGGGATATCATCATCCCTGCTGGATGATGAACACTCGCACAACAGCCACTGACTTATTGGGTAACCCCAAAAGAGATCACTTAACCTTCCTGTGCATCAGTCCTCCTGACTGTAAAATACAGTAGATGTAGGATCCTGCTGAAGTACAAGAGGTTGCCTCTCAGCTAGGCTATGCTGGCTAAATGTGCTGTAAGGATACAAATAAATGTCACTGTTTTGTTTTCACACTGTGTACCATCAGACACCACTAGATGTCACTTCTTCCCTCAAGCAATCTTGCCTTTTACAAGAGAAGTATTCTCCAAGACTAGAAGTAGAACTCTGTCATACTCATTAACTTCAAATAAACTTTGTGTATGAGAACTGGAGTGTTTAAGCACTGTCACAAAGAGGCTACACCCATGAGTATTGGTTACAAATGCATGGCAACCCAAAAAAAGAGCACACCCTGGGTGAGCTATACAAAGCAACGGTTAAGTTCAACTTGTGCCAGTGGCAATGACCATCACTGCAATACTGCAACTGATATAAGCTGCTGTCAGATATATTCAGCACCAGACCTTAACTTGAGTAATTTCTTTTTATTTTTCAAATTCAGAAGCTTTAGAGCAAACACACACATTACAGAATCCTTAAAGTGTATTGTCAAACAGGTAGCAGCAAACGCACGATGGGTGAAGATGTAGCAAAAAAAAAAATATAAATCCATCAGCAGCAAATATATAAATACATGCAATAAATGGACCAATGTCACCCAAGTACAGCTGCCACCTTGAGCCCTAGAACTGCAATCTAGAGACCTCCACAGAAACATAGAAGTTGTCAGCAGATAAGGCCACTACCACCTGGCCACATAGTCTGCCCTAAATTCCCTACTTATAGTGCCACCGGAGACCCTACTTGGACTCGAGCTTATACCCCCCTCTTGCTTCTAAGATTCCCTTGTGTCTATCCCATGCATTCTTAAATCCTGTGACCATTCTAGCCCCCACCACTTCCTCTGGGGGGCTGTTCCATGCATCCACCACCCTCTCCATTAAGAAGTACTTCCTCCCTTTTCCTCTGTGCCCCCCTCCAGCTTCATATTGTGACCCAGGGCCTGATTCCAAGTTGCCTTACATATGGCACAAGGCAATTTACACCAAACCCTATGGCACAAATCGCACCGTGCACCATGCGTTATGCAGGTTGGAATTTCAAGAAGCATCTTGTGCTATGCAACATGCAGATTGTACTAAAGGTGGGCTACGCCACCCACTATGCCCACATCCCACTGTGGCATGGCACAAGGGTGGGTTACAGCAGCACCTGCACCATATTCCGAAAGGGTGACAGCCATAACCCATGTACTGTACACAATTCCAAGTCCGGACATGGAGCTGCAGGGTTAGACCAGTATGGAGGTGGTCTAAGGGGCACCCATCCTGGCAAAATTATGGATGATCCCCTGCAGGGTGGTGGTACACACATTCCCATGCCCCATGCACCCTCCCAACACAGTGATGCCCCCCTACCCCCCCGAGTCTGGGGTGCTACCGAATCAATGTGGCGCCGTGCCCCCTTTTGCCTGTGCCTGGCCTACCCCCAATGCACCCTGGTGATTGCGGTGTGTTCCGGGTCAGGGGCTTGGGGGGTAAGCTACATGCGTCTGTGACTTGTGGCACCCAGGTCCATTGCACCATTCCTGTGGCACAAGCATGAGACTGCCGCAAGTCATGGGTCGTGGGTGCTGGGGACCCTGCCTGTCTTAGAACAGGGTGCAGGGTCCCCCGCATAGCGGCACATGGCACAACTTGCATAAGCCCGTGAGTCGCACCATGCAACTTGGAATCAGGCACCCCTTGTCTATGAGCATCTTTTCCTTTGGAAAATACTCTCTTCCTGTACCTTGTTTATTCCTGTGAGGTACTTGAATGTCTCTGTCATATCCCCCACTCCCTTCTGTAGGGTACTAGAGAGTACAAATTTAAATCCATAAGCCTTTTGTCATAGGGGTTCTGATTCAGGCCCTGAATCATTTTGGTTGCCCTCCTTTGCACTGCCTCCACTCTATCGATGCTCTTTCATCAGGGGTTGTGACTGGATACTGTAGTATGCACCCTTTTCAGGCATGCTCAATCAATCTGCAAAGAGAGTATATAAATTTCTATCTATTGCAGCCCAGAAACTGGGCAGGTTTCACAAGATCTGACATTACCGCCTAAAACGAAATGCAGTTTACTTAATTACAAAAAAAGATTAAAAGATGGAAACAGAGTCAGGCATGTCATGATAAAGAAACAAAGTAGATACCAATGCAAGCTTAAATTCCTAACAGTTATTTTAAACATTGTTTTCTTTCAACACAGCACTGGTGGGATTTGAATCCAAGAGAGTTATGACATTCAAACTCCAACAAACTGCAGCATCTCGATATATGTACCGATACCGACTCATCCAACTGACAGAAAAAGACAAAAAATAAACAATTCCATGGGTAAATCAAGTAAAGAGACATAGCACTTAAAATCCAAGAGCTGAATTTTCCTGGAAACCAATCTCATGTCATGTTTTTGACTTCTCTGTTTCTTGCAGTATCTTTACTACTAGTGCTCTCATTCTAGTGTTCAGAATCAAGGCAAATTCATGTGTCAGCAGTTTATGCAGAGAAACTGGAATTTTGTAGCACTGTCACAAAGACGCTATGCCTGCAGGAAGTTAGACATTTTTTTTTATTAATTCAGTATTAGTCAAATTCACATTTTTGGAAATAACACTAGTCATAAATGCAGCCAGAATGTAAGTCACTATAAACCCCATTATTTTTATAACAAGGTTAAGAATAAAGCCTGCTGTAATTTTAAAGAGGATCAAACTTAAAGGAGGCTGAGGATTTTGTTAGGGTATAGCATTTCCACCAAGAAACATTGAACAGTACTTGTACGTTCAGAATACTAACTAGCTACTGTCCCAAGAATGAGTCTCAAAAGTTCTGTTTTAATGTTTTTTTTACAAAAGGGGAAGGACAGTTCCTTTGTCTTGACTGGTTAAATAAGTTCCAAGTGTTAATTCCCCACGAATACACAGTTGGAACATGTTCCAACAGTGGGATGCCCCATGCCTCATAACACACCTGAGGCATGCTGTTATCCCACCACAACATGCACCCTGTAATGTCTTCTTGCTTAATTGATATACAGTACTATAGGTCATATGGAGTTTATGGGTGTGTTACATGTTCACAGGACAGTAATTTATGAAGTGGTTCTCAGCATGTGTTACCAAGTACGAGGCTGTCCAACTCTCCCCCGTTGGAGTATTTTTAGGGCATCTGGGGGAGAAGAATGTAGCCAGACATACTAAAGCAAAACAAACAAAAAAAACTGTTTTACCTATAGTGCCATACTCTGTGACTGGAGAACACAAAGGACTTTTCTTTTGCAAGAACAGCAATTCTTGAAGAAGGATTTGTTCACCACCTTGTTGCCTGTATCCAACGGATGTACTGTATGTGTTCATTACATTGCTTGTGCACATGCACAAGAAACATGTTGCAGCAGCTTGCTGTAGAAGCAGGTTTTGGAGGTGCGGCACTGTTGTGGCCAATGCTTCCACTGCCTTTTGAGGCTTGGCCCACTTTCCCCAGTGGGGTGGCACGCTGCTGCTGACACTAGTTCAGCCAGCATGCCACCACCTAGAAACATTTTAACCGCTGCAATTAGGGGCCCCCTCGTCATTGCAGTGTCAGCTATTCTGCTGCAATGAGGGAGCGACCCATCATTACAGGGCGGTACCTTGCATGCCCCTGACCCAGTTTGCCAACAGGGAGCCCAGTCCCCATCAGCATAATGTCCCCACACCCAAGTTTCTGCTGTATGCCGAGGGGGTGCCCAATGCCCCTTGGCATCATGCCCCCCCTTTCTTTGCAGACGGAGCACCCAATCCCCATTGGATTCAGTCCCCCTTCCCAGTTGAATTTGCTGATGGGGGAGCCCACTCCTCATTGGCATAATGTCTCCCTCCACCAATTTGTTGTCCGCCGAGGGGGGTGCCCAATCCCTCTCGGCCCCCCCCCACTGGTATGTGCCTACAGGAGTGCCCAATGCCTTGTCTGCTACAGCCCCCCAAAACAGTCGGGTGGCATGCTGGGAGCCCACCCCAGTGTGCCAAAATCCTTAAAAAAAAAACAGTCCTGTGATTTTCCTTTTTTTTTAACACATGTAAAATAAGAAAACAGTCCCTCGTAGAGTCTGGCGGCCCCTCCTCCAACATGCGCCCACCCTCTGAGCACCCTACTTCTCCACAACCCCCAACCCCATACTTACCTCCGAAGCATGACGCAATGATCTTCGGTAGACCGAGCACATGTCTGCACTCTTTAAAGCCAACCTCAAACTGAAGAAATGTCAGTAAGTTGTATAATGGCATAAATATAGTTTTTTCAACTTTGGTGCACATCTTGGGCATTTTGGGGAATTCTTGTACCAGATTTTCAACATGGGGTTCTAGGGACCCCTCCTCATAAATTCAGTCACTGTCATTGCATTATTCGGTCCTGAAAAGTGATTTCGTGGACACTGCATGGAATCACCTTTCGGGACCAATTAACAAAATGACAGTACCACTGTTCATGAGATGAACTCTCAAAAAGCCTATGTTGCAAATTTGGTGAAAAAAACCCAAAAATGACTGTTTTACGAGTGTGCATTGCGCAGTTCCCATGCATGCTCATAACTTAGCGAAACTGTAATATTTTCGCACCAGATTTTCAACACTGGCATTTTTTTTCACACCTCCTTATGAACAGTACAGCTGTCATTTTTCACATCCTGGCCGAAATTGGTTTTCGCACTTCCAGCACAGAGTAGCGTGGTCGCTGTGGGAAATCAGTGTTCTGGACAGATTAAGAAAATGACAGTGACACTGTTCATGAGCAGAGGTCCTAAAATGCCTATGTTGAAAATTTAGTGACGAAATTCCATAAAATGACTGTGTTACAAGTGTGTGTTATGCAGTTTCCACACACCCTTGTAACTTCACAAATTTGATATATTTTAATGCCAGATTTTCAACACTGGCATTTTTTCACACCTCCTTATGAATGGTATAGCTGTTATTTTTTACATACTGGCTGAAATGTGTTTTCACACTTCTGGCGCAGAATAGCACTGTCACTGTGGGAAATCAGCGTTCAGGACAGATTAAGAAAACGACAGTGATACTGTTCGTGAGCAGAGGTCCTAAAATGCCTATGTTAAACATTTGGTGATGAAAGTCCATAAAATGACTGTGTTACAAGCTTGCGTTGCGCTGTTTTCACGCACTTTGTAATCTCGCGAAATTTGTATTATTTTCACGCCAGATTAACACTGGCAATTTTTTCACACCTCCTTATGAATAGTACAGCTGTTATTTTTCACATCCTGGCCAAAATGTGTTTTCGCACTTCTGGCGCAGAATAGCATGGTCGCTGTGGGAAATCAGTGTTTGGGACAGATTAAGCTTGAGCAAGTGAGGGAGGGGGAGTGAGCAAGCTGAACGGAGCACTGTCGGGACTGCTAAGGATTTCTTTGTGGGCAGAAAAAAGCACCAACCCAGGCAGTAGCCCAGTACAAAAGGGCAGCCTGCAGCACCGGGAGAAACAGAATAAGTGAGTGAGAGAGGGGGAGAGAGCAAGCTTAACTGAGCCCTGTTGGAACTGCTGTGGATTTCTTTGTGGGCAGAAAAAGGAGCCAATGCAGGCAGGAGCCCAGTACAAAAGGGCAGCCTGCAGTGCTGGGAGAAATAGAAGGAGTGAATGAGAGAGGGGGAGTGAGCGAGCTCAACGGAGCTCTGTTGGGACAGCTGTGAACTTCTTTGTGGGCAGAAAAAGGCACCAATGCAGGCAGGAGCCCAGTACAAAAGGGCAACCTGCAGCACCGGGAGAAACAGAATGAGCAAGTGAGAGAGGGGGAGTGAGCAAGCTCAATGGAGCTCTGTCAGGACTGCTGTAGATTTCTTTGTGGGCAGAAAAAGGCACCAACGCAAGCAGGAGCCCAGTACAAAAGGGCAGCCTGCAGCGTCAAGAGTAATAGAATGAGCAAGTGAGAGAGGGGGAGTAAGCGAGCTCAATGGAGCTCTGCTGGGCCTTTACAGTTGCCCACCCTCCTGCCCAGTGTCCTCTGTAGTCCTATATTACAGCAGGGTCTCTGGAGTGGAGACAAAGCAATGATTGGATACTTTGAGGAGTGTTGTAATAATACAGATTTAGTTGTTCTGTTTATTTCTCTAACTGAGCTATGTACTAAGCTATACTGTTATGATTGCTGTAATAATACATATTTATTTGCTCTGTTTATTTTTCTAACTGAGCTGAGTAATACTTGGTGTGCAATAGCATTTCTAACTGGGCTAAGTGAAACTAAATGAGAGCTGAGAACAAAAAGTATGGTAGCTGAGGGTAAAAACGGACAAGGAGGCTTTAGGATTGCTACAGTAATACAGTATCTAAGGGATGAGATTTGAGACTGAATTATCGCGGTCAGCAAGGGGCCAGTAGGGGGACTAGCTTGGGGGGGGACAGGAATTTGAGTAAATAGGGTCCTAACAGTTGTAGTATGGTACAGAACCTGGGAGTAAAAGCCCGTAACATAAGATGGAGGGCCAAACCGGGGCAGGCGCCCCATGTCAATAGGGCAGGCATCTTTGGAAGGGTGGTGGCAGCACAGGGTGTGGGTCCACCGTGATCCTGGACTGGGCTTGGAGGATGGGGGGTCTGTAGATGACTGGCCAGTTTGAGGGAAGAACTGTGGAGGTTAGGAGGAGTCTAAGTGGCAGGGCAGATGAGCATGGTAGGCATCCTGGGGGGATAGGGGATGGTAAATGGGGATGCAGGAAAAACAACTAGGGAGTGAAACCGACCCCAGTATCAAAGGCACTAACAGAAAATACAGGAGAAGGGAAGGGGTGTCTGAGGTGGGGGGCTTCTGATGGAGGAGGAAGAGGCCACGAGGAGTACCAGGGGGGAGAGAGCAGATGGCCGCGGGTAGGGAAGGACCAGGGGTGGCATGGAAGGGAACAAGTAGGAGGGGGGACCCGATAGGGGAAGAGATATAGGAGGGGTATTGACTAGGAATAGATTTGAACCTCTGCTATGGTAGAGAGAGGAGGAGCAGGAACCTACTGAAGGGGGGAGGACAAGCGGGGCATGAGAGGGATGGCAACAGGTAGGGGAAGAGATAGCAAGGACAAAAGGGTAGAAGAGGGCTAGTAAGGAAGAAGGGGTGGTGACTGGAGAAGAGAAGGCTGCAGGAAGGGGGAAGGATGGGAGGGGCATCACTATCGGGGTAGGAGGGAATGGGGGCTCTAAATCAACAACATCGGGGATAGGAGAGGGGTTGGAAATCAGCAGGGGAGGAGGAGGAGGAGAGGTCGACATGGAAAGCCCAATAGGAAGTAGTCAGGCTGGGAAGGGGTTCAAAGGGAATGGGAAGAATAAGGCAGAGAAAAGATGTGAGGTTTAAGTAGGGGGTACAGATACAGAAGTCACAGAGGGTACAGCTGGCGGGGGTAAAGGGCAGGGAAGAACGAATACTGAGGTGGTGGAAGGGGCATTAGACGGGAAAGGGAGTAAGAGATGGAGAGTACTCATCCTGGGGGATTCTATACTGAAATGGGTGAGATGGGTTGGAAAGGGGGAAGGCACAGCCATATTTGGGTTGAAGCTGTCCCCAGGTTGACTGCAGGAGGGGCAGGCAGGTACTGCTCAAGCGTGCAGTGAAGGGGAGGAAGAAACCTTATTTACTGTTGCAAGTGCGTACAAATGACTTGGCAGGGGACACTGTGGAAGTAGTGAGGGGGAGGTTCGAGTAGTTGGGCAGGCAGTGTGAGGGGGTGGGGCAGTCAGTGGCATTCTTGGAGGTACTGCTGGTACCATGTGCAAGCATGGGGAGGAAGGGTAGGCTTGAGGAGTTCAACGAGTGGCTGAAGGATTGGTGCCACACCAAACATTATGGGTTAGTGACTAACTGGGGTAGGGTCTGGGGGGAATAGTGACTTGTACGTGGGGGACAGGGTACACTGGAGCAGGAAGGGGAGGGGAGTATTAAAGGCAGCATTACTGCCGGCCCACTGGTGCTGAATGTTGAGGTCCTGCACAACACACCTCGTGCCATGCTGACGACCTGGATTCGGACGTGAGCCCAGGGTGCCAGGGGTTGGCAGGGCAGGGATAGAATTGAGTGTCCAGAGGACTCCTCTCCTCTCCTATCCCATGGTGGGATCCAGGGACCCACTGCTCTGCAGCGGCCCCTGGTGATCACCGGGGGTCTACTAGAGCAGTGTAGTAAAGGGAGCAGAGTATGGCAGACATTGGCAAACTGTGCCTGTTGCCATTGCTCCCCAGACCCGCAAAGGGGAAAGTGGAATGGCATGGTCCGGCAGCATGAGCTCCGACCCCGCTAACAGTTCTCAGGCATGGTACTTTCACTTCCAAATACCTAAACGGCACATATAAGCAAGCAACATTCGGCATTGACAAATGCTTGGTTTAGATATTGTGTGGGTTGTGTATGTTACTGTATCAGTTTTGCTATGGCATATGCTTATACAGAGATTATACTTGACCTGATGTAACTAGGTCCTTTTTGTTTAGTTATTAAAATATTGAGAAGCAGGACAGGTGCCATTTTGCCAAAGCTTATTTACAGTACATTGGTGGTCTCATATAATAATAAAAAAGCTCTAAATCAGCTGCAGCAGCCAGCACAACAAATATATACTGCAGACAAAAAAATCTAGGATAGGCAGAGTAGCTGTCGTTTGTTGGCCAAAGGTTGTAGCAGGTTCTAGCACACTACACAATGTAGGTGGGACTACCAGTAACAATAAAAAGTGGCCTAACAAGACGCTATACAGTTCTAGGAAGAACTGTGATGTGACTATAGAGTGTATTCAAGCAACTTCAGCATATACCACCTCAATATTTTTATACAAAATCTAGTCTGTATTAGAGAGTAGGTGAAAAACAGCTACAATTGCCAAGAGACACATTCAGTTCCATTATATTCAATATGTGCTGAATTATCAATTAAAAGGAACCCATGTTTCCATATACAGTCAATTTCTGATGTATGCACATGCTTGGGATATCCCATTTTTGTGCATACATCTGAAATGGCAACTGAAACTGTATTGAAATCAATTGAGCCACTCAGTAAAACACACTGGGCCAGATTCCCAAAGTGATTTGGGACTAAGTCCCACTCCACAACTCCAGTTGCAGACCAAAATCTCTGCAGCTGCGGTGATTAGTATTCCCAACCCCCCACAACTGCGGAGATGTTCCACTGGGTTCCACCGACCATAACATTTTTTCCCCAGCTACAGGGACTTCCATAGCAACACCACCTGCAAGCTACCATAAATTATGGAGCTGGTTGTAAACCGGCTCAACCTTTGTGAATACCGCACCTGCGGGAAAAACTGTGGATCCGCAAGTGCCAACCCAGTTGCACCGGGTTTTCCCGCAGCTGCAGGACTTTCATAAGCTTTGTGAATCTGGCCCACCACCTCACATACTATTCACTTTTACCTTTACTGCATGTATCAAACTCCTTGAAAACATTCCAGTTCATTAAATGCTGCAACTCTGAGCTCATTTGTTTCCTCAGATGCTGCTTGCTCTGATCAAAAGTCAGATTGAAACTATCTATAACTTACAAGTATTTGACCACTGGCAGTGAGTTAGCACCTATTTAACTGGTGTGATTGATAGTATTAATGTCTGTGGAGCCCCTGTCTAGAAGAAAAAGTGTGCATACAACGCATATTTGGTGTGCATATAAGCAAATATTTTATCATTAAGTACATAGGATTGGGAAAGGAACATGCCAATTTTGTGTATATAACCAAAATGTTCATACATCTGATGTGCATACAAGTGGAACACACAGTATCCCCTATTACATTGTTTTGTTTTTTTTGCTACTGATTTTATCTTTGACAAGACAGTCCATTTGAAATGTACTGTAAGTAAAGAATACTGATGCTTAAAAAAGCATATGTGGGAAAGTCAGGTACAAGAACTTTATTAATGTATGCAAAGACGATGTTCATTTCAAACAAAGCAAATTGCTTTTTCTGTTAAGAATAATAGAGGGTCTTTGCTGCAAACCTGTGGAAATTCTTGAAACAAAATAAATTCTTAGTATGCTTCACATTTGTTCAGTTCTTCTTTCAGATGAACTGTATTAGTCACTCACGGTAAATAGCCTGAGCATTGTTATGGTGCAATCAGAAGACTTTACAGATTTGTCAGAGATTTTTAAAACTGCAAGCTTGTGGGTGTTTCCACAGTGGGTTGTTAATTTCTTCTAGTTCAGTTCTATTTTATGCAAATGAAGTTTGAAGCACAAAAAGAATCTATTTTAATTTCACATTAAAGCCTTTAACAGGGTATCCGCATCTATGATCGGTGATTCAAGGTTAGCATTTTGTTCCTAAATGAAAGGTTAGCATTCTGGGCCTACAAATATTACACAGCCTTATTCTTCTTAGGTGGTAGGAAACCATTTTAGCTATCTTAAAACACACTTGTTTTTTCATTTCATTTATCTAGCTTTTTAGTTTTTGACTTTTACGTTTATCCTCCCCAGGCTACCCCTGTCAGGCATTCTCCAGCTGATTGTACTTATCCACCTTGGCCAACCCAGTCCCAATCTGATCCGGTATTCTGCGACTCCCCCCCCCCGCCCCCCATGGCGGGACCCATCTACCTGATGGTGGAAGTTGAAATAAAGGGCAGAGTATGGAAGGCCCAAGGACAGCGTGGTGGTGTGCTGGAACTGGTCTATTCAGTAGGCAGATGCTTTTGCCCATTACTTGCCCTCACCCTGGACACTGACACACTCATACCTAGACAGTGGTTCCCATACATCTAGAGTGTGTCTTCATCCACTCAATATGTCCACAGCTGTTGCCCCCATTACTTGAGATGGTAGCCTGTGATGTGGGTGCCTGAATTAAGGCGCCATGTGAAACAGCGACGCATTGTGGGTGAAAGCCGGAAAGGCTAAGGGGCAGTGAGGGCGATCGGATGTGGTGGGGTGGGAGACCCTAGTACAGAATGTCACTATATGTACACACACGCGTGTGGGGGGGGGGAGCAAGCATGGTGAGTGTGGCCTGGGAGGGGGTGGAGGGGATGTAGGGGGCAGTACTGCGGTCAGCTCCCTTCAGGGCTTTTTCTTCAGTTTCTCCCATCCTCTTCAGATGCTGGCAGTGATGGTGCTATTAGAGCATACACACACACGACTGCATGCCTCTTACCTCATACCTCCCCTGAAATTTGCCTTGACAGTGGTCCCCAGGTGGCAGTATCACATCAGAGCATACTGACCTCCCTCCCTCCCCAGAGGAGGGGCGTATACTCTGGAACACTCAGTCCTCCTCCCCAGTACAGCTACTGATGTCTAAAGTTTGTTCCCAAACCAAGGTTACTGTCATTGCGAGCAGCAGGCAATAAGCTCTGCGGATGGGTCAGCGAAGAAAATCATCTCTTTTCATTTCCATTTTACAGCCCCTGCATCTGAACACTCAAGTAAAGATGACCCATGCAAAAATGATTTTTGAATAATTATGGATTTCATTTATTACATCTGCTATTTGCCCTGCTGAGGATCTTCAGGGTAAGACGTTCCTTTTCATTACTCTATTCCCCACATATTTATCCAATCTTGTTTTCAGTCATGCTTCAAAAACCTCCAAATCACATATACCGTAGAATTAAAAAACTGGCCTCCAAAAAGCTTGCAGCTGCCTGCTCACCATACGAGTGACTCCAGTGTCCTTGTTGCCCCCGAGTCTGCCTTAAACTCTCTCTCTTTACAGTTTTCTGGCTTTACTGTTGACACTTTCTATGGCCACTTTCTATGATGTCGGTTGCCCTCTTCCACATTGTGGAGAGAACTGCACTGACATCATCGACTATCCAGGAGAGGTAGAAAAAGACATCTGTACATTGTGGTGAGGAAGACTACCAGGCAGACTTGGTGACAATAAAATGTAACACAAATCCTTTTACAAAAGAGAAACCCCTACATCATAGCATACTGATTTCTTCCTGCTTATGAAGTGGGGCCAGGGGGACCTGATGGACCAAGTGACCTTAAATTACCATGTTACTATATATGCTACACATCAGGAGTGTGGATATGATTGGAGGGATGCAATAAGAGCATGCTTAGCAGAGCACATTTAAAGCAGTTTCCTATACCTAGACTTTCTAATTCGCTGGAATCCAGTGGCATGCAGCTGAATCCAGACTGACAAACAAAAACAGAACAACTTACAGTGCCCCCCCTCTCTCTCAGCTACCAAAGAGATGATAACTGAAACATGAGATGTCAAAATCGGAGCACACATTTCGGTTTCTGAAGATCTGTTGAACAACGGCAGTTTTTTTCTTAAATGCAGACTGCACTTAACTATCACTTTGAAGCTCATTTAAAAACACACAGAGTGCCAGCTTGTGCTAATGGCAAATATTCAGTGCCAATAAACAAAATCACCTCATTTTTTTTATCCCCGGTGCAGAGGGCATTCAGAATTCTGCAAAACTTTACTTCAACAACATATTGCCTTCTCTTAGGACAGAACTGAGCCACTGTGCACATGTGCATGTGTCGTGTTTTGTCCTTTTTTTCGCAATGCTGTGATGACCCCTATACAAACTGGTAAGCAAAACCTGTTCTATTGTTGCAGCAGTGTAACATGCCCAGTGATGCCAACAGGGGGTGCCACCTGTTCAGTTTTGGACCAAGTTTTAAGGTCCTTATCTGGCCCTCAGGTTTGGAGGACAATGAAGTGTAGGCACTTGCCTTCAAGGAAAAATGTGTGAAGTTTCTGCACTTCATTGAAACTTTTATGCAATTCTTCATGAAGTGAAGTTAACACTTCATATGGGAAAACTCATCAAAGTTGTACTTCATTTGCAAAGTGGTACCATCATGGCAGTTTTTTTTTCCAAGAAGTGGCTACTTTGCCAAGGGAAAAAAATCAGTGAAGTGGCACTTTGCTAACAAAATACCACTTCAGAGTTATTTTTTTAACTAAAAACTAAGAAATACCCTTCTCACCACCCTTGTAGCACACTATTCTCACCATCCTCCCTCCTACCCAGGCACCAAACTATAAACAACAATAACCCCCCTTCCCCAGCCCACTTAGTACCCTATTCTACTGTCCTCCCCAAGCCTCAAAGGAAAAAGTTCCAGCTCCCCATACGATGCACAGGGGAAATGCCAGACCTCACCCAACAACTAACACATTGAAATCTGGCCAATGGAAAATCATGTACACAAATGCTCACAGTCTGGGAAACAAGATCCCAGACCTGCAGGCAGTAATGATAGAGTCTAAACTGGACACAGCAGCAATTAACGAGACATGGTTTACCAGTAGCCACACTTGGGAGACTTCAGTACCTGGCTATGTACTGTTCAGAAGAGACCGAGGTGCAAAAAAGGGGGGTGGAGTGGCCTTGTATGTCAATGAAAATATCAAAGCTACAGAAATTCAGAATCCACATAAGGAGCCAGAAGGACTGTGGGTCACCCTGGAAACAGGAAATGGGACAGCCAAAGAACTCAGGTTGTCTACAGGCCCCCAGACCAAGGGGAGGACATAGACACATTACTGTTAGAAGATATACAAAACATGACAGCTAAAGGGGAGGTTCTGATAATAGGAGACGTCAACATGCCAGATACAGATTGGTCAATACCAACAGGAACATCTGCCAGAACTAGACACATGGTGGATTTCCTGTGGGGGAGGGCCTCAAACAACTGGTACAACAACCTACAAGAGACAGGGCTATCCTAGATCTAGTACTGACTAACAGAGAAAGGATCACAGATCTCTAGGTAGAAGGTCATCTGGGGGCCAGTGACCGTGGTATGGTTCAATTTGTCCACTACAACTAAATCATCCCATTGCAAGGCAAAAATATGGAACTTCAGAGGAGCTGACTTTGATAAGATGGCCAACAGAGTTAAGCTAGCCCTGGCAAAAAGAAATACAGGTGAGGGGGTACAGGCAAAGTGGGCAAGCATTAAGGATGCAATACTTGAAGCAACATCCCATTGTGTTAGAGAAGAAAACCACTTTGGCTCTCAAAAACAGTAGCAAAAAAGGTCAGAACCAAAAGGCTGGCCTTCAAGAAATATAAGGGAACGCAGCGGGATGAAGATAGGGAGGCATACCAAACTTTCTTAAGGGAAGCAGGGAAGGCAGTAAGGCAGGCAAAGGCCCAAGCCGAGGAAACACTAGCACAAACAGTAAAAGAAGGTGACAAGACTTTCTATAGATACATTAGTGAAAGAAGAACGTCCAGAGGGGGTATTGCTAAGATCAAACGAGATAAGGGGGCGTGTGAGGACAAGGACCATGTAAAAGCATCTATCCTAAATAGATACTTCTGCTCAGTACTTACTGAAGAGAAGGTAGGGCAGGGCCCACAGCTCAGCACCATGGACACAGTGGGGAGGGAGGTGAGCACTAGTCCCTTCACAAAAGAAAGGGTCCTACAAGACCTCGATAAGCTCAGGGTGGACAAGGCAATGGGACCTGATGGCATACATCCCAGGGTACTTAAGAAGCTAAGGGTAGAACTAGCAGAGCCATTATCAGAACTATTCTCCACAAGCAAACCATGCACAAGGTTACTGTGGTGCTCTCAGCTCAATATACTTTTTCCAACAAAAGCTGATGCACACACATACCTCAATAATATTCAGAGCCAAAACTTCTTTTGTATATTTATTCACCAACTGCACACCACACCATTATCAGAACTGTTTAGTGAGTCTCTGAGCACAGAAGAGGTCCCAGAAGACTGGAGAAGGGCTCATGTGATCCCACTCCACAAGAGTGGTAGCAGGGAGGAGGCAGGAAACTACAGACCAGTCAGTCTTACCTCTGTAGTGGGCAAGATTATGGAGGCACTCCTTAAGGAAAGGATAGTACAACACCTGGAATCCATAGGAGCTCAAGAACCAAGACAGCATGGGTTTACAAAAGGAAGGTCCTGTCAAACTAATCTCATAGATTTCCTTGACTGGGTAACCAGAGTGGTGGACCAAGGGGGAGCAGTTGATGTTGCCTACCTTGACTTCAGCAAAGCTTTTGATACTGTTC
The DNA here is from genome assembly GCA_016271365.2 of Neoceratodus forsteri. Lineage (NCBI taxonomy): Eukaryota > Metazoa > Chordata > Ceratodontiformes > Ceratodontidae > Neoceratodus > Neoceratodus forsteri. The sequence goes on from CM057459.1 coordinate 38,850,812, forward strand.
CATATAGAAGATTGATTAATAAGCTGGGTAGGCTCGGGGTGGGTCAGAGGTTGATGAACTGGGTGGCAAACTGGTTGACGGGCAGAAAACAGAGAATGGTGGTAAATGGTATACAGTCAGAAGTGATGCAAGTCACAAGTGAGTTACCTCAGGGATCAGTCCTGGGGCCAGTCCTCTTCAATATCTTCATCAGTGATGTTGCAGATGGGCTAGAGGGATACGGTTTGTCTGTCTGGACAGAATGAGAAGAGATCTGGATAAATTAGCAAAATGGTTGAAACAGTGGCAATTGGGGTTTAATGCAAAGAAGTGCAAGATCATGCACATAGGGAAGAGAAATCCTGAAGCCACCTATAGGCTGGGAGGGGAGTTGCTGGCAGTCACAAGGGAAGAAAGAGACTTGGGCATCATCATTACTGATGACCTGAATCATCCAAGCAGACCACTAAAGCAGTAGGTAAGGCTAGGGGATGTTAGGGGTGTATTAGTAGGGGTATCACAAGTCAGAAGAGGAGGCACAATCCTCTTTACAAAGACACTGGTTAGGTCTCATCTGGAGTACTGCGGCAGTACTGGAGGCCACACCTTCACAAGGACATTAACCAAATTGAGGCAGTCCAGAGAAGGGCAACCAAAATGGTGCAGGGACTGCATCAGAAAACATATGAGGAGAGATTAACAGAGCTCAATATGTATACCCTAGAGCAAAGGAGGGATAGAAGTGATATGATCGAAACATTCAAACACCTTAAGGGCATTAACAAGGTGAAAGAGTCTAACATGTTTCAATATAAGAAAAATAGCAGGACAAGGGGACATAGCATGGGATTAGAGGGAGACCGATTAAGGGGTAATGTGAGGAAGTTCTTTTTCACAGAAAGGGTGGTGGGTGCATGGAATGGCCTACCTCAGGAAGTGGTGGATATGAATACAGTGCAGGGCTTCAAACAGGCATGGAATAGGCATAAGGGAGCAATACAGATGAATAGATAGGCCATTGACAGAGCAAGGCCAATGGCACATTTATAAGGTAGAAAAAGAAATGGGCAGATTGGATGGGCCTTGCGGTCCTTATCTGCCGTCAACTTCTATGTTTCTATGCAAAATAAAAAAGTGTTTTTATGTTAACTAATCCCTTTCCCTGCCCCCAAAGCACCCCTTCCCACTCTACTTTCCCAGTGAGACCCCTTGATATAGAATAGTTATGTAAGAATTTATCATAACAGTAGATCTTTGTGAGGATCTCCTCCATTAGGCTACACCTTTGGAACTATAAGCTATCAGCATCAGGACCACTCAGAAACATATTAGTAGCCAGGGGATTGGCCACAATGACATGCAGCATCTATGTGTATATAACATGGCGGCCCCATTACTCCTCACTTTCCCATTGAAGATTAGGCTTGGAGGGCCTCCAATCATGAGGAACCAGGAGATGAGACCAGCACCAGGCATACAAGGAGAGGCATAGGGCTGGAGACAGGATGCATGGAGTAAAGCTTTAGACACAGCATCTGATATAACCCTCAGGATATATAACAGAGGGAAGGCGGGAGGGTACAGCATAGCCTAATGGAGGAGACTTCTATCAAAGATCTAATGTTATGGTAAGTTCTTATGTTACTGTTCTTTCTTCACTGAGGATGTCTCCTCCATTAGGCCACACCTTTGGAATGACCACTTAACAGAACAGAGTAACTGGGAGGATGGTACAGTCTGCTATATAACCAGGACAGAAGGCCTTGCAGTACGCCAAGTCCAAAACCAGAACGCCTATCAGAGATAATGCCCAGACTGCAATGTTTAGTGAAAGTGTGAACAGTGCTCCATGTGGCTCTAGCACATATGTCAGCCGAAGGGAGCATTTCAAAATAAGCAACAAAAGTGACCGTACCTCTGGTGGAGTGCCCATGAACAGCACCAGGAAGTTTATCACCATACTACCTATAGCTGAACCCAATAGAAAGTGCCAACCATTTGGACAGTATTTGTTTGGACACAGTAGTGCCCTTTTTCTTAGGGGCAAATCGAAGAAAAAGCTCTTTTAACTTTGGCAGCATATGGAGGCGATGACAGTAAGTAAAATAAAAGTAAAATAACAAACGACACTGGCTTAGTTGCTGTCTGCTTTTTGTATTCTTAAAATGGGTGCTATACCACTGTGGCACACTGACAACTTGGGCTTGTACCACAATCCTGGGATTTCAGGATCAGAGACTGGCAGGGAGGGCTATACTTCATCTGAGGGATGCTCTCCTTCTGAGATGTGGGTTTTGCTATGTGGCTGCCAGAGTGACTCCTGACTCCTGCTTGTGGTCTGGCATTGTGTTCTGTTGCATAGAGCACCATGTGCCACTGGACACACTCCTGGACACTGCTGTATGCATGTAACTGATGGAGAGGTGGGTGGGTCCATGAAAATAGAAACTTTGCAAAGGTCTGGCCAGATAATGGCTCCAAGGAGCCTCCCTTTGCATGCCATCTGGCCTCACAATGCATCATGCCGCCCTCCTCACAGCCATCACTTCTAGGCTTGTGGAAGCTGCTTCCTTCTGGTGGTAGCAGGGGATCCCTGGCAAGGATATGATGGACTTCCTGGAGCAGCAGTCCAAGGGAGGGAGTCTGTAGGTAGAGAGCAACAGAGGGCAATGAGCTCAGTATGCAGCAGGGGCTTCTCCTGGGCAAGTAAACAAAGGTAGTGGACACAACCACTGTAGAGCAATAAAGAGATTACCACAGGTATACAGCCTTACATTTTTCATTTGAACCCAACAGTGGTACAGAGAGAGTCCTTATTCAGATCTGAGCTCTGTAAATGCTTTGTTGATGTGAATTGTCACTTTTGGCCCTTTGTTTGCTTTAGTGAAATACTAAGTTGCTGCTTTGAGGGGAGTGCAACTAACCTTTTTCTGTTGGTTTGGCTTCTCCTGGGAGCCTGAAAGAAAGGACCAAAGGAGCCCAAGGTGGGAACATACAGTAACTAATGATCACAAAAAATGAATCCCACAGGCGTGGATGTGGTGATTCATGTGCTAGAGGAAGAGGGTACTTTAACTTACCAAGTGGGCTTCCTAGGCTCGGAGGATGGGAGGGAGTGTTCTGAGAGCTGGGGTAAAGGGGTTGATTAACATGAAAAAAAATATATTTTCTATTGTTTCTGGGGGAGAAGGATAAAAAGAGGTACTAAGTAGGCTGGTGGAAGGCCTATTTTTTATAGTTTGTTGGTGGCTGGCAGAAGAAGGGTGGGATAGGATGCTTCAAGTGTCAGGGAAGGGTGTATTGTGTTCTTCATTTTGAAAAGGAAATCATACAAACAAAGGGACAAAGTGGCAAACTTCACAAAGCTACAATATGTGCCACACAAAGTCTGACACTTCACCAAAAATTTGCCCACCAAGTCAACTTTTGCAACTTCTCTATTCAAGATTTCCACAGAGGTATTCTCATTTTTAAGCTGTGTTTGGAGAAGTCCCATGGTCGTAAACTAGATACTGTCAAATCAGTCATTATTGTAGCTCTTTTATATTTAACTGCTGCTCTTTACTGTATCTTGTTTGCATTCTGTACTATCCTAATCCCTCTCACGCTCCAGGTTACATCTATAAATTAACTTTCAATGTATCTCTTTATGTTTGTTGGATTAAACAACTTAATATAAATAACAATTCCCACTTTACATTTATGCACTGTTTTTCATTGTTTCCTCATTGTAGTCTTTGACATAAATGGAGATGGTGGTGGAGGTACAATTTACTTGTCCACCAGGGACACTGTTGAAGCCTGTCTTGGAATCTGGGGTATGGTTAACATTCCAGTTTTTGCTCTACTGAAAGGGGACAACTCTATGGAAGACACCAAAGCAGCAGTTCCGTAAGGCTTATCATTGTTATGTGGATTGAGGTTTATTATTTTGTAATTTCAAACCCAGTAGCTTAGAACACAGCCCAAAACACTTTTGAGTACAGTATCGGCACATTTGACTCTTTGACTGCTGCCACTTATTGAAGGAAAGTATGATGTCTCAAAGGAAGTTTTGAAAAAAATTTTAGATACATTATTGCTTACGTACACAGATACACACACATACACAGCAATGTGACGGCAGAAAAAGGCACCACGGCCCATCTAGTCTGCTCAACACCCTACCTCCACCCTTCTGTTATGCTTCCACTCTCTTTTCCCAACCCCTTAAATATATCCCAAGCCCTCTTGAACCCTTCCACCGTTTCAGCCACCACTACCTCCTCAGGCACCGTGTTCTAGGCCTCCACCACTTTCTCCATGAAAAACTGCCCCCTGATATTACCTCTGTATTGCCCACCTTCCAGTTTGAGGCTATGTCCCCTTGTGTTCACTCCCTTCTTCAATTTGAACAAGCTGTTACCCTCTACCTTATTTATTCCCTTCAGATACTTAAAGGTCTCAATCATGTCCCCCCTCTCCCTCCTAGCCTCCAGAGGGTACAAATTCATCCCTCTCAATCTTCTCTCATAGGGTACATCCTGCATCCCTCGTACCGTTTTGGTTGCCCTTCTCTGCACCCTCTCCATCAGTTCAACATCTCTTTGTAGGTGAGGCCTCCAGAACTGCACCCCATACTCCAGATGTAGCCTAACCATGGTTCTGTATTATGGCATTAGCACCTTCCTTTTCCTGCTATTAAAATCCCTTGCAATGCAGGCCAGCATTCTATTTGCCTTTCCCACTGCCCTGTTACACTGGCTGCCCACCTTGAGGTCATGCGATACCATAATCCCCAGGTCCCTTTCTGTTTCCTTCTCCTTAATCACCAACCCCCCAAGGAAGTAAGTTTCCCTCCTATTCTTCCTCCCCAGGTGCATCAGTGAGCACTTTTGTGTATTAAACTTCAATTTCCAGGTGTCAGACCACCTCTCCAACCTCTCCAGGTCCCACCTCATGGCTTGCACCCCACTAGGTGAATCCACCCTATTACAGACCTTTGTATTGTCTGCAAACAGGCACACCTGTCACTCCAGACCCTCCACTAGGTCACTAATGTAGATGTTAAAGAGTATTGGTCCTAGCACTGACCCCTGTGGCATCCCACTGGTCACCGCTCATTCCTTGGAATGTGTCCCATTTACCACCACCGTCTGACTCCTTTCCTTCAACCAGTTTTCCACCCACCCGGTGATCCTGTTGTCCACCCCTAGTCTGTCCAGCTTATGTACCATTCCACCATGTTACATGTTACATATAGTATTCTAAGTATTTACTAGAGTATTTAGTATTTACTTTAGTATTTGCCAGGACAACAGGCAGCATGGGTGCATCTAGGGGAGGTCCTGTCAAAGCAACATGATTGACTTCTTTGACTGGGTGATGAGGTCTCTGGACAGAGGACAGACATACTGTACCTGGACTTCAGCAAGGCATTCAACTCAGTACCACATGAAAGGTTAATCAGCAAGCTAGGGGACCTGGAATTAGGGGACAAAATGCTGGGGAGGGTCAGAAGCTGGCTGAGAGGCAGAAACCAGAGAGTGGTGGTAAGTGGGAACTATCTGAACCTAAGCTTGTAACCATTGGGGTACCTCTGGGCTCAGTACTTGGCCCAGTGCTGTTCAATGTTTTTATAGGGGACATTGCAGAGGGAGTTTATAGCAAGATCTACTTGTTTGCCGATGACACTAAACTCTGTGGGAGGGTGAACATGGAGGAGAGAAGAGAGGTGTTAAGGAAGGACCTGGCAAAGCTGGAGACATGGTCGGGCATCTAGCAGTTGAGCTTTAATGCAAAGAAATGTAAAGTAATGCACATGGGTGCCAGAAACCCAAAGGCTAGTTATTGGCTGGGGGGAGTACAGTTGACAGTAACAGAGGAAAAAAAAGGACTGGTAGTAGTGGTCAGGGGTGATATGAAACACACAGCACAGTGCCGAAAGGCAGCTGCCAAGGCAAAATTACTTGGCTGCATCACCAGGGGAATCACCTCTATGAGGGAGGAAGTTATTCTGCCACTGTACAGGTCAGTGGTGAGACCATACCTAGAATACTGTGTTCAATTCTGGTGCCCATAACAGAAGAAGGATATTAGACTACTGGAGGGGGGTCTAGCGGAGGGCAACCAAAATGATCAAGGGCATGGGGGACAGGGCCTATGAGGAGAGGCTGATTGAACTGAACATGCACTCCCTGGAAAAAAGGAAGGGGGGGGGGACGTGACTGAAACCTTCAAGTACCTTAAGGACATAAACAGGATTGATCTTTAACCTAAGAAAATAGGGTCCTACAAGAGGGCATAGCCTGAAATTGGAGAAGGTTAGATTCAGGAGGGAAATGAGGAGGCACTTCTTTACTGAAAGGGTGATGAAAGGATGGGATGAGTTGCCAGAGGGGATGATGGCAGCAAAGATGGTGGCCAGTTTCAAGGGTGGGTGGGATAGGGTAACGAAGAGGATAAGAACCAAAGGGGACACTACGGGGAAGGAGATATAAGAGAATAACAGGATGGAGGGGGTTAGCTCTAGTAGGAGCTGGGAAGGGGGTTAGCTCCAGGAAATTAATTGAGCTACACACTCGAGCAGATGTGACAGATTATTAAGGCACTGCGGTTTCTGCTGGCAATCTTGTGTGTTTACATGTTTCACCTGGTTCTACAAAACCCTGTGCTCAACATCTGTGTAATCTCACTCTCTAATCAGTTTATGTACTCTTTGAATCTCCCTGATTACTGGAAATGGCAGAAACAGTCTCCCTGTCCTAGACTGTAAAAATCTTCAGGCTATACTTCACTGGTATATCGGGCAGCCTATGTACTATAGTTCATACAGTTTAATGGAATGAGTGGTAGAGTTATTGGTTAGGATGTATTGTACTGAGTGTATTTGTGCTGAAGTGGGCAGGGTATGAGTTCAATCAACATATGGTTTGACTGCTTGTGCAACATACTGCAGAGTTTTGATGTCTACTCTCTGTCCCTGTCTCAGTGACTAACTCCCTTTTAAGCTACAGTACCATGAAGTGCTGCAGGGATGGTTTCCTTAGACCATAGGTACTTATGGAAGAATCCCCAAATTACAGATGAATAGTTGTTCAGAAACACTTACATCCCATATAGAGAGAGGGAACATGGCCAGTGATGGATCATATACTGAACTGAAAGCAACTGATCAGGACTCTGGGGAACCTCCATCCAGACATAACTAATGGTGGAAGTTTATAATTTTATAATATGACCTTTAGCACAGAGTGGAAAACCCTTGTGAAGGGAACCTCTAGGGAGCCAAATTACCATCCCTAAAAGTATATTTATTAAATTACTAAACTGCCGTAAGGACCTCTGACATGCTGCTTCAGTAAAAGAATGGAATGGTCTTCACCTCTTTTCTAAATGAAACTTCCAGTCTTCAGAGATCCTGCAAGGTTAGTCATATGAACAAAAGGAGTCCCACCAATCAGGACTTCACTTCTGGAGAGGTACTTGGAGGCCAGACTGCGGTGCCAAAAGAATGGCCATTTACTGAAGAAACCCCAAGAAGAATGAGAGACTTCATTACAGCTGATTTAAGACCTGGCTGCACAGTCATTCTACTATCAGTACAAGGCCTTAGTTAAAATGTTTCAGTCAAACCCTTGAGGAACAATGTCCAGTAAAACAGAGCCCTTAAAGCAGTAGTGCAATGAAAAAAGTTTTTCCAAAGAGCTAATTTTCTGCTGTGGTTATGAAAAATATTGGCAGAACTGTTGATTTCGGTTTTCTGGAAGCATTCTGTACTGTGTACGGTACATTTGCATTTTTGTCTGTGTTCTTACCTTCCTCAGGTCCTCAATAGTATTTTAATGTAAAAATGAGGCGGCCATCTTTTTTTCTTGAGAAATAATTGTTTTGAAACTTTCATAAAATTCTTAAATGATAATGAAAACTGAAAATTTCACCATCAAAATAAACTGGAAAACATCTGGCATCAATTAGGAAGAAAAAAGGTAAGGTAAAATGTTAGCCTATTTTGATTGCACTGCTGCTTTAAGAGACAGGTTAGCATTGAGGTGGTGGGGGTGGAGCCAGAAACCGACCGAGACAGATGCTGTAAGGGGAGCTCACTTGCATCACTCTAAAACAAGATTATTTGAACTAAATAAATCAGAAGTTTTAAGATCCAACTTACACAAACAGTTGCAGCTCATTGAATGCTCTCGGCAGACATAAATATTTTGTGAAAAGTGACATGGGTAGAACCAAAAACCAACCGCCTTCTGAGACCAGGAAGGGAAAACAGCTGCAGTCAACTGGATCGCTGGTGCTGGGCGGACAAAGCTCAGCTGACACACTGGAGCTCAGCTCAGTCTCACCCTTCAGGGCATCCGTGATGCTGTAACAGTGGTGGTGAAGGATTTATCAGATAAGATGGACACCTTCAACACAAGACTAACTTTAGTGGAAATGAAAGGCAAACATGTTACTACAGAAATTAAAGCCATAACTGAAAAGGCAAATAAAACGTTCACAACTGTGAATGGAGTCATCAAGGAGAATAAACTATTGCGAGTCAAACTGGAGTCACTGGGAAACGCAGCTCAATCTGCAAATGTGCACCTCTTGGGCATTCCGGAGGGACTGGAAACACCTAATCCTATACAATTCATAAACAATCTTTTAAACTAGTGGTTTAGAGAAATGTCGGATATTACAATATTGCAGGTCTACTGGATTAGCCCGAGAAGAAAGTCGATCAGCACCACCTTACCTCGAACCATGCTGGTTGTCACAGGTGGTTCTCACCAATGAGATAAACTTTTGTTACACTCCCGAGATTGTGCTCCATTGCTTCTGGATGGTGACAAGGTGGTGCACTGCTATCCAAATCTTAGCTTCTCTACACAGGAACATCAATGGGCATTTGACGGGGTTTGAGCGGGACTCCGTGCATTGGGAATCACACACTCCCTGCAGAGGCCTGCCCTTCTCAAGATTTCTTATGTTGGGAAACAATTCATATTTAACGATCCTGTAGAAGCAGTAAAAAGTTGGACAAAATTAAGCAAGACTTTATTTCCACTGTCGAGGAGTGTCTGGACACTGATGGGCAAAGTAGCTTTACCTCTCTACAGTGAGAAGTACCTGTATCTGTACCTGTACCCATATTACTGATTTAAGCTGTAATCTGTCTAAATTGAATAAATACTAAGCTGTACCTGTTCGAGCAAAGTTTAACATAATTTATTTGGGGAGCCATATCTGTAGTTGCTTTGTTAAAGTAAAGCTACACCTCTTTGTTCTCAAAATGGCGAATAGGCATTATGAAGTACAACTGTAGCCTACATGTGTTTTTATTTGCTTTTGTTATTTTTCTCGACATTTTGAGTTAATCTTGTTGGATGAAGCAAACAAATGGCCAAGTTATTAAGTGGCTGCAATACTGATATTTAGTTTAAGCACACAGGTTTGTCCCTAAAAGTAATCAGCTATTTCGAATACTTTCTGATAATGTTCACAATGTCTTAAAAATTATATCAAGGTGCTGTGGAGGAGCGATGGTATGGAGCCTCTACCTTTAGTAGCGCCTTTAACAGATGTGTTTAGAAATTTTAATTGTTGTTGCTTTCTGGACCAATAGGCCATAGAAAAAGCTGATGAACTATCTTCAAGGATGTATCTGGGACAATATTTTGTTTTATCTGGTCTAGTGTCCTGTAGCAAGAGCTCATTTCAAACATTTTATAGAAAATATTGCTTGGACAATTTACTATTATGGATACTACCCCCACGATGATGTACCAACCTGCTGCATATAATAGTCACTAATGTTATCATGTCAATTTTGAACCAGATGCTGTGTCATTGCAGCTATGTATACTGTTTTTAATTGATATTGATTACCTTAAACTGAATAAAAATAAAGTTAAAAAAGAAAAAAAAGGTTAGCATTCGGGTCTATACCTAGCAGTCATTGTGGTGAGGGGTGAGAAAGGAACTGTAAGGAGTTGGCTGTTTCTGAAAGCATGAAAGAATGGTATTATGAAGAGACAGACGTCGCCCTGCATGAGTACAATAACATGAGTGATCCCAAAGAGGGGAGCAGAATGATCACCTGGACAGGATGGTGGACATGGTAAGAGGGTAAAAACAGCAGATTAAGGGACCACCTGCAGGACTAAAGGCCCAAAAAAGCCAAGAAGGTGCAGTGTGACCTGGCAGCTAGCAGCCAAGGCAGAAGAAAATCCAAGAAGGCACAGTACAGACAAAGTAGTGGACTGCCGAGAAAACAGAGGGACGCTGGTATGAAAAGAAGAAGGACTCCTAGTACAAAAAGGATGAAGTCCTGGTGCATGGTGAGAAGCCCCAAAGCATGCAGAGTGGAGAAGAGGATACCCCATGGCTGAAGGCAGCAAATGGGGGAAGGGAGTGGTAGCAGAAGTGCCTTAGATAAGGAGAGCCAGGCCTGGTTGGAGCCTAGAAATAAATGTATGCCCCAGCACTGGAGTAGTAGGCAGCTAACATACAAAGGTAAAGGAACAGACCGTGGAGGTACAGCAGAGGATTGTGTGCAGCAGTGGCTGATAAACATAAGACAGGTACTATAGCTGAGTATCAAAGCAAATTACAGCTGAGTGTAGATACTAGCAATACCATAAAAAAGACCTAGAGCTGTGTAAAGCGGAGAGCAGATTAGCAGCTGAATGCAAGTCGCCCTGCAGTTGGTTGGCAAGAGGGGGCTTTCCCTGAGGGCAGCTACAGGTGAAACGGAAGCTCAGCACAAGTCCTAAGCAGCAGTAGAGCTGTAGTCCATGGAGTGACTGCATACCTTGGCATGACAGGAGACACACAAGTAAATTAACCACAGGAGGACATATGAGCAGCATCAGGAATAACTACATGAAACTGGGGACAAGAGGTTGAGGGAACAGCACAGAGCCAGGCAAGATATAAGGGAAAAGCAAGAAGGAAATGGCACTAAGCAACCATGGAACAGAACACAGAGGTAAGTCAACTGGATGCCAACCGAGGACAAAATAAGCCTCAGAAGGATGCTTGAGCATGCAGTGTCAGAAATGCTCGGGGGTTGGGGCTGTACATCACCCAGCGCCTCAATGATTCTTGGGCATAGCCCAATAACTGTAACCTCCTTCAAGCAGTTGGTGGATAAAATAATTCTATGCATACAAGTCTGTCAGTGAGGAGTCTTAATTACAAGATGTTCTATGCTGTTGCATAAACATGTAAACAGGAGTACACCAAGAAATGGGTTGCCAAAACTAAGCCAGGGTTGCCACGCCTAGTGGGGGTATAAACAGGGGAGTCTGGGGGAAAGGATATAGTTTTGTTGTTGTTGCAGACTATGGAGTAGAGGGGAAACTTTCTTGCAGAGCCCTTTGGGTTTGCTCTGTCCATGGACCTGGCTCTGGCTAGCTAGGAGGATTTGCCAGACTCTGGGGCGGCAATGGGTCCTGAGTCTGGGATGGGCACAGGTCTCCATTTGGGTCTTGTCTCCAGGCAGTCATCTGTTACACAAAAAAGATAAGGAGAGATGGTATGGTGAATGGACTATTTTTCAGGTTATCAGGTAGTTACCCTTGGGAGGTGGTCCAAAAGAGACACCATTTTGATGTGTTTTTGAGGACTGTAATCAGAATGCACCAGGCTGTCCTTCAGTGTGTCATCCCTCTTTGTTACTATGAGGGGTGGCAACTTAATTGCTTGTTCCCTTTTCCAACACCAGAGAACATCCCACACTCTCAGGATAATGTAGCATTTGCCCCAAAGCATATAACAGTGCTTTTGGGGCATGTAAAATAGATAATCCAGAGAAACTGACATGTTCTCTCAGGTCTATGGAAAATGAGAACAAGCATTTAAGGGATGACACACTGAAGGACAGACTGGTACTTTCTGATTATATCCCATACAAACTATGAGCTCTTTTCTCTGGAGGGTCATGTTTGGAATCAGACCCATCAGGTAGTTTGGGGAGAGAGATGGATTGTTTTAAATCCTCTGACAGGCTGGGACGGGATTTGGATTTGTCAGTTTGTTGAGGGAAGGGGGATAGATATTTTCTGTATTCACAGATGATCCTATAGTGGCTCTATATTCATCAGATAGCTTGGAGGAGGTGTGACAGACAGAGGTTTTATTCTCTAACAGATCATGTTGGGTACTGGGCCCATTAAGTAGTTGGGGGAGAGGGCCACATTTTCCTTGCCTATTCCACCTTCTGCTCACTGCTTTGCTGCTGCTCCTCCTTATCTCCATTTGGCTTACTACATGGGCCATGTTGGTAGTTAGAGGGAGGGGCACATATATTTTTTTTATTCCTTGATGGACTAGGTTGGGTACCAGACTGGTAAAATGTTAGGGAGATTGCCAGATTGTTTTTATTCCCTGCCAGGCATGGTCAGGCATTGGACTAGTCAGGCTGCTGGGGAAGGGTTATCTTTTCTTTTTTCATTCCCTGACAGCCAAGACTAGCATCAGGCAGCTCAGGTTGTTGAGGGAGGGGGACATATATTTGTTCTTTGTTCCATGATGGGCTGGGTTGGGCACTGAACCTGTCAGGCAGTTTGGAGGAGTGGGCAGATGTTCTTATTCCATGATGGGCCACATTGGGCACTGAATCTGACAGGTTGTTGGTGGGAGTGGACATATTTTTTTTATTCCCTGACAGACTGGGCTGCATACCAGACTCAACACGTAGTGTGCGAGAGAGGGACATATTTTGTTTTATTCCCTGATGGACTGGATTTGGTATTGGACCAATAAGGTAGTTGGAGGGGGAGAGGGTCAGACTTGTTTTTTATTCTCTGATGGGTCAGGTTGGGCACTGGATTGGTCAGGTTATTGGGGAAGGGGGATAGGTTTGTTTTATTCCCTGGTGGATCAGGGTGCTCATCAGACCCATCTGCTAATTGGGAAAGGGTGCCAGATTTTTTTTATTTGCAACCAGGCTATGTTGGCCACTGGAAATGCTAGTCTGGTCTACATTCCTGCATTACCAGTATGGAACTCCTGTGCCTTGTAAAACTCTTTGGGATACAGTGTGTGTGAAAGTCATGCTGGTTAACTGTTGTTTTACAAACTGCCTCACCCTGGCTCCCATTCTGCTCCAGCAAAACTGATCTACCTGCCAATTTGTTTTCCCAGTCCATGGCCAGGCTGCTTGTACTGGCTGCAAACTCAGCTGTTTTTTCATTATACAAAGATGTTGGGAGAGGTACTTTTTAGTTCCTGCAAGCACCAAATGGTGCCCTAGCTATGGTATTCTTTGTCATTTTGCACTGCAATAATTTAGTAGCATGAAAACTATATTTTTTTATACTTTGGTAACTGGGTAATGGCCACTAGGCACAATGTCTGTTTTCAAAGGGAACCCAGGAGCCTTGGGAGGTTAAGTGCCTTGCTCATGGTCACACAGTATCCAAATGAAGGTTCTGGGAAACACACCCAGGTCTCCTGGGTGTACCAAACTCATTCATTCATGTTTTTTTTTAATTCAAGTTAGCTTTTCATTCATGAAGCTTTGCAGACAGTTTATTACCACTCGCTCTCTCTCTCTCTCTCTCTGAACTCATTCACTGTCATTCTTGTCATCACAGGGGGGGGCTAGGCTACAACCCAAGGACTTTTTCACTGTATTACCTAGGTCAGCTGCACATTCACGAGAGTAGCACCACTTGCTCAACAAATTCTCATGCAATCTCCTCTTTGCAGCCAACAGAAAGTTAGCAGAGTGTAAGGCAGCTGCAATAAAAGCAGGTACAACATTCACTCACTGATATCCATGAAAAGGTATAGCTCAGTCCCTCAGGGCATTTCAAGGGACAGCTTCAAAACACTTCCTGACTTTGATCCCAAATAGGAACTGGTCTGCTATGCAGACCAGCCTTAACAAAGTGCGACACATTATCTCAATTTTCTATACCAAGACTGAAGACTACCACCAGTCAAAAGACTGTCTTCTGCAACTGCTTTCATTCTACAGCTCATTGCCAATCTTCTCACTGATAGTCAATGTGAATGTCATAATAGAGTTTGTTTTTTGTTTAGTAGTTTTATTATCTTGTGTATTTACTCATCTGTTTCATTATTTGTAAAGTGTATTGTTATGTGTTCTGATTGCCCATGGAAATGAGTCTCTTGTCCATGGTCTTGTCAGATTTTTAATAAACAAAACAAAATGAAACAAACAAACCACTGCTACCTGATCACTAAAATTACTTAGGAACATAGAATTGTAGGACAAGTACAAATCTGACAGCTAAAGACCTATATGACTCGCCAGAATCTAATAAGAAAAAGAGATACTGTAGTTTTACTACCCAAATATTTGTGTAGTGATGTTTTGAATGCATTCATAGGATTGCTTCAGACCACACCCACAGGTAGACTGTTCCAGATGTTCACCGTTTATTGATTGAACCATGTGCCCCTTTTATTTGTTCTGAAGAAGTCACCTTTTAATTTGAAGTTGTGTAACCTGGTCTCTCTTTCAATTAACTTCCTCTCAAGCCCAAGACAGTCCCAGAGGGCATTGTTATGAAAGGCTTTATACACCAGACACGTCACCCCTGAATCTTCTATACTCCAGAGGATACAAATTCAAGCCCGATAATCTCTCCCCATAAGACTTATTAGGCAGTGTCCTAATACTTCTTTTTTCCCTGACTTCCTCTTGCTGCTGTCAGAGTACACTTGTAGCTAACATACTTAGAAAAAAAACTGAGCTGAAAATTACAGAAATTAATTAAAGTAGCAAACAATCTCACAAAACATTACTTTCTATTCCATGTCTTAAGACTTCAAACATGAAGTGATGATTGAGTTGATCACACACCAAGTACAGTACATTTAACTATTTCCTGACTCTCAAAGCTGCGGTACTATGAAACATATCTACTCATTGAAACTAACCTTAAAAAAATTCCAGATCAGTTATGATTTAAAGTTACTTTTAATGAGAATGACTCATTCAAAATAGGGAATTTTTCTTCATCCTCTTACATCTGTTCTGGTATTTTGATCACAGTTTTGTTACAATAGCATAATTCTCTGGAATGTATTATTCATTTCTTATAAAATGGGTGGGGAATTTTCGGTGACCTGATTGACTGAGAAGATTCAGAAGCCATGTAGTTTAGAAAAGTAAACACATGGTGGCTTTGAACTTCTTTTGGCAAACAGGATGCAGCACACATGCATATTAGTGCACCACTTTCAGAATTTTTAAAATTTGACCTGCAGCCATGTTTATTAAGTACAAGCAACAGTACTATAGCCTTACTTTACCAAAAAACACATTTGTTTTTTAACTCTCCAGCCCCCACTCTCAGGTCTCCCTCAAATAAGTAAGTAATAAGCCATGATAGGGTGTGCGTTATAGGATTTTGATCCCTGCCCTCTCTTCCACTTCCTTATTCTGTCTGATGGCTGATTAGTTGTAACAAAGCCAGTCTGCATTCCAACTTTCTGAAATAGTTTCCTTATACTTCTTCAAACCCCCGGCCTACAATACTCTCAAATAATTTTGCCATTGCCGCAATGGCCTGCTCTCTTCCCGCCACAGCCCAGATAAGCACTTATGCCCTTTGTTCTTCATTTACCTCTGAACCCCCTCCCTTCTCTATGCTCTATGCTGTCTAATGGTTCTGAATCAAACATAATGACTAAGGATTGTTTTGCACCAATAACATGTTCCTGATTGTATTCACCATATTACTGTGATATATGCTCTTGCCCTGTAACATTGTTTGTATGCCATGTGATTTGTATTATTTCTGTATTTATGTACCAGTGATATGTTTCTGATTGCATTCACCACCATATTGTGATGTATGTTCTTGTCCTTTAACATCGTTTGTATACCATGCTATCTGTATTACTTCTGTATTGATGTCTACCGGGACCTCTTATGAATGAGCTTGCTCAATGGAGTTTTTTTCCTGCAATAAACTTGAAACTTGAACTTGAACTAATGCACAGCTCAGGTGTGTAATAAGCATGAGGCTGAAGGCTGAGTATCCTCACGCCCCTGTGAAGTGCATTCAGATCCAATGATGTACTCCTTGAAGGGGCTTATTACGCTTATAAAGTGGCTCTAAAAGGTTTTTTGAGGGGAGAAAAATAAGATTCAACACCTAACTGTGCATTTATTGAGAATTAATGCACAGCCAGGTGATGTCTCTCAGCCAATGACATTTCTAGATTTTTCTTGCTATTTTATAAAACGTATTAATAACATAAAACATAAACTCAATTTCAACAGTCCTACAATCACAGCTTTTATTACCTTCTTATTCCAGCATCACAGTTTGTCAAGTGTCCTCATCAAGCCTGCAGCCGCTGGTGTCATCACAGCTACCCTGCTGAACAGTGGTGCCATGTGTTTTTTTTTATCTGTTTCTGACATGGGGGGGTAGAGGTGCAGGAAGAGAAGTACAGTTTGCTAATAGTTGCTAATGGTTTGCTAATAGGAATAGCATTGCTGCCAGTGTTTTCACAGACTTTGCTCCTGGCACTGTCAAGTGTTTTCCCCATGTGGCCTACAGCCACTAGTGCTATTCTGGCTGCCCCACTCAACAAGTGGTGCTGTGCTGAGGGTTTTTTTTCTGTTTCAGGCAATGGGCAGGGGAGAGCAAGTGTTGTAATGCAATCTGTTAATAGCATTGCCACCAGTGTGTTCAAACTGGCAGGCAGATAGCCAGGAAGCAACAGGTTTTTGTCCTAGTCCCCCTGTGCTTTCATTTTTACCCAGGTTCTGAGCCACAGTAACTGTTGCCACTCTCTCTCCATTGCTGACAGACATACTGTTTTGTGTGTTGGGGGTTTACTTTGAAAATATTGGAACTCGATCCACCTTTTTGAACATTCCATATATCAGATGGCTGTTTTTCAAACACTGAAGTGTCCATTACCGAAGCTATCCCTCACTCTACAGGTGTGTGTCGTCCCTTACTCTAGAGGGGTGTGTGTGTGTGTTTTGAGGGGGTATGGTGGGGATTAGCTTATCGAGAATGTAGAGACCGGACTGTCAGAACAAATGAGTGATTCTCTATTACGCAGTAAAATAATAACACAAAGTAGCGACATGACTTCCTTGGAGGGAGAGGAGAGTTTCAGAATGGACATTTGCACACAGTAATGAGAAAAAACAACATGCACAAGCAACCAACAATGCCAGACTGCCAGTTTCAAGTAAACACTTTCACTCCCTCGGATGGAGGCATACAACACTGCCAGACTGGCAGTTTGTATTAAAATCGCGTTTACTCATTTTTTTTTTTTTTTAGTTTGGTGGGTAAAGGAGCCAGAAATTGCCTGCAGAAATTCACCTAATATGGAAACAATGAATAAAATGCCATAAATGTCCTGTAAGCAATAGGACAGGACAGGACAGGACAGGGTTACTGCTCCTGAACCCTCCTCCAAATTTGTAAGCAGCAACAAATGGGGAAGGGGGTGAAGGAAGGATTCAAATTTTATTTGTTTGTCTCAAAGAGAGAAATACCATCTCTCTCCAAAGTCAAAAACTTAAAACTTGATTGACTATGCACAGCACTGCACAGTCTGAAGGAAATTTTTTTTTCCTTTTATTAATTTATATCCCTTTTTTGGTAAATTTCCATTTAAATTCAATACTGAATGCATACTGTTGTACTCACAGAGGTTGACAATTTTATAAGTGCAATATGATACTCCAGGCTGTGGGGTTTGTTGTAAACTGTGCTTCCAGGTGGCTCTGCACTGGGGGACTATTTTCTTTATTACAGGTCACATTTTTTCTGGATGCTGTTGGGGGAGGAGGGTGGTGGAGGCCAGATGAGAGGTTGGATGGGAGGTGCTATAACTAATGGACCTGGTAGTGGAACTCGAGCGGGGGAGGCAGGGGGAATGCTTTTGGTGTACAGATGGGGTGAAAGGTATATTGAACGTATGTGCTTGTATTACTTATTGTTGAAATTCGCTTGGGTGAGGTGGAGGAGGAAGAGTACCAGCGGGATATGGGAGAGGGCATTTTATAACCACAAAGTTTTTGGGAGGTGGGAGGGGTGGTATTACATCACAGTGGCTGTGGGGAGTTTTTTTTTTTAATTACATTGTATGTGTTTAAAAAAAAGTAGTGTTCACATGGCAGACTTTGTGCAGCGGCTGGAAAACTTGTAAAATTTGAAGCTCGAATTTCCACAACTTCATGCCAACTTTGCCGATGAGTTAAAACTTCACTGCATCTCTATTCATGGCTTTGCCACTCATTTTGGATACAGTCTTCAAATGTGGGAATACATTTTGTCATTGCACTGCAGCCCATTACAGATCCCTATGTTTTTATATACTGATAATACACTGCCTTTTATTGTTGTTTATTTTCATGTAGCATCATTCATATCAATTGCATCTCAGCATACTTCACTGTGAAAACAATAAACAACACGCAACATGAGAAGAAATGCAAGAAGTACAATTATACAAAAAGATGAAATGTAAATAGTACAGAATACATTGAAAGTTGTACACTGTGGCTACACTTCTTTAGATAGTTTACCAGTTTTCAAAACAACAATGTTGCTTCAGAATGAATCTGAATGTTCAGGTCTTTATTTTAAACCCTAACTATATGGCACATTATAGCAAGAGTGATTGTAAATATACTGTACACTAATAATAGGGAGCACTACACTTATGATTTGTTGTGAGTATTTCTGCTACTGTTTAATTGGCCAATTGCATGACTAGAAGGAGAGAGGTGGTACTATCCTGGTAAGTTGTTCCCCAATTTGTAGCACATGTGATGCCTTTCCTCCTCCTTTTTTGCTGAGGTACTGTATATAAATTCCAGAGAGCAGCTCCGAGGGCTCTACTGATGATAACAGGTAACAGCACAATAAGTCAACTCACTGGGAGCATGGAAGAAAATCTGGAATAGAAAGGAAAACTCATAAGGGCTGTACTGATGACAGAGGGAATGTGCAATATTGTAACTCATTATGAGTATTTGAGAATTTACAGTTGAAACATGCAAATAACTATGCTGTTTTAACTCAAGTAAGGACTAGAAAAATAGGAAAAGGCAGTTTAAATGTACAGACCTTGTCTGGGTAGCATATGTTGGGGGGGGGGGTGTAGTGGATTTTGATTTAATTGCACAACAAGCCTATGATCCCTCCCTCCAGTGGGATTCTCAATGGAGCCCCACAAATAATGTTTCTAGAGACCCATTCCAAAAAATGTTTAATGCATTACATAGGATTGCAGTTTCGAAGTATAGATATACTTCACTTACAAGGCCGTAGGCCAAGTGTCCTCACAGCTCCCGGGGGGGGGGGTTAAATCCCATACTCTAGAGTGGGTTATTGAGCTTATAACATGGGTTATGTTCAAAAACAAAAACAAAAATACACAGAGGAATTTTTGCCGTTTCACTAGGAGAAAAGTGACTATATGCTGCCGACTTGAAAAGTAGTCCATAGAACTAATGTATATGTCAGGTATTTTTTGAAAATACAGATACCAGAAATAAAGTCCTGAAATGCTTTCTGACAATTTGTTGTCCATAAAAATAGTTGTTCAGGTGTCTTTCCCAATGACTTTTGCAGCAGCTTGTTCTAGCTGTCTCTCTCTCCCTGTCTCCCCACTGCAGTGTGGTGTATATCTGTCTTGTGTGTGCGTGTGTCTCAATCTCTTGAACTGAAGCAGTTATCTAATATATGGGATGCTCCCTTCTGGATCGGCAGCAGTACAGGTTGGTGCCATGAAGTAAGGAAGGGGGTTAACTTTGACATGAGCAGCATTACAAACTATTTGACCCAAGTTGGGGGGGGGTCTCTCACTCTGTGTCTCACTATCTTAAACTGAAGCAGAGCAGCATTACAAACTGTTTCACCCACCTGGGGGGGGCACCAAAGCACAAAGATCACAATGGGACATGGCATTGCAGCTACCCATTCAAACGGGAGTGGATCGGTGAACTAGTGGGTGACATTCTGTTGTGGGATGGTGGCATCACATTGGGGACAATGAGGCATTATAACATGGTTTGGAAAAACATCACCTCGCTGTCTCCAGATTTGAATGGCTGCCTTTCAGCTTTGCTTTCTTCAACAGCTAACGAGTCCAGACAGCATTTTCCCTGAGTCGCTCCATGAAACTGCAGATTGAATAAGGCGTTTAATCCACAGGCATGCACTGCTACTGGATCAACTGGGAGACAAGTTTTTGTCAACCCATGTTATAAATAAAATTAATATCCTCTAAACAGTTAAGTAATAAAACATACAATGAATGCAACGTAGACAAATAAAGATTAAGTGCTAACCATGGCATTTATTTATTTAGCTTTTATTGACCGGGTAAGCACACTAGACAAAAATGCCTATTTTCAGGTACAACCTGGGAGATACAAAGAGAACAATATACAGACAATACAACAAAGAAAAATAATACAGGCAATGCTAGAAGGCATGAACATAAGGTTGAGGCTGTAGTACAGTAATGAAGGCTTTGAAACATACATTAGATAAAGCAAAACAAAGTTACAGTGAATAGAAGGTTTTAAGTAAACATAAATCCTTAAATATTGGTATATTGCTGATTGTAGGACACCACTCATAGACCTAGACAGAGGCCATGGATTAATACAAAATGTAGTACAACAAGCTGGAGAGTGCAGAAACAATCAGAAATCAAACTGTAAGGACAATTGCAGGCCGAGCTGGTGTTCAAATGTTCCCATAAGGATCTCCAAAAACTGTGATGGGTGGTGGCACAACAAGCGGGCACTGGAAGGGAGTTCTAGAATCTGGGAGCACAGATGGCAAAAGCACAGCCACCTGTCAAAGTGTGGGATTTTGGGACACGGAATGACTGTGAGTCAGTAGACCTAATTAGGTACGTGGGATGGGCAGGCTGAAGGAGGTTTGATATGGCAGGAGGAGTGGCAGTTCTGATTATCTTATCGATAAAACAGCCCAAAACAAAGGCGCGGTAGTTGCAGTAATAGCCAGTGAAGTTTATCACATAGCTCAAAGTGGTGAGCCAAGGGGAAGCGAGGGCAAAGTGACAAACATTATTATAGACAACATCCCACTTACCTAGGCTAGACTTTGTAGCAAGGGGAAAGGTTATAAGCTCATAGCTAAGTATGGGAAGTAGTATTTTGCCAGGGAATGCATTAGACAATAACAGAATCAGAATATCAGAACAAAATAATTAGCTTTGTAATGCAGCCTGAAAAAGTTAAAGCGATTTATGGAAGGTTGCCATAGCAAATGGGCATAGTAACCTGGAGGAGTTGTGAATCAGTCTCCTACCATTCAAACTGCCAGAAAGTACCATTTTCCATTAAATAATGATATTTACAAGACAAGAGGATAGTTGGCTATTAAAGTATACTTCTAAATGGACCCACTAATGTGGGGAGCAGTACATGTGGGTTATGTAGCTTCTTCTATTCTATAACCAAGTATAAAATAAATCATTTTGTTTTCTGTGCTCTGTTTCATTTGCATAGTCCTGCCCCTTTTTTTTGTCAGTACTGCAACCCCTAATCTTTATATCATGCAAGGGAAACTCAGTTACATTAAAGGGACACTATCAGTTTTTGGCTGACTCATAACATTGTTTGCAAGTAGCTGTATCTAGCATTATAACGTGTGTAGAAAATTCTTGTGATTTGATTAGCTGAAAGCAGCTCAGAACTATGTAATTACTGCCCCATAATTACACTCCTGAACTATTTACAGCCACTGAAGCCCTATAACATAAACATAGAAAAGTACCACTACATTTCCACATTCTGATAGGAGCTGTCACTTCAGACCGGTCACTTCACCAGCAGGCAGTAAAAGTGAAACATCTACACCGAATAGCAAATTATCTTTTTGGCCTACCTGCATCACAAAAACATTTTTCCAGGGGCTTTTGTATAGACTGTACTGCTGTAAACACTACTGAAATAGGGGACTGTACTTTGATTAGGGAGATAGAAAAATCAGCTATTCACTGTACTCACAATGCCTCACTATGTAAATTAGTATACAGGATATTATACTTCTGTACTCACTTCAGATACAGGACACTACACTTCTCAGTAAAAAAATCTTGTCAGCTATATACTGTATGCACAATGCCTCATTTTGAAAATAAACACATGCAATCTTATATTGTTGTATCCACTGCAGAAATAAGACACTGCACCTCACAGTAAGGACAATGGGAAACAACTTCCTATTTTACCTACAATGCATTGCTATGTACAGCTACATATTGGGTGTTATGCTGCAGTCACCACTACCAAAAATAGGAAACTGCACCTCTGAGAAAGGAAAATTTTAGTCAAGTTTATATTCTACTCAGAATTCCTTGTTGTATGTAAATCAGTACATTCACAGTAATGCTGCTGTAACCATTAACCAAAATAAGAGCTAGCTGATGAGGGACTTCTTTATCTCCAAACTGTAGTTACAGTAATACATTTAAATGTTTTGTAAGCAGCATTATAATTCTTTTTTTTTAATTTTACAGCTTTAACAATTTTTCTATACATATTATAAGTGCAATAAGACACTTCAGGGATGTATAATTTTTCTGTTGTAACTGCACTTTGCAATTAGATGCCCCTCTTGAATGAAAATGGGCAGTGAAAGTGCCCCCCCAAAAAACTTTGACAGGCAAAGCCAAGATTCTGAGCATGTGCGTGATTGAGCATTGCCGCTACCGCACATTCTTAGAATCTCGGATCTGTTTTTTTAAAGTACTTTCCCTCTTCAATAGACTGTGCAGCCAGCGAAAGTGATTAACAGCTCCCTTGCATGACATCATTCTGGGGGTGTGGCTGTAAGCTAGCATTCAGGGAAAACTGGAGGGCAGCCAGAAGCAAGGTACAGATAAAACATAATGGAAAACATCTATGAAAGATTTTTTTTACAAAACAAATTGCAACTACAACATCTGAAGCCTGGCTGGCAATGGCACGCTATGTGAAAAAAACATTTGGGGAACATCCATAAATCACTTTAATATATCAACCTCCTCTGAAGCAGTTAACTATAGAATGAAAGGCTACTTCAAGAAAGAGCATTCCTCAATCTTGGAACCACCACACCGAAGGCCCTCTCATCAGCTGATCTTGTGACAACAGTCCACGCCTTTGTACTTCTTGGCTAGACTATTGCAATGCTGAGTACTTAGGGTTATCTAGAGGTTTGATGGTGACAGCTGCAGCTGGTCTAGAATACTGCAGCCTGCCTGCTGGTAGGAAGCTTACAGAGTGACCATTATTCCGGTCCTATGTGCACTGTGCTGGCTGCCTGAGCAGTGGCATATCACCTTCAAGATATGCTTGATGACATTCAAGGCCTTACATGGTTTGGGTCCTGACTACTTGAAATATCTCCTGGCCGTTTACCACTGTGCTTACTTTCTTTGCTCCTCTGATGTGAGCTTGCTAGCTGTCCCGTGTCCCCGTCTGAAATAGTCTGGTGACAAAGCATTTGGTGTGGCCGCTCCACAGCTGTAGAATTCGTTACACGGGAGCATCCATGCAGCTCACGTGGTGGAAGCCTTTAAAACATCTTAAAAAATGTATTTGTTTGAACTAGCATTCCCAGACAATTTGACACGTAGTTACTTGTACTGTATGTATTATTGCATAGTTTATTCATTTTGTGTTTGGTTTATATTTTGCTTCCATTTTACTGATTGCACAGTGCCCTGAGCCCTTGGGATAGTGTGGTTTATAAAGTAAATTGTCTTGCCTTCCAATGTACCTGTTGGGAGCATTGACCAGGCCACTTTCTCTGCAATGTTCCCCACCTGCCCACCATAAGCAGTATGGTATATATCACACAGCACTAGTCGTGTAGTAGGTATGCTTTCCTCTCAGTGTTTTGGACCCTAACCTCTCACTCTCCCCTCAGAGATCCCCGCAGCTGATAACCTTCCTCCCTGTGCCCCCATAGTTCTGCCAGTTGCCATTCCAGGATGGAAATATACATCTCCAGAGCAGCAACCTTCTCATAGCATCTGCAAATGTACCCCCTCTGCTCTCTACAGGCAGGATAACATACATCACATAGCACTGGCAACACATTACTTCTGCTTCCATCTTTCCTGATGCAGCTATTATATTTATTAATTACATATATTCAACTAACATATGCAGCTACAAAATACATTTTTAAACAAATATAAGAATTAAATAATAACACTACAAAATAACGTGACATATTTACCGTGCTAAGGAAGCCTGAACTCTTTGCCAGTGTAACAACTAGTTGCTGTGAACAAGATGTCATTAAGGTTCTAAACTGGTCGCCTGACAGCCTCACTTTTTCTGGATGAACGTTTTGTTGGTTTTGTTTGTTTGTTTGTTTTTAATGTAGAAACAGTTTTGAAAAAGGTTTGAACATATTCAAACCAGAAACCTAACAAAACTCAACACTTGGCCCGAGATAGGAACTCCAAGCAGATGGTAGCAACAGAGATAAATCCACGGCAAGAGCAAGCCCCAGATGATGGCCAAAAACCAGGAGAAAAAGTATAACAAAAGAAGCAGAACGTCAGAGTCCGGAGAGGCCCAATTACAGAAACATTTCTGAGAGTAAACCTATCTGTCTCACAGGATAAGATGAGCCACCTTTTACCTCCTGGATAAGGCTATGTGATATCTAAACTTCCACCAGAACTGAGGTGAAAGTATAATTCCATTTCCACAAAAGTTTGCAGAATTTCTGTGAAAATGTCACAAAATGTTGCCAACTTTTAATTTCTAGTTACTTCTGTCTAATTTTAAAACCACTCATCTGTAGTTCACCAAATTTGGTACAGTGTGTGTGCAGTTTCATACTAGATTGCCAGGTTTCTTATCTCTAGATTTAATGGAGGATATAGGCAGCCAAACATTAAATATTTTAAAATAGATTTTGCAAGTATATATGTGTGCTGTGAAATTATAAACCCCTGCAACCTTAAAACTAGATAGCTCAATGTCACCAAGTCTGGCAATGTCATAGTCCTTAAAAAGGAGGCTATGTGTGGCAACTATTTTAATCTCTTGTGTAAAGGATACCCATGTATCAACAGCCAAACATTTGCAAAATAGCATCATGAGTTTTTATGAAACTTCTGGGCTTTTGTGACAATATTGTAGAAGCCATATCCATGAATTTTGCTAAGCCATATACCTGACCTACCATGTATGAGAAAGGAAAAGGCTGAGTGAGTAATAATGTCAGATTCATAGGGGACAACATTATAGAAGTAGGAGGTGGGTTGTTGGTGCGCTGCAGGACCATGATGCTAGTACAGGTAATGTGATTTTCCTATCTTCCATAGAAGTCAAATGAGTGTTATCAACAGCCAAGCTCTGTTGCTGTAGGGAGGAGCTGACTGTTGTCCACACTGTGATGTGGGTTTAAGATCTGAAGAAATGGTGTCATTTACTGTATAAGGCATGTTCCTAAGTGGAAAGAGATGTTCTCCAAGGTCCTAATGGTCTTAAATCAAAAGTGACAGACATTTGACAATGTAACTTTTGCAAAGAGTCTGCTAAAAGTGGGAGGTTTTTCTCTTTATGGCCATCTAGAGGGCATTCGGGGCAAGGAATGCCTGCATGCAACATGGGCTGAAGTTGTGACAAGAGGTAGGAGGTACTGGCCATGTCAAGAGACAGGGCAGTTAGAGCATTTTAAACCACATGATGGGGTCTTGGGGGGCAGCTGGTGCAGGGGGTCACCAGTGGCAGGAGTTAGATACCTGGGATCACCAAGGGACTGACAGCTGAGCCTGGCAGCACAAGAATAGTAAACCAGCAGTTGGAGCAGGGAGGCACAGATGACAGCACTTCTGACTTGAAAGGAGATCATGTAAGAATCACACTTCTCAAATGTGACTGGCCTGCGAGTCTGAGGTACTTGGAAGTCCAGGACTTTGAGGCACTCAGGGACACCTAATGAGGAGAAGAAAATGACTGGGGCACCAAGAAGATGGAATTCCAATTAGTCCAATGGGACAAGTCTGATGAGAAATGAAGTAGGTGACCAAGGTACCGGCAGAGAAATATTTTTACAAAATTTACAAAAAAGGGCTTTGAGCCCCTGTAAGTGTTTGGCACTAAGAAAATGTCATGATATTTGATAAGTTCTTAGAATACCTAAAAAGAAGTAAGCATGCCAATGTCCAGGTCTGTAACTCACAAGATGGTCGAGTTATGACCCCCAAAAACCCATATTTGTGAAATTCTGTATGTTTTCATAGAATGTCAGGAAATTTCACTGAAACTCTGCAAAATTAGAATTTGATAGTTTTGCTTAGCCCTACACCAGGCACAGTCCCACCAGGAAACATGGTGATTGTGTGCATCTGGACAGCCCACACAGTTTCATCCACGAGGTAGTCAGGAATTAGATTAACAAAAGCAAACAATGTCAATTTTAAAATACAAAGCCAAGGTGAATGTCAGACTTTGACAGATAATTAAAACTAATCAGTTCACAAGTACAAGACAAACTATATATATATATATATATATATATATATATATATATATATATACATAGTTCTAATAAAAGTAAAATTAGCCGAGGAGTGCAAGTTAAGAGGAAATGAATGTAGCAGCCATTTTGACAACCAATATTCTAGAATCAGGAATAAAGAATGTCAGAGGGTAAGGTGTGGCTTGCCTGCCAACAAGATAGTAGCTTAATCCCTAAAATACTTCCCTTCTTGTACACAATCTGCTGTAATCCTTTGTAATTACTCATTTTTAACGTAAGTCTGTGTGCTTACCAGTTAGCCAGGGTTGTCCTCAGCTGAATTCAGTCTCCTGTGGTCTGATCACCACTGAAACAGTACCATTGTGCCAAAGTTTCTCCTATCAGCTCTCCTCAGCCATACAGCCCAGCACAATGGCGCTTCCCTCCAACACAGTGGCTTTAGCCAAATTGGATAACCTGCAGAAAATACCAACAATGTTCGCACAATTACTGAATGAAACTGGTGATCTTAAAGCCCCAAATCTGTGCACTGGTGAAGATACAGTTTCTCTTTCCCAGCACCTCACCAGTACGGAGCAACAAATCGACTCCTAGGATATCAACAATGAGCAGATGGTGACCCACCTCCGGGAACAGGACCGCACTATTTGGCTGCTATGGGACAGAGTTGAAGATTTAGAAAATTGAGGCTGCTGTAAAAACTTCACCTCATTGGATTCCTGGAGGGGGTAGAAGGAAAAGACACCAGGGCCCTCCTCCAGAATTTCCTCCTGACTCTCCTCTATCATAAGTGGCTACCCCCTGGAACTTGAGTGTTCCCACTGCTCCCTGGCCCCACCACCTAAACTGCACCAAAAAAACTGCCAAATACTGGTTAAACTTTTGAGATTTCCTGTTAAACAGCAGGTTACGCACCTGCCCTGGGAAAGAGGACCCCTCATGTGGCATGGGCCCAGGATACAGATATACTCTGACTTTTCTCCAGCCTGGACTGAGCACTGCATGGCCTTCACATGGGCCCAACATGCCCTGACAAAACTGCAAGTTCCTTACAGCCTCAGATATTCTACTGTCTTTAGGATATCCAGGAATGTGGTTCCACACTTCTCCTTTTCTCCAGAATTGGCAACATACTTCATCAGATGATCCTGGCCAGAAGCACAGCTACCAGAGGCAGCTACTCAAGATGACCCCCCAGGACATGGAAATGGATCCAGCTCCCTCCAACCATCACTCTGAGGCCCAGGTGGGCCCACCACCACAATACAACCCCCCCACTCAGGAGGACCCCTAGTATGCCACATACCATTGACAAGGTAGGAGCTGCACAAAAAAGAAAACCAAGCATACTAAAAAGCCATCCTCTCCCCCTCACTAACTTCAAAGCCGGGGACAGAGCAAAGACCAGGATGCATCCTCCAACAGCTTGGAGGGTGAGGCTACAGATGGTTGACATGCTCCTTTTCTGAAACTGCCATTCACTTTGAATCAGGTACTAAAACCACAACACCAGAGACTGTCTGCACTGGCAATCCCACCAAATACCAAACCACCCAAGCAGCACCCAGAATTTGCCCCGGTCCCGCTTAGCACACCACCCAAGAGGCCAATCTTTACACCTATGCTGCTGCCACTGCTGCAGCTCTTCCACTGGCTCTACTGACAGATCAAGGCTGACCAAATTATGCACTTTACTGCCTGAAGTGTTTCTGTATGGACTCCCATCTTCTAACTCTGTTTCCTCCTCCATGCCATACTGGAGCAATCAGGACCCTTCAGCAATTAAGTTCAAGGACCTAAGCTGGGATTAAAAGGGTTATGCTTTGTCATGTTCAACCTGCATATGTCCTTTTACTGTGTTGTTACAGCATTGAACTGCCGACACCCTTTTAAGAGTCTCCAGTGATGTTCACTGGGCTCATTAAGTGCTTCTCTTTTTTCCGCCTTGCAGGTGATGCTCCAATTTTACTCTTTCTTTGTTTTTACATATTTCCTATTTCTTGGTGAATTTTTTTAGAAGATTAGCATTTGCTGCAATGAATGGGGAGGGGGGGTAGTTTCTTGACCCCATGAGAACACCTTAAGATGGCTTTGGAGGTACATATCCCATTAACTTTACCTCTGCCCATTTGTGGCTTGCCTTCTGATACTTGCTGTTCTGTCTTACAGGACAGTGTCCCCTTTACTCTGAGTTATAATGGCTAAAGTCTCACTACTTCATTATTTGTTATTATTATTATTTATTTGCTTTTGGTAACTGGGTGGGTGCACTAGGCATAGATATGCCTATTTTCAGGCATGACCTGGGAGAATACAAGTTGAAATACATAAGCACACCATGTGATGCAGCACATGAAAGAGATAACAGTACTACACCTCTCAGGCCCACCTTCTTTTGTCCATAGCAGATATCTAGCTCAACAAATCTAATGGGCAGATGGGACAATTTGTATGGGAAACATACCTCCTTGGTTCAGTAGATACAAACTTAGAAGGTACTGGTGCAAAAGTGGTTGGGGTTTTAATCATTTCAAGCAATACCATGCTGCCTTCTTCTGCTTAGGGAGTACAATGGCTCACCCCATCATCATCCCCCCTTTGGGTACCTATTGAGAGCCAAGCATTCCCAACTTTAAAACCTTTACTTGCCCTGTACTCAAAAAAATCTACTCAATCCACATAGCCCCCCCACAATCTGCCCCTCAGTGGGGTACTATGTCTTCACTCCCATTTTGCCATGTACCCTCTGGCATTATCCTACTCTCACCATTGACTGCTGAACTATTTTCAGGTTCTCAGAGCAAAGACAGGATTTGCCAAGTTTTTAGAAGCACAGACCTTTTACTCTGTAGTAGTTAAGGTGGAGCCGGTGCTACTTTTTACGGCTGCAATGGGTGGAGCCTGCAGCCGTCTTGCTATAGCTGGAAAAAAACAGGATACCAAAGCACAGATTTGAAATTACAGCACATGGTTCTGGAACTCCAAATCACTCTGCCTATCTCCCCCTCCGTGGGTACACTACTTTTGCTCCCCGTTGCCTACCATGGCCTATTGTCATGCATGTGCAACTACACTTCTGCACTTGCGGTGAAGTCATGCATGCACAATGAGTTCATAGTGTAACATTCCACTGTGCCCAAGATGGTCCCTGGAGCTCACTGTGCATACACAACTTCACCGCAAGTGCGAAAGTGAAGTCGCTCATGCACAACTGCTTGCGCATGCATACTAAGCTCCGGCAGCCATCTTGAATATGGCAGTCTGTGCCATGTTCTGCCGTGAGCTCAGCTAGCTTGGCTGCAGCCATATCATCTCTGGACAGAATTTGTTTACTTAGTTGGTATTTGCTAATAACATCAACTACACCTTTACAAACCAGGTGCACACACATATCTCAAAAACTATATTTGGTATAATTTATCACTAGTATTGTATAATATATAGAATAAAGTATGGGGTGGTGTGTGTAATAAGAAGTTTACACCCCTCCCCGAGGCCGAGGTGTCAGATGCTACATAAACCCTGAGAGCGAAGCTCAAGGGGTTTATTAAAGCATCTCACACTGAGGGTGTGTGTAAACTTCGAGTTTACATATACCACCCTATATTTTATTTTATATAATTGCTGGGTCTTCCTTTTTGGCT
Organism: Neoceratodus forsteri; assembly: GCA_016271365.2. NCBI lineage: Eukaryota > Metazoa > Chordata > Ceratodontiformes > Ceratodontidae > Neoceratodus > Neoceratodus forsteri. Next base: position 38,880,900 of record CM057459.1, read on the forward strand.
GCAGCAATTATTTAAAGCAAAAAAAAGAGATGTTCCTGTGCGGCCGCGGTCCGCTTAGTTTCCAGTGTGTGGTCTGCAGTCGTTTGTATTTATTTAAACTTTTTAAATGAATTATTTCTGCCCACAGCCAAAATGTCAGTTAAAATTTTTAATGTGTTGAATCTTTTCTGGTGGTCACTTACTACCGAGTTCCAGTGGTGTTTATGACTCCAGGGGAAAGTTAAGACAGCCAGTGGTTCAGGAGGAAGAGCTGCGGTGGGCACATGCACATAGCGAAAGAAACTGTACACATGTTTGCCGTAATAAACTCTCCTTTATTATGGCAAATAACACCATAGTTTTCAATGGTAAAAATAAAGAGCCAGTTATTATGAAGCATTATACAATGGCAAGAGATAATTCTGCTCCCTGATTGGTCAGACTGGTACTGGAGCCAGGATGTTATCCCAGAAAAACATCCTAGCTGTAGTCCCAGTACACTCGGGACCATATAAGTAACTGAAAAAAGAAAATGCTCCATAATCATCCTTACAAACAGCTTCATTTGCTCCTTATTGGTGCTTCCCCACCCTGCTAACAATCACCATCCATGCCCCGCTCAGAATCGGCACTTGACGCTCCCCTGCCCCCCAGCTAAACTCCCAAGAAAAACACATTTAAATCCCTTCATTGCTGTCTCGCTCTGTTTAAAAAATAACAAATAACCTGCTCCATAGCGAGCATATTGCGAGCAGCTTCATGCCATGACACTTCTTCCTAAAGACCGTTACCATAGTGAGCACGTGAGGCACACCATGCTTCACTTACTTCCCTCAACGGCATTCTCTCAGTACCGTGGAGCAGCGAGGAGTCCACACGTTCCATCTCCAAACACAAAAAAGCATACTCTCCCTCTGTGTCTTTATCAATATTGGAAAAAAAAAATGGAGCTGGGGAAGAGGATGACAATCTCTCACAGCCACGGTTAAGAAGTGGGTTAGTGTGACACATACATTGCAGAGACACAGTATTGCACCTGCGCCTACTGGCAGTCAATCAGCACTATTTTTTTTTTTAGAATACTTCCCCGTTCAAAAAAACCCAGGAAAAATATACTTTAAAATGTAGTTTTTTCATCTTTTTTTTTTATTTTACACAAGAGCCATTGTACAATAAGAATAATGCCCTCCAGGGTGGGTGTTATGCTGGGATAACATCCAGCATAACACCCACCCTGGAGGGCATTATTCCTTTAATAATCCACAACAGGGTATGGGTTATGCTGGGATTTACTCATGCCTGGTTTGGCTTTGTGAGCAAATCCACACCAGGTGTGGGTAAATCCCAGCATAACCCACACCCTGAAGTGGATTATTATGATTACACATATGGCAAGAGTAATTTGTACTAAAGAGACAGTGGGAAACAGTTACTTTTGTTTTTAATTTTTTTATGCAGAAATTTTGCAGGTATTCATCCACTTCAGAAAGTAGTCCCTTGTGTGAATTCATTTTTGAATGTATTTTAATTGTATTTTGTAGGGAACATGAAGTAAACTGTGTAACAGTATAAACTTAGGTTTACAGATACTGAGTATTGCAAATACTTGTGTAATGGAACAGTGAACAATCTATATTTTATAACAAAGTACTGTTTTCACTGGTATTTAAACAACCTTTATAGGTGAATGTTGTTTCTGTGTGCCAGTTGTCAAACACATTCAGAGCCCATTTGGTTTGCTTTAGTGTTGTGGACTCATTTCTCTCTATTTCTAGTTTGAGTAACTTGATAACTTGGTAAGTTTAGGCAAAAGGAGGCCATGCAGCCCATCAAGATTGCCTCCCCACACCAGTGGGGTAATCAAAAGGACTCATTATTAGACAGTAAATAGTAATCCAATCTCTTTTTGAAGCATGCAAATAAAGATGCATTTATCAAATCAACAGGAAATTTATTCCAAAGGACAGTGGTGCAAACTGAGAAAAATGTCCCCTCTTATCGGTGTTCATCTTTGATATGTTTATTATGGGATTGCAGTATTTTACTTCTAACGTTGAATTCTAACCCACATTGTGTCATAAGATCAGGATTTGTAAGGGTGTTGTATAACAATAGCAGGTCACCTCTTTTTCTCCTAGTTTCAAGGCTAAATACAGTAGGTTTATTAACTCAAGTCTGCCCTCATAATCTGTATGCTCCAATCCCCAAATCATTTTAGTTGCACGTCGTCATTTTTTTTTCTGTGAGATTTGTGTCTCGTTTTAAGTGTAGGTTCCAGACGGGTGATCCAAAGTCTAAATGTGGACTAACATAAGTTTTGTATATTGGTAATAAACATCATTTACTGCAAGAAATAAATGTACATCTTATTGACCTTAACAGAGAGTTCATTTTCATTTTCATTGAAACATGAGTGTAGTGATCTGTGGATGTTAATTGGTTATTTATTATGATGCCAAGATCCCTCACCTTGGTAGCAGAATGCAGTTTAATATTGCCCATATAGTAGGAATGGTTCGGATTATTTTTCCCTAAGATGAAGGACACTGCATTTATTTGAGTTAAATTTAATTTTGTTGTTAATTGCCCAGCTTTCTATAGACTTTAGATCATTTACTAATGACTGATGTTTGGGAATAGAATCCATCCCCCAAAGCTTAGTATCATCAGCAAATGTTGCTATTATGTTTGTTATTCCTTGGCTTAAATCACCTATGAATATGCTAAATAGGGTAGGTCCCAACATCGATCCCTGTGGAACACCACTTCCCACATAACCTGCATTTTTCCATTTATTCTAACCCTTTGGGAATGATCATCCAACCATTGGTAAATCCACTGTACAATATCATGACTAAAACTTATATTTAATAATTTAGTGGCCATAATGTCATGGGGGACCTTCCTCCCGTACAGCAGAATCATATCAACTGGTATCGCGTTGTCCAAGCTGGCACTAATCTTATTGTAAAAAACAATAAGGTTTGTTGTACATGAAAGGACCTTCCTAAATCCATGCTTAGAAAATGGTCTTGCAAATAGAAGAAATTTGATTGGCTGGCAGGGGTACATTAACTTACAGTGAGAGCCCTGTAAGTTAAAAGTCCCAGCCATGCCAACCCTGCCAGGCTCATCACTGTTATCATTGTGCCCAGCCTGCTTCATAACTGACTGAAGCACTGGGCACCCAATTTGAAAAAGCTGCCATTTTTTTCTCTTGCTTAGCAAGAGATCTTGCTCTCTCTAACACTGCCCAAATCATGCCTCCCAACTCAACCTCACACTTGTTTAATAGGTTAGAAAATAACTTCCCAACCTCCCAACTTTAGCCCCAGTGAACATTTTTTCCAAGTTTTAATTTTTTTTACTTGCGAGCTTGATGCTTCGTCTCTCTCTTTCTCACTCCCGCTCACACATTCCATTCTGCTGGTCGGCCATCATCATCCAAACATGCTGGAATGGTAAAAGACCTATGACATCTCTGCTGACAAGAGTAGTTACAGGCCCAAAATAATAAAAAAAAAGTACAGCATTGTAATACAGCAATAAGTAATTAAAAGCACAGCTTTCTCCAATCTTCACCTCTTGGTTCAAGAAGGTCACATGCTGAACCACTCGCAAAGGCGCTGGACTGCTCGCAAATCCAGTCTGTCATCCACTACTAACACAGCAGCTTGTCTGAGTCCTCCAAAGTGGACAACCCCCAAAAACACAGAAAATGATTTTTGAAGGAATTATAATGACGGTGAGAAACAGTACTAGTCTGGAGATAGCAAAATTGAAACAGGGGAAAAAACAAGAGAATGGCTCTGTGGGGAGGAGGGAGTCAGCAGGATATTGAACACCACAAAAATGGAGGGACTATTTTACAATAAAAATATTGAAACCTCACTTTTACTGGATTTTCGTGATTTCTTTTAAAATTTATTAAATGCCATATAAAAATGTCACAGTTAGCCCATTTTCTAAGTGCAATAATACCCTCCAGGGTGGGCGGTATGGGCAATACTGGACCTTCCAGTGACTACTCAGGCCTCCGCCTGTGGCGTCGGGCCTCAATGACTACACCCCCTAGGCGGTCAGTTGTCCAGCCGCCCACCCTGCCGGTTATTATTGCTTGCTGGTAAATATCAATAAGTCCTAATGCTTCAACTTCACTATCCAGGATTTTCTTTATTAATCTCGCCATAGATTTACTGCATAAAGAAGTTAAACTAATAGGTCTATAGTTTGATACAGTTCTTTTTGTGCCTTTTTGTATAAGGGAAACATGATAACTTCTCTCCAATCACCTGGGACAACTCCTTCTGCTAAGGATCTGTTAAATAGAATCATAAGTGGGTAGGCTAGTGAAGCTGCCATGCCCTTCAGAAATCTTGGATTTACTCTGTCCGGTCCAAATGATGTTTTTCCCGTAATAATATTTAACATGGACTTAACTTCCAACTGTGTGAAGCATCGATTTGGGCACTCTTTAAATGTAAACGCAGTATTAAGTGATGAATTAAACATTGAGCAAAAATAAGTATTTTTTTTTTCATTTCATAATCATCCAATATTATTAATCCCTCAGATACAAGAGGTCCCACCATTCGCTGTTTTTTTTGTAGCCATTAATATATGAATAAAATGATCTGTTGTTTTCATTAGTATGAGCTAGTTTATATTCTAATTTATGGTTTTTCACTTTAATCATCATCTTTAATTTCCTTAGTTCAGATTAGTAAATATTTAGAGATTCATTTGAATGGTTTCCTTTGTATATTTTAGACACTTTTTGTCTAATTTGCCTCTTTATACTGTTGGTCAACCAAAGTAATATTTTCCCCTTATCATAGAATCATAGAAATTTGTCAGCAGAAAAGGACCTCATTGGCTCGTCTAGTCTACCCTTGTTCCCTCCCCATAGGTAGCCCAGACTCTACCACTGTACACCCCCTTCTGTGTCCTCCTGCCTTCTGTAGATTCTCATCCCCTCTTTCCTGTCAGGATATTTATCCCTCCCTCTCTTGTTTAAACCCATGTAGTTATCCCATGGACTCTTGACTACCCCCACTGTAGATACCTAACCATCCCCTCTGGTAGCCCATTCCAGGGGCCCATCACCTTCTCGGTGAAGGAGTGCACTCAATTATTTTCTCTGACTTGACTGCTCTCCAGCTTCAACCTGTGCCCCCTAGTTCTTGGATCATCTTTCATCTTGAATATACACCCTTCCCTCACTTTGTTAATTCCCTTTAGATATTCAAGTTTCAATCTTATCTCCCCCCTCTCTCCCTCCCCTGGTTTCCAGTGGATAAAGGTCAAGCTCCTCCATCCTCTCCTCATATGTCCTATGTTGCATACCATGCACGATTTTGGTTGCCCTCCTCTGGACTCTTTCCACCCTATCAGTATACCTCTGTAGGTGAGGTCTCCAGAACTATACCACATACTCTAAGTGAATTCGGACCATTTACCTGTATAGCGACATTATCACTTCCCTTCTCCTGCTTATGATACCCCTCCCTATGCATGCCAGTATACCATGTGCCTTTTCAACCACTTTGTTGCACTGTTTTGCCACCTTAAGGTTGTCTGAAATAATAATTCCCCAGATCCCTCTCTCATTCCGTTTACAGCATCCTCTCCCCTAGAGTGTATGCAGCCCTTAGGATTTTGTGCCCTACGTGCATTATTCTACACTTCTTGGCATTAAATCTCAGTTGCCAACTTTCTGACCACCCCTCCAGCCTTAACAGGTCCTCTCTCATGCATTCCACCCCCCCCAGTGTATCTACTCTATTGCAGATCATTGTGCCATCTGCAAACAGACACACCTTCCCATTTAGTTCCTCCACAATATCCCCAATGTAAATGTTAAAGAGTTTTGGCCCGAGTACTGACCCCTGGGTACCCCACTTGTCTCTTTTTCCTCTCTGTAATGAACCCCATTTACAACAACTCTTTGACTCCTGTCACCAAGCCAGTTTTCCACCCAATTTGATATTTTCTCCCCTACCCCTTGACTGCCCATGTTGCTCACCAGCTTTCTGTGAGGGACAGTGTCAAAGGCCTTACTGAAGTCCAGATAGACCACGTCCACTGCCCTTCCCTGATCACACTCCCTTGTCACCCAGTTAAAGAATTCGATGAGATTTGTCTGGCATGAACTGATTATTGTTACTTTTTTTCTGTTGCACAAATCTATTCTCTAGGTCGAGGATGATGTTTTGGATTTTTTTCCAGCAATTTTATTTATCCAATCCATGAAGGATTTTATTCCAGTCACTAGAATCTAGAGTAGAGTTAATTGACTCCATATTAGCCTGATTGTAATCTTTGATGGTACAAGTACTTTTAGGGCCAAATACGCATGCTAATAGTTTGCGAGTGACGATAACATGATAAGTAGACACACATTACCTCAGGTTCTCTTATCTCATGTTTAGGGCTGTGGGCAGAGCCTACAGCCCTTCTGTCATCAATCAGACTGTAGCTCTAAAACGGCTTTTCGTGGAACTGCCTATTTAGACATTTGGATGTATTTCTCCACAGCTGCAAAGTAGCGCACGTCCCCTCTGATTTTTGCTATTTACTGCTCTATGTTTAAGGCATCTGAAATGGGGGGGGGGGGGAAGCTACTGTATTGTACCTCAGAACTTCTCAGGATATTAACAAAAAAAAATTTTTAAACTGCTGTTTCTATCTTCTGTCCAGCTCAGTCTAACAGATTTGTTCTATTTTTTTCAGCAACCTAGGGGTTAACTCATTTTCTCTGGCTTTTGTGAAAGCCAAAGTCAGACTCAGTGTCAGATTACAGACAGTGCAATTGCAGTCTGTTAGCTGTCATTCCTAGGGCAGGACAGGTTGCACGCAATCACACACACATGCATGCGTACAAGCATGCAGCATTTTACTCTGACTAAATACATTCAAGAGGACTGATTTAGTAGCATGGCAGTTTTTGATAATTGTGACTAAACAGCACTATATGACACCAACAAGAAAATAACTTTGGTTATTTGGTAGCTCTTCACAGCTCAAGCACACACACACAGACGCGTGCACACACACACACACACACACACATATGCACATACACTACAGGGCTTCCAGATCTACAGGGATTCCTGTATTTTACAGGAATTTGGAGCCATCTACAGGTAAATTCTTCCCATATACTTACAATAGTTATCCGGGAAAACAGAGGAATTTGGCTTCCACTGGAAATAATGTAATCTGCAGGAAAACATTTGAAAATTGCCCCACAGTTATAGGAAAAGGGCAAACTGAATCTGAGAGCAGTCACACACACACACACACACACACACACACACACACACACACCAGTAGCATTTACTCTGACTAAATAAATTCAGGAGGACTGATTTAGCAGCATGACAGTTTTTGATAATTGTGATTAAACAGCACTATATGGCACCAACAAGAAAATAACTTTGGTCATATGGTAGCTCTTCACAGCCCCCCCCCACACACACACACACACCACAGCAGCATTTACTTTGACTAAATAAATTCAAGAGGACTGATTTTGCAGCATGGCAGTTTTTGATGACTGTGACTAAACAGCACTATATGACACCAACAAGAAAATAACTTTGGCCATTTGGTAGCTCTTCACAGCCTTATTGGCTCTGGCTAGAACTTGTGTATATTTGGTATAATCAAATATAATACTGTATATTTTGCCTCTTGTTGGTACATCTACTAATTGTACCAAATAATTTGTACTTAGGAGATCATGAAAATCTTGTTCAAACTTATTTGACTCATGGAATGAGTCCCATGAGATCCTGGGTAGATTAAAGTCATCAGATATAATAGTGTCACCCATGTTTGCAGCATCATTTAATTATTTTAGGAAGGCATTATTGTAATTAGCACTGCTTGATGAAGGCCTATAGCAGTTTCCCAGGATCATTTATGGTTTTTTAACAAACTGCAACTGTAACCAGAGTGCTTCAGTCTCTATGGCAGAATTTAGTGGCAAGGTTAATAGGTTAGATATGATCTTGTCCTTCACATAGCAACAAACTCTTCCACCTCTCCTGTTTGATCTGTTTTTGTGAAATAGTTGAAAACCCGATATGTTGCTCATTCAACAGTTTGTGTCATCCCACTATGTTTCATTATATTCATGCAATGTCCACATTGTGGTTTTGTATGATAGCTTCTTGTTCTGTCTTTTTAATAATGTTCAGACTCCTTGCATTTGCAAACAGAAAGGTGCACTAATGAGATTTGCTAACTAATGGTAAATTATTTGCACTGATATATATATATATATATATATATATATCCTTGTCCCCTATCCTGGTCAGTTTAAAGCCTTTTAAATTATTTATTCAACTTTGCACCTTGTAGCTGGCTCCCCCTGCAGCTCAAATGAAGACAGTCCCAGCTGAACAAACTATAGTTAGCGTCAAAATGTTCCCAATGCGGTATACAATGCAGACCATTTTCCAGTGTCCATTTTCTTAACCATTTAATGTTTTGATAATGATATTTTTATAATACCCTGTCCTTTGGACTGGAAAAATTTCAGAAAGATAAATCTTACAACCCTTTGTCCTTAAGGGTAGCATCCTTTATGGGCAAGTATTACTGAGCGGCTCAATATGAGTGACTCAATAATACCACTCCATGTAGCGTGAGTGAGGAAAAAGAGCTGTGATTATGAATAGCAAGTGTAGCGTTGAGAGATATGCGCTACACTCGCGAGACAGAGGATAAAAAGGATTGATTTGGCCAAGCCCTGCTGAGCTGGCCATGCAGTGTAGTGGCTTGAGCCACTGCTCTGGGAGCCTGTGGTGCTAGGCTTGGATCCCGGTGCAGGCAATCTGTTTGCTTCAAGGAGGAGTTTCTATATTTTCTCAGTCTGCTCTCCCTGGAGTTAAGAATCCATTTTTTGGGGGGAGGGGTGTGGGAGTGAAGCCCCCCACATAAAAAAAGAAGTAGTGTATATATTTAGAGGACCGTCGCTGTTTGTGGCAGTCTCACTAAAGGGACGTTGCCCTTTTGTAGCAGGAGATTGTTTTGTTGTTCTAATGAGCAGCACGATAAGGAACTTGCCCTTATCACATAAAACTGTTATTAAGTATTTGCTGAGGGTCATAAAATCATTCTTGATTTGCTCAGTACTTGAGAGTGATTTATGTCATTAGTACCAGCATGTACAAGCACTATGGGATTGTTACCAGAGTTTTTTAGTATATCTTCCGACACAGCTATGATGTCACTTATGTTTGCTCCCCTGAAGCTACTGCATGTTCAATTTTCTTTGTCAGGGTTACATATGATCCTGTCTGTATATTTAATTATTGAGTCTCCTAAAACAAAAGACTGTCTAATGATATGAGATAGTTGTGGTGCTGTCATAGTAAGGTCTCCCTCAATAGAATAGTTCAATTCATTTGTGTTCATTGGATCTGTTTCTGTGTTAGAAATCTGTGTAGTCCCTTCCTCTATTAATTCCATCTGTGTTTGACTCACTGTGGTATGTCCCATTAAACTAATATAATTTTCATCATATAATTTGCTATTGAGCTTGGTACAGTAAGGCTTCTCTGAAAGGGAAGGTGATTTGATTCTTCACTAAATTGGGGGTGGGTATCGACTGTGATGGGAAGCAGTAGAGTATCATCAGACACATTTATTAAAGAATCAAATCTGTTTTCTGTTTGTATCTCAAAACCAATGGCTGTATGACCTTTCTTGAATTTCCTTTTAGTATCTATTATTGTCCAATCTAACTGCTCATTTAAATCAAACTCATCACTTGGTCTAGTACATTTTTTGTTACATTAATTTGTAACCAAAGGCAAATTGTCTATTTGTTCTCATAGGTCAGTTGTATTAGAAGTGTCTTGACAAGCGATGCCGATGGCCTGGGTTCAGAAATGGACTCGGGACATCGGAGGGCCAGCCAGGGGAGAAGGATTGAGCATTCTTGGGACTGCTCTCCTTCTCTAGAGGGAGGGGGTATTGTGTCTGGCATGTCACAGACCCCTGGTGGAGGCTGGGGGGATCCTTTGTGCTGGCATCATTACCTGCAGGGGGCAGGGCATGTCCCCTCCCTGAGGTACAGCCACTCACAAAATCCCAGCCCGAGCATGAAGCCCCACTCTGCTGCTGCCCCCGCTGCCAACCATGTCTGCTGGTAGAGTCCCGCTCTTATGGCCCCACCCTGGGGGGTATGCTAGGACATGTTACCATGGACCAAGGGAAGGGGGTGTCTGAATGGTGGATGTGCCCAGTGGGGTTAGCCTGGGCATGGGGAGATGATGAGTGGGTGGGGGCTGAGCTTGCTTCAGAGACTGGGGGAGCTGAAAAAAAAAGAAGAGTCTTGACAAGGCTGGTTAGATAGGGTGTTTATAACTTCATTGGATAAGCTAGAAACATTTGGACAATCATCATGGGGGGTAACATTTTGGCTAAATGTATTGATTCCCTTTATTTTGTTTGCAATTTCTGTTTGACTCTTTTCCAATAGTTTAAGTTTCATATAGCAGATTTTAATATCCTCAGCCGATACCCTATTATTTACACATTTTTCACAAATAAACATAGAGCAACTTGGTAAGGTGTTAAATAATTTGTACATTTCGCAACTGGTCCATTTTATGCCAATTTCACCATCTAATGTAATAATGTTGTCCCTCATTGTGCCCTGCATATTTTTTTGTTTTGTTTTTGTGTGCTAATATCTAATTCCCAGCAGGAAAAGACATCTTTATGTTAATGGTTAGGTGACAACTATAATCCTAAGTACCAGACTGTGGTTTCTAATATACCATAAACCCTTAAAATGAAACTCTGAGCTTGTTTGCTATTTAGCAATTGCTATTTACAGTACAACAACAATATAGTAGTATATCTGTTTCATTTACATTTAAGTGCCTTGCCTGTGTTTTAGTAGTCCCTTGTGTTTTGCTTCCCTCGTGGTCTCTGGCTGCTGTAAGGAGATTCATGGACTGGGCCATGGCTTGAGCACTGATCTCAAGTCCAGCAGCTTCAGCACTGTGGGCTGCAGTTCCAGTGGCTTTGGACTGAGGTGAGTGGTCTGAATGTAGAATTTGGTCATTTTCATGCTCGTTAGAGTCAGCTGACTCAGGATCGGTGAGGCTACTGAACAGTGCTTCTAGAGTTTCAGGGCTGCCTAGCTGAAAGCTGGTATCTAAACTGGACATTTTTTTCTGACAAGAGTATATGTATCACTGAAGCAGTTGCTGGTCTCTGAAAGTTATCAGGAGTCAGGGTAGTGATTCTAAATATAGCAGGGTTTTGTTTATGTTTTTTTGGGGGGGGATAAATTGATATAAGCTGTCAGTCAGTCAGTGTGGCTTTTGGTGAGGAGGCTGACTGGTTCTTTATCCGTGAGTTATGCCGGCATTTACTCATGGATAAAAGACCCAATTAGGCAATCGACTTTCTCTTTTGAAAAGTGCCATTGCATAATTTGTAATTATGTACATATAGTATTAGTGTGGAATTATTTTTATATATTTAAGTTTTTGTAATTCATACTGTTGCTAAGTACCTCTACTTTCAACTTGCTTGTTCATATTGTAGTCTATTGTTCATCTATTTTTTGACAAATATTAGCCTACCAAGTCATGCTTGAAAACAGACTTTTCTTTTGTCTCATGCACTTATACATGGTGATCACTAACTATATAAATAAATTTCTACTTTGCTTACTGTTCTTGAACAAATGGGAAAAGGGACGGCTGGAGGCATGTGTGGCATAAAGGGCTGGTACACTTGGTATGCCCACCTTTAAAGGCTTCACTGGTTTGATGCATGACAATTTGGAGGGTTGGAAGGGGTACTGTATTTCAGAACACATGAGTACCTGATGTACAATCCCTCCAGTTATTCTGTAAAATAGATGTTACTTTGATTAAAAAAACTGTAATGCTTGAACCCATAGGAGTGTGTGTATATATATATATATATATTCTTTGTAAAGAAATTCCATTAATGCACACTCCGGGTTTAAGTTAACACCACAAAAGTAAAGAAATGTGGTGTTAGGGGTTTTCAGCCCTAACTCCACCCCCCAAGCAACAAAAGAAAAAATATTAGGGTTTTGGGTCTCCACAGTTTTGGTGAATCAATTCTGGGGTCTTTGCTGGGGTAGTCAGCCATAATGTTCATCCCTCCACCATGCCCATATCCTCCTGTCCGAAGCACAAGGTACAGCTCCAAGCCCATACCTCATAGTGATACACTCTTCAAAGGTAGAGAAGTATGTCTCATCATGTTACCAACAGACTTTGTTGTAGCTTTTTTCATACAGAACCCTGCATGAAGAAAAGAGATCACATCCGACCTTGTTTGCTCAAGGAAGGAGGTGGGCATTAGTGTTGACATATCCAAGGTAGACCTCACCATTGATTCACCAAGACCCCAGAGATCCAAAACCCTAATTTCTTTTTCTTTTGCTGCTTGAGGGGTTGGGGGTGTTGTGTTAGGGTTGCCCTAATGCCACACTTCCCTACTTTTGTGGCATTAACTTGAACCTTAACTAGTGCATTAAAGCAGTTTTTTGCAAAGAATTTACTTTCTTTTTGATATAGTAGAGTCATATCTTCATTCACACTGGTCCCTTTTGGACCAGTGTGAACAGATGCAGACACATAGGGCGCTCTGGGCCCTGCACCAGGGGAAGACTCCATCCACATATGAAAGTGCAGCAATAGATATTGAGAATTCATTGGGCTGTCTAGTGGACTGCAAAAGCAGATACAGATGCACAGGGCAAAGAGTCCATCTGTCTCAGCCAATGCATAGGGCCCTCTGCCACCCAGTGGTGCAGAGGTGCAGGACCATATGCCAAGAGAAGTGTTCTCTTCACTATATGGTGCCTGGGCTCATGCAGGCAACCCTGCACTTTCTCTTCCCTGGATGGGCAATGGTGTTGCATAACAGCGCCGTCCCCCTAGCCTTGTCCTATCCAGCTGGCTCACTGAGCTCACCTCTGAACTCAGCTCACCAGCACATGATCATAAAGCACTACCTGCTGGAGTAAAGGCTGACACCACACACAATGTTTCTTACTAATTTTGTTTTTTAATTTTGACCCCAAATGTTCAAGATAATCATCTTATAACTCCCCCCTTATAAATAGGACATGTGACATTTATTTTATATTGGCTGAAACATCATTTTGCACTAGTGTGAAAAAAGTTTCATCCAGGATTTAATAAATGACACCTGTCATGTTTATCAGCTCGTGTAAAAAAAATGGCAATGTTGAAAGTTTGAGGTTAGGAGATTGAAAATAAGTGGAGCTGTAAGTGAACACAAAAATATGTCAATGCTCACTCATAACTTGGTCATTCAAACATTTGTTTTAATTCACCAAATTTTCAACATAACCTTCTTATGACACCCCCTCATGAACCCAGTAGGTGAAAATGTTCAAACACTGCCAAAAATGTTATTTCATACTATGACTGCAAAATCACATTTTGGTACATATTTGAAACATTTCAAGTGCCTTGTTCATGAGGTGGGATCACAAAAAGGCTGTGTTGAAAGTTTGGTAGAAAAATATTGAAAAGTGGCAAAGTTATGAGTGAACATTGAACTATTTCAATATTCACTCATAACTTGATCAGTGTACCATATTTTTAGACCAAATTTTCACCACGGCCTTCTTGTGACCCACCCACATGAACCCAATGGGTGAAAAGTTTCAAATCCTGCCTGAAAGGTGATTCTGTATAGCAACTGCAAAACCACCCACCAGGACAGATCTGGAAAATGTCACCACCATTGTTCATGAGGTGGGTCCCTAAAAGGGCGTGTTGAAAATGTGGTGTGGAAGTATTAAAAAATTATGTGTGCTCCCTTTTCAGTACAGGAGATGCACATTCCCTGTCATCACATATGGTGGCCAGCCAAGGTGGTGAGAGAAGGGCTGCGCTGGTCACCATGTGGGCTCCTGCGGCACTGGTGCTTCAGATAAGGGGGGTTGGCAGGGTGGGTTGTTGGTGCTCACATTGTAGAGAGACCGCTAGATGCTAGGGACTATGTGATTGTGTAGAGGACGAGGTTTGGTGGGTCCACTAGATGACAGAGAGTTATTATTTTATACCCGGACCAGTGATCAGAGTGTGAGGGGACCACTGGACACCGAGGAGGTCTGATTTACTACCAGGGCTGGTGATCGGAGGGATGGGGGAGCACTAGGCTTCAGGGAATTATTTGTCTCCACCAGGGTTTGTGATCAGAGGGTGCAGGGGTTCACTTGTCACCAGGGAGTGTTTTATAGACGTACAAGACAATGATTGGAGAGCAGGTGTGCTCCCACTACCAATGTGTTGTTGGCTGCAGTTGCTCCTCTGGCTACTTGGGTTGCCTGCAGTAATTTGGGCTTCTTCTTGGTGGTATTTGTGCGGCACAAAGTGGCCTGCGCTAACCCTTCTGCACAGCACAAATCTGCTGAATATTGCACTGTGCCAGTATAAGTATCCCTACCCCTCCCTTTGCCCACTGCAAACATTATTTTTTTTGCGTGCACTAACCCTGCTAGTGTGTGCCACAGCTCCCTTTGAATATTGCACACAGCTGCAAACCCCAGGCAGGCAGGGTGCAATCACTTTGCCCACAGTTCAAAGTTTTGAATATCTAGCCCCTGATGGCAGATCTTGCTCTGCCGCCAAGTACTGTCCCTGTGACTGAGCTAAGAAGAAGCCTCAAATGGAACATACTGGAACATACTGCCATGGAAGAAAAACAGACAGAGGAGGACAAGTACATGGATGACCTGTTTCTATGATAGGACTCTGTGGATCTGAACATAACACTTGTAACCATTACCTCTCTAGGTCTCTTCAGTTACTTTTTATAGAATTGACCTCATTGCAGCAGTGAGGGGCTGCTTCACAGTAAAACTTTATTTATAGCCAATTGCTTTGATAAGTACATAACTCATGTGAGAATACTGCATCTACAATGCAGCTCAACATTCAATGCTGTTGTTTAACTATTATCTCAGTTTAAAACATGCGAAGGGCTTTGTGTTTATACTGACCATGCTTAGTCTATCTCACTACCAAATTGTTTATTATGTCACTATAGAACAGCTTGTCTTCTTTTTGTTTTCTTTTTCCATTTTTATGTTCCTGCTCTCCGCAGGAGACAGTATGCACAGTTTATAAATGTATGCCATGATGTGCTAGGTGAATCCATTAGGTTTGTAGTTGGCAAGAAATATGCAAATACAGAAAACATTTTGCAAGCACAGTTATAAAGAACTGCATGGATATTGTAGTTTTTTTCCCATCAGCAATGGCCGTTTCCTTATTTTAACATAAATGCAGTATTTGAATAATGCACCTTGTCAAGGGTCCTGTGGCATTACAGCACCACACTATACTGCCAATCAAGAGACTAGGGTTTGTATGCTGGCCTGTGAATTTCATTTTGTGGCCAGGTGGGGGCTGGAGGCATCGTGGAGGTAAGACACTGTGCTCCAAGGGAGAATGCAGGCCAGCTGGCATCTGAGGACAGTCTGCAAATGGCCAACGACTGGCAGCTGCTTGCTTATTTACCAGATATAGGACACAATCCACAATGGGATGTTTGGCCTGCCAAATATGCAGAGGGATTCAATTTCAATTCAATTTATTTATTTTACCAGGAAAAGGCTCCGTTGAGCAAGTTCATTTACAAGGAGGTCCTGGGTAGGAAAGTCGAAATACAACAAAGTACAGTAATATAAATACAGAGAAAATAACACATGTATCAAATCCACAAAGCATTGCATATATAAGATAGCACAACAAAGTTCATTTATACTAGAAATAGAGAAAAGTACTTAAACATTTGACACAGTGAAGCAGTGCATATTCAGTGATATCAGTAGTGTCACTTTTGCTGTTGTTAATTGTTGTCATGTAGTACTCACCTAGTTAACATTCTAGAAGAATATACATTAGCCCGGACATGTAACACAGTATTAAACTTTAGTGCCCAGCTAGGTAGCACACCATGTGGATAGCATATTTGATTCCTGACATATTACACCTTATTTACATGTGCATACTTCAGAACAAATGCTATCGATGAGGGATGTGAAGTACTATCTCCCAACCAAGGAGCTATTTATTTTATTTATTTATTATTTCAGTTTTTGGAAATACACCTTTGAGTCAAGGACTCCTTTGCAAAGCTTCCACATCACAGAGTACAACTGGAGTTACATATGAATTTAGATAAGAGTACAATAGGAATTAGACGTAGAGTACAGGATAAGTAAAAGAAGTCAGTAGGGTAGAAAGAGACCCATCATCCAGATTTAACAAGCAGGATGCATATACAGTAGTTATAATCAAAACCAGCATTTGGAAATTTGCAGGCATATAAAACACAAGAGTAGAGAGGAGACAGCTGGGGGTGAGTTGCCATTATGTCAATGTAGAGAGAGGGGTGAAGGGGCGGGAGGAGATAGGGACTAGGTGGGGAGGTAGTGAAAGCTGAGGGAAGGGTGAGGAGGGATTGGGGCAGTCACAAGTGGACTGCGACAGTAGCAGATTTTTTAGACTGGTTTTCAAAGGTCCCAGTTTTAGTTCCTGTAGAATTGGTGTAGGGAGCTCATTTATCCAATTATCCCAACACTGGAAAGATCTTTGGCCTAGGGAGGTTCTACAGTGGGGGACAGCAATGAATGACTTGGCAATGCTTCTTGTAGATCTGTTTATTGGGGCAGGATGGATGAAGTGGACAAGCCCTGGTGGGGTAAGGTTGAGAAGGGCTTTCTTAGCCAAAAGGCAGGTGTGATACTTAAGCCTTAAGTCAAAGTTTAGTAACTGTGCCTGTTGATATAGTACACAAGCTTGTGTAAGTCTGTCACAGTTTGTGATAAGATGACAGGCCTTGTTTAAAGTGATCTTGAGATGGCTTAGAGTTGTTTTATTGACCGTGCCATATATAACAATACCATAATCCATGATGGAGAGTACAGAAGCAGACACAGCAACCCGGATAGCTTCTGGGGGAAATAGTGTTTGAGGCAAATAGGAGACCAAGTCTAGTGTTTAGTGAGGTGGACAGGAGCTGGATGTGTTTATGAAAGGAGAGGGATGCATCAAGGGTGATGCCCAGGTATTTAAAGGTTTCAGCCTGTTCTAGCTTATCACCTAGTGAGTTATTATTGGCAAATGTCGATCTAGAGTGGGAATTCTGGTGGTGAGCGAAGATAATAGATTTAGTTTTTTTGTGGTTGAGTATGAGTCTATGGTCCTGAAACCAGGCTTGCACTTCCGAGAAGTACATTTGGAGAGAGTCTTGAAGGGAGGAGGGTGAGGGTGGCTGTAGAAAATAACAGCCTCATCTGCATATAATAGAAGTCTACCAGAGCAGGACCTTGGTAGTGAGTTCAGGAAGGTGCAGAAAAGGAAATGCCTGAACATAGAGCCTTGGGAACACCAGATAGGACAAGGCAGTGGTCAAATACAGTGGGCACGATTTTGACACATTGAGACCTACCAGTGAGGTAATCTGAGAACCAGGAAATGGCATCCCAGGAGACTCCGAGGGCAGGTAGACAGTGCAGGAGGAAGGAATGGTTGACCGTGTCAAAGGCCTTTGAGAGGTCAATGTAGAGAGAACCAACTATAAGTCCATGGTCTAGGGTTGGTGAATGCAAGAAGTATACTCAATGATAATGGTAGTGGTACTACGGCCCTTACAGAAGCCATGTTGTTCAGGGTAGGGGGGATCATATTCAGATACGAAATGCATGAGTTGGTCGGCAACTATTTTTTCTAAGGCCTTGGGGGGGCAGTATAGGTATGGGTCTGTAGTTATTTGGGGAGGTTTTGTCACCACTCTTTAGGATAGGGGTTATGACTGCTTGCTTCTAGGGAGATGGAAATTGGCCTAGGCAGACGGACTTGTTAAGAATTTTGGTTAGGGGGAGGAGGACTTCATCAAGAGTGAGACGAAGGAGCTTATGGTTCAGGGAGTCACTGCTATACTATGATTTGGTCAGAAATTTTGATAGCTACTTCTTAGCTTGCAAAGGGGAGACTACACGGAGAGAAAAAAGGGGTATATTAGGTGGAGGGGCTGGAAGATTGGATGGAGGAGGGTCAAAAAAATTGGGAGGCAGAACCTCACTTAGGTCAGAGAAAGTAGTGTTAAGGATGTTGGCTATTTCTAGGGGGTCTTGGGTGGAAGTCCCTGCCAAGGATATTTGAGTGGAAGGGGTGGATATGGTTTTACCTCTAAGTTCCTTAATGTTTTTCCAAACGTCACACCCAGAGCCCCAGGTGGAGGTGAGAACAGTCTTGTAGTGGGCAGCCTTTGCCTGTCGATTGGCCCAGGTGCAGGCATTTTTGGCCTCTCTATATAGTTACCTATCATGGGGGAGTTGGGAGTCAATGACTTTGTGCCAGAGATTGTCACAATGTCGCATCATACCCAGGAGGGCCTGAGCAATCCAGCGGGTGTCTCAGTTTTTAGAGTGGAGTTTCACAAAGGAGGCATAGAGGTCACAGGCTGCATTGAAGGTGGTAATGAAGTGAGATAATGTAGTGTCAATGCACTTGGCTCTGTCAATAGGGGTCCAGTCACACAACCGAAGGTGTGCCTTGAGGCGGAAGAGGAAGCCTTTTCTTAGGCATCACTGGATGGAGGGGGTTGAGGATGGGGCGGGATTTTTGTGCGACCACCAGCAGACAATTGGGGAGTGGTCACTGATGGCATTTGGAAGGACTTTAACACAGGAGATGTTGTTTGGTCTGTTGGTAAAGATGAGGTGAAGGAGAGTTGCCTTGCCTGTTTTGTCATTAAGTCTGGTAGGGGATTGAACAATTTGGGTAAGGTCAAGGGCTAGCACTGAGTCATGGAAGAGAGATGAGGAGGGAGCAAGCCAATTGATGTTGAAGCCACCAACAAGGATGACTTCATTTTTGGTAAGGAAGCAGTGTGATACAGTCCAGGATGGATTTGAAGGCAGGTTTTTGATTACACAGAGGGATGTAAGCCACAGAGAGATAGAGGGTTTTCCCTGGGTCTCCAAGGAGTAACTTGATAGTGAGAATTTGGGACTCCTGTTCAGGAGAGGGGAGGGTAACTAGTGTAGCACGCAGTGTATTTTTTACATAGAAGGAGCAACCCCCTCCTCTTTTAGTGAGCCGGTCAGCTCAAAAGAGTGAGTAGCCATCTAAGGCTACAGCAGAGTCAAGTATGCCTATAGTAAGCTAGGTTTCAGTTAGGGTCAGGATATCAGGCGAGTGCTGATCAAGCCATGCTTGGAGGCAGAAGAATTTTTTTAGCAAGCTGCAGATATTAAGTGAGGTGATATGAAGGCCATTTGGCTTAGAAAAAGAGGAGCTGGTGCTGGGGGGCTGGGTTGGGGTGGACATTTCCAGACAGTTGGAGAAGGAAGAGGGTATACCGCAGAAAGGAGTTTTTCAGGAGTTTTAGCTTACAGGGACAAGTGCTGGAGGTGGGGGCACTCTGAGGTGCAGTGGGGATTGGTAGGTGTCTCAGATCATAGGCAAGGCAAGTGAGAGGAGGGAGGTATGTAAGCCGACAAGCTGGGCTGGCAGTGGGAGTTATGTCATGCTGGGTGTGGTAACTGTGGGTATGACCATGTATTATAAAGGGGGTGCAGCATAGGTGGTGGGGAGAGGCAGGGGTGAGTGGGCAATGGGGGATGGGCTAGGGGTGGCAGGCCAGAAGTGAGGAGGAGAAGTAGAAGTGGGAACATTATGAGGTAAGGTGGGGGGACTTAAAAAATAAGAGAGGTAGAAAGGGGTAAGAAAGTATGGCTGCTACTGTGGTGCAGTGGCAAGGTACCCATCTACAGAATAGAGAGTGCAAGGTTTAATACCTGGGTTGGGCAACTGCAGGAAGGGGTGTAAAAACAGGGAAATCACCACAGTTCAGGTGTGAGAAAGAGGGGAGAACAGACTGGACAGGTATAGCAGAGAGGAGATGTGGAGGCTAGAGGAAGGGAGGTTGATGAGCACTACACACTGATCCTGATGGCAGGTTAGTAAAACCTGCAAAGAGAAACAGATAGTCACATGACAGGATATGGAGATAAAAGGCAGGGTGAGGCTTGGGTGGGGTGGGGTGGCTGGGGCAGGCGGAAAGTCGTCTGGCGTCGACAAGTGGCTCCTGCCAACACTGTGCCTGTTAGAAGGAAGGTGGCGTTGGGGGTGGGGGTGGGGTTCTGTGTGGCCTGAGGGAGACAAAGAGGAAGATCAAGTTACCAGCAGGAAGGGGCCCAGAGACTCGGTGCAACTGCGCATACGCGTGTAACCCCTAGATGGCGCTATCCCAGGGGCTACTACCCCTGCCTGATTTGCCACTAACAGGTTGAGGGGCCTGGATCCAATGGCGGGTGCCTCCACCCAGAGGTCAGGGTTTGCAATAGTTAAACTAACTTGGTCACAGCCCTCTGGGACACTGCAACCCCCCTTTCTTCCCACTAGTGGCCCACACAATATATCAGAATTACCTTCACAGTATACACTTACCCCCAGGTCTGGTTCCGGCACTGGGACCTCCTGTGAAATGAGATACAGTGCAACAATCACAGTACAGTGCTAACATAGACAAATACCTCAGGCAGTATAACTTTGCTGAAACAAGCAGCTCTGATTTATTTGGGGATATAACAAGGACAGGGAAATCAGGTTAATTGCTTATCACTCTAATAATCACCTATGGCTCTGTGCACAGGCCTATCCCTATCAGTTACTGTCCCTGGTACCCAAGCCTGAGTAGCTTCAGTCCAAACCCGTGGCAGCTGGTGAGGCCCTTTCACACAGAGAAAAGGAGGAGAATTAAACAGTCAGCAGTACGATGGAATTCCATTTGGATTTAATGTGGCAATTCAACAGGAGCAACCCTGAATTAGTACTCACGACCTCCAAATAAGATAGGGTCCTTCAATGTCAGCAGGGCTCACGAGGTACACAAACCTCTTCACACATCCATATAAAAGAAAGTACTATACCAGGCAGGCTGCATCTGTATCGATGGCAATTGCACAATACCGGAGAACACAGCAGATTCAGTTCCTACTGACACGAGTGCAATTTTCAGCAATTCTTCCAGTCTTCTACAGGGGTGAGCCTGGTTTCTACTCTTCAGAGATCCTTTGATTCTTTCACAGGGCGGATTCAGTCTAACAAGCTGTTACACAAGCTGCAGACGAACTCTGGGCCTTACACGTTTTTGACTAAAGACACGCACTGAAAAGCACAGAGCTCCTTCCTTCACTGCCAAAGCTCAACTGAACTCCAACTGCTGAAACCGGGCACTTCCTTTGAGTTCCTCCCAGTTCTTGACTGGATTGGCTATCACTCACAATAGACTGCTGCTGTTGGTCAAAAGGCACTGAAGTCTAAACTACATCTCCCAGAGTCACTGCCATACAATCCTCTTGTGGCTGGCTCAGATTATGAGTCCAAGTTCTGATTCGTCAAGGCATCATTTTAGAGCTAGCTTACCCACACTGATTGGTCCAGTTCAGCAGTTCAAAACTAGAATGGGGAACTAGCAGACACAGTTCTGACTGCAAGAAGCAGGTTAGACAAACTGTAATTTCATTATTACTCTAAATAATTTCTGGCAAACAGTTACATCTTTCAGATAGGTTCCTTTGCACTCCTAGTGACTGCAAAAATGAAGTGAATTGGCAGCAGCTCGAGTGGTACTCGAGAAGCACACAGTCCCCCATACAAACTAATTATGTCTGCAAGCAGACAGCTCTTAAAGACAGTACCAGAGGCTCTAAAACACTCACTGATAAATGGCTTAAATGCCAAACACCATTCAGGCTTGGAGCATTCAAACAAGCTCCTGAAGTCTTTTGGGAACCCCCATTTGCAGGGGGTTACACCCCCTTCCTGGCCTGGGAAAGCTTGACGTCCAGCGTCAAGCAAGTACCCATAAGTTTCAACTGCAACCATATACATTTGCATTAGGCTCTACATGTAATCATCAGTCAATATATCCTTTTACCAGAACACATTTCTGAAACATTGCAGTCGTCACTCTTTACAGGTATTACATACACATTGTACCATAACTCAAGTTATTACCTCTTGTACATGAAACCTGAAGAGAGAGGGCCCTTCCTATCAGTTACCTTGGGGCTGGATGGGGCAAGGGCACCATATGAAGGCAACACAAGTAACTTGGAGTTAGCACTGATGCTCAGTTTGGGCAATGAGCTCGGGGACACATACACTCCTTTATGGACAACATTGAGGAGGCAAGTCCACAGGCCTCCCAAGTGGAATCATAACTGGGGTGCACCACAGGCTTTAGCTCAGTCCAGTCTTTCTAGGGGGAACTGTTATAGTCTCTGCACTCTGAGCCTCATTTTCAGCATTGTCCTCACTTGTCAGAGTTCCATGGGGTAGAGAGGCTAGAACCTGGGGCACTTTCAGCTCCAGGAGTTACAGTTTCTGAGTCCACAACATTTGGCTCGCATGGAGGCTTTGGACACTGGCAGTGGACTGTCAGGGCCTCAAAATACTCTTCTTGTTCAAGTTGTATCACCAGTCTGCCCCAATTTATCATTTTCCCTCCCTGAAAGCTCAAACAGTTCAACCATGCAATGATTCCATTTCATCTGATCTGATGCTTTGCACTTCACTTTCTGGAGCATTGGCTCCAGGGATGAAGCTGGGGAGCTTAGACAGTCCAGGAAGGCCCAGCTTTGTCTCCAGTATTGACTAGGGATTGCCCAGAACAATTGACTCAGTTCGAAGAAGGATAGTATTCAAGTCACTCTCACTTTCTTCCGATGTGGACTGACAGTCATACTCAACTAGGACTTGTGGAGGAACACTTTAACTTTGCTTCTGTAGGTGCAGACTTTCTTGATCTTTTCTTGCAGCAGCTCTAGTCACTGGTCCAGAGGGCATCTTCTAGGGGCTCAGACTCACAAGCATTTGTCCAATGGGCAGTAAATGACTATGCATTGTTTTTACATCTTTTGAATTATTCTCAGACCTTACTTTGTACACTGGCAGATCATCTAGTTTGCCCACTACAATGTGAGGAGATGGTGCCATCTGTCAGCAATCTTGTACTGCCATGCAGTCCCAGATTTCTTAGCAATACCGATCTCCCTCCTGGAGTTCCTGAGCTTTCACCTTTTTATCATACCTTTCTTTGTTGCCAGATTTCTTTTAGGCAGCCATGGTTTGAGCCAGTTAGACGTGCATGAGTTAGCTGGGCCTTTAACTTTTGCACATATACTGTAAATAGTTGTCAGCTTGAACCCCATCAGGAGAGACCCCAAAACACACATCTACTGGTAAGTAGAGCTTCTCTTCCAAACATCAGGCGGTAGGGGGAGAATCCAGTGGCATCACTTTTAGTGCAGTTATAAGCATGTACCAGGGTGCTAATTTGTTGGCTCCATCTAGGCTTGTCCTTTGGGTGCAGGGTGCCTAGCATATCTAGCAAAGTGCGGTTGAAACGTTCAGGCTGTGGGTCCCCCTGGGGGTGGTGAGGAGTGGTTCTGGACTTCGCACTCCCCACAGAAAGCATCTCTTTGATCAGCGACTCTCAAAGTCTCCCTCAAAGTCAGAATGGATTCTTTGTGGGAGCCCCATAGTGGCAAAAGTTTTCTACAAGTACTTTGGCTACAGTGGATTGCTTTCTGGTCTTTGGTGGGGAAAGCTTGGGCTGTCTAGGTAAGTAATTGGTGACCACCAACACATTACTGATATTTCTTTGATCTGACTCCAAACTTAGAAATCAATACAGACCAGCTCCATGGGTGCACTGGTGGTTATGTTAACAAGGGGCAGCCCTCTGAACAAAAGCTTTCCTCTGTAAGCAGACTACAAGATTGAATGTGTTGCTCCACATCAGCCCCATCTTGAGGCCAATAGAATCTGGATCTCACCAAGTCAAGTGTTCTGTCTATACCAAGGTGCCCCATGTGGTTGTGCAAGGACCTCAATACTGAGTCTCGAAGGCAGTGGGCAGCACTGTTGTTGTTTGTCTACTTGTCCCCCTCTGCTACTGTTTCTCTGTATAACAGTTTATTGATCAGTTTCTCAACAGGACCTTCTTTGTATAACAGTGCAGTTCTCAAATCAGTGGGCGTAATTTGGACACATCTTTTCCTGCATAGAGGCTTCTAAGCTGCTTTGATCATGGGATCGGCGAGAGTTGGAGGCCAGCAGACCACTGTCATTGTCCAGCTGAGGCAGTGCACCAATGTCTATTGCAGAAAAGTGGCAATAAGCAGCACAGGTATGCTAATTCTCAGAAACCCCAAGCAATCCACCATACAGTCCACTGCGTCCGTGGACATTGTTCCTCCCTGTCAAACTTCCGGCAGAGTGCCGAATGTCAGACTCTGCCAATCGGACCCAATCATTCTGGGAACAGGCCTCCGGGAGAAAGCATCAGCATCTGTGGTTCAGACCTGCTCGGTGATAGGAGCATAGTCATATATAGATAATGCAGAAAGCGCCACCTATGACCAGTGGCATCCAACTTAGCTGAGGTCTGCACATAGGGTCAAAGGATTATTGTCAGTTTTACTAGTATTTTAGCCCCATACAAGTACTCATGAGTTGGTCAGCAACAGCCACTTCAAAACTAGGAACTCTAACTTATGTACAGGATAGTTCTTTTCGGATGAGGTCAGGCTACTGGCAAAGGCCACTGGTCTCAGGCCATTCTCGTGCTCTTAATATAACACAGCCCCAACCCTTGCAAGCTAGCATCAGTGTGTGCAGGGGCGTAGGTTTTCTTGGATCGGCATAGGCCAGCACTGGAGCATAGGTGGTTGATATATGATCTCATGAAAAGGTCAGTCTCACAATCAGGAGTCCAGCGGGCCCCAAATACCTTTCTTTCGGATGAAAATACACTCTTTCAGTCTTGAGGATGCTGACTTTAGTATTTTTTGTGGGTTGGGATACCCTTGAGTAAGGTTAAGTAAAGGCGGATCACTCTTGAATAGTCCTGGTGAGCGATAACCACAGAATCCAAGGTCTTTGCAGTTCTTTTAGATTTTGGGCTGTGGCCAGAGTGGTCAAGGCCTCCAACTTTACTTGGGTGGGTCTATTCCCTCGGTGGATACTATGTGTCCCATGCTTTACTGATGTTTGAAAAAATTGACACTATATCAATGGACAGTTTAAGGCAAAGTCCTCCAGTCGGTCCAATACATTAAATAATCTGCTCTCATGTTCCTCAGTGAGCTGCCAAACACAATAACATCATCTAGGTATACCAGGCACTCTAGTAAGTTCCATGTCCCCCACTGCAGCTCCATCAATGGGTGGAAAAGTGGCTGGGGCACCTGAAAATCCCTTGAGGCATCCTCATGAATTCATGAGAAATAGCGGACAGATAAGAGCTGTCTTTTCACGGTCCTCTGGGCCACTAGGATCTGATAGTACCCACTGCGGAGATCAGCACAGAGAACCACTTGCTCCCTTTAGGCAGTCAAAGCATCCTGAATCGCGGGCATTGTGTACTGATGAGGATAGTCCGCCGGTTTAAGGTGCGATAATCTACACACATCCTTACTGTTCCATTCTTTTCTCACTACCACAATGGGGAAGCATAAAGGCTTCTAGTTCTTGTATTACACAGCAGCTAACATCTCTTGCAGATGCCGTCTCACATCATCTATGTCAGCAGGTGCCAGGCGTCGAGACCTCTCCACGAAATGGTCTTTTCGTCATGCAGCGGATATTGTGCTCAACTCCTTGCACGCATCCTACATCCCATTCCTTTAAAAAAAACACCTGGTCTCTCTGGGCAAGCTTCTCACTGATCTTCACTTTCCATTCAGCTGGCAGCGGAGTCGCGAAATCAAACAAGTCAAGCGTTACTCTGTCATTCTTCCCTTGAACTCTTGCTGCTGGGTAGCACTGCAGTGTCTGCACAATGCACATTAGCCAGGATGCAACCTCTGTTTACCTCGAATGTCTCTTTCAGACACATTATGAACTTGGACCATTACCCTTCTGGCATAAGTATGGGCTCTAGCGGGCAAAATACTAGGCTTGACCAGCAGTCCTCTGGCAATTTTCCATCGCCTGGTGCATCCAACATTAATATTTTATTCTTAACATCCTTTCTGATACGGACTCTCCCTGTAAGGTACACTGGGCATTTGGAGCCAGGATCAGAGACTCAGGATCCTTCTTCCATACAATTCCGACCGGTTCCTCTGGTTCTGTTTTTTCCAGCATCTCTCTGTGCCTCATAAGGCCTTCTTAATTAAAACCGGAACTCTTAAAAGCTCTACTAGTCTTTGACCCCTGTTTTCATAACACAACTGTGCCAGCCTTCCGAACATATGAGCATTGTTCCAATCAACAAAGGGACACCATCATACAGTCCAGTGGGGGACACACTAAGGCTAGGGTCTCTACTTGTTCAGCCACTCCAGCCACGGAGGTGGGAAAGACAGCCAAATTGGATATACCGGAATAGGGTAGGGCCTTCTCACTAACCCCATACATGCAAGTCCTTTCTAATGGTTGTAAGGGCATGTCTGACAAATGCTTCTGATACCAATCTTGGAACATAATTGTCACTTGGGAGCCACTGTCTAATATAGCTCTTGTAGACACTCGTTCCCTTACAGTGGTCTCCATGGGAGGACCCACTATTCTGGACCAGTCTGGAGGCGGTAGTGGGGCCTGGGCAACTGACCTTGCCACAAAGGACGTGAATTAGCATTTTTGGTGCCCTCACTGGGATCATGTCTGCACCTCTTAACCACTGATTTCTTCTCCAAGCTCTCCTTGTAGCCTATATGCAACTTTGTCAGTGTCTTTTGGGACTGGCATTCCTTTTCATGTTGCCCATCTTTCCACAATTATGAAAACATACTTTCTGGAGTTTGAGCTGGCGGGCGCCACACTGGGGAGCCAGGGGCGAGAATATTACTAACTGGAAACCTTGGTGCCATCTCTGTCTCGGCGTGATAAGCATTTGGAGACATCTAGTCCGTTTCTCCCTTCCATGGTCAAGGAATCGAGTTCGAGCTGTTATCAGCAGGAGATACATGGGTGGGTACCCCACCCCCATAGCAGATGCAGTCGGATATAGGTCAGGGCCGTGCTTGCAGGCGTGGCCTTCATAAAGGGACTGTTTTGAATTCGGATCTCTCTCAACAGTTAGCCCCATTGTGACATATCTTTTTCCTTGTCAGAGCACTCATTGACTGCCAACCTCTGCCCCCGAACTTCACTTGATGGGTCACCCTCAGTCACTTTCGGTCAGTAGCCGCGGCTATTGGTGGAGTCCCTCCCGAGTCGTCTTTCTCAACTCCTCGAATTTCTCATTAACTCATCATAGGAGGTGGGGATTCCAGTCGATCTGCCAGGTGTAACTGAGAGCAACAGCAGTTCTGAGAAGGGGCAGACTTAAGGATCCTGTCCAGCCTGGTTCGGTCCAGTTCAATAGCTGGCAAACTACCTTTTCTGGGCATTCTTGCAACAATTTTCCAGCCGAGATACATACACAGACAACAACTCCCTTGGTACTGTTGTGCATCTCTTACTCTCCACCATAGGTCCTCCATCAGAATCTGGGCTCCCATACACATTCTCCAAGGCCTCAAGATAGGCCTGTGCAGTCGCTTCAGGGTTACTGGCCCGTTTAGCTTGGATGGTAGCCAGGGCGGGACCCCGGAGGCTCTCACTAACCCTCTTCGCTTTTCACCTTCCGAGCATTGCCATTCTAGCACTTGGGGGCAACATAGTCTATCAGGTCTCCAGTCATCCTCCCCTTGGGGGGTGGGGAGGTGCCAGAAGATCCTCAACCTTGGTGAGAGTCGTGACTAATGGCAGGTGCAGAAATAGGAGTCTGCATTGGTTCAGCCACCATTACGGGCACTGGAGCAGGAGAGGGTGTTGGGGGAGGAACACCCCCAGGTGGAAAGAATAGTTTCTTCAAGTCCTCCACAGTTTTCCCCTCTCCCAGCAACCATTCAGCAAATTTCTCCTCAAAAGTTTCAGATAGTGGTGGGGGCTGATTCCCCCCCGGGTCTTTACTGTCCTTAGTTATCACTCTCCAAGCAGTGAGGGCTCCCTCTGGGGTAATGGTCTGTGGCACTTTGGAGCTATCTATGGGATCCTTAAACTCTACTAGGGCCAGGAAAGTGTGGGTGAGCAGATTAGCATGCCGACCCACCACCACAGGGTTTGTAAACCTTCCACCTTGGAAAGTACTCCCTGCACAGTGTCCATTATTGATGCAGGGGATGTCCAGGATAAGCATAGCATTTTGGGGCGATCTCCTCCCAGTACACCACTCCACCAGCCGGTGCACAGCCACTTCTGTCGGGGTACCCATTTTTTTCTTAACAGTGGTTCAGTAATATGGCCACTAGAGGACACACAATCCAGCGGTGCCTCAAGATGTAACCCCTAGATGGCGCTATCCCAGGGGCTACTACCCCTGCCTGATTTGCCACTAACAGGTTGAGGGGCCTGGATCCAATGGCGGGTGCCTCCACCCAGAGGTCAGGGTTTGCAATAGTTAAACTAACTTGGTCACAGCCCTCTGGGACACTGCAACCCCCTTTCTTCCACTAGTGGCCACACAATATATCAGAATTCTTCACAGTATACACTTACCCCCAGGTCTGGTTCCCGGCACTGGGACCTCCTGTGAAATGAGATACAGTGCAACAATCACAGTACAGTACTTTAACATAGACAAATACCTCAGGCAGTATAACTTTGCTGAAACAAGCAGCTCTGATTTATTTAGGGGATATAACAAGGACAGGAAATCAGGTTAATTAGCTTATCACTCTAATAATCTACCTATGGCTCTGTTGCTACGGGCCTATCCCTATCAGTTACTGTCCCTGGGTACCCCAAATACTAGTGGCTAGTCCAAACCGTGGCAGCTGGTGAGGGGCCTTTCACACACAGAGAAAGGAGAATTAAACAGTCAGCAGTACAGTAATTCCATTTTAGTTTAATGTGGCAATTCAACAGGAGCAACCCTGAATTAGTACTCACGACCTCCAAATAAGATAGGGTCCTTCAATGTCAGCTGGGGCTCACTTGAGGTACACAAACCTCTTCACACATCCAATATAAAGAAAGTACTATACCAGGCAGGCTGCATCTGTATCCGATCGCAGTACATGCTGATACCGGGAGAACACACAGCAGATTCAGTTCCTGACAGACCGGTGCAATTTCAGCAATTCTTCCAGTCTTCTACAGGGTGAGCCTGGTTTACTCTTCAGAGATCCTTTGATTCTTTTCTACAGGACGATTCAGTCCTAACAAGCTGTTACACAAGCTGCAGACCGGAACTCTGGGCCTTACACACGTTTTTGACTAAACTGCACACTGAAAAAGCACAGGGCCCTTCCTTCTTCACTGCCAAAGCTCAACTGAACTCCAACTGACGAAAACCGGCACTTCCTTTGAGTTCCTCCCAGTTCTTGACTGGATTGGCTGTCACCCAATAGACTGCTGCTGTTGGTCCAAAAGGCACTGAAGTCTAAACTACATCTCCCAGAGTCACTGCCATACAATCCTCTTGTGGCTGGCTCAGATTATGAGTCAAGTTCTGATTCGTCCAAGGCATCATTTAGAGCTAAGCTTACCCCACACTGATTGGTCCAGTTCAGCAGTTCAAAACTAGAATGGGAACTAGCAGACACAGTTCTGACTGCAAAGAAAGCAGGTTAGACAAACTGTAATTTCATTATTACTCTAAATAATTTCTGGCAAACAGTTACATCTTTCAGATAGGTTCCCTTTGCACTCTAGTGACTGCAAAATGAAGTGAATTAGCAGCAGCTCGAGTGGTACTCAGAGAAGCACACAGTCCCCCATACAAACTAATTATGTCTGCAAGCAGACAGCTCTTAAAGAGACAGTACCAGAGGCTCTAAAAACACTCACTGATAAATGGCTTAAATGCCAAACACCATTCAGGCTTGGAGCATTCAAGCAAGCTCCTGGAAGTCTTTTGGGAACCCCCATTTGCAGGGGGGTTACACGCGACAGTCAGGAGGGGAGAAGAGTAAACAAGGCAGTATAAGCAGGTAAGAAAACAGTGCAAGCAACTATGCTAACTCAGACAGGATTGTATTAAAACAGTAACTCCCCACATTAGCAAGTCCTGAGTAAGTCTGCATCTAAAGCAAGAACAACTGAGACCTCCCAGATCCCACTAGTGTTGTACACTCTCACAGGAACAGAGCACAATACAGCATTTAGAGAACAATTCCCACAGCACTCCCCAGCACTCCCCGGCACTTAAAGTGCTGCTACACATGAGTCCCAACAGCCGACACTATCTTAACGTAACCCCTGCAAATCCAGAAAATGGCTGATGGTGAGGCTGCATGCAAAATAAATCAGTCTCTGCCAGCTAAGAGGCCCGGTGGCTGACAGAAGCCATGAAACACCTCGCAACACTGTGCCTGTTAGGAGGAAGGTGCCTTTACCTATTAAAAGCCCCACATCCACTCCCTGGTCTGAGGTGGTGCAGACTCCTGGTCCTTTGCCTGTGTTTTGAGAGTCGTCGACTGCTGGAGTACTTGTGGTGTTGGGGGTGGGGGTTCTGTGTGGCCTATTAAAAGCCCCACATCCGCTCCCTGGTCTGAGGTGGTGCAGGCCCCTGGTCCAGGGCCTGAGTGTTGAGAGTCGCTGACCGCTGCAGTACTTGTGGCATTGAGGGGTGGGGGGGGGTTCTGTGTGGCCTATTGAAAGCCCCATGTCTGCTCCCTGGTCCAAGGTGGTGCAGACCCCTGGTGGTGGGCCTGAGAGCTATGTTTGAGTGTGCTCTGTAGCTTGTTCCAGACAGCCGGCACAAAGTTACTAATGGCAGAGTTTCCAAAGTGCATAGAGTACAACAGTGTGTCTAGGAGAAGGATATTGCTCTTTCTTAGCACATAAAAGCAGGTGATCCTTTTGTAGAGCTCTAAGATGTATCCTGGTAAGTCGTTAGATAGTATCTTGTAAGTCCATATGTAGAGAGTGTGAAGTCTCCATTTGGCCAGTGAGGTCCACCCAACTGCTGTATAAAGGCTGCTGTGGTGAGTTAATGGTGGTAAGTTCGTAGTGAATCTTAGTGCCCTATGATAAAGTACATCAGGTTTGTTTAGGCAGTTAACAGTACAGTGGCTATAGATAATGTCCAAATAGTCTATTGTTGGTACAAATGTTGCTTGTACAATGCGTGATCTGACATTCATGAGAAAATAGTGCTGATTTCTATAGTAGAATCCAAGTCTGATTTTCAGCTTTTTGTATACTGCATCAATATGTTCCACAAAGGATAACTTGCTATCAATTTTCACTCCTTAGTATTTGTATTTTGTCACTACCTCAAGGTGTTTTCCAAGCAATGTATTGATGGGCGGGGGGGTAAGCTTTGATCTTCGGTTGGTGAACCACATTGCCTTAGATTTATTGCCATTAAGTAGAAGTTTAGATCAGAAGTGGTTCATTTGTAATACGTTGAAAGCTGCCAATAAATCTGAGTGCGTTGTTGATATTTTGGGACCTGAAGTGTAAAGTACCATGTCATGAGCATAGAATTGCAGCTTTGCATTTATAACAATGAAACTCAAGCTGTTTGGTTATAACACGAAGAAAAGTGGTCCTAGGACTGAGCCCTGGGGGACTCCTTTGGATAGTAGAGTGCGTGTTGATAGGAGGTCCTCTGCCTTAACTTGTTGAAAACATCTGGATAAGTAATTAGCAGCCGTAGTAAGGCTGATGTAGAGAAGAGATGGCAAAAGTCATGGAGTACCCTCTCTGAAAATGTAATCTTCAGTAATTCTCTTGTATTCTGAAAGAAAACCTTATCCATTACCACAGGAATACCAACAAATCAAAGGTTCTCGTATAGGATGACTTTCCCAACTAATTTCAATTTTCTACATACTGTACACAATCATGAGTATTTGATGGCGATAATGCCTCTTCTGTCTAGTTTTATTCAATATTGCTGCCAAGTTTGTTTCAAATTTTCATCCTCCCCTCTCGCATTACCAAGAACACATTCCAGGTTATTTGTACCGACAACAATCTTATTCTGTCTGTACTGTACCTACTTTAAACGATTTAAACAATAAAAATTTAAATAGAGATGTTGCAAAATTTGAGGGTTGTGCTACCTCAGAATTCTTTTACAAAAAACTTCTCTGCTGCAACTATCACGGAACAATTTCATCTTGTTTATTAGATAACTGGGTAAGGATACTAGAACATGTATTTCTTTTTCAGAAGTGAACTGGGACCAATGTAGAAAGCCTACAATTGCAAAATATAAAATCAGCAATTACCAGGGCTCAGCTTCACAGGCTTTCCTCTCTGGCCTGTTGTCGGTATGCCACCTTATGTGCACACCCTCAGGCGTATGACTCACATGTGTTAAGGTTGCCCAATGCTGTCTGAGAACTTCTCTCCTCTGGATACGCCTATCTGTCTTTGGTAGCCATGTCTTCTGTGAGCAGTATCACTGCATGGAGCATGGAATTCATTCCATACTCAAGATACTACAGGAAAATAATCTCTCTTAACTGATTATTTACAGAGTTTGGTTCAAGTAAGATGTATGTAAACACAGAGTTCTATCCCTGAAAGTTGTAACCTGAACATGGTTCACAGTCATCAGAGTTGGATATTGTTTACCACTAGGGCCACCGGAGGGGGGGAGGGGTGCTCAATGGGTTGAGGGCAAAGCTGTATATCTTTTTATTACTTATGTTGTTGGGGGAAGAGGGGGAGATACAATGTTACAAAGGTGGAAAAAAGAGTTTTATTGTTTTTGTTTCTTTTTTTCAAAGCAGGTACACTTTGCAAAATCTACACAGTTTTTCCATGCAGACTTCAGCTTTTCACAAAAGGGTGAATTTTATTAACTTTTTTTAATTCACAGCAAAGACCACAGTCTGCAACCTTTGCCCATCTCTATGACTAAAAATAATTAAGCAATAAGGCATAACCAGGGGTTAGATTGACAGACTGTTAATTATCACTTAGGGGTATAGTGTGGCACGAGGCATAGCCGAGTGCCATTTGCCCATGGGAGATTGACTGTTAATCTAACTCCAAGTAGTGCCTTATTGCTATTATAAAAACATACTCCAAAAGAAAAGTGGTAAAAGAGTACACTTTGAATGTTTGCCTCATTGAGAGGGAGATGAATAAATAAGTTAATTCACCAGCTGTTTAAGAATGCTGTTTCAGAATCAGAATGCACCATTCCCAGCCATTCAGCAGTGCTAGAGGATGGATTGGAGACAGGAATAATTCATGCACCATAGTGATCAGCCTGTACATGACAGTGTAACAGAGATTAATGTAGGGCTGACGGAATCTTGACAGCCAATCAGGGACAAAAACCTGTGCATGTCACTGTAGCCAAAAGTGAAATTCCATTTCAACCACAGCAAAAAAAGCAATTATACTGTAACAAAAGGGTGCACACACCAACTTAAAGAAAACCACTATATTATTCCAGATTCACCAGGATGCCAAACACCCACTATGTAGCACCTCCTAACAGAGGCCTCATCAGGCCCCCTGATGAAGCCTCTGTTAGGAGGTGCTACATTGGGGGGGGGGGGGTTGACATCCTGGTGAGTCTGGAATAAAATACTGATTTTCTTTAAGTCAGAGTGTTCACTCTTTTTTTGTTTTGTTTTTACAGCCAATCAGAATGGAGCATTTCTGAGACCTTTGTATAATAATAATAATTTTATCTTAATGAGCACAAATACTCCTTTGAAGGCTACACCTATCTGCAATTGTGATCTCTGACTCACTGTGTATAATGAACCAAATGACCGAACCTTATTCTAATTTCCTACCAAATCATCCCAATACTGACTATTTAGAAATACTGTATGCCTAGGCTGCCACTTATGCTTGTACACGGAAGGCAGTGTGATCAAGTTGTTAGAGCACAGAGCTATGAACCAGCCAGTCACATGTTTACTGTGGGACTTTGATCGATTAACTTAACTTTTCTGGACTGCAATTGTCTCACCCGTCGCACTATATAGAAGAAGAAGGCATTGAAAACAAGACCAGGATCTCAGTTGGGTTAGTTAGCTTATGTAAGTAAATTACAAAATAAAATATAAAACTTAGATAACTGAGTTTGTAATATAAGGTGCAATATCAGATTTCTTAAAGGTCCATTACTAATTCCCCTAAGTAAAAACATAAACAGAATACCATTTTAAATAGGTAGTCTTGGTACTGGTATTCTTTGATTCTGTAGCCCCTGTGTGCTGATGAAGGGTTAATAGCCAGGTCCACCCTTTCTGGCTGCCTGCCAGTAAACAACTGCCACAGGTAATAACAAACTCTTGTTAGAGCCAGCATGGCTGCTATGCCATTTTAAGAGTGCTCACAGCACTCCCGGAACAAAATGCAGTTTTGTTTCACCAGAAAAAGAGCCTGCCATGCCCAAAATAGCCACCGTGAGCTCCATGCACATGCGCAACTTCACTGCTACTGCGGAAGTGAACTCACGCAAGCGCAGCTGTGGTAGTGAAGTCATACATGTGCACTGAGCTCATGGTGGCCATCTTGGGCATGGCAGGCTGTTTTGTTTTCCCCAATGAAATGAAAGTGACAGGCAGCAATCAAATAATGCACCCGTGGCAAGAGACGCTACTGCGGCTGTGGAGGGGATGGGCAGTGAAGAAACAACAGTAAAGCACTCACTGCAGCACTGCAGAAGAACAGAGGGAAGAAATCTGGGTACATGCTTCCACTGTCCCTTCTCTCTTCTGTGTGATAGCACTACGTCAGCAGGGTTTTGCCCATGCAGCTGTAAAAAGGGAAGTGAAGCCAGTTCTAGCTGAAGGGAGAGAAAGCTTCAGTTTTTCATCTGCTGCAAGCACTAGCTGAACAGGACAGGCTGCCTGCTTGTTCTACATACTCCAGGGAGTTCCAGGGTTGACTTTTCCAGGATCTGAAGTGAAGCTACAACAGGGTGGTTGCTGAAGTGGTGGAAACCTTATCCACGGGTGCCCTCCAGGGCATAAAAGTGGGTCACCCTGCTGGCCATACCAGAAATGAGAGAGAGAGAGAACAGAAGAGTCATGCATCTTGTTCTATAAGGGAATTGCTGCCAGTCCTATAGGAAAACAAGGTACTGAGGGATACCAGAGTGAGCCCCCAGACAGAGTCATCATAAGGCTGTACAGAGAAGGAGAGATGGTAGGGTGTGGGGGGAGAGAGAGTGGGAGAAAGGAACAGTAAGGTAAAAGGAACTGTGAATTTAGTACTGAGGAACCCCTTCAGGATCATACCAATTAATTGAAGCAAAAGGAGCATGTCAGAGGATCAGAGGTGTTTATTCTGATCTCAGCAGGATGGAGGTTGGTGCCTTATAGGAGCAGTTTGATGGTGCAGATGGGGATTCAAGAACATCATCCAGCTTCCTATTGTACAAGTATGCCAATGGAGCTCACAAATGTGTGCTGAGCTCCACTGACAAAGATATTCTTGTTGCCCTGTGATTTCCCAGAATGTTTATCTGCTTGGTTGACCTGAGAATGATGGTAGTGTATAGTAAAGCAGATCAGTGTCAAAACTTCAGGAGTGCTATCAGCCTCAGTTCAATGTGTCATGCTGTGCTGCCTCTATATGGGAGCAACTGTCAGAGGCAAAGGAAGCTGTGAATTTGTTTAATAACCCCCCTACTGCTAGACTACAAACTTTGTGAGGACAATACATTAATGTGTTTGTTTTTAAATGTTTAAGGTATCCCTCTTCTGCCTCCATATGCCCATGGTCCCATTACAGACTGAAGAAGCACTTTTGACCAATCTGAGCCCTCCTTTCCCATGAACATCAGGAACTTTTATTCTGTAAACAGGTATGTTGTGGAAAGGTTTTCACATTTTTAATATAATATTTCTCAGTCAAGATCAATAATATATTAATACCACTGCTGAGACAACTCCTACAGTTGTAAGGGTGGTCTCTCTTGCATTCTTGGGGTATCAGAACCCCTTAACTTCAGTTTGCAGTTTTTATACCTTAAGAATGTAAGTGAGATCACTCTTATAACTGTAAAAATGGTCTCAGCAGTGCTATTCACATACATTTGAGACCTCAAAAAGAACAAAAAAAAACCAACTGGCTGGCCCCTTCCTATGGTGGACAGCCCCTTAGTATCAGACATCCAGGGGTTGGCTATAATTCTGTATAATTCTGTAGATATTTGCCTAGCTTTACGTTTTCAAATGAATGAAATGTATTATTTCATTTAAACTAAACAAATAAGCAAATAACTCCTCTTCCAAGCTGTGTCAAACTGGCCCATCAGGATACGTAGAAATGTCCAGGTGCGCCCCAGGCGTGCTACTTCCCACCGTGAAAACACTGCACATTCTTTCCATATATCACCTATTTTCTAATTAAATGGAGTTTTTCAATGTCTGCAAGATAATATAAAATGAAAGCAGAGAGCAAGTGTATCATACTGAAGAGGAATGTTGATCTGCATGCATCAGCCATGGGTCCCTAATCTATTTTCCCGGTGGGCTCCCAGTACCAAGTTTCCAAATGGATCCCTTGCACCACAGTCCACCACTGCTTTCCAAAAGGATACAACTGTTTCATAATACAAACTGACTTTACAATCCTACAAATTTCATTGCTGTAAATACATCACCTGACAGTTGATTAATTCCTTTATTTAATTACCAGTTAGGTTACTGGTGAAGCTATATTCTGAAGCTAGCAGTGACATTAAGTCAAACTATAAAAATCACTATACTGTAGGTTGTCTACCAAATCAGGCTACTGACTCACCATGTCAATAGCTGTTAGCTGAGCTACATACAACCTGTGCAAGAAGCAGCCCTGCTGGCACTCCCTGTCTAACTAGTTGAGCAGCATGCAACCTGTGCAGGAAGCAGCAACCTAACCCTTTGTTAAGGAGGCAGCCTGATGGTTAATGGGGATCTGTAATGAAGTAGAACTGCAGACCAGGAATGGATCCACGATGGGTGCTCGACAAAATTTTTGTCGAATGCCCCGTCAGCGACACCAGCAGGTTGACTGCATTCTGCAGTCAGCTGCCGATGCCCACAGGTTGACTGTGTTTTCTTTGGGGGGCTTGGCCCCCAAAACCCCCCACATGGGGGGCTGCGCCCCATGCACCCCCCTTAAGGATTGTCAACTCCGAGTCGGAGCTGATTGGGGGGGTGCAGGACCCCCGACAGACAGTGTCTGGTGCCAGCAGGTTTCCCACAGTGGCTTGATGCTGTAGTCACTGTGGGGGACTTCGCTGGCGAAATGTCGCTGTCGGGGGGGGTAACCAACCAGGAACTACTTTAACAAGTGGTTGCACTGTAAATCATCAAATTCTTCATCATTTTCCGCAGTTTAAAAACCCTCTGGTCTCCAGGGCATGTGTGTATGCTGACTCAATGTACACAGAAGCCATGTAAGGCCTCAGCCATTGGCCTTGTTTCTGAAAATGCAGCTGGAGTGTGCTTTAGTTCACCATACACCCTTGCCCTATTGTGGCTTGTTGTTACTTATATCTTTTCTTTTTTACACTGTGAATTATGTGGAGCATTTTTCTTGGGTAATATTTTCAGGCAAACCTCTGAGTCACTGTATATTTCCTCATTATCTTACACGGCTGATGCCAGAACTACAGGAGTAATGGAAGTACATTACAATTCACATTAAAGTGTTCTGTCAATGAGCTGGGTTTACATTGTTTTTTAAAAGCTGGAAATGCATTGGCAAATTAGTGTGTTGTTTTTCCAACTCTAAACCAGCTGAAGAGCAACTTGTATCAAACGTTTTTTCAACGCAATTGGAATGCACCTAAAGTTCTTTCATAATGTAATGACAATTTGAATTCCAACTTTTTGGCAACAGTTTTTAAAAACCTCTGTGCTAGATCCAGCAACACTTATGAAATTTATTGAGAAATGCTTAAGCAACTAGTTGGTGATACAGTTTAATGTAAATTGCACTGTATTTTACTACTGTGGGATATCAAGTAAAACTAGCAACCATAGCTCACTCAATATACTCCAGTTTTCTAATGTGGTTGTGAAGAACATTCTTCTGTAAAATAAGACACTGTGGGCCTGATTCTTAGTAGCAGAGTGGGGGACTGCAAATCGTGGCACAACCACCCCACCCCATACTTTAGAGCTATCCACAAAGTCATAACATAGTCATTGGACGAGGGGGGGTCCCAAATCCACTATTTTGGAAAGCTAATTAGGGTCTCAAGGTATTAATGGGTGCAGACAGGGCTTGGACCCATTAACACCTGCTTGACAACTCCCTTGACTTCTGTGCTGTAGCAGAGGTGTTGTTACAGATGTCGTCCCCAACCTCTGACCCACACCTCAAGGCTTGCTTGTGGGCCAAAGTGCCCTTTTATGTTCTGTGCCTCCTCTGGTCCTCCTGGGGGTACAGTGGCCCCGACTCCCTAGCTCCAGCCCAAGTAAAGGTCTCTGACATTTGGCAGATTCCCCCTCCCCAGCCCCTTTCCCCTGTAGGGCAGCTTGGGTTGTTTTGTCCCTTGCTGATAATCATCTCCTGCCGGCACTGTCATTGTATGGCACTCTTCAGTGACACCCTTAGAACCAGTTTTAGACAGCAGCTCTAACTGAAGGGTGAAAATAAAATATTACTACATCTGTGGAGGTTCACCATGCTCTATGGATGGCCCTGCAGACCATCTGAATGGCAACCCTTGCCCCCTTTTCTATGCAGCTGCAAAGCACTTTTTGATGACTCAGGGAGGGTCTGTATAGGACTGCCATAGAATTGTTGTTGCAACGATTTTGTGATGGTCTGTTGTGACTGTGAAGTCAGTTAAAATAAAGCCTCAAGTAAAATGATTTCATAAAATTTATACTATGTGTAAGTATGGTACCTTTGGTTCATATGGTCATAAGAGTGACTTACCTGACTGAGTCCTTTGGCTGCCAGAATAACTCATCTGACTTCCAGTTCTCTCACTCAGAGAACTGTGAGAAAACATTGATGACCAGAAGAGACTCGGTGACTGTTCATAGAGAGATGTGTAATATAAAGGGAGTCATGTGAAACAAGCCTATGATTCCATCGATGGGTTCTGAAGAAAGCAATAAGTCACACCAGGGTGGGTATTGTAGGGAACTGAGCATATAACTATTTGTATACATAAAGTATGATGCAACTCTAAAGGAATACTGCTATTTCAGGTCCTGATACTGATCCTGCAGATCTAGCCAGTATTGCAGCTTTTTACTTTTTTGATACAACTGAAAATATGGCTGTCTACCATACTTGTGCCACCCCCAGAACATTGTGTTTGTTTACATTCCTTGATCTACTTCTACAGTATACTTGTTGAAAAGGAACACCCGACACACAGTCTAGCCACTCACGATGCAGTGAGAGAAACACTACTGAATTATGAGTGGCTGGATTGTGAGCTTGTCTTCCCAAAATTCTGAAAGATGCAGTGGGATTTGAAACAAAATGTGGTTTAATAGGATTACACCTATGCCCAGTTTTCCACTTTTACTAAGAAAAAGGAAACAGTAAACAACCAGTTATATCAATATATCCGAACGAAGATGAGCAGTCGTAAATGTCTTTTAAACTATGGTACTGTAGAAACAATATGAGGTAAATGGACCAAAAATCTCCCTTAAAATTACCTTTAGTGTATTTTAATTTAACTATTGCTGCTTCTATATTATACTGTCCCCCAAACTCTCTTACAACTTGTGCAGCATATCAATGAGGTTATCCCAGCATGTAAATAATAAGTACAACAAATTAAATATAAAAAATGTTACTAATGTATTTTAAGAATGCCTTATAACAATGCTAATGAGTTATCTTTTCCTTGTTTTTAATTTTTTTATTGCACTATGGCCAACCATGAAATTTATTAGGTTTTTGCTTAACCAACTTGTCAATTTTCGAGTTCTGACCATGAATTACTCAAGGACCTAATAATATTACAGTAAAGCACATGCTCGGTCTGTTTACATTTCTATTACCTTAAAAATGCTATAAAATGTTCTATTATCCTTTTTGTTTCTTAACGATTTCTGGAACAAATTCACACAGCTGAGATCAGTGCAACTACCGTACCAGAGGTAGGAAATGGTTTCAGAAACCTCCAGCCCAATTAGGATATTATCACACTATAGGGTCTGGTAAGATTCCATAAACTTAGCAGGGATGCCAATTTTCAGATTGGTGTCTGTTACGGTTTCTGAGTAACACATATTTTCAAACAGTGATTTTGTGCATTAAAGAGGGGGTTAACTTTACTATTGTGTAAACTACTTCTTTTTTCTTCCATAGAAATTAATAATGGAATTTGTAGCAAGTGAAGACCTCTTATGCAGCCAAGAGATCTTCGCGTACTGCAAATTATAAGTGTGTCTGTATTTCAATTTCTTTAATGTTTATTTTGCAGTCTGTAACATATTCTATATAAAAACAGACATCCAACCACTGCACATTGACCCCATAATGTTAAGCCACAAAGGCATTTAAAATAAACTGCTAAGGCATTTTTTTCCTGTGCTCACACTGTACATTAGAAAAAAAATACTAGTTCAATGCTGCATGTTTCTCTTCTCATGTCATAGAGCTGGTCCATGCAGTCCTGCAAGCAGAATCTCCAAATGCCAAGTGCTCTGGCAAGAGGAAGACAGCGGGGACAACACAACAATTGCAGAGCTGTTTTGGGATTGCTATCTTCCAGTGTACAGACTGTGTGTGCTCTGCTCGTAGCACTTCCATCTGTTGCCATGACCCCTGAAACTGGGACAAACACAACTTCAAGTGATACGATATTCACTGGAATCGATAAGCACTTTACTGCACATGATTGGTAAAAAGGAATTGTTTTCTCATGTTCTAGTACTGTGTGTTCTCTTTACACCTATCCATCTTCTCTAAATGCCACCCATCTACAAAAGACTGTTTCACTACGTGCCGTAAATGTAATCAAGATAATGAAAAATATGAAAAAAAAATCCTGTCGGGTTTGTCTGTGAGCTGCGGTAGGTGGGGGGAGGATAGGTTAATAATTCAGTCTATGTTGTTGATGTCCAGCAAGCTGGAATTTGGCAGTGCAGAAGTTCCTTAAGAACATTGGAAGAGTTTCTGTGTAGCTGACAGAAAAAAAAAAAGAAATGCTTAATAAAAAAACCTACCGGGTCATAATGTTGTACGATTAATAGCGTACCACATTATGGCTAGCACAAAACAGTGCTGTCCATGACAGCGAATGGTGCAATACCAAGTATACTGCTGTATGTGGCACTGCACCATTCACACAATCCCAGGCAGAGGATAAGACCTCTGCCAGGACTGTGTTCTGTTGAGCAGCTGACATGGCTCACTGGACTGCGCCCCAGCAGCAGGAACCCAGGCGCTGCATCTGGGACCTGGTTTGATTCCTGGTCCCTGATATTTTATTTTATTTTTTACAATATTGCGTGCTCCCTGAGTAACCCCGGAGTTGAGGAATCCCAAGTGAGGGGTTCAGGGTGCAAAAGCCCCATGTAACTGAGGGGTGTATGGGCAGAACCCCCCACAGAAAAAGACTGATGCTGGCAACAATCGTGCTGTATTGGCATTGCGATTTTGCCATGCGACATA
Source organism: Neoceratodus forsteri (assembly GCA_016271365.2). Lineage (NCBI taxonomy): Eukaryota > Metazoa > Chordata > Ceratodontiformes > Ceratodontidae > Neoceratodus > Neoceratodus forsteri. The sequence continues at coordinate 38,922,509 of CM057459.1, forward strand.
ATGTCTTGCGACATTATGACCCCATGCCATAAGAAGAGACTGGTGTGTATGAAAAGCTTCTTGGCTAATCTAAAGTGTCATTGGGTATCTTCTTAGTGTTCCAGAACCCATCAGCTTCACTTTGTGGTTCTTGAACACTAAGAAGTCATACAAGGACAATCTTGATTAGCTGAGAAACATTCTCATAGTATATGGCTAGCCATTGTTCTATATAAAAATATGTCTACTCAAAATCCTTGTTGTGCACATTCCAAACAGTTCAAATGTCATACCATTGGAAATGCCACATTCACCACACACCCAGGAGCTTACTAACCACCCAGTGCCATAATTGTACCTTTTAACTTGCAAAACTATTTACATTTAATTTCGGCTACAGAACAGCTCAGCACCAAGTAAGGATTCTGCTGTATCAGGCACTTCCTGAAGTACTTCCTATTGCTGGACTTTCATCTCGCACCGAACTGTTCGATGATAGATGTTAAATTTCCAAACTTCTACAAGTGAAAAGTTACAACTCTGGGTACCATGTTGGTAGTAAACATAAGCAGTTGGATGTCGGATGAGTTCATTTCTTCTTTAAAGAAACTGCACATTTGTTACTCGGGGAGATGCTTCTGTGACTTCCGTGTAATTCATTTATTTATTTACTTATTTATTTCTTTCAAACGTTTTACCAGTAAAGTCATACTGAGCTGGTATCAGCTCATTTCCAGATGCGACCTGAGAGAAGGGAAGAGAATAGATCAGAACAAATACAAAGTACAATGTACAAAAATAATACAATAATATGGAAAGAAGTATGACAAAATATACAAGAATGCTTAAAGAATAAAATGACCATAAGCAGCATAACAAAACGCGAGTCACAGGGAGAAATGACTGATACTAGAGGAGTAGGGCAGTGCCAGTATCAGTGTGAGGTGGACTGCAGGTGGGTGACAGAATTCAGTCCATCCCAATATCAAATGCAACTGCAGGAGTGAATAGAGAAATCACAGATGAGAGGTTTCAGAGCAAGAAACAAAGGAGCTGAGTAAATGGAAGGGGAACAAGAGCCCCGTAGTTTAGGGAAGTGGAATGAGAAGGCAGCTTGGCCAGCAGTAGCTTTTATTGGTGGGACAGCAAGAAAGCAAAAGCAAATGTTGCAGAGGGTGTAAGAGGTAGAAGGGGGAAGAGGAGAGAAGCAAGATACAAGGGGAGAGAGTCAAAGCAATATTTGGAGATAAAGGAGGCACAGTGGGTGAAGCTCCTGGCATCAAGGGAGGGGAGAGGAATGCATACAAAGTACAGTGGTGAGTACGCAGAGGTTTGTGAAATGCAAAGTGACAAAAAGAATGAAAGAGGGGGGACCAGCCTAGCTACGGTTGACTTTGGAGCGGCACTGTTAACAATGTCTCTGTAGTCAAAAATGGTGAAAATGATCTTAGTGAGTATATCTGTATGTGCAGCAAGCGGGATGCTTCTTTTAGTTCCATATAGTGTTTCAGGTTTGGGATGAAGCTTCTTGGGGATAGCATTCACATGAACAGAAAAATTAAACTGATGATCCAGCCAGACCCCATAGTACTTAAAGGAGGAGACATCTTCACTAGATGCACCATCAAGGATATGAAAGGAGGGAATGGGGGAGACTCTAGTGAGCCTCTGCCTAGTGCCAAGAGTCATACTGACTGTTTTCTTAGCACTGAGGAATAACCAGTTTTCTCAGAACCAGAGCTGGATGCTGCTAAAGTCCTGTTGGGGCTGATTCATGAGGTCAAGGGCAGAGTAGCCAGTGATAAAGAGTACTATATCATCTGCATACATATGAATGGACACAGAGGGGCAGGCATTGGGGAGGTCATTTAGAAAAATGGAGAAGAGGATTGGGCCAAGGACAGACAGTTGGGGGACACCTGAGCTGATAGGGAGTGGGGGGGAGAAAGAAAGTCTCCAATACAGACAGCTTGTGACCTTCCCTCAAGGTAGTAGCAGAACCACTCAACTGAAGAAGTACAGAACCAACTGTCTTAAACTTGTCCTGAAGAATGGTATGGGGAACAGTGTAGAAAACTTTGGCTAAGTCAACAAAAATGGCTGAAGTGCAAGGTCCTGATCCATGCCAGAGACAATAGTATCAGTGAGTTGGAGGTGGAGTGTGACTTTCTACAGCCAGACTGGAAAGGAGTGAAGAAGGAGGTTGAGTCAAGAAAAGGGGAGATCTGGGAGAGAACAGGGTGTTCCTGGAGTTTAGCCAGTGTGGGAAGGTGAGAGATAGGATGGAAGTTACTGGGGGAAAAGAGGTCTTCCCCTTTAGGAAGGGGAATAACAGGAGCAAACTTCCTAGAGTTAGGAACACAAGATAAGGAGAAAGAGAGGTTGATGAGGTAGGTGGTAGGGAGGGCAATGGCACGAGCAGAGAGAGATAGAGGAGTCTGGGGTCAAGATCAACAGGGCTCCCACCCTTGTGTGGATTTAGAGCCAAGAAGGCCTTAAGAGCATCAGCAGGGGTAATGGATGAGAAAGAAAAAAGGGACAAGGGGGTAGTAGGACAGGTAGAGGAGGAAGGTGAGACAGAAGAGAAGAGAAGAGAAGAAGAAGAGAGATAGGGAGAGAAGGAGGAGGAGGAAGAGAGGAGTGATAAGGTGCAGGAGGTGAAAAAAGGAACTGAAAGATGAGACAACTGCGGGGGGTCAGTATACCCATCTTGAGAACAGGGAGAGGAGAATGGGTCAGAGGGGAAAAGAGTGTATCAATTACTTTTGAGAACTTTGCATGGTGATTAAGGTTGTTCTGGAGTGTGGATGCAAAGTGTTTAGCTTTTGTAAGACTAGTAGCTTTAGTATGGACATTATAAAGTGTCTGGTAATTAGCAAGACCAAAAGTTGAGCCAGAGGACTTGTATGTCTTCCAGGCAAGGTCACATGCACAGTGGCAAGCCAGCAACTTGGCTAAGATCTACTGGAGATGTAAACCTTGGACCCTGGTTCTTCTGGGGGGGGGGGGAGCGGGTGATGATCCCAGACAGTCACAGACAAATTTAGAGGTGAAGAATTTGAGGGCATTGTCCACATTGTCAGCTGCAGAAATAGGGGACCAACTGGTAGATATCAGGTCAACATGAAGATGGGACAACTCCAGCAACTAGAAGAACCAGATCTAGATGAATTTGTGGTGAGCTTTAGGATGATGAATCTTACGCACGCAGTAGACCATATGGTAGTCACTGAGGGCATCAGGAAGGGTACTAGCATGCACAATAAGATGCAGAATGAGAGGAGAGGACCCAGTCCAAGAGGTAGTGATTTAGAGATTTGAAATTAAAGCGAGTGGGAATAGAAATTAGTTGTATTAAAAGGGGAACTTCAACCTAAGACAACATTGCTGGGGGGGGGGCAATTTAAATTGAAATCACCTAGTATGAGTAACTCACTAGAGGAGGCCTGGGAGGAGATGGTGGTGAGTAACTCAGTGGCTGTAGGTGGAGATATGCCAGGGAAGTAGAACACACCAGCAATAAATGATGGGTGAAGAGGAGAGTGAGAATTTGAGAAGAAGCATCTCATGCACAGAGGAGACAGCGATGGAGAGCAAAAGGTTAAATAGCAAGTGCTTAGAAAGGATGTGCATCTTAAAGAGTGAAGTTTTGGGACCTTTAGATGCCTATGTAATAATTTTATTTGCTTGAATTTGTTTCTTTAATTACATTTTCATTATTTTATTTGTATTTTGCCAGTTACTAGTAACAAAAAGAATCCAATGGAATTCTTGCATTGTCATGTCAGAAATGTTTTACTGGTAATGCTGGGAGTGTATTTCAATGGTGCACTGCAGAGCCATTTTTAGATTTTTATAGAGAAATAACACTTCTTGCCACCAAAATATTATGTAGTCAATATAAATATGTGATTGTTGACAACCTATATACTTTTGTTATAATTTAGCAGGTGGCATTTTCTTCATAACAGGAGTTTATTTGGTAAGAAGAAAAGAGAAACCAATTACCGTTTTACAAACTGTAAAATCATGCAGATGGATTGCAACATAGCAGACATAAAATGCAAAGTTTTTTGCTGAAAGAAACACCTATTTTTTCTGAAAAAGAGAGAAAGAGAGAAATATATTTAGCTTCTCACTGAAATACACTGGGCTCATAAGTTGTTGGCAGTTTCTGACATCACGATACCAAAATTCTATTGAATCCTTTTTATTAGCAGCATGAAAAGCAAAGATGAGAACCCACTTGTTTCACTGCATTAACAAATATTTTATTATAAAAGTAGAAAGTAATTACTAACACATCAAAATGCAATAAATGAAATAGTTGTCTATTAGAAACGCCTATGGGAGGGCTTTAAGCCCGAGGTTCAGTGGGCGGAGCAACAACATCACTCCCTCATTGAGCTTAAATATGTCACTTTTCCTGGACGCCTTCAGGATTCGTTTTCATTGTGGCCAAAGGCTCGTTCCCCTCAGTTAGCCGTGTTATTCTCCTATAAGTATCCTCCAGCTGCAGCTCACTCTCTTGCTCATTTCTCTTCTCCCTTGTCTATAGCTACCCTCTGTCACCTGCTTCTCTGGGCTCCCTCACTATCTCTGTTCAGTGGCTGTCTTCTACTCCCCCCGCCCCCTCTCTTGGCTTCCCAATCTTCTGCCTCTTTCATCATGCTGCACTTCCCTAACTCTGTCGGCTGCTGCTCGTGCCGCGCTACCTGCATTTTTCATGCCTCCCACCCTCTTTGCCTACTCTCTGGCTCCATTCCTCACTACATAGCAGCCATGCCCTTGGTTCCCTACACCTCAACCCAGCCTTTTCCGTGGTGTGCTGTACCTGCTCTGTGGCTCGCTCATTCACGCCTTCTTTTCAGCTGACTCCTAAGCTCTGCTCTCGCATCAGTTTTCTCCCCCTTCGCTTGCCTGTTGCTTTCTCGGCTGTCCTGGCTGCTCCACTTTCTTTCACAGCATCCGCCGCTCATCCCCTGCCCTCCTCGCCTGTCTGCCTGCTGGTGCTGCTGGGATTTGTCCTTCATGGTGAGAGTTCCTGCTTCTTCATTCATTTCTCCATGGCCTGCAGGTCGACTGTTTTGAGAGCTCCAGCGGGTAATACCTTTGGTGACATTCTACCTCCTTTTAGTAGCTTTGTCTCAGTCTTGTTTGCACTAATTGGCAGCTAATTCTGACAGCCTTACTCAGACCTATACTTTAGTGGGGTACAGCATATTTGGGAATTCATTCTTTAGCACTTGGGAAGATGAGGTATGAGTTATCCTATACTGCTGCATACTGAGCTGGCTTATATCGACCGTGACTGTTGCTACCGCCTGCCCTTCTAGTCAGAGTCGGTGTACTGTTGCTGCGGTCTTGATCTCTCCAATGGGGAATATTGGAACCTGGACTGTTCTGAAACACCTGATTGATGCAATGTTTTCCCTCTCGGCCGTTCTGCTTCACTTTTGTCAGTGTGACGGGGGGCGGTTCTTTTGTTTTCACGCTGCACAGTGGGCAGTGTACAGCTTGATTTTCTATTGCTGAGTTCTTTCCTGAGTTTCATTTTATTCTCTCTCAATTGGTCCTCCCTTCAGGTGGTCTGGAGCCCTACTGCTGCAGCCTTTCCATCCAAGAGTGTCTGTCAGCTGCGGTCTCTCTAGCCACCAGTAGGACCTGTACACACATGCTTAGCAGTTCCACTGATACTGCTGTGTAAATCATATAACCCCCCAAAAAAATCAGAATATTGCATTTTCATACCAGCCTGTGCGTGTCCCTGCACCATTGCTCATTCTGTGAGCTGCATCAGCTCACTATCGCCTCCCATGCCCTCTCCCCGCCCCTAGTGCTACTGATTTCCCTAACCTGCTGCAGTTTGTTTCTGAGTTTCCCGATGCTTTTGCCGCTTGCAGCTCTGGGCTGTGTCTGAACTTGGGCCTTTGGCTCCGCGTGCTGCCAGGATTCCTCCATTATTACTCAATCTATAGATCATCTTCATTATTTGCCTTGCTCTCCATGTTATCACATTCTACCTAGTTCCGCTGTTCGTATCTGTGGTTCATAGCCTATGCTGCCTCTTCGACCCATGGCCATAAATCATCGACCCATGGCCTTCCAATTCCATTCTCCTGTGTGCAATGCTTACCTTCCTCTGTGACTCTGCCTCTCATTTCCCCACTCCTGTCTCTACCACCCCCTCTTGACTCGTCAACCATGTAGTGGCTGGGTCAGATGCTACCCATTGCACTCCCCACTGCCATTCATCCTTCATACCTCGCTTTCCAGCTACAGCCTCCATGGCTTCATTCCATCTTTGTATCTTCTGATTTCCCTTCCTCGTCCTGGTTCCTTTTCTCACTCCTACCAGCTCAGTCTACCCAGCAGTGGACGTTTATTTGGGCATGCCAATACCTCCTCATGTGTCTCCTCATCGATCTGTGACTCCCCTGCTACACGTATCTGGTTCCTAACTCTGGTCCTCATTCCTGACTCTGGCCTTCATTGCCCTTTCTCATCTCATCAAGCCTTCATTCTTGGCTGCATTCCATCATCGGCTGTCAAGGTTTTTTTTTTCTCCCATCATGGTTTCGCTCTTCATCATCTGCTTTGCTAGTGCCCACAATACAGTGCTTCAACCTGCTTATCTCTTTCATCGCTCCATAGGTTTACCTTGGCTGCCTCCCTCTGTCCTGCACTGTTAGTCACCTCAATTCAACTCACTCTCTACATTTACTCTCATCCTTGCCTCACGGTTTATCTAATTCTATCACTTCCTCGAGCATTCTTATCATCGAATCCTAGCTACCTCATCGACTGTACCATCAGGGTCTCATTGCTCACATCGCAAAATAATGCCTTACAGGGCTCAGTGTCTCCTCACTCACCTCGCTCCATCTGTCTTACTTCTCCTTGGATCCTTGCTACCTTATCGATCTGCCACCCTCCTGCGGTGTTCCCCTGTATCCCTCAGTACCTGTTCCCTCTGCAGCCCATTGGCTTGCTTGTCCTGTGCTCTTCTGATTCTCTGTCTCCAAGATTCATCCTTCCTACCTCTCTCTTCCCTCATTGCCTACTCCTGCTTTGAGGTGCACTCATCCTTCTCCCTCTCCTCAGCCATTTCATCAGACTCCGCTGTCCTTGCTTCAATTCAGTCTTGGCTTCTAGCTCATCGTGCCATGATTCCTCTAGTCTGCGTTCTGTCATTCATATCCTCGAGCCTTCCATGGTTGACTCCATCTGCCCTTCCATCGACCCAGGCCTACGTGCCACCTCATCCAGCTCATCCTCCCGCCCCTTGAGGAGCCTTCATCCTTCACGGAGTCTACCCATTCCTTTTTGCCCATCATCGATTCCTCCATCAGTGCTCCTTTGTCTTCTTGGCCCCCTCAGCTCCGTACTATCTGGCATCAACCTGCTCATGTCATTCAATCCATCTCTCTGCTTGCCTCGGCATGGTTCCCTGCCAGGTCCCTGCCATTCCCTTGTTCCATCTGGCTCTGCCTATCCTGGATCGTGTACCATCTATTCCAACTCACCCAGTGCAGTTCTCCTCCTGTATCTGTTGGGTCCTTTGCTACCCTATTGATTTCCATGCCTTGCCTCGTACTTTCAGTACTCGCTGTCCAGTACCCACCTTCATGGCATCAATCCCTCTTCCATAGCCTAGCACTTATTCTCATTCTGATCGTCGTGAGTAATTCCATTCATGGTTTCCCTCTGGATCATGCATCGTCCAATTTGATTCCCACCGATCACAGTCCTGCACTTGCCCTCTGGTTCACAGATGCTCTGGTTCCTGATGTGCTTTCTTGGCCTTGTTGTCTGTATCCTTTTGCATTGCTTCATCATTCTTCTTGCTCCTTGATGCCTATTACCTTCGTTCCTGTTCTGTTCCTGTTCATTCCAGTCTCCTCTTCTTCTGAGTCTCGTACCTCCTCTTCAGGATTCAGCTATCATAAGCTTCCCTCTACTCTTCTCCTCACTCAACATCATATTTCATCTGATTCTGCACACTCCCCATCGTGCCTCGTCCAGTTTCGATCCTCGATCGCTTCACCCGAATTACCCCAGGTCCCGGACCTCCTTTATTGGCCTTGGACTCTACCTCTTTTTCTGGTGTCTCATTGGTGTACTTCCTTCGTGCCAGTTTCAATTCTGTTCATTCCCGTCTCCTCCTCTTCCAGTTCCCTTCGGGCTATCCAGGCTTCCCTCCACCCTTGGCCTGCTCCCGACATTCTTTTTGGGCATACTTATCATAATTCATATGCCACCTATCAGCTGCAGCTATCCTGCTGAATGCATCGAGTTCATAACCAAAGTCATATCAAGTTCACGACTCCAGTTATCTTTCACTCAGCATCACTCCAAAGCTCATACATCTACATCGCCTATGCTAACATTCCTATCATCCAATACTATACTACCTCATCGACTACAACCTCAGGATCTAATTGCTCAGAGTCTAATCGTTTACATCGTGTAATCAAAAATGCCTCTTAAAATTCTGCGTCTGCTCAATTGCATTGCTCTGTCAAACGCATTGCTCCATCAAGCCAGTCTGCAATATCATTGGTCTCCTCATTCTCTCATCTGGAATATCCCCACTAGCACATCTGGATACCCCTTGCTGCTCTGACTCATAAATGGACTTACTCCCTCCTATCCTGGCTTCCAGATCTAATACCTCACATTAACCACTAGAGCATACCCTCCTTAATTCCAGCAAGGTCATCTAGTTCCATCGTTCCCTCGACCATTCCATCTTTGACTCTGATGCTACTCAGTTACCACAACAAAAGGATCTAATTGTTCATATCGTGTAATCATGCCTTATTGACCTCAATTTCTACTTCCTTGCCTCACTCAATCAATAATACTGTATGCTTTCTCATCGACCCGTCGACTTCCTACAGTGATCATCTTCATCAGCATTAATTTTGCCTCATATTCGCATTGCTTTCTTTTAGGACTCTTCCATATTCCATCATCATCATCCTCACTACTCGTATCCCTCTAGTTATCAAACCCTTTCTTTCCAAAAATATACATCCTCAATTCAGATGTTGTCAGCTTGGAGGGAAGGCGACCTAGGCCTTGGATCCCCAGAGGTTTCCTCCTCAAAGGGGGTTTTTCCTCTCCTCTGTGCCAATGGTCATAATATTAGTTAGAATTAGGTATTTTCTTCTTAGCTAGTTAGGTTCCACTGTTAGAGGAGGCAGATGGTGGCCCAGCTTTCCCCTCTCTCCTCAGGAAGTTAGTCCTTCTCACAGAATTCATTTATCACTTCTCTCTTTGACACTTGACCATTCAGGCATTCTTTGGGCTTCTTCCTAACCTACCTTTAGCTGACTCATTCATTTCTGGCACCTGTAGGTGGGGAAACCCTCACTAGGGTTCCTTGCGTCATACCCCTACAGGAGGTACAGTATATCCAACAGACAGAGAGGTGGAAAACCACATAAAATTGAAGTTACTCAAGTTACACAAGCATTATCATATCATATCCAGTTGTGTAAGCACATTGAATGGGAGGGCTTTAAGCCCAAGGTTCAATGGACGGAAGAACAATGTCACTCCCCCATTGAGCTTAAATATGTCACTTACCTGGATGCCCTCAGGATTTGTTTTCACCACCCACCATCCACCCCTCCTCCTCCAGTGGCTAGTCTCTCTTACCCATGGGCTTCTTCCTAACCAACCTTTAGCTGACTCATTCATTTCCGGCACCTGTGGGGAGGGGAACCCTCACTAGGGTTCCTTGTGTCATACCCCTACAAGAGGTATATCCCACAGATAGAGAGGTGGAAAGACACATAAAATACAAGTTACTCAAGTTACACAAGCATTATCCTATCATATCCAGTTGTGTAAGCACATTGAACTGCTCTTTAAAATGAATGTCTGAGGATTGGTAGATAGCTACCCCACCACCCCTGTTTACTCAATACTATTGAATAAAGGTAAAACTGAGGATGGCAGCAGAGGACTCAGGGACCTTGAAGGACAGCCAAGATTCTGAGATCACCAACACATCAGGTTTGTGGTTAACCATGAGTGGGTGCAAAAGGTCAATCTTAGGGAGAAGGCTGTGGATGTTGACATGGGTCACTCTCAAACCTTTGGGGAGAAGGGAATATAAGGAAGGGCCATGGTTGAGCAGCAAGGAGATGAGGAGCTTAAGAGAACCTATGAGATGCTTACGGGAAGAGCGGGGGGGAGTAGAATAAATAAGGGTTAGGTAGGTAGGAGGGACTTGAGGATTTTGAGATGATGCAAAGAAGATGAGAGGAGATTGCAACCGGAATGCTATGAAGAGTGAGGTAATGCTGGGAAACAAGAGGATGTGAGGGTGGGAGAGGGAGAGGAAGGGAGGGTGGAGGGCAGGGGGAGGTTAGGACAGATGGAAGGGGGAAGGGGGAAGGAAGGTGAGGGAAAACAGAAAGGGGAAGAGAGAAAATGTTAGAAGCGGCATAGTGGAAGGGTAAACAAAGCAAAAAAGAACACTATGTAATGTTCACAGACAGTATGGAGAACAAGTTTCATGCAAATGGAGTGAAAGCTGAGTAAGGTGAATGTGGTCTTTACCAAATGTGGGAGATCAGAATTAAAATAATTTCAAAGATGCCAGAATTAACACATTTAAACTGGGAAGGAAATAAATTAGCTTAACCCTGTATGGAGAAATCCAGTGAAACAAAATAGGAAAATGAAGTACTGTATAAAAGGATAGTCATAAATTAGGATTGTTGAATAAAGTGCACCATTGCTACATTGAAAATTCAACAGCGACCAGTCATTTACAGCGACAAAATGACAGGTCGCTGTGATGGTCGCACTACAGTGCTGGAACCCCTGGCACAGCTTCTCTGGGTGTTGCACCCCCTCCTGGAAACACCTCCATCATGGAGGTGATTATACTAAGATCTGGGGGTATGGGCCCCCCCCCCACTGAAAACACACCAGTATTCCCTACAGCACAATGTGGACCACGATCACGGTCAGCATTTGTGCCATTGCTGTAAAGCCGTTCAACAGGTTTGCTGTCAAACTGGCGCTGTGGAACTGCTGAATAAATCTATAATTCTAAAAACACGAATGAAATTATACTACATAACAGGCAAGCAGTGGTAAAACCAACTGAGAACCAGAGAACACAACATTTAAATAAACTGACTAGCAAAACTAATGGAATACCCACATAGCGTGTCATTAAGATATCTAGAAATTTAGGCACGTTAACAAAGGCAGAAAATTAAAAAAGCAGACTAACAGCATAAATACAGCTCAAGTGATCCAATAACAGGTGTGGGGCTCACAAGAGCTCAGGTAAAAATGTATGTAAAGGAGAGAGGAGCACATGTTCAGTACAGTTTACACTTACAGTTCTTCAATAAATACAACATTAGTCCAGAGGGAGGTTCTGTAAAAAAGTCGTGGGGAATCATCATGATTGGCCAATGGTGGACCCATGACTCATTCCAGGCAGACTCCTATTCAACCGTGCCCTTTAGCTATGGTGCTTCAGCCCAAGGACCACAGCGGAGGACCGCTAAAAACCGGTGTAGCAATACTAGTAAAACACCTCCTCTTCAGCTGCCAATCTCCCAACTGGAGCACTCACCAACAGCAGTAGTACACACAATCAATATACTTGGATCCCACTCAGAAAGTCCAAGAAAGCACTCAACTCCCAATTATTCCAGCAGTAGTAGCCCAACTGGCCCAATCAGACCTCTTGTAGTACTCGAATCAGCTGTTCACAATCACAGAGGAGTGCAACCATTGTTTTAAAAAGTGATCAGTTACACCTTGCCCCCCTTCAGCTGCCCCACTCCGAAGTGGAACACCCTCCAGCAGCATCAGCAGCACGCACAGTCCATGTGCTTGCAGCCCACCCAGAAAGTCCAGCAAAACACTTGGCTTCCAATTATTCCAGCAGTTGTAGCCTGACTGGCCCGATCAGATCCCCTGTAGTAACTGGATCAGCTGTTCACAATCCAGGATCAACTGTCCACAGTGTGTAAAAATGCACATTCTGTATCATGCATGCTCACGCACACACGAACGCATATACACACACACACACAAAAAAAACTCTGTGTGTGTTTCCATCTTGGAGTTGAGAAGACACCATGGACCTCTCAAGCTTTTCTCGAGCTTCATATGTTGTCATCTCAATCCTTTGATGGAAAGACAGATTTTCGAATAGTTGCCCATACATTATTCTTTACAGAGACTATCATTCTTCATCTGATTTTATTTTTTAGTAGTACTTTGCTCAGCAACCCCAACTGAAATAAAACATTTTATTTGCTATGGGCCCAGTGTCTACCCAGTTTCACAGTTGTGTGGACTAAAGCACAGTGGTCAGCTGACTTGTTCATGGTCCTGGGTCTGAACCTGAGATCTCCTATTTCACACAGCCTAGTTCTCTGACCACTAAAACACATTGTCTTTCCTTATACAGTACTTCATAAACTAGACAGTAAGAACAGTGACCCCCTGCATTTTAAAACAGCTTTGTTTTTTTTTTTCTTCTTATGCCCCAGTCCCAGTTACAGTCCAAACTACTTTAAACACACACACACACACACACACACACACACACACCAGTGGCGGAGCCAGGTTTGGGAGTATTTGGGAGCCAGGGGGTGCCATTCAGTCAATCACGGGCTCCACAATGGGCACTAAACAGTGAATAATGATGGTGGTGGGGAGCCACTACTCACACTAGGGCAGCTAGAAGGGGTGACCCCCCCCAAACCCCCCAGCTTTGCCACTGACACACACACACACACACACACACACACACACACACACACACACACACACATAAGGCAATTATGAGATAGCTTGCTTTAAAACAGGGTAGATTGACAAGCAAGAGAAAAAAAACTGCTAATCAATTTGTAACTGCTAAACTAAATCAGTGGGGGTGGGGAGGGGATGACAAGATCTATTAAATCGGCCTACCATTTCAGTGCTGACAACAGAAAGCTGAGCTGCTGGTGCATAAGAAAGTGAAGAGCTGCAACTGCAATGGTTTCCCCTCCCCCACAAAAAAAAGGCATTTAGAATTCCTACTCGCATATGTGCACTCTTTCATTCTGCAGTGATATAGTGCTGTACCAATACTGCAGACTGCTTAAGAACTGGGAATTCATGAAGCATTGCAAAAGTATCAATGCACCAGATCTTTGCTAAAATTAGAAACATTAACTAATAGGTGTTGCCAACTCTTTATTAACTCAGACGTCTAAATTAAATTGTCAGCAGAATTTGAAATGATGCAAGCTTTTACAATTATCTCAGCAGGATGCAATTGGCATAAAATACCACAACCTAAAGTCTCATTTAAACCATTTCTTTTTTAATAGTAATGTTCATAAAAGTGAATGGAAAAAACTAATGTGTTTTGGCAGAAGAATTAGTTTAGAGAAGACTCAGTAAGCAATATTCAAAGAATAGCTTGCAGTACAGCTAGTATTTAACTGCAACTTGCAAATACATCATGGCAGGAAAAATGAAACTGCAAATCATTGAAAACCAGAAGCACTGTTTCTGCCTTTGAGAATGCTGTTTCCCATGATTCAACAGATTCATCCTCAGCTGTTCACATCTCATTCTCACCACTTTTCCCTGTGTGATCAGCTGGGCTGGCATAACTTGTAGCTTGGCACTCTCCCATTCTCCCTTAGCATCCTGGTTTTCCCAGCCACCAGCCTTGGCTACCAGCTTAGATCCCAGCTGGTAAATACTTTGCATAATTCATGCTGCGAAAGGAATGCTGGTCAAGCTGTTCTTTCTAACAGGTTGCCTGGTATCTGGAATAACATCCTCCTCCTTCTCTCATCAGCCCTTATAGTCTTCAAACAGCTAAGTCCAGACTTCGGGTAGACCCTGTCCTTCCTTGTTTCTGTCATGCATAATACATGCACCTTATGGGCTTCTTTCTGTTTTAACATGATAGTATTTCATTCCACAGCTTATCAACTTACATATTGTCTGTATTGTTATATTTATGGATGTTAAAATGTGTATTGTGGGATGGATGTACTATGTTACTACTGTCACAGAGACCACTCTCGTGCTGTAAGAGTGGTATCACATGCATTCTTTGGACATGTGAACCAGGAACTGAAGGTGTATAGTTTTGATGTCCTTAAAGTGGAAGTGAGACCACTCTTACAACCAAACAAAAAGTGGTGTCAGTGGTGGTATTAATATACAAACTATGTAGATATGATCAAGATACAGGCCTAATATATTAAAAGTTTATACAACTTTCCACAAATGTGCCCGTTTCCAGGCCTGCTGCACATAAGACACTCTTTACAGACTATGGGCTCGATTCTCAGAGGTTGACACAGGACTTGCACCCAATTCTTAAAGGTCACGCACATTTGCATGACTTTACCTTTTTTATGGTGGCTTGTGTCAAATATTTGGCACAAACCCTGTAAAGAGGTCCATGAAGTTAGACCAGCAAAAGCTGGTCTAAATCACGGCATGCAGTACATGTGGGGCTCCGGTATGGAGAATCCTGATTGCTAGCCACAGACTGGCCGCAAGCCCCATGCACATGTGTTCAGCACACCCAAGGCTTACAGCAGTCTAAACCCTTTGAGAATCGAGCCCTCCATGAGTTTCATCACAGGGAAAAGGAGCATTCAGATTGGTCAGCGGCCCTCTTTCCATTTATAATATGGAAAAATGTCTTCTCATGCTGTTTGAGCAAGAGGACTCAAAGAGAAGTTGGACGGTTTCGTCAGCCCAAACAGCATGAAAAAACATTATTTCTTCATAAGACATATCCCTTACTACACATATAAACATATTACCATATATGGTTACCTCTGTAGATGCCCCAAACTACCCACTCTACCCAAACAAATGTAATATATAGTTACCCCTGGAGACACCCCACACTAAACATATATTACTGAATTTTGTTACCTCTAGAGATACACACAGTACAAATAAGAACATACAGTATTAACACAGAAACATAACATTTTTCAGCAGATAAATGACCTCTTGGCCCACCCAGTTGGCCCATTTTTCCCAACCTACAGCATCACTGCAGACCCTCTTTGATCTCTGGCTGTTTCTCCTTCCCCTCATTCCTTTCTACTAAGACTCCCTTATGCCTATCCCATGCTTTTTTGAACGCCACCACTGTTTTTGCCCCAACTACCTCAGCTGGTGAACTGTTATAGGAATATACCACTCTTTCTGTGAAGAGATACTTTATTACATCTCTCCTGAATCTACCCCTCCAGCTTCATAACTTGTCCCCTTGTTCTTGAGTACATTTTGTTTCTGAAAAACATGTTTCTCCTGTACCTTATTTACCCCCTTGAAGTATTTAATAGTGTCTATCATATCACCCCTCTCCTGCCTCTCTTCAAGAGTGTACATATTGAGTTCCCTTAGTCTCTTCTCATAGGGCTTTTGATGTAGACCCCTCACCATTTTAGTTGCCCTCCTCTGGACCACCTCCACTCTGTTTATGGCTTTCCAGAGATGTGGGCTCCAGAACTGTACACAGTATTTCAGGTAAGGTCATATCAGCGATCTATACAGAGGCAACACCATTTCCTCCTTGCTGCTGGTGATCGCTCTTCCTCTGTACCCCAGCATCCCACTAGCCTTATTCCCAGCTGCCTTGTCGCACTGTCTGGTCAACTTTAAGTCATAAGAGATGAGTGCACCCGGGTCTCTCTTGCTTTGTGGTGCATACTATATAGTTACCCTGGGAGACACCCATACTCCACATGTAAACATGTAGTTACCCTGGATACACACCCGCACTACACATACAAACTTACTATAGTATATTGTGTATATCTTCAATTAGAAGCTGTCCTCTAACAGAAGCTCTCCTCTATCACAAGCGGCACTGTAAATTCAAATTTGTTTTTTAGTACTGTAGAAGCTGTCCTCTATTAGAAGCCATGGCTATTTATAGAAGATATATGCCAGTACCAGTATTCATAATTGCACTGAAATGCCAGCAGATTTGCCATATTTGGTATAGTACAAGTAAAAGATATTGATGGATTTGCCAGATTTGGTAGATGACACTAGGAGTACTTTGGCAATATAGGAAAGTCTTGTGCTGCACTGGAATGGCATCTGTGGGGAGTGATAAGGCAGATAAAATGGAAGGGAAGACCCTGCACAGACACTGCATACAGAGTTTATAACTTTGATGGGCAATCTAACATGCTGAACTAAAGTGAAGTACTGCATGAGGCTGGGATCATGTTCAAGCAGCAGCTATCAGTCTAAGAAGTATCAGATATTGGGTCACACATGCTGCCATGACCACATGGTCTATTGCTTGTGCTTGCAGTAGGTTTAGCAATTCAGTGGGCGTGCGAGATGGACCATATTACAGGGCATCACCTTCTACATAACTGAAGGTACTGTATTTATTGTGGGGTTGAGGGACATGGCTTGCCTCGCCTTGGTAGGCACTGCAGTTTGTTTGATTTAGACTGGCATAGCCAGCTACCTAGAGAGACAGACTTCAAGATTATAAAAATATGGTTGTTTGAGAGATGTATATCCAGCTATGGTAGCTTTATTTTCTGCATAGAGTTTGTGATCTGAGTCAGTTTCACTCTGCTCTGTTTAGTTTTGCTTGAGAAAGAAGACTTTGTGTTCAAACAAAAAAGTGAATCAAGCTTGCTTTGGTGACTTTCAAATACAATTTTCCCTCTAATACTAGTCACTCACTATTAAAAGCCATGAAACAGCCATCCTCTGATACTATAGCTACCCTCGATTAGAAGTCGCAAAATAAAAGATCGAAGATATATGGTAGCTGCCCCTTGTTGTGCAAAGATTTCTACCCTAACTAAAAAGCTGATGTACCACAGTTCACGGCCACAAAATGCTGTTGCAGTCTTCGGTGTTGCAGCAGCTTTTTTATTAGAATGGAAACTCTTGCCACCTGTCAGTTTCTCTTCATTTTCCCAACACACACACACAGAACCCAAACCCATCCTTGGCACCAAAATCTTTTGTTGTTTCAACATTTTACAATACAGAAATTTTTAACAGCTGGGTGAAGGTGGGTTTCTGTATACTACTAACAAATTAAATTGATGATTTCTTGGGGGAAAAAAGCAGCTTTTAAAATGCTATGTTTCAAATAATTTACTATACAAAACAACACATGGGTGTCACAAACACACTCTGCAGGTCAGGCCCTCTGCTCCCACAGTGTCAACCTCAGAGTGCAATACTGTGAACAGGTAACAGACAGGGTAACCCTCCTGTCTGCTTTGGGTAAGAATCACCTTTAGCCTCGAATTCTGGATGGATTCAAACTATGAACCTTAAGCTAGCATACCCAATTACAGGCTCAGATATGTACCCTCTTTGGGACTGCAGTACAATCTTTCTCCAGGGGCACCCAGCCAGGCTTCCAAAATGAACCATTTTTCACTCTATAAGAGACCTAGGTAGTTCTTACCTTATTATACAAGCTTAGTACACAATCACGCTTTTCAACAGCAGTCAGACTTAAATAAAGGCACTTCACATGCAGAAGAAACTGAGAAGACACCCAGACAGTATTTCAAAGAAATGGTTGTTTATTAAAATATGATAAAATAAGTAAAATAAAATACAGAACAAATAGCATGAGCTCACAGTCACAAAAGAAAATGGGAATATTTACAGAACAAAACTCCTTCCACAGTACTTAAGATCTTTGCTATCTAAGTGTTACCTTTTTAAATGCGTTTAAGTTAGAGAGAACTTTCTGTCTCAGAGCCCAAGATGAAATGACCCATTCCCCAGATACAATGTTTAATTTCAAAGGGCATCTCCCTTCCCCTTCTGTGATGTCTGTTAGACCCTCCCTTGGAGTTAAATCATAACAAAATTATCTACAAGGATGTATTTTAAATAATGTGAACATCAGCAAACACCATTTCCCACATATGGCATCCTTTGATCAAACATCTCTCTTTGATGTCCCTCTGCTGATTTCCTGTTGCTAGTGTGATCTCAGGTTTTATGACTTATGACAAAGTTCTGTGACCAAACTGTCCTTTTCCTGCAGGAACCATAAAAGTTTATGAGGCTTATATCCTGTCAGCTGGTCTGAACGTTCTAATTTAGACAAAAACATGAAAAATTAATTCAGGTTTCTCTGGTCTGTTTAATGACATCCTCACTAACATTTTGAAAGTTAAAGGCCAAGTTTCACACACTGCTGACTTGGATGGGGGAGACAATTTCATACACAGACCATTTATTTATTTTACAGATATCATGCAGTAATCATAAGCAAGGGGGCAGAGCATCACACTCCTCTCCACCTAGACTGAATTTGGGGGCTCTATCCCCTGCATGGGATGTGCTCCACAAGTCAGTTCATTCCTCATATAGACGCGATAAGCCATCTGCATTCTGATTGGTTGCTCCAGCCCTATGTAAGATCATCATGTCATACCCTTGCAAGGCAAGACTCCATCTTAATAGTCTACCATTCGTTTTTCCCATTTGTGTCAGCCAAACCAGGGGGTTGTGATCAGTTTGTACCTCAGAATGTTGCCCGTATAAGTATGGCTCTAACTTCTTAAGGGCCCACACCATGGCAAGACACTCTTTTTCCACAGTAGAGTATGCCTGCTCCTTGGGAAGTAACTTTTTACTCAGGTACACAATGGGGTGATCCTTCCCTTGGTTGGATGGCTGGCTCAATACTGCCCTAATATCCACATCTGAGGTGTCATTCTGAATTACAAAGGGTCTACTGTAGTCTGGACTTGTCAGTACAGGAGCACTGCACAGTGCCTCATTCAGTCTGGTAAAGGTGTTTTCACAGGCTGGTTTCCAGGTAACTTCCTTAGGCATCCTTTTCTTTACCAGGTCAGATAGGGGAGCAGCCAGGGCACTGTAATTTGGTACAAATTTCCTATAGTACCCAGATGTCCCTAGAAAACTCCTGACCTGCTTCTGTATTTCTGGTCTGAGCCATGCCTTGATTGCCTCTATTTTCAATTCATTAGGATGGAGCTGTCCCCGGCCTACAACATGCCTGAGGTATGCCACTTCAGCCGTGGCCACCTGGCATGTCTCAGCTTTGACAGTGAGCCTGGAACTCTGTATCTTGCCCAGCACTTCCCTAAGGTGGGACAGGTGTTCTTTCCAGCTGGCACTAAAAATGGCAATGTCATCCAGGTACACCACAGTGTACTCCTCAGCACCATTTAACACCTGTTCACCAACATTTGGAAAGTGGCCGGGGTGTTCTTCATTCCGAAAGGCATTACTTTGAATTCAAATAACCCCATTGGAGCGATGAAGGCTGACCTCTCCCTAGCTCTGGCAGTTAACTCTACCTGCCAATACCCCTTTGTCAGGTCAACAGTCATAAGGTAGGTCACCCCTCCCAACTTGTCCAGAAGTTCATCCGTCCATGGCATCAGGTGGGTGTCTGACTTCATGACTGCATTCCATCCATGATAGTCCACACAAAAATGAGTGGAGCCATCTGGCTTGGGAGCAAGGACAACGGGTGAGGCCCAGGGGCTGTGGGATTTCTGGATTACCATAAATCCAGCATTTCCTCCACCTCCCTCCTAATCTCCTTTTGGACAGCCTCAGACACCTGATATGCTGTTCACCATATGGGTGTCTGCATCCCTGTCTCCACATCGTGTGTCACTAAGGGGGTCAGTCTAGGCTTGGTAAACAGTGGGGCAAAGTCTGCTAAAACCTCCCTTACTTTCTGGATCTGGTCCAGGGCCAACTGGGGTGACAATTTAATTGCCCCTACAGAGGACTCCCGCTTGCTTTCTTCCAGCAAGTCCAGAAGGGGGTCTTCATCATCCATCCCCTCCCCAGGACTATACACTGCAAACACCATGTCAGCCCTATTAGCATATGTCTTCATCAAGTTGACATGGTACATGCTTTCTGTATGTTTTCTGTCAGGTAACTCTATGATATAGTTCAGGTCATTTACCTTTCTGACTGCTTTGTAAGGTCCTGCCCACTCTGCCTGCAGCTTGTCTTTCTGGACCAGAATTAGGACCATGACTTCTTGACCCACCGTGTACAAGTGAGCTCTAGCTCTGCAGTCGTACCACACTTTTTGTTTTTGTTGGGCAGCTGCCAGGTTGCTCTGAGCTGTCCCCATAAGCTCCTTCAGCCTTTCCCTAAATCTAAGGACATAATCCACTATGGGAGTTCCCTGAGTGGTATGCTTGCCTTCCCAGTCCTCCTAGATCAAGTCTAGGGGCCCCATGTACCCGGCGTCCATATAAAAGCTCGAAGGGAGAAAACCCTGTTGACTCTTTGGGCACCTCCCTATATGCGAACAACAGGTGAGAAAGGTATTTCTCCCAGTCTCTCCCATGCTATTCAGCTGACACTTGCAGCATTGACTTCATGGTACCAGTAAATCTTTCCACAAGCCTATTGGCTTGACGGTGATAAGGTGTCATGTGTCTCTGCACCACCCCACACTTCTTCCACAAACATTTCAGCAGGTCTGACATGAAGGAACCCCCTTGATTGGTGATAACCTCCTGCAGAAACCCAACACAGGAGAAAATCCCAAGTAAGGCATCTGCCACTTTGTCTCTCCTCAGTGACGATAGGGCGACTGCCTCTGGATAGTGGGTGGCATAATTCTACAGTCAGGATGAACCTCTTCCCAGAGGAGCTGGGGGTATTTAAGAGCCCCACAGTATTCATTCCCACCCTCTGGAATGGCTCCTCCACTATGGGTAAAGGAATTAGGGTGGTTTGGGTTTTCTTACCTGCCTTCCCTATTTCTTGGCACTGGTGACAAGACCTGTGAAACTCTTTCACCAGCTGGGTGAAGTTGGGCCAACAGAAATTCTGGGCCTACCGCTGCATAGTGCATGCAATTCCCAGATGACCAGAGAAGGGAAAATCCTGTGCAGTTTTGAGCAACTGCTCATGGTACCCCTGGGGAATGACAAGCTGCCTGCCTAACACCCCTCCCTCCCTCCCTCCCTCTGTCTCAGCATCCTGTGTATACACCAGTCCATTTTTCCAATAAACCTTATGTTTCCCATCAACTCCCTGTGCTCCATCAGAGTCTGCCCAAGCCCTCAGCTTCTCTAGACTAGGGTCACTTTTCTGAGCAGCTGCAAACTCCTTACACATTCCCAAGGAATGGGACAGGTCCCCTTCAGCATCTAAACTAGGGTCCCTAGCTCTAGCATCTGGGCACTCAGGATCACTGTCATCCCTAACCCTTTGATAATGGGTCACCCTTCCTTCTTTGGAATAACCCTCCATAGCTGTTTGGTTAACTGTTACTGGGGACATTTCTACCCCCCCCCTTTCATTAGTCTCCATCTCAGGAGACCCAGGCTGGGGAACCAGCCTCCCAGTGGTTTTCAAAATGGCTTCTATGGGGTCTGGGGCACCACAATTTTCCTTTGCCACTTGGCTATGGGTAACTGCTCACACCATCCCCTCTTTGAGATTGTTGCCGAGAATTACATCAACTGCTAATGTTTCTGCTACAGCAACCTGTTGCAGTTTCTTCCTGTCTCACCCCAGTCTAGCAGAACACTAGTGAGTGTCAATGTTTTCTCCTCCCCAGTGAACCCCATACACTTGCAAATTTATTGGGTATAAGCTGACCAGACTCTACCAGATCCCCTTTTACCAATGTCAGGGATGCCCCTGTGTCTCTTAACCCTTGTGCCTGTACACCAGTCCCAGTGAGTGGGTGCATGTGTTCCCTCATGTTTACAGGCATGCTTTCAGGGACACACAAACAACCCACTTCTTTCCTAGCACCACTTTGCATATTGCTCATCCTTTTTGGACACTGTCTGGCAATGTGCCCAGTTTCTTTGCAAACCCAACATTCGTTTCTTTTCTCAGAAAAATATTTTCTTTGAAACCTGGGGAAAATTGGTTTCAGTGGAGGTAGTGAGGGTTTTAGCTGATCTGAAGGCATGCTTTTCCCTTTCTGTGATGCCACCCCTGCCCCATTTACTCTCAGAGCAGGTCTGCTCTTGGCATAGCAGTCAGAGTGTTCAGCAGCTTCTTGTACTGTTTTTGGGTCTTGGTCCTCCAGCCAGGTTTTCAGCTCTGCTGGGCATGCCCCCAAAAAACTGCTCTAACAATACAGCATTTTCAATTTTATCTACAGAGTTTGTGTCAATTCCTTCCCACCAATGTTTAAAAACTGATGTTGTTACGTGGGTAACTCCTCATAGCTCATGTTATGGCTTCTCCTGAGCTTATGGAATTTAGCTCTGTATACTTCTGTATTTAAATCATACTTTTTTAAAAGTGCAGTTTTAAGTTTGCTGTAATCTTTACTTTCCTCGTTGTTCATTTGACCCAATGCATCCCGAGCTTTCACAGTAAGTAGCAGGGATAGCTGAAAGCTCCAGAACTCCCTAGGAATATTTGCATGAATGCAAACTTTTTCAAAGGAATGCAAAAAGGCAACCGCATCCTCACCCTCTTTAATTTCGGCTATCAATTTGGAATTTAATTTGTAACCTAGTTCTGTAGTTCCAGGTAAACCCAAGCCACTTACCTGTGCTGGTGCTGGGGGTTGGAGTTGTAGCTTCTCCAGTTCATGTGGCCTCTGGCGCTCATGCACTTCACAGTCAGCCTCTCGCTATTCATGCTCCACTTCTCACTGTTCTCGCTCCCTCTTCTCCTCTGTGGCTTGCTGCTCTTGCCTCTCTTCTCTCTGGAACTCCAGCACCATTCTACATAACTCTATCTGTAGCCTGATTGCTTCTGGCTACAGAATGCTGGTGACCTTCCCCTTCTGCTGTGGCTCTTGGCTTGCACTGTCCCTGCTGTCCTCCTCACTGGACCCAGACACTGCACTAGACTCTGGTCCCTTCATGCCCAAGGTTCAGTCCTTTTCAGTCACAGACTGTGACTTGAGGCTCTGGGCATCTGCTGCCATCACAGCATCCATGAGGTTCTGCTTGTTGGCTTTCTCCTCATACTGGACTCCTCTGTCCTGGCACAACTGCCTCAAGTAGTCTGCAGTGTAGTTTAAAGGAGGCAGTATAGTGCAGTGGTCTAAGGCTCTGAGCTGCAAATTTGGTGACATCCAGCAGACCAGACCTGGGTTTGAATCCCACAGCTTCCACTTGCATACTGTGTGACCCTGAGCAAGTCACTTAACCTCCTTGTGCTCCCAGGTTGCTCCTGTAAAAAAGCTTTCGGCTTAGTGTGCTATACCTGGTTAAACAACTAAATAAAAAAAATAAAAAAATAAAGTGTACCCGCTGTAGTTGGAAGCCATCTTCTTCCCTAACTGTGGCTACTCTAACTTGCACTTTAGAAAAAAAAAATAGGTAGGAACTTTGACTGTAAGCAAAATGATATAGTTCTGTTTATTCTATTCAGTCATGCCTTGGGACTGTGTGAGGGGTTTGCAGCAGACAGAAATATCTGAGCCTGTGCATTGGGTATGCTAGCAAGAGGTTCACAGTTTGAATCCCTCCAGAACCTGAGACCAAAGGTTGATCTGAACTCACAAAACAGACAAGAGGGTTACCTTGTCTGTTACACTGTTCACAAGACTGCACACTTTGGGAGTAGAGGGCTTGACCTGCTGAGTGGGTTTGTGACACACAGTATGAACAAAAGAAGTAAATAATACATTACAATACAATAGATAAACAGCAATAACACGAAAGGAGCTAGGATACTAAATAAAAGCAAAACAAACCATTTCTTAAATTGATATAGGATAGGAACTAACCTGTAAAAAGTGAGCAGAGACAAAATATGGTGAGACTAAAAATTAAACATTTAAATACAACTACAGGAAGGGGAGAAATGGACCTTGAGATGTTGCGGACATGCGGGGAGGCAGCATGACAAATGGGAGATGGGAGGGCATTCCAAATGTTTGGGAAATGGTATGAGAAAGCAGCCTGACCAACCAAAGGAGATTTGGGTGGGGTGGTTAAAGGGTTAACCAAGAAAGCCTCTGCCTTATGTCAAAGATAATAGAGACTATCTTCTTGGCATTTAAAAATATTTGGTTCGAGTGAAAGCAGGGCTGTACTTTGTCGAAATCATGCTGGAGCTTAGAAGCTACAACAGAAAAGGAAGGGCCAGATGCAATCAGAACAGTATCATCAGCATACCGGTGGATGGAGATGAGAGGGCAGGCAGAAGGGTGGTCATTTAGGAAGATAGAGAAAAGTAGAGGACCCAGCACAGAGCCCTGAGGAACGCCAGTGTGGATGGAAAGAGACGGGAAGTTTCAGCACTAATCTGAACAGACTGAGTTCTCCCCTCTAAGTAGGAATGAAATCAACTGGTGGCTGCATTTGAGAGCCCTGCAGAAGTGAGTTTAGGAAGCAGAAGGGTATAAGAAGCCATATCAAATGACTTGGCAAGATCAATAAATATAGCAGAGGAGATGATGCCTTGTCCATCCCAGTGAGTAGGGAATCAGAGAGCCGCAGGAGGGAGGAGGTAGTGAAGTGGTGTTTATGGAAACCAGACTGGTAAGGCATGAAGAAAGAGGAGGAATCAAGGTAAGCAGAGAGTTGAGATGGAACAATGCATTCCTGAAGCTTGGCAAGAATGGGGAGCAGAGAGATAGGCTGGTAGTTTCCAGGGAAGGGGTCTCCTCCTTTAGCAAGGGGAATAACAGTAGCATGCTTCCAAAGAAATGGATCAGAAGCAAGCAAGAAAAATAGATTTAGTAAAGAGGCCAGGGGAGTAGCAATAGCAGGTGCAGAGAGGTAGAGGATTCTGGAGTCAAGACCAGAGGGGCACTTGCTCTTAGTAGAATTTAGGGGCAGAAGAGCATATGGCATGCCAGAAGGGGATATATGAATGGGGGAAGGGGAAGTTGAGTGAGAGAGAACAAGGGGGAAAACAGAGCAGAGAAGGAAGGGAGGGAGGGTAGAAAGAATTGAAGAGGCACAAGAGATAAAAAAACTCAATGGCAACATACATATACAGCAAATTCCACTTGTATGCCATTTGGATGTGTGCACAAAAAACTGAAGTACCGATTCTTGCTCTATTCTAGCAATGTTAATTACTTCATTTATGTGCACTCAGTTTTTCGGTTATATGCACATTTTTTATCATCTTGACATGCTCCCCAGCAAGTCCCCAGAAGGTCTTTTGTCACCTCTTTGACAGTTGCATTCAGTTGTTCTTCCCTTGCAGCCACTAGACTGTCCCCTGTAGCTAATCCACTAACCACCCGACAAATGCCAGGGCCCAGTTAAACCTGTCCTCCTGCTCCATAGTGATAGTGATTGCTGTTAGTTTTCAGTTCTGATTAACTCACAGAGGGCAATGGACTGATGGCAAAGGATCTGACTTCAAAATTCATGCTACTCACCGAAAGCCACATTCACTCTCGCTTGCTGCAGCGGAAGTGGGAAATACAGATCACCAACCTTAACGTAAACTTTGCCATATGCAGAAGTACAGTATTAAACTAATCCATATGAGTATCAAACTTTAGTTGCAGAATGTTGGCACAATGGGGGTGCTATAAATACAACTTGAAAATTGCAAAAAGCACACCCTGTGTATCCAGGTTTGCCTCGTCCCAATTTGGAGGTATAAAGCCAAAAAGTAATCACTTAAAGGGGATGGCAGCCAGTCAAGGTCACTGCTACTACCAAGATAAACCATCCCAAAAGGCCCTGGCATATGGGCATTCTAAAAATACATATGCTTGAGTCTCCACTACTGTATCATGTTCTGGTTAGAGTCAATACCTCTCATCCAAACTCTTGTGCTTATTAGAACTCTCAAGCCAGGCCTACCATGAGTACTCAACCACAGAATATCCCACATCTGGACTGGTATCTGTTTATTTCTTAATAACCCCAGAACTGTATTCCAATGTTCCATCAGACAGCCATGAAGATCTGGGAAAACATAGAAGAAAGATATGAGCTGAATGTATAGCTTCTTCCTGGTAGAGTTCTGCACAGTTGCCATACTGAAATTCAAAGAGTAGGGGAAGTTCCTCAGTGTCCTGGCCAAATTTTCCCCAGTCACTGAAAATACCACCAACAGCTTAATCTAGCTGAATGTCAGTTGGTTTCCATCGTAGCCCCCCCCCCCCGGGATCAGGATGAAAATAGGCAGCGCTGCCTCAGTGTAGGTTATTTTTGCTTGTCTGCCTAGATTAAATATATTTTGTAACTAAAGAAATGCATCCTTGCTAAAAAGAATGAACTATCCCTTGTTTTGTTGACCTACCTGATGCTAAATCAGTCATGCCATAAGCATAACAACATATTTTTTCAAGGATGATTTGATAGGTACTGTAGTGCACTCCGGTGATTGTGCCCTTTCCATGTGAAATAGCCTACTTTATTTGAAAGGTTTAGGACACAGTAGTCCAACAGGTCTAAAGAAATCTCCTTTGCAATGCAGTGGGGTAATGTGTTGAGACTAGCAAGAACAGGGTGCAGGGATGCTATCACCAGACATGCTGGTTGGTGCCAGGAACTAGGAAAGTGCACCTATTTCAGAATAACCCGACACCCTGAAATGCTACTAATCCTTTTTATACAGTGCAAGCTCAAACATTATACAGAGAATAATGTATTTGCAATCATGCACAACAAGGCTCTATTTCCAGTGAGGGATTGAGATGGCAACATATGGACCTCAAGAGTGAAGCCTGAGAGGTCCATGCTGTCACCTCAACCCCTAAATGGAAACACCTGCCGAGCTGTGTGCTGTTGGTTGCCATATGTTTTAGAACTTTTTTTTTTTTTTTACACAGGAGTCATGGAAGTACCCCAACTAAAGTAAAAACAAAAAGATTGCCATTTCTTTGCTCTGTTCTATAATAAAAATGTAATTTACAGATCTTTACAAGTTAAAAAGTACAGCTTTGGGCACTAGATGGTTAATAAGCAGCTGGAAGTGGAGTAAATTAGGAATTTAAAATTTTATGTCCTTTAAATTGTGCTGAACCAGTGTTCGTGATGTACACAACTCCACTTGGAATGCGCACAACAGCGATTTTGAACAGGCTGATTCTTATATGGAACAAAGGAGAGCCATATACAATAATACATATTATAGTGCATATTGTATAGTTCACCCTTGTTCTGTATGGATTCCCATCTGAGCTGAAATGTTGTACCACAGTTCAAATGGTCATGGAATGACACTGTACCCTTCTGTGGTACAACATTCCAGCTGATCAGAAATTCTCACCTTTTTTTTCAATTACAATGTGCTGCCACGTGCACAACAAACAGCTCAAGTTCTGCACTGAAACCGATGATGCTTTCACTACTGCTGCAGAACTACTGCGAGACCACTTACACTGTTAACAAAAAAAAGTATGGTGGCCCACTGTACAGTGACACCACAACAGCGAAACCCGAAAAAAGACATTTACAGTGAAAACACTTTATTTCTGGATGGCACAATACCATGTGTCGGCATTGTACCATCACTGTAGGGGATGTCGGCAGATTTGCTGTCGACGAACAGTGGTGTTTCCAAAAAAGTAAATGATAAAAACTATACACTATAAAAAATAGTGGCTGGGCAACATTTGGCACAATAAGCCTCTGTTGCTACCTCAGAGTTCTGATTATACCAGACCTCTCGAGCATTGCTCTTCATGAGTTAAGTGATGCAATCAGATCTCTTTGAGGCAACACAGGCTTGTTGTGCATGGTTACCCATCTACTATTCTCTATCAGCTATTCATAATCATTTAATCTCTGCAGACATTCTACCATAGCATTTGTTTTATTTGCATTTAATCAGAGACTATATCCTGTTAAATGGGCATAAACTCTGTTGATACTTTTCGTAGCCTTATCCTACAAAACTGCTATACATTTGCTAAAGGATGTAATGGGTGATGCCATGTACTTAAAGCAGAGACGTTGCAACAGGAACAGGAATAGGAGAGAGTCAATCATTTATAAAAAATGCATTACTAAAGGAAAGGTCATGGAAGAGACCTCCATTGTGGTGCACTTCATTTTATTCCAAACAAAATCAATGTTTGATCTGTATTTGCTTGCTCACCATTCTAGATTAACTGTTTGGCCCACATAGTTAGAAGCCTGTGATATTATTAATCCAGCCATAGATTAAGCTTTGAGCTCATGTGTATTTCACTCTGTAGGCACTGCATTCTGTCTAACACACAAGAAATGTCAGCAATAAAGGTATTTCTCTCTAAAATCATGTATGGATTATCTGATGCAATATCACCTGGTAATACTGAACATCTCTAACCATATCATTAATCTACTGGATCTGTTCAAACTCGAAAGAGACATTTGATGAACAAATTCCATACTTTGTCAAATGCTATTCATTTTAGAACAGAGTTTTTTTAATTGTTTGCCACAATAAAGTGGTGCAATGCAACAACTGGTGAGCCCAAGACGAAACTACTACCCCAGTCATATGGATATAAAAGAAGCAACCTCAGATTGCTCTGGCAGGAGTGAATACCTTTTGAAAATAACACTGCATACAAACGTTACAAGGATTTTAAAAGAAAATGGTGCCCAATACTCAAGTCCTAATTTCATGGATCACACAATAGCTGCAAAGAGGCATCCCATACACCGATCCATAAAACAGCTATTCTGAGACCATCAGATTTGTCCTGAGGGAGGTGGAAATCCCCCAGTGCAAATTGTGGAATTCAAACAAGGCATTCCAACTGTTGCTGTGCATAATCTGTGTTTGTGCAGGAACAGCACACTGTCTGAGCTCATGCTTATGTGTGCACAGTAAGAGCACACTGTTTGAGCTCATGCACCTATTTGCACAGTAACGGGGCACTTTCTGAGCTCATGCATAACAGCACATTTTCTGAACTCATACATAGCAGCATACTTTCTGAGCTCATGCATGTATGTGCACAGTAACAGGGTACTTTCTGAGATCACTCACGTATGCACACAATAATGGTGCACTTTCTGAGATCCTGCAAAACAGCACGCTTTCTGAGCTCATGCATGTATGTACACACTAATGGTGCATCTTCTGAGCTTATGCATAACAGCACACTTTTTGAGCTCATGCATGTATGTAAACATTAACAGTACACTTTCTGACGTCACATATGTATATGCACAATAATGGTGCACTTAATGAGCTTATGTATAACAGCACACTTTCTGTGCTCATATATATGTGCACAGCAATGATGTACTTTAAGCGTATGCATGCATGCATGTGCACAGTAACATCACAATTTCTAAGAGTATGCATGTATGTGCACTACAACAACACACTTTTTGCATGCAAGTGCACAGTAACATGGCACTTTCTGAGCTCATGCATGTATGTGCACAGTAACAGTGCACTTTCTTAGCTCATGCACAGTAACAGCACACTTACTGAGCCCATGCACGAATGTGTGCAATAACAGCTCACTTTCTTAGGTCACATATGTATGTGCACAGTAACACTGCATTTTCTGAGCTCATGCATGCATGTGCACAGTAACAGAGCACTTTCTTAGCTCATGCATGCATGTGCACAGTAACAGCACACTTACTGAACCCATGCATGTATGTGCACAATAACAGCTCACTTTCTTAGGTCACATATGTATGTGCACAGTAACAGCGCACTTTCTGTGCTCATGCATCTATGTGCACAGTAACAGCATACTTCCTTAGTTCAGGCATATATGTGCATTGTAACTGCATTTTCTGAGCTCATGAATACATGCGCACAGTAGCAGTGCACTTTCTGAGTGCATGCATGAATGTTTGTTAGTTCATGCATTATGTATACAGTAACAGTGCACTTTCTGAGCTCATGCATATGTGTGTGTATAGTAACAGCACAGTTAAGAATAAGTAACCAAAATATTTTTGCACATAAATTGCACATTGGGACCAACCCCACACTTGGATGTGGGGCCCTTGTGCTGACTGTTTCCAAGAAAACTCATGTTCAATGACAGTAAAATGACTTTAAATAAACACATGAAATACAGAAATATATTTGCTAGGCAGGATTGTGAGTTATCTCTTAATTTTTACAATAGATTCTCATTTACTCTGATTATTTAATAAACTACACTTGCAATGCACTTTCTGTATATTGTATGCATTGCAGTTCTTCTGTACATCCGTGTGCTATCTTCATGGATTGGGTCATGCTTGAAAATGGTCCCTTGGAACAGTGCACCTACCTGTTGAACAACTGAAAAAATAAATATTCATACATGAAAATCAATCATGCTGGGTGCTGTCTGCCAGTCAGACTGATATATTTACATTGCAAAACAAATGTGAAGTGTGCCTGAACCCAGGCAACAGAAGAAATCCTAATAAAGTAATGAGGTGTGCAGATGCAGTCCCTGGGGGTAGAGAAAAGTGTGCAGATGTTATCCCTTGGGATAGGAAAAGCAATGCTGGAAATGAGCAGAAACCATGGCATGGACAGTCCAGTTAGACTCAGATTTTCCTAAAAAAAAATGGGAACTACAAAGAAGTTATGCAGTGGGAATCTAGCACTTATACTGACCAGAACTAATTTCTACATATTTATTTTATTTATTAAAATTTTGGTAACTGGGTAGGCCCACTGAGACTGAATGGCCCCTTTTTCAGGGGTGATGCAGGGGAAGACAAATGAGAGCAACAACAAAGGTTAACGGGATTACGAATACAAGTGCTAATAGACCAACGCTAACAGCACAGTACAATAAATGAGCAGTGCAGTAATGTTACAAACACACTATATATTCAATGTCATGAGCAATAAACAGACAAAGTCCAGGGAGTTGAAAAGGCAGAGTGAAGGAAAATTAGACTGACAGAGTGAATTACCATGCAGGGGCAATATTATTAGAGACATAGATAAGGATCTGTTCTCCCAGGAAAGTTAAATAATTTTTTATTGCTTTCACTATTAGTTACTTTAAAGCAGAAATATTTGCTAGTTGGCAAAACATTTAATCATGTGCTTTTTTACAGCATTAATTTATTTCTGACAATTAGATTCTCTATCAGTATATTTTTATTTCTCTCCAATGTTTTTTTTTTCCAACAGCTTTTATTAATAAGATTATAATTAATGACTCAAGTTAGAAAACATGTCAGCCATGGGCAATTTAAAAAAAAATCTCTTGCAATGAGGTTACATTTTGAATGTATAAACTAGATTTATACTGTTAATATATTAGGGTGCTGCTAGCACATGTTCCTGATTGTAAACAGCATATTATCATGCCAAGATGTCTAATAATTTATTCATGGTGGGCATGGCAGTGAATGGGAACTGCTGAAAACTTCAAGACAACACATTTTAGTTTAGGAGTTAAATAAAGGAAATGACAAAAATGGATATATTGATGTTTTCCAGAAAATACATTACTCCTTAAAAAAAAAGAACTATACAGTGATGCATTTCTCCCCATTAACAAATACTGCTGCTTTAAGTTAAGGCCCTTGCATTTGGAAACAGAGGGTGAGGGGTCACTTCTTTAGGGGCTTTGTTCCTTTTTCTTCATTCCCTTTTAGGTATCCACAAGGGGTCCTGAGCCTTGTCCACTGTGTCATATTGTTTTACAATTACCATGTCCCCCTGTCACAGACACCAATGAGCTGACAGAGAAATACTAGGAGGATATGTGATGACAGTCTATATGTACAGTATAACATTCCTTTTAATACTGGCAAGGAATTCACTTGCTTTATTTGCTGCAGCCATGCATCATGGCTGTCATTTTAGTTTGTTGTTTACAACACCAAAATCTTGATTGCACTGTAGAAGAATTCAGTCATTTGATTTATCGATCTCTTATTGTCAATACAGAATTGCATAAGTGTAAGTCTTCCAACAGAAAACAGTAACTATGGGTATGATTAAATAGGAAAGCCTTAATAAGTACCTGAACAAAAATAACAGTATTCCACATGTCAGTCCTATTTTTAGTGTAGCAAGCTGTCATTGGCTGTGCTGCATGTTTGAGGACAGAGGCGCTGCCCTGTAGTCTGCAGGAATACTAGCTGGGTTTATTGTTCTTGCAAGTTTGAGTGATGTTCCTCTATGTTCTAGATGGAGGCAAACACACTTGACTTTGAAATGCAGCTCATTTAAATACAGCATGCACAGAAGTGCTTCAGCCCTAATAGATTAAGCACTGAGCTATGGACGAAGAGTGAGAGAAGCTGGCCATTGACAAGTCCAGTTCAAATTCAGCTGGGACCCCTTGTCTTTGGTTTAGCTTCGATACTTCAGTTGACATCACTTCAATGGTCTGTGGTATGGGGGTCCCTAATAATGCAATTGCTCTACATCCTCCCAATAATTTGCTGCTATCTCAATTCGGACTGCATTAAATTAACAGAGGGGTTATACTCTGGGAGCAGGGCTAACAGAGCTAGCCATATTTGCCCACTACTGCTCCCCGCCACCCAAATTCAAGGACTGGGGTACAGAAGGGGGCCACTTACTAAACATGATGGTTTGGGGGATAGGGAGGGTTCGGTTTAGGAGTTTTTTTTTCCCAAAAGGCACTTTTCTTTCCTCACACAGTGCAAGGAGCCAGTATTTTCTTACTGGTCAAAATGAAATGTCCAAGGGAACAGGTGAAGAGGGCAGGAAGTGACTGGGGTGTCCAGAAGACTATGTGGACACCAAAGAAAGGGTAAAGTTTTGTTTATCACTTGGCTGAAGGTTGAACTGAACCAAAATAACCAAAATCTTTTACTAGCCTGAATGAAAGGTCAAAGTTCAGCAGTTTTATCAAACTCAAGGTTGGCATCGGCTCATCCTTACTGTGAACATGGAGACCTAAGCTTGAATCCCACCATTGCATGTGCTTACTTTGTGACCTTGCCAGTCACTTAATCTCACTTTGTGTCACCTCCTCTATCTCCCCCTCTGTATTTAACTTCCCACAGCAACCCCTAATCTCCTTCAATCTCACTTAACCTTTCTCTGCATTCAGTATTGTCATTTCATCTGTATAGAATATGGCTTATAAAGTACATTGGTATACAGTGCAAATGAAAGGCTATATAACAAACCAGATTCCTTCTCTTATCCCTTTCTTATGTGTGCAATTAAAAATGTGACCCATATAAGCAGGACGTGTAGCTGTATTTTTAATGTGTTTCACAGTAATTACAGTTTTTGCTTCCTTGTGTGAAAGAACAGTAACAGAACTCTGTCATCCAGTATGTACAGCATGTTCTGTCTCTACATTTTCTCTGTGCTGCCTGAAGAAGGAGAACATTTAGTTCCTTTGTTTGTCACAGCCCTCAGAACATCTGATTAGTTATGAGGGAAAGAGCTGTTCAGAAGTTTCCTCTTGCCACAGGTGGAGCCTTGGTGGCTGTAAAGTGGAATATGTTAGTCTATCTCCACAAAATCAATGACATACATTTTATAAACTATTTCCTTGCCTCTGTTTTGCTTCCTGTTGGAAAAGAAAGTTTGGTACCATTGCCAAGGTCAAGATTTTAGTTGCACAGTGCATTCTGGGTAGTGCTGATGCTTCACTGTAAAAATACAGGCAGGGAAAATGGGCAGACTGGGTGGGCCAAGTGGCCACTATCTGCCATCAGATTCTATGTTTCTTGCATGCATACTGTATGCAGTATGTGGTGCCCTGTCTCTGTTCATTTCTCCAACGATGGACCTAAGTTGTTTTTCTTGATACTGTAGGTCTGTTGCTTTGAGCACTGTGTGGAAGGGGTGATGATCCGCCACTAGTTCTATCGGCTCTTTAAAGTCCAACCTGCGTGGCTGCATTAGGTTAGGCATGGAGTCAGGCATGGCTATGGAGAGGTTCTTGTATTTTGTTCTTGTCCAGCAGTGCTCATCACATTGTTGAATTTAAGGGAGGTCCTGTAAATTGGGATTAAGAATTGCTTTTGGGCTAGTATAAAATAACATCAGACTGTCTCCCACCTATTTGGGCTTCACATATAAACATAGGTCACATTTAAGTTTAGTGTAACATAAAACTGGGTAATTCATATTCTCACATATCACAGGCCTAAAGTAAGCCTGGTCAAAGTTTTGCTTACCAAGGAAAGTAAGGATACACTGGATAGTAGAGCTGATAAAGAACCCCTTTACATTATTCCATATCTGCACAACATACTTGTTTGTACCTGCTGATGAAGGAGGGATGGACAGAATATACCTAGAGTCCTTACAAACCTTAAAGCAGCAGTGCATGAGAACAGTGAACATTTTAACTTCTATGATACTCTTCTTTCCCTAATTTGAACCTGTTTTAGCCCTTTTTTCACATTTGTAATAATAAGTGCTCCTTTTAATATGGCTTGAACCAGGTTTTATCAGTATTCTCAGATGTTTTTGTACACCTACTGTCCCATATGGAGAAGAAGCATTATCTGCTACATATAGAATAGTGTATGGTTGCTCATACACAACAAGGCTATGTTGCCATCGAGGGGATGTGATGATGTCACACAGACCTCAAAAGTGAAGCTCGAGAGGTACATGTGTCGGAATCACTTTCCCGAGATGGCAACAGTGACTTGTTGTGTTTAAGCAACCATATACTATTTTATATAGTATATGGTTCCCCAAACTGTAGGAGGTTTGACTTTTGACAAGGTTCATACCTTGCGAATATTGTCCCGCTCGCTTGCTCGGTCGCTTCCTCCCTGTCCATGCTGCAGTCGCCATCCAGTTCCGACACCGAAGATACCGATGCTTCACTGCTTCCTGTGGTCCTGCTCTCAGCAAAAGAAATTAAAAAAAAAAACTGATAGTTTGGGAACACGGGGCCGAGTACGGCAGTCCGTGTCCCAACTATCTGACTGAATGGCACTTCCGACTGATCGTTAGACACCTCCGCCATTTTTGAGTGCATTTTTTGATCAGCTCTGTTTTCAGCCAATCATGTAGCAGCTCAAGGCTGAAAAGTTGTTGTACAATCAATCTGACGTCAGAATGATAGTATAACAACTTTTTTGACCTTTGAACTGTCCTACAACAACATTTGGGAAGCCACTGTTTCGCATCTAGAATAAGCCCTAACCATATACTATATGCTAGTTTATTTCAATCACAAGAGAAATGAACAACTGTTCAAAAACTACAGAGAATACTGATGAAAACCTGGGCTGAATCATATTAAAAGAACTCATTTTATTATTTCAAATGTCAAAAAAAGCTACAGCAGACTCAAAATGGGGAAGGAAGAATATCAAACAAGTTAGGAGACATGGGGCAATCTAAAATAAAGTAAAAAAGTATGGGTCAAAATGTTCACTGCTGTCATTCTCCACTGTTTGAAATCCCTACACTATGTTCCTGTGTTACTGATGTACATTAAAGGTCCTATGGTATTTCTTAAAAGCAGCAGGGGAAGTTTCCTGGTGTTCAGACTTCCTTCATTTACTAAGCCACCAACAGAGTAATGTGGTAACAAGACCATGTCTGTTATAGTCAGTGACTACAGAAATTATGCACATTAATCGGATTCAATATCAGTTGTTTTGCATATGTATCCTCTTTCACTGGGGACAAGATTGAAACCAGGTGCATGTCCTAACTGTCTCTCTTCCCAGTCAACAAATATAAAATGTACTTATCATGTAGCTGGCCATGCCAGACTAGTGCCACCTGTTAAAAGTTGACAGTGTTTCTGTGAGCAGTTTTGTGATTTTCAATGTAAGTTAATGTGCATTTTCTTTTCCACCTACAATATAACCCCCCCCCCCCTCAATTACCTGTTTCATCTTCTCTGGGATAATTCCTTACCAAACTTCCAGTTCTGCTTTTATTTTCAGTACGTTCCTCTTACTTTAGTATCTCTGTCCTGCTTACTGACTTTCATGTTTGAAAAATATTTCACATAATTTAGCATGATTCAGGCAGTATGCTTCAGAATTTTAACACAGATCTGTAAACCCGGAGAGCTATGTTTGAATCCATACTACTGCTTGCACAAGTCACTTAACTTTCATGTTCTCAACCTCCTCTGCCTCTCGCTGTCATTCTTTCTCTGTGCTAAACTTCTCTACTTCCCCAACAAGTTTTCCTACACTACCATGCTCCTCAACTTTCCTTTACCTCTTTATGCATACCTAATGGGTCGCTGCCAACTGTTGCTAGATTGTAAAGTACATTGGGGTACAGTCAGCACTTCATAAACGCAGTCTGATGTCTTTCTTTTCTCAGCACTGCTGAGTTAATGAAGATATTCTCCTGATTTCAGTTTCTCTGCATCATAGCATTTAAATGTAAAACATAGAAAGGGTTGAACCCAAATGTGGTGCCACCTGTCTGGCTCATACCTCTCAACCTCCCTCAACACAAATCAGGGACAAGGCTTAAAATGATTAGGGACAAATGACCAAAATCAGGGACACATTTGAAAAAATAGTAATATTAGTTACAGAAGCTGTGTACAACATGCTTCTTGGTATGAATAGCTTTTTCTTAACGAGAACTAGACTATAACATCAATGGCTGGCATTATTTTGTTACTCAAATCCCTACTCTTCAATGACAGCAATGCCAAACGTAGGAGGGACAGAAGAAATTTCTGAGGCAAAATCAGGGACATCCCTGAAAATCAGGGACAGTTGAGAAGTATGGTCTGGCTGTGTGCCTTGTAAGCCAGACCAGATTCTGAGCCAATTGCCCTATATCAGTTAATTTGAGTAATACTATAAACAATGAAAACATGTAAACAGTAGACAGATGCATCATGTTGAGCATGGGCTGTGATGCAGGGGAATCTGGGATCGTATATCCTAGCAACAGAAGGAGCACCGATCAATAAGAGATGAGTGCTGAAGCCAGTTGCTTGGGTCTACCTGTCAGAAGCAGCCCAGAACAATATCTGTCATCTGTGTGTGTGTGTGATAGTGAAGAGGAGTCAAGAACCACAAAGAACTACATGAAATATCAATTGAAACAGCTGCTGTTAGGGGACTGGATGGCTCAGTGGCTGATGGTTAGTTAAGTAGCCTTCTGTCTCCAAGTAACTCATTCAAATCTGAACCAGGTCAACGGTGTCAGAAAGCCTTAATCATCTGATGGCCGTTCAACGACCTATGCGATGTGAGCTGTGATGATCTCAGTCCAGTTCCTGCTTGGCAGGAATCTACGTTACAAAACCACCAACACATCTGGCACTAACTGGCACACTTGTTAACAGTTCCACTAGTGAAGGGTTGGAAAGACATGGTCCTATATTCACAGACATTGCCTGCTATGGTAACACCACTTTAGTTTGCCTTTATAAACCCGATTCATCAATCACGCATATTGTTCAAATGCACATTGGTGAATCAGGTTAATATGTGAAGTGGTGCCAACACTGAAGAAATAGTAATGTTCCCAAACATAGGCCATGATGCTTAAAGTACCTACTCAGCAGTGTTGTGATCTTTCTGTGACAGTATAGAAGCACCTTAGCAGGGCAATGCATGGAGCTTACCCTTCAGTCCTCTTGCTGTATCTAGCATGTGGACAAACAGAGGGTATCAGTCTCCAATGCTGTCAATCTGGAATGTTAATTGGGTACAAGAAACTTGCAAAAATGTTTTTTTTTTCAAATAATTCTCTTTTGAAATTGTGCTAGTTAAAATGAAGTCAAACAGTGCTGAAGAAATAGTAATGTTCCTGAACACAGGTCATGATGCTTCAAGTACCTACTCACCAATGCAGTGATCCCTCAATAGGAGTATAGCAGCACTTTGCAAGGCAGTGCATGGAACTTACCCTTCAGTCCCCTTGCTGTATCTAGCATGGGGACAAACAGAAGGTATCAGTCTCCAGTGCTGTCAAACTAGAATGTTAATTGCTCACAAGAAATGTCACTGAAAGAAATACTGTTTTTTAAAAATCATTCTCTTTTGAAATTGTGCTACATAAAATGAGGTCAAATTGTGCTTTGCTGTGGAGCAAGACAAACAGGCCCACATATTCAAAGGAGATGTGTGACGCATCCCAGAAATTGTACGGAAGTGTGATGTTCAAAAGGGAGGGATGTGTCGCGCATATCCGAATGCACGATCATGCAGAAATAATGTATGCGATGCAAAAAAAGGGGTGGGTACATGAATATGCCGCACGTCTGTATATTCAGTCAAAATGTGTGAAGCATCTGCCATGCATTCCAGAAATGTACCGCAGAAAGTTAGGCAGACAAAAGGATGGCCTAAATTGTCCGGCTCTATGATGCTGGTTCGACAACACTTTTGTTGACCAGCATCACATCGACAGGATTTATGTTGACTGCGAGTTGCAGTTGACATAAATCCTGATGGTCTCCTGGTCCTTATCAGGGGCTTTGCCCCGCAATCCTCCATGCGGGGGGGGCTCTGCCCCCCGCAGCCCCGGTACTTAAGGTTCTCAGGGAGGGGGTGCAGGACTGGGAGACAGTGTGCCCCTGTGACAGGTGCACCAACACAGTGATCTGTCAGCAAACTGTTGATTTTGCCAACAGCGATGTAGGTCACTGTGTTGGTGTCACTGTCGAGGGGTATACCAAATTGACCAGTCTCCCACAGGAAGGCCGTGGAACTGCAGACAGGCCATCCTGAGACAGCCCTTGGAGGTGCACCAGGACATGCTTCAGGCAACCATACAGAGCAGTCATGCCAGGACAGAAGTACCTAAAGCCACAGGTGCTGGCACACCACAGGCACTGCCCAGAGGGCCATCCCTCACACTGCACCAGGGATGCAGACAACCAGCTGCCACATGCCAGTGATGTTGTGTGCCCCCTAGAATACCAGTGGAGCAGATGGCCACACTGCATCACATGTACCAGGGGTCATGGCCTGCACTCATGTGACTGCAGGGTGCCACCTGGTGGTGGCATGCACCCAGGGTGATGTCTGGGGCAATAGTGCACAGGTAGCCTGATGGTACAAGTGGCAGTCTGGCATGGTCCAGGGACGAACCAGTGACACAAACCCATGGTGGTACACCATAGGTGCATGCAGGTGAGACCCACTCACCCGGGTACCTGGTCACCCTCTGCACACTGCCAAGTCTTGCAGTTATCATCATGTTCCACTCATACGGGGGAGGGCACTGCAGGTGACTGTACACTGCATATGGAGCTGATGTATCACGTGCATGTGATATACCAATCAGACTGTGTCACCCGCTGCCCTCTCCTGTTGCTTGGCCAGGTGGGTCCCTGTGGCTATTGTCCAGGTGGGCCCCTGTACCCCAGTCCAACCCTGTATGTGGCTATTGGTAATAACGCTGTACCCAGGCCAATGCAGTCCACCCACACACACACAAACATTCCATCACACCTGCCTGCTAGGCTGCAGTACCTCCTTTTTACTTTTGCTGGGTGGTGAGGCAGCCCTACAAAGCTAGAACTGCGCATGCTTGGGGTATGCAAATGGCCTGAATACAGTACATTCCAGTAATGAGCTGTGCATGTGAAATGGGCTAGGAATGTGCAATGAGGCCATTTGCATATTCAAGCTGAATACTGGAATTTTTGCATTGCTCATGTGGCCGCCTATCACGCATTT
This sequence comes from Neoceratodus forsteri, assembly GCA_016271365.2. NCBI lineage: Eukaryota > Metazoa > Chordata > Ceratodontiformes > Ceratodontidae > Neoceratodus > Neoceratodus forsteri. The sequence continues at coordinate 38,961,967 of CM057459.1, forward strand.
CCCCATGCCCCGCATAGGGCTCAGATCACCTGCAGCATGGTACATCTCCCACTGTGCAATCATGAATGTTCAGGATATTCAGCTAGACATGTGCGATCACGCCTCATGGTGCATCTTCTGAATATACTATTATTTTGTGCCATTGTATCTCAGTTGCTTGGCACAGGTACTTGCATGATGCAGCCTGGGACTTTTGAATATGGGGCCCATAATGCTTATCATCTAAAAAAGTTATAAAAGGTATACTGTGTGTATTTTGCTAGGCACGTCGGACCCATACATATCAACTTTTTGTCACTAAAATGAGGGACACGGACACTCAAACTGAGGGACAATGAGGGACGCTGGCCCTCATAATGAGAGGCACATCCTCAAACACAGAGATAAAAGCTTAGAACATTATGGAAACCATTGTGTTTACTAGTACACAGTTTATTTTTGATTGAGTATGTTAGAATACTAAGAATTTCTGCTTTAAAGTCTGGATTTTTAGCACACTCATATTGTAGGCTGCACCTTTTCCATAAGGGATGGACGAGGGACAGAGCAATTTTGAGAGGTAAAATGAGGGCTGTCCCTTGTAATCAGGGATACTTGAGAGGTGTGGTCAGACCCTAGAATCCAGAAGGACTTTAGCTCCATCACGGGAGACGAAGTCTACCAAGAAGGTGGAGTAAGGCCTGTGTAATGTACTGTTTTTACCATGTCTGGGCAGCCAGAGATAGAGAGCTGATGACTAACTATTGTGTTTCTGAAAAGGGCAAGGTGAAAGTATTCAATGCCATGACTTCCAGATCTTTGGGTCTAAACTCATCAGCAATGGCATACTGTGACATCATAAAACTGATCATAATTAATTCTGTGTATTTTCCTTTACATTTCTGTTGTACTGGAAAATAGTGAAATAAGCGATACCCTTTATTTAATTTGAATCTTGAAGTTAATCATGACAACACTGCCTGTAAGAAAAAAATTACGTTGTAAAAAAATTACCCTGGGGCCCATTCACAGTTGCAAGGCAACCGCTCTTTCCTTGCTGCTGTGAATGAGCCCCTGGGATTTTTTTTACAACATATTTTTTCTTATAGGCAGCATTCTTATGATTTACTTCAAGACTCAAATTAAGTAAAATGCAGTGCTTATTCCATTATTTTCCAGTTAAACAGAAATTTAGAGGAAAAATACACAAAATTAATTATGATCAGTTTTAAGATGTCACATTATGTCATTGCTGATGAGTTTAGACCCAAAGATGTCTGAGTTGTAGCACTGAATACTTTCAGTAATACTAAAATAATACTGATTAGTCCTGATGCTGACAGCTTAAAAGATGTGGCCCAATGAGGAGATTCTCTTGAAGAACCATGTCGAAGATGTCTCTAGGAGGTTAAAAGCAAGGTTTGGTTTCTTCTACAGAAATAGGCCCTTTTTCCCCCTTGAAACTCGAAACAAGCTTGTACAGGCCACTTTTCTCCCCCTACTCGACTATGGCGATGTAATCTATTCCTCCACCACTCTTGCAAATCTAAGTAAACTGGACATCCTTTATCACCGTACGTTACGGTTCATTACCAACTCCCCTTACCGTTCGCACCACTGTGACTTATATGCAGCTGTTGGTTGGACATCTCTTACTACTAGACGCCTGCTCCTCGCTGGGCTATGGACTCTTAAACTGCTCCTGTAGAAATTGCCAAGCTATCTCTCTTCCCTTATTAGTATCTCACATAGTGCACACTCGTTAAGAAAATCTGACTTTATTATACTTGACATACCAAGGACACGGACTTCCTTTGGTAAACGTGCTATTGCATATGCCCTTCCCTCCATTTGGAACCAATTACAAACCGTACTGAAACTAACTAGCACAGTTTCAATAAATTTCTACAAATCGCTAAGTTCAGCCAAAATAAAAGACACTGTAACTGTCATTAAGTCTCTTCCTTCCCCATGTGTGCCATATTTATCCACTGGTAAGGTATAATTGATTTGTCATATTAACTGCTTTCCCTTCCCCTTCTACTCCTGGCTTTATCTATGCTTACGCTCCACTGCTACTCTATCAAATCACTCCTCCCCCCATATCAGTTGTAGTCTGTTGTTTATTCTAGCTGCCAAATATATGTATTGACACACCAGTCATCATGTTTCATTTATCAGTATGCAACCTGTAAGTCGCTTCCCTGTCTCATATCAATGTTTACCACCTCCCGGTCACCCTATGTGGTACCCTTGTATGTATATACAGCCTGCATCATGTAACGTGCATTTCATGTATATACTGTTATTACCTATCTGTGTTTGTACTTTAAGTGTTTATGTAACAGGACCTCCTTGTGAATGAGCTTGCTCAATGGAGTTTTCCTGCAATAAACTTGAACTTGAAGAACCACTGTTACAGAAAGTTCTTTTGTAACTATTCTTACATAAGTACTTACTATAACAGTAGCTCTTCAAGAGGATCTCTTCCATTAGGTCATGTCATTGGAAATGTAAGCTATCTACATTAGAACCACTCAGAAACTTTCGCTAGCTGTGGGCCCACCACAATGATGCTCAGCACTGCCACATATATAACATGGGCAGCTCTAGCACTACTCAGTTTCCTGCCAAAGATAATCCTCAGAGGGCCTCTTACTATGAGGAACCAGGAGACCAAAACCAGTACCAGGCACACAAGGAGAGGCATGAGACTGGAAACAGAATGCATGGAATAAGGCCTTAGGCACAGCATCCAGTTTATCCTTCAGAGAAAAAAGGGGAAAGGAAGGAGGGTATGCTGTGGTCCAATGGAGGAGAGTCAAAGATCTACTGTTATGGTAAGTTCTTATGTAACTGTTCTACCTTCATCAAGATTATATCATCCAGTGGGCCCCAATGCTGGAAGGATTCCCAAGCAGTACAAAACACCTAGGGGGATGGTAAGTCTGATTTGTGGTCAGGACAGAAGGCCTTGCAGTATCCCAAGGCCAAAGCTAGCACATGTATGAGAAACAATGTTCAGACTGTAGTGCTTAGTGGAAGAATGAACAGTATGCTATGTGGCTGCAGCACATGTCAGCAGCAGGGATATATATTCTGGCAGCAAGTGACAGAAGTGGCCACACCCTTTGTGAAGTGACCACAAATAGCATCAGGAAGTTCCTTACAGTACTTCCTATAACAACAAAGTATACTGTGGCATCACCACGTAGTCTCGAGCTACAAAAAAACTAAAGTAATGCTCTTCAGTGGTGCACACAGCAAATACAAATCCAAATTTTCTCACCATCAGGGATTGTGCTGCAGTCCCACTTGAACAGGTCCAGCTGTTTAAATATCTTGGGATTACTGTGGACAACTCCCTATCCTATCTGCATCATAGTGATAACGTTGCCAGAGCTGTCCATACTAGGACTGGATTACTACACAGACATAAACATAGTCTGACGCCTGACGCACTAAGACTAGCAATTCACAGTTCCATCATCTCCATTACTGATTACGGGCTGGTCATCAATGGCTTAGCCACCTCAACGTCCCTCCGTAAGATATCTGTGGCACTCAACAAAGCATGTAGACTCCTCACCGGTGCAGCCTGACTAGCGCCACACCTGTGATCTATATGTTCAATCTGGATGGCTACCACTTGATAGTAGGACTCAATACCAGACCTGTTTATTAACTAAAAAAGCGCTTCTCGGTCTCACACACCCTGGGATTGAACAGCTTTTTAGCACCCACTGCAGCCTGCATCGTACCTGTATCTCTGTAACACAAAGCTTCCTAGTGACAAGATGCCGGACCACCCAGGGGCAAAGGTCCTTCACTTATAGAGCCCCTCTGTGGTACAATGCCTTGAGCAGTAAAATCCTGGCTAAACCAAAACTGGGCCCTTTCAAACTACTGCGCCAGCAGTATTTCACATATAATAGCAACTGTAACTGTTTCCCCCTAACTGGGGCCACCTCTCTACTGTTACCTAGCTTTTCCCCATTATGTGAGCCTGTTTCCATCCCCCTGTCACTGGCCCTCCTCTCTACCTCTCACTCTTCATTTCTCCCCTCTCCCCCTGCACTGCCCTCCTCACTCACTTACCAATTTGCTCTCCTCTGTTCTCTTTTCCACACATCCTTAACCCCAATGAGCACCGTCCCTACTCTCTCCCTGCCCTGTCATCCCCTTACTTCTCCCCACTTATTTTATTCCCTCCCCTCTGTGCTCCCTTCCCCACTCATCTTCCACTTGCTCTCCTCTGTTTCTCCTCTCCACACCCACTACCCCCTTTTGCACTTTTATAATCTTTAGCACTTAATCTAATCTCTCCCATGATGACAAGGCCTCCTAGGCTGCCTCCTCACTTTGGTTTAACCTGCTTGCTATCCTATACTACCAAAATTGTTTCCTTAATCTACTTTAGTTGGCTGACTCTTAGCACATTGTACAGGCCTTGTCCTAAAATAGTTTCTACTTAAAACCTTTGTAATTACTTTTCCTAAAATTGTTTTACTTAAAACCTTTGTAATTATTTTTTCTAAAATTGTGTTACTTAAAACCTTTGTAATTATTTTTCCTTTGTATGTGTCGTCACAAACGCGTTCCGCAGGTCAGGCTCTCTGCTCCCATAGTGCCAACCTCGAAGTGCAAGAGTGTGAACAGGGGACAGACAGGGTAACCCTCCTGTCTGTTTTGGGTCTGAATCATCTACTAGCCTTGAGTCCTGGGGGAAAAAATGTGAACCTTATGCTAGGATATCCAGTTAACAGGCTCAGATATGTACCCTCTTCAGGAATGCAGTACAATCCTTCACCCAGTGGCATCCAGCCAGGTTTCCAAAATGTACCCTTATGACTCAATATGAGGCCAAGGTATATTCTTACCTTTTAGCAAGCTTAGTAACACATACAAGCCCTTAACAGCTGTCAGACTTAAACACAGGTTCGGCATTCACATGTAAAAGAACTGAGAAAAAGCACAGGCAGTATTTTAAGGAAAATATTGTTTATTAAAAATTGTAAAAAAGGTAAAAGCAAACAGAACAATTATATCAATAACTTACAGTCACATAAAATAAATGGGAAGTTACAGAACACAAATACGCCTACCTCAAAAAAAAAAAACTTACGTTTCAGTTGAATTATTGTTTTTTTAAAGTGCTTAGTTACCAGTCCAGACTAAGTGTGTCTTTACTTTTCAGGGAGTCTTTCTGCCCCAACTTCTCTTGCAAGCAATATTCAATAGTCAGTTTTCTCCACCTCCTAGTGATGCCACCCATGCGATCACTGTTAGATCTGTGATAAATCTGTAATCTGAGTATGGATATCCAAAAAGGATATTATTCTTCTGCTGGCTGTTACCAATAAAAAAAAAATATGTGACAGTCTTTGCAAGCAGGTTCGTTTGATGGCTCATAAACCCACATCCTGTCACTAGTCCCCTTCTAGGTGAGAAAACCAAGAGGAATCAGCCAAATTACTTCCCTTCCTGCTATGTCATAAAATGCATACGTGGGAACCAACTTCAAAAGGAATATTTTACGATGTCTTCACTTGGCATGTGGCAAGAAGCCATTTTGTTAAAAACCAGAACAGGAAACTTTTAATTAGGGTTTCTCTTCACTGGTCAATTTATCCTGCTGCTTCCTCACACTAACACTTTTGAGGTCAAAGGTCAAGCTTACTTGCTGACTGGTGTGTCTTAGGCAGACCATCACATATCATTTCTTTATAATACAAATATCATACATGTAAACATAAGCAGATGGCAGAGCATCACATGTGTTGTCTCCCTTCCCCACTGACATGGAACCATTTTAAATTAGCTGTTTTTTTGCTCAAAGATGTTAAAATTCAAGACTTTAATAAATAAATAAAAGAAATAAATACATAAATACAGTTAGCTAGCCATTTTGGACAGGCACTGTTTGGATATAGGTGTGCCCTCTTTCTCAGGAGTAAATGAAACAAAAAGCTGAGAAGTCTTTCTGCAGCTCTGAATGTGATTAACATAGTGGGCCAGATTTTCAGTGGGGCGAGACTGCCTCAAGCCCTGGGTGCACCATTGATGTGACGCAATGGGCTTGCAGCAGTCTAACAGGATTTTCTGTCTTGTGTAGTGAATGACACAAGTTAGACCATCTTTTTGTGATCTGGCTTGTACCAATCTTCCAGCAGGATATCGCCTACCTCAATTTCAATTTTGTACTGCTTGAGAATCCTTCCAGAGTTGTGGCCCACATGATATGCACCACATGATATTAAAGGAATTACAGACCATGCTAGCAGCACTACTGGCGGTCCTGTTTAGTGAGTCGCTCAATGCAGGTGTGGTTCCAGAGGACTGGGGAAGGGGGGTAAATGTAGTCCTTCTCCAAAACAGTGGTAGCAAGGAGGAAGCCGGAAACTATAGGCGGGTCAGCCTCACCTTAGTAGTGGGTAAGATTATGGAGGCACTGCTTAAGGAAAGGATTGTGGAACACTTGGAAACCATGGCAGCACAGGATCCAAGGCAGCATGGTTTCACAGCAGGAAGGTCATGTCAAACAAATCTGACTGATTTTTTTGACTGGGTGATGACGGAGGTGGATCAGGGAGGGATGGTGGATATTGCCTACCTTGATTTCAATAATGCCTTCAACACCGTACCCCACAGAAGACTGGTGAACAAGCTAGGTAGCCTGGTGGTGGGCTACAAAGTGGAAAACTGGGTTAGAAACTGGTTGAGGGATAGGAATCAGAGGGTGGCAGTAAATAGGATCAAATCTGAGGAAAGGAGGGTGATCAGTGGGGTGCCTCAGGTATCAGTCCTGGGGCCAGTCCTTCTCAATGTCTTCATCAGTGACATTGCTGAAGGGCTGAAGGGGAAGGTTTGCCTATTTGCAGATGATACCAAGATCTGCAACAGAGTAGACACTCCAGGGAGGGTCAAAATAATGAGGAGGGATCTGGGAAAGCTGGAAAAATAGTCAAAAGTGTGGCAATCAACATTTAATACAAAAAAGTGCAACATCATGCACCTGGGGTGAAGAAACCCTGCAGAAAGCTATAGAATGGGGCATTACTGACAGTTACCAGGGAACAGAAGGATTTAGGGATAATCATCTCAGATGACCTTAGGGTGGCCAAACAGTGTAACAAGGCTGTGGGTATGGCCAGTGGGATGTTGGGTGCATAGGAAGGAGTATCACTAGCAGAAAACTGGAGGTGGTGATGCCACTGTAGAAAATGCTGGTGAGGTCTTATCTAGAATACTGTGTTCAATTCTGGAAGCCACATCTTCACAAGGACATAGACAAAGTGGAGGCGGTCCAGAGAAGGGCGACCAAGATGATGCAGGGTTTGAATCAGAAAACATATGAGGACAGATTAAAAGGCCTCAACATGTATATACTTGAAGAGAGGAGGGAATGGGTGGATATGATAGAGACCTTCAAGTATCTTAAAGGCTTGAACACTGTGCAGATGGGTGACATCTTTCAGTACAAGAATTCTACAAGGATGAGGGGGCACGATATGAGATTGGAGGGGAACAGGATAAGGGGACATGTGAGGAAGTTTTTCTTCACGGAAAGGGTGGTAGATGTTTGGAATAGCCTACCTCAGGAAGTGGTGGGTTCTAGCACAGTGGGAGTCTTCAAACATGCATGGGATAGATGTAAAGGAACCCTAGATGTTCCCCCAGGAAGCATCTGGAAACGAGCCTTTAGGCTCATTGTTGTCTTTCCTGCTGAAACTCTTTTAAATAAATAAATAAAAATGTGGGGAAGAAAGAAGAAAGCCAATGACCAAGTAGCGTCAGTGACTGCTGATGTAGGCAGGGAATACTGGCAGACCAGGTGGGCCTAGTGGTCCTTATCTGTCATCAACTACTATGTAATTCTGGGGACCATTTTTGCAGAGCCTGCACCTGAGATTTGGTGCAAGCTGCATTAAAGCAGGAAAACTGTTGCAACTGCATTGGTGCAGCAAAGATTCCAAAGTGTTATGGTGCAGGACATGATGCAAACCCTGTGCCACTCCTTGAGAATCCAACCCCATATCTTAGAGTTCTATGTACATCAAGAGTATGGAGCAATGCCTCACTCTTATTGGCATGCTCAGGTTAGTAAACAGGAAGGTGGATCATTTGGTTCAGTGTAAATTCGATCCCCCTTAGGTAAAAACTTAGGATTGGTGCATAAAGAGACTGTAAAAAATCAAATAAGGAGGGTCGTTCTGTAGAGCCTCAAGCTCAGCATTCTACAAGAGGAGGACATGGCAACTAAAACTTATGTTTTCCATGAAAGGAAAAAGGTCACAAGTTGCAGAAGGCTCAAAAGGAGCCATGGTTATTTTTTCAAGTATGAAATACAAGTCCCACGGGGGGCTGGATTATGGATAGGATGTTTCATATGAAGGATATCTCTCCGAAAATTATGAAACACTTCTAATTGTGCAACTAAATAAGCCATCAGTAGGGGTATGAAATGCTGATATGGCAGCCAAATGCAACTTTATAGAGGAATACTGCAGACCTGAATCAGATAATGAAAGCTAGTATCCCAAAACAGAATTCACAGGACACATAAAAGAGTCTGTATTCCGAGAAGTGGTTCACAAAGTGAAACCCTTCCATTTCAAGAATGAGTATGTCTGGCAGAAGGCTTTCTAGCCACAAGCAAGACATTAGCAACTTTTGGTGACACCCCAAAACATGAGATGGCTATGTCTTGAAGGGCCATGCTTGCAGATGTAGGGACTTTAGGTATGGATGGACCAGAGAGCCCCAGTCTTGTGACAATACACCCCCGCACAGGGGCACAGGAACAGGATGTTCTATTGCCAGATGTTGTAGGAATGGAAACATTTGGCAAGGCCATACAGAAGCTATGAGGATGAGAGTGGCATTCTTCACTCTCAGTTTGAGCAGAACTCTCTGTAGGAGAATACAGGAAATGCATACAGGAATTTCCCTTTCCAAGAGAGGAACAACTCATCTCACCAAAAAACTCCAGGCCCTGGAGCTAGCGAGCAGAAACACAGCAGTTTTTCATTGTGTGGTGATGCAAAAAGGTCCAACTCTGGATGTTCCCATCTTACAAAGAGTTAGTTTACCATGGAGATCAGCAGTTTCCATTTGTGAATCAGGGACTGAGACCTTCTTAGATTGTCTGCTGTTTTAGAGGCCAAGGAGAAACACATTAGAGAGGCCGGCCCGGTGGCACAGAGGTCTGAGGTGCTGGACACCTTACCTCGCGCCACACCAGTGACCCATGTTCAGTAACAGACTCAAGTCATCGGGGAGCCAGCCTGAGGGGGAGGGTGGGAGCAGGATTGAGCTACCTAACAGCAGTTCTCCTCTCCTGGGGGGGGGGTCGCCCAACCACAGTCTTGCCGCCTCTTGGTGGAGGTCTGGTGGTGGTGCATACAGGTAATGGGTGACCAGTAGGGTGGGGCATCCCACAGTGCATGACATGCACATGCCTCCACACATGCGCCCTCACGCCAAGGACATGAGGGTGGGTGAAAACAGTGGGAAATGGCTAAACAAATAAGTAAGAAAAAAAAAGAAAGAAACACATCTGATGGCAGAAGTTCATGATGAGACACTGGAGAGCAGAAGTTCATGATGTGACATTGCCCAGTACCACACTCTCATTGTTTCCCTGCATAGGGGATAAGAATGAATGCCCCCTTTTTTGTTTATGTAGTGCATAACACTGACATTGTCTGTCTGGATTAACAGAGGACTGGGGCAGAGATGATTTTAAAATGCCTGGAGGCTATATAGGACACCTCTCATTTCAAAGACATGTATGTGTAGTTCAGCCTCCACCCTGTTCTAGGACCCTTGTGTCTACAAGGAGCCAAGATGTGCACCCCAACTGGAGCATGAAGCGTCTGTGGTGAATATATGTACAGGATCTGGTACCAAGAATGGAACGCCCTTGAGTAAGCTGTCGCAGCTCATCCACCGCAGTGATGCTCAATGAAGGGAGGATGTGAGAAGAATAATTTTTTCCAGCTCTTCTGTCAGTTAATCCCATTGTACCCTGAGTGTCCATTGTGGGATTCACATATGAAGCCAATCAAATGGCACTGTTACTATGGCAGCTGGTATCAGCCCCAGGAGACATAACGCTGTCCTGGCAGAGAAGTAGTGGCTCCTGTGTATCAAGTGTGCTTGAGCAATAAGGGTGTCTGCCCTCTCCTGTGGCAAGAAGGCACACCCCTTGTTCATATCCGTATCACCCCAATGTATTGCAGGCACTGGCCCAGAGTCAGCACTGACTTCAGTGCTTGCGTTGTTATCCCTAAGGCCACAAACAGTTGTGTTCTTCAGGAAAGGTTGTAAAGAAGAGCTCCTCTGAAATTAACCTTCAAGACCCAATCGTCCAGGTAAGGGAAGACAAAATGCCTTCCCTGTCAAGGGCTGCTACAACCACTGCTGAGTGTTTGGTAAATACCCTTGGCACTGAGGATAAGCCTAAGGACAATACTTCAAACGGATAGTGTCTGCCCTCCAGCTTGAAGTGGAGGTATTGTCTGTGGCACTGTCTGCTCTTGATATGAAGGTATGCATTCTTCATGTCCAGTGAACAGATCCAGTCCCCCTGTTTGCAAGAGAGGAATCAGGGCATGTAGAGACAACAATCAAATTTTTTTGTATTCGATGTATGGATTGAGGTCACTGGAGTCCAGCACAGGATGTAAATTGCCTGTCCTCTTCATAACTAGGAAGTATCTGTAATTTAACTCTTCATTCCTGTCTTGTAGTGGAACAGGTTCGATGGCATGTTTTTGAAACAGGGTCTGGACTTCCTCTTTTAGAAGGGACAAGTGGGGCAGAAGGTTGGGGGAATGGGATGGAAGATGGACTGGAGGTGTTTCTATCAACTGAGTCCAGAGGATATCCCTTTTGGGTTTCTATCAGTTCCAGAGGATATCCCTTTTCTATTATTTCCAGGACCCACTCATCTGTAGCAATCTCCCTCACTGCTTTAGATAAGGATCCTTCCCCCACTCTCACCACTGGGGGCCATAGCTGAGGTGGGGATAGAAGAGAGTCAGGTGGAACAGGGAATGGCAGGTTCACCAGGAATGATTGCTTTGGGTGCTTTTGCATGAGCACTAGGGGGGAGTGGATCCAGGAGGATACCGCCACCTCTGTCATGGGACTGCTGACAATATGTATGGTTATTTCTATCAGCAGGTTTACCAAAAGATCCTCTACCATGCCTTCTGATGGGTGGAGGATAAAGGGACTTTACGGACCTTAAAGTCAGTCTGGAAGACTGAAGCTCACAAATTGCATTTTCCACATCATTACTCACTAGTTACTCACTACCTACTGCTCGCCCCTAACTGCCCTCATTGCCTGGGGTCAAATGCTTCCTTCTGAATTAAACCACATACTGAGAATTACCTACTCAAACTGTGTCATGATGAAAACCATGCCTGTACCCGCTGTGTCCTTGAACTTCCACGTGTTGTAACAAACAATGTATTCAAATGTTCTCTTTTTGTTTTGCTCTTTCTGTATATTACTAGTATTGTTATCCCGGGTCACCCCTGAAAAAAGGGACCTTCGGGGCCCAGTGGACCTACCCGGTCACCAAAATTTAATAAATAAATAAATAAATAGTTTAGAGCCCTGAAAAGCAGCATTCAAAACAGCCTGGTGCACATCAGTAGTAAAACCAGCTACTCTGAGCATTAGGCATAATGCCTAATGCAGATACCAGAGCCTGCAGTCCTGAAAGAGACATTCAACACATCATATGCTGAATGCAGGAGAAGTTTGCCAACTTCAGAACTAGCTGACATGGTTTTAAGTAAGTCAGTCTTGACGGGACCAGCAGGTAACACCTGTGCTGCATTACATGCAAACTTCCATAGGCCATTCTGTTTTTTATCATATGGCCCTTCCACTCCTCCCCACCCCCATCACTGTTCATTCTCCCATAACTTCCTGGATATGCTACCCTGTTGTGAACCCACCTCTTTCTGCACTCATTCTGTAAATATTAATTTATTAGTTCTTGAAATGTCATATTTCCTGGCTGTGCTTAGTTGTTGTGCATCTACCGCATACTATACAAATTTGCACTCTTATTTAATAATTACTTGATGCATGTATATGCCATATTTACTGTATATTGAAAACCACCTGTTTACCTTATTTACCATATTTTCTCCACTTCCCTTCCCCCCCCCCGAGTCGCACCTGGGAACGAGCTCTGGCTCAGTGTACCTGTCCCTGTTACCAAAATTCTAAATAATAAATAAAAATAAATAATTAGCAATCCACAGGCCTAAGAATGTTGAAGTATAAGTGCCTTTGCTCATTATATAGTGTTCCCTCTTTTATTCGCTCCTCCTTTATTCTCCATTCTCGCTTAACAGCAGTGTGAGTTCCTGTCCGGTTTTCCAGAAATACTATCTCCCCCTTTAACCACCACCCTCTATTATCCATGAGAATTTAGGATGCACGGAGGCTGGCAGATGAAAGAGGGAGCACTGTATCCAACTTCCTAGATTCTTTCTCCGGAGGCAAGGTACTCGTGTGCCTAGGAGCCAAAGAACGATAATGAGCAGCCATCATGACTATGGAGTCAGTTTCAGGCCGTGCCGCATGATATGGCCTTTCACCCTTCACCTTTTCACCCCTACCCCAAAATGCATTGTGCACTTTGCTTCACACATGATTGTTACTGTTCACTGCTACACACAATGGTGTATTTATATTATGATGGCACATATCACTTCTGTCTCTGTGTACACCAATCCTCCTGTAACTTCTATGCTGACTCTGGTTTTTGTATTTGTAGTTGTTTTCCCAACTACCCTTTCCGCAGATCACACCTGGAAATGAGTCTTGGCTCAGTGTGCTATGCCCAGTTGCCAACTTTTAAATAAATAAAAATACATAAAAATGGCTTAACAAACGGGGCAAGGTACTGTTTATCAGCCTTCATTTTAACAGCAGACATGGTACTGGGCTTATGCCAAGCAGCAAAGGTAGCATCCTGTAGTATAGAATATATACAGGAAGGATAATAATTGACAATTTGGAAGGAACTTCCAAAAATTCCATGAGATTCATTTTAGTGGACTCTTCCTCTTCAACAGCAAAATACATTGTAGACTGCATTTGCAGAAACATAGCCTCAAAAGATGGATCCTCAGGGAGAGACCAGGGTGTATAAGCCACAGAGTCCTTGCTGCAAGATGACAGGGTGGAGCTAGAAGGAAAGTTGCTCCTCACCCTTTTAATTCCTCCTCTAAATCCCTCTCAATGTCCATGAGATCAAGATAATATTCTACCTCACCATCATCATTAGGAAGAGCAATGGGTGGCACAGAAGGAGCTGGCAACATACGTAGTGGCTGAGGAGGAGAAATCATTAGAGCGCTTCTGTAATCCATTGATAAAGGCCCTGGTTCAGGTGGCCTCATTGATGGCAGGCCTATTGCCAGTGGCAGCAATTGTAGAAGGTGACCTAACATATCTGAAAACAATGTCAGCACAGTCTGGAAGTCAATGGAACCCTGGAAGAAGTCTGGGACTACTTGCGTCAAAGGGTAAGAGCCCAACGACAGTGGCAACGTACCATACATATTAAGTATGGAAGTGCCTGAGCCAAGACTGACCTTGCTGTCTCATCGACAGTCAGGAGGGGCGGTAGTCAATGTTGCTGGAGCTGGTGCTGATGAGGACATACCTGATTTCAATGGCGACCTCAACCTCACTGGCGAAGCAGACTTATCTTTCTGCTTGTGCTTATGGCTGGAAGAGGAGGACTTTGAGGATGACTTTTCCTTTGTATTTATGTTATGATGACTATTTCCCAGTTGATGGTAAGAGAGAAGAAGGAGTTGAACCTGTAGCCTTTCCATGGATTTCAATGCTTTTTGGGCTAGGAAGGTTTCTAAGGTGTAACCCCCCTGCAAATGGGAGTTCCCAAAAGTCTTCCAGGAGCTGGCTAAGTGCTCCCAGCCTGCATGGTGTTCGGCATTTAAGCCATTTATCTGTGAGTGCTTTTAGAACCTCTGGTACTGTCTCTTTAACAGCTGCCTGCTCGCAGGCTAAATTAGTTTGAAAGGGGGGACTGTGTAGTTAATGCTCGAATCCCACCCTGAGCTGCTGTCTGATCGCTACATTTCTGCAGTCGTTAAGAGCGCAGAAGGAACCCATCTGAAAGATGTAACTGTTTTCCTGAAATCATTTAGAGCATTTGTAAAATTGCAGTTTGTCTAACCTGCCTTTATCGCAGCTGGGACTCTGTGTGCATTGCTCCTCCATTTTGGACCTGAACTGCTAATCTGGGCCAATTGGTAAGGGGAGCCCTAAAATGGAGACTGCCTGAGCCAACCAAAACTTGGACTCTCACCTGGAGCCTGCTTAAAAGGGGAATGTATGGCAGGTGCTTCTGGGAGCTGTAGTTTGGACCTTGGCACCTTTTTGCACCAACAGAGGGAGTCCTGCAGTGATTGACAGTTGAATCCTCCTACCGAACCTGTGTGGAGCCTAAGGGAAATGCCCTGAAATGTTCCTGGGAGGCAGATGCGAGTTGATTGTGAAGGGAGTAGGAGCTCTGTTCTGCTGCGGCGTGCAGTTGACGCAGGAAGTGCGTGTAAGGTCCTGAAGTCTGCCTGTAGCCATTAGCGAGTGCTCATTCGGACTGAATCCGAGTTGTGGAAAGAAAAGGAGAAAGCGTGCAGAACCAGGCTTGCCCGTAGAAGACCAAAGATTTGCAGAAGTGCGATCGGCCTGTCAGGGACTCTGTTGCTGTGTGTGCTCTAGGGTTTGCAGTATTTGCGATCGGGATTGAGAAGCAGCTGCCTAGTATAGTAATTTCCTTTACATATAAATGTGCCTAGTGGTTGTAGGGGATTGTGATTCCATTATTCCCCTTGTTCTGTGAGTTGTGAGCTGAAGCTGGAAGCTGGACTCAAAGCTAGTCGGACTGCATCCGCCTGCTTTCCAAATCAGTAGGACTCTGTTCCAGGGGTCTCATCTTCATGCCCTGCTCATTCTGGCCATCCAGAGACACCTCCTCAATTCAGCTATTGGTTTGGGGTTTGTGAGTACAAATAGGGGGTACCTCCCCTCACCTTCATTTAATCAAAGTGTGTCAACTGATTGTCTTGTGTGCTTCTGTTTGTGGACTGAGCCATCCGGCTCCGGATTACAATTTGTTTGTGCATATATTTTCTTCATACAGGGCCCCATCCAGCTGCACCAGCCGGACCCAGTGCAATGGACCTGGCTAGCCCCCCATCCTGGGTACCCAGAGAGTGACATTTTGGACCCTAAATATATGTGCACAGTACTGTGATTCGAACTTATCTAAACTAATCAACCTGGTTACCCCCTCCCATGTTACTGTCCCCCTGAATAAACCAGATTTGTTGTTGTTATACTATATACTGACTGTGGTGTTAATGCATCTAGAACAGTATTGCATATTGCTGTGTATGTTGTTTAACCTTGTTTTACAGGGGGTCCTCTGAGATGGGCTGCAGAATCAGTCTCAATGGTAAGTGGTATCTCTATGCGTAAAAAGTGTGCACATGTGGGGTATTGGGGAGGTAACTCCCATGTATTGTGTGGACCACTAGTGGGAACAAAGGGGGGTTACAGTGTCCCAGAGGGCTGTACATGAGTTAGTTTGACCACTACTAACCCTGACCTCTGGGTGGAGGCACCCGTCATAGAACCTAGGCCCCTCAACCTGTCAGTAGCACAACAGGCAGGGGTAGTAGCCCTTGGGATAGCGCCACCTGGGGGTTACATCTTGGAGGCATCACTGGGATTAGTGTCCTCTAGTGGCCACGTGAGAGAATTACCCCATTATGTCCAAGTGAGAGGAAAAGATGGAAGGACTTGCTATACCCAGGCTAAAAATTGCCCCCCACAAGCTGATGATACACAAATTGATGGGATGGAGTGAAGCTGAGGAGATAGATCCCCAAAAGGCTATCCTGTTGCTGGATGTTCCCTTGGGGACTAACAATGCTGACATTGTGTCCACTGTAGAGCATGTTAAGTGTGTGGGCAAGGTGGAGGTAAAGTGATGAGATGCTGACTTATTCGACTAAACTCTGATAGTGCTACTCTCATGTAGTTCCCATATAGACCCTGAGAAAGTACCCCCTATGATTTTTCCTGAGGGCGCCCAGAAGGGATGGAAGGTCATTCACTTACATAGTGGTCAGGCCACCCTGGGTGGGTCTCCTAGTACCGATGGATTAAAAGAGAAGCTGCTTAGGTTGTTAGCATCTGAAGGAAAAACTGCCCAAGAAGTGTTAAAAGTACTAGACCTGTCGAGGGACCCTACACCCTTGCATTCTCTGACCACCTCCCCGTTTCTCTCAAGAGCTCCCCAATAGCTGCCTTCCCCCTCCTCATTCCCCTGATACAGCTGGACTCCTATAGAAGGCTTAGACTTTTTTCTGGTACCGTCCCAGTGCCTTCGGGGGAAGATGATCTGGAGACCTGGATGGACTATGCCACCCCTTTGGTACAAGATTGGCAATGTTCAGAGGGGGAGAAAAGAAAGCTCTTGATGGAGAGCTTGAGAGGCCCTGCCCTGGAAGCCATTTGGTTCCTACGTGCCACTAGTCCAGAGGCCACTGCAGCAGAATATCTCTCTGCCTTGGAGGGGGTGTTTGGCAGCATAGCATCAGGGGATGATTTGTTGTGGAAATTCAAATCAGCCAAACAGTGGAAAAATGAGAAGCTGTCTGCTTTTGTCACTAGGATAGAGAGGGCTTTGCAGAGGGCCCACAGAAAAGGGGGAGTGTCTGCTGAGGAGCTAAACCAGCTCAGACTAGACCACATCCTAAAGTCAGCTAGATTCTCGAGCGTGATGATATTGAAGCTCAAGTTGCAAGACAGGAGGGCAAGCCCTCCAGAGTACTGTCATTTGATGAAATAAATCTGTGAGATTGAAACTGATGAAGAGGGCTGGGACCCTGTGCTGGGGCAGTGAATACTGATCAGACCCCCGGATGGAGTGAGTTGGCTGAGGCCCAACAATTAAGAGACTTGATTAAAGAATTGACTGAGGCATATAGAGAACCGGATCTGTATCAGGCTTCCCCTGAGCCCAACAGTGCAGTGGGAGTGCATGTTGTTTCCCCTGAGACCCGGACCGAGGGTAACCTGTTAACAGAGATAAGAGAGTTGAGAGCCATGGTGGGAGAGCTGCAAAGAACTGTCCTAATCCCCAACCATAGTGGAGATTCAGTGGTCCAAAGGAGTAGGCCCCCAGTACAAGAAGAGCCTCTCGGGGCTCCAGAAGTGCCCTAACAGAAAAGAGACTCCCCACTTCCCAAGGACACTAGAGATATTAAGTTCTGCTACCTTTGTGGGGAGGACAGGCATTTTCAGTCAGTCTGTCACATGCCAGCAGACCTAAGAAAAGTTACCAATAGGTTGGTAGCATTATACCGCAATGCTAATGCCGGGCCACCAGGGAGAATTAGTCAGAAAAGTTATGCCACCAGGGTCAATGCCCGATCGACATCCAGGTCAGTGCCCCTGGAATGGTCTGAAGTGGTGAGTCCCTCTATGGAGACCACTGTAACAGTGAATGGAGTGCCTACAAGAGCTGTGTTAGACAGTGGCTCCCAAGTGACAATTATGTTCCAGGATTGGTATCAGAAGCACTTGTCTGATGTGCCCCTGCAGCCATTGGAGGGACTGCATGTCTGGGGTTTAAGTGAGAAGGCCTACCCCTACTCCGGCTCTATTTGAATTTGGTTGTCCTTCCCCGCCTCTGTGGCTGGAGTGGCAGAGCAAGTGGAGACCTTGGTCTTAGTATGTCCCCCTACCGGACTGTATGATGGGGTCCCTCTACTAATTGGGACTAATGCACATATGTTTGGATGGCTGGTGCAGTTGTGTTATGAAAAACAGGGGTCCCAGACTGGTAGAGCTTTAAGAATTCCGGCCTTGATCAAAAAGGCCTATGATGCCCAGAGAGATGCTGGAAAAGTGGAACCAGAGGAACTGGTTGGAATTGTCTGGAAAAAGGATCCTGAGTCTCTGATCCTGGCACCAAGTTCCCAGTGTACCTTACAGGGAGAGGTCCGTATCAGAAAGGATGTCAAGAATAAAACACTAATGCTGGATGCACCAGACGATGGAAGATTGCCAGAAGGACTGCTGGTCAAGCCAAGTATTTTGCCTGCTAGAGCCCATGCTTATGCCAGAAGGGTAATGGTTCAAGTCCATAATGTGTCTGATAGAGAAATTCGAGTGAATAAAGGTTGCACCCTGGCTAATGTACATTGTGCAGACACTGCAGTGATACCCAGTAACAAGAGTTCGGGGAAGAATCATGGAGTGACGCCTGACTTGTTTGATTTTGGCGACTCCCCGTTGCCAGCGGAATGGAAAGTGAGGATCAATGAGAAGCTTGCTTAGAGAGACCAGGTGTTTTCTTTAAAGGAATGGGACATAGGATGTGTGCAGGGAGCTGAACACCATATCCAGCTGCATGATGAAAGGCTATTTCATGAGAGGTCTTGACGCCTGGCCCCTGCTGACATAGATGATGTGAGACGGCATCTGCAAGAGATGCTTGCTGCTGGTGTAACCCAAGAATCCAGAACTCCATATGCTTCCCCTATCGTGGTAGTGAGAAAAAAGAATGGGCCAGTGAGGATGTGTGTGGATTACCGTACTTTGAATCGGTGGACTATCCCTGATCAGTATACGATGCCTCACATCCAGGATGCTCTAGACTGCCTGAACAGTAGCAAGTGGTTCTCTGTGCTGGATCTTTGCAGCGGGTACTACCAGATCCTGATGGCCCCAGAAGACCGAGAGAAGACAGCCTTCATCTGCCCACTTGGTTTTTATGACTTCATGAGGATGCCTCAAGGGATTTCAGGGGCCCCAGCCACTTTTCAACAACTGATGGAGCGTGCAGTGGGGGACATGAACTTATTAGAGTGCCTGGTATACTGGGATGATGTTATTGTGTTTGGCAGCTCCCTGGAGGAACATGAGAGCAGATTGTTCAAGGTGTTGGACTGACTGGAAGACTTTGGCCTTAAACTATCCATCGATAAATGTCAGTTCTTCCAAACCTCTGTAAAGTATGTGGGACATATAGTCTTCACCGAGGGCATAGAAACAGACCCGAGTAAAGTTGAGGCCTTGACCACCTGGCCACAGCCCCACAATCTAAAAGAACTGCAAAGACTCCTGGGATTCTGTGGTTACTATCGCCGGTGCATCAAGGACTATTCAAGAGTGATTCACCCTTTGCTTAATCTTACTCAAGGTTACCCTCCTACTAACAAAAAATATTGGAGGTCGGCTTCTCCTAAGACTGAAAGAGTGTATTTTCGGTCCAATGAGGTATTTGGAGCAAGATGGACACCTGATTGTGCAGCTGCTTTTCATGAGATTATATATCAACTTATCCACACTCCTGTCCTTGCCTATGCAGATCCAGCAAAACCTTATGTCCTGCACACTGATGCTAGCCTGCAAGGCTTGGGGGCTGTATTGTACCAAGAGCATGAGAATGGCCTGAGACCAGTGGCCTTTGCCAGCTGAAGTCTGACCCCATCCGAAAAGAACTATCCTGTACATAAGTTAGAGTTCCTAGCTTTGAAGTGGGCCATTGTTGACCAATTCCATGAGTACTTGTATGGGGCTAAGATACTAGTAAAAACTGACAACAATCCTTTGACTTATGTGCAGACTTCAGCTAAGTTGGATGCTACTGGCCATAGGTGGCTTTCTGCCTTATCTACATACGACTATGCTGTGGAATACAGAGCTGGTCTGAACCACATAAATGCTGATGCTCTCTCCCGGAGGCCTGTTTCCTGAAATAACTGGGTCAGACTGTCAGAACCTGATATTCGAGCACTCTGCCAGAAGTTTGACAGAGAGGAACGAGGGTTCCATGTGATAATAGCGCTTACAAAATAGCGACCGTCATAATAGCGACTGCCACTGCCAATAGCAGCTACTACTACTTTTTCCTTAAACTGTTGTTTTTTGCATGTGTAACCCCTAGATGGCGCTATCCCAGGGGCTACTACCCCTGCCTGATTTGCCACTAACAGGTTGAGGGGCCTGGATCCAATGGCGGGTGCCTCCACCCAGAGGTCAGGGTTTGCAATAGTTAAACTAACTTGGTCACAGCCCTCTGGGGATATTGCAACTCTTCTTCCCACTAGTGGCCCACACAATATATCAGAATTACCTTCACAGTTACACTTACCTCCAGGTCTGGTTCCGGCACTGGGACCTCCTTGAAATGAGATACAGTGCAACAATCACAGTACAGTACTTTAACAGACAAATACTAGGAGCAGTATAACTTTGCTGAAACAAGCAGCTCTGATTTATTTGGGGGATATAACAAGGACAGGGGAAATCAGGTTAATTAGCTTATCACTCTAATAATCTACCTATGGCTCTGTGCATTGGCCTATCTATCAGTTACTGTCCCTGGTTGCAAGCCTAGTGGCTAGTCAAACGTGGCAGCTGGTAGGGCCCTTTCACAGAGAAAGGAGAATTAAACAGTCAGCATACAGTAATTCCATTTGGATTTAATGGCGATTAAATCGGAGCAACCCTGATTAGTACTCACCACCTCCAAATAAGATAGGGTCCTTCAATGTCAGCAGGGCTCATGAGGTACACAAACCTCTTCACACATCCATATAAAAAGAGTACTATACCAGGCAGGCTGCATCTGTATCCCGATCGCAGTACGCAATACCGAGCACACAGCAGATTCAGTTCCTGACAGACCGAGGTGCAATTTTCAGCAATTCTTCCAGTCTTCTACAGGTGAGCCTGGTTCTACTCTTCAGAGATCCTTTGATTCTTTTTCACAGGGTGCATTCGGTCCTAACAAGCTGTTACACAAGCTGCAGGCCGGAACTCTGGGCCTTACACACACGTTTTTTGACTAAAACTGCACACTGAAAAGCACAGGGCTCCTTCCTTCTTCACTGCCAAAGCTCAACTGAAGCTCAACCCGACAAAAACTGGGCACTTCCTTTGAGTTCCTCCCAGTTCTTGACTGGATTGGCTGTCATCACAATAGACTGCTGCTGTTGGTCAAAAGGCACTGAAGTCTAACTACATCTCCCAGAGTCACTGCCCATACAATCCTCTTGTGGCTGGCTCAGATTATGAGTCAGTTCTGATTCAGTCCGAGCACCATTTTAGAGCTAGCTTACCCACACTGATTGGTCGAGTTCAGATTCAAAACTAGAATGGGGAACTAGCAGACACAGTTCGACTGCAAAGCAGGTTAGACAAACTGTAATTTCATTATTACTCTAAATAATTTACGGCAAACAGTTACATCTTTCAGATAGGTTCCTTTGCACTCTAGTGACTGCAAAATGAAGTGAATTGGCAGCAGCTCAGTGGTACTCAGAGAAGCACAGTCCCCCCCATACAAACTAATTATGTCTGCAACAGACAGCTCTTAAAGAAGACAGTACCAGAGGCTCTAAAACACTCACTGATAAATGACTTAAATGCCAAACACCATTCAGCAGGCTTGGAGCATTCAAGCAAGCTCCTGGAAGTCCTTTGGGAACCCCCATTTGCAGGGGTTACACCCTTCCTGACCTGGGAAAGCTTAGTCGTCGCGTCAAGCAAGTACCCATGAGTTCAACTGCAACCATATACATTTGTATTAGGCTCGCACATGTAATCATCAGTCAATATATCATTTACCAAGAACACATTTCTGAAACATTGCGGTATGTCACTCTTTACACAGTATTACATACACATTGTACCATAACTCAAGTTATTACCTCTTGTACATGAAACCTGAAGAGGGGCCCTTCCTATCAGTTACCTTGGGGCTGGACGGGGCAAGGGCACCATATGAAGAGCAATACAAGTAACTTGGGTTAACACTGGCGCCAGTTTGGGCAATGACTCGGGACACATACCTCCTTATGGACAACATTGAGAGCAAATCACAGGCCTCCCAAGGAATCATAACTGAGGTGCACCACAGGCTTTACAGCTCGACCAGTCTTTCTAGGGAACTGTTACAGTCTCTGCACTCTGAGCCTCATTTTCAGCTTGTCCACACTTGTCAGGGAGTCTCCATGGGGTAGAGAGGCTGAACTTGGGGCACTTTCAGCTCAGGAGTTACAGTTTCTGAGGTCCACAACACTTGGCTCGCATGGAGAGCTTTGGGACACTGGCAGTGGACTGTCAGGGCACTCAAATATTTCTTCTTGTTCGGTGTATCCTGGTCTGCCCCATCTATCATTTCCTCCCTGAAAGCTCAAACAGTTCAACCATGCTGATGATTCCATTTCATCTGATCTGATGCTTTGCACTTCACTTTCTGGGAGCATTGGCTCCAGGGATGAAGCTGGGGGCTTAAACAGTCTAGAAGGCCCAGCTTTGTCTCCAGTATTGACTGGGGATTGCCCGAAGCAATTGACTCAGTTCGTAGAAGGATATTATTCAAGTCACTCTCACTTTCTTCGATATGGACTGACAGTCATGCTCAACTGGGACTTGTGGAGGGAACACTTTAACTGCTTCTGTTGGTGCAGACTTTCTTGATCTTTCTTAGCAGCTCTAGTCACTGGTCCAGAGGGCATCTTCTAGGGCTCCCAGACTCAATTAGATTTGTCCAATGGGCAGTAAATGATTTCTATGCATTGTTTTACATCTTTGAATTATTCTCAGGCCCTTACTTTGTACACAGGCCAGATCATCTAGTTTGCCCACTACAATGTGAGGGAGATGGGTATATCTGTCAGCAATCTTGTGCTTGCCATGCAATCCCAGATTTCTTAGCAATACCCGATCTCCCTCCTGGAGTTCCTGTGCTTTCACCTTTTTTATCATACCTTTCTTTGTTGCTTGGATTTCTTTGCCATGGTTTGAGCCAGTTGGTGCATGGTATGCTGGGCCTTTAACTTTTGCACATACTGTAAATAGTTGTCAGCCTGAACCCCATCAGGAGAGACCCCAAAACACACATCTACTGGTAGTCGACTACTCTTCCAAACATCAGGCGGTAGGGAGAATCAGTGGCATCACTTTGGTGCAGTATAAGCATGTACCAGGGTGCTAATTTGTTGGCTCCATCTAGGCTTGTCCTTTGGGTGCAGGTGCCTATAGCATATCTAGCAGTCTTGGTTGAAGCGTTCAGGTAGGTCCCCTGGGAAGGTGGTAAAATTAGTTTCTGGACTGCCTCCCCACAGAGAAAGCACCTTTGATCAGGCGACTCTCAAAGTTCTCCCTTGATCAGAATGGATTCTTTGGAGCCATAATTAACAAAGTTTCTACAAGTACTTTGGCTGAGTGGATGCTTTCTGGTCTTTGGTGGGAAAGCTTGGGCATATCTCGTGAAAATGGTCAGTGACCACCAGCACATTACTGATGTTCTTTTGATCTGACTCAAACTTGAAAATCAGCTACAGACCAGCTCCATAGATTGTAGTGGTGGTGATGTTAACAAGGGCAGCCCTCTGGGGCAAGCTTTACTCTGTAAGCTTCGAGACTACAAATTCTGAATGGTGTTGCTCTACATCAGCCCCATCTTAGCCAATAGAATCTGGATCTCACCAAGTCAAGTGTTCTGTCATACCAAGGTGCCCACTATGTGGTTGGTGCAAGGACCTCAGTACTGAGTCTCGAAGGCAGTGGGCAGCACTAGTTGTTGTTTGTCTACTTGTCCCCTCTGTCTACTGTTTCTCTGTATAACAGTTTATTGATCAGTTTCAACTTGGGACCTTCTTTGTATAACAGTGCAGTTCTCAAATCAGTGGGCGTGGATTTGGACACATCTTTTCCTGCATAGAGGGCTTCTAAAGCTCTTTGATCATGGGATCGAGGATTGAGCCCGCCGTACTGTCATTGTCCAGCTGAGGGCAGTGCACCAATGTCTGTGCAGAAAGTGGCAATAAGCTTGGTAATGCAATTCTCAGAGCTCCCAAGCAATCCACCATGCAGTCCACTGCGTCCGTGGACATTGTTCCTCCCTGTCAAACTTCGTGTGCAGAGTGCCCGATGTCAGGTTCTGCCAATCGGACTAATCATTCTGGGAACAGGCCTCCGGAGAGCATCAGCATCTATGTGGTTCAGACCTGCCGGTGTTCGAGCATAGTCATATGTAGATAATGCAAAGCCACCTATGGCCAGTGGCATCCAACAGCTGAGGTCTGCATAGGTCAAAGGATTGTCAGTTTTACTGTATTTTAGCCCCATACAAGTACTCATGGAATTGGTCAACAATAGCCACTTCAAAGTAGGAACTCTAACTTATGTACAGGATAGTTCTTTTAGGATAGGGTCGAGCTTCTACAGCGAGCCGCAGTCTCAGGCCATTCGTGTCTCTTGGTACAACACAGCTAACCCTTGCAGCTAGCATCAGTGCAGGCATATAGGTTTTTCTTGGGTCGGCATAGGGCAGCACTGGAGCATGGGTAAGTTGAATATATGATCTCATGACAGCATCTCACAATCAGGAGTCCAGGGGGCCCCAAATACTACTTTCGGATGAAATACACTCTTTCAGTCTTGAGGATGCTGACTTTTGGTATTTTTTGTGGGTTGGGGATACCCTTGAGTAAAGGTTAAGTAAGGCGGATCACTCTTGAATAGTCCTTGATGGTCGCCGATAATAACCACAGAATCCAGGAATCTTTGCAGTTCTTTTAGATTTTGGGCTGTGGCCGAGGTGGTCAAGGCCTCAACTTTCCCTGGTCTGTCTCTATTCCTCGGTGGATACTATGTGTCCCATACTTTACTGATGTTTGAAAAATTGACACTTATCAATGGACAGTTTAAGGTCCAAGTCCTCCAGTCGGTCCAATACCTTAAATAATCTGCTCTCATGTTCCTCCAGTGAGCTGCCAAACACAATAACATCATCTAGGTATACCAGGCACTCTAGTAAGTTCATGTCCCCACTGCACGCTCCATCAATGCGTTGAATAGTGGCTGGGGCACCTGGAAATCGCAGAGGCATCCTCCTTGAATTCATAAATAGCCCGGACAGATAAAGCTGTCTTTCCACGGTCCTCTGGGGCCGCCGGGAATCTGATAGTACCCACTCGCGGAGATCCAGCACGAGAACCACTTGCTCTCGTTTAGGCAGTCCAAAGCATCCTGAATGCGGGCATTGTGTACTGATCGAGGATAGTCCGCGGTTTAGAGTGCGATAATCACACACATCCTTACTGTTCCATTCTTTTTCCTCACTACCACAATGGGGAAGCATAAGGGCTTTGGATTCTTGTATTACACCAGCAGCTAACATCTTGCAGATGCGTCCCATCATCTATGTCAGCAGGTGCCAGGCGTCGAGACCTCTCACGAAATGATTTTCGTCATGCAGCAGATATTGTGCTCAGCTCCTGCACGCATCCTACATCCATTTCTTTAAGAAACACCGATCTCTGGGCAAGCTTCTCAGTCCTTCACTTTCCATTCAGCTGGCAGCGAAAGTCGCCGAAATCAAACAAGTCGGGGCGTTACTCTGTGATTCTTCCTGAACTCTTGCTGCTGGTAGCACTGCAGTGTCTGCACAATGCACATTAGCCGGGATGCAACCTCTGTTTTACTCGAATGTCTCTTTCAGACACATTATGAACTTGGACCTTACCCTTCTGGCATAAGCATGGGCTCTAGCGGGCAAAATACTGAAGCTTGACCAGCAGTCCTTCTGGCAATTTTCCATCGCCTGGTGCATCCAGCTAATATTTTATTCTTAACATCCTTTCTGATACGGACCTCTCCTGTAAGGTACACTGGGCATTTGGCCAGGATCAGAGACTCAGGATCCTTCTTCCATACAATTCCGACCAGTTCCTCTGGTTCTGTTTTTCAGCATCTCTCTGTGCCTCATAGGCCTTCTTAATTAAAGCGGAACTCTTAAAGCTCTACTAGTCTTTGACCCCTGTTTTCATAAACACAACTGTGCCAGCCTTCCGAACATATGAGCATTTGTTCCAATCAACAAAGGGACACCATCATACAGTCCAGTGGGGGACACACTAAGGCTAGGGTCTCTACTTGTTCGCCACTCAGCCACGGAGGTGGGAAAGACAGCCAAATTCGGATATACCCGAATAGGTAGGCCTTCTCACTTAACCCCATACATGCAGTCCTTCTAATGGTTGTAAGAGGTACGTCTGACAAATGCTTCTGATACCAATCTTGGAACATAATTGTCACTTGGGAGCCACTGTCTATCATAGCTCTTGTAGACTCCGTTCACCTTTACAGTGGTCTCATGGAGGGCCCACTATTCTGGACCAGTCTGGAGAGGCGGTAGTAGGGCCTGGGCAGCTGTTGCTTGCACAAGGGCGTGAATTAACATTTTTGAACTCACTGGGATCGTATCGTGCACCTCACCAACCACTGATTTCTTCTCCAAGCTCTCCTTGTAGCCTATATGCAACTTTGTCAGTGTCTTTTGGGACTGGCATTCCCTTTTCATGTGCCCATCTTTCCCACAATTGTAGCAAAACATACTTTCTGGAGTTTGAGCTGGCGGCGGCGCACACTGGGAGCCAGGGCGGGGTATTATACTGAAACCTTGGTGCCATCTCTGTCTCTTGAAGCGTGATAAGCATTTGGAGACATCTCGTCAGTTTCTCCACTTCCATGGTCAGGAATCGAGTTGGGAGCTGTTATCAGCAGGAGAATACATGGGTGGTACCCCACCCCCATAACAGATGCTGATCGGGATATAGGTCAGGGCCCGTACTTGCAGGCGTGGCCTTCATAAAGGACTGTTTTTGAATTCCCGGATCTCTCTCAACAGTTCGCTCCATTGTGACATATCTTTTCCTTGTCAGAGCACTCATTGACTGCCAACCTCTGCCCTGAACTTCACTTGATGGGTCACCTCAGTCACTCGAATTCAGTAGCCGCAGCTATTGGTGCAGGTCCTCCCGAGGTCGTCTTTTCTCAACTCCTCGATTTCTCTCATTAACTCATCATAGGGAGGTGGGGATTCCAGTCGATCTGCCAGGTGTAACTGAAGCAACAGCAGTTCTGAGAGGGGGCAGACTTAGGATCCTGTCCAGCCTGGTTCGTCCAGTTCAATCGCTGGCAAACTACCTTTTCTGAGGCATTCTTGCAACAATTTTCCAACCGAGATACATACACAGACAACAACTCCCTTGTTTCTTGTGCATCTCTTACTCTCCTGGATTCCTCATCAGTCTGGGCTCCCATACACATTCTCCAAGGCCTCAAGATGAGGCCTGTGCAGTACGCTTCAGGGTTTGCCGAGTCTGTTTATGACGGATGGTAGCCAGGGCCCGGGACCTCGGGCTCTCACTAACCTCTTTCGCTTTCACCTTCCGAGCATTGCCCATTCTAGCACCCTGGGGGGCAACATAGTCTATCCAGGTCTCCCAGTCATCCTCCCCTTGGGGTGGGAGGGTGCCAGAGAAGATCTTCAACTCGGGTGAGTCGCGGACTAATGGCAGGTGCAGAATGGAGTCTGCATTGGTTCAGACACCATTACGGGCACTGGAGCAGGAGAGGGTGTTGGGGAGAAAACCCCAGGTGGCAAGAATAGTTTCTTCAAGTCCTCCACAGTTTTCCCCTCCTAGCAAACCATTCAGCAAATTTCTCCTCAAAAGTTTCAGATAGTGGTGGGGGCTGATTCCCCGGGTCTTCTCTTGTCCTTAGTTATCACTCTCCAAGCAGTGAGGGCCTCTGGGGTAATGGTCTGTGGCACTTTGAGCTATCTATGGGATCCCAAACTCACTAGGGCCAGGAAAGTGTGGGTGAGCAGATTAGCATGCCGACCCACCACCACAGGGTTTTGTAAACCTTCCACCTTGGAAAGTACTCCCTGCACAGTGTCCGTGTTGATACCCAGGGGATGTCCAGGATAAGCATAGCATTTGGGGTGATCTCCTCCCAGTACACCGCCCACCAGCCGGTGCACAGCCACTCTGTCGGTGCCCATTTTTCTTAACAGTGGTTCGTAAATATGGCCGCTAGGACACACACAATCCCAGCGGTGAGCCTCAAAGATGTAACCCTAGATGGCGCTAGCCAGGGCTACTACCTCCTGCCTGATTTGCTACCGCCAACAGGTTGAGGGGCCTGGATCCAATGGCGGTGCCTCCACCCAGAGTATACAAGGTCAGGGTTTGCAATAAGTTAAACTAACTTGGTCACAGCCCCTCTGGGACACTGCAACCCCTTTCTTCCCACTAGTGGCCCACACAATATATCAGAATTACCTCACAGTATACACTTACCTCCAGGTCTGGTTCCGCACTGGGACCTCCTGTGAAATGAGATACAGTGCAACAATCACAGTACAGTATTTTAACATAGACAAATACCTCAGGTAGTATAACTTTTGCTGAAACAAGCAGCTCTGATTTATTTGGGGGATATAACACAGGACGGGGGAAATCAGGTTAATTAGTTATCACTCTAATAATCTCACTATGGCTCTGTGCACAGGCCTTTCCCTATCAGTTACTGTCCCTGGGTACCCAAGCTCCTAGTGGCTGGTCCAAACACGTGGCAGCTGGTAGGGCCCCTTTCACAAGACAGTGCGCGAGAATTAAACAGTCAGCAGTACAGTAATTCCATTTGGATTTAATGTGGCAATTCAACAGGAGCAACCTGAAATTAGTACTCACGACCTCCAAATAAGATAGGGTCCTTCAATGTCAGCAGGGCTCACTTGAGGTGCACAAACCTCTTCACACATCCATATAAAAAGTACGTACTATACCAGGCAGGCTGCATCTGTATCCCGATCGCAATTACTGTACAATACCCGGAGAACACATTGCAGATTCAGTTCCTGACAGACCGAGTGCAATTTTTGGCAATTCTTCCAGTCTTCTGGGGTGAGCCTGGTTTCTCTTCAGAGATCCTTTGATTCTTTTCACAGGGCGGATTCAGTCCTAACAAGTTGTTACACAAGCTGCAGACCGGAACTCTGGGCCTTACACACGTTTTTGACTAAAACTGCACACTGAAAAGCACAGGGCTCCTTCCTTCTTCACTGCCAAAGCTCAACTGAAGCTCCAACCCGACAAAACTGGGCACTTCCTTTGAGTTCCTCCCAGTTCTTGACTGGATTGGCTGTCACACAATAGACTGCTGCTGTTGGTCCAAAAAGGCACTGAAGTCTAAACTACATCTCCCAGAGTCACTGCCCATACAATCCTCTTGTGGCTGGCTCAGATTATGAGTCAAGTTCTGATTCATTCGAGGCACCATTTTAGAGCTAGCTTACCCCACACTGATTGGTCCAGTTCAGCAGTTCAAAACTAGAATGGGGAACTAGCAGACACAGTTCTGACTGCAAAGAAAGCAGGTTAGACAAACTGTAATTTCATTATTACTCTAAATAATTTTGCAAACAGTTACATCTTTCAGATAGGTTCCTTTGCACTCCTAGTGACTGCAAAATGAAGAATTGGCAGCAGCTCAAGTGGTACTCAGAGAAGCACACAGTCCCCCATACAACTAATTATGTCTGCAAGGCAGACAGCTCTTAAAGAGACAGTACCAGAGGCTCTAAAACACTCACTGATAAATGGCTTAAATGCCAAAACACCATTCAGGCTTGGAGCATTCAAGCAAGAAGCTCCTGGAGATCCTTTGAACCCCCATTTGCAGGGGTTACATGATTACTTGATATAAATGTGGCTGCGTCTGCACTTCCCCATTTTAAAGATTCTAACACCACGCCGCTCATTGATTTTGGAGAAAATTACATATTTGGAACACCGTTATTATGAGTCGCTATTCTGTGTCAGTCACTATTTTGCCATTCACTGTTTTGCGGTAGCTCTTATCACTGGAGCGAGTGGCCATGGACACATTGGACTGATTGGTGGATTGTTTGGGGCCCTCTGAGAATTGCATACCTGCTGCTTATTGCTACTTCTCTGCATTAGACATTGGTGCTTTGCCTCAGCTAGACAATGACAGTCTTCAGCTGGCTCAATCCCAAGATCCTATGATTAAGCCAGCTTTAGAAGCCCTCTACACAGGGAAAGATGTGTCCAAGTTACGCTCCACTGATCTGAGAACTGCATTGTTATACAAGGAAGGTCCTAAGTTGAAACTGATTAATCGACTGTTATACAGAGAAACGGTAGACAGAGGGGGACAAATAGACAAACAACAACTAGTTTTGCCCACTGCCTTTAGAGACTTGGTACTGAGGTCCCTACACAACCACATGGGGCACCTTGGTATAGACCGAACACTTGACTTGGTGAGATCCAGATTCTATTGGCCTAAGATGGGGGCTGATGTTGAACAACACATTCAAACTTGTCGCTGTTTACAGAGGAAAGCCTTGCCCCAGAGGGCTGCCCCCCTTGTTAACATCACCACCAGCGCACCCATGGAGCTGATCTGTATTGACTTTCTGATTCTGAAGCCAGATCAAAGAAACATTAGTAATGTGCTGGTGGTTACTGACCATTTTACAAGATATGCCCATGCTTTCCCCACCAAAGACCAGAAGGCATCTGCTGTGGCAAAAGTACTTGTAGAAAACTTTTTTGTTCACTATGGAGCTCCACAAAGAATCCATTCTGATCAAGGGAGGGACTTTGAGAGTCGTTTGATCAAAGAGATGCTTTCGCTGTGGGGAGTGCGAAAGTCCAGAACCACCCCTTACCATCCCCAGGGGGACCCACAGCCTGAACGCTTCAACCGCACTCTGTTAGATATGCTGGGCACCCTCCACCCCAAGGACAAGCCTAGATGGAGCCAACAAATCAGCACCTTGGTACATGCCTGCAACTGCACCAAAAGTGATGCCACTGGGTTCTCCCCCTACTGCCTGATGTTTGGAAGAGAAGCCAGACTGCCGGTAGATTTTGTTTTGGAGTTTCTCCTGATGGGGTTCGAGATGATAGCTATTTACAATATGTGCAAAAGTTAAAGGCCCAACTAAATCATGCATACCAACTGGCCCAAACCATGGCTGCCAAAAGAAATCTGGCCAACAAAGAGAGGTATGATAAAAAGGTGAAAGCACAGGAACTCCAGGAGGGAGATCGGGTGTTGCTAAGACATCTGGGACTGCATGGCAAACACAAGATTGCTGACAGGTGGCACCATCTCCCTCACATTGTAGTGGGCAAACTAGATGATCTGCCTGTGTACAAAGTAAGGCCTGAGAATAATTCAAAAGATGTTAAAACAATGCAAAGAAATCATTTACTGCCCATTGGAAAAATCTTGATTGAGTCTGAGCCCCCAGAAAGTGCTCCTTCTGGACCAGTGACCCGAGCTGCTGCTAAGCAAAAGCAAAGAAAGTCTGCACCTACAGATGCTGAGTTAAAGTGTTCTGCACAACAAGTACCAGTTGAACATGACTGTCAGTCCATGTCAGAGGAAGGCGAGTGCAACTTTGAAAACTACCCCTCTTATGAACTAAGCCAGTTGTTTCGAGGCAACCCTCTAGTCAACTATGGAGATAAAGCTGGGCCCTCGGGACTGTCTAAGCCCCAGCTTTGTCCTTGGAGCCAATGCTCCCAGAAAGTGAAGTGCAAAGTATCAAGTTGGATGACATGGAATCACTGTGTATGGTTGAACTGTATGAGCTTTCAGAGGAGGAAAATGATGAACTGGGACAGACTGGTGGTATACCAGAACAAGAAGAGTATTTTGAGTGTCCTGATGGTTCACTGGCAGTGTCAGAAAACTCCCCATGTCAGCCAAGTACTGTGGCTGCAGAGATTGCAATTCCTGGATCTGAAAGTGCCCCAAGTTCTAGCCTCTGTACCCTGAAGGCCATTCCCATGGCCAGTACAGACACTGCAGAAAGTGAGAGTAAAAGCGCAAAGACTGTGGCAGTTCCCCCTAGAAAGACTGGTTGAGCTGTGAAGCCTGTAGTGGTCTTAAGCTATGATTCCCCTAGGAGGCATGTAGATCTGCCTCTCAATGTGGTCCATAAGGGAGTGTATGTGTCCCCAAGCTCATTGCCCAAACTGAGCATAGGTGCTAACTCTAGGTTACTTGTCCTACCCTCTAGGTATGGTGCCCCTGCCCCATCCAGCCCTGAGGTAGCTGATAGGGAAGGGCCCCCTCTATCCAGGTTCCATGTGCAGGAAGTAATGACCTAATGTAAAAATGTTTGTATGTGTAATGTTGTATAACCAGCAGTAGACTGTGTAACACAGTATAAGTGTATATGACAAAGGTTTAATATGCTGATTGTTGTTTAAAAGGGATGCAAGTTTAAGCTGTTCTGCCTTAAAAGTGATTTAAGGATATCTACTTGATGCGGATGCCAAGTTTTTTCAGGCCAGGAAGGGTGTAACCCCACTGCAAATGGGGGTTCCCAAAAGTCTTCCAGGAGCTGGCTAAGTGCTCCCAGCCTGAATGGTGTTCGTCATTTAAGCCGTTTATCTGTGAGTGGTTTTAGAGCCTCTGGTACTGTCTCTTTAACAGCTGCCTGCTCGCAGGCTAAATTAGCTTGAAAGGGGGGACTGTGTAGTTAATGCTCGAATCCTGCCCTGAGCTGCCATCTGATCGCTCTATTTCTGCAGTCGTTAAGAGCACAGAGGGAGCCCATCTGAAAGATGTAACTGTTTTCCTGAAATCATTTAGAGCATTTGTAAAATTGCAGTTTGTCTAACCTGCCTTTATTGCAGCTGGGACTCTGTGTGTGTATTGCTCCTCCATTTTGGACCTAAACTGCTAATCTGGGCCAATTGGGTAAGGAGAGCCCTAAAATGGAGACTGCCTGAGCCAACCAGAACTTGGACTCTCACCTGGAGCCTGCTTAAAGGGGGAATGTATGGCAGGTGCTTCTGGGAGCTGTAGTTTGGACCTTGGCACCTTTTTGCACCAACAGAGGGAGCCCTGCAGTGATTGACAGTTGAATCCTCCAACTGAACCTGTGTGGAGCCTAAAGGAAGTGCTCTGAACTGTTCCTGGAGGGCAGATGAGAGTTGACTGTGAAGGGAGTAGGAGCTCTGTTCTGTTGCGGCATGCAGTTCATGCAGGAAGCGCGTGTGATGTCCTGATGTCGGCCTGTAGCCATTAGCGAGTGCTCATTCAGACTGAATCCGAGTTGTGGAAAGAGAAGGAGGAAGTGTGCAGAACCAGGCTTACCCGTAGAAGACCAAAGATTTGCCGAAGTTCGATTGGCCTGTCGGGAACTCTGTTGCTGCGTGTGCTCTCGGGTTTGCAGTATTTGCAATCGGGATCCAGAAGCAGCTGCCTGGTACAGTAATTTCCTTTACATATAAATGTGCCTAGTGTTTGTAGGGGATCATGATTCCATTTTTCCCCTTGTTCTGTGAGTTGTGAGCTGAAGCTGGAAGCTGGACTCAAAGCTAGTTGGACTGCATCCGCCTACTTTCCAAATCAGTAGGGCTCTGTTCCAGGGGTCTCATCTTCATGCCCTGTTCATTCTGGCCATCCAGAGACACCTCCTCAATTCAGCTATCGGTTTGGGGTTTGTGAGTACAAATAGGGGTACCGCCCCTCACCTTCATTTAATCAAAGTGTGTCAACTGATTGCCTTGTGTGCTTCTGTTTGTGGACTTAGCCATCCGGCTCCGGATTACAATTTGTTTGTGCATATGTTTTCTTCATACAGGGCCCCATCCAGCTGCACCAGCCGTCCAACCCCGGGCAACAGACCTGGCTAGTCCCCCTCATCCTGGGTACCCAGGAGAGTGACATTTTGGACCCTAAATATATGTGCACAGTACTGTGATTCAAACTTATCTAAACTAATCAACCTGATTACCCCCCCTCCCGTGTTACTGTCCCCTGAATAAACCAGATTTGTTGTTGTTATACTATATACTGGCTGTGGTGTTAATGCATCTAGAACAGTATTGCATATTGCTGTGTATGTTGTTTAACCTTGTTTTACAGGGGGTCCTCCGAGACGGGCTGCAGAATCAGTCTCAAGGGTAAGTGGTATCTCTATGTGTAAAAAGTGTGCACATGTGGGGTATTGGGAAGGTAACTCCCGTATATTGTGTGGGCCACTAGTGGGAACAAAGAGGGTTATAGTGTCCCAGAGGGCTGTACCCAAGTTAGTTTGACCACTACTAACCCTGACCTCTGGGTGGAGGCACCCATCATAGAATCTAGGCCCCTCAACCTGTCAGCAGCCCAACAGGCATGGGTAGTAGCCCTTGGGATAGTGCCACCTGGGGGTTACAAAGGCATTCTGTCAGCATTGCTTTGTAGCCTTAATGAAACTCTGGCATATCTTGCAGGCCCTCACATAGTGAGACAGGCCCAAACAACACACAAATAGTGTGAGTACTGTCCTTGTAGATTCTGTAGCCACAGGAACACTATTAGAACAAAGGTTCTCTGTTCCTCGGCGTTATACAGAGACATGAAGAAAAATACAAAAGCAATGGAAAATAACAGAAAGAAGCAATGGATATTTGAATCCTGTTTCTCAGCAGTTCTGACAAGGATGATCAATGGTGAGAGAATGAACTGAGGATTGCTGAGGCACATTCTATAGGTGGCAACGCTACATGACACTGTGAGCAACCTTCGGCTACCACACGTTCCTGAGTGGTTCTGACACTAACAGCTTACAGATTCAAAGGTGTGTGACCCGGTGGAGAAGATATTCCCAATGATGATTTGTCACTAAGTGGTTGCAACGACCCTTGCCTTGTGCACAGTGATGCTGAAAGCCTTTCTCTGTGTGGTTGCTAATGATATTGCGATTGCAAGGAAGGAGGTGTGAGGGGGTCAACATGCAAATGGACCACATGGCTATGAGCAAAGCATGAGGACCCTTGTAATGATGGGCAAAGAGCTGTGCAACCCCCAGCCATAGAACCATTACAGACATTCTGTAAGGGTGTTGCAAAAAAATGACTTGCACTATATCAGGTCATACCTGACAGGTAGAGTACAGACAGTGGTGATGGGGTTGGCCTCATCTAGCCCGAAGCTTCTTTTTTTTAAATTTAAAGTTTATTGATTTTACAAGTACGACACAGAATAACAGATCCAGCAATGACATTACAAGTATATCCTCCCACTCCCGCCCACCCCAAGTCCCCCGGTGCCATTTGCAAAGACTCATACCTAGTCACCAGGAGGTAACCTTGGGGTCTCCAGGGGCCCTTTTCAGAGAGAAACTGGAACTGATCACCCATCATGTATCTTATGCATTCTTACAGGGAATAAAGAACATAGAGTTTCTCCCATATCTTTTTATATTTCCCCATGCGATTAAATAAACTTGCCATCATTTTTTCTGTACAAAGGTTAGAAAGTAACTCCTGAACCCACTCCAAATATGAAATGGTCGAGGAGTCCCTCCAGTGCCTAAGCACTAGCTTTTTCACTGAGGGGGCAATTATGGTGATGTGATATCTCCTGTTCATTACTGGAAAACCACTAAAGTCCCCCCACCAGACACACTTCTGGAGTGAAGTATTCTTGCAAGCCTAACAGAGGCTCTATTCTATCCTTAATGGTATCCCATAAAGGAGTCACTCTGTTACACTCCCAGAACATGTGTAGCAATGTACCTACATTTTTATTACATCTATTACACAAAGGCGTGTTCGTTCTTCCCATTTTGTACAATTTATATAGAGTCATATACATATCGTTGAGTATCTGTAGCTGCATCAACCTTAACCTATCCTGGGTATTGTGTCGATGACAGCTTTCCCAGATTTTCCCCCATCTGGATGTAGTTTGGGGGTACAATCAGCCCAGTATCTCGGGATTCCATCTACTTTCAGGAACACTTTGGTATATAGGCTTGCATAAATAGTGGAGACAGCATGTGGGTCAGTTGCTAAATCCCTGCAGGCCTTATTTAAGTTGTCCAAGTTTGAAGGTACCACCCTTGCTTTAGCCCGCCAAGCGAACCCAGAAAGCCCACAGGGGTCGGGTCTTGTCGCCCTTTTTGTTCACAGTGTATATGTTGCCATTGGGAGACATCATCAGGTGGTATGGGCTGGGTTTTCACTGCTATGCAGATGATACCCAGCTATACTTGTCCTGTGCACCAAGTTAACCAGACGGCAGACTCTGTATTTAACAATTGCCTGTCTGAGATCCGGACTTGGATGTTCCATAACTGGTTGGGACTCAATCCAGACAAGAAGGAGGTGCTGGTGGTGGATCCGGGTCATCGTGGGGGGATGGGGGTCTGTGGAAACCCCCTAATCTTGTACTGGGGGGTGCCACTGACCCCATCTGAATGGGTGCAGATGTGGGTGTGATCCTCAACAGCGGCTTGACATTTGATGCTCAGGTGTCGGCCATTGTTAAGAGTGGATTTTATCATCTGAGGAATATTGCCCAGATTCGGAACCTGTTACCCCCTGAGGACCTAGCCTCACTACTACATGCTTTTGTAATGTGTGGACTAGATTACTGCAATGCCCTGTACCTAGGGCTGTCTGGAGGTAACCTCTGTCTACTACAGCTGTTGCAGAACACAGTGGCAAGATTATTGATGGGTGCTTGTAGGTATGATCATATTACTCCTGTCCTCTGCAAACTGCACTGGCTGCTGCTTAGGTGGAGGATTGCCTTCAAGGTCGGATTACTGATCTATAAAGCCCTACACAAAGGGGGACCAGTCAACCTGCAAGATCTTCTTGTGCTTCACCATCCACCCTGGGCTCTCTGTTCCACCGAGGGTTGTCTCCTTAGTGTTCCTAGGGCTAGGTTGCGTCACTCTGGTAATAGAGCATTTTTGGTGGCCGCACCTACTCTATATAACTTATTACCTAAACAGCTGTGGGAGGCACCCTTGGTAGATACCTTCAAACAAGGACTGAAAACTTCTTTATTTAACCAGGTTTTTAATTTGCAGATAGTATGAATTAGATTTTAATTGACTGGACAGATAGTTTTATATATAATATGTTGTTTGGATATTGCTGCTTGTTACAACTTAGTACTTTATGAATATTTTAAATTTGTTATATTGTGTTTTAATTGTGAAGTGCTCTGAGTCTCTGGAAGGTGGCGCTATAGAAATAAAGTATGTATCTATCTATCTATCTATCTATCTATCTATCTATCTATCTATCTATCTATCTATCTATCTATCTATCTATCTGTCTGTCTGTCTATCTATATATCTATCTCTCTATCTCATGTGGTCCAGAGCGAGGCAACATGGAGTCCAGCAGCTCAGCATTTTATTTATGTCTGCAGTTCTTTTCTGAAGTTGTGACTGGTTTCTGATCTTGATCACGTGCATTTGCAGAGTAAGGAGGTTTTTTTTTTCTCTATTTGCACACTTGGTATATCTCCGAGCAAAAGTTTACAGACTACTACCAACTGGCGCTGGACACTGCTAGCCTGATTCTTCTTCACCTGCAACATTACCTGGTGGGTACTGTAACCCTTCATTTCTCAAGTAAAGATTTTTTCTACACATGGTCAAGCAACTGGGGCATGATAGTCAGACATTTCTGTGGGCACAAAAGGGGTTAGCACCCATGCAAAACTTAATGGGGTTTATGTGATAATGGTGAAAGCCTAAAGGCGATCGCAGTTGTCATGAAGTCAGAGTGCCGAAAATGTATTTCGGCACTCT
The DNA here is from genome assembly GCA_016271365.2 of Neoceratodus forsteri. Classification (NCBI taxonomy): domain Eukaryota; kingdom Metazoa; phylum Chordata; order Ceratodontiformes; family Ceratodontidae; genus Neoceratodus; species Neoceratodus forsteri. The sequence goes on from CM057459.1 coordinate 38,999,480, forward strand.
GACACCTGAGGCACAGCAAAACAGTGCTGTGGACTTAGTTTTAATGTTTTATGAGGTTGCACCCCGCGCTCCTACTTAAGGATTCTCAGCCCGGGGGTGTTGGGGGGTGAAACATTTAAAAAAAAGGTTCGGGCCGGGCGCAACAAAACTCACCAGCGCCCAGATCTGAACCCAGTATCCTGCCCACCAATGCCGCTAACCCACCCACCACACAACGGGGTTGGTTCAGCACCCCACTGTGGCACCACCCCTCACATACTCTCCTGCCCCTTGTTGTGCATGCTCACTTCCCCCCACGTGTGTACGTATAGTGACATCCCATCGCTATATTCACTGACCCCCTAATCCGGCTGCCCTACCCTACCATAGCCCTGCAGACATGCACCGGGATTGGTCACCTTTATTGTAGGTGCCCAATCGCCAACACTAATATCTCGTGCTACCAACATAATGTATGTGGGTGGGCAAAGGCAGGAGCAGGGACAGGAATATCTCTGCAACACAATATTCAGTGCATTTGCCCTGCACAAAAAAGTGGTCCATTTGCACAGTGCAAATACTGCCAAACAAAACCCCGACTTACTCCGGGCAAACCTAGTGGCTGCTGGATGTACAGCAGCAAAGTACCCAGTTGTCAGTGGAGGAGCACACCTGCCCCTCTTGTAGTTCATGGCATCCTCTGAACACTATTCCATGCACAAAGGCAGTTAGCCCTGGTGCCTAGTGGACCCCCTGCCAATTGCCGGTCAGCAACACATGTACAGCCTCCAAGGTGCCAAGTATCCCAAACCCCCCCTCTGGTCCCGGCTCATACAATAAAACAAACCCTCCCTGGTGCCTAGTGTTCCCCCTCCTTCCTGCCTGCTATCCCATAACATAGTAATAAAGCACCCTGGTGCCTAGTAGACCTTCCCTCTGATCGCTGGTCAGCCATAGAAATAGAGTCCCTTGAGTGTTCACTGTCCCAAATCCCACCTGGTCCCAGCCTGTTATGGTTACTAGACATCCCTGGTGTCCTGTGGCTCCCCACCAAGTCATCCATCCTCGGCGTGGTACCAGACACACTGCTCATCCCTGTGCAGATGCCCCCAGTAAGCTGTATGTTGCAGGGAAAAAACAAACTGTAGTCCCTGGTGCATCCTGGTACCTATCCCACAGATCACTGAAACAACCTGTGACATGTAGTACTCCCTGACATCTAGTGCCCCCCCCACATCACCTTACACCCACACAACCCCCATCCGTTACCAGAGTTGTCAGTGCTGTGGGAGAACATACAGCAACCAGTACAGCCCTCCCCACACTTCCCCAGCCAGACACCATACATACAGGCAGGGAGCATGTGCCTTATTTGTAGGAGAGAGTGATGGGCCTTGTCTTATAAACACTACATGCGCTCCCTGCCTGGACGTACAGTGGCAGACCAAGGAGGTGCGAGAAGGGCTGTGATAGTTGCCATATGCCCTTCCATGGCACCAACAACTCTGGTAAAGGGATGAGAGGTTAGTTGGGTGTACGGTGCACCGTGGTGGGATCACTAGATGCCAAGGAGTATTACATGGCCACATGCAGTATCAGCGATGGGGGGAGTTTACCAGGATGCACCAGGGAATACTGTTTGTTATTTCTCTGCAACGTGCAGCTTACTGAGGACATCCACACAGGGATGGACGGTATGTCTGGTACCAGGCCAGGGATCAGTGATGGCATGGCCACTGGATGTCAGGGGTGTCTAGTAACCTTAACGGGCTGGGACACTGGGCACCTGGGGGACTCTATTTCTGTGGCTGACCAGTGATTGGGGGAGGAGTTTAACTAGGCACCAGGGAGCTATATTACTATGTTATGGGCTAGCAGGCAGGAGGGAACAATGTACACAGTGGGGGTTTGTGTTATTGTACTGGCTGGTGATCAGAGGGTGGAGGGGTCCAACAGGCACAAGGGAGATTTTGGGTCATACACAGACTGGCAATCAGTGGGAGGGGGTACCACTAGCACTAGGGAGGTTGTGGTTTTGAATATGGGCTGGTGATCGGAGGGCAGGGACTTCAATACACGTCTGCACTGGGCAATGGGGAGAGTGGAGTGCTGCACTAACCTGCTATGTTACCCATGCAAATTAGCCCAAAATGAGCATGCAAATGGCCCCTTAGCACCTTGCATGCCCAATGAGCTCATTTGCATGGGTCCCTTTGAAAACTGCAGATAGTGCCCAGGGCTATCCATTCTGGTGGAGCACTTTGGGATCCAAGAAGGGGCAGCGCTACTTGACTTAGTGCTGCATCAGTATGGCCCTATATTTAGTCAGATATCACTGGTGCACTATCTGACTGAATAAAGCATCGTCAGGCTCCCAAGCATTTGCAAGGTGCAGCACAAAATTTTGTGCCCCACTTTGTGCTTTTGAATATTGGGTCCCTAGTCTTCATTATATGCATGTGCATACCTAAAATATCCTCTGCTGCACAGCATGCATGCTTTATGAAATTCCTGGAAATGTTTTAGATTACAGGTGGATTAACTACATTTTAATTGCAGAATACTGGTACTGCAGAATACCTGCACTTCAACCATATGCAACTTAATGGTAATCGCATGATCGGATTTAGTACATTGTAAAGACATATAAATAAAATTTAATTAGATAAATGGTGTCTTATCTTTTTCACTTACACCTGCTACAGAGCTGAAAAAAATATATTTTAACATAATGGAGGCATTGACAAGTGCTCTCACATGCTGTAAGCAAGAGCATGCATATGAATTGCAAAAATTAGTGCAAACAATACAAAATACCATGTAATTATGATGCAGTTACATGAAGCCTCAAAAGGAAAAGGTGTAAAAAAAAAATAAAAAAAAGCTAGGATCATTTGGTATCAGAGTAGATTTGGAAATAACAAAATTAAATCTATGAGGAATTAACTGATATAGGCCACACCACCTAAACAGAATATGTACTATTTCCAATATGTTTATTCTAACAGTTACAATAAGGATCAAGTAACTAGATTGCTGGGCTAGTTAAAGCAATGGTTTTAGTAAACTGTTAAAAATGTATATTAAACTGTGATGTAAATATATCCATTTTGTAGGATGTGTGTTGTAATGATGTGATTCTCTAACCATGTACAGTAAACAGGTAAAGAACAAGCACTGGTGATTGATAACCATGTTCGCTTGCTGGTATTCACTATAAACAACAATAAACTAATGAATAAAGCAAGATGGGCAGCCTAGATACATTCAGCAAGCATGTAATTTTTGACAGGCAGAATGGTCCCACAGGACCAAAAATACTAAAAGCTGACCGTACCATGCCCATCACACTCCTTTCACCCATAAACCCCTTCACGACCCTGAAGCACAAGCAATACAGGTTTTGACAGGATGTACGTACGTGTGTGTGTGTGTGTGTGTGTGTGTGTGTTGGAGTGGAGGAGGGATTTGTACCAAACCCCTCTTGCTTTAAAGTTGTCCCTTTAAGACCTCACTGCACTACATGCTCTACTTGTTGGCTATCCCTCAGGGGAAGGGTTAACACATAACACTTGAGTCTAATAAAGGGGGAAGGTGAACAAGGTGGAAGAAGAGGTTTCATTTTCTGTTATGAGGAGACAACCAGACACTGAAATGCATGAACCTTTTTTGTAAAGTTGAATATAAGCCCTTAATAAATCAGTTTTTATTTCATTTAAACTGTTGTTCATAGTGATCTGAGTGTTCCTAAAGAAGTTGCTCCATTTACTAACTTGTCACAGAGTCCCAGTGTTAAAGCAGAATAGTTGAACCAAAAGCACAAAACAGGTGTATTATGACTTACACAAGACAACCTTACAGCTTGCATTATACAGCCTTGTGATTGGACAAGAATGTCAAAGACAAAAGGGGGAGCAAGAGGAAGCACAACAAGAATTAAGGAGGAGATGTTAATATTTTGAAGCTGTGATAGGGCGAGAAAGGGTACATTTCCAAAAGCCCTCTCACACTTTAGACCGATGCCAATACGTTTGCATGCTCTGCAAGCAACACAAAAAGTGTTCCTACTGAGATGACAAGACAGATCCCATACAGTTGTGAGCAAATGTACTGGATTCTCCAATTAAATGTTACCAAGATAAAATTCAGTGTTTTCCTAAAAAAAAATACAAACATACGAAATTGCCAGCAGATAAAGGCCTTATGGTCTATCGTCTTCCTGATTGTGCAGCTAGCAGCCCTTATACTGCAGCTGCCCCTCCCTCCCTTCCCCCCTCCAGTAACCCTCCCCCTTACCCTGTCCCATTCCCTTTTGAAGCAGCCCACTATATGAACATACAAAATTGCCAGCAATAGTATTCAGTATTTAAATTTTATTGAGCAACTATGAAAATTATTACAGTAAGAATTCACTCTGCATATATGAGATATCAAGGGAAAGTTATACATTAATATAACTTTAAAATACACATAAAATAAAAAAAATTACCTGTAAACTGGTGCTTTCAAATCCTTTAATGTATTTAGACAGTAGCAAGTAGAATGTTATCCTGCCTTTCTAGTTCACATGAGGGTGCAGAATTTTATAGAATAGTAATAATGTCCTCAGAAATTATATAGAGGCTTGAAAGAATCTGTCACACCCTAAAATCTTGCAGGTTTTATTTTTTACCAGGGACAAATTAGTATATATAGTGTATTCTCCACTGCTCCTATTCTTTAGTCATGGCTAAGTGTAACCTCTTATTTTCTCATATCTGGCCTTAGTTATTTTATACTTAAAAGGCTAGAGCCTAAAAGTAGTCAAGATATTTCCTTTTCTCAGGCATTTTTAATTTTATCAACAATACTGTATTTTGTTTTCATTTTTCAAAATGCTGTACAGGAACAAAGTTGAACACTTTGTTATTGGTCTATTCTAATACATCAAATACTACTATAAACAAAATGAAGAATAGAACCACAAAGAATTATTAATAAGGTACACTACAATACTAGAAATCACCCATTTCTAGATAAAATTTAGCATAAGAGAAGTCAGTAATTTTAATGAAGTTCCAGAAATAATATAATCTCATAATATATATAATATCATTTTAAGGATAATTAAACTTATTAATCATTGATTCAACAAAGAAGTGCTAAATGTGGTTACTTAATCACTGTTCAGTATCAAAAAAACAAACAAAAAACTGCAAAATGATGGAAAATGACACTGGGTGATACAGCAAGACTCAAAGATAATACTATATGAGGGTTTAATAGACTAAACATTGACAGAAGGAAACATTTAATAAATCTCTCTGCCACCACTAACCCCCATGCATAAACTGAGCAAGGTCAGCCTTTGCCTAACTAGCCATTACTATTAAGTGATAGTAATGAAAAATATCAGGTAATATTTCATTAACTGTGATTTGTTGGCTCTTAATAATGCCAAAGACCTTTTCTTTTGTAAATATGTCAAAGATAAAAACATTTTAAGCAGAAAGCCCTACTCAAGTAAACAATAACTTACTCAGAAAATCCTTAATAAATTAAGATATTATTAAGTTCAAGAGAAAACAGAATATCACATTAAAGTTAAAGCATTACCTTATTAAGACAAGCAATAAAAAAAATCCTCTCCAAAAAATCTAACTAGTTGTTGATAATATTTTAATGCCAAAGAAGTAGATTACTGCTTCAGGTCTGAAGGGGAAACACTCTTAGGCAAAATATGGGGTTCCAGCGCAGCTAAAGAGAGGAACTGTGGTTGTTTGGGAGGATAAAGAGGGTTGATCATTTGATTACACAGGATCTTGTGTCACAGGTATATGTGGTAAATTATTTTATTTTCTGATTCAGTATCCACAGTGGACTCAGTTGTGTTGACTTTGATTTTTAGATTTTTATGAAATCTGCCAGCTGATTTACATCAGAGAAGATTCTGTGAATATCAAAAATAACTCACTGAGCTTAACAGGGATACAGTAAAGCAAATTTTTATCTTAGTTCATTAATCTCTTGAAAGAAAAGTAAAAATCTCCTTAAGCATGAGTGGTAGGACTGGCACTGTGGTAAATATACACTTTGTTGTTTCTGAAAATCAAAGACCCTATTCATGCTCATTAATTATTATTAACATACTTATGGTCTGACTTCAGAGCAACACAACACAATTGAAGCATTTTTTTGTCTATTAATGCTGCTGTTATTCATTTGCCTCTTATGAGGAACCTGAGAACTATTACAAAGGGAAGGAGAGTACTAGTAGAGTAGTTATGTTTTTCAGTAAAAAAAGTTCTGTTATCAAATCACAAGTATTTGTACTACTGTTTTTAGCATCTGGAAACCCGACAGTTCTTAAGTTCTCCTTTCTCAGATTATTTTCTAAATTTCCAACCTTTCAGTCTTGGGCAATGTTATCATTCAGCATAGTAGAAACCAATAGGGCTGTAAAACCAAGTTTTTGTCCAGGTTCAGCATAGAAACACAGAAAATGTCAACAGAAAAAGATGGACCATTGGTCTTTTTCTGCTGACATTGTCTATGATTCTATGTTTAATGTCAGCATTCTTATGTTGAAATTTTCCCAAGGATTTCTTGACTGCAGTTAGATGATGTTTAAACATGTCACATCTTAAAACAACTGCCTTAAGTTTAGACTCAACTTTTATTGTAACTTACCTATTACTCAGCTAAGATGTTATCCACCCTATGATTTTACTGTTTATCTTAGCTCTTAGTAGGCACCTTATGAAGTTAACACATGGCACAGTATCAAAAACCTTTCTGAAATCCAGGTAGACCACATCTACTGCTTTAACATCATCCAATGCACAACTTACTCTTTCAAAGAAATCTACTAAATTAGTCAGGCATGCATGTCTCTTTCTAAAACTGCATTATATTTTATCCCATAAATTATTCATGCTTAGATGTTCATATATAATATTTCTTAGAATAGTCTCCATGATCTTGCCCACTACAGAAGTGAGGCTTATAAGTCTGTTGTTCCCCTTATAATCTCTACTTCCCTTTTTGTGACTTGCAACTAAAGTGGCAGATCTCCATGCCTCAGGTCTTATGCCAAATCATTTACTGGAACTCCAGCAGTTTGGTCCTGTTAATGTGTATACTAGTTCCTCCAGTATTCCTGGGTGCAGCCCATCAGGACCCTTTATATTAAGGTTCAGTAGTGCCTTGTATACCATTTATTCTGCGATCATAGGGGCAATACCTGGATCTTCTGGGACTATAGTATCTATTTTGGGCAGTTAGTAAACCGACCCAAATAATTTGTTTAGCAGATTAGCTGTATCTAGGTCTTTACTCATTTTGATGTTGCCCTCTCCCAATAGACACACTGACTTACAACCCTCTTTCTTAGACTTAATATACACCAAAAGATTTTCGGATTGCTCCTGGCTATATTTGCTATTTCTTGTTTCTCTCCTTTCTTAGCTCTTTTGATTTACACCTTGTATTCCTCTGCTCTTTTTATATACAGTTTCCATAGATCAATATTTCCTGTATCCTTGGCCCTCTTGAGCAACCTCCTTTTTGTGATTATTTTTTTTTATCACATGCTTGTTAAGCCAGCTAGGGATTTTGCCATTCCTGTTGTTGTTTAATTTGGGTACAGATGTGTCCTCCAGCTCCTCTATGTTTGCTTCTGTTGTACTCCACATTTCATTAACAATTATATTGCCCATGTCATCTTTCCATCTCCAACCATCTAATTCTTTTTTCATTGACTCAGAGTTTGCCCTCTGATAGCATCTGTATTTTGTTTTCCTTTTGTCCTTCTTATTACCCCTGCTAACCTCAAAATCGACCATTAAATGGTCACTTTTCCCTAATGGTTATCTGCTATTACAAGTTCTTATCCCATCAGTTAGATCACTTATTACAATGTCCAAAATATTATTTCCCCCCTTGTAGGTACTTTTGCTTGCTGATCTAGATTGTAATTTAAAATGCTTTCAGCAAGGTTATTGTCCCAAGAACTTCAGCCTTCTCAATTTTTTCAGTTTATAGCTGGTAGGTTTGGGTCTTCAATTAATATTTTTTTATTTGTATCTATAAGGTACTCCAGGTCACTTATTAGGGCTTTGGTCATTAATTCCTCCTGGTTGGGAGGCCCATAACAAAGTCCAAGTATTATATAATCTTTGTTATTGGACCCCTTTCTTACCCATACAGTTTTATTATCTCTTCTCCATATTTGTCAATGATCTTCCCTCCTCTGCCACCTGCTGTAGGTCCATCCTGTATGCTGATGACCTAGTTATCCTCACTCATTCCCGGGACATTGGGGTCATTAATCATCAACTGAGTGAGGATTCCAGGAGTATCCAGTCCTGGATATCGTCCCACAAGCTGGTCCTAAATCTTAAAAATACTCAGGCCATGCTGTTTGGATCCCTGGCCAGGCTAAAGGCCTCCCCTGTCCCTCTGTGCATCTCGGGTATTGATGGTGCTCCCAGTCTTATCACTGATTCCATCAAATACCTTGTGGTGACACCTGACCCTCAGCTTGACCTTGGTCACCACATCCACAATGTGTGTTGAGCTGTTAACTGGAAATTGGGTCTGGCTTACAGGGTGAAGAATAATCTCACTTCGGCTACTCGCCTAGCACTAGCCAGAGGTGTGTTTCTACCATCTGTCTGTTATGGGCTCCTTCTGTTTGCCTGTACTTCCAAGTTCCACCTCACCAGGTGGACCGTAGCCTACAATAACATTTGCTGTTTTGCTCTTGCAGCCCCTCGCCTCACTCACCATTGTGATCTGTATAGTAAGCTCAACTGCCTCTCCTCACATAACTACATGAATTATGGTTTAGGCTGCTTCACGGGCAAGGTTCTGGACACTGGAACCCCCCTCTGGACTGGCGGAGCTCCTTGTGCCTGCTGCCTCTTCTGCCTACTCCCTCAGGTCTCTGGGCCCCACTATCCTTAAGGTTCCTGCTACACGTACCCAAATGGGGAACAGAGATTTTGCTTCATGTGCCCCCAGATTATGGAACTCCTTTCATGCACAGATCCGGTCCTCCCCCTCCCTTGAGTGCCTACGAACCTCCCTGTGGAAACACTTGAAGCTCTCCTTGGCATGTGACTGTCTTAAACTCCCCTGATTCCCCTGGACCCCTGCACTGTACTTGAGCATATCCTCTCCTGTACTTTGGCTTTGGTCCTGCTGTGATAGCCTGCCTGCCTGGGTGTGGCCCTGTGTACAATGTGTAAATTCAATATATATCTCGAATTAACAGCATCCATCAATTTAACAGAATCCCTGTCAGGATAAGAAATGAGTTCCTACCTGCTTTAGTGCATACTGCTAAACCTGGTGAGACAGTAGCATTATTTCAGTACCATTCCTGTCCACAACATTTCAATGCTATACTAAACATATTTGCTAAATGTAATCTAGCAACCTAATTACTGGAAAAATGTAGTAAACTGCATAGGGAACCACACACATTCCCATTAATATCTGTACAAAATACACAATGAATGTCCTTATAAATATGAGATTACACAGAATTAGACACTTGGAAAAATTAAAGTGTGCAAGACATATTACGCAACAAGTTAAGAAAATCAAAACTTGGCAAGCATGAAACAATTTTTTAAAGCCACCAGTATTTTAAGAAATAAAATTGTTCAATTACAGTTTTTTATTATAACAATACCAGTGATTCAACTTAAGCAAATAACACCTTTTGTAGTGCCAGAGCAAACCTATTCATCTGTCTAATTAGTAACTTGGGTATCATTCCAAACAACATGTAATTAGCTACAGGCAGATGATGACTCAGAAAGTGATGGAGAATTGAGTGTGGACTGTTGCTCTTCAGGTTTAGAAATGTAAAAATTGTTATGCTTCAGTAATTGGTATATACTTGAAATTTATAAACCTGGTGTATGGCTGATGGTGAAGAATATGTAAAGCAAAACATGTGCAGTCGATTTTTCACTGCTTGAACATGAGAAATGCTATTAATCAGACCTGGCTCAAGCCATAAAGAAGAATGCGATTCTGCCAACTCTGGGCTGTAGTGACAGTGGATTATAAAGCCATGTGGGAGTCCAGAGTTTGTGTGGGTGTACAGCCTTTTACTTCTGCAGTAGAGCCTTCCTTGGTAAGGGTGCCTACTTCACAGGGTGTCTCAGGTACTCCTGCTTTACAGTGCTATTGGGTCAATCTGAGTGCTTACTGTAGCTACCCCCTCATCTGTGGTCTCAACACAGATGAGGGGCCTGGGTTCTTTTATCTCCATGTTGGAGAGTAGTCGTTATCCAAATTTAGAAAATAATATGGTACCCCCAACCAGAGAAAAGGTTAAAGTGGGCCTGGGGTAAATATGGTATGATCCCCAGTGCAGGAGTACATATCCACCTCTCCACTAGGTTACCTACCCGTGAACTAATTCAGTGCAGTGAAAGTCCCCACAAAGCATACACATAACACCCTAAACAGTGCTCAGATGAATAATTTAAACAAAGAACAAGGGGTTTTATTTTGGATCCGCTTCAAGCCCTAAATAGGTAAAAGGTGGTTAGCCGCAAGAGTATAGTACAACCTAGTATCCCTTAGCTGTTTTCTTCTGTGCCATTCCAAGCCCAGCCTACTTCAACACCAGTCACTCTTCAGAGCACTTCAAGGAGCAAATAAAATAGTTTTAATCCCTGAGTTGTGCTTATGTGCCCTCCCAGGTTCAGTCCACTATTTGCAGCCTTCCCCCAAACCATGCATTCACAGTGCAGTTGCTTAACTCTAGCTCACCTGTACTGGGAGTGCTACCCCTTCCCCACTGGTATTACTGTAAACCCTCATGTTAATGGGAGCTTCCAGTGCTTCACTGGGTCTCCGCCATGGAAATGGTGTAGGCCCAACACAGGGCTCCCAGATCTACAGGGATTCCTGTATTTTACAGGGAAATAGTGCAGTCTTCAGGGAAATTAATCCCATAGACTTGCATTGATTAGATAGGAAAGCAGAGCAATTAATCTTTCACAGGGAGTAGTGTAATCTACAGTAAGATACGGGAAAATTATCCTGAACTAACCATGGCATTGCATGTGATTGGCCAGTTGTGGTGTACCTAAACAAAATGATTACGAATGATATGAAAAATAACTTCTTAAACCCAGATGTTTTAAACATCAGCTGATTTATTTGTACTCCTGGCTGGATGGTATAGTCCATTAAACAGGCAAGGCAAGGCAACTTTTATTTGTATGGCACCCATTCACGGAGGCTCTGGGCACCTCACAGAAAAATAAAAAATAAAAATAAACAGGCAATACAAAATATAAAATAATATCATACAATTAAAACTAAAATATAAAAATCTTAAAAACTGATAAAATATCATACATGGGGACTGGGCAAATTGTTCCGCTTCACCAGAACAAAAACTTCCCAACTATGGTACAGGTTTCAGTTGCAGGGCAAAGCCCGAGTTTACCCATCGTTTCTCAAACTAGGGGGATCTCCCTCATTGTTCAGTGGTCAGTGGCACAGTTTATAGTGACTCCCTCTCTCGCTAGTGCCATTCTCGCTTTCTGCTTCTCCTTCTCGCTCACTTGCCAGTCTAAGATGGTGTTCAGTGTCATAGTGAACCAACTTATTCCTCTGATACAGCTCAGGCCTCTCTTGGCTCCAGCAATTGGTTGCTGAATCTTAGATTCACAGGGCAGCTACTCCTAGAAGGTCACCTGGAGGCCAGTGACCATCACATGGTATGGTTCAATTTGGCCACTAGACCAAAATCATCCCATTCCAAGGCAAAAATATGGGACTTCAGAGGAGCTGACTTTGATAAGATGGCAAACAGAGTTAAGCTAGCCCTGGCAAAAAGAAATACAGGTGAAGGAGTACAGGCAAAGTGGGCTAGCATTAAAGATGCAATACTTGAAGCAACATCCCATTGTGTTAGTGAGAAAAGGAAGTGCAAAAGAAGAAGGAAACCATTTTGGTTCTCATACACAGTAGCAGAAAAGGTCAGAGCCAAAAGGCTGGCCTTCAGGAAATACAAACGAACGCAGCAGGATGAAGATAGGGAGGCATACCAAACTTCCCTAAGGCAAACAGGGACAGTAGTAAGGCAGGCAAAAGCTCAAACTGAGGAAACACTAGCATGAACAGTAAAAGAAGGTGACAAGACTTTCTATAGATACATTAATGAAAGGAGAAAGTCCAGAGGGGGTATTGCTAAGATCAAAGGGGATAAGTGGACATGTGAGGAGGAGGACCACGTAAAAGCATCTATCCTAAATAGATACTTCTACTCAGTATTTACTGAAGAGAAGGTAGGGCAGGGCTCACAGCTCAGCACCATGGACACAGGGGGAGGGAGGTGTACACTAGTCCCTTCACAAAAGAAAGGGTCCTATAAGAGCTCGATAAGCTCAGTGTGGACAAGGCAATGGGACCTGATGGCATACATCCCAGGGTACTAAAGGAGCTAAGGATGGAACTAGCAGAGCCATTATCAGAACTGTTTAGTGAGTCTCTGAGCACAGAAGATGTCCCAGAAGACTGGAGAAGGGCTCATGTGCTCCCGCTCCACAACAGTGGTAGCAGGGAGGAGACAGAGAACTACAGACCAGCCAGTCTTACCTCAGTAGTGGGCAAGATTATGGAGACACTCCTTAAGGAAAGGATAGTGCAACACCTGGAATCCATAGGAGCACAGGATCCAAGACAGCATGGGTTTACAAAAGGAATGTCCTGTCAAACTGATCTCCTAGATTTCTTTGACTGGGTAACCAGAGTGGTGGACCAAGGGGGAGCAGTTGATTTTGCCTACATTGACTTCAGCAAAGCTTTTGATACTGTTCCACATAGAAGATTGACTAATAAGCTGGGTAGGCTTGGGGTGGGTCAGATGTTGGTCAACTGGGTGGCAAACCGGTTGACAGGCCGAAAACAGAGAGTGGTGGTAAATGGTATACAGTCAGAAGAGATGCAAGTCACAAGTGGGATACCTCAGGGATCAGTCCTAGGGCCAGTCCTCTTCAATATCTTCATCACTGACATTGCAGATGGACTGGAGGGTAAGGTTAGTCTGTTTGCAGATGACACCAAGATCTGCAACAGAGTAGATGTTCCAGATGGTGTGGGCAGAATGAGAAGAGATCTGCGTAAACTAGCAAAATGTGGCAACTGGGGTTTAATGAAAAGAAGTGCAAGATCATGCACATATGGAAGAGGAACCCTGAAGCCACCTATAGGCTGGGAGTTGCTGGCAGTCACAAGGGAAGAAAGAGACTTGGGCGTCATCATCACCGATGACCTAAAATCATCCAAGCAGATCTCTAAAGCAGTAGGTAAGGCTAGAGGGATGCTGGGGTGTATTAGTAGGGGTATCACAAGTCGGAGGAGGGAGGTAATAACAAGACACTAGTTAGGCCCCATCTGGAGTACTGCGTGCAGTACTGGAGGCCACACCTTCACAAGGACATTAACCAAATTGTGGCAGTCCAGAGAAGGGCAACCAAAATGGTGCAGGGACTGCATCAGAAAACATATGAGCACAGATTAACAGAGCTCAATATGTATACCCTAGAGCAAAGGAGGGAGAGAGGTGATATGATCAAAACATTCAAACACCTTAAGGGCATTAGCAAGGTGGAAGAGTCTAACATGTTTCTATATAAGAAAAATAGCAGGACAAGAGGACACAGCATGAAATTAGAGGGAGGCGGATTAAGGGGTAATGTGAGGAAGTTATTTTTCACAGAAAGGGTGGTGGATGCATGGAACGGCCTACCTCAGGAAGTGGTGGATATGAATACAGTGCAGGGCTTCAAACATGCATGGGATAGGCATAAGGGAGCAATACAGATGAGTATGAGTAGATAGGCCATTGACAGAGCAAAGGTCTATGGCACACTTATAAGGTAGAAAAAGAAATGGGCAGACTGGATGGGCTTTGCGGTCCTTATCTGTCGTCAACTTCTATGTTTCTATGTTTCCTTTGGTAATCTCTGTAGATCTACCCCACCAGGCACATACAGGCATCCAGTCCCACAGGGACAGCAATAACCTGTACCTAGCTAAGGAACTAGTCAGGTGGTTCAGTCTCAGTCTCCAGCTGCAGTGCAAGCAAAAGTCTCTTTAACAAGCAGAAGCTTTCAACCTTAAACTCATGCAGTACATGGTGTGCGATTACCTATCTTTCAGTAGGCAGGAATTCTTAGCCTGATTTTCCATCTCAGGTACACACACAGTCTGTCTCTGCAGCTCAAGCTGTCACCTTCAGCAGCACTCACATCAATCACTTGCAGACCAGCAGGTCATTTGGGATCTAATGCAGATCTGACTGAGGTTGCTGTTCAATAGGGACTGCTGCTCTGATTGGTAGCCTGAGCTGTCTGTCAACTCTGCAGTCCTGGAGGTCTGTCACTCAACAGGGGATTGGTGTCTGGAAAGGTATTTGAATAATTTAGGCCTGTCTGAAGTCCATGAGCCCTTGTCGCTTTCTTCTTAGGCAGTTTTACCTGATTCGTCAGCCAGTCACCCTCTGACCCCTATCCCATTTCACTGCAGGTCAGAGGTGATGAAATTGGCTTCCAAAATTTAGTCCAATGGCAGTTTTCTATAGAAGTACTTACTTACACAAAAACTGTGGATTGAGCAGTATTTCACACCCTAACCAGTCCGGCATGGATATGAGTCCATTTTAGTTGGTTTAGTGATCAGGCAAATCTCAGACCAGTTGGGACCACTGATGCCTATGCTCTGCCAGCAATTGCTGGTGCCTTTTATGTGTGAGTTCAAGGGAGCCCCTAAATATATAGTAGCCCTTTATGGGTTACGTGTGCAAGCCATGGCATTCTACATTGGGACCAACCGGACTCTGATTATGTCATGAAGGAGGAAGGCTCTGTTGCCAGGGAGGGAATAATTCACATCCCATTTGCTGACTATGGATAAGCACTGTATTAGTACCAACTGCAAACACAGCTAGTCATACACCTTTTTAGCTGGAGGAAAGAGTGCAGTCATGGCAACTCAATTACTGGGGTGGGAGAGAGAAATAAAATTCCAAAGGGAACACAAAATGTCTTCCCCTTTCCAAAAATTAGTCACTGCACAATGTAGAAATGAGAACGTCCTTACTGGGTAACAAGGAAAAAGGCATGAAAAAAGAAATGTATATATATACTGTAAGAAAATGGTTATGTCAGAAACACAGTCTGTAACTGTATTTTGAAAAGTTACAGCCTCTTTTGAGGTTTAATGTAAAATCCATAATAAAAACCTAGATTAAGTTTTTATTAGGACACTGTTTTTTAGATGTGTAATACCGTACCAATTAACAGACAGGATCTTTCACTCTCAGGCAGCTGTATTTCATAAAGAAAGCGTAAATTATTAATTGACAGGTTTTTTATAATATTTTTTCCTCCTGATAAAAACTTATAAAATGATGGCAATACTTTGCAATAAGAAGTGTACATTTCATGAGGAGCTTGCTGTAAATGATTTCATTTTAGAAGTGTATATGGAAGGCTTTTACAATAATACTTCATTGCAGCGTGTGAGTTAAAAAGGTTTACATAATGTCTGCTAGCAAAAGCACATACTGCTTTTCTGTTTTTATGGCTCAAGAATATGTAATGTCACAACATCAGTGCTGTGTTCATTCCACCACAGGGACTCGGGCTGGATTTTTGCTGATGCATAACAGAAAACCAAAGGAACAGAAATCTCTGAGGTGCGTAAGGTGCAATAAATAATTTGATACATTTCTGCAAGCCTAGTGCAACTATACTGGAAACGCGCACTTCTACTTGTAGTTACGCAGTTGTTACACAGCATTGTATATAAGTGCCTTGATCAAAGTGATTGCTTTTAAGATTATGTATTAGTTAGATAATTGTATTTTGATTCACTTTATACTTCCTGGTCTGTGAGATATTGTTCTCTGACTGTCAGACAAGCTCATTTGATTAGTAAATACGGTATACAGATGTACAAACTACAGTACAGATTATGCAGTATATACTACACTGCAACTATGGAGTATTTCATGCATACAGCACTGGGAATTTTGTGGTATCACAGACACTACACCATGTTTCATACCCCATTTGTACTTATATGGTCAATATACAGAAACTTCCAACAAAGTGCCCTGCCCTAGCTGCTCCCATTTCTTACATTTACAACTGGTCCCTCTGCCTGAGGTCTATCGCACGCATCTGGAAACATGCCCTTGTTGTCCCTATCCACAAGGGTGGCCCCTCTGATGCAGTAATCAATTACTGCCCGATAACCTTACTAACCATCCTCTCCAAGGTACTTGAGAGGTTAGTCAGACAACTTTCCAACTCTAGCACTAGATTCCTGACTTCTTTTCCATCTGGCTTCTGACCCAACCACTTCACCTCCACCTCCCTCCTTAGAGTAACCGATCACCTCCACTCTAACCTGGAAGTAGACATGGGCACTGGGGCCATATTTTTTTTTATAGGCCTTGCCAAGGTCTTTAACACTGTGAACCACTGCCTGCTCCTACAGTATATAAACTAGCTTCCTCTGATTCTTTTCTTCAGTGCTCAACTGTTTCCATTTCTACCTGTCTGACCAAACCCAAAATGTAAAATGATGCACTTCCTCATCTCTCCTCCTCCCTCCTCCCTCCCTCCCATCACCCTCAGTCCTTCAACACTTTGTCCTGGGACCACTGCTTTTCATAGTTTTTATCAATGACCTTCCCATCACACACACACACACACACACACACACACACACACACACACACACACTCTCTCTCTCACTCTCTCTCCCCTCTCAACATTCACATGTGTGCAGATGACACCATTATCTATGCATCTGGCCCTTCCACCCTCTCTATTAAGCCAGTCCTGCAACAAGATTTCCAACATGGTGTAAAAATAGTTCCAGGCAAACCAGCTACCTACTGTGTGTACCAACAAAAAACAGTCTCTGTGCTGTTTGGCTCCAGACAATGACTGAGCTCTTCCCCCTCCACTTTCTCACTCCAACATGACCGACTGGAATCTGTTTCCTCATATAAATACTTAGGTCTCCACCTGGACTAGCAACTCAACTACTCTGGCCACGTGGCATATGCAGTAGCTTAAGAGCTTTATTTTGGGCAGAGACATACCTCTTAACTGTCCCTGATTTTGCCAAAAAATTTTACTCTGTCCCTCCTAAAAATTGTTTTTCTGTGGCCAAACAGTGGGAGTTGTAAGCACAAAATAATGTGAAACATTAAAGTTACAGATTTGTTCTTCCTTAGAAAATGCATTTTACACCAAACCTTCTACCAGCTTCCTGAGTGGATATCACCAATTGTGAAGATGTGTCCCTGATTTTTGTTCTTTGTCCCTGATATTTTTAAGATTTGTCCCCGATTTATGAAGCAGGAGGTTAAGAGGTATGGGCAGAGATGTCTGCCCCATAACACCAAGAAACAGGAGTTTGAATGCTCAGTCCTCCTCCCTCTGTTGATTTATGAGTATCTTATCTACTCCAGGGCCTCCCCTAGATAAACTTATTACACTGTTCAACACCCTGTGTAGATTCATCCTGGCATGTCCTCCCTGCACCCACTACTGCTCCATGTACAGTGATCTTGGACTGACCCTTTCCCTCTGTGAGGCAATAGCTTCACATTGGCTTAGTTAGCACCAAATACTGATTAGGCAAACTACCTAGCTAAATCATGGATCTATTCTCCCCTCCTCTAACTCATCTTACTCACTTAGATCAGAGAAAAGTGGCTGGCTGCACATCCCACACTGCAGACGCAACTTAGGGCAGGCCTGCATCAGATACAGACTCCCTAATATTTGAAACAGCTTCCCAGTTAAGTTCATTGCCACATCCAACTTCCACTTGGTGAAGATCTTGATCAAGGCGCACCACAAAACCCTTCATCCCTGCCACAATTGTCCCTAGATATACCAATGACCCTGCCCGACTGAGACAGAATGACTATGTACCCTTGAAGAAGCTAGCTCACCATAGTCAAATGTATCAGTCTTATGAATGTATCGGTATGTATATTTCTGCTGTTTTACACCATAGGTATTTTGACCTAACTGATGCAAATGTATTGCAAGCTTATATGTATTATATACCTATATATATAGTTTCCTCTGAAGTTAATATGGTGACAGCAATATAAATACATTTTTCACTATCTAAATATGTATTTCTTCTGTATTTTTGCACTATGTATGTATGTATTCCTCTGCTATCCTATGTTCCCTTCCCCAATCCACCCCGAGGGCGCAAACGGAAATGAGCCCTCTGGCTCTGTTTGCTCAACTAGTAAAATGTTTTGATTAAATCAATGGAAGTATTACTCTTACTACATGGTGGGACAGTCATAACACATCCCCTTGACAGTTCATGATGAACCAGGATAGCCTCATTGATTTCCTGTTTTGATTTATAGTGATTGGTAATGTATATGTTAGTGTGCCAATAATTTTAATGACTCCCACAGGACAGGAGGTCAGTAAACGGCATAACCCCATAGGAGGAAAACAGACACCTCCTCTCATCTTTGGCTGCCTATCAGCTAAGCTCTACCAATCCCTCACCCCCACCCCAATCTGCAGTACTAACTGCTTCATGTGGGCATATCTCATTCTCCTGTGAAACACCAGAACTGCATTACATGAAATGTAGGTGCCCTGCGATAAATGGAAAGGAAAATCTACCTTTGTGGCTCCTCAAACTAAGCATCATGCTAATTTAGCATGTTGCCTGCTTGAATTAATCATTCAGGACTCTGTACTGCAAAGCACTCAATGCAGACATGTTTAATACAAGGTCATTATATAAGTACAGTAACACACTCGAGGTTGCTCTCACTGGGAGATACAGGCACTCCTCTGGTGGGTGCTGTGGTGCACTTGTCCTGTAGTCTCATGCCTCAGCATTCAACTAAGCAGTGTCTTCTGCATATACTTCAGTGAAAACACACCCTGTCATGCATCACTGCCCACAGAGAACAATACCAAAAAGTAAGGATTTAGTTTAATCTGGGGAAGGGTGAAAGCCATTCCAGACTTTTGGAAGTCAAAGTACTTCCTGTGGGCCACACTTTGTCAATACTCTGTGATACTCCTGCGGACCACACTTTGTCAATATTCTGTGATACTCCTGAAGGCCATACTTTGTCAATATTCTGTGAAAAGCCTGTGGGCCACACTTTGTCAATATTCTGTGATAAATTTTGGAAAGTTAATATAAAATGTGACTGGTAAATTACTCCTTCTTGCAGAATAATCAATCACTTTGAATGCTATGGATGTAAAACGGAATGCTAAATAATTTTCATAATGCCCTTTTGGGCAGCAAATACTGTACTTACACTGCCTGTATTTTATATCTTTCCATCTAGTTTTGGAAATGAAACAATTCCAGAATGAACTTAGCAGAATAACTGCAGGTAAGTACTGCATTCAACCGTAGTTCATTATTTAACTTGTCAATAAAAAATGGATTCCAGGGCTCTTTGGATAATATACTAAATAGCGGGTGTGAAGGCTGTTGGTCAGGTGCAATAGCAGAAAAAGTCCTTCCTCAGGCAGACTGTAAGTAGGACAAGTGCATCTCCAGAAGACCTTCCTCAGAGAATGTAAGGGATCAGGATGGCAAGTCTAGTAGGGCACCAAGACAGCCATAGGGAAGAATGGCATTCTACTCAGGACATTACAAGCCATACCTTGAAGCTAATGTAGTACCTCATAGATAGTTAGTGTATCTCTCTCTGTTGTGATGTAGTATGAGGGATGCGCACATGTCAGCACTGGCTGTAGATGGCAAAGCAACCCCATAAGCAGACTTGCATATTGTGTTTTACAGCAGCCTAAGCTCAATGTCAAAGACACATTGCACTAGCATTGCCAGAGAATCAGAAGAAAGATAAGAGCACTTCTAGATGATGTTGCCAAGATAACTCAACCTACTTTAGATCATATCAGTATTTAAAACTCAAGCAGGGTTTAGCGACTGCACGCAGCCTTTGCCCTTCTCACAGCAACCTTTTGAAAGACAGGTACCTTGAGGAGACTATTACTTCGTCAGTGTTATCCAGCTTGAACCTGTCAGAAATTACCCACAACAAAGGCTCAGGGTCACAAAGTGAGCCAGCATTGTTGGAAAATGTGAGCCACAGTTTCCTTGGTTCACTGGGCTACCTCACTGTGTGACCTTCAGCTAGAGATGTGACTTCACTGTGGTTCAGTCCACTTAGGTGGACAGTATAACTGGGACAAGGCAGTAACACACCACGGACGAAATGTTGTGTTTCTGTTGGCTATCCTGTATAAATAAATTACAAAGTGAAAAAAAAAATAGCAGCATAAAACTATCTGAAATTTATGGGTCTCACTGTAGGATTTAAGGCAGGGTAGGTGTAGCATTTTGTGTTGTGAGCAGCACATAAAGAATCCAGCATATTGCCAGAGCTGGGTTTTATGTCATATGGGATGTGAAACTGGGTCCTGGCCACCTGAAGGATCATTTGTCCCCTCCTGACACCCTGCCTCCCCTCCTTCTTCTCTACCATCTCTTTACTCCTCATCTCCAACTCTTCTCCCATATATGGTCTGCCCCCTGTACCTGCCAATATCCCTCCCCACTCCCCCCTACAGTTCCTCTCCCCCCTGCTCCCCTTTCTTGAATGCTACTGTATTTAATGCTGTTGCTTCACCTCTGTAAATATTCTCTTATAATTACTCTGTGCCATTAAATGTATATTTATTATGTTAATTTATTGTATAATGTATGCAATTGTGTTTTATACTCTGTAATCATTCTCCTCTCTGTAGTATATTATACTATGATTGTATATGTATATACTCCCCTATACCCTCCCCTCTCCCGGGATGCATCTGGAAATTAGTTGTTTACAGCTCAGTATGTTCCTCCTGGTGAAACTTTTGAAATACATAAATAAATAAATATGCCCATCAGCCCTCTTTGCTCCACTGAGACTGGCTTGCTGTCAGGTCTCTGTCTGAATGTTAAACTATCCGGGGACAGAGCTTTTGGGGTGGCTGCACCTATTTTATAGAACTGTCTTCCACCCCGTGTCCTACCTGCTTGGTGGAAGCTTGTAAAGGAGCTTGAAAATGTCATCTTTTTGAGCAGGCCTAGGAGTGTTACCTAGTTATATTTATGGTAATTTAAAAAAATTTAGGCTGTATTTAGCCGTTAGCTACCTCCTTGTGAGGCATTTTGAACCTTCAGGATATTACACCATAAAAATAAAACTGCTCATCTTGTTTTTTATAGACCAGGCACCACTTTGTTTTGTAGGAGACAGTATGTCTTTTTATTCTGTGGTAATAATGTGGGAGTTTAATGTGACCCAATATTCAACTGTTGAGGTGAGTGGTAAATAAAAGGAAATAATTAACATGGAGCATCATGCACAGTAAGGTTGCCAGAACTAGTTCAAGAAAGATTAGAACCCTTTTAGAACTCATGGGTTCGAGTTCTAATTTGGAACTAGAACACCCATGGGTTCTAAGTGTTAAGGGTTCTAACTACTAAAAAAAAGCTTTTTTTCTTCACACATTTCAAAAGCAGGGATGCCAGCCTGGAAAACAAACTCATTGTTGGGAATTACATGCTAAAAATGTTTTAGAGGGGAAAAATGAGAGAGTGTGCTGCTCATGTGCAGATGTGCTAAAGGCGAGGAATTGTGATACTTGGCATTTGCACTTTGAGAGGCTCCATGTGTTTCTCTTTTCTGCATGTGTAGTGAACCAATATTATGGCTGTGCTGAGAGTGCAGCTCTTTTTATGTATGTTTTCTTCTCCTCTCAGTATCTTTATCTGTTCTTTCTCTCCGATCCTGCACACAAAAGAGTTTGAGTTCTAAAGAAGATTAGAACGCTAGAACTATTTGCAAAGTTCTAGCCCAGAACCAGAACCCAGAACTTCAGCGGGTTCTGACAATCCTAATGCACAGTATGCAATTGTGATGATGTCAGGTATTTAGGGTCCTCCTTGCCTATCCATCCTCCTGCACAGCAATGACCACAACCAATCTGAGTATGAACACACATCCAAACTTATCAGACTGAATGTTACTACCTACAGTATTCATGGTAGTTGTCTTCCTAGTCCTGCTTTGAAAACCTGAAATGTGTTAGTTTCCACAACCTTTCAGGTAGGCTATTCCACACATAACCACCCTCTGTGTGAAGTAATGCTTTACAATGTAGTATAGTAGGTTTCCTGGAAGCCAATGGCCTGCAGGACTATAGTCAGCATGGATTTACCAGTGGGAAGTTATGCCAGATAAACCTGATTGTATTCTTTGATTGGGTAACATAGGCTGTGGGCAGGGAGTTCAGACTAGATGTTCTGTATGTACAGTACATTTCAGCAAAGCCTTTAACTCATTCCCACATATGAGACTGGTAAAGAAACTGGGTGACCTGGGCAGGGAATAAAATAATGAGGTGGGTAAATAACTGGCTGGATGGGAGGACCAGAAGGTGGTTTACATGAAAGGACCTCAAGAGTAAAGGAAGTCACAAGTGTGGTGTCCTAGGAACCACTTTTAGAATCGGTTTGCTTTAACATATTTATATGTGACAAAAGAGAAGGGTTCCAGTGTAATATATGCCTCTTCACAGATGACAGTATGATTTGTGGTAGAATAGACCCTGAAGAAGGTGTAAGGGCCATGAAGAAGGATCTGAAAAGACTGGAGAGGAGGTCAAGGGTGTGACGTGTGAAATCTAATTCAAACAAAGTAATATACATAGGGGCTAAGAATCCAAAAACAGAATACAGGATGGATGGGGTGGTGGTGGAGAGCACAATAGAGGAAAGAGATCTGGGGGTGATGACAGCTGAGAACTTGAAAGCATCAGCAGAGTGTAATAGAGATGTAGTAAAGACAAACCAGATGCTGGATGCATTGGAAGGGGGATCACTAGCAGAAAGAGAGAGGTAATACTACCCTTGTATAGATCCCTGGTTCAACTGCACCTAGTGTACTGTGTGCAGTTTTGGAGCCTACACTTGAGGAAGGACAGGGACATGCTGGAGGTGGTGGAGAGAAGGGCTACCAAAATGATACAGGGGCAACAAGGGAGGTTGAATGGTGAGCATTTAGGGATCACAATATCTAAACACTACAGGAGAGGAGGAAGTGGGGAGACCTGGCTTAAAACATTCTAGTACCTCCATGGGATAAACAAGGTGGACAACAGTGAGTTGCTCATAATGAGTGGTAACACGAGCACCAGGGGAAACTCCATGAAATTAATGGGTGGAGGTTCAGAAATGACGTCAAGAAGTACATTTATAGGGAAAGAGAGGTGGCAGGCTGTAACAAATTTCCAGACGAGATCAACTACACTGAGACAGTGTAGGGGGTCCAAAGGAGGGTAGGAAAGACATGTGGTAAAAGTATATATGGGGCAGTTTGGGAGGTAGGGAAAGAAATGAGGCCTGAAGGGGCGCAGTCCCTTAAGAAGGCAGGCCTGGGCAGACTAGATGGGCCAATCGGCCTTTACCTGACAACACTGTCTCTGTTTTTTTTTTTTATATATATATATATATACTTTGTACCTTTCCCTGTTTTTCTCCATGTTCCTGATCCCCTGCCTGCATGTGGAGGCATGCTCATGCCACATCTCAAGGTGCCCTACCTATGTCTCACCCCCTCCACCTACGCTGGCCACCGGGCCTCCACCCAGTGGCAGCGGGACTATGGGGGGGTGGCGACCACCCCAGGAGAGGAGAGGAGAGCTGCCTTCTGGCTGCTCAATCCTGCTCCTACCCCCCCCCCGTGCCGGCACCCTGATGACCTGAGTCCGTTCCCAACTGTCTCTGTTTTTAACATTTGAAAAAAAGGCAAAATAGAGGCAGTATAGCGCAGTGGTTTAAAGCTCTGAGCTACAAACCTGGAGACCTGGGTTTGAATCCCCTCAGCCCCCACTTGCATACTGTGTGACCCTGAGCAAGTCACTTAACTTCCTTGTGCTCCCAGGTTGCACCTGTAAACAAGCTTTCAACTTAGTGTGTCTCTCCTGGTAAAACAAAAAAGATAAGGAAAAAAAGATAAAACACTAGGCCTCACTCCAATATATTGCTGGTGGCAATTTTGAATTTATCAAGAATAAAGGAATATCTGAGGAATGTATTGGAGTGAGCTTTGCCTTTTCTTGTTTTGGAGCTATTATGGGTCATTCCCCAAAAGCACATACTTAGAAACTTCTTTCCTTAAAGAAAGGAGCAGCCAGATTTCCAGTTGTTTCTTCTGTTTCTGTTTCCCTTTATCCTGCTTACCTTAATTTAAGTTCATATACTCTACTTCTGCAAGCATTCACCAGCTCAAACATCTGCATATCCAGCACCCTATCACTTTTGGCATTTAGAGAACACCATGATCATGCCCTCTCTCAGCATTCTCTCTAGGCTAAATAATTTGAGTTTGTCCAAGCTCTCCACATAGTTCTTGCCCTCTAAGCCACTTAGTAGCTAGCTGACCCTGTACTGGACCTTTTCAATAACTTCAAAAGTATTTTCTGTACTGTGCTGACTAGCACTGTACACAGTATTCAAGGTGTTTTAATCTAGGTCTTGTACTGGGGGGAGGATCACACCCCTCGAAGTATCACTTACCCCCTCTTTGTGCACCTCAACATTGCATTTGTCCTCTTGACTTGCAGTACAATGTCTACCTGACTTCATCTTACTGTCAACAATTACCCCTAGATCCCTTCCTTGGTAAGACCATCTACTGTTGCTCCACAGTAGGGTCTGAACCTGATCCCTCACCCCTAAATGTACTGTAGTACCTTGCACTTTCCCCACATTAAATCTGAGTCACAATTTCTCAGATCACCTCTAAAGTGTGAAGATCCCCATATAGTGTAGTCCCCTCCTCTATGTCCACTTTTCTTGCCTGCTGCTAACCCCTCTCTCAGATCATTAATAAAAT
This sequence comes from Neoceratodus forsteri, assembly GCA_016271365.2. Classification (NCBI taxonomy): domain Eukaryota; kingdom Metazoa; phylum Chordata; order Ceratodontiformes; family Ceratodontidae; genus Neoceratodus; species Neoceratodus forsteri. The sequence goes on from CM057459.1 coordinate 39,024,417, forward strand.
ACGTTAACAAATGGTGAACCCAGCACCAGTCCCTTAGGTACACCACTCAGAACATCCCTCCACTCTGAGAGATGGCCATTTACAATGCCACCCCCCCTCTGTTTCCTACCTATCAACCAATTTGCTATCTACTTCCTGTATTTTTTGTGTACTCCATACCGTGCTATTTGCATGTGTTTTCTATGCAATACAGTTTTAAAGTCCTTGCTAAAATTCAGAGAGACCATACCCACTGCCTAGTTCTTAATGAGGCAATCAGGTTAGTTTGGAAGAATACGTCTTTGTGAACCCATTTTTTTTGTGCTACCAAACAGACCATTCTCTTCCATGAGCTAAACCATCAGGTCTTTCACGATTTAGCCGGCCTGGTGGTGCTGAGGGTCGAGGCGCTGGAAGCCACACCTTGCGTCATGCCGGCGACCCGGGTTCGGGAACGAGCCTGGGCTGCCGGGGGTCGGCAGGGGAGAGGGAGGATCAAGCATCTGGAGGACAGCTCTCCTCCTTCGGGGGGGGGGGGAGTTCCAGGGACCATGCCCGGCACAGCAGTGTCCTCCAGTGGAGACCGGAGGTACTGCGATGCTCAGGATTTGTCTAGAGGGTTGTGGAGCCATGACAGGACATTCCATGGCGTCACTGAATGTCGGGGCTCTGCCCGGGGTGAGGGCAGAACAGAAAAACGGAGAAAATTCCCTCTACCTCCTGATAGGTGACAGAGGGTTGAGGGAGGTGAGTCCACCATGCCCAATGTCGGGCCCTTCCTCTGGCTCCTGTGTTCTCCACTGCCTCACTCCACCAGACTAGATTGTAAGATACAGTGCCAGGAGGAGTATATCTGATGGTTCTGCCTTGGGGTACTCAGAGCCAGGGGGGCCAGGTGGCAGCGAGAGCAGCTGGAGGGGTCCCTGCCTGAAGGTGTGAAAGGGGGCTTCAGACGGGCGGGATTGAAACTGATTTTTCCTGCCTAGGTACATGATCTTGCACTTTGATGTACTGAAAGACAGTTGCCACTCTCTTGGCCTTTCCTCTACTTTTCTCAAATCCCTACGCATACTCTCAACCCCTCCTGTGTGTCTACTCTATTGCAGACCTTTGTGTCATCCGCAAGTAGACATACCCTCCCCTCAAGGCTCTTTGCTATGTCCCCTATAAATATATTGAATAGTAGTGAGCCCAACACTGACCCTTGGGGAACCCCACTGATGACCCTTCCCTCCCCCGAGGGTACCCCACTTATTACCACAATCATGTTGTTTAAATGAATGGAATCCTTGCACAATTTGCCATCCTCTTTACCCCTGTCTTGTAAAGACAGGCCACAGTTAAAGTCACCTCCCAGCACAAGCAATTTACTCACATGGAGGTACAGTCTAACTTTTTTAGAAAGAGCAACTCTAGCAGCCTTTTTCTGTAGGGCATATATAAGCTGAAAACATATGTCCCCCCCAGAAGTACATACAGCAATAAAACTCTCCCTGGTTCAATCACCACCAGCTCAAGCAGCTTAATTGTTGTATTTCAAAACAAAATATCTACCTCATCAAATTTTTCAACCTACCAGAAAGAGGGCCACTTTGTCCACATTGTCCTAGTAACTGAGACTACAAATAATGATTTGATACGAGTGTCCTGTATAAAGAGGACATTCCCAGGTAGAGTTTCTAAAAGGGCTATAATGGTCATGCACTTTCTATGAGCCTTTTTTTTTTTGGAGACTCTATCTATTCACCACTCCTGGAACTCTCCAACTACACTTACTCACAGATCCTCACTCTACCACTCGCCATGGTCCTTTAAGCCGACAATCCCCCCCCGGTCTGAACCCCCTGAGGTAGGACAACCTCCACTTTCCAGTGCTCTATCTATAATCTAGAGTGTCGGTCGAGGTGGTGGAGGAACAGAGGGGGCGGACACAATGGCCTGGCATTGGGCGTGCGGTGAAACAGCACTGAGGGGAGCCATCACCTATACAGGAGTGGAGGGTTTCTTCTTTATGTTGTCCCAGGAATTCAGTCATGCAATGACATCTAAACGGCATGCCATTGACGTCCGCCTTGTTCCTCCCTTTGTTGTTTCCTTGCAGGCTGTACCTTTGGTCTCCACTGGGGATCTCTGCTGCTCTGGAGCTCCCTGTATGCCTCCCCAGGGAGAGGAGAGCTGTCCATGGGATGATCAACCCTCTCCTTCCCCTGCCGGCCCCCTGGCACCTGAGCTCGTTCCCAAAATCGGGTCACCGGCATGGTGCGAGGTGTAGCTTCCCACGCCTCAAGCCTCTGCACCACCACGTCAGCTTTCTATTAGCCTTGATACTATTAACGTTCAAGGTCATAGGGGATATTGTTGAGCCAATACACATTATTTAGGTCCGGGGGGGGGGGGGGGGGGGGATCAACTCAGCAACATGTACTTGAGACTGTGTTCTCCAACTCTTTTCTGCTGCTGATGTTTCAGAAGCAGCAGCATCACATTCAGAGGAGTGGTGCCTTGTTGAAGATATCTCTGAGTGCCCATCCTCCTCCTCCTCCTCAGTGTCACCCCACTTTTTTTTAGAAGCAAAAGGAGCATATCTGTTCACAACAGGAACAGGTGTTGGTTTAACAAACTTTCTCCTGTCTTTCTGATATCTGCCCCCTTTTCATGAGGAAACAACCTCCATATTAGTCTCAGCAGGTGATGGAGGTGAGGCATTTCAGGTTGTGATGCTTCTTGGGTCTGTTGGTCAGACATAACAGAGGATGGGGTCACAGGAGTGGAATCTTCTGCTGCTAAAGGCATTGGGTCTGCAGTGGCTTTTGCCATGTGTCCGTACTAGTGGTGGGACAAGGTTTCAAGGGTACAGGATCTACCAGATCATTTTTTTTTTCTGCGAAGCCACCCGAACTAACAGCCCTACCCTCCAGACCCTCCTCACCACACCCCCATGGACTCACCTTCCGTATAGGAGATACCCCCGTCTTACCCCCCACGGCAGTACCACAGCACCGGGTGATCACATCAATGGGAGAAGGTTGTCGGTAGGGGTGCCCACCAACATTGCCTCCCTGGCTTTCCCCCCAGGGTGGGACGTGAATGCGGCCAGAGTAGTGGACATCAGATTAGGTCACCTTGTTTTGGAAGTGCTGGGGGGGTGGAGATCAGAGTCGGGGGGGGGCATCACCCATGGTGGCCTCGATTTTTGCATGCTACTTTACTGCCCTAAAGGAGGTGTGGCGTGCAATGATGCCAGTGTCTGCACACTTCCTGAGAAGTTCAGGCACCAGCTGCAGCAAAGCCTCCAGCCTCTGCCAGGGGTCTGACTTTGCAGTGGACACACAGCCCCCCCCCCAGAGAAGCAGAGCTATCTATAGGATGCTCAATCTTTCTCCCCACCGGCCGACCCTCCAACTTCCCAAGTCCATTCCTGAACCCAGGACGTTGGCATCACAGACAAACACCATGCCGCTGTGCCAGCAGGATCTACTGGATCTGTTGCTCCAGGGACTTACGAAGATCCAAAAGGATGGGCTGAGTTCATGGGGGCTTGTGAAGAAGATGCATGATCATGAGAGGGGCAACTCTGGCCAAGTCTTCAATTTTTATTGCTGAGACTTTAGCAGCACCTTGAGCCTATCCTTTATCAATGAACTTCTTGATTAAGACCCTTGATCTGTCAAGGGATCCCAAGGCGAGTATCTGAATGTATGCCCTTGTTCCTCACACAAGTTGCATTTACATCAATTTGGAGAGTTATAACTAACTTGCCCATATTCATAACAGTTGTTATATCTGTCTGTATCACAACCAACAGTTAAATGTAACCGAGACTCATATTTGGGACAAGCATGGGGTTGCCCTGGGAAGAAGCACATGCCTCTATCATAACCCAAAATGAAACTCCCAGGGAGGTGGCATACCCTAGTATTCATCTGCCTCAATTTTGCATGAAACTTGCACCCTCCTGTCCAGACTTGCTCTGTATCAATAATTGGGATGGGCAAATCAAGAACTTTACACAGCTGCTTTAACCAGTGTGCAATGCCACCTATGCTGATCACCTCATTCTGAAATACAACTGAGACAGTTTTTATCTTAGATTTGGACAGGGGAATGGCAATAAATGGTGACCATAATGTAATGCCATTTAACTGGTCATATTTGACCCTGAATATTTCCAGAGACTTTAAGGTCTTGAAACCAATGTCATATACAGTTTCTCCAGAGATGTATTACAGCACATAATTCTGAAGAGAGAAAAAAACATAGTCTTTCAAAAACAGACCTGATCACAAGCACCCTGTCAGAAGGGAGCTCTAATCCCTGTTTATATTTTAATCAAACAGCTTTCCTGTGCTATGCAGGTTCCCCTCTAGATGCAAATAAGTCTGCCATTCTAAACTGTTGAGGTGTCTCTGGAGAATGTGCAGACTGCGGAGCTGATTCTACTTCAGTTGCTCCTGAATTGGAAGTTTCAGATTATGCAAAAGAGCATGTTTTTATGTCTTTCATTTCTCCTTATCTGTGACAAGCTGAGACATAGGGAGGGGGAGACTGTCTCCAGCAGAAAAATACTCCTGGTTAACCTCCGGAGCAGGGGAATCGTAGTGCCTTTCTGAGAAACTGTAACATGCATGTTAGTGCTCGGCTGTCCTTCTGTATTTTGTGCAGGTACAGTCTCCTGAGTTGTGTCAGAGTGTTGTGCAGTAATGAGATTCGGTTCCATAGGGCCAGGTGCAGAAACTAGTAGAACTCCCTCTCTTATGATTGTATTATCAATAGTACTTACAATTGTTTCAGTGTCTGTGCTGGGATCTCCAACCCCAGGTGTTCCCGATAACTAGGTCTTGCCCTCATGCAATCTAATCCAGCCCACTGCTTTAAGGGCTGATTCCACCTACCATTCTTGTTGTACAGTTGAAGGCTGTAGCTGATGTGCAGAATGCCCATATCTTAGGCCAAACTGTTAGCTTGTGTGTACCTTTTCAGATGCTTTGGCCGTTCTGCTGGATCTTGCTGACTTTTCTTTTACATGAGCACTGTTACTGAGGGGTTTTATTGCACTTGGGACCGTCTAGTTTGCTTTACTCATGGTAATGTTCTCAGTACCCTGCCATTCTGCAAATGCTGCTGCTGAGGACACTGGCTCCTGTTAATTTACATGAAAAACAACTGTGTTTCCGATTGTCTATATTCATGGCTACTTCACTGGGGACAGCCAAGGTATTACCAGTCTTTCGTCTAAGTTCAGTAGTAGTATTTTTATTTATTTATTTTATATTTAATTTTAGTTTTTGCTGACTGGGAAAGGAGGACTAGACAATTTTTCCTGTTTTCAGCCTTGTCCCGGAGGACGGGATACAAATGGACGTCAACTGACATTGAACCAGATTAAGCTGTTGGTGGTATTTTTAGTGTATAGGGGAACTTTGGCCAGGACACTGGGGTAATTCTTCTACTCTTTTCAGGAAGTGCCATGGCATCTTAAACATCCACCTGAACTACCACCAGAACAGGCAGATGGGACATCAGTTTAACATTTCATCTAAAAGACAGCACCTCAGGAGTGCAGCACCCCTCTAATGCTGCACTACAGTGTCAGTATTGGGATTTATTCCAAGTGCCTGGTGTGGGGATAGAACCCACAGCCTTCTGATCTTCCAGCCTCAGTGGCGAGTGTGCAACCTGTTGAGCCACTGACACCGATTTTGAAATGGAGTATCTATAGCATCTAACAGCTTGTCAGAACACTTTTCAAGCAACTCCTTTGATGTTCCATCATCAGCTGAGAGTACAGACGCCATATCAGCTGTAGTCAGAAAGCAGTCAGACAAGTACAGCTTCCTCCTGGCTGGATTTCTGAAACCATGTAACTTTTTTTTCTCAATCAGGTGTTTTGCCTCCTCCTCAGTTACTAACTGAAGCACATACCGCTTCCTTTTCTCAATTGCCTTCTTCAACTTCTCCTCTTCCATCAAAAATGACTGTTCAGTTAAATCCACAGGTTGCATTTCAGCTTCTACTGCGCTGGTCTCCAGTATGTTTCATTGTCAAACTACCAGTAACACTGTGGCCTCACTCATACAGGTAGTAGGGAAGGAGGCCCATTCCCCTACACCTAGAGCATCCTCGCCTTCATTCATCCGGTCAGCCATCATGGCAACTAGCTAGATGGTCAGAGATTCCCCTTACTGGCAAGAATAGTGGATTTCCCCCAGTGTTCTGGTCAACATTCCCCTTCCCATAAAACTGGTTCATGCAATTGTCCAAGATGTATGTGGGTGCTGATGTGTGAAATGGATGCCGCTAGATAGTCAGTGAGTTCATTGCCAGTCTCTTATTACTTGTAAAGCACTTTAGGATACAATGTGTATGAAAAGTGCTACATAAATGCTGATTCTTCTTCTTCAGAAGACCTCATATTGGCAATTGAATATTAAATCAACCTTGTTTCACCCCCAACAAATCAATGCTGGCAAAAATAAAAATCACAATGTAGAAAAGACAAGCCTATCATGCAGTTCAAACCAATACCCCTAAGCTGTGAGGCATCATTTCCATTATTTTCTAAATTTATACTGCAATTCCTCTGATTTGCCTCTGCTGTCATCATGGATTCCAACATCTGCCTTGATGGTTGGTTCCTCTTTAGCATCCTGCACAAGCCTACTCATCATTGTCATGATGTCTGCAATCCATGCATTAGGTCACACAGAAACATGGATTTTGATGCCAAATAAGGACCACTTGGCCTATCCAATCTGCCCATTTCTCCCTACCTACTGTGCCAGGTCTCCTTCCCCCTGCCTTTCCACCATGAATCCCATGTACTTATCCCATGCATTCTTGAACCCTACCACTGTTTTCACCCCCACCACCTCTGCTGGAAGTCCGTGCCAGGAATGCACCACTCTTTCTGTGAAGAGGTATTTCCTCACATCTCTCCTGAATCTACCCCCTTCCAGTTTCATAGCATGTCCCTTTGTTTTTGAGCACCTTATCGTCTGCATATTACTTCCCTTCCCTCCTGTACCTTGTTTACTCCTGTGAGGTATTTAAAGGTCCCTATGATATTCCCCTCCCCCCCGTTCCAAGGTGTACATATTGAGGTCCTTTAGTCTCTCCTTGTAGGGCTTTTGATGCAGACCCTGCACCATTTTAGTCACCCTCCTCTGGACCACCTCTACTCTGTTTATGTCCTTCCACAAATGTGGTCTCCAGAACTGGACACAGTACTCTAGATGGAATCTTAGCAGAAATCTATACAGAGACAACATCATCTCCCTCTTTCTGTTAGTGATACACCTCCCTATACACCCCAACATCCCACTAGCCCTCCTACTGTCTTGTTTCACTGCCTGGCCACCTTTAGGTCATCCAATATGGTTACCTCCAGGTCACTTTCCTGCTTGGTGGTCATCGATGCCTCTCCACCCATTTTGTATACTCCGCCCCTAGGTTTCTGCACCCTAAATGAATTATTTTGCACTTTTTTTCATTAAAACCCAGCTGCCATACCCTTGACCACTCCTCTGATTTTGTCAGGTTTCTGCTCCTTCCCCCCCCACCCCCGAATGTCTACCCTACTGCAGATTTTGGTGTCATCTGCAAAGAGGTATTCCTTCCCTTCCCAGCTCCTCTGCAATGTCACTTATAAAGACATTTAAGAGGACCGGTCCCAGCAATAATCCCTAAAGAACACCGCTGGTAACCCTCCCTTCCTCAGAGTAAACTCCCGTTTACCACCTCCCTCTGTTGCCTATCCTCTAACCAATTTCTTATCCAGTTTACCACCTTTGTACCCTCTCCTAAACTACCCAGCTTGCTTACTACTCTCCTGTGTGGAATGGTGACAAAAGCCTTACTGAAACCTAGGTAGACCACATCCACTGCTCCTCCCACTTCTAAATCCTTTGTCACCCAGTCAAAGAAATCTATTAGATTCATTTGATATGACTTCCCCACTGTGAACCCATGCTGCCTTGGGTCTTGTAAACCACTGAATTCAAGATATTCCACAATCCTTTCCTTCAGCAGTCATTCCATTAACTATCCCACCCCTGAGGTAAGGATGACTGGCCTATATTTCCCAGCCTCCTCCCTGCTACCACATTCGTGGAGTGGGACAACATCCACCCCCCTACAGTCCTCCAGAACCACTTCGGTTTCCAGTCAGCTATTAAACAGAACAGTGAGCTCCCTCAATACCTCTGCATGCACCCCATCTGGCCCCATTGTTTTGTCCACCTTCAGATTAACAAGTTCTTTCAGGAATCTCACCTCCAAAAATGGACTAGTGTCCACCCCCCAAAAAAAGCTCCTGTTACTTTTTTGAGGCCTCTCCCTTTCTCCTTCCTCTGTGAACACTGAACAAAGGTGTTTGTTCAGGATGTCTGCCTCTTCCTGGTCCCCCTCTGCACAGTTCCCCCCTTACCTGTTTAACCTTACAATCCCACCCCTTGTCTTCCTTTTTTCACTTACATACCTGAAAGTAGGCAAGTGAACAGTTCACATGACCCCAGTCTTTCAACACACAGTCCACCTTGCTGACATGCCTTTCAATAATCCACTATCCCTGCCGCCATGCCATGCTTCCCTGTGTAGACCCTGCAGACCTGTGGGAGCCCCTGTGCTTGAGTCCCCATCAGTAGCACAGCCACATTCAAAGTCACCCTCCACCTTCCCAGCTAGCAGCTGGTACCAGTGTTGGGCAGCTACAGTTGGTGGCCTCTTCCTCATCTTAAGTTCTCCTCCCTGTCCTTCACAAGTTTAACCAAGTCACTGTCTCTGACATCTGAACCTATATTTTTGATCCCCCTTCCCCGTGACCTACCTGTGACTCTCCTGTCCCTGCATTCTGAAGCACTGCTATTTGCCCCTTGAGAAATAGCAGCACTGTCTGCAAAGTGCTATAACTGGCTTTCAGTGGTCCCAAAATAACCCTTCCATGGCCACAGCCATGAATACATACATTTCAAAGTCCCTGCTATGCACCAGTTGCACTTTCATAGTGCCAATCACCAACATTCCCAGTCTACCTTGTTGGGAAAACGTTGCTTGCCCCAGTCCTTCTCTTTGCAGACAAACATCCACTTGGCAAACTCTCAATTACCTTGTGTCCATTTGCTGCTTGCTTACTCAGCACCTAGCTTGTGAGGCGCCAGGGCGTGCCTGTGCTCTACGAGTACAGCAACCACTGTAATTTCAAGTGCTTGCTTAATCTCAAACTGTTTTGGAGACACTTGACCTTTCATCCCTAGAATGAAACTTTTGGCCCTTGAATTCAAAAGAAATCCCCTGATCCCCAGGACTAAATTGTACCATATGTCCCTATGTTAAATTATATAGTTTACACCCTGCAGTTCATGGAATGATATATCATTTAACTACTAAAGTCTGTCAGGGTTTTAATTTCTGCTGCTACTTTTTCTTCCCCAGAATTTGACAGAGTAGTCATCATTTTAACCTGGATATCCAGCACCTGATCTAAATGAAGCAAACAGTCTGAAAATATAGCAGCTATGGTATCTGCTAGTTTTTTTCAGATGTATTTCAAGTGGAGAAAACAGGGATAACTACTGTATAATGTAACTATTCAGTTGGTGTCACTGGGAGCTGATAATCCATTATCCTGCCATCTCTAATTCTAAAAAAGCAACTCATATACACTTATAGTTATTCAGTTATTTTTTTTTATTTGTAGCAAAAAGATAACAGTGCATGCTGATGTACTAGATGGGTGAACAAATATGGCATATGTGTAATAAAGACAAACTCAGTATAATGCAGTTTCTTCAATCTGACATGCAATGACTCATGAGGCCCTGTCTAGCAGCACGTTACACACACACAGTTCCCTCTTCCTTGTAAAGAAGGACCGGGTAGGTCCGAAAGCTAGAGCACTTTGTTCTTTTCTGTAACATCCATGTTGGTCCAATAAAAGGCATCAAATCATTTTGTTTCTGGACTTGTTTTCTATAGGGAATGTGGTACATAAATCAGCAATAATCTCAGTTCCAAAACTAGCAACCAAATGGACCTGAAGCCGAGACATACTCTAAAATCATTACTTTTTTTTCATGACAACCTAAACTAATGTTCTTAAATAAAATGACCTAAAGTCTTGCTCTTTCTAAATTAAAGCATGCCTGCATGCCTGGTTTGCTGAAGGAAAGCAGTTTTTTTTGCTATAAATGCATCTGTCAAGTAACTCTCTGTGGAGCAGCAGCTGAGTCCAATAAGTAATAAGAAAGAAGCAGCAATCAGATAGTAACAGCTGCCACATGTGTAGGCTTCCGTATGTATGCCTGATGCGCTGCACTCCAACTGAACCGAGATGAAGTGCCAAGTACAGGCGGCAGCCCCCAGGAGCCCCTCTATGCTGCAGTTAAACTACCCTCTAGTGGGTGCACTCAAGCAAGAGATTCTTCGGGGGAGGCATTGTCCCAAGGCTGGTAAATTACCCATTTACTGGACATAGTACACTTTTTTGACTCATGGTCTGTTTCATCTCTAAAAGCTTTTTCAGATGGCAATGAGTCCCATTGGCAGGAGAATCTATAATTACGCACAGTCTTTATACCACTGTGAAAAGCACATAGCTGTTGTAAATCATGGTGACATGCATGGGAAGAAGAGTGATTTTTGTATCATTGCCCTATAGTTTTATTGCATGCGCTGGTGTTTTGCTATAAATCTCCCACTTTTCCGTTTGCATCACGGCACACTTTAGTGTGTGAGGGGGAATGGATAATGACTAAATAATTTGCATTCCATGTACATTTCCAGTGAAAATATGTAATAAAAACAAATAATTATTGCACTGTAAGATGTCCTCGGCATTTGACAGAATTAAAACTGGAAATTCAACTATGCTGAACCATGATATTCTCTTCTGCACGTTAACACTTTGTGGTACAGTATGAACTCTATCAGTTTTCAAGTTCTTAATAAAGAATCTAGCCAATATTCCTGATCTAAGCTTTGAATGGATTACCAAAAGCTATTTAAACATCATTATTTATTTACATAGTTTTGTTCACCAGGAAGAACATGACTGGAAGGTTCATTCCGTTTCAGCCAAATCCTGGAGGCACACAACAGTATTCAAGCAGCAAAGACAGATCCAGACTCCAATAAAGTACCTACATGTAAGCACTACACACAGCAGAATTACATACAACATTTACAATCATGTGATCCCTTGAAGTACATGATGAATTTTCCTGTTTATTTATTTATCTTTTGTTGACCGGGTAAGTGCACTAGACAAATCCTGCCTATTTTCAGGCATGACCCAGGGGGAGAGGGATACAGATGAATGCCAACTGACCTTGAACCAGATTAAGCTGTTGGTGGTATTTTTTTAGTGAATGAGGGAAATTTGGCCAGGACACTGGGGAAATTCCCTTACTCTTTTCAATAAGTGCCATGGGATCTTTAACATCCACCTGAATTACCACCAATCCAGGCAGATGGGACCTCGGTTTAACATCTCATCCGAAAGACGGCACCTCAGAAGTGCAGCACCCCTCTCATGCTGCACTACAGTGTCAGTACTGGGATATTAACCCAAGTGCCAGATGTGGGAACTGAACCCACAGCCCTCTGATCTCCCGGCCTCAGAGGCGAGTGTGCTACCTACTGAGCCACTGACACTACAAAAGTCTGCCTGTTAAAGGCAGTTCCCATAATCTCTTCATTTCTTATTTGCCCTACTCTCCCCAGCCACACAGATGTTACAGATGGTGAAGTAAAGCATTTTTGCAAAAGCCATAGACCATGGCAGATAAGAGTATTAGATTTTTAACCAATAAGCACATGAATATAGCTTTGCACAATTCAGCACCTTATGTATATCTTGCAAGAAACAAAAAATGTCTTTCATAAATGCATATTAGTTATTTTCTTATTTGTACACTTTATTTACCCAGCATAACTCAGATGAGACACGACATGTTGTTTCATGTGGGGTCCTGGGTCTACTCATGTTGGTGGACTGGAGCACTGAAAGGTTAAATAACTTGCAGAAGGTCACACACTGAATATTCAGCTCTATGAGGGTTTGAATCTATGATCTTCTGGTTCCCAAGCCAGTGCTCTAACCACTGGACCATGCTACCAGTTAGTGTCGAAGAAATGCAGACAACTGTTGTCTGGCTGGACTTCATAGGGCTAATTGGCCCCTTTGCACTTGTCTGGCTAGCTTTTTCAGTAGAGATTCACAATGACATGACAATAACCCCTATGTTGTTAAACATGGGCTCTTAAGGTTAGTGGCAAATGACTAGCAACTAATTACACATGATGGATACAAGTAGGACACTAAGGCATGCACCTCTAAATTAAGCAAATTTATTTAGAATAAATGTACAGCATAAAATAGAGAGAGAGAGAGAGAGAGAGAGAGAGATCATAGTTGTGTAAAACAAACAAAAAAAGTTTTGGCATCATACCCTTCTGACTGTTGACACAGTCCCAGCAGGCAGGAAAAAGAGCCAAAAAGCTCTGCTCCAGCCATCACAAGATCAACCACCACTGTATTGTGGCTTAATTCTGATATTTTCTCTTCGCTCCTCTCCTCTTCTGGGTTGGCACATAGAAACATAGGCCCATAGAGAATGATGGCAGAAACAGACTTATGGTTCACCCATTCTGCCCAAATTCTCTATTTAGCTATGGGACCTACTGCCCCTCTAGAGTCCTAGCCCTCCTCAACCTCCTGCCCATTCTACTTCCATTTTCTGCTGCCTCGAACAGCCACTATACCTTTTATTCTGTCCCAACCATGCTTGAGTCCACCAATGGTTTTTGAACCCACCACTTTGACTAGTAGGCTGTTCCATGGCCCCACCAACTTCCTCATGTTCCTCCTGAACCTCCCTCCTATTTGTTTTCACTCATATCCACGTGACGGTAAGCTAGTATTCAAGTTAAATAGTTCCCCACAGTTCACTTTGTTAATTCCTTTTAGGAACTTGAGGGTCTCTATCAAATCTCCCATCCCCCTTCTGGTCTCCAGCAAATACATGTTCTGTGCCTTGAGACGCTCCTCATAGGACCTGCCCTGTTGGTTCTGAATCAGTTTTGTCACCCTGCACTGCATCGTCTCTAGCCCATCACTATCTTTCCTGAGGTGAGGACTCCAGAACTAGGCACAGTAAACAAGGTGTGGCCTCACTAAGGATCTATATAGGGGAAGTATTGCCTCTTCCCTTCTGCTGTTAATATCCCTCCCGATACAACCCAGCATCCTACTCACTTTGCTATATGCCTTGTTGTACTGACTCAATTGTTTGAGGGAATCACTGATGATAGCTCCAAGATCCCATTCTTCAGCTGTGCTGCTAAGTCTCACTCCACTCATCTAGCAGTCTGCCCTGGGATTCTTGATCCCTAGATGCATTACCTTGCACTGCAAGGCATTGAAGTTCAACTGCCAAACCTTATACCACCCCTCTAGGGTTTTTAAGTAACAATACCTTTCCCTAATTCCCTCATTGCTATCCACCCTCCCACAGAGCTTGATTTCAGACATGAAGAGACACAGTCTGTCCCAGACTCACTCATCAGTGCTGCTGATGAACATACTGAAGAGGACCAGACCCAAGACAGATCCCTTTGGTACCCTGCTCTTGACCTCCTCTCTTCTGATTTGACCCCGTTGACCACAACTCTCTGCTGTCTCCCCTTTAGCCAGTTATCTACCCAGTTTACTATTGCTTTAGCCACACCAGATCCTCCATCTTCTTCAGCAAGTGCCTGTGAGGCACTGAGTCAAAAGCATTGCTGAAGTCAAAGTAGAGCAAATCTATAGCATGGCATCTATCCAATTATCTCATCACCCAGTCAAAGAAAGCTATCTGGTTAGTCTGAAAAGCTCTCCCTGCCATGATTCCATGCTGTTTACTATCCTGGAGCCTGTTGCTCTCCAAGTAGTCTATAAGGTCCTCTTTGACCAGTGACTCCATCAGCTTCCCTACAACAGAGGCATGACTGACAGTTCTGTAGTTCTCTGATTGTTCCCTGCCCTTCTCCCCTTACGGAGTAGAACCACATCTGCCACTCTCCAATCATTTGGAGCCACCCCTGTTCCCAGTGAGCTGTTGAATAGACCTACCAGTGATCTAGCCAGTTTTGCTGCCAGTTCCCTGAGTCACCTATAAAAATACATACATACATAGATACATTGATAATTTCAGCAGATAAGGGCCACCAGGCCCATCCAGTCTGCCCTTTTATGTTACCTGACAAAGTGGCCAGTGACCCCATCTCTAATATTCCTTTATACTTGTTCCATGCACGTTTTAAACCTGCCACCATACAGGTGGCCACCACTTCCTGGGACAGGCTATTCCATGCATCCACCACCCTCTCTGTAATAATTTCCTGACATTACCCCTTATGCGGCTGCCCATCAGTCTCATATCATGCCCTCTTGTTCTGGCACTACTTTTAAACTGGAATATGTTGTTCCCTTTCACCTTGTTCATGCCCTTGAGATATTTGAATGCTTCAATCATGTCATGCTTCTCCCTCCTTTGCTCCAGTGTGTACCAAGTGAGGTCTTTGAGTCTTTCCTCGTAAGGCTTGTGATGCAGACCCTTCACCATTTTGGTCACCCTCCTCTACACCGTTTCTATTTTGTCAATGTCCTTACAAAGGTGTGGTCTCCAGAACTGGACCGGTACTCAAGGTGAGGCCTAACCAGGGTCCTGTTCAGTGGAACTATCACCTCCCACCTTCAGTTTGTGATTTCCCTTCCAATACACCCCAACATCTATATTACTGTATTAAGAAATCATCCTATTGTTAGTAATGATAGCTTGGTTAAAGTGCCCTCTACCTGTATATTAGTAGCGCAGCAGTATCAAAAGAATGTTATTTATTTTAATATAACTTTTGCTCCTAGTCATAAGTGTAGAAATAGACGAGCTTGGTATGATACATTACTAGGTGGTGCTGGTGTGGGAATATTGAATAGCATAGATATAGAATCATTAGCGAACAAGTTAAAAGTGGCAGGGACAGAAGTATCACAGTTAGTTAATTTACAAGCGCAATGGATGCCTACTGTTTTTAATCCGCAGAAGTTAACGTTAGATTACGATGCAGAATTCTTGCAATTGTTTAATATGTCACAAGCTTTGCAGTTAAGCACATTCCAGAACATATCGCAGTTTATTAATTGGACAGGATGATGCATTAACACAAAAGAACAAAGCACAAAGTGATTTAATGAGTAATAATGAATTTATATGGAGGACCGTGTTTAAGCAATGGATACCAGTCACTAATTGGATATCGGTATCTTCTAATAAAGTTATTAGGAATAAAACATTGATCCAAACCCAAATGCAAACCGTGATAGTGGCAGACCAAGTGATTGAATTAGGCTCACTCACCATTGGTGGAACATATTTACTGGATGATCTCCTTCTGCCACTAAAGTATTGAACAGATTGATCCATCCGATTTTAATAATTGCAGTGATATTGTTTGTTTTAACTGTGTGGAATTGTTGTGGATAAACCTTTATGATGCTTATTTTCATACAAATTGTATTCACAATAATCAAAGGGTCGAATGATGTATATATATATATATATATATATATATATATACATGTGTTGTGTTGATTATTGTCACTCCATTTTGTATGATATTATTCCATTTTGAAATGCTTAATGCTTAATCATAGTTATATAAGATGTTTTGTACAAGATGTTATGAGAATACAAGATGTTGTGAGACTTTTCTTTGGAATCTCTGGCATTGTTTGGCTCATGATGTTCTGGACACCTGGCCAGTGCTTAGGGCATGATGATCTAACGAATGCCAACTATTTATTATGAGAATAAGTGGTGTTTGTCATGCTGAACTCGTGATGTTCTGGGCACCTGGCCAGTGCTTAGGACATGGTGGTTTAGCATTTCTAAATACCAGATAAAACATATAAAATGGGACTTTCCAGATGCCTGGTTAGAAGCCTCTCCTGCAGGGTGGACGCATCGCTGTGGGGCCAGTTCCCGGTTCAAGAGACTCCTAGCCAGGCTGACAAGGGGGCTTCCCAGCCATTGGAAGAGGGCTTGGATGATGCTTTATTGAATCGGTGATGTATAACCTTTTGTATTATATTTTGTTATAATAAAGCTTTGGCTTGCTGTACTTATTGTATTGTTATTGTGTGTATGTGAGTGTGAGTGAGTAAATAGCTGCCTGGTTTGAGTTGGCAGAACAACATCCCAGTAGCCTTTGCCACCAGCTTGGCCATCTGCCTTGTGGCCTTGTAATCCATCTGGTCCTGGGGACTTATCTATCTTTAGGGCTGCCAGCCCTTTCTGGATCCTTTTGCTTGTAAATGCTGGCTGCCTCATCTTCTGGACCCCCTTAGTGGCTGCCTGGATGCCAGTCTCTAGCAAGGGCCCACATTCTACTTAGTCAAAACTGGGCCAAAGTAATCATTGAGGACAGTGGCCTTTTGCCCATCATCCTCTATCACCCCACCCAGCTAACTTTATGATTCCCCCCTTCACTCTTCCTTTTCTTCTTAATATATCAGGGAACTGTTTTCCCCACTCTTGATTCCTCCAAAATGTGCATCTCTGTGTCTGCATTTGTTTCCCTAACATAGCAGAAGAACTACTTTCCACACTCTTGACACCCTCTGCAATATGTAGCACTGTGTCTGCTTCTGCTTCTCTAATTGCCTTCTCTGCATACCTATTTTTCAGTAGGATTCCCATTCTTTCTCCCTCTGCCTTCCTTTATGCTTGTAGAAGGCCTTTTTCATGGTTCTCAACCCTTCTCTTACCCTTGCTAAAAATCAAAATAGTCTCTTAAATCTGTTCTTTTTGGTTACTGTTCTCATGCTTAAGTCAGATGCCTCGAGAATGGCCTCCTTAATTGATTCCCATCTCTTTTCTTCCCCATCTATGTTGTTCACACCAACTAGCTTTTCCCTAACCAGCTCCCTCAGCGTATTGAAGTTCACCCTTCTAAAATCAAGGACTTCAGCTCTTAACTGGGGCTTTTTGGACCCAAGAGCCAGTTCGATCCAAATGGAGTTATGGTCTCTGTTCTCCAGTACCTCCCCTATTCTCACAGCTCTCATCCCCTCCAAGTTCGTGAGCACCACTTCGAGAACTCCAGTCTGCCTGGTGGGTTCCTTAAGTAGCTGTACCACTAGACAGTCCTGGAAGACATCCAGCAAGACCTAACACTGACTTCAAGCACTCCTGGCCACTGGAACATCCCAATCAATGTCTAGAAGGTTCAGATCACCCATTACCACTACTTCCCCTTCTGCCCTTACACCTCCTCTCTCTGTCTTTCTCATCCCAAGCCTGGATTGGCTCCTTTGATAAGTTGCAATTATTCCCTGTTCTTTGTTTTTTATTCCCAGCATCAATGGATCTGTCTTATTTTGTGTACTTATTGTAAATTGTGTATTTCTAAGTCTTGTTGTTCTTTTTTTATCCTCATTTGAACTGTCATTGTTTTGTGATATTTTCTACTCGCTACCATGTATTTTGTTGTATATTGTACATTGTTGCATTTTGTCAAGTATGCTGTACAAAGGACCTCGTTGCAAATGAGCTTGCTCAATGGATTTCCATCCCTTCACAATAAGCTGAACTGAACACAATAAGGCTGCTGTGAGTTGCACCCACAGTGACTCTGTCTTCCCCTTACTATCTTTGATGCACCCATCTTCCTCCACCTTGATGTCATCCTTGACATACAATGGCTACTCCTCCCATTTTACCTATTACTCTATCCCTCCCTAAATAATGAGTACCCAGGGACTGTCAGATCCCAGTCATCATTTTCTGAAGCCCACCATTCTGTGATGGTCACAAGGTCCGTCTTAGTGTTCAACATCAGCGCCTGGAGCTTGCTGATTTTGATACCTAGGCTCCTGGTGTTAAGACCTACCCACCTTCCATCTGACCTCTAACCCTACTTTGATACTACCCTTGAACTTTCCTTGACCCTTCTTCCTCATGTTTTTCCTGGTGACTGCACATTTCATGTTCCCCTTCTCTAATGTCCCCTCGGCTAGTTCAGTTCAAGCCACAGCTCTCCTCGTACCCACTGTGCTACTACAAGTCCCCAGATGTGGGTGCATACTAGCTACTAACTTTCTTTCACCTGCCACTGTGGTTCCCCTAGACCTAGTCTCCCCCACAGTCACTTTAAACATCTGTTATAGATGTCAAACTTCTGCTCCAGTGCGGACACACACTCTCATCAGTTGAAGTCCATCACCTTTGAAGAGTCTCCTGTCTCAGAAGTCCCTCCAATTCCCTACAAAGTGGGACTCCCTCTCTTTACAGCATCCCTTAAGCCATCTTTTAAACTCCTTGGTTGCCTCACTCCTTATCGTAGCCTGCTTCCTCTCCCTGCCCCACACAGGGAAGTTTTTGAAGAAGGCCAGAGAGGCTGAGTGGGCTGCCAATCTGTCTCCCAGTCTGTGGAAGTTCTGCTTCACCATCTTCACTGACTGGTTCACTAGATCATTGGTACCCAGGTATATCAGCACCCCAACCTCCCCCCCCCGCTCCCTCTCCACCATACTTCTTATCATGTCTAAATCCCAGATGGCCGATGCATCAGGAAGGCACCGGACCTTGCCCCTCCTGTTCAGAACCCCCCACCACCACTCTCTCTACACCCCAATCATGAAGTCCCCAACAACTAGGACTCTGCTAGTAGCTCTGCTTCCCATGGGTGCCATCACATTGTCCTTCCCTTTCCCATCAAATGACTTAGAGTTCCTCCAATGGAGATAGATGCCTGAGCCGCCTCCAGATATCAAAAATCAGTATCAGGATCCAGGCACTTATACAGTTACAAAGCTCCAAATTTATGTCTAAAGTCCAGAGTTCAAATCTTGTTCACACACTCAAGTGAATGAGCCTTAGTTATGCCTTACTGTAGACTGTCCCCACAATCTGCCATGTCACTGGCAAGCAGGATTCCACCTCAGGTTTTGGTCACTGACCTTGGCAAGTAAAAGTCTTTACACTCTTACTACTTGTAGATCTTATTAGTGGAAAGCTCCATTGGCTGTACATCTGCCCTATAAGCAGATGTGGTGTACAGTTTAGATGATAAATAGCTTCAGAGGCACCATATCCTTGGGTTCAGTCTGCTTTTGCTTCAGTTTACCCTAGTTGCCATAAGCCAGAGGATGTAAAAAGTGCTTACTTCTCACAAGTCCCTTCTCATTCCCCACAGTTCATGGGTCATCTAGGAGACCTAATTGGTCTCTGGTTCAAGTTATTCATTGTTTGAATCTCGCTTGTCCATGTTGAGTGTCTATTGTTTTAAGTTCTTCTAGCTGGGGGTGGGGGAAGAGCCTCAGACCATCTTCTCTTCACCTATAGCTGAGCGGCTTTCATCAGAAGGTATGACGCAAGACTGTTAATTTCACAGTTCAAAAACACAACAGTTGATCATGTCACTCCAATTGGTAAAAGACATGCAGGTGTTCACATACCTCAGTAAGAAAGCAACTCTCTCAATTTCTCAGGCCTAAACCCTCATTAAATTTACTTCATTCAAGGAGGAGATTGTCTCACTATACATGAGTCTGAAGGCTACTGATTTAGGCTCATTACATCATTCTACTTGGATATTTCCATTTCAAGCTAATATTCTGTCTTGACCCAACTTTCTGGGGCTTGGTGTCATGGCATAGGCCTGTATGCCTAGTACAATGTGCAGAGTGTATATTTTACATGTGCTATTACATATGACATGCAAACCAATAATTGAGCAATTCTGCTTACCTCCCCCCCACC
This sequence comes from Neoceratodus forsteri, assembly GCA_016271365.2. Classification (NCBI taxonomy): domain Eukaryota; kingdom Metazoa; phylum Chordata; order Ceratodontiformes; family Ceratodontidae; genus Neoceratodus; species Neoceratodus forsteri. The sequence continues at coordinate 39,044,195 of CM057459.1, forward strand.
CCTTACTTGGATTACAGTCACACCAAATGTTACCAAAATTCACATTAACATCACACTGATTGTAGAAAATAACACAACATTTCTGACATTGGTTATATATGGTATAAATAGACAGCAGTGATTACAGGTTGATTTGTTTACACAGAGTGGTTACATAGTAATCAAATATGATAATGCAAGTTCTAGATAACTACTTCTTAATAGCCTATTATCAGTCATCTAAACTGACAATGTCATTTTTCTACCTTGCAGGTTAAAGACTTGGATCTTGTTTCCCTGTAGCCTTTGTAGTTTGTAAAGGATGCACACAACGACTGAAAGACTGAGCAAGCTTACAAGAATCGAGCAGAGACAAATTGAATTGGCCTCCCAAATTTCATTGATGTCTGCCACCTGAAAGGCATCTGTTCGCCTTTGGAGAGTCCCTACTTTATTCCACAATGTTCCTGTTTGGAAAATTTCCTTAGCAAAAGTGGTTCTGCTGGGATTACTGAAAGTCAGGAAGATGGAAACCAGAATAGAAGTCCTGGTAGCAAACACTTATAGTATTATACATAATAACTACAAAAGAAAAGAGAAAAAGAAGAAAGAAAAGAAAATATCAAATATCCATTATTGAGATAGTTTTTAACCTGGCGTCCTCCCAAGGGTGGTGGAAGGTGGAGGACAAGCCTACAGTAAATGTAATTTTAAACTTCTCTATCTAGCGCTCCTGAGAGAAGTCGGGAGAGTGTTGAGGTGGCTTGTAGGGCTTCAGTTGATTGCTAGGAACCCATTCGAAATGGGGTTCTTTGCACTCTGGGAATTTTAATCTCATAGCAGATTTGGTTGGATTTATTCACAGTCAGATAGGGGCCTAACCACTTTCTGAAAATATCTTCCTCTCCTTTTTCTTCCCCTTTTTGTAATTGGAATAGAACACTTTATCACCTATCTGATAGTTGATATCAGAGGACTTCCTATCATAATAAGCCTTTCTCCTTTCTGCACACCTATCTAAATTTTGCCTAGCAAATTAAAAAAAACATTCTGTAAGTGATAAAATCAATGATATACTGGTGGAGGTGAGCAGCCACTGTCACATTTTCAGCAGGGGTCTGGTACAACAGATACATGAGCCATACCACCCATCTGCAGGTCATAATTTCAAATGGAATCAGCTCTTTGGATCGATTTGGGGTGAATATGAGTGCCATTAGTGTAAGTGGCACCTTAAGGTCTCAATCCTATGCATTTTTAGAGACATGCTTCTTCAGTATGCTTACAATTGATTTATTCATCCTTTCTACTTGTCAAGAGGATTGGGGATGATAGGCCACATGATGTTTCTTATGGATTTCTAACATCGGACATAGGTTAACCATCACTTCTGCTGTGAAGTGGGATCCTCTGTCTGACTCTGTCCACAAAGGTAGGCCCCAATGGGTGAAAATGTGTTGAAACAAAATGGCTGCTGTATTCTCAGCAGTATCTCTGGGAGCTGGTATGAATTCTACCTCATCATAAGGAAGATGCCTATGATCTATAAGGTTGGATGGCTCCTCAGTTGGAGCATGCATGAGTTATTTCAGTCCCAGGTCTGCACATGGGTGGAGGTCATCGAGGCCCTGGGCCACAGTATTCTTCTTGTTTTTGGCATACCTTACTTTAGTGTCCTGGCCCCGGACTGCCAAGGTCCAAGTGGTGATCCTACAGTTAGATACCCTTCCCTTCTTTATCCAGGAGCTTACCAGGTTAGCCAAGGATTTGTAACAGGTCTCCACAATCAGCTTTTCTCCAAAGATCGTCTAGGTAAAATGTTGCAGTACCCTCATGGTGGCAAGAAGAGCCTTGTCACACTCAGAGTGCTTCCTTTCCATTGCACTGAGTGCTTTGCTGGCAAAGGTCTGAACTCCGTTGTCCTGGCCTTGTTCCTGGTACAATAGTGCACAGATGCTCAGGCCCTTGTGACCCACTTTGAGGTAGAACTCTTTACCTCTTTTTGGAAAGGCCTGGAAGGGAGACTGGCTCAACCTCCTTTAGAGTTCCCTCATTGCATCTTCCTGTGGGCACCCCACTCCCAGGCTTGGTCCTTTGTCAGGAGCTTGGTCAACAGCAGGAACAGTGGAGCTGACTCTGACTTGTATTTGTAGTTGTTCTCCTTACAACCCCTTCCCTGGGTTGCACCTGGAAATGAGCCTCAGTGTGCCTTTCCCATTTAACAACATTTAAATACATAAATTCCCCGATAAACTGTCAGGAGTAGTTGCAGATATCCAGGAAACTACACAGTTCTTTTATTTTATTTTTATTTTTATTTAATTTTTTTATTTGATTTGATTCACCAGGAAAGTGGACTTAGTCAAAGATTCGTTTTCAGCCACACCTGGGGAAGGGGTAAACAGTAGGAATACAACATTTTCCACACACATGACAAATATAGTTAAACTATAATAAAACTTTCAATATGCAGGTGGTCTCATTACACTTACATACAATACTTATAGTGTACGTGTTTAAACTACATGTCGAGCTACATTAATAGGTCATAATCCTCAAGCAATATCATAACAGCAGCAAACTGACTGAACTTTCAGATGGCTTCTCACACTAGTTTTGAATACACTTTTCTTTGTGTCCACTTGTATTCCCATTTTTATGAAATTATTTAATAATCTAGGACCATAATTGGTAACTGAACATTTAGCAGTCTTTGTACTGATCTTATCAATCTTATTTTCTTGAAAATGTTTTATTGATGTTGCTCGTAGTAATCTTATCTCATTTACATTTATCATATAGTACTACTGGAGTCACTAACCTCAACATTTTATGCATAAACATCAATGATGTATGCAGTATTCTTTGGCCAGTTGGCAAAATTCCATAATCTTGATATAATTTACAATGATGCTCCCAATTCCCACAACCAGCTGCAAATCTTAAAATATTATTAAGTGTAACTGTATATATTAGTAACAGTAGATCTGGTGCATTCTGATTTACTATTGTTCTTTTACTTTGTGCAGCTAGACTATTTTTATTTCTATATAAATATCCCAGTTTACTATTTACTTTTTTTGTCACTTTGCTAATATGTTCTTTAAAAGACAATGTGCTATCTAATAGCGCTCCCAGATAGTTAAATGTAAACACCCCTTCGAAAATCACATAATTTTTCATTTTTATAATTTCCTTTAATCTTTACCTTGTTTCAGTTACCATAGTCTTGGTTTTCTTCTCATTTAACAGAATATTCTTTTCTGCAAACCAGTCTTGTCAGGCCAGGTAAGTTGGTTATATTTTTTCTTCTAGGTCTGCTCCTGTTTTACCTATGCAGTATAATACTGTATCATCTGCATATATTATAACAGACATATTACTGCAGATGTTAGGCAGATCATTTTTAAACATAGAAAACAGGAGCAGACCTAGAACTGAGCCCTGTGGTACTCCAGTGTAAATTCCTCTTGTAGTAGATCTCACAGATCCAGTTTTGACCAACTGTTTCCTGTTTGTTAAATACTGTTTAAACCATTCTAGAGTATAGTCAGTCACCTATTCCCATTTACCTAAGCTTATGGATCAGAATGGGGTGGTCCACCAGGTAGAAGGTCTTGGTCAGGTCAACAAAGACCCCTCCAGTATGCAACCCTCGGTCTACGCTGTTGCATATGTCACTTATCAACTTGACCAAGGCCATTGATGTGCTATGCCTACCTCTGAATCCATACTGATCTTGTGTCATAAGTTGGCTTTTCTCCAAGTATGCTGACAATTGTCCAAAAACACTTTTTCCAACAATTTGGCTAACACAGGCAACACAGATATTGATTTGTAAACTGGTGTGATAATCGCTGCCTTCCATTGTTCTAGCATTACTTTTGTACATAATGATAAGTTAAACAAATAAGTTACCAGTTTAGTCAGTTCATCTGCTACCAGTTTCAGCAATCTAGGTGGAAGGTCGTCTATACATGGACCTTTATTTCTCTTCATCCCCCTTAGGAGAGAAAAAACATCCTTTTCCCTTACCCTAAAGGAACTGAGCGTCTAGGTCCTGGTTTTGTTATTTTCAGGTGTAACTTTCCCATTTGTTTGTATGTTTACTTTAATTTTAATTTCTTTTTCTCTGTCTGCAATATTTTGTCCTATTTGTTCTTTGTATTGAGTTGCATCCAAAAAAAATGTAGTTAACATGTTTGCTACCTCCAATTCATCATTTACTAACGTGTATCCATCTTTAAGTGTATTTATCTTGCTACTGCATACTAGCTCATAAAACTCCTTAAAGGATTCCTAGAATTTTCTAGGGTTGGTCAAATTTTGCATCTGTTCCTCTTTGTAATATGATTGTTTAACTTTCTTAATTTCCGTTTTACAAATATTTCTTAATCTACGATAATTAAATAATTTTGTGCACCTGTCTTTTTATACTGCTTCCACAAAGAATGTCTAACTGTAAACAAATCGAGAAGGCTAGCATTTACCCAGGGTGAACATTTCTTTTCTACTCTCTGTTTCTTTATAAGTGCATAACAATTTACAATATTCATTATCTGTGTATTAAAAAAGTTCACTGCCTCTTTTATATCACTTATTTTGTACAGTGGAGATCAATGTATGTTATTTACTTCATATTTAAAAATGTTGTCAGTCAGGATTTTGAATGATCTGATCTCCCTTTATGATTGTTTCATTTACTGTGATTTTTTCCTAATCATATATACAGGACAGTGATCAGAGATTGTATCCTTCAAAACTCCTGAATCATTTAAAACATATATCCTATTTATCAAAACCCAATCTATAGTAGTTCCTCCCCCCATTTTTATAATTTTTTCTGGTTTGTTCATTAATAGCTCTATAATATGCTTTTGTATCCAGTGCACTTTACTTTATTGTTGTTGTTAAGAGGTGCCCAATCTTAAATTAAAATCACCCACAATGATATGTTCTTTATGATTCTTGTTTAGTGTTAACAATTGGTCTAATATACTGTATCAGCCTTTGCTGATTTGGATGGTATGCATATACATGCAAAATAAATCTCAGTTCCCTGAACTCCACCCAGCATGACTTTAACTGTCAGATAATTAGTTGTAGTATTGTAAAGCCCCATCTTTACTTGTTCAGTTAAAAAAATATCTTTTACATACATTAGATAAGAACCCCTTCCCCTTTTCCCTTCCCTTCCCCCATCTTTTCAATAGGATGTGTAACCCTCAATATTAATGCATTCATTTGTTGTTGATTGCTTAAGCCATGTTTCACTTAGTGCCAATGTAAGAAAATTCTCACATTCAACCCACAGTTTCAACTCATCTAGATATGCTGAAATGCTTCTGATATTTAAGTGTACAAACTTAAATCCTTTTATAGTAGGCACTTCAGGGGTCAAATTAACTTCATTTACCACAGGGCCAGAATTTCTCTCTATATCACCTCCCCCCCACCAATAACAGCAGCATTAGTGATATTTGTCCATTCATGGCATCACACCATTTATTTAAATTCTTCTGTAAGGAAGTTATCTTAACATTGTATTTAGAATTATTGATAACATAAAAATATTGTATTTGCAAATATATTGGAAATATCTGAATACTTATTGAAAACTTGTACCACATCGTTGTACATTTTAAAGGTTTCTTTATGTCAGAAAGACTATTACAGGTGGTTTCTACAGTATGTCTCATTCTGCCACTGGTTTAGTGCTGAGAAAAATACCAATACACACAATAGATATTTTAACTGATTCATTATGTCTAGTGTTATCAATGAGACACCCTAGCCCACTATTTTCTTCCTTTAAATGAAATTAAAATCTATGTAAAATAATTTCGGTCACAATTTAATTTTCCCAGTCATTACCAAACTATACACCTGCTTGGTTTTCATTTATGAGTAGTGCTTTCAACACTCATGCTCCCGCCCAGCACTTGCACTTGTGTGAGCTGCATGGGCTTTTACGTGCAGCTAGCCCTGCCTCACAAGTGTGTCCTACAGCCACTAACTTGCCCCTGAGCCCCCTCACCTGACGTATCATGCATAATGACACAAAGCACACGGTTTGTTTTGTGCAAATATCTTATGTCAGGCATCAGCAGTTCTTTTGCAGGTAGAAATCAGCAGCAGTATGAAAACAGTCTTGGGAGTACTTGCTGAGGCTGTGTCTTCACCCCGCCAGCAACAGCAGACCTCCCTGGTAGATGTAAGTTCAGCTGACTGGTTTTTAATGTGAGCTGCATGGGCTTTTAAGTGTAACTAGCCCTGCCTAACAGGTGTGTCCTATGGCCAATATCTCACCCCGAGCCCCCTCACCTGCTGTATCATGTTAAATGACACACAGCACACAGTATGATTTGTGCAAATAAATTATGACAGGCAGCAGCAGTTCTGCCAGATTGGTAGGTGAGTTTAGGTCCATAACTACCTGCAAGCGTGTGGCCTGGAGCCTAATGCCTTCAGTGGGTATTTCCAAGCATAGGTAGTTTACCATTTTCCTATACCATTGCCCCTTAACAATGGAAATTTTCATGTCTGTGGCCTGCAAATGGATGATCACATGTCTGAGCTCCCTGTCGTGGTCTTCCAAGGTATTGCTTATTATCAATAAGTTGCCAATGTAAACTAATAAACTACATCATTGTATGTCAGTTTAAGGCTATGTGAAGAAACAAGTTGAATTCTGCAGGAGAATTTATGCAATCAAACGGTGCCCGGGTCCAAGTCAGCTGGCACCTCCCAAAGAAGAATGCCTCTGGGATCCACTTCCACAGTCCAAAAGCCATTGGCTATGTCCATGGTAGTAAAAAACTGGGCTTCTTTAATTCTGACCAAACTCTGATTGATACAGGCCATGGGCCACCAACAAAGGGGAACTTGTTTGTTCAGTTGTTTGTAATTGATAGTTTTAACACAGGCCATACTGGAGCACTGCAAGTGTTGGCACATTCCCTAATAATGCCTCTCTCCAAGAGAGATTCTAAAATTTCATGAGTAGCTTCCTGTGCAGCTAACAGTATCTTGTATTAGCTGACATACACAGGCTTGCTATTAGGCTGTGTCTCAATCCTGACAACATGAAGGGTAGTTTTCCCACATTCTAAACTGTCCTTAGAGAAAAGATTGGGAAATTCATGGACAATTGTGGCTAGTTCGGGTTTCTCTGGATCTGGCACTGCACTGCCTAATGCCACTTGCTCACTGACTTGTTCAGAGAACTCAGGATGTGACTCAGCCTCTCCTATTTCTACCTTGGCTTCAATCAGGTCAGACACATCCCCTTTTCCTACTGAAGGAATTTCACTTCTTTCCTCCAGAAAAGTGGTTCAAAGAGGACTAGGCAGGGGTCTTTGACTTCCCACTTGTAATTGTATCCTTTACTAGCTAGCTGTTCAGACTGGACCATAATCTGTCCTGAAGGCAAAGTGGTGTAACCACCCCCATGTCTCCCATCCCCATTCTAGATTTCTGACTGACAACTGAAATGATAGGTGAAAAATTATGAAAGGCAGAACCCACCACCATTCCTACATCTGTGTGCATGGGCAACAAGATGGGGTCAACTCCTGGTTTATCCACCAGTAGGTAAGAGGTTCTCTCCATGATGTCCAGCAAGTGACTGTGATCCTCCCCACTAAGGGTTAATCCCAGTTCCCAGAAGGATTTACTGTTGTGGAAGAAGATTCCTTTCTCTGGCAAACTATGTCCCTTTTTCATATTCATTCTCAGACAGAAGCCTCAAGTCCTGTGTGGGATGGTGGCACTGTTTGCTAACCATCTGATAAATTTGTGGTATGGTCTGACCAGCTTTAATTTGAGACTTAGCACAAGCCAACAGCTGGGGTGGTGTCTGGAGATGGGTTTGAAGGGCAGGATGTTCAGTGTCCAGATGGACATTGACTGCAAGCCTTACCAACAGGTCAGCCCCCAGACACACTGATTTCATACCTTGGACCACGTATGCATAATGACATATGGTGACCCCACTTCAACCCTCTGTACAAATGGTAGCTAATCAAGGTCCTCTCATACAGAAGAGTAGGCATCTTTAAACTTTCAACTCTGAACTGTTACAGGCAGAGTGAAGCTGCCATCTGTTTTTCTTTTCACATAACACAAAAGATACCTTTTTGTCTGGGCCCTAGACTGGATTTTAGCTACCTGCTCACTAAGGTGCTTGGTCTGTTTTTCATTAGGAAGGTGCAGTTCAGATGACAGCGCTGTCTCCTCCACATGCCTGGGCTCACAGGGCAGGAAGCTACCAATTCCCTCTCCGTCTCTTTGGAGCTAATTCTTGACTGAAAGAAGTACTCCACCCTTACTGCCCCGGTCGAATATGCCTCCCAACTCTATGATGCCTTGGAAAAAGGGTTGGTGGTGGGGTCCATCTTTACAGACCTTACATTGGCATTCAACACCATTAATCATCGGCTTCTTTTAAACCAGCTGCTGTCAATAGGCATGTCCAATGACACTGTCACCTGGTTTGACAGTTATCTTTCCCACAGGTCACAATGTGTCAAAATTAACTGCATATACTCGGAACCTAAGGAGGTGAGCCTAGGAGTCCCCCAAGGGTCCATTCTATGACCACTCCTTTTCAGCCTCTTTATGAATTCCCTTCCCTCTGCCTGGCCAGCACAGATTGTATTATACGCTGATGATGCCATCATTTTGGCAGTTGGCAGTGAGCAATTCTCAATTACCTCTGAGTTACAAGAAAGCTTCCTTAAGCTCGAATCCTGGTTCACTCAGAGCAAACTGATGCTCAACCATAAAAAAACGAAAAGCATGCTCTTCATTGTACTGCAGAAAAAGAATACGTATAGCCCCTTGCTAATACAGTGTCCTCTGGGTGCTCTCATTGAACGAGTACGCACGTTTAAATACCTATGTGTATACCTAGACAGCACACTTGGTTTTCACCACTCACATAGACCATGTTGTCAAAACTGCAAACATAAAACTGGGTGTTCTCTACCTCCACAAAAGCTCAATGACTCCAGTGCTGCTCTGAAACTAGCCACAAGCAGCTCTGTCTTATCTTCTATAGACTATGGCCTACCAATCTATGGGGCTGTCTCTGACACTGCCCTAAAAAGAGTAAGAACTCTCCTGAACAAGGCCTGCTGTTTGATCCTGGGGCTGACCACATGACTCATACCTGTACCCTTTACAGTGACACAGGGTAGCTCCCCCTCCACCTCAGAGTACAATATCAGACTTGCCTACTAGTAAAAAAAGCAGCAGTAGGGCTTATACCAGAATCAACCTGCAGACTATTCAAGGCTGCACAACCAACACAGAAAACCAGAAGAGCAACTAAAGGGGGACTCCTTGTGCCTTTTAAGTGCATAAAGCTAGCCCAGAAATCTCTTTTCTACCAGGGACACAAAAGCTAGCCCAGAAATCTCTTTCCTACCAGGGACACAGGTTGTTCAATGAACTGCCTACCACCCTTACAGAGTGTACCAAGGTCAGCCAATTTAAACTTGGGCTATGGTCCCACCAAGAGTGTGATAAGATCTGTCAATGCTCTACTTAACTATGACCCCTAATATCCCTACCCAGATCTCCCACAACCCCCCCCCCCACATACCCTGCATTGCTCTCATCCTTCCTCTACTCCCTCCCTTAATCTTCCCCCTGCTCTCCCCCTCCCAAACTTGCCCCATTCTCAAACCCACTCTTAACCCCGCTCTCTCTGCCTCGTCTTCCCTCTCCTAAAGCTCAACACCGCGCTGACCCATGTTTTCACATTAAAGCCTACTCTGACTAAATCTCTTTGGTGTCTTTCCCCTGACAAAGCCCCTGGCTGCATACCTCTCTAATGACTTCAGTGTTCCTTCCTACTTTTATGTCTCGCCTCACCTCACAAAGATCTATTAACCGCACTCATGGTGTGTTGATCTAATGAATTCTGAAACTCCCTTTTGTAACACTGGATTTCCTCTGGTTTTAATTTTTTGTTGTTATTGTAATTAGTTGTGGTGTGTACTGATCATATGTACTCTGTAACTCCCTCCTGTAACACTGGAGTTCTTCATGTTTCAATTCAGTATTGTAACTTTAATTGTAAGTATCTATAACATCTGTGTTATTCAATCTGTACTGCTTTGCCCGGTTTGTACTTTATCGTATTGTTATTTGACTCACATGGACTCTCTGGAAAAGAGTCCCTGACTCAGAGGTATTAATCTGAAAGAGAAATAAATAAAAAATAAATTGCCTTTTGGGATTGACTACCTAAGCCTGAATTCTTTTTTTTTTTTGAGTGACCTATTTTTCTCCCCTCCGTGCCCTGAATCTGCCTCTCCTTCGGACATCCAAGGTCAGCAGCACCCCTTCTAACCCCCCCGAGCCCCTTCACCTCACATTGCAGCCTACCTCGAGGTAGCTTGGTGTTACCCTTCGCCGAGTAGGTCCCTCTCCTCCGAGGGGGAAGGCACTGGTTGGGGCAGCCCATAATGCTACATTTTTCCTCGGCCTCGGGTGCTGCTGAGATGACTGGCCCACAGGAAGCCTTCTGGGTGTGCTGGTAGACCAGATGCCATCATCTGGCCAATCCAGAGTGTTTTTTCTGTGTTCTGGTACTTCCCAAATCGCAACACCTTTTTGTGCAGTGCTCCAGGTCTCCACTGGGGGCTGCTGCAGAGCGAAGCAACCCTGGAACCCATCCCAGGAGAGGAGAGAAGAGCAATCCTGTGGATGCTCAATCCTCTCCTTCCCCAGCCGACCCCCGATGACCCGAGTCCGTTCCCAAGCCCGGGTCACTGGTGTGGTGTGAGGTAAGGCGCAAGCACCTCAATCCTCTGCACCACCAGGCCAGCCAGCCTGAATTGTCAGTCAAAGTTAACCCTTCCCTAGTCTGTTTTAGTGGGAAGGTAGGGTTAATCTGCATTGGTACACTGCTACAGATTTCTTTAGTCTCTGGGGAAAGAGTTTCAAGTCCAGAGGCTGCAGGGGCAGTTCTCTTGGAAACTTTCCCCCCCTCCCCATCTATGCTCAAACCAGTGAGGGCGGTCAGGTAGTTGTCTGGACTCTGTGCCTCTTCAGGGGTGATTTCAGTACCCCAGACCCCTTCTGGTGTATAGTGTAAGGGTTCAGTCACATTAGCCCATACCAGACCCTGAGGAATACTCAGTACCACACCTTACATCTGCCATAAATCCATCCCTATCAGAAAACACCTCTTTGTACCTTCATAAATATGTTCTGGATAGGAAACATGCAAACCAGCCAGACTCAAGTCCCATGCACATGTACCCAAAGACTTAAATGGGAAGTCAGTGAGGTTGTGCAGAGAGTGTGTTGGGGACTCTGTTCTGTGGAAGGGACTATCCCCTGGTAGCAGCTGCCAGAGTTCATTTAGTATATGCTGAGAGGCAGGTGTCATTTCTTTCCCGCCTCTACCAGAACATATACATGCAAAACATTTTCAACCATCACCTTCACATATGGTCTAATTTTCTTTCCTGGACAGACCAGGGTACCCAAAAGCAAAGGTTTGGCCTTTGCTGGGATAGCGCCATGAAACCCAGATGAGCTATGCTATCTGGCATTGCCCCCCCCACAAGGATGTCTGGCATGGCAGTGGAGACTGCACTACCTGGCCTAGTCAGTCCTGAGGGATACCATCTTGTTGCAGTGGCACAGCAGGTGAAGATGCATCTTCTTCGTGCTGTGCAGAGGTTGTTTTACTGCCATTCATCTTCTCGTACAGCGTATCATGCTTTTCTTTCCAGTATCCATCATTGTTTTCCTTGTGGCCCAGCTCCTGACCTCAGAGACTGCAGTAGCCTTCCTGATGGCCACCATGCGCCTACTCTGTAAGCCCCTGGGGGTCCTATTGTAGTTGCCTCTTCCAGGAGATGGAAATCCCTCCATGACAGCTCGTGTTTAGTCCTGGCTCCTGGCAGGAAGTAGTTTCCTCTCTGAGGATGCAGAGTGCCCCCCCTTTAGATTTCAAGCCAGTATTATCATTGCTAACAGTGAATACACTCAGAGAAGCAGGGGCAGGGGTCAGAGTTTTATTCTTTGTCATTGTGTGCCACACATCCCATACCATGTCCAGATTGTCTGTCATAGATGAGGCCTTCCTGACACACCCAACCAGAGAATTCTGGATTTTCTTAAGCAACTCTCTGTAGAAATTCACTCTAAACTCTGAATCTTCTACAAATGGAGCCTCCTGACCATCCTAACATATTTGTCTGAATAGTGTATAAAAGTCTCAGGAATCATGGCTGTCCTTCTGCTGCCTTAGCATTTCCAGACAGCCATTTCCTTCCCTATTCATGACACAGCAGCACAGATTCTTAAAGGTGTCTTTACATTCAGGACTTAACACTTCCATCCACTGGATGACTACATTGGTGGAGGCTGATTGTACCAAACCCAACTTCTCTTCCTCAGTCACCCCTAGTTTTTCTAGAATTCTCAGTGTAGGTTTCAGGGCAGACATGTAACTGTCTACATAGTTAGACTCTTTTCTGAGTGGGCCAAACCTCTGGATTGCTTTCTGCAGTATTGCCATTTCACTCATAAACATCTGCCTCCACTGACGAGGGTCATTATCATCAGACCCCCCTTGGGGAGGTGTACTCTGTTCCTGCCTAATGGTTTTGAGGCTTTTGGACACCAAGGTGGTGGAGTTCTTACCACCCATTGATTTTGTGGCAGGATTCCCAGCATGAGAGGAGACAGAGGGACCATAGGCTTGCCCCCGCCCCAGGTGAGACCACTGAGGTCTGTGATATGGTGGGCTGTGGAGGCCCACTCAGAGAGGAGGCAGGCATTACTTTTTCAAAGGAAGTCGCGATTTTCTCCCAGGTGTCAACCTGGGCCTTTATTTATTTATTTATTTATTTATTTGAAGTCTCGGATTACAAATACCTTTGAGCCAAGGCCCTTTTACAAAGGTCCCACATCAAACTGAGAAGCAATAGGAGACAAGGCGCTTAGAAGAACAATACAACATAAAAGAACAATGCAGTTTGAAATGGTGGAGAGCAAAACAGGTTACAGTCAATTTCAGACAGTTACATGCATACATTACTGTGGTACAAGGAGCCAATAGGGAGGGTAAGCTAGGAAGGGACAACAAATCAGGTGAAGCCAATGGCATTTGTTGGGTACAAGAAAAGTGCAGAAAGGGGAGGGGGGCAGAGGGTAAGGAGGAAGAGGGGAGGAGTGTTCGAGGAGGAAAATAGGGTGGTGAGCAAGTGCTAGATTAGGAAGAGCAGATTAAGGCAGACAATCACAGGAGCTGGAGGCAAACAGAAGGAGGTGGAGGTTGCATTTGAAGGGGCCCTAGTGTAGGCAGGGAGAAAATGTCATTGCTGAGGCCATTTAACCAGCTGGGAGCTCTGTGAGTGAAAGATCTTTGCCCCTGTGTGGTGCGGCAGTGTGGGATGTGAAGAAGCTGTGGTTCAGAGCCGCTAGTGGAGTGAGGATTTTGTGCCATGCGGAGGAGTGCTTGGACACCGGGGGGGGGCTAAGCTCAATGTTATTTTTTTCGCCATTAAGCAGGTCTGGTACTTGATACAATTAGACAATTGTAGCCATCCAGTTTGGGAGTATAGATCGCAGGTATGGTTGAGGCGGTGGGATCAAGTGACGAGCCTGCAAGCTTTGTTTAGGGTCAAGGATACATGCCTTAGGGCGGAGGCTGAGGCCGAGCCATAGATGATCAGGCCATAGCCTTTGCTTCAATCAACTCTCGCTCCAACTGTTGGACTTTGTTATCCAAACCTGTTTCTGCCTGGCTAATTACCTGGAGTTCATCTCTCAATTCCTAAATCTTTTATTGTATGTCTTTCTTTTTCTGTGCTTGCTCTGTCCCTTTTCCTTTCTCCTTGCTAAGCTCATTTCTCCACTCCCTCTCATTTTCCTCAAGGGTCTTTCTTTTGTGGGAAACAAAAGCTACATCCCTTCTCAGGGTAGAAGTTTGTTCCTGTTTCTGCTTCTGTCTTTTTGTTTTCAGCACCCTCATCTTTCAACCTCTATATCTGCTCTTTTGGAGTCCCTATTTTTTGTTGCATCCCTGCAACCCCTTGTAGGTCAATCACTCTAGTTAAATCTCATTTTTTTGTCTTTCTGACAAGCACAGCACCAACTACTACTATTCCTTCTCTGCCTTTCCCAGCCGTCATAAAAGTGGTGGGCTTTGCCTTCTACCTCATAAAGGTGATCCTCCAATGCGTCACCCTTTCCCTGTAAGTGGTTATGCTCCTGCATGGCTATCTGACTATCAGATAAGGTCTGATCCAATTGTAGCCTAGTTTCTCCTCTCTCTACATTTTTTTTCCCTTTCTTTCTCTGCTGTCTGCTTCTTCTTGCTCAGGGATTCAAGATGTTCCTCTAGACTAAGCACTTCTGTTTCTCTTTGTCTTAACTGATCTCTGTCTGTCTTCACTCTTTCCAACTCTTTATCAAACTCTGTTAAAATGCTAGCATGTCCTGCTGCCTCTTTGTCCTGTCTAATCTTTAAGCCTGTACAGCTAACTGCTCCATTAGGAATTTTATCCTGTCTTCCTTGGTGGTGAATCACCCCTGCAGTCCCTCACTAGCGATAACTTCATCTCTGTCCATTTGTGCTGCTTCAAGCTGCTGCTCTAAGTGTGCAACACAGTCTGTAAGGATTAATCCATGACAGAGCGTGGGTCTATTGGGAATTAATCCATGGTGGGGCGGGTTAGACCACCTATCAGCAGGCCCAGTGGTTCCAATCAGCCAGCCATGGATTAATTCCTAAAGAGACCTAATGCTCTGAGTAAGTTAATTCACTTGTAACATGGGGAAGAGACAAGGTTTGGCTTCCTTTTTGTTTGTGTCTCTTCCCCACGTGAAAGTGTTTGAAAAGTAATCTAAAACTGTGCAAACTGCAGTGTTTAAAGGGTTCCAGAAGGACATTTAAGTTCCTATCTGTAACATGTGGAAGAAAAAAGGGTTGCACCTGTTTGGAGAAACTGCATGCTGAACAGGCTGAATTTTTGTTTTTAATATTGTGACTGCAACGGTGAACATTTACTGATTACATGCAGATGTGAGCAACATTTCAGAATATGTGCTCATTCTGACTGACTTAGTTTTGTAAACTGTGGAATCATCTCTGTTTTTCTGCTATGTCTGATGTTTGGGATTTGGCTGCTGTGCATTATGGGAAATGCATATATTTAAATGCAGAGGAGATTTTAGATCAGGAAGTTGTTGCTGCAATTCACTTGCCGACCTACAGATGGTAGTACACTGAGGCTTACATCTTTTTATCTGTCAATTTTATAGCCAGCACTGCACATTAATAACTTTGCCCCTTTTTAACTGATGTACATGAAATTTAGAAAGCATAGCCTCTGCGTCAGGAACTCTTGATTCTGTGAATTCCATGTAGATCGGTTCTGGGGAAGCAAAGTTACAGAGGTGCAAAAAAATGCTAAAGTCTCAGTTTTTGAAAATGTTTAGCCTTTTTTTGCCACCAGATAACTAAAAAATTAGGAAACTTTGAAACCTGAAAGTTTTTGGTTTGATAGACATTGGTCCAAGGTGTGTGCCTTTGTGGTTTTTAGGTTCCACTGTTAAAGTCGTTTTTTTAAATATTTAATAAAAGACATGGAGGCAATCTGGAAATTCATATGGCACACATTACTGTGTAGTTACTGAAAGGATATGTGTTTCTGAGCCATAGATCAATAAAAAAAAAACATTACATACTTATGATGGGACAACCAGAAATTTCACTTAAGCATATCTATTCTTGTTTGACAGCCATCTGTTGGTCGGCCGTGAATTGTAGGCTAAGACTGTTTTGGGACTGGAAACTAACATGGGGAACAGAATGTGGGTGCACTTTACCATTGATTAATTCTCAGGCAACCGTGGATTACTTGAGAATTAACCAACTGTCACCTGATACTCTTGGACCAATCCTGCACAACCCTTTCTCTTCCCCATGTTACAATGTAAATTAGAGCACCTAGCATGAAGATTTGCAGCTTCTTTTGCAAGCTGTATCCTTTCTATCTGTAGGCATTCATGCCCCTCCCTCAGAGCAGGCACTTCCATTTTCAGCTTTGCTAAATAGTCCTGTGAACTGGGTCTCTCTTCCTACAAGGCTTGCAAATGTTTATTAAATTCAGTTCTTGCTATCTGTTGCTGGGTTTCTTTTATCCCTAATTACGTTTGCAGCTCTTGGGCATCTTTATTTTAGCCAACCCTGTTGGGCTTGTTTTAGACATTTGTTTTATATCTTCTAGTCCCTTTCTTAGAAGGGCAATTCAAATGTTTCATTTCTCCCTTTTACTAGTTAACTGGAAATTCAGTGAGCTTTGCAAGGCATTTTTAAAACAGTAAACTTCAGCCAACATTTGCTAATGCTTCCTTGGTTTTGCTTCAATTTTTAAAGGTTTGTGGGCTATCAGTGTTTTATCTAGTTCATTTTAGGAGTATGACTGACATTTGACTGACATTTGACTACCCATTTGTCTCTGTCAGTCAATCTTCCCAGTATTCTGATGTATCCCAGTTATACCTACTTCTTCAAAGGTCAATAATGAGGCCATCTTTACAATTAACCTGGTACACTGACTGTAAGACAAACCGTGCCCCAGAGAATGGAAAACTCAACACATGTGCCCTCTGCAAGTAACTCTAATAGTCCTAGAGTTCAACCACTTATCCCAGCAGTTTGCATGAATGTGCACATGGAATTTCTAATCACAGTTCAAAAGCACAAACTTTTTTTTCACAGCTCATTAAACACTTTTCAATTCAAAGCACACTTTTTTCAACACAGTGAGCTTTTCAATGTTCAGTAACTGTTTCCATTCCACTTCCCTTGCCAATTAAGTATGTCACTGGTTGCTACTAAATACATATTCCAATAAATTGGGATGTCAGATTCTACATCATGCATTGGGACGCCAGATTCCAATATGGTGCAGTACTAGATTCGAGCCTCACACATTGGTTCGTCAGTTTTGTAGGGATAATTGCATCAGCAGTTGTTTGGCTAGTTTTTTCAGCACCATTCACAAAGACATGGCAATACCCCCCGCCCCCCATGGTTAAAATGTCAGCTCTTGAAGGTAATAGTGGCAAACAACTAGCAACTCATTACACAAAATGAATAAAAGTAGGACACTGAGCCATGCACACCTCTCAATTAAGCAAATTTATTTAGAATAAATGTACAGTTTAAAAGAGAGAGAGAGAGAGATATCAATCATAGCAGTGTAAAACACATAAGAGTATCAGCATCATACCCTTCTGACTGCTGACATGGTATCAGAGGGGAGGAAAGAAAGATTCTTTTCCAGCCATCACTGTCTCAAGGCTTAACCTTTAGGCTGCCTACAGAATTAGACTGTATAGGAATTTTGGACTGATATATCAGTCCGCGGCCCTGCTGGGGTTGATTCTGATATCTTCTCTCCCTCTTCTCTACTCCAGGACCGGCACATGAAATATCAGTCTCAGATCCCAGATACTTATACAGTTATAAAGTTCAAAATTTACATCTGAAGTCCTGAGTTCATATCTTGGCCACTCACTCAGGTGAATGAGCCTTAGTTACACCTTACTGTAGACTGTCTCCACAATCTGCCCCACTCCCTGGCAAATAGGATTCCAGCTCAGGCTTTGGCCATGGACTTCTCTGGCAAGTAAATGTTTTTACACTGCTACTGCATGTATACCTTATTATTGGAAAGCTCCATTGGTTGTACAACATCTGCCTTGGAAGGAGATACGGTGCACAGCTTAGATGATTGATAACTTCAGAGGCACTATATCCTCAGGTTCAAGTTACTTTAGCTTCAGCTTACCATGGCTATCATAAGCCAGAGATTGTCAAAAGGACTTACTTCTCAGGACTGATGTACAAGTCCTTTCTTGTTCACCACAGTTCGTGAGCCATTCGGGAGAGCTAGTTGGTCTCCGGTTTGAGTTCATCTTTGTTCGTATCTCTCTTGCCCATGTTCAGTATCTGTTTTTTAAGTTCTTCTGGCTGGGGGAAGGCAGAGCCTCAGACCACCTTCTTTTCACTTATTCATTAGTGATCTTCATTGGAAGGCACAATGCCAGGCTGTTAATTTCAAATATTTCAAACCACAGAGGTAGATAATGTCGCTGTGATTGGTAAAAGTCATGCAGATGTTCCTATATCTCAGTATGAAAGCAACTCCCTAAATGTCTCAGGCCTAAACCTTAATTAAATTTACTTTGTTTGAGAAGAAGATTCTCTTGCTATCTATGAGTCTCAAGGCTACTGATTTAGATTTATTGCATCTTTCTGCTTGGAAATTTACATTTCAAGCTCATAATCTGTTCTGATCTAACTTTCTGGGGCCTGGTATGAGGGCATAGGCCTGTTTGCCTACTACAGTGTGTGGAGTGTACAATTTATATTTGCTATTACACATGACATGCAAACCAGTATTTGAACAATTCTCCTTACATCTCATGCTATGTATTATAAGAAATCAGGTTCAATCAGGTTCCATATTGCAAAGGGTAAATATTTTATGTCAACATAATAAAAGGGATACATACATCTCATGTTCCTCATGTGGTACTTGAATTCAGTTCACATGAGCCAAAAATAACAAATAAAATGAACCAGAATGAAAAGACTAGGGCTGGGATATTCAGACTGCGGCAGAGAGTGGCGCAAGCCTGGACGCAGTGCGACTGGGATGTGCCGGTGCCAGGGCCAGGTGATATTCAATGGTGGTGCAGCACCACTGAATATGGCAAGGCCATCGCACATAGTGTGCATGGTGCAGTGGCACTGTGCCGGTGCAAGCCATGGATAGGGGACATGGGGCATGCAAATGAGGCCATAATATATGCAAGACGCAAATGGGGCCATCTGCATGTCATTATGGCCCCATTTGCATGCCTTGTGCAGGGCAGCCTGGCGACTTGCACCTGGCACCCTGCACAGCATGACGTGTGCAGTGGGGATCCTGGGGCATTCCCCGCCCCGTAGCTGTGATAGTGTAACTGTAAACCACACAATCCCTGGTGGTCTACTGGCCCCCCCAGTCCCTGGGACCCCAATAACTGTGATGAAAGACCAACCCTGGTGGTCAGTGGCCCCAATTCCCTATAATAATGACCATTCCTGGTGGCTAGTGGCCCCCACCCATTGCCCATGATTGCGGTGATCCACTGCAAAGATATGCCTGGTGATCAGTGGCACCCCCCACCACTCCACCCACACCAAACCCCTGCCCCCCCATCATCAGCAGGTGGCTGCAACTCACCTGCATACTGCCCAGCCACCACCGAATGACAGGTACAGTATGGACTATTGCCCATTGGTCCCCAGTGTGGACCAATGGGCTTACAGGGCATACTGTACTAGACAGTCCCAAATATGTGAATGAAGTCAGTCATATATTTGGGACTGTCTAGTACAGTATGCACTGCAAGCCCAATGGTCCACACTGGGGACCAGTGGGCTCTCGGCCCATACTGTACCTGTCATTCAGTGGGCAGCCGGGCAGTATGCAGGTGGGTTGCAGCCACCAGTTGATGATGGGGACTGGAGTGGGCAGGGGTTCGGTGTGGGAGGGTGGGGAGACCACTGGATCACCAGGGCCTCTTATGGCGGATCACCATGATCATGACAATGGGCGGGGAGGAACAATTAGCCACCAGGGAGATGATTCATTTGACATGTATGTCGAGGGAATCGAGTGAGTGGAGGGAACAGTAGGCCACCAGGGCTGGTCCTGTATTTAATTCATTGGGGTATTGGGGACGGGGGGGCCACTAGACTACCAGGGATTACTGTACATGAGTATACTGTGATCGCAGCGACGGGCAGCGGGGTTCCACTAGACCACCAGGGTTGTGAGTGCTAGCAGGCGGTGTTCTGAGCTGGCGGGTGGCCACCCACGGCTGGGCTGCTGTGTTGCGCTCTGCAATACAGCAGCCCACCTGTGGGTGGCTGAGATTTGTTCCTACTCTGCATGGGCTCAACTTTGAGTCCCCCAATGCGGCACAGTGCAGGGGTGCACTGGCATATGCACCGCACATCCTCGGCTGAATATCGGGATGTTCTGCATATGCATGGGCAGGCCCCCTGCATCTGTGCTGTATACAATTACATTGTGTCCCAGTGCATTGGAACTTGCACTGCACCAGGCAGCCTTCTCAATATCCCACCAGGAGTCAATGTGGGGTTGCACCTGGCACAACTCTGTTGTGCCAGGTGCAACCCCTTTGAATATCCCGGCCTAAATATCCATCATGACCTAGGTATGTTTTATCAACACTATTTCAACATATTTACAAAGACTTGAGTCTTTCAAATTCAAAGTCCAGAAGTAGCATACTAGCAAAATCCCATATGTACCTTTTGATTAATACAGGGTTGCATTTTCCACGTATGCCTTTTTAAAGAAAAAAGTAAGGAAAGCAGTTGTAGAAAGTCATTTCCTGATGTCAAAATGTATTATTTTTGATAAACTATATGATTAGAGATACAATATAAAACCATCAGTCTAGAGATACAATATAAAACCATCAGCTTGCCTTCACAAAATACACTATATGTTTCTGTAACGATTCATGCAGGAAATATGTTAAGAAAATGAACGGCTGTATGTGTGTTGCTCCCAGTCCTCAGGGTTCCACATTGACACAGTTGGCCCTGGGTCATAACAAAGCTAGGTGCTGCAGTGCCTGTCATCACTGAGATTTTTACTGCAGTGCCTCTCATCACAGAGATTTATACTGCAGTGCATCTAATCATTGAGCTTTGTACTTCTTTTCACCTCATTAAAGAGCTTTGCACTGCAGTGCCTCTCATCACTGAACCTTGTTCAGCAGTGCCTTTCATCACAGAGCTTTTATACAGCAGTGCCTTTCATCACTGACCCTTGTACTGCATTGCCTTTCATTACTGAGCATTGCACTGCGTTTTATCTCATTACAGTGCTTTGTACTGCAGTGCCTCTCATCACTGAGCCTGTACTGCAGTGCCTCTCATCACAGAACTTTGTACTGCAGTGCCTCTCATCACGGAGCCTTGTATTTTGGTGACTCTCCACACAGAGCTTTCTATTGTAGTTCCTCTCATCACAGGGCTTTGTGTTTTGGCACCTGTCATTACTGAGCTTTGTATTCGGGCTCCTCTCATCACTAAGTTTTGTGCTGCAGTGCCTCTCCACACAGAGCTTTGTACTGCAGTGTCTCTTCTCACAGAACTTTATACTGAAGTGAATCTCCTCACAGAGTTTTGTTGTGCATTGTCTCTTCTCACAGAGCTTTGTACTAAAGTGAATCTTCTCACAGAGCTTTGCACTGCAGTGTCCGTCATCACTGAGCTTTTTACTAAAATGACTCTCATCACAAAACTTTGTACTACAGTGCCTCTTATCACTTAGCCAAGTGCCACTCATCACTGAGTTTTGTATTGCAGTGCCTATGATCACTGAGCTTTAAACTGCATTTCATCTCATTACATAGGTTTCTACTGCAGTCCCTCTCATCTCATCACTGAGCTTTGTAATGCAGTACCTTGCATCACAGAGCTTTGCACTGCAGTGTCTCTCATCACAGAGCCTTGTACTGCTGTGCCTCTTACCTCATAGAAACATGGAAACAGAATTTGTTGATTTCCCATCAAAATAGCAACTGCAAAATGGCGCCATTGAAAACTGCATGGACATTACAGTGTGTGTGGTTTTAGAGTTGGTTTATTTAACTGAGTGCAGTTTTCTACCGTGCCCGTTTTCTTGTGTCCACATGGTGTGCTTTTTCACCACACCATTTTGCAACCACTATTTTGATCTAGACCTGAATTTGTCAGCCAAATGGCCCATTTGGCCTATCCAGTCTGCCCAAATGTTCCCTGCCTAATCTGTCTTTGCAGGCCCTAACTGGTCTCCGGCGACCCTCCATTCTCTCTGACCATTTTCTAATACACCCCTATGTCTATCCCACATGTGCTTCAAGCCCTCCTTTGTTTTTTCCTTTACCACTTCTGCTGGTAGTTGATGCCAGGCATCTACCACCCTTTCAGTGAAGATATATTTCCTCACATCTCTCTTAAACTCCTCCACCCCAACTTCATTCCATGCCCCCTGGTCCTGGTGCCCATCTCATTTGAAAGATACTTCACCCCTGCCGCAACCGCAATTGAGCACTTTCAAAAAGGGCGACTCAATCACGGCGCCTGTGCACAGGGCTACTGGGCAGGGATGGTGATTGGATAGGGGGGTATTGGTGAATATAATGACAGGATGTCACTATATAGACACGCGTGGGGGGGTCATGCTGTGTGATGGGAGAGGGGAGGGAACGTTTGTGTGGTGTAGTGCAGTAGTGGGCTGCTGAGCTGGCTGTGTGGCATGGTGGGCTGGTGGCAGGCTAGGGCTGGGAGGGTGCTGAGTTCAGTTCCGGGCCCACGCTCATTTTTTGGCACCGGTCTGAAAATTGTTTTATTTTTTGTCTTTTACACCCACCCTGACATGCATCCCCCTGGAATTGAGAATCCTTTAGTAGGGGAGTGTGTGTGTGTGTGGGGGGGGGGGTGTTGAGCACAGCCCCCCCATCTGGACTCTTTCTTCTGAAAATAGATTTGTGTCTGCCTCCTCCTGTTCCTGCTACTTCCTGGTGGTCTACTCCCCCTCCACTGTGAAGACTGAGCAGAAGTACCTGTTCAGGATGATTGCTTTTTCTTGATTCTCTTCAGTGCCATCTCCCCTTCACTCATTTAATCCTCAGTATCCCTCACCTTGCTTTCCTCTTCCCATTTATGTATCTGAAGAAAGTCTTATCCTCTTTAGGGAGCCCTCTGGTGATTCTTTCCTCTGTTTGGGCCTTTGCTCCCCTCACCACCTAGCCTGTCTCCCTGTATACGTCCCTGTCTTTCTCACTCTCTGTTTCCTTCTACCTCCTGAACGCCACCCATTTTTCTTTCACCATTTTTGCCACTTCCTTGAAGAACCATACTGGTCTTTTTTTCCTTCTGATTTTACTCACTTCCTTTACGCAGAGGTTAGCTGCTTTATTTATACCCTCCCTTATTTTTCTTCACTGTGCTTCTACCCTTCCCTGGCTATCCCCTCTCTTCGAGGCAGTTTCTGAGGCAGACTCCCTTTTCAAATTCACCCTCCCAAAGTCCAGGACCCTTGTCCTTGGATGGTTAGCCTCTGTTCCTGTCAGTGTTAAACTACACTATATGATAATCACTGGTACCCAGGGGACTGCCTACTGTAATGTTTGCAATGATGTCCCCATTTGTATGGACAGCACCAGGTATAGAACTGCCCTAATGGCTTCTAGGTCTGAAATTTTTTCTAAGACTACTTACCTTAGCACACATGACTCTCTATACCTTCTTTCCCCCCCTGCCCTCTGCCCTGGTTCCTTCTCCCATTCCTGACTGTTTTTCCCTGAAGATTCTTCTGTCTTTTCTCCTACCTTTTTAATTTCATCATTCCTTATCTACTTCAGTCCTCTATACTCGCCTACCTGAGTTTCACTCCCCTTTTCTTCTGTCTTGTCCCCATCCCTGTACCCCTGCCCTATGGGAGATTTCTCCACTCAGCTCACCCTGCCTTCTGCTCCATCATCCAGGGGTGGAACAGTTCTTACCTCCCTTTGTTTTACTGCCTCCCCTGGCTAGTTTAAATGCTCATCCAAGTAGCATTTAAACCTCCCAAGAAGGACTGCAGTCCCCTTCTGAAAAGGATATAGACCATCTCCCTTATACAGGCCCATATTCTCCCAGGCTTGCCTTCAGTCCCTGATGTAGCTGAAGCCCTCCTCCAAGCACCATGCACCATGCCTTCAACCAGTTGTTAAATTCCCTGGTGCGGAGTACCCTTGTATCTCTCTGGCTGTACACAGGTAACACCTTGGAAAAAGCACATCTGAGCTTTGCACTGCAGCACCCGTCATCATTGAGTTTTATACTGCAGCACTTCTCACCACTGGAAGGGATGCAGCTGGTGCTGTTAATGTAGCAGATTTGTAAATATGTTTGAGATTGAGCAGTGCTCTGTAGCAGTACTGAAGTTCAACTTAAGCAACTACTGTATGCGAGTTCCACAAGGCTGCTGGACAATTCTTCTTTCTTAATGTAGGGAGCTTTCTGTAGGTGGCTTCCATAGATTCTAGAGTCATATTAAGGGTTTGGGTAAAGGTATTAACTACACAGTGTGTGATATGATACTGGATGGTACAAATTGTACTAATGCTGTGTCTATTGCTAATGCTTTTAATTCCAACTTCATTGACCTTACCAAGTGCACCAGATGTCCTGCTGTGCCACTGACCAGCACTCCCCTGTAGAGCAATCGGCTTCCCCTCCTTTCTACCTCAGCGCTATAGCCCACAGTGAAGTTTTACACCTATTGAGGTCCATATTTCTATGTGTATCTCCCTGTAGTAGTGTTGGTCATGATGGCCTTGAACCTAGGCTTCTCAGGATTGCTGCACCACAGCTAGCCTCCCCAGTACCTTCACTATTTAACCTGTCCCTTATCTCAAGAATGGTGCCCAAACTCTAGAAGGTTGCCAAAGTACACTGAAAAATACTGTCCTAGCCCAATCCTGTCAGTGCTCAACAAGTTGCTGGTGATACTTGTGGCCTTTCAGGTTACAGAGCACCTTCACAAATATAAGCTGTTACTCTTGGCTCAGCATTGTTTCAGGCAGGCCAACAGTACATCAATTGCCCTCATCCTGTTTACTAATGATGTCAAAGTGGTCATGGAGAGGGGAACGCTCACAGGGGCTTTCTTCATTTACCTTACTAAGGCCTTTCACCTTGTGGACCACTCCCTAATCAAATCTAAATTGTCTGCCCTTGATTTTTCACCCTCTGCTATTACTTGATTTTCGAATTACCTTGGTGATTGACAATGGTTTATTAAATTCATCCAAGCTAACTTTTACCTCTCCACCAGTAACATTGGTGTTCCACAAGGCTCCATACTGGGTCTGTTGCTTTTTACCCTATTTATTAATAACCTGCCTAGATCCACTGCTTCCTGCTCCACCCTGCTGTATGCAGACAATATGGTACTATATACACCCCCTCCCACCAAAATGACTTAAATTAACTTGTGGCTTAATGCTAACTTTGAGAGTTTTCAGACTTGGCTAACTCCAAACAGTCTTCTCCTGAACTCTTACAAAACTCACTCCAAGCTTTCTGGTTCAGCACCTAAGCTGAGGGCTTGTTCCCCTGCCCTAACTATTTACTGCTCTGACAGCTGTCCCCTTACTGCAACTGATTCATTCAAATACCTTGGCTTAACCCTGAATCCAGCCCTTGAGTTTAGCCTGCATATATGCCTACAAGTCTATTAATTCAAAGCTAGGACTTGCTTACAGAGTCAGACATTCCCTGACTCCTGCTGCCAGGCTTGCTGTTGCTCAGGGTGTTTTGTTGCCAAGCCTCACTTATGGCCTAATACCTTACTCCGAGGTGACAAATGCAATACAAATAAATGGAACACCAGTTACAACAACCTTTGCTGGTTTGCCTTTTCCATGCCCAGGCAGACTCACCACTGCTCTGTTTATTCAAGCCTTGGCTGGATTTCCCCAGCCTCACATTGACTTTATACTCTAGGCTGTACCATCAACAAAGTTATCAGATCAGCTACACCTCCTGCCCAGGATGGTATGTTCACCAAGACTGATCAGACTTACTCCCTATGATCTAATGATCTGCTTCTCCTGTCTGTACCGAATGCACTACCAATATGGAACAGCAGGCTTTCTCTGTCTTTTCCCCAAGCTCTGGAACTCATTTCTGCTTAATCTCGTGAGCTCTCAGACACACTTAGTTTTCAAGAATGAGCTTCATAAGTTTCTACAGACTTCGGATAATTGCTGCTGTACCTGATGTGTTGTACCATTACTTATATGTGCCTTTTGTATGCTTTTAACTCAACTTTCTTTATTTACAGTGGAGGCTTAAAGGCTCACTGTCAGACTCCCCCACCCATGACTCAAACAGCACCTAAGTTTAGCAGGAACAGTTTTATGACTGTTCACCCTCTGTAGAAATTATTAATGTTGATGGATATTTTGTATCTGCTTCCTGTTTCTTAATAATATGAGAAATAGACTGTCCACCATGTTAGTGTTATGAAACTGACACTTGTTTACAGCTCTTGATCTGCTCCCACTGTATGCTTACTAAAATTTGGAACACCCCCACAAAGTGTAACCAATCATGATACAGTGGGAGAAGGAAGAGTACTGCATGTGTTTTACTTCAGGAAGACTCGCTACACTACAATGCCTATTTCTACTGGCTCATTTCTATAAATATATAGACACTTTTACACGACACTGACTTGTGCCGCTCGGTTTTGTCACAGTCCTGTAACGCTCCTCTCACTGCACTCCTGTGCCACTTGTACACAGCAGTGGTGTTTCAGTTGTTTGTCTCTTCCTGCATTTCAGCTATGTTTCCGGCCATCCAGTGTCCGGCTACATCGTGGCAAATTAATGGAACTCTGGGCAGCATTCTGCCTTGATAACAAACAAAAAAAAATTACGTTCAGTGCAGAATTCATTTAGGGCCAGTTTTCCCTGATGAATTATGTCGAAAACAGTAAAAAATGTGTCCAAAGTTAAATGGAGAAAGGTAACTCACAAACCTCTCAGTTATTGAAATGTATTAAGGAGCACAAATCAACAAGGATGATTTTTTGAAATGTTTTCAACAGAATTCGTTAGGGAGAAATCTCCCTAAATGAATTCTGTATTGAAGTCATAGTTTTTTTAATGTTAGTAAATATGGGCATTTTTCTTTGCAGATCTGGCCGTTCACTGAAACGAACAGAAAGCTGCTTTTTACATGCCAGGGCACAACAGAACAGAAGCCGGTGAACTAAATCAAACAGGGAACATGTTTTGGGGTGAACGCTCACTTTTGTTGCAAAATAGGTTGCTTGCATACACATTTTTTGCATCGGAACAGTCTATAACGCCTGTTCCATTACAAGGCACTGCGTATAAAAGTGCCTTATGAGTGGCTGGACTGTGTGGGGTGTTTCTAAAGTTCAGGAAGGGCACAGTGAGATGAGATCATTTCACCATTTAGAAGCCACAGCTTCTATTGCATTTTATTATTTTTCGCTGTGGCTTCTAAACAGGGGCAGGTACTAATGGGGTTGGCTTCTGTTAATAAGCAGCGACATGCTGCAAAGAAGCCTGACATCCATTTGTGTAAAATCATCACAGCACCTGATTAAATTCTGATTCTCTAGATCAAAAGCTAAAACCAAACCAAACAAGCATTTGTCAATGCCGAATATTGTCTCACTGGTATTGGCATTGGTAGTGCAGGAGTTAGAGATGCATAATAGGAATGGCAGTGAAATATTGAAGTGACGCCAACCCCACCCCCACCCTGCAGAGACCGACAGGCATTGGGTGTGCCTTTGGGTCATCAGCTATAATGCTCTTGCCATTTTACCGTACCCTTCCCTGTAGACACTGACAAGTGTCGTGGTGTGCTTTGGGGTCTTTGGGCGTTATACTTACCCCATTCCATAAAGAAATAAGCTGAGGTGGGTGCAGTACAGGAAAATGGGGTGAACTTTGTGGCTGAACACTGCAACGCACACCACGATGCCTGTCACTGGCTACAGGGTAGGGGTGAAATGGCATGAGCATTGCAGCTGATGATCCCAAGTCACACTCCTAATGCCTGTCAGTCTCTACAGGGTGGGGTGCTACGGTTGGAAACCCTAACACCGTAGGCGTGTGTTGGTATTTTCACTCCAGATTTTCAACATGGGCTTTTTGTGAGCCCACCCCATGAAAGGTGGTTTTGCACACTGGCTATGCCATTTGGTGACACATTGACAAAAACACATTTTGGGCAGTATGTGGAAAATGACAACTGTATTGTTCATAAGGAGATGTTAAAAAATGGCAACGTTGAAAATCTGGAGTGAAAATATGAAAAATTGGTGAAGTCATAAGCATGCATAGAAACTATGCAACACTGTAACCCAATTATTTTGGGGATTTTTTAACCACATTTTTAACGTAGGCATTTTGGGACCTCCCCTCATGAACAGTGGCACTGTGATTTTGTTAATTTGTCCCAAATGTTGATTTCCAACAGTGACCACGCCATTTTGCGCCACAGGTGCGAAAACACATTTAGGAAAGGATGTGAAAAATGACAGCAGTACTGCTCATAAGGAGGTATGACAAAATGCCAGTGTTGAAAATCTGGCATGAAAATATTGCAAATTTTCGAAGTTACAAGGGTGCATGGAAACTGCACAACGCACACTTGTAACACAGTCATTTTATGGAATTTCGTCACCACATTTTCAACATAGGCATTTTAGGACCTCTGCTCATGAACAGTGTCACCATCATTTCCTCAAACTGTCCTGAAAACTGATTTTTCACAGTGACCAAGCTATTCTGCGCCAGATGTGCAAAACCACACTTCGGCCAAGATATGTAAAATGACAGCTGTACTGTTCATGAGGTGTGGAAAAATGGCAATTTTGAAAATCTGGAGTGAAAATATTACAAATTCACGAAGTTACAAGCGTGCGTGGAAACTGCGCAATGCACGCTCGTAAAACAGCCATTTTTGTTTAATTTTTCCCACCAAATTTGCAATATAGGCTTTTTGAGAGCCCCCCTCGTGAACAGTGGCACTGTCATTTCGTTAAACAGTCCCAAAAGGTGATTCCGCACAGTGACTGCGAAATCACCTTTTGGGACCGAATAATGCTATGACAGTACCTGAATTCATGAGGAGGGATCCCAATAACCCCATGTTGAAAATTTGGTGTCAAAACACCCAAAAATGCCTGAGATATGCACCAAAGTTGGAAAACCCTACTTATGCCATTATACAGCTTACCGGCATTTCTTCATTTTTCGGTCGGCTTTGAAGAGTGCAGACATGTTCCTGGTCCACTGAAGATCATTGCACCATGCTTCAGAGGTAAGTATGGGACAAGGGTGATGTGGGGAGGTGGTGTGCACAGAGGGTGGGCACGGGTAGGGGGCAGGGAGACCGCTAGGGACCGTTTTCTGTTTTACAGGTAAAAAGAAAAAAAAGAAAAACATTACAGGATGTTAATTTTTTTTTACAGGGTACTGTGACATGCTGGGGTGGGTTCCCAGTGTGCCACATGAGTTGTTTTTTTGGGGGAGGCCGTAGCCGATGGGGGATTGGGCACCCCCATCGGCAAATACCAGTGGGGGGCAGGAAAACTGTGGGGGATTGGGCACTCCCTTCGGCACACAACAAATGGTGGACGGACATTATGGCAACAGGAAGTGGGCTCCTCCATCGGCAGATTGAACTGGGAAAGGAGGAGACTGAAGCCGAAGGAGATTGGGCCTCCTGTCGGCAAAGAAAGACTTTTTTGGGGGGTGCATGATGCCGAGCGGGATTGGGCACCCGTTCGGCACACAGCAGAAATGGGAGGTGGGACATTATGCCAATGGGTAGTGGGCTCCCCATTTGCATTGTGACAGGTGGTAGCGGCAGTCATTGCCGCCATGTTGCTTGCACGTTGGGAGGCGTGTTGTGGTCCTGCTGCATGACAGCTTCGTTCTTTTGCAGCAGACCTTTTCTTAGATCTGGTGGCCACATAAGGGATGCATGATGTCAGCACCTGCTGCTGGCTTATTGGGGAATGAGGGACGCACCTACTGATGCGTGTCCTGCATTTGCCCAACAGTGACCACGCCTCCAAATCTGCTACTACCGCAAGATGTTGGCTGGCGCACAAGCGCGAGCCAACATAAAAAGACACAGTTTGGCTGAAATGTGATGTGTCTTAACATCTTACACACTCAACTCTGATACCAGATGCATTAACATCGTAACATTGATCTTACATTGACCATCCATGCTTAGTCAGCTCAGCTCAGCTCTAATACCAGAACCCTTAAAGTAACCCCATAGCTCCATAGCTTCATCTAGTTCCATGCATCCCTGATGTTGATTAAATAACTTACTTCTTGTCAGCACTGCCAAAACAACCGCACAGCATAGCAATGCAGATCTCAGATGCTGACTTCATCTCGCATAGCCACTGACAGAGTAGCTTGCTCCTTGACTCAGCTGCTCTCAACACTACCAGGTGACATGTCTCTATCTCAGGCTCCCAGAGCTATAAAGGGGAGACAGTAGACATGACTTTGTCTAGGCAGGGACCTAACCTGTATTTAATCCTTCAGAAGCTGTCTTGTTTAGTAGCTACTTAGAAGCTGCAAGTACATGACAGGAGTAGTGTCTATTAACTTTTTTTTTGTTTGATACTAAATTTCTTTTTATTAGATTAGGGCAACAGCAGCCCTGGTGCCGGTCATGTTTTGTAATTAGTCAATTTACACAGTAACTGGATCTGGGGTGGTTCAGTTTCTTTACTTTATGGTAGCTTTTTGTTTTTCACTTCCTAAAAAGGAGGCAGTTAAAAAAAACTGTCAACCCCTTTAGGCTGTAGAGTGTCTCTAGTTTAAAAAAAAACACATGATTGGTCACATTCTGTAGAGACTGCTGATATGTCTGGTAGTTTGATTCTGATATCTTTTTTCTTTATAAAAGTGAAAAACAGACTGGTCACCATACTGGTGTCACCACACAGAAATATGTTTGTTTACAAACCTTGATCGCCTCCCTCTGCATCTTTCTTGGACTCGGGCTCACCCTCCAACACAGTCTAGTCACTCATGATGCAGTGACTGGAGAGGAGACTATTGCATCATGAATGGATGCACTGTTTAGGGGTGTACCGTATGTTCGTAAAGTATGCCATACGGGTAGATCAAGGATTGGAAACTAAACAAGGTTTGGTTTAAATAAACCATTAGCATACATTTCATTACTACTAAGAAAGACAGCATATAAAACAACCAGCAAAATCAGTAAGTTTTACAGAAGGTAAGCTATCATGAAATGTGGGTTTTCAGCTAGAAAGTATATGATGCAAAAAGAGCTGACAGTGTCCCATTAAAGAAACAAACGCGCTACACCATGTTTAATGTTTCACTCCTATTGTACCCCTTCCCTCCAGGTTGCACTGGGAGACGAGCGACCTGTTGCTCAGTGTGCCTTCCTGGTAAAACATTTCGATAAATAAAACCATCAAAACATTCTACATGAGGTAAGACCTCAGCAATCATAAAATGTGGTTTCTGAAACCAGAAACAACAGGAGGCTTAAACTGCCCCATTAATGTTATGAAACGCAGTTTATAAATCAGCTGTCAAGCAGTACAGCTTATTCAGAACTGGTCAAGAGTTAGCTCTGTCCTTAATGTTTATTTGTGTAAAATGTATTTTACATGATTATTTCGAAATGGTATCTGCTGTAATTGAAACCTGCAAAAAACACTCTTGCTGTGTCCGACATGGTCCCCTTGTGGAAAAGATTCCCTTTGTAGCTGGCATGTTTATTTAATCATGAGTTTTATGACTTCGCCTAGGAGCAGCACACTGAGCTGTGACAGCTTGTTCCCAAGTGTTGCTGGGGGTGGATTACATGTATATTATTGCTATCATAAACTGGATTACAATTTTTACAAGAAAAAATCAAAACAAAATTCTAAAAGCATGGGAAAATATGACTGTTTTGGAGATATGGTAAAGTACACTTGTACAAAATACTGTTTGTTGTGGGTTGTGATTAGCATTGTGGTCAGCAGGTGGTGCTGCTGCTACAGGAGCTAATAGCAGGTAAGGCAGCGTGGTCTTGGTATATGTTTAATTTATTTTTATTTTATTCTTTGGTAACCAGGTATGGCTCACTAGGCACAAGTGCCTGTTTTCAGGGGTGACCCGGGAGCACTGGGGGGGGTTAAGTGACTTGCTCAGAGTCACACAGTATGCAAGTAGAGGTTGTGGAAATCAAACCCAGGTCTTCTGGATGTACCAAGCCATTCACAGCTCATTACTCTAATCTCTAGGCTATACTGCCAACCTTATTTAATGCTGGTACTGTTGAAAAAAGGTGGTTTGAGTACTTCACCCCCCAGCTCAAAAAAAGGAGGCAGAAGTGTTTATTTTAGAATACTCTGTGGACAGAGTAAAGCCACTGTGTCTGGTTGTGTTCCCCCCAAGCAGGCAGAAGTATTTACTATCATTATTTAAATGGAGTAAACCACTGGGTCTGGTTATGTATGCCACCCCACCCCCTCCCGGAAGCAGTCAGGGGTGTTAAATAAATGCCACAGTACGTGACCTTGACTACTAGCTTGAGAATGAATAATAACGCAGACCAGGCATACATGCCAGGTTTTGGTAGTGCTCATATGTTGCGAGTGAGAGGGTGGAGATTTAAAATGAGCACCATGTTGAGTGTGAGTGGGAGGAGCAATGCACGAGTTTGATGTGGATGTTAGTGGCAGAACTGATAGGAAATGAAAGTAGAGATGGTTGGCGATGAGGTAAATTAAAAAAAAATACTGGTTGCTGTGGCAGCAAGAGCAGGTTTTTTTTTGAATGATTGGTGCCTGGTAATTTTTGGGGATTGTGGCTGAGAGCTGCTGCCACCAACCATGATTCTGACCTGCTCTCTGGATGCCAGAATCTATGGGCGGATGGATTGGGGACAGGTAAAATGACCTGTTGGCTGACACCTTTTCTTCTTTTCTTACCCATGATTATGTTGTGGCTTGTAATCATGGGTAAGAAGAGGGTTCATTAGGGCAGGAAAAAATGGAATGAAATTTCCTGGGGCAGGGCTAGCACCAGATCAAAGTGTAATACTGGCTTTTTTCAAATATACATAATAAGTCTCTTAGTCACCCCGATAAACTGTATTGGCATAGTTACCAGTAGTGCGAAAAATTAAATATGCAGGCTCATCGAGTCCAATCAAGTAGCACTGATAAAAAAATACCAGAAACTCAGCTACTATTTGAGAAGAAAATGTATAAGGAAAAACATCTTATCCAAAACTACAGTAAATTAAGACAACAATAAATATCTCAGTTGCAAGAAAGCACTTTTATCCTAGCTTGAGGTTTATGGTGTCAACAGTCTTTCAGCAATAATAAATCCAACCCATCAATCAAATGTTCAACAGTGAATGACACTGGCAAATGCTCCTAAATGCATATTCTGTAGAAATGCAGCTAAAAATGTCTTGCATGCACTGTGTAAATAAGCATGCACTTTGAGGATTTCAGAACAGGGCACTGCTCAGTTTGTAATGTCCCTGAATATGGCACACTAGTAATAGGATTGATACAAAGCATACAGAGATAGTCAGGTGGAGGGCATGACAATTAATTATACAGTACATTGGGATATAACTCCCATCCGCAATGATTTACCCAGCTCTGTGCTTTGTTTAAATAATTAATTACCAGATTTCAGATGCTGCAGTTAGACTCCTATAAAATAAGGGAGGTCAAGGGTCAAAGCTAAGCTAACCAATGTAAGTGTGAAATGATTCATTAGACTAATTCAATGGCTAGGGGGCTCTGCCTCCTGTCTTCTAGGATACTTGGCTCGAAAACGGCATGTCTGTGATCCCTAAAAGTACTGTGTGCTATTACCATTCAACCGAATTAGCCAGGAGAAAAAACTCCTTAAATAAGGCTGCTGCAATGAGAAAAAGTGCTAGTGTACATAACGTGCAGTGTGCAGAATCCAAACTTAGTGCAGAAGCCCACATTCATTATGAATTTCCAGCAAGACGAAAGAAATTGTTTGCATTACCAGGGCTTGTAGGAACCCACAGTTGTATGATGGAGAAACAGTTTTGAACTGAAAAGGAAAAAAACATTTTTTGTTTCCTGAAATGGTCAAACACGTGGCTAGATGTTTCTTTGAGATGTCAATTCTACTGCAAAATGAGCTGTGGTGAAACAGTCATCCATCCCTCAGTAAAGCAGCTCGTGAAAGAAATGCCAGAAGTGCTTGGATCTGGCAGGCAAGTAAGTCGTCAGGTGTGCCTTAGAGACGAGGCAGCAGGAAGCATGGTAAGGTCAGGGCTCAGCCAATCAGGTTGCTGGATTGTTGGTACCCAGTTTATAATAACACATGAGGTACCTATCTCTAGTCTGTATTAAGTCATAGCTTTATTTACAGGTTAAAGTGTGTTTTCACATAAAAGAAGTTACTAAAATCTACCCATTGAAATGAACAGGACCAATGTTAGCACTCATCCTGCAATGACATTAGCTTTCAATAGAGTCTAGGTATGCTTGCAAGTGTAAACAGACATGTTTTCACCTTGAGAAGGTGACCTCTGATTCTTTGCTACTAATTCCAAGCTGCTTCTAGGTATGACATCAAAGGATGACACAGAGCAAACAGAATGCACATTTACAGTAATTTTTAAAAAACATCACAGTTGGTGTTATTTAATAGTTTATGGACTGAATAAAGTGCCTTGTGAAAAGGCTTCATTTTTCATGTTGCACCTGTACTGTGTACGACTGTGACCTCTGCACCTGCTCTTAAGTGTTCCAACCAATTTAAACATCTGGAAAATCTGCCATGATGATGAAGTACAAGATTCCTCCTCTTGTCTGACTGTGCCTTTAGCTCCAAGCACTTATAACACCTCGCACTGTAAAGCATTTACCCCTCCACTACAAAAGTTTCGAACAAGGCTAGGCACTGTCAGTTAATTAAATGATGCAGAGTTGTAAAAATGACATGTGAAGGATTTCATGATAAAGGGAGCATATCTGATTCTTTGGTGTAGCTGGCAATGGTTGCTAGCCCTTCAGCTGCTTCCATAAATACTGTATAATGAATGTGCATCAGTTCAAAGCTGTTACGCAACCTTTATGTGAATGAATCTGTCAGTCTTCCACAGCAGGATGGCATTCACTAGATTATCTGTCATACCCATGTGCTCCAGGGCCTGCAGTTGCAGATAATAAACAGTTCAGCTGCTAAATACTGCTAAACCACCCAAGTCTGATGCAAGGCACATGATCATAAGCTACAGGACTATGTCACTTTAAAACAATGATTCTTTATGAAAGCTATCAGGGCCAATACAAAGGTTCCCTTAGCTCCCTCCTAGGCTCAAGTCTTTCCACAATGAACATTTATCACTAGGTCCATTTTACTGCTTAGCAGCCCCAGACATCAAAGTGTCCCTTTGTTATTAACCCCCTTCAAATCTGCCTTCCAGCACACATCCCTCCACACTTTATGATTGGCAGAATACACTCTTCCTGCACTGAAAGGGTCACAGAAACAACACTGCCTGTGGTTAAGTTAAGATGCTCTAGGTACAAGTTTAATTTTCTGGCATGTTTTGGAAAATTGCATGAGTGTTTTTTTTTGCAATTAGAAGGCATGATATCAGGGCAGGCAGAAGAGGAAATTCTTACCATTTAAAGAAAAGCTTCTCAAAATAATTTGTGGTACACATCCTGTGTATCTGCATTACTGCAAACCTCACCTTTGGCATTAGATTTGCTTGGCATCGAATTCTAATGGATTCTGTACCTATCATTTAAACCACCTTCAAAAAGGTCTGACAGTGTCTCTTATTAAGGTACAAAGTGATTATTGTCAGACAACAGAGCTGGCACTACTAGACTACCATTATCATCCCTTATTGTGCTTTACATGTTAAAACGGGATGCCCTCAGTTTGCTATTTAGATGACTGCAGACGCCACAATATCTGTTCTCTGAATCTACTGCCTGCAGTGCAGTATTGTGAAAGTGGTTGACAGCTGGCATCCCTAAACATATCTGTAAACAACAGGGCTTGCAAAGGGCACCACCTTCACTGTGGCACACTTCTGTGACTGAGCACTTTATCCTGTTTGACTTACAGAAACATAACTTAAGCCTTTAGAGTCACTGTGGTTTAGGAAGCACTTATATTATATGGTTCTTGTTATAACTCTGAGGCTTCCAGTTGGTGCAAATAGTCAGCCACTCACTCTTGAAAGTGTTTAAAGAAATTTGTCCCTTGAGACTTTCTGGATTTCAAATGTTACTACTGGTAAGAATGGAGTCTTCAGGCCCTTAGTGAAGTAAGGGACAGGGCCAGGATCAAAACCAAATATCCTATGGAGGAAGCAACACCAATGGAAATGAATTTGAAAATATACCGATGGCCAGCAAACCCCTGTGGAAGCCCTAGCAGGTGAAACATCAGTCTTGGCGGTAGTAATACTCCAGAGTTAAAATGATATACCTTCAAAATAAAAAAAAAAACATTTAAAAGGGAGTGGCTGGCTACTTATTTTTGGAAGCCTCTGTATATACCACTCAGGGTCAACACCACCCCTTAATCTTCTATTATGTTTAACTTACAGGCTACCAGAAAGAGCTCCTGTGTCTTTATGCTCCTGGCCGGCTGCTCTGCTTTTCCAAGGTGGGTCTCCTTATGATGACAATTAAATCAGTCTGGGGACTGCGCATTTCCAGTGGTAGCACTGGTGCAGTGGAATGCATTGCCTTGCTATCTGAGGGAGGCCCCCCTCAGCTGAGATTTTTAAGAAAGGTCTGCAATGGTATCTAACTGCCATGACTTTCCCTGACTAGTTCCATCAGTACTAGGAATCAGGCTGACCAATGGGTTAGGAACAATATTGTTAATTACTTATATTATAGGGGCACAATTGTGCCCCAATAGTATAGGGTTGAGTAGCATGTTTAATGTTTTTTTTTCCCCCAAGTATGTTTATCCTCCTCGGCAGGCCCCCAGCCCATCTGCCAGCCTACTGGACTAGGGATCATTCAGGAAGTTATGGTGCTATAAGTATCCTGGTAGAACCCCAGAGCCAGCCTGGAGGCTTCAGCCAAGGTGGCCCCGAAATTTTTCTTCGTTTTCACCCTTAGTTCCTACCCGATGCCCCAGAAGTGGTGATGCATGTGCATGGAGGTACACATGTGCACTTCAGCTCCAGTCACAGCCCCTTCCATCTTCCCTCTGCCTAATGCTGGCATGCCTCGGAAGTGACACAGCCTCCCAGCCTCCACCACAGGGTGGCCAAACTCCAAGGAGACCATATACTCCCTCCCGAGGCAGAGGGCTGCCAGCTAGCAGCCAATCACATCCTCACCCCCCACAACCTCTAATGACCTGGGCTCATTCCTGAACCTGGGTCACTGGTGTGGTGCAAGGTGTGGCATCCAGCGCCTCAACCCTCAGTGTCACCAAGCCGGCTGCATGTTTAATGTTAAACCTCAGATTTTGCACTTTAATAACGTTGCAGCCAATCAATGGACTTGTACAAAAATTGGTATACACTGTCCCATGGGGTAGATCTCTTAATGTGGCAAGTTTCACTGTGGTCAGATGTATGGATTCTGAGATCTGATAGTACAAAAACCTAAAAAGTTGCCATTTTTGAAGTTTTTTCCTCACCGCCTTTCGTCCAGACAGTGTGTAATTTTGGTGTGATTTTTTGATGGTAGATACAGTTTTGGTAACAGAACTGCCTTATGTTTGTTTGGTGAAAAATATTAAACTGTTGCAAAGTTATTCAATTTTTAAGTTCCCATTGATTTAAATGGGACGATTACTTTCCAGGATAGAGGGAGAAAGTTTGACAAAAGATTGATCTCATGGAAAAAGATTCTTTCTCACAAGATCCATTCCTTTTTCATGAGAACAAAATCCTTTTTTGTGAGAGAAAAATCCTTTTTTCCAGCTGCCATCTTGTTTTTTTTTCACCAACTAACAAGTGTGGAAAATACATAAAATGACATTTTACAAATCAAACACCAGAACCTAGCTAAACGGGCCCTGTTTAGCTAGATTCTGGTATTTGTTTTTCACAGTTAGGCCCAGAAATACTTTTTCTGGGCAACTGAAATCGCTGTTGCCCAGCTTAACGAGAGGAGCCTTCCACCACGTTCTCCGAATTTGAACAGCAGATCCTATTTAGTTCTGCAGCTGCAGCTAAACTCCTGCTGCTGACTGCAATGTGTGTTGTGAGCCCCCATTTTCCCTGGTGTCTAGTGTCACCCCTCATTCCACGATTACTGTCCCCATATATTCCCTGGTATCTAGTGGCACACCCCACCCTCTAATTGTTTATTTATTTATATAATCCGACACCAGGATGCCCAGCCCCGGTATCGGATGCCCCCCTTGCAGTCCGTTGTTTTATCAATTAGCTGACATTTCTGGGGCCTAACTTCATGTCGGCATTTAGAGCCCACCCAGCACTGTGGGACACTGGGGAGCCCACCCCCAGTGTCCCAAAATATTTTTTTTTACTTTAGTCCTGTAAAAAGAAAACAGTTCCCCAACTTTTTTTTTACTTTTTTAACCTGAATAAAAGAAAAAAGTCCCTCATTGTCCCTGCTGTCCCCCTCCCCCATCCTGGCCCTCCCACTGAGCACCCCCCCATCCTATACTTACCGCCGGAGGTCATAGGCTGTCATCTTCTGTGGACTGAGATATGTCTACACTCTTCAAAGTCGAACTGTGAACTGAGGAATTAAGGTAAGTGCCATATAATGTATTGTATTTCAATGATGTTTTGAACTTATGTTCATAACTTTGCCATTTTTAGAGCCAAACATCACTTTTCAATATGGATTCTTAGATTACTCATGCACACTGGCACTGTCATTTCATTAATCAGGCCTGGAAAGTGATTTTGCTGTCTTTGCGCAAAATCACCTTTCAGGACAGACTAACAAACTTTCATCACCAGTGTTCATGAGGTGGGATCCCAAAAAGACCATGTTGAAAATTTGGTGAAAAAATTCCTAAAAATGGGAGTTGTGAGCATTCATTGAAACTTTTCTATGCACGAACTTGACTTTGGTATTATCTGGTATTACCTGGTACTATAAGTCAAGAGAAGGCCATAGGCCCATTTGTTTGTCTCCCACTCTTGGTGGGTATCAATTCCTCTATTATTTGTCCAATTGAGGTATTTATCCAGTTTTGCCTTAACTTTATATTAATAGATCTAGAGTTCATTATGTCCCTATGGAGTTTGTTCCATGCTGATGCTGCCCTAATATTAAAAAAGTTATTTATTTTATTTGTGTTATCCCTTACAATTACAAGTTATTTATTATGTAATCTGAGGTTCTGGTTTCTAGTGTTGAACTGCAAGCCACACATGGTAGATAATTCATGGTCCTGTAGGATTCTATATAATTGTTATAGCTCCCCATGTGCTCTTCTAGTTTCCAGTTTCACCAGCCCAGTTTTTTTAGCCTATCCTCATATGATGGTCTTTTTAGTTGAGGTATCACTTTTGTAGACTTGTGTTGGATCCTCTCTACCAAGTCAATATCTCTTCTCAGGTGAGGGTTCCAGAATGGGGATGCATAATCCAAATGAGGGCGTATACTGTATAACCCCTATAGATTGGCATGATGCATTGCTCGCTATGAGAAACAAAGACTCTCTGGACACCTCA
Source organism: Neoceratodus forsteri (assembly GCA_016271365.2). Taxonomy (NCBI): domain Eukaryota; kingdom Metazoa; phylum Chordata; order Ceratodontiformes; family Ceratodontidae; genus Neoceratodus; species Neoceratodus forsteri. The sequence goes on from CM057459.1 coordinate 39,083,526, forward strand.
AGATTCTATTAGCAGTTTGTGTTATTTTATAACAATGGTACTGTGGTGTTAATCTGTTAATAGTAACTCCCAAGTCTTTCTCCCTTTCTGCCACCTGTAGTTGTTTTCCATTTAACATATATGGGTAGCATGGGTTTTGTTTCCCAAAATGGAGTATCATGCACTTTTCCTGATTAAGTATCATGTTGTTCTTTTTAGCCCAACTGTCTGCCATATCTAGGTCCTCTACCAATGTCAGTTGTTTCAATTGTGTATTTACCTCTCCCCCTAGCTTTGTATCATCAGCAAACTTTGAGACATGGTTTTGGATACCTTCTTCCATGTCATCAATAAAGATGTCAGACAGTGCTGGTTCCAAGACCAAGCCCTGTGGCACCCCACTGGCCACACCACCTTCACCTGAGAGTTGTCTGTTAAGTCTAACCTGTTAAACTCTTCCACTTAGTCAACTTTTAATCCATTGAACCAGGTTATACTCTATCCCGATATTGATAAGTTTTGTTAGTAGTTCATAATCGGGGACAGTTTTGAATGCTTTTCTGAAGTCCAACAGTATAACATTGACTGGTACATTTTGGTCTAAACTTAGACTGATGTTACTGTAAAATGTTATTAAGTTTGTCATACAGGACCTACCCCCTCTTAAACCCAAGCTAGTTTCTATCTATCTGACCTCTTATTTGTAGTTCAGTTTCTATTTTTTGTTTAATTATTCTTTCCAGGACCTTGCTACAAACTGATGTAAGGCTTATAGGACTGTAGTTGGACACGTCTCTTATTCCCTTTTTATAGATGGGGACCACTATGGCTGTTTTCCAGTTTGAGGGGACTGTGTGACTAGAAAAGGGTGACTGCAGATATGGTGACTTTTTTGTATCTGCAGGGGGCTTCACCCCATGCACAAACCGATGTGGGGGGTGTTGCCCCCATACACCCCTTAATTAATATTCCAACTTCGGGGGGTGCAACTCATGGAGGGGGGAATCCCCAGTCGCTGTTTTGGCAGTCACCATTTTCTGGCACCCTTATTGCACTCGCTCTTCCAGAGATCGACGTTATCACGGCACACTATTAAACATAATATTCAATGGGTGGGAAACTGTAAGTGTCAGTTCCTTCAGAAATTTTGCCTGGATAATGTCAGGACCCGCAGCCAAATAATCCTTTATTAGACTTATTGCATCATATACCTTTTGGTATAGTTATCAGTTTACCATTTAATGTGGGTATTAGCGTATCCTGTACCTCCTCTTTAACACCAAAGATAGAACAAAAATAGTTATTAAAGATATTGGCAGCTAATTTGCCATTATGTATTAAGTTACCATTTTGTATTAAAGGATCTACAGATTTTGGGAACTTTTCACATTTGTTGACATAAACAAAGAGAGTTGTGCAGTTGTCCTTTGTATCAGCTATGCAGAACGCAATTCTTTATTTTTCATGTTTATCATTTTCTTTAAGTCTCCCAATTCAGGGCTATAGTTTTTCCTAGCTTGATCAGTTTGCTCCCTTTTTAGTTTTATACATGTCCTTTCCTTTCATTTGATTTGTTTGCTTACTGCTTTTGTATACCATAGGGGTATTTTCCTTTTTTTATGACATTTTTTTTCTTATTTCGGACACACTGGTTTTCCAGGTTTAAAATACTGCCTTTAATAAGGTTCTAGCTTTCCTCATCTGATAAGTTCTGCATCTCCTGGTCCCATTTGATTAATTCAAGGCCATGTCTTATACTCTTGGAAGTCTGCTGTCCTACTGTCCTTGAATATATGCACACTGATTTGCTTAGATTTAGTTGTACTAAGACAGCAGGGAACAATGTTATGGTGTCTATTTGCAAAGGGGCTAGTGATAGTCACATCTGACAGTTCATTGTCTATGTTTGTTATAATAAGGTCTAGAATGTTATTTTCTCGGTTCAGTTGGTTCACTAATTGTTCCAATCCATTTCCAACAATTGATTCAATAAATATCTGTTCTACCTCACTTGTTGTTAGTGCATTCCAATTTATATATGGGTAGTTGAAATCACCCAAAACTATAGTATCACCCATTACTGAATCTGTTTCTATTTCCTTTGTAATGTTCTCTGAGTACTCCCTGGTGGAATTGGGAGGCCTATAGTAAATCCCCACCACAATTTTTACTCTGTATTGAAATTGCAGCTGTACCCATATAGATTATAGTTTCATGTTTTCATTTAAGGTTGTTTGCTGGTAATTCTATTGTATCTTTGATATAGTAACACACACCTCCTCCTTCTTTACTGTCCCTATTATTTTCAAACAGGAGATACCCTGGTATGTCGGATATCCATTGGCTACCCTCGTACCACCATGTTTCGGTGACCCTCACTATGTCTACCTTATCTCTATACATGATTGTTTCTAGTTTTAGTTTTTTTTAGAAGATTTAAGCTTCAAGCATTTATTAACATTATTTTGTAATGGCTTCCTACCATGTTGTTAATCTCTCTAATGTTTGTCATTTTCAATATTCTGAATCCAAATTTTCAACATAGCCATTTGTTCACACCACCTCATGAACAGTACAGCTGCCATTTTTCACATCCTGTCCAAAATGTGTTTTCACACCTGTGGCATGGGATGGTGTTTTGGCGCAGAATTGAACATTTTCTCCCACTGGGTTTATGAGGTGGGTTATAAGAAGACTATGTTGAAAATTTGGGGTCAACATATGAAAATTGCCAAAGTTATGACCATTCGTTGACATTTCACTACAACCGCTCATAACTTCTGAAATGTTAAATATTTTTACCCCAGATGTCTAACATAGCCTTCTTAATACTCACTCAGTATGTCACAGCTGTCATTTTTTAAAATCCTGGCTAAAATGTGCTTTCGCACCTGTGGCATGGAATGGCATTGCAGTTGTACAGAATTACGTTTTGGCTGGGATTCAAAATTTTTCTGTACAGGGACATGAGGTGGGGTAATAAGATGGCTATGCTGACAATTTCGTTATTGTTGTCCACAGCTACATATATATGCATCTGCAGAGAGATGGGAGCACAGCGTCCAAAGGACCCTGTGCTCCCACCATAAAATAAGGATACTATTATACTAACTCAAAAAGTAAGTAAATAAGTTGCAAAAAACTTCATTAATGCTCCAGTTCAGGTCAAAGTGACAAAAGTTGGGAAATAAGGCATTAGGGTTTCCCTTAACACTCCACCCTCCCAAACCAGGCAGGAGAGCAGGTGTGGGGGTTGTGCCTTGGGATTCTCAAGCTTAACACTCACCCCATTCTCATAACGTTTACACATCTGACCTTATTTACAGATGGAATGGGGTGAGTGTTAGGCCTGAGAAGCCCAAGACACATCCCACACCTGCTCTCCTTCCTGGTTTGGGAGGATGGGGTGTTAGGGAAACACTAATGCCTCATTTCCCAGCCTTTGTTGCTTTGACCCTAACTGGAGCATTAACAACATTTTTTGCAATTTATATAGTCTGTTTTAGCAATATAGACTGAATTAATGTTAGTGTAATTTAGAAAGTGATTTGAATTTATTATATTTCAACAGGATACAGATCTCTAGTCATAAAGTCTATTTTCAGGATCATCCTGTGTAAGGTTACAAGAATACACATAACATATAAACAAAATAGCAAAAGTATTATACACACCAGATACATACAATAGTTTAAAAAAAAGGCATTCAATCAATTAAAAGTACTTGTAAGGTGCACTGAATCTGAGAGATAGGGTGTTGACAAATAAAATGATTACTTCTTATAGTCTGTTAAGACTAACTTTGCCTAGGAAATTTGCTGTGTTCTTCTTACAACTCTTCCATCATTTGGGCAGATCTATCTCAAGCACTTCACTGGGCATCAAACAGAGGACATTGGGCCCCATAGTAAGAACCAGCCAGCAGTGCAGTGCAAACAGGTGCACCGTGCAAAAAATAAGGCTGTCTGGCTGTTGCACAATATTCAAACAGATAACAAGATCCAAACAGACCACACTATCGATCTAAATATCAGGCCATGGTGGCATGGTGCAGAGCAATCAGGCACAATGCTGTGTGCAGCGGTACCAGAGCACTGGGCTGAAGACTGGCCATAGGGGTAAAGCATGACACAAACTGGTTAGCACCACAGCCCTTATGTGTAATATTCAGTTCAAGCAAGCAGATGGGCCCACTGGGCATCCATGGCACTAACAGGCTGTTGCATGCCCATTATGGGCTCATTTGCATGCAGCGCAATGGCCTGATTGTGCCGGGTTGCAGTCTCCCCTCCATATACACCTCCCTGGTGATCTAGTGGACCCCCTTCCCTATCCCTGATCTGCCCTAATAATAATATACATATCCTTCCCTATTGGTCTAGCAGAACCCCCCATCCCTGACCCACCCATATAATAAAATATACATCCTTCCCTTGTGGTATAGCAGATCCCCCCCATCCCCAGTCTGCCCATATAAGAAAACAGATACGATTCCCTGGTGTCTGGTGGACCCCCCATTCCCCCACCCTAGTAGGCAGTGCCCTACCACCCTGCTCTCCCCATCTCATCACCGAGCTGGCGACTGGCACAGCCCGCTGCTCTCCACCACAGCCAGCCACCAACTGAGAGGTCAAGGAGCATGTACTGTAACAGATGATTATGTAGTAAGTATTCATTGACAGCTCAGTTGGTGGCCCGGCCGCAGTGGAGAGTGGAGGGCTGTGACAGTCACTGGCTTAGGTATGGGATGGGGTAGTGGTATGGAGGGGCACTGCCTACTGGGGTGGAGGGGTAGGGAATCCACTAAACACCAGGAAATATCCATTTTATTATATGGGCAGACTTGGGATAGGGAGGGGTCTTCTAGACCACCAGGGAAGGCTATATATTTAATAATACAGGTGGGTCAGGGATAGGGAGGGGGGTCAATTAGATTACCAGAAAGGTGTATATGTTGAACTATGGGAGAATCAGGTATGGGGGGCATTGGATACCAGGAAATTGCACACATCAAACAATGGGGGGATTGAGATAGGGAGGGGGGTCTTCTAGACACCAGGGAATGGTACTGTCCCACAGTGCATGGATGGGGTGTGCAGCGCCCACCTCATCTGTGCACCGTTAAGGGCTGGGCTTTAGAAATGTTATATTGCACCGCACAAACTGGCACTTACTGCTTCTAAAATCTCTGAATTCTGCACTGCGCCGCATATGCATGAGGGGACCCCTCATTTGTATGGATGTAGTACACAATTCTGCATGCTGGTGCTGTCAGGGTTTTGCCAAGCAAAAAAGGTGCCCTTTGAATATGGGCAATGCCCCGACACCCAGCACTATGCATGGTTCATGTAGTTCGAACCCTGTTTGCGCCATGCTATCCTTTAGAAAATGGGGCCCATCAAATCCAAAAGGCAGCAGCTTTAATCATTCAGCTAGAGGGAAACTCCCACTAGCTGGAAGGCTAGACTTTGCTTTTGTTAAAAAAAGTTTTAGTTTTATAGGTTTTTAAGTCGTACATTTAAATAACAAAAAAAGAATACAATTTGACATTTTAAATCATTTGAGAATGACAGAGATATGGGACTACAGATCAGTATACACCCACTACAAATCTAATCACGTGACTGAAGTGAAATTATTAAAGTCCTCAAGATGGCACTTTCTACTGTCTCATTATTATCAGCGTCTCACAATTAGAGGGTGATCATGTTCGCATTCCTCCACACTGTGGGACTGAGTTATTTCAACATTCACATCTAGGTAGGGCTGCTATTTATAAACGCAACACTTAGGCCTGCTGCAACATTCACAGATAAGCCAGGATCACAATTTAGAGGATTTTTTGCCTATTAAGGGCCTGATTTAGAGTGAGACAGGCACCGTGGAAGTGGTGTGTGGCGCCAGTGTGGAGGCACACACAGGGGTGTAGCCAGGAATTTAAAACTTTTACTCAACAGTTGGCAGAACTGTTGATCCCTTTCCATAAACAACCCAAAAGATGTCCTGCTGCACCACACAAAGATTGTCCCACCCCTATTTCAGTCATCAATACGTAGTAAGCCAATGATTCTAATAGATTCAGAACATTTTATCAAAAATGCTGTCACTCAGACCGAAGTTGACTGGCTTTTAGTAACAATGTTTAGGATACATCGTGATAAGCCTCTATATCACATCAAGGTAGCCAGCCTTACAGAGATCCATTCACACCAGCACTCATGCATACATACTCAATTGGGTCACTCATACAATCATGGCTTCAAAGTTCAGCACCCACATATCTTCCAAAGATTATTCACAAACTCATAGTACATCCAAGGAGGGGAAAACAGTTCTTCAGGTACATCCGTGTTTCTTTGTATTTGTTGCCCTGGCCTGAGGCCCATGTTGTCCCTGGATTTTTACAGATTTTTACTGTACTTAGCAAAGTACACTGAGTACGTTTGCCAATACCCATGGGCACACATGCGCCCGAGTGGCCTACTGCACACAGGCTGCATCCACAATAAAGATACACAGCTGCATGTGTGAACAATACGTGGAGCTATGTACCACAGCAGTTGTTGGTGAGCATGAGGCATGTCTGCGTAAGGAGCGAAACAATGTGCAGTGCTGCAAATCCACAGACTGAAATGGTACACAACAAAGGTGTAGAAAAACACAAGCAGCCTACCACAGGGCAGCAGTACCTCCTAGAGAAACAGTGCACAGCACTAGTGGGTCGACAAACAGCAGCCCTACGGGCGTGGACAAACAGCACAGAGGAGGGCAGTACACCATATGACATGCAAACAAGCCCAGAACAGGCCAGCTCACAGGTGACAGACACATGTGCATATTACCAAACCAAAGGAAGCACACACCAGTGTGGATAGCGATGACACTGCCCAGTGTGTTAAAACACAGTTAACACAAATGCATACTGCAGGGAACATGACAGGCAATGAAGGTATAATAGCAGACAGTAACAGAGGTGTACCATTAGACTTCATGGCACATGGCGACCAATGGGGCGACACATCAGATTGTCTTTAAAGTGTAACGGATGGCAGCTGCCTATTATCAGCGCCATCTGTCCTGATACTATTATGTGGACCCTGATGTTTTCTAAACCATATGTGGCCACCATAGCAGTGTTGCCTAGTCCTGGACTTGTTGCAGATAGAACTCCCCATGGCTTGGGCTGTAGACAACCTCCTGAAACCTGCGTGGTAGTGGCCTATGCCTGCCCTGTCATATGGCAAATACCGCTGTGTCACTATGATGTTTCTGCAATGACAGGGGAAAGGGGCCAGTAGTCAGACAGCACACACTAGATGCCACTCCACCAAGCCTGCACCACCATACATCTACTTACCCAGGGTGGATTAACCAAATTCCATTAGGTGTCCCTGCTGTCCCTGAAGTCATGGCCCTCACTGGTAATGGGCTTGAGCAAAGCATCCCCCTGAGGCACTGCACACAGATGGGGTTTGGTAAGCTTTATCCTTGTCATGGTACTGTCACCACACACTCCTGTGAACCACCATAACTGAGCATTTATAGGCACAGGCACTCCCTGGAGCTCTGCACACCCCAACAGTAACATGCCCACCGTGGCACTAAAAGGGACATAGTAGCATAGGTACACCACTGAACGTGGTGTGTGTACATGGCACAGTGTCAACAACTGTCTTGATCTGCACAGCACACAGCAATGCTGTGACCCTGCCACCATGATGTGCCCAGGGCATCTGATGAATGTCCTCCTACATGAGGATGAACTGCAGCAGCACAGGTGACAGCATGTGTACAGGCCCAGAGTCAACCCCACAACACTAACAGACCTGCAGTGTACTGGGTGATTCAGGTTTGACATGGTTACCATACAGGAACTGTGCCAGCTGTTGGACCCCCGCCTGAGAATATGTACACAAAGGAACCATGTCCTGGATGTGCAAAGATGTGTACTGACTGCACTGGCATACTTTGGTGCAAGGATGTTTCAAAGCGTCACTGGATCTGTAACTTTAAATTAGTCAATCATCTGTATCCAAATGACACAGGTGACAGATGGCCTCCATCCACACCGTAAAGACTACCTGTGCCTATGCAAGATGAAGAATGCATAGAAGGAGATATGGTAGGCCTTCTGCAGTGTTGCAGGCTCCTCCACTGTCAACAGTGCCATAGATTGTACCCATGTAGCCCTCATGGCAATACCACACAAGATCACATATATCACAAAAGAAAGGTGTTCCACAGTATGAATATGCAGGTTGTTTGCAATGCAGGAGGGAGGATCATACATATCTGTGCCATGTTCCCAGGACTGACCCATGACTCATACATTCTGGAATGATTTTGCATTGTCCTGCACAGGCATGCTATCATGGAGGCCCTAGGCTGGTTAGCAGGTAGCACATGGTGTTGTGCACATGACACAGAGCATACTGTTCCAGGCACACAATACATACAGTGTGTTTCTCTTCCCCACATGTGACAGCAGATACCCACAGATAACCTATCTCATGACCCCATTCCTGAACCTGGTTATCCCTGTACATGTGTGGTACAATGAAACACATAGACTCACCATAAACATTGCTGAACAAACATTTGGCTTCCTGATGATGCACTTCCATTGTACTGATCACTCAAATGGGATGCTCCAGCTGGTACCTCTCAGTGTCCTTGGGTGCCCCCTCCTGCTGCTGTTCTGCCCACTGGTCCTCCACCTGCTGCTGGCTTTCAGTAGTTGTTCCTCCCTTGTGCTCCATCCAGTACAGGTGGGGACGTAGTGCTGGGCATTCTAGGGCTCTCTGCACATGGTGTCCATAGGGATGACCATGCCAGTGTGAGACTGGTGAGCTGTCTGTCAGTACCTGCATGAGGCAGTCAAAGCACCCATCCATGGCACTCCAGCTGTCAGCCATGCCAGTGTACATTCCAGTCACTGCAGCATGCAGTAGCCAGAGGTCATGCACTATGTCCCTGGATACTTTGAGCTGCTGCTACTCCAGACCATGTATCTCCATATAGTATGTGCATAGGCAATGGCTTCCCATGTGTCTGCATGGGGGTTGATACCCAGAAGGCCTCTCTATGGGGTTGCTGTCATCATGGTGTGCCTGTTCATGGATGCTGTCTGGCACAGATGATACACTGGCAGGTGTCTTTACCTGTAGACTTATGTCCATTGTACATGTGCATGTGTGCATGTCATAGCTTGGTGGTGGGGTGAGTCTGGCTGGGAGTGCACAGCACCTGTGCCATTAGCTGCCAGGTGTGCAGGCACATTGCCTGTGTTGGTGATGTGGCCTACCATGCTGGACATCTCTCCTGGCACAGTCCCATTGGTGTTGCCATCCATTCCTGTGGATGATATGACAGTTCAAGAGTCAGTCATAAGAGACAACCCTCAGAAGCCTTATTAACTTATTATAAATTACCCGAGTTAGCTACAGTAGAGTGACTTCTAATAGGTTTTAAGTATTTTGTTTTACATTTTAAAAGTTTCTATAATTGTCCTCCCTGTGGCTCCTATATGGAACTCTCCACATTTAACACTTTTGCACAAGAGACCACTGTACAGAGGCTATGAAATACAGTGGCTCTGTGCACTCATTGGCAGATCAGATAAATGATTTATAATTAGCAAAAAGAGGGTTAAGTGATTTGCTGAAGGTCACACAGAGTAAAAGGCAGTGGTGGATTTGAAACCCAAGTGTCCAGGTTGACAGCTACGCACTAAGTACTAGGCAACAAAAAGAGGATTAAGTGACTTGCTGAAGGTCACACAGAGTAAAAGACAGTGGTGGGTTTGAAACCCAAGTGTCCACGTTCACAGCTATGCACTAAGTACTAGGAAGCAATTTGTCCCATTTGATAACTTAATATGACTAAGCACAATGTATACCTTAAAGGCCTTCAAATTTAAGAAAAGGAGCCGTGTGTGTGTGTGTGTGTGTGTGTGTGTGTGTATATATATATGTATATGTATATATATATATATATATATATATATATATATATACATATACAAAAAACTTTATTAATGCATTAGTTAGGGTTAAAAGCAACAAAAGTGGGAAATGAGATGTTAGGGTGGAGCCTAACCCCCACCACCCACCCCATCCTCCACAGACTGTCAGACACTGGGTGTGCCATACAGGGTCGTAAGGCTCAAGTCTCGCCCCATTCCATGGTAAACAGGTTGACATGCTATAGTAAAGAAGAATGGGGTGAGATGTAGGCCCTCATGACCCCATGGCACACTCCGGCATCTGTCGGTCTGTGGAGGATGTGGGGTGGAGTGGTGGGGGGGTTAGGGGCTCTACCCTAACATCTCATTTCCCCACTTTTGTTGCTTTAAACCTAAGTGATGCATTAACAAAGTTTTTTTTGCAATGAATTTCCTTACTTTTTGAATGGGTGTAGTATAACTAGTAAATAGCATGTGTTGATGGGAGCACGGGGCCCCCAAGCTACCCATTATTGCATAACGATATGCATCAGTGGGAGCACAGGCCCTCTGGGCTCTGCACTCCCACTTACACATAACTACAGAGCCATACAGCAGTCCTATAGGTAAAGGATCCCTTGTAACACTAATTTGCCACTATCTCAGCAACCATAGCAGCTATGAAAAAAATTCAAGTGCCGTTGTATTCATGACAATGTAGCCTCCATGTGAGACAGGTCAATAGAATCTGTATCTTGCATCGTTTACAAGACACGGGCACCGAAAAGCACTGAAAAGACACCCTTGGAACATGTTTTTGCCAATATCTCTGTAACCATAGCAAGTAGGGAAAAAATTCCACTGCTGGTATAATCTATGATTTCCAAACTTGTTTCTGCAGCTTAGGCCACCTAAAACTGTAGATAGCGAAAAATCCATATCTTGCTTTGTTTTCGAGATACGGGCACTGAAAGGTGTCATGGGCGCTGCAATGTTATTCTATGGGAAATCTATCAACTTCGAAATACTGTAACTTTGGGCCCATTTGGTACCAAACAATACATCTTTGGGACCAGGGCTTGCCACCCTGCAAATTTCAGCCCAAAAGCCCCAACAGTTTTGTTGCAGGTGGATGGCAAAGATTTACTGTTTTTTGACAAAGTACTTTTGCAAATTGTTACAGTTTCGAAAAACAGCATGACACTTTTGTGATTTGCGAAAGTGTTGCGGCCATTTCTTTCTCAATTTGTGAAAGTATTGGGGAGGCGATTTTAAAAATGGTATTTCTGGGAGGTTTTATCCCCAAAAAAAGATAAGGCTGGCATCCTGAGGACCCGACTAAGTAAACACAACAGTCAGTGTTTACCTAGGGGTCCCAAATTTGAACGCCAGGCATTTTTCTCTCTCGATAACTGAAAACAAGATGGCCACCACATGAAAGTAAAAGGGCCATTTGCGAAAGTAAACTGCGTGACACTTGGCCAGCTGGTTATGATTGTTCTATGATATCTTGTAATATAGAATGTGGTATGAAATTATCTCACATGAGACATCCTGTGCTCCTGGGTGACCCCCCAACCAGGTTTCAGAGAAAGCTACAGGCTATATTAATCTGAAACCAGGAGGTAATCACTAGCGTCTCTAGCCCCAAATGGTTACCAGGGCACAGCTGGGGCACAACAGATGGCAGCCAGGGCACTGATATATTGTTACTATGGGGGAAGCTCTGCACCATATGGGGCACCAACTGGGGCACAGCAATTTTTTACCGGGGCACGTGCCCTGGCGGGCCCTGGTGTAGAGCCACCACTGGAGGTAATTAAAAGACTAAAGAGACTTAATTATGGGTCTCCTGTTTTCCTGTCTTAATTAGAACTGACCCAGCAGCCAGGATATAGGGCTCATAAACTTTTATGACATCTTAGAGGAAAAACATGTTATACCACCATGGTGCTAAAAGTTATAAAATATCTTTGATGTTCCTTGGGAAAACAGGAACTGCTCAAGATCAGAGAAAATGTTAATTAAGGAGTCATATTGGGAAATGAGTTTTTGCTGATATCACCTTATTTAATATACCTCCTGATAGGACATCCTATTTGTATATTTTTTTACATTCTAAAAGGAGGAGCTAGATGACATCATAGAAGGGGTGTGGAAAACAGAGTTTTAAACTGTATACTGTGTTTGAACTGTTGACATTTTGGGGACTCTAGAAACACAGCTCTAGCACTTAGAGGTAATACATTAGACAGAAAAAGTTTAATTGTATGTTGGTAGAAATTTGTCTGTAGTTTTCTTTGCTTTTCTTTTAAGTGATTGTATGTACTTTGATATATTGTTCTGTGTTTACATTTTTCATATTTTTATCATCTTTAGTAAAATCTTTATTTTGAAAAGACTGCCTGGGTCTGCCAGTCCCTTTTTTGCATGTGATGTATAGAGGGTTAAGACTGACAAAGCTGTTCAGAAGCTTGATGATGTTACTAAGCTGGGAAAAGGTAAGAATATACCTAAGGTCTTTTATAGAGTTTTAAGGGTTCATTTTGGATACCTGGTTAGGTGCCCTTAGGCAAAAGATATCTTGCACTCCCAAGAAAAGATTATCTGAGCCTGTACATTTGGGTACGCTAGCATAAGATTCACAGTTTGAATCCTCCCAGAACTTGAGACTAAAGGTGATTCAGACCCACAAGCAGACAGGAGTCTTACCCTGTCTGTTACCTGTTCACAATACTGTGCTCGGAGGTTGGCACTGTGGGAGCAGAGGGCTTTTCCTGCTGAGTGCGTTTGTGACAAACTGTACTGGTGGCAGCTTTCGAAAGACACATATATTTTTTTCTTATTGACTATAATGAGAAACTTGTTTTTTGAATAACGTTTGAATGGTTTAATATTTTTCCACCAAATCTTTGAAAGGCACATCAGTGACCCAGACTGCATCTTCCCTGAATATTTCATACCAAATGGACAAGTTGTGCAGGCTGTAGGTGCAAGCAAAGAAATGCACAAAACGTCAGGGTTTTTTTTGCATTTTTTTGGCATTCTGCAGCTCCACAACAGCTCTTCCAACCATAATGTAACTTTCCAGATCCAGAGACCTATCATACCAGAGCACACATGCAAAATTTCAGGCAAATCCATCATACAGTGGCAAAGTTATTAAAGTGCAAAATTTGGGGTTTAACATTAAACTGCTTACTCAACCCTAACTATACTGATGCTACCATGCCAGTATTATATTTATATATATATATATATATCTATATATATATATATATACATATACACATATATATATATATATATATATATATATATATATATATACTGTATAGATATAGATATAAGCAAAAAATGTTTTGGTTGAAAAAATAATGCAGATTACTCAACATTAGTATCTCAGATGGCAGGAGAGGGTACTCTAATGGAAGGGACTACTTGTCTCTGGCTTATGCATTTAAGATTTCAGCCCATCCATGCCAGATAATTGACTTATGTTTCACATGGGCTTTCGCACGCTTGCCTGGCTCTATGCTTGTGTCAAGGTTTCAAAGCCTTAGAGCAAAATGGGCATACTAAGGAATAAAGGCTGGATAGACTCTAATCTTTGGCTCTAGAAAGCTAAAATGCTTGAATTAGTTATTTTTATCAAGACCATGCAATGAAATGATTATGTATGCTGAGGAATCCAAAGTTTAAACCTCAGGGCTAATGTTAAATTTCTTTGATGTTCACAAAGTCAGCAGCTGATGACTGACATTTATTAAGAGGAAATTTCCTTTTAAAAGCAAAAAGCAGTGTGCGGCTAAAATTTTATAGATGAGAATGAATCTATAAATACATATCTCCAAAGGAAAACCTCATTACTTTAACTGACACCACCACAACAACAAATTATTCTATTCCTGAGAAAATGCATTTTAGAAAAGACTAAAACAGCAAGGCCATTCTTTTTAACTGTAAGTCCTTTTATTACCTGGCATGATTTATACAAAAACTTGGAAAAGCAATTTTGGTTTGACTCAGCAATTTATTTATTAGACCTCAAATGTGGAACTCCCTGAAAATGATCACAAATCCCTAACAGGAAACTCACAAACTAAAATATCATTCATGAAATAACAGAAGACACTGATATAGCCCTTAGCAAGATGGCAGTTGTGAAAACAAAAATCCTAGCATCATCAATTTCTCGTTCTTCTGTTGTTTGAATTCCAAAACGCATCATAAACAAAATGAAAACAACAAGAAGTGAACAAACTCTATCCTCCCCACTTACGTCAAAGATGCAGTGTGGCTATGAACAGTATGCATAATGTAGCAAATACCCTTGAAAGTTAGGATGGAACCACATTTTGGGCTTCTCCAATGATTTTTCTCAAGTTTTTTGTTCGGTCCAACTAAACATCATATTCTCATGCTTGTGACATTATAACTAACCCTTTCCACAGCAACCAATTGTGATGTGATGTGCAGAGCACAACAATGTCATATGAATATAAACAAAGCAGATACAATTTGATGAGACCAGCTAAACATATCTTAAAGAGCTACAGCAGAATCAAAAATACCAGACAGGAAAATGTTACAAATTTTAGGAAGTAGTCCATTGTAATTTTTTATTTCTGAAGTAATTTTATTTTTCAGTTTTCTCATTAGAAAGTTTTCTGTGTGAGAGTATTATGCTGGATGTGTGGAATAGCATTCTGCCTGGCAGCTGACATATCTACTTCAATTCCCTCCACTACATCATCAGCACTGTGACATCACAGCTACTCTGGAAGAGCCACTCAGTAGCTGCCAGGTCAATCACCTGTCACCTTAAGGAGAATCAGTAGCTGCCAAGTCAATCACCTGTTATCTTAGTGTGCCTTTCCTGGTTAAACAATTTCCACTGTCTCTATGTACCAGCAATAGCAAGTCTTTGGGCAGGATCAAGGCTTTAATTTGGACAATGTTTCTGAGATGGTAAAAGCCACTCTGGACTACAGTCCATACCTGAGCCTCAAATGTCAGCTTTTCATCCAGAGTGACCCACAGATTCTTCACCTTAGCAGAGATCATCAAACTAGAGGAGCCAAGTACTAGGCCACCCCCCCCCCCTGTTTCCTTAGTGACCACTGCACCCCAGTGGTGAACAGGCTCAATCACCAGTACATCCATCTTATCTGGGTTAAGTCTGAGCCAGCTTGATGACATCCAATCCTGAATCTCAGCTAGGCACAAACTTAGTACCTTGACCGCTTCAGGTGTCCTAGGTGCAAAAAACAGGTACAACTAGATGTTATCGGCATAGCAATGAAAACCCAGATTGTAGCATCTAATGATCCCTTCTAGGGGCAGCATGTATACCATGAACAGCATGACAGAGAGGATCGAAGCCTGAGGCACACCACTGAGCAGGGGCTCTGGCAATATGAACACTGATGCAACCTATGAACTGTATAAACAAAAAAATGTTTGACTATCTACAGAACCAGAAATATCCAGTTGTAAATGTACACCATTGCAATGACTGTAATGTGTAACTCTTTGTATCATTGTTTCTCCTGTATTGCCCTTTCCTGTCCAGGCATGGCTGAAATGTGTTATGACATGCAACCCATTTCTTGGTTAAACAACTAAAAGTAAAAATCAAACAGGCAGTGATCCTGATATTAAGTTAAAGCAGCAGTATTTGTTAGTGACCACATATTTTTTCAGCAATAATGTTTGTCTGACAAAAATATCAAGCTATCCACGTTTTCTGTTTGTTTTCTTGCATTCCTAAATCATGACACATAATTTTGAAAATGTTAACATTTTTAAAAGTTCCCACTCCCGTGTCATGCCCGCCATGAAAAAATAAATATCTTGGTACAGTGTTGTGCTGTTTACCAATCAGAAACATGTGGTTACACCATCCTAAGAGGTATCCTCAGCAGAAGAGATTTTTAAAAACTGCAAGTTGTTGCCATCTTTAATGATGAGAGTCATTAATCACATCATTAGCTATAAAAGCTGCTTTAACAATATCGGAGAAAAGTAAAAATGAACCGAGCAGGCGTCTAAGGATGCCAGAAATACCTTTTTGCCAAAAACTATATGAGGACATTTTTTGCTGACTAACGTATGCTGCTGCTTTAATATGCATAGTTATAATGAAGGAATGGAAGCTACTGGGCTCAAGTATTCTTGACTCCTATGAAAACTTCAGACACTCATATGACATAACTGCAAGAAATATCTGGAAAAACTTGCAAGTCTGAAGTACACTCTGACCCTCTCCTAACCACGTAAACCCTAGGGGATAGGGAGACAGGAATGATGCTACAGGGAGGGTATAACTGACCAACAGAAAGGGTGCATAATGTTTACCACTTCAGAGACTGTGTACCCTTAACACAAAAAAAAGTTAAACAGGCATGGGAAGTAGAAATAGGCACACCTAATTCAGATGATACTTGGGACAGCTGTTGGCTACTAACAAGCACTTTATTGAGATAGTAGGGGCACATTATTCCAAGATAAGAGACTGCATCACTGGTATCATATTCCATAGATGCTCCAATGGAGGGAGAGTTACTGATGGCCACAAAGCAGGAAAGAGACCTTGAGGTTATCATATTTGATTACCCAAGGCATGGAGAAAAATAAGGTAGTAGGTAGGCCAGCAGATCCTGGCTATGGAGTTGAAGCACCAACACAAGGAGAGAAATGGTGTTACCATTGTATTGATCATTGGTTAGACTTCACCTGGAGTACTGTGTCCAGTTCTAGAGACCACATCTCAGGAAGGATATTGACAGGGTTGATGCTGTCCAGAGGAGGGTAACTAAAATGGTGCAAGTGCTGCATCATAAGCCCTATGAGGAAAGACTAAAGGATCTCAATATGTACACCCTGGAAGAGAGGAGGGGGGAGACATGATAGAGACCTATCAGTACTCATGGGGGCGAACAAGGTAGGGGGAGTATTTTTCAGAAGAGAAGGTGCACCAAGATAAAAGGGCATGCAATGAAGCTGAAAGGGGGGAATTTAGGAGGGCTGCAAGATAATACTTCATCACTAAAAGAGTTGTGGATGCCTGGAACAGACTTCCAGGAGAGGTGGTAGGAGCAAAAACAGTGGTGGGCTTCAACCATGCATGGGATAGGCACAAAAGAATCTTAGTGGGAAGTGAGGGGGGGGGCATAGATAGAAATCAGGTAAGGTCAACCTTGACAGTATAAGGAGGGACAAACTGGGCAGACTGGGTGGGTCAAGTGGTCCTTATCTCTGGCAAATTCTATGTTTCTATTCCTTAGGGGTGCTGCATAATAATACCTGTTTGCACTAAGGTTCTCCTGGTAGCTCTCTGGATTTTCCCACAAATGTCCAGCTTCTGGTCAGAGATCATGTTGCCTGAAGAGAAGCACCTGGAGGGTAACATTCCCTTCAGTGGTTCATTGTACATACTGTGGGACATGTCCAGTATTTGATGAGTACTGGGAAGTATCCTAAATGGAGGATGGAGGTAAGGAGGATCTTGCTCTTATAGTGGAGATCCACCACAATTCCTTATGTGGACATCTGGAGAAAAGTAATGGGGACCTTGGCTGGTTATAAAAGATTAAGCCACCTCACTGTAAATAAACTTGATACTATTCTATAGGAGGAGCATATATCGCCTCCTCCATGCCCGCTTCTAGTTATTGAAACATAGGGGATCTCTCTTCCTGAGCTGCCCAAAGCACTCCCAGTTACCTTGTCATGGCAAATGGTACATGGGTTTAATTAGATCACTCCTACTACATGAGCAGTTTTTAAGGTATAGCAGAGAGTGTTTACTTAACTGTGCATAATCTGGTGTATAGTACTAGATGCTGAAGGGGTGCTAGCACTGTTACATTTATTTACATGTCATGGTTTTGTGTTTTGTAAGCAATTGGCTCTGTGTTATTTGAAACCTATTCAATATGTATATTTTTGTATGTAAAATTTCATAAAAAAAGTTTACAAAAAAGGAAAAAAGTGAAATCTACTGTACATACAGCACAGTAACTATATGAAATACAAGCATTTTTCAAAGTTTCTCTAAGACATTAAGGGCTTGTGCTAGATAGACTGTGCCCACGAGAGCTGATCCCTGATCAGTTTACTAGCAGAACTGCTCCAGGATCAGTTTACCATTAGAACTGTGCCAGGATCAGTTTACCAGACAAACTGATCCAGGGTCCATTTACCAGCAAAACTGCTCCAGGATCAGGTCACCACCAGCCAAACTGATCTGGATTTAGTTTGCTGTGATGATACTTTACTTCAAGAGCTATGCTTTTTTTCACTTAAAATCCTATTAGTTTACAGTGGCAGCCAGTGAAAACTGCACTGTATCTACAGTAGATACAGTATATCACTATGAAATCCCTATTCACTTTAACTGGATTTCCTGTAATATATATATATATATATATATATATATATATATATATACTTATACATAGTGTAACGCCATGCCACCATGGATCATCTCTCTGGTGAATCTGAGGGAAATTAGACTTTCAAAATGTTTATAAGTTTGCTGGGACTCAAACCCAGATCTCACTCACAGTCCAGTGCTCTAAGTCAAACCACTATGCTATTCTGCCTGCTGTTCTGCAAGCCTGTACTTAGACACATCTCTGACACAAACTGATTTCAGAATGGCTGTCTGATAAACGAATCCTGATCAGTTTGACTGGGAAATGGAACCTGCATCAATTCTTATAGGCACAGTCTACCTGCATGGCGGGGCTCTTTGAGACTGCTTTTTGCAATTAGTTGCACTGTGAACAATCAGCTGAGAGAGTTAGCCCTAAGAACATCAATATTTTGAAGGCATATCCTTTCATAGCCTTTGCATAATGATATTATAGATCATAGACCGTATTTGAATTCAGAATGTGGTGTCTGAATTTGTTGAGCTGAATGAGTCATCGAGGATAATCTCTGGAAAATCCCTGTCTTTTTCTGTGCTTGCTGAATTTTCAGCTCTGTTTACCACAATACAGGGAGGACACTAACTGTGGTCAGAGTTCTCCATCTGTTAATGCCAGCTAACATCATACAGAGATTTCATGAGTTATAGATTGCATCCAGGGCACACAGAAAACATAGCCTGTGTAAAATCAGCTGAGGTCTTCTCTATAAAGATATTTTGTTGTTATGATCTCTGGGTCAAAAAGTTCTTGGCACTGTTGTTTCCTGAGATGCTTGTTAGACTAATCAGGCCAGTAGTCATTTTTTATTGTTCGTGTCTGCATTTGTTGGAGCCATTTGTTGACGCTTTCACAGACCTGCAGGAACGGAACTTCATGAAAAGCCAGTATTATCTCACTGGGAGAAGATTCCAGTTTTGCATCAGAAACAGCAACTGGCCATAATCAAGTTTTTATATTGGTGGACAAATGACACTGCTGAAATGTCTAGGCATGAAATGGACATGAATGTGTATGGGGGTGGGGGGAGTAATACTCTTTAAGATAAACACTTCAACAAGGAGTAATAAAAATATGGATGGGGGGAATTTTACACTAGTAAATGCTGACTGTTTACTACCACCACTGCAGTAACTAAGCAGCAAGTAAGATGAAAACTTGTAGAATTACTCTGAAGATAGCACAGCTCAGCATTTGGAATATCTCTAAAGGCGTAGTGGAACATAATTTAGTTTTAGAAAGGCTAGACACAAAATTCATAGCTGCAAAAATAGTGGGGTGTGGGGTTGGAGTGTGGACTGGTCTACCAAACTTACGTTGCCCAACTTATTAAAACATCCCTTGGCCTTTCCATGGTTCAGTCCTCTTGTTTGAAACCAGCAGCTTAGGTTAGGCCCTTGCAGCTACCACCACTGTCCTCTGGAACACATTAACTGCTGGGAGCCATTTGGTGCCCTTATTAACCATATCTAACTGTAACAAAACGTTACAGTTGGATTGGGATTGGGGAGGGGCAGTGGACTTAGCTTACATGGACTTCAGCAAGGCTTCTGACACTGTTTCATGTAGGAGACTGGTAAGCAAGTTGGAGGGCTTAGGGATGGGTAATAAGGTAATAACCTGGGTAAATAAATGGTTAGTGGACAGGCCACAGAGGGTAGTGGTAAACAGAGTGCTCTGAGGAAAGGAGGGTGATGAGTGGGGTACCTCAGGGATCAGTACTAGATCTGGTCCTCTTTAATATCTTCATCAGTGACATAGCAGCGGAACTGGAAGGAGAGGTCTGTCTCTTTGTTGATGACACCAAGATCTGCAACAAAGTGGACATTCTGGGGGAAGGAAAGGATGGGTAGGGATCTGAAAAGACCAGAGGAGTGGTCAAGGGTATGTCAGCTGGGTTTCAATGCAAAAAAGTGCAAAATAATCGACTTGGGCCATAATAACTTGGGAGTGGAGTACAAAATGAGTGGAATGATACTGACAAAGACAAAGAAGGAAAGAAAATAGGGGCAATCATATAGGATGACCTAAAGGTAGTCAGGCAGTGTGACAAGGCAGTTGGTAGAGCAAGTTGGCTGCTGGGCTGCGTAGTAAGGGTATCATCACCAGTAGGAACAGTGAGGTGGTACTGCCCCTGTATAGATTGCTGGTGAGACCGCACCTGGAATACTGTGTCCGGTTCTGGAGACTACACCTCAGGAAGGACATAGACAGAATGGAGGCAGTCCAGCAGAGGGTTACCAAAATGGTGCAGGGTTTGCATCAAAAGCCCTATGAGGAGAGGCTAAGGGAGCTCAACATGTACACCCTGGAAGAAAGGATGAATATGACAGAGACCTTTAAATACCTAACAGGGGGTTAATAAGGTACAGGAGCGGAGTATTTTTGAGAAAAAAGGTGCTCTAGAACAAGGGGCATGCTATGAAGCTGAAAGGGGCTAATTTCCAGAGGGATGTGAGGAGTACTTCTTTACAGAAAGGGTAGTGGGTCCCTGAAACAGTCTTCCAGTGGTGATAGTGGGGGCGAAAACAGTGAACGGATTCAAAAATGCCTGGGGCAGTCACCAGGGGTAAAGAAGAGAGGGGAAACAGCAGGGGAGAGGAAGGGATGGGGAAGAGATGGTACCATAGAACTAATGAGGTCTGCAGCAATATAAAATATAAAAAAAAGATAAAATGGGCATAGTAGGTGGGCCCGCCAGCCCTTATCTGCCTCCACATTCTATGTTTTTATGTTCATCTGGGCTTTTGATACAGTATACAATAAACCAATGAATAACTGTCAGTTAGCTTTGTTGAACAGTGACTAAACCTTTAGGACTATTTTACTGTTGTTTATTATGACTGTGTGCTATATTAAAGCATTTTATATAATGAAATGTCCTGAGAAAGAACAATGGAGGTGGATTATATAAATTGAAATAAATTTAGGTATGTGTGTTCACCTCTCTAAAGATCTATTGTATGGAAAGACCAATGACATCAGATCAGCACTAGGCTGAGCTACATGCCAGGAGATCATGCAGCTTGGCCACAGAGGCACTGCTGGAGGTGTAATGAATCAGATTGTACAAGTCAGTCTCCTTCTAGCTAAGCTAATGAAGCTGGTCTCATTTATTTATTTATTTAGCAGTTTCACCAGGCAGGCATACTGAGCAGGGTACCGCTCAATTCCAGATGTGCCCCGGGATGGGGAGGAGTGGGGAAAAAATACAGTAGAAATACAAATAGAAATACAATCGAATATACAGTTAGGCAACAGCAGAAAATACAATGGAGTAAATGTACAGTATGTATGGATTAGATGTGCTCTAAAGAAAAAAGGCAATGATGCACATGTATCAATGAACTCAGTGCTACAGTTGTGCTGGACCACTAGCTACCAACTGAGGGGGCCTATAATGCATAGCAGTATCCGCAGTGCTAGGCTGTGGAACAGAGTACACTGTGGTACGGCATAGGTAGGGGTCTGTGAAAATGCAAGTGTGGAGCAGAGCAGCTCAGTAAACTGGGCAGAAGTTGGTGATTGGCACAATTCTAGGCCCTCTGCCTTGCAAGTTGCAAGAGCATGTAGTGGTGAAGTGCGTCTTGAGGAGAAAGTTGAGCATTTGTGTGCTGGTGGTATGCCTAATGTCTACCAGCAAGGAGTTCCATAATTTTGGCATGCAGTATTTAAAGGCAGCCTGGCCAGTAGCGGTGGGCATGTGAGGGACGAGGAGAAGCCAGGAGTCCATGTTCCTGAGCGAATAAGCAGACAGGGGAAGAGCTGCTAGGGTGGCTGCAAGGTAAGAGGGGAGGGACTATACCCTGAATTTAGCTGTGGTCCTGGCACAGTGGATCATTCTCCGATCCTGGAGAGAAGGGAGGTCTAAGGACCAATATAGGTCACAGTGATGGGTTGTGGGGGGGCATGCCAGAGTGAAACGACAGAATGAGTGGAAGAGAGGATCAAGTCTGGTGAGGGAGGACTTGGGAGCTGCACAATAGACTACGTCCCTGTAGTCCAGTATAGGGAGAATAATTTTTTGTATGATTGCCGTGCACGTTGGCAGGGGGATGCAACTTCTGTTGCAGTATAAAGCACCCAGCATGGGGTACCGTTTCTTGTGGATTGCATCAATATGCGCAGAAAAGTCAAGGTGCTGATCTAGCCAGACCCCAAAGTAACGGAATGATGTACACGCCTCCAGGGGGAGACATCAAGGGTGTGGAAGATAGGGGTGATGTGAAGTCAGGAGAGTTTTGCCCTCCTGCCGAATGTGAGAAAGACAGTTTTTTTAGGATTTAGAAAGTGCTGATGAGAACAGAACCAGAGTTGGACATTGAGGAAGTCTTGCTGGAGTCTGGTTGATACTTCAGAGGAGGATCGACCGGAGGTATACAGTACTGTATCGTCTGCATACATGTGAATGGAAGTATAAGGGCAGGCCGAAGGCAGATCATTTAGGAAGATGGAAAACAACTATACTTCATGCAGTAGATACTGCTCTATAATACAATGCCATATAATTTGTTGTTGCACAGAGCTTTTCCTATAAACTGTTAAAAAACTGCTTCACAACAGATTTATTTATTTCAAAAGTTTCATCAGGAAAGACATACTGAGCTGCTTACAGCTTGTTTCCAGATGCATTCTGGGGAAAGGGGAAATGGAAAGTCATACAGCGCAAATACAGTGTAACAGAAGCATAATCAAAAAACTGAAGACAAACCATATAAAATATCTGTACAGTAGATACCGTCCCATTGGTCCAGCATTTGCACTACTGTTTGCAATGCTGGTAACCCGAGTTCGGGTATGCGTCTGTGTTTTCAGGGGCTTTCCGTGGAAGGGGGGGGATTGAACATCCCAGAGGACACTGCCCTCCTCAGGGGAAGGAGGGAAGCATTCTGCGCTGCTATACTGCCACCTGGGTGACCATAGGTAGCAGTGCAGTGGTAGTGATATTGGAAGGGGATGTCATTGGCCAGGGACCCATGCTGTGTGTGCTCAGCATGCTCGTGCACACTGGTCCCCCAGGTATGCCAACGTCATTAGGGGGATCTGAGAGAAACAAAGAAAACGGCCACGGCTGCAGCTCAGAAGGTCCGGCGCACCTAGGCTGGCTCTACCTCCTGAACCCACTGCCCAACCCGTGACTCAAACAAGGGTATAGCCCACACTCACATGGGGGAAAACCAAGGCTCCATGGGGGAATTAAGGAGACTGAGGTAACGTGAGGTCTGGCTGGTTGAGGAGGGTATCTGTGGAAGCTGTGCTGGTGTGCAAGGTACATAAATAAAGAGTTAAAACAAGGTAAGTTCTGCTAATGACTTTGTAATGTGTTTTGAACTTTTGCTCATAACTTAATCATTTCTTAATATTTTTATCCCATATTTTCATCATGGCATATTTTAACCCTCTCTCATGAACCAGGTAGGTAACATTTTTCAACCCCCCTCCCCATGGGTTTTCACTGTTGCTCTGTGAAATCATTGTCTTGGGTAGGATTTAAGCTCAGTTGGTCAGAGCTGGCCATAAGTACCAGCAACTCATTACAGTCATTGTGCATCTCCTGTTTGTAAGTGTGTGTGGATGGGGGTTGGGTTCAAGCAAGAGTTATTGCAAGCCATCCATTTCTGAACCGTCATTTCATTATTTTTATAAGTTACTTATTTCAAGCACACATATAGTGCATAATATTGTTAGGCATAAACTGTTGATGAGACATCAGGATGCCATGAAGCACACCCAAGGATCATAGTGAAGCTAAATAAACAACTATCATGGCCATTTGCAGTAATCTTTCATAAATCATTCTGAACAGGTGTTATGCAGGGGGACTGAAAAGTGCTAGGTGTGGTCCCCATCCTAAAGCTGACACATTGGCACAACAGTAGAGCTACCACTTGCGATGCTGGTGACCTGCATTTGGAAATGAGCCTGAGTCATTGGGGACCAGCGTGGGGGGTGGGTGGGAGGAGAAGACTTGAGTAACCCAGAGAAAGCTCTCCTTCTCTGGGTAGGGAGGGAGGGTTCTATTCTCTTCTGAGAGATTGCCACCTGGGTGACCACAAGTGGCAGTGCGGCTGGAGAAGTACTGGAAGGGAAGGATGTCACTTATATCAGGGAGTCACCATGCATCACATGTGCATGGTCGCTTGACGTCCTTGCTGCAGTGTTCTGCGAGGATGTGGCAGCAAACAGAAAAAGGCCCTATTGCCTGAATATGAAAGATGCTGGCATAACTGGTCTAGTTCTGCCTTACAAGCTTGACTTTTTTATTAATTCTTTGTTAAGCAGGTAAGGCTCACTAGGCACAAGTACCTGTTTTCAGGGGTGACCTGGGAGCTTTGCGGTGATTAAGTGACTTACTCAGAGTCAAACAGTATGCAACTGGAGGTGGGAATCAAGCCCAGGTCTGCTAGATGTACCAAGCTTATTCACAGCTCATTACTCAGACCTCTAGGCTATACTGTAAGCAGCTCTTGATGAAAGATATGCAGTTTGGAGGCATTCCCCTTCCACTCGATCCCCACCCTGGGGGTATATCTCAGCAGTGTGGAGAATGGCACCTGGTACACAGGTAGGAGACCAGTCAGGGTGTTACCTTTGGGACACTGGATAGTAGAGACAGAAAGAGGCTCATAAAACATATGTAAATATAAAGATTGTGGTCCCCATCTTCATGGACCCAGGCAACTACAAAATGATCAGCCTAACATTAGTGTTGGGCAAGATTCTGGAATCTACATTGAAGGATGGAAAATGAAACCACTTGGTTGAGGAAAAGTTTCTCATCCCCTCTCAGCAGGGCTTCATGAGGGTCAGATTGTGCCAAACCAAACTGATCACATTCAAGGGGGGTAACAAGGGAAGTGGACAGGGCAAGGTGCCAGGACATAAATCTTGTCCACCTGGACTTCAGCAGGGGCTTTCAAATTTTGGGCAAAATGCACTAGTCCAGTATACATCAGGAATACACATGGTGGGCTACTATCTGGCTTGGGGGTAAGAAGTAAAAATTATATTTGACAAACATTACCCCACATGGGCAGAGTTACTCAGCGCTATCAGAGATCAGTACTGGGGCCACTGCTGTTTGACTTTTTCATCACTGATCAGCAAGCTGGGGTCCCCAGTAGGCTACTTATGTTCTCTGAGGGCATTACATTAGCCAGAGTGGTTGACTCCCTTGAGGAGGGGACAGACTTTAAGAGGACCTGAAAATGCAGGCCGAGTGGACTCCTGGAGCTTCAGATTCTAGGCAACCAATTGTAAGGTACTACACTTGTGAGGAAAAAGAGTTAGGACATATAAACTAGGCTCTCCTTGCTATAGTGAAGGGTGGAGGGACTGGGGACATAACATACATGTGGCTAATGCATGACAAGCAGTGCACACTTCTGTCAAGAGGTCTGGAGAAATGCTGGGGTACATCAAAAGGTGGGTGACAAGCAGAGCAGGGGATATAATCTTGACTCCTTACAAGCCACACTGTTGAATTTGCCCAGGGGCCCCAGGGCCCAGGTCTATACAAGTTTAGTTATATAAAATTGTTGATAACCACCTGTATATATACAGTTGACCATGGCTAGCTAGTCAAAGGCTGCAAGTGGCTAAGTAAATGAATGATACCACCATGTCAGTTAATATGCATGTATGTATAAGACTTTAAAAGGTTAATGGTTAAAACTCTGTAAATGTAGAAAATAAAATAATTCAAAAAGCACAAAGCCAAGGTCTAACTTGGAATTACCCTGTTCAGCAGGAAAACACTGTGTACCAAAATATGCCTTTTTGAAGGTTACGACCAAAATAAGAACACAGTTGCTGGTAACTGCGGCTGGCCTTGACTACTGAAGTTCCTCATCTTGTGATTACTAGTGTTTAAAAATATGTGTTACAAGGAATTGACATAAAACATAATGAGATATGTAATTTGGCCACTGTCTGGTTTCTATCTGTAAGCCAGTTATTTAAAAAAAAAAAAACAGCCACATCCCCTCGCATGTTTTCTGTATCCTAAAGCCAGTATTTTTGATAAATATAAAATCCCATGATCACTTGTTTTTCCATTTAAGAATAACCATATGTCTCGGCAAAGTGTCAAAAGTATCTTATGACCAAGGCACCTTATGGCCAGTGTATTTTTGAACCCGAGTCTTATGACTTGTTACATGACATGTTGTCTGGTTTAAATCTACTGAGGTAGTTTTTGGGAGATTCCAGTTATGCATTTTTAATGAAAACAGGTTGGGCATAAATATCAGACCTAACTGTCAGGTCCACTGTCTCTCCGAGAGGAAAGAAGTCGGTGATATCTGACTGGCCATAGTGCTTGGAGACCCAGAGGAAGTTGAGTATAATTTCATTTTCTCTGAAAATCTGTAGCCCTGTAATGCAAATATTATTAGCTGTCTAGATTGTATGTTAGAAACACCCCAATGGGATTGCTCCATTGGCTGTCTTATAACTAAATTGTAAAAGGAACACCCAGGTAGTAGTGGGCTACCTGATGTTTAAAAAAATAATGTTAGTATGTATTCCCTTCTGTAAACTAGGATTACTAATCATGGCAGGATGCATTTTTATTGTTAAGATAGAGTTGTTCTGGTTTCTTTTCATGTATTGGGTAAACGACAGTTAATTGGACCTTATGTCTACAAATTATGCCAGAGTGCATCTCTTTTTGTGTATTGGAACTATTTATCCTGTCAGGGTGTGTTTTCATTGTTACAATTGGATTTTTCTGGTTGATCTTATTAATACTATCATAACAAAGTACAACTAATTTGGCAAAGAAATAGTGTGGTAGCTTTATTGAATTACTGATAATTACCAACCAGGAACCTGTATAATTAAGTCCATTTTACACCATGCCAGGTCCCAACTGAACTACTGTGTGCAGCTCTGAAGCACTCTATAAAAAGGGACATTGACATAGTTGAGAGGGTATAATGCAAGACCATCAAAAGGATCAGGAGCATGGAGTACAAAAACTATGAGGAGAGACTGGACATGTTTACACTGGTAAAAAAGAAGCTTAGAGGGGTATAATCTCACTCTTTCAAATACTGAAGGGTATTGTCAGGATCAAGCACACAGAGATGTTTAATATGGTGTGCTCCAGCAGCATGCAGGGCTACACCATAAATTTAGACTGCAAGGTCCTGAGTGACTGAGGGTCCAGTCTACAAAGATGGCTTAGATATAAGCCAAAGGCATGTATCCAGGCTGTGGTGCTCCATACGTGTGGATGGCCATGCAAGTGGTGGTATCCACAACCCCGAGTCTCATCATTCTGCAATGCTAATGGAGAGTAGCAGAGCCAGGTGTGTCTGGGTTGCAGCTTCTAAAGACAGTGGGCATCCAATCAGATGTTGTGGGCTGATGCTTGAGTGGATCCCCTGTTCTGGATATTTTTTAAAATATTTTCTAAAGTCACCCAGCCCTCCATGCCAGTTTGAAGGGATGGGACAACAGGTACAGGAGCAGGACAGGCTCCAGGAAGGTCTGTAGAGGACAAGGGGAGACTTGGGTGGAAGGTGTCCAGCTGTCACTACCAGGTTCTCCCTCATCTAACGGTACCACCCTCTGCATCCTCTCCCCAATGTGCATATTGCCAGAATTAGAAATTCGAAATGGAGTGGGAACTCCACAGCTTTCTCAAGCCCTCCACACATGCAAAAGGCACTAGCTGATCCAGCTATGTAGCAATGTAGAAACTGACCTCCCTCCAATTAGGCCAGCAAAAAAAGTAACTGTTTAAACCTAATCTGAGTTTAAAAGGTAAGATTTTACATTTGGGGGGCAGTGCTACCCCTTGACAAAATTGCTACCCACTTGTAAAAATTCTGAATCCACCCCGGGTAGAAGGGTTGCAAACAAATGTTTTATGGATCTGGCCTGGAGTCCTGCTATTATTTAATAACTGCACTTGGATGACAGGTGGCAGGATAAGGCTCAACTCTGGAACAGCAGCCTCAGACACATGTCTGACTGCTACCAGAAAGCTGCCAAAGTCATCCCTTGACATGAAAGGTAATTTGTCTAAAACGAAAGCACAACATCAGCTGGATTCAAAACATGTCTAGAAACAAGCTATCCTTAGCATAGTAAGCTCTTCCTGGTGAAACATTGTCTAAACTAGATTTATTTAAAATATTTGACCAGGAAGGTGCGCTGAGCTGGAACAGCTCATTGCCAGCTGTGTTGCAGGGGAAAGGGAAGTAGGATTCCTTGTTACCTGTAGATGCAAGTACAATCAAAACAAGCATGGGCAATGCAAACAAGGAAACTAGGGCTGACTAGAATTTTCAAATTTCAATGGAACAGAATCCTGCAGAATTTTAGAAAATTCAGCCTAAATCTGTGGAATTCCACTGGTAGAGAAATTCCAAAATTTCCAAAGTAAAATGTTTTTAATGTACGTTATAAGCCATAACAGGGTGTGCATTATTGGATTATAATAACTGGGAAGTGTCTTTTCCCATACTGAAATATAGTTATAATTCGCTGGTATAACCAGCTGGTTATAACGGCGAACACGCACCAGGATTTCCTCACTCCACGCATGCGCCAGCCACAGTCTTACTTTCATTGCAATGGACACTTCAGTAGCTGTCACACTCCAACCCATAGAAATCATGTGCTCCAACCCAGAAAGTTCTTAAAATTCTGAATTCAAAACTTTTTAACTGTTTGGAGGAATCACTTAAAAAAAAGCAAACGTGTAAAGAGGCACTTCAGCTGAAAAAGAGTCCCTACCACAGGTTGCACCCTAGCCAGACCATGGCACCACAGATTATGTCTATAATTGCTGTGGTAAAAAAAACACTCTCCAGCAATTAAATAAAAGAAACCATGGGGTACTGTGTAAAACTCACATTTTACACACACCCTCAGTGTTGGATGCTTGTGTAAACCCCTTGAACTTCGCTCTCGGGGTTTATGTAACATCCAACACCTTGGATGTGAGTAAAATTCTCATTACACACACTACCCCATGATTTATTCTATCTTTAATACACATCCCAGGCGTGTAGTAAGATATGAGGCCAAAGGCCAAGAGTCCCCACCTCTGGGAAGTGCATTAAAAGCCTATGATGTATACCCCAGAGGGGCTAATTATTACACTGATAAAATAGCTTTACAAGTAGTCTTTTTGGAGGGGGAGGAAAATGAGATTTGGTACCTGGCCATGTGTTTATAGAGATTTAATACACGATTATGTCACATGCTTCAGCTAATTGTGTTTGTGGACTTTCCAATGCCATTTTATAAAAATTAGCAATTCACAGCTGACACAAACAGTGGATTCCTTTTTTGGAATTTGTGGTAAATTGTTCTGTAGTCTACATAATCCACAGAAAGTTATCCCTCGGTTAACATAGAAATGCTTTTTAGAATTATGAGGAATCCAAAAAGAAATTCCAAAAAGCATTTCGGAAGAAGAATTGCCATTCTGTATGAACTGCCATTCAGCAGAAACCTGCAGTCTACACAGCTCTAAAAAACACAGAATGGATACATTTATGACAAAGTACATAAATTATACAGAAAATTACAGAAAACAAATTCAATCTGGCCATCCCATTGGTGCAATGAAAGTGCTACAGCTCACAGAGGTGGCAAGATGAGTTCAGGAACGAGTCTGGAACATCAGGGCAGCTGCAGGAGGGACGGTTGAGCATCCTGGAGTACACATGTCTTCTCCGGGGAGGGATATCCATATGTTCTGCCATGCTGCTCTCACCTAGATTACCACAGGTGGGGGTGCAGGCTTGAGTGGCAATGGGAGGGTGGGCCCCTCCTTGATTGGGATGTGCAGTACATCTTGCATTCTCAGTGTCCACTCATTCCCTGTCTATGATGCTCCAAGGGAAAGAAGAAAAATGGAAACTACTGCTCAGCCGAGCAGTGTGAGGTGACATTTCCCAGCAGGCCCTGCACTGCCTACTCAGCCACCCGTCACGTCACCTGCGCTAAACTGCTCTCAGAATTGGGACCCCCGAGAGGCTCCACCATGGGGGTAAACTATGGGGCACTGTAGTGTTGGGTAGTAAGCCCCAGAGACAGAGGTAGGCAGGACTAAGAGGATGCTGGTGATGGGACCCATCCAGGCAGACAGGAAGTCTAAAGAACAGAAAAAAAGAAAGAAAGAAAGCCTGTAGCACTAATTTTGTAAGGTATCAAATCAAATCAAATCAAATTAAAATCTTTATTTAACCAGGCGGACACCGTTGAGCAAGCTCATTTTCAAGGTGGACCTGGGACAAACAATAGGTAATACAATATAGGTGAGAACAACATACGATTTCAAGTAGTATTGTGTACAGCAAATTACAATTTAGGTGAGATCAACATACAATGTCAGTTATGTGTACAATAATTAGGGAAAGGCAGTAAAAATGCAAGTAAATGGTACAAAAGATTGTAAAAAAAACAGACAAACATAGGGGTTGAAGGTCACGGGTAAGAGGATATAAAGTGGATATAAAGTGTAGATATGGGGATGGGAGTGAAGGAGAAAGGAGTGGGTACGGCAAAAGAGTGGAGTCAACAACAGAAAGAGACCTAAAGTCATGACAAGGCAGGGGCAAAGGTCAGGGAATAGAGCAAGCAGCTCTGAAGGAAAAGGGATCTAGGTCAGGAGGAGCAGACACAGGATTCCTTGAAATGGAATGTATATAAAGTTTTGAAAGCTGCCAGACTAATGGGGTAATTGATTCTTAGATTCTTTTGAATCTTATTCCATAGAAGGGGCCATGCGTGCCTAATAGAATCCCTGCTAAACCGGGATTTGGCCTTGGACACTTCCAACGAAATATAAGAGGCACTTCTCAGGGCATACTTACTTAAAGAGCAGAGAGGTAAGGAGTCCGAAATGTAATTAGGCAATTCATTTAGGATGCTTTTGTAGATCCAGATCGTAGCATTTCTCTGACGTCTAAAGCTAAGGGATGACCAGCCTACCACCGAGTACAGGGAGCAATGATGGGTGGAATAGGGAAGGCCCATTATAAAACCTTAGAGCTCTATGGTAGAGTGTATCAAGTTTGGAAAGAGCACCTGCAGGACCCTGGCTATAGAGGAAATCAGCGTAATCTAATAAAGAGAGGAAGGTAGTTTGGACTAGCCTCAGTTTTGCATCCCTGGTGAGGAGATTTTTTATCCTATAGAAAAGGCCCAGTCTCATTCTAAGTTTCTTTATCGGCTCTTCTATATGAACAACGAAGGAGAGTCTAGGATCCAGCCAACCCCCCAAATATTTAAATTTTGGTACATACTCCAACTGTTCACCTAGTATTGTAGTAATTGGGGGGAGTAGCCCCATTGCGGACAGATTTGCCAGGTTAGGAAAGGGTGACAAGAAGTGTTTTTTGACTATATTGTAATGAAAAGCAAAAAAAGTAATACTGGCGTTACAGAAAATATATTTAAGAAGGCTAGGCAAGGGTATAGTCATTCTTATCACAGATGTTTTTCTTCCTATTTTGTGTTTCAGTATATCCTCTTGTCCCTGCACTTGCTGCTGACCATCACCAGCTCCCACTAATGAGCCAGCCCCAGGGCCGGGGGGGGGGTACTGTTTAGGGCCACCTCAGTAAGGCATCTGCTCTTCACCTCTGCTTGGAGTGCGGGTCGAAACCGAAACCGGAGATGTTGCCTGAACCTGGGATTCATCATTGCTGCCAGGCCACAGGAAAAGTGACAGTTTTTTTAAATGTAGCTGCACAACAATGTTTTTTGTAGTTTTGATATTAAACAAAAAGAAAAATACACTAGCTGCAATAGCTTTTGCAGTGTCGCTTTGATAAGCAATACTTCCTCAGCAATAAGCTGCCCAGAGCTTTCTCTTCAAGTTCAAGTTCAAGTTTATTGCAGGAAAACTCCATTGAGCAAGCTCATTCACAAGGAGGTCCTGATTACAGGTTTCCAGACAAGTACACGATACATATATGGAATGACATAACAGTAATTAATAAACAGTAAGATTCAATGTAGTACATTATGTTCGGGTCATAAAGTAACTTGATCTAGAAACATCCCTTAATACTTTCAAAACAGTATTTTTGTTTTCTTTAGCTGTTTCATTTACTCAGGATAGTCCTACTAAGATGCATCATCTCATTTTCAGCAGTGCTCTGCCTCAGCCAAGTTACAGATGGGGAATGGAAATACAGGGAGGGTCACTGACTTGCTCAAGTGATTCAATGGTTGTGGAGGGAATGAAACTTCTGATCTGTTTCATGGATCTATGTTCTAGACAGTAGACTACTGTTCTCTCTCTCTCTCTCTCTCTCTCTCTCTCGTTTTCGTTTGTAAAATCCATCTATTTTTTTCCCTTGGGATTAGGGAAGAAGCCATATTCAGATACATGTGACTAAAGCCCTGTTTACACTGCTGACTTCGCAGTGCATCAACCCATGTGCACAGGTTGATGAGCTGCAAAGTCAGCAGTGTAAACACTGTCAGGGGTGCCTTATGTGCCCATCGGATCATTTTTTTGATCTGACTCAGTTGTGGGATCAGTAGTGGAGCGAGCACATTAAATGTTAGTGTGAATGCTTTGCTACACTTGCTCTGCTACAAAGGCATTTTTTTCATTAGCCTCTGGTGAATTCACAGTCCCTCCTTCGAGCGACCTACAGCGCTGTGAGGGCGGGCTGAATGAACGGGAATGCAGCCGGTGCATCGAGAAGGGAGCAGTGCACATGACACAGCACTGCCGCCATGTAAACATGGCTTTAGAGATGCATACAAATTCTGTGATGAAACTTTTTATTAGAGCTGCCTACACTTGTAAGCCTTGTTCTCTGAATGACCCTCAAAACAGGTCTGGGTTCAGATGGAATTAACAGTATCATGGGAATGGTGGTAGTGGAAAATTGTTTCCTGTAAAAACAAGCAATGAAGAAACTGACATACATTGGTGCTTCAGATGCATATATTTAAAGGATTGGTTACATAAAAAGCCTCTGTAGCCTCTCCCCAAATTCATCGACCTTGAACTCTGAGTCACCCTATATAAGCGGCATGTGCTAAGCATCTCCGAAACGTGGCTAAAACCCCATCTCTCTGATGCTGCCTACTATCTCCCAGGATACTCCCTGCTGAGGCATGACAGGCCTGGTAAGAAAAGGGTGGTGGGGTGGCTGTCTACTTCTGTGAGACTCTCTGCTACCCCCGTCCTCCACTCTGACCCTAGCTCACCCAGTGAGTATCTCCTAGTGGAACTGACCATAGGTGCAGCAAAAAAGATGTATGTGGGTTGCTGCTATAACCCCCTCTAGGATGCCCAGCAGGTCTCACCGCCCACCTTGAAGGGATGGGAAGCCTCTCCCCCCCTAGGGACACCATCCTCCTTGGGGGTTTCAACCTGGACTGGCTTAGTGCCCAGGAACCCGATTACTTTAACCAACTCAAGCTCCATAACCTAGTCCAAGTTATCACCATCCCCATCCCAGGCACATCCCTAGTACCCAAAACCATACACTTCTTGATTGGGTAATCACCAGTAGAGAGGACAGGGTGCTTCTGTCGGGTATTCTATCTGATACCATTAGCGATCACTCCCCCACCTACCTGGTCTTGGCCTCTAAGACCAAGCGCCCACCCCTAAACTACTCTCTTTCCATAGTGTCAATCACCCAGACATCCCCTCCCTCCTTCATGATGTTCGAGCGATAAACTGGTCAGCCTTCTACACCCTCTCTGACGTGTCCAAGGCTGAGAGTTTCTTCACAATCACACTCCTCCATCTCCAAAATCAACATTCCCTCCTGACTACTCACCGAGTTAGGGGTGGCTGTATGCTCTGGGTTACCAAAGATCTCCTGGCCATGAAGAGGGAAAGGGATAAGCTATGGTCAGCCTACAAAAGAGCCCCCTCCCCTGCCCAATGGAATGAATATCGGCAGCTACAAAACCTTTGTAAACAGTCAGCCCTTGCCAAAAAGCATGCCTTCTTTCAGGGCAAACAACGGGACAGTCTTGGTAACCCCCATGGCTTCTAGGGTGTGATCAGTTCATTACTCAACCCACGCACTCATAACCCCATTATTCACCTTGACACTCCCTCTGGACATCTGGCTGACCCCATTGCTGTGGCCGAGGCCTTCAATAAAAACTTCACAGACCTGTCTGCCCTCCTTAGCAAGCTGCCACCCCTGGAGACCACTGGTCTCTGTGATCTTCCCCCCACCCATACCCCTCAAACTCTTCCCTCCCCTCTTTCTACTTCCGGACCATCACCCCCAGGGACACTGCCAATCTGCTGAAGAGCTTGCCTAGCCAGGGCAGCCCGGGCAGTGATGGTCTTTTCCCTGCTATGCTTAAACTTGTATCATCTGCCATCTTAAAACCACTAACCTACCTCTTTAACCTGGCATTGACTACTTCCTCAGTGCCCAGCACTTGGAAGCATGCCAGGGTGGTCCCGATTTTTAAGACTGGTGACCCACTATCCCCAGATAACTATCAGCCTATATTCTTGTTCCCCCACCTTAGTAAACTCCTGGAAAGGATTGTCCACCAACAACTGTCTGACTGTATTGACACACACAACCTGCTGTCCAGAAAGCAACATGGCTTCCGTAAACACCACTCTACCACATCTGCCCTCGCCCTGTTTGCCAATCATATTCTTAGGAACATGGACCTTGGAAGGGCAATGGGTGCCGTCTTTGTCGACCTGTCTAAAGCTTTTGACCTAGTCGACCACACCCTGCTGCTCTCCTCCCTCTGCCCCTTGGCTGCTCTACTGAGACCACATGGTGGTTCCAAAGTTACCTTTCAGATAGATCTCAGTTGGTATGTGTAGGACCTTCCACCTCCCCTGCCATCCCAGTTACTACCGGTGTACCCTAGGGCTCCATCCTGGGCCCACTCTTATTCTCCCTGTTTATAAACTCTCTCCCCTCTGACTGTCTCACTTGTGATGCCCTATTTTATGCAGATGACCATGTCCTCTTCACTAGTGACAAGGCTCTTGAGAACATATACAAGGCTTTATCCGCTAACTACTTTGCGGCGCACACCTGGTTCCATTCACATCATCTCATTGTTAACGCTAAAATACTAAATCCATGCTATTTGGATCCAAACCTTTCCTAACTAAGGTCACCAAGGCTGGGTCCACCCTCTCAGTAGTCTCACCGGACAACACTGTACTTGAGTAGGGCATCAGGAGATCAGATAAGGTGAATAAAGAAATTGGAAAAAAAATGTGGCCAGAGTAGAGATATGAGTTAACTAATTAATTGATACTTAAGTCTTGCTAACTTTCTGGTAGCACTCTGTTTAATGAGACAGCAGCTACATATGTACTGTAACTTAATCTACTGCACTCCACTTAAATGCTAACATTTGCACATTGCTTTGACATTTCTACCAGTTCAGGACTAATAGGCTGAGATTGTCAGTCCTTTTGTTTTGTATCCATATCTCGCCCCAGCTAATTTTCTGCACTTTCATTCATCTAATAGTCAGAAAAATGTTATCTGCTCAGAAACATGCATTCAGATAAAAGAGCCTGAGAACTCAAACGCTTCAGATTTAAACCTGTAATATTCAGACTTGCAAAATCAATTTACAGAGATGTCCCAAAATGGAAATCCTGTTTGCCTGTTTATTACAAGTATATTTAAGTTTTTGGAGAAGAATCTACATCATTTTGATGAACTGTAGCTTTCTATAGAACACAAGGCACAAATAGCACATCTTAGTATGGTAATGGACCTGTTGGGCAGGCCCACCATCACGCTCAGAAACCTCATCAGGGAAAGGGACTCTGGGAGGCTTCTGGGGAAAGGAGAAGCATCAGGTTTTGGGCACCTTTGGTGTGTCCTGAGGGCTGCTGAGTTTCTGGAGTGACAGTGGGAGGCACAAACCAGAACAGAATGTGAGCAGGGCCTATAAAGACAAGACTGTGCTGGAGGAGGGAAGATCTGATGAAGATCTCATGGTGGAAAGGTCTGCAGTGTTGGGAGTGCATGCAAGCTGTTCCACCCAGGCCTCAAAAGTGGAGAGCAAGTTGTGAACAGAGCTGCTGACTTCTGGAGAGGTAAGAGAGTGGCAACCACATGCAAACCAGCACATGAGCAGTGTTGAAGATATAGCGTGAAAACAAAGACCAAAGGCTGCTGAACAAAGTCCTGTAGCTGGCACTAAAGCATGGTGCTGGGATGCCTCTGACCTAGGGTTTGGAAGCCAGGGCATGCAAGGGTCAGATTAGGGCCTCAGCAGTCCAGAATGAGTGGAAAGGAGTCAGAAGAGCTTGCAGCCAGTGCCCAAGGTAGACATTTCAGCTGGAAAAGAGGGAGGAAGCCTACCTGCATTGTAGATGCCCTGAGAAAGCAGATATCCAGTGACCTGCTGCATTAGGAGAAGCCATCTGGGCCTGAGAACTATGAGTACATCACAGTGTGGTATTGCTTCAAGGGACAGCACCTGCTGTTCCAATGTGTTTCACACTGGATTACAGATTCCCAATGTTGAGGGGTTTTCTGCCATTTAAGTAATTGCATGGTCTGTGGGGACTGGGAAACTGAGCATGTTGTTTAGTTTAAAGTGCACCAATGCTTGCCAACCCGTGGCAACATCTACAGGCCTGGGGCAATTCTACACCTGTGGTACCCAGGGGACTGAGTTAAGGGAGCTCCTTTGGGTCTGTTTAAAACCTGGTGCCAGGTGGAAAGTGGAAGATCTGGCCTGCCTAAGAGTTGACATTTGCACTACTCTCTTTCTTGTAGGTGGTCAGTTGTTAATAAAGCTGTGTTACTCCATTAAACTTGGGCTGGTTATTATTGACTCTCCATGTGGTAGAGAAATTAGTGGTTTTCTTACTGAGCCCACCAAGAGCTGAAGCCCTAGTGGTTCAGTCAACTGGAGTGTCTCCAGTTCTCACCCCTGAACCACAAGTTCCTGGACTGCATTGGTTTACCAAAGGTGGTGGCAGTGCCTAGACACCACACCTCGCTGCACGCTGGTGACCTGGGTTCAGGAATGGGCCTGGGCCGTTGGGGGTCGGCAGAGGAGGGAGAGGATTGAGCGTCAGGAGGACAGTTCTCCTCTCCCGGGAGGGAGGGGGGGGCCCTGCTCGGCACTTGACTGGCCTCTAGCAGAGGCCTGAGGCATGGCAAGCATGGAGCTGATGCTGGGGGGGGGGTGGCGACATCGGTGGTGGTGATACCTTGGCATCGGGCATGCGCCACTCCCATAATGAACAGGGAAAAGCACTCTCCGAGCTCCAGGTAGACAGAGTACTGAGGCAGACCCCTAATAGCTCCCACCTGCCTGGTCCCAGGGTCTCCCAATGAAAGTTGAATAGTTCAGGGTGTTCTGCCCCACCTCGTCCCTGCCTGGGGGAAGTTCTGTGGCTCCATGAGGGATCAACTGTGGGACCAGATAGGTAGCAGAAGCGGGGGCAATCCTTCATTGGAGCTCCCGAAGAAACGGAGTTCAGAGAGAGTAGGCGGGATAAAAAGTAATTTAAAAAAAAAAGGTGGTGGCAGTACCAGGTCTACAGTCCTAGAACACCTATCCATGGGATTCTTCACAGACTGGTGGCAGCAGCGGGATTCATTGGAATCAAGTTTGAGGGGTAAAAAAGAAACTGTTACTTTGTGATTTTTTTTTTGTGTTGCAACTAAAATTAATCATGTCCCAACCGGGGAGAGCCCCTAGCCTACAGGTATGCCGGGTAGGGGGAGGTGTGAGATGACCTGCATTCATGTCCAGTTCCTTTGACAGAAAGAACCAGGAGTGGACTGATTGGTTGGAACAATTTGAGCTTACAGCTGAGTTGATGAATGGGATGCCACAGCTAAGCAAACATTTATGGGATTTTGTTTCAGGGAAATGCCCATGAAGCGTATTGGGACCTGGAGTTTGACATTAAACAAAATTATACTGCTCCACTGGTGGCCTTGAAACTGTCTCTTGAGCCTGCCAAATGTGCTGATTAAGAAAGAGTAGTCTTTTTCAACAGAAGGACAGAAAAGTAGGAATCTGACTTTAGAATAGCCATGTGGCACCTGGTAGTGAGACCTTTCTAGATGCTGGCTCGGCTGCCCAAGACCTGCTGGCCTGAGATCATTTTATTGCTCACATGGTGAGTGGGGAGCTCCATTTCCCACTACACCTACAGAAACCCTCAGAGCTAGAACAAGCAATCCAGTATGCTACCAAATTAGAGGTTGTGTGAAATTTGGATTTTCCTCAGAGTCTGAGGTTCAGGCCTATGAAGTGTCCCCAGGGACTACTATTCTTAAAGAACTGATTGGAACCATTGTAGAGGTATGAGAGGAAATGGAGGGGGTTTTGCAACTCTGCACACTGAACTTAAAAAATTGAAAGTGAAGCTCGAGATCTCTAAGACTCTGCAGTCAGACATACTGACTGGGCAAAAGAGACCTTTGGGAAAGCCACATCCATTCCTAAGTCAGTGAATTTTCAGAATAGAATGCTGGATGATCAGGTGTGTCGGATGTATGACGGCCTGAATCACCATGAAAAGCAGTGTCCCCAGCAGAGAGGTTCATCTGGACTTGGAGCACTGTCAACTGTAGTTGAGAACCAAATGGCTGACAATGGCAAAGAGATGCCCCTCAGCAAACTGTGATCCATTCCACAGTGCGACTGCACTACTATCTTCTTGTTGAAATAGAAGGTGTCCCCTGCTAGTTTTTGGTCAATTATGGTGCACAGGTGTACATTGTGAATGCCTGGGTATGTGAAGAAGCAACTAAAAGATCCTTACAATGCTCATGAAAGAACAGTTAACACAGTGACTAGAACTGCCCACAAAGTTGTGGGAATGTGGCATGCAGTGATCATCCTAAAGGAGCTGCAATTAGCCTGTGAGTTCTTAATGGCCAAAGAAGCAATCCAAACTGCACTATTTGGAATTGACTGGTTGCGGCAATGCAGAACAACATTGAACTTTGCCTAAGGTGCCGGTACTGTACTGGGGAGGAAATTTCCCTTGACGTCTGACAGTGAAGGGGCAGAAGTCCGCGAGATTGTGGCCAACAGCTATGTCACCTGTCCAACCAAGAAGTGAAGTGCTCATCCCTGGCCAGGTTAGAGAAAGTGAAGCCAAAGACTGAGAAGGGCTTACAGAACCATAGGTATTGCCATAGGTAGCATATCCTATTTTTTCTACCACTGACTAGAGCAATCCCTAGGTCACTTGCTAAATTTTCGGTTAGAATTTTTCCCTCTCTCTTCTCTTAACCCCTCTCTTTTGTCCACCTCATCTGCA
The DNA here is from genome assembly GCA_016271365.2 of Neoceratodus forsteri. Classification (NCBI taxonomy): domain Eukaryota; kingdom Metazoa; phylum Chordata; order Ceratodontiformes; family Ceratodontidae; genus Neoceratodus; species Neoceratodus forsteri. The sequence continues at coordinate 39,123,136 of CM057459.1, forward strand.
GCTTATCCAGTAGGTAGGGAAATGGGCAGACTGGGTGGGCCAAGTGGTCCTTATCTGCCGTCAAATTCTATGTTTCTATGTTTCCATGCCTCTTTTTCCCTTCCAAGCTCTTTCAGAGTATTTCCCACCTTTTTCCATGCATTTGTACATTTTGTTTAGACTTGCTGTTAATACTGCAGCTGCTGTACATATGCCATTTCGTATGTAACTGAAATTCCTGTATATGTTTTTGTCTTTGTATTTTTTGAACCATATGTCTCTACAAAGTGTACATATCCACCACTGTAAAAACCCTAAAACTGGATGATTGTGAAAATGGGCATTTTACCCACATTCCTTTCCAGTATAAAATAAAAATGAAATCAAACCTCAGCAAAAAGAAAGTCACAACTTCCTCATAGCACAGTCAATGAGTCGAGTAAAAGAGGGACACGTTCCAGTGCGGGTTGCCAATGTGATGACAGAGCCCCAGATCATCTACCAAGGGATGGTGATTGACACCTTCCACTCTGGGGTAATGATACTGCCTAAAGACTCGACCACAGTTCAAGGCTTGCAAATCAGACCCCCACAAAAACCCCAAATGCAGAACAAGCGCCAGGCTGGATGGAACAGACCTTATCTCCAAAACTCCAACTCAAGGAGTGAAAACTTAAGCCAGAGCAGATGTGAGTAGCCCAGGCTATGATGTGGGAGTGTGCTGATGTATTCAGTTTGGGGGATTGTGACCTAGGATGTACTGGGCTAACCAAGCACCAGAATGGCACTGGAAATACCTGTCTGATAAGCAAGGACCTCAAAGGATATCAATCCATTATCAGGGGAAGTATGAGGAATAGTTGCAACAGATGAATGACCAGGGAGTTATTCAGCCCTCCACAAGCCCATCGACTGCCCCAGTAGTCCAGATATGGAAGAAGGATGGGGGGGGTGTACAAGGGTGGGTGGACTATCACCACCTGAATAATGGTACTACATAGGATGCACGCCCATTACCATGTATTGATGACACCCTTGATCAGTTGGCAAAGGCTCACTCATTTTCCACCCTGGACTTGGCTAGTGGGTACTGGCAAGTGGAGGTGTGCCTCAAGGACCAGTCAAAGACTGCATTTACAACCAAACAAGAACTGCTTGAGTTTAATGTCATGCTCTTTGGATTGTGTAATGCACCGGGGGACGTTTCAACACCTGATGCAGGTGGCCCTACAAGGGACATCATGCCTGGTATACCTCAATGATGTAATAGTAATTGACAGGACATTTCAAGAGCATCTTTGCAAGTTGAAGGCAGTTCAGAGGAAGCTAGGGGCTGTAAACCTGAAAGTGAAGCTGTCGAAGTGTGAAGTGAAGTATCTGGGAACCTAATCTCAGCAGATGGAGTAAGAACAGACCTAGACAAGGTGGAAGCAGTGTGGTCCTGGATGGTACCTCATTTGGTGACAGAGGTGAGGAATTTTTGTGGCTGGGGTCATACTATAGAAGGTTCACTGGGGAGTTCACCACCATTGCCCAGCCATTGCACAAGCTCACTGAGGAGGGAAAACTATTCACCTGGTAGAATCCTACTAGGAAGCCTTTGTGGAACTGAAACATAAATAATTTCTGCACCCATCCTAGCATATCCTGACCAGCAACTGCCATTTATCCTCAACACTGACACCAGCAAGGTAGGCATTGGAGCAGTGTTGGCCCAGGTGGTAAATAACAAACAGAGAGTGGTCACCTACGCGAGCTAGGCTCTCACCAAGACAGAGCACAAATATGTCATGACAAGGAAAGAGCTGGTAACTGTTGTACCCTATACTCGTGATTTCCACCACTTCCTGCTTAGAAAGACATTCACGCTAAGGATGGACCGTGGCTCACCTGTTCCTCTAGCTACACATTTTCCATGCGCCTGAAGGACAGCTTGCTCATTGGCAGGAACAGTTGACACAGTTTAATTATCAAATCATGCGTCACCTGGGAAAAGCAGCAAAATAATGCAGACAACCTATCCCAGAGACCGACATCAAGTACCACAATGACAGGAGAGGTCCTGATCCTGGAATATGCTGAACCGCTGGTGTCTGCCAACATGGCAGAGGATGCAGAATAGTCAAGTCTGCTGGCTCACCAAAAGCAAGATGCAGTGCTCACCAGATTTATGGTCTGGTTGGAGAAAGAACTTACTGCATTCCATGAAGAGGCTTGACATAACCCCGAATGTTTCAAGTGGCAAGCAGGGTGGCCTTAACCTCCATGTACAACAAGGGCTTTTGGTGCTGAAGGTTGAAGATAAGGAGGGCAGGCCTGATCACAAATGCATAGCAGTCCCCAAGGGGGTGGTTCCATAGGTCCTTAAAGCATTACATGACACCGCCACTGGGGGACACATTGGGGTAGAGAAGCTGCTTGTTTTAATACTTGTTTCATTTCCATTATTGTTCCATCAGTATGGGTCTATTAGTACCCTCAGTAAATTTTGTACCATTTTAGAAATGTGTAATGCAGTTCATGTTCTAGTCAGTCACAGAGTTCTCTAGAACATGGATGCATTGTGCCAACAACTGAAGAGCTGAGCAAGGACATAAACTAAATCGTACAGTTCTAAAATGGTACTTCCTAGCATTCATATGCTTCATAGGATTGTTTCAAGTCCAATGAACAGATCGGCCTTTTATGGCTTGCCTCTACTCAAAAGTTATATCCTGTTAGATTGTTTGTTATACAGTATTTATCAGGTGCATTTTTAAAAGAGACCATGCTGTCTCAACCCACCACTTCAATTGGTAAACTGATCCATATTGTAATCACTCTCTACGTGATTCACGTCCCATGTTTTTTGGTTCTATGTGTTTCTCCTTTAAGTTGAAGGTTGTGGGCTCTTGTGTCATAATCCCTTTAGTTCTAAGCTTAGGACATCCCATAAATCACTGTTATGAAATGCCCTATACAGCAGGCATAAATCCCCTCTTAATCTTCTATATTTGTAATATGAACATTCCTAGAATAGCCAGCCTTTCCCCATAGCCCAATATATTTAATCCTGAGACCATCCTCATCACTTTTCTTTGCACCCCTTCCAAACATTTGATGCCTCTTTTAGTATATGGTGCCCAGGCCTGGCTACTGTAGTCCATATGTGGCCTTACAAGAGATCCATTCAGGAGCATTTTCACACTACTGTCTCTATTTGTAATGTGTCTTCAAGTGCAGCCCAATGTTCTATAACACTTTTTTGCTGTCTCCATACAGAGTTTATCAAATTTAAGGTCTTCTGTTAGCAGTATTCCTGAGTTTTTTATCTGACTGTACTTCCTTACATTCCTGGCCTAAACATATGTATTTCCCCCTCTCGTTGTTGTTCCCCATGTGTATCACTACACACTTTCCCACATTAAACTCCAGCTTGTTATCAGATGCCCACCTTTCCCAGTCCAGATCTTATTTTGCAGATCTGCTGTAGCCACATCCGAACCTACTTCTGAACCCAGCTTGCTGTCATCTGCAAATTTAGTAAGCCAAACACCTTCCTTGCATTTCATAGATGACACAAAGATGTTAAATAAAACTGGCCCCAGAACTGACCATTGAGGTACCCCACTTGTCACCTTTGACCACTCTGAGTAATATCCTTGCAGTGAGACCTTTTGTTTCCTATCTTTCAGCCATGACATTATCTAGCTAACCAATCTTCCACCCAGGCCCATATTTTTCAGCTTGCTAATCAATTCTAAGTGTGGCATAGTGTCAAAAGCCTTACTATAATCAAGGAAAATGATATCCACTGGTATGGCCATATCTACAGTTGTACTCACATTACTAAGGAATTTAAATAAATTTGTCTGACACAATCTCCCCTTTGTGAATCTGTGTTATGTTGTGTCCAAATAGTCATTATCCTTGATACAGTTTTCCAATTCATTCTTCATTATGCTCTCCAGGATCTTCCCCAGCCAGCACAGAAGTGAGACTTACAGGTCTATAGTTCTTGTAGTCTGCCCAGTCTCGTTTTGTAAACAATGGCATAACAATGGCCTCCTGCCAACAATTTACCACTTCCCTGCTGTCCAGCGAGTACTGAAGTATTGCAGTAACTGGACCTGAAAGCACTTCAACAAGTTCCTTAATAATTTGGGGATGTATTCAATCAGGGCCAGGTGATTCAAATGGATTTATATTTTCTAACCTTTCTTTGCTCTGGCTCTTACATACTATTATTCTTGGACTGCTCTCAAAATTCTCTAATCTCTACAGTAATTTTTTTTTTTCTGTGTCTCTGAAAACACTACCATGTGTTTCTCCTTACTGATCTTGTTACCTTTGTCGTCTACGAAAGGACTTACCTGCGACCCTGTATTTATTTTATTATTTATATGGCTGTAAGAAGAATTATAATTATCCTTCACTTTGATAGCCAGTTTTAACTCCTCTTCTCCTTTGGCTTTCCTTATGTCATTTTTGCACATCTTAAAATTAATTTTTTCTATGCTTCCCATGCTTGTTACATATTTATTTCTTTGGCTGCTCTGCAAGCCTTTCTCCTTATCCTCATTCTCTTTTTTAACTTTCTATTTAACCATCCTGGTACTCTACCTTTATTGTTATATTTAATTTTTTTGTGGTACTAATTTAGACACTAAATTAGGTAGCTTAAGTTGTAAGAGATCACACATTTCATTGCAGGTTTTGCCCCTGAACATGCTTTCCCAGTTCCATGATCTAATGTTGTCTTCCATTTGAATAAAATTAGCTTTATCGAATAATTTTATTTTGGTTTGTCCTATGAAAGTTGCTTTATTATTTATTAGCTTAAAAGAGACCATATTGTGGTTACTACCACTTAGGAGTTCCACAGTCCCACAGTTCTTAATTTCTTCATCCAAGTTACTAAAGATCAGGTGCTCAATTCTCGAAGGTGTTTGAATGTCACAAGCCCCTGGTATGCCAAACACACCGCGCATGGTGCTAGCGGCATTCCCTGGATGGCAATCGGGATTCTTGAATCCATGCACCACATGCCCCAAGTTATACCAGCTTTTGCTGGTCTAACTTCAGGGACCTTTTTACAGGGTTTGTGCAAAATATTTGGCATAAGCCTACGTAATAAGGGTAAATTGTCACAAATGCACGTGACCTATGAGAATCGGGCACATGGTGCAGCACTGTGTTTGGGGCAGCACAGAGTTTGACACAGGGCTTGTGAAAGCTGTGCATCAACCTTTGAGAATCGAGCTCCAAGTCTTGGCCTTACTAAAGGTGAAGGATAAGAGCTGGTCCAAATTTAAAGCATCATGCTGATTTGGTGGATTACAGGAACAAGAGAAATGCTGTAAAAAGACCATACATCATGCAAAGAGCTCTTTCTGTAAAACCTGTTGCTCAATGCTGCTGGTAACAGCAAAACATTCTGGAATCACATAAAAGGTATCATGGGGGAGGTAACACACCCAATCTACCAATGATATGGTACTTGACGACATTCAGTGTAACAATCCTATTATTATTGCCAGTGCCTTCAACCACCACTTTTCTGGCCTTACCAAATACACCTGTCCAGACTCATTGCTCCCAGCCTTCAGCCTCTTCTTCCCTAAAGACCACCAAATACCCCCCCCCATTTCTACCTATGTGCAGTCACTAACTTGGGGGTGCATCAGCTACTGGACTCCATCTCTTTCTGCTGCAATGTAGACTCTGATGACCTTGAGCCTAGGTTGCTAAGATTTTCCTCCCCCGACCTTGACTCCCTTCTAGCTAGAATTTATAACCTGTCCGTATGCTCTGAGGTTGTTCCTGATGTCTGGAAGGTTGCTAAGATAGTCCCAGTTTTCAAGAAAGGTGACACCAAATCCATTGCAAATTACTGCCCTATAGCTATCATTTCAGTCTTGAGCAAACTGCTAGAGAAAATTGTTCCTGCCCAAACCATTAAATATTTCCTTGACCACAGCCTCCTCTCTGATGCCCAGCATGGCTTCAGGAAAGACCACAGTACTACCACTGCTCTGCTCAAACTCACAAATGACACCAAAGTTGCCATGGATATTGGACTACTCATGGATGTAGTATTCATTGACCTTACAAAGGCCTTTGATCTAGTTGACCATTCTCTACAGAAGTCCAAAATGTTATCCCTTGGTATCTCCTCTGGTGTCGTTTCCTGGCATGAATAGCTACCTCTTTGATAGAGAACAGTTCGTTAAGTATAACTGTACTGTTTCTGACCACTCTACCATTAAACATTGGGGTTCCACAAGAATCTATCCTGGGTCCCCTTCTTTTCACTATCTTTATAAATGATCTCTTCCTAAATGCCATATCATGTTCCTCTTTGCACTGTGCTGATGTCCTTGTGCTCTACACTTGCTCTAAAAACCTGGTTGACATAAACTCCAACCTTACCTCTGATTTCCACATGATTCACTCCTGGCTCTCCCAAAACAAATTAATACTTAATGCTAACAAGATTTACTCAACGTTATTTGGCTCTGCCGCAAGACTAAGAAAGTATGCTGGGCATCTACTTATCTCCAGTGCTGATGGCTCCGTCCTTGAAAGTGTAAACTGCTTTAAATACCTTGGTATATCCCTTGGCTCCACTCTCTGGACTTTGCCCAGCACATCTCCAATACTTGTAAAGCTCAAGTAGTTTATTGTTGTTTGGTTAAAAATCATTACAACATAAAACAATCCAAAGTACATTTAAAATGCATATGAAAGTCTGCAAGACACTACACGGAAAACAGTTTATACATGTTGAAGCCATATTAAGCCTGCTCCACACATTACTTCTTGAAATACCAGCAATAAAATTACCTAAATTGAACTATTCCATAGTCAAGGAGCTATCCCAAATTCAATTTCTTACAAATATTGATATTTCTTTATGATTTATCAGTTCCAGTTTGACTAAAATCCAGGAGATATTATATTAATTCTATATTGCTAGTTGTACCATTCTTCTAAAATAGGATGCTTATGCACATGACCTGATCACTCAGTACATCCCTTTTTTACAGATCACATCACTGGGTTTCCATATTGCTCTAATTAACCAATTAAATAATTAGGTGATTAAGCATCAGACAAGCTTGTTACCCATTGTTTTTTTTTCTCAATTGTTTAACCAGGAGAGACACACTAAGCTGAAAGCTTGTTCAACGGTGCGACCTGGGAGTACAGGGAAGTTAAGTGACTTGCTCACGGTCATGCAGTATGCAAGTGGGGGCTGTGGGATTCAAACCCAGGTCTCCAGATTTGCAGCTCAGAGCCTTAAACCACTGTGCTATACTACCTCCAAGTACCCATATGTACCCATAAGAGCAGTAAAATCAAAACATAAGTAACACACTATTACGTTGCAAGATCAAATAAAAATTAGCTAAAAGGAAATATAAGAAACAATATTCATTAGCATAGAGTTCTTTGTAAGCTTTGTAGACTGGCACTTTTTACAGTGTCCATAGCAGCTATTACTCATATATATGTAAAAATCAGCAATTCAGCAGCTCAGAAGCATGACAGCAAGTCCTGCTTAAGGCACTGCAGCAGCAAAATAAAGCAGAAAACCTTGCTTAAAGCTTAAACATTATAAACAGCCAAACATAGCTCAGACCTCTCCATGTCTTAGACATGAGTCCTTAAAGATAGTGCACAATCATGACTTCTAAATTAGACGAAGATAAACAGCTCCCTTGATGCTCCAGAGTCCATGTATATGATTAAGCAATAGGAGCTTAATTTTTGCTCAGGAGTCAATGTTTTTTTAAATAAAGTTCCGGGCTCCTTTTATGGCTGCTTTATGCCCAGTATATGTTTATTTATTTATTTAGCTTTTGTTAACCAGGTAAGTACACTAGACAACACAGATGCCTATTTTCAGGTATGACCCAGGAGAGTACAGGAATTAAAAGAACATATGGAGTACAACTTGAAGCAAGTAGGGCAGATACACTGAGATCAGGAAAAAGCATAACATACAGAGAAGATAACTCAAGTTATAACAGTGGAGCAGTAAAATATAAGATCAATTCATAGTCACTATGACAATGTAAGTTCACTAGTCTTCCCATATGCCAATAATTGTATTTAATGTGAATTTTTTTCCAAGTAAACCAAAAGATAGTAGCTCAAACATAGAAACATAGAATCTGATGGCATATAAGGACAAACTTGACCCACCTAGTCTGCACATTTCCCTACCTACTGGATAAGCTGCAGATCCTAGTTAACCAACAGCCTACTTCCTCCTAACCCCCACAAAAATTGCCTTATGTCTGTGTCTGTCCCATGCATTCTTGAATTTCCTCACTGTTTTTGACCCCATGACCTCTTCAGGAAGGCCATTCCATGCGGTCCACCACCATCTCTGTGAAAAAATACTTTCTCACATTGCCCCTGAGCTGTCCTTACTCTGTCTTCAAATTGTGTCCTCTTGTTCTTGCACATCTCTTTTTCTGAAAGATACTACCCTCTTAGACTTTATTGATTCCCTTGAGGTGCTTAAAAGTTTCTATCATGTCCCCTCTCTCCCCTCCTTTCCTCAAGGGTATACATATTATGCTCCTATAGTCTCTCTTCATATGACTTCTGTTGCAGACCCTGCACCATTTTAGTTGCCCTCCTCTGGACTGCCTCCATCCTGTCTATGTCCTTGCAGAGATGGGGTCTCCAGAACTGCATGCAGTACTCCAGATGAGGTCTCACCAACTGTCCGTACAGAGGGAAAACAACTTCCTATTTTCTACTAGTGATGCCTGTCCCTATACATCCCAGTATCCCCCCAGCCATCCTTACTGCCTTCTCACAATGCTTGCTTACCTTTAGGTCATCTGATACGACTACCCCCAGGTCCCTTTCCATTTTTATTGTTGTTAATACCTCCCCATTGTGCACTCTTCTCCTGGATTTTTGTTTATCAGGTTCCTTACTTTGCACTTCTTTGCACTGAATATAAGCTGCCATACTTTTGACGTGTTAGAATCCCATCATTTGGCATTAAGGTGGAACAGACCAACCTAAGGTAAAACAGCGTTTTGCTTTAAGGGAGAGAAAAAAGAAAAATGCTCCAAATTACGAGTCACTAAAAATTGGCATCTCTATAAAGCAGTAAAATGAAAGGCAAAATAACTCGTTTTTAAGATATATGTCTGGCTACAGACCTTATGAAACAGAGTTCGAGAGTTCAAGACCCAGAGTTTGCATCTTCAGATAACAACTTCAGGTTCCCGTCTCAGTGGGAGACAGTTCAGCCTCAAATGAAAAAAAGTAAACACAGTACCCCGTAGGGCCAGTGCCCTTTATCAAAGCACCAGTAAGCAAAAATGTTGAATGTCACAAGGCCTTCTTAGACAAATCATTTCATGCCAGACTTATGAGGCAAACTTGTATTTTTTTGACCACTGAACGCTGAGCGGAGACCTGGGTTCAATTACCCTCCTGTGCAATGCTCTCCCCACAGGCACCCGCATTCTCCAAATCCTACTACCAATACTGGGATGTTATGAACTTCAGGCATCTGGGAAATAAACACAGATACATTGCTCTCCTGAGTGTAATAAATTCTATATTATTTGATAATGGAGCCGCAGCCCTTAGGTAAAGATGGCATACCTTTTATTGATGCAATATAGGCATTTCAGCAGTTATAGTGCAACATCTCTGTTGACCATATCAGGGTTTTCCTTGGTCTACCTGAGTTCAGGTATTTCTCTGGCACCTAATTCCACCTCCATCTCTGGTTATAAGCCTGTGTCGATACAGGTACCGCACAAATGACGGCTCCCCACAGCTCCAACTCATTGACAAACACTCAGCAGACACAGACACAGAGGGCAAACCTGACAGAACCAAAGAGGGCAATGTCCATTTAAATACATCTCCTTGCTATTGGGTAGTCTTTTAATGAGCTCCACTCACATGGCTCGCAGCTTTCATAAATAAAATCTGTTACCAGCAAAATGCTTGTGGCGCTTGACCAGCAGCACGCTACCATGTGTGTAAAACTAAAATATCCATACGCGTAGTGGCGTTTTAGCTTCAATATAGTAAACCAAATACAATTTAAGTAAATGTTTCATTCACCAATATAAAAGTAAGTGAAAAGCACGGCTGGTATTAGCAAAAAATATAAAAACACTCAGCGAGCACAGAGCTACTGCAAGGAGTGGAGCAGCGTTGCAGCCATTGTGCTGCTCCACCCCCACCCAGGCAACTGATGTCAGCATGACATCATACTTATAAAGCTAGTAACACCAAGCTTGGCCTGGCTTTTAAAACCAGGTATGCCCTCACATGCTCTGCCAGAAATTGCCATAGCTCAGGGCATCCTTCTCCCTACACTCACCTATGGCTCTATTACCTTCTCATGTGCTGCCAAAGCTAGCCTCCTCAAATGGGACACCACCTACAATAACATCTGTCATTTTGCTCTGCCATCAAACCATCTCACCCATCACAGTCAGCTTTACTTGGGTCTAAACTGGTTATCTCCTGAGGCTAGACACTTCTATGCCCTTGGTGTCCTAACTGACAAGATCATTAGAACTGGAGTTCCTCCTCCCTAGCTTTTGTGTCGACTACCCCAGACCTTGACTACCCCCTTCAATCTGGTGAGCAGTCCCAACTAGCTGTTACTAGGTGTATGATTATTATTTGATTTCAGGCCTTCTCCTACTTTGCCCTGAATTTTTTGGAACTCCCTGCCAGTGGCCCTCTGGCTCTCCCCCACCCACGCATGCTTCAAAAAAAAGCTATGCCACCATTTCTCTGTCTCTGATGCCTGTACCTGTTTCTTGCCTCCTTGAGCACCCAGCCTTTGCTACCTGACTAGTGCTTGCTTACAACTGTTAAATCGATGCACTGTCATAACATGCACCATCTGTTTTAAATTGTGCGGTGACACTGCTCTAACTCACGATTTTGCTGCTAGTGTACTGATTTCTTCTTGCTGCAATGATTCCCCAGCTCTGTCTGAATTTTATCAACTGTTCCTGTTATTGTAACTAGTTACCCTTTACATTGTTAATTGTACAGTTTTACTGTATTGATGTTTCACAATCTCTTGTAATTGTACTCTCTTGAGTCGTGCCTGAAAAGAGGCATATCTTTACTAGTGCACCTATCCAGTAATCAAAAAACAAATAAATAAAATAAATAATATGTGCTCCCCAATACCTTCCTGAACATACTGTTCAAGGTTTAGAGCATTAATGCATTCCATAAAATCCTTCTCCAAGGATGTTTCCCCTCTTTATTTGTCCAATCAATCCTGGGCAGGTTGAAATCTCCCATAAGTATTAGTCTGTCTTCAGTATTTAGCTTATTATTATTTCCAGTAATTGTTCATTAAATTCATTTGTTTATGAAGGTGGCCTATATAGCAACCCCAGAAGTAATTTTTGCTGGTACTGAGTGTTGTTTTGACCCAAATGTTTTCAATAAGGGGATAATCCTCCATTGTAGCTTTTTTCTGTTACAACATCATTCTTTTGTTGTTAAACTTTTTATTCAAATTTTACAGTGAAATATACAGTGCAATTCACAAATAGTCAGATAATAGCCTTCAAAGATATAAGTATAATAAAAGGTCGTGTAAGCAGTGCACAGTGTCATTCTTGAGATATACTGCTACCACCCCTCCCCCTTTTTTACTGTTCTGATCATTGGTAAACGACGTGTACCCTTGTATATTGTTGTTCCAGATATTGTCTTCCCCTCTGCAAGTCTCTGTGACCCCAGAGATGTGTATACCTCCTTTATATAGTATGTATTTTTACTCCTCTTTTATCTTTGCAAGATTTCTAGCATGGGTTAATAAAAATGTCTATTAATTTCCCACAAGGTTGTTTAAATCCCTTGGTCCACTTTTGGGGTTTATTTTGCTGATTTTATGTTTCGGCAATAGCTGATGTGTGTGTGTTTTATTTGCTCCTTCCCCAATCCCCCTTGCCTTTAGCTTAAACAGGCTGCTATGCTTTGAGTAATTCTCTCTCTCAACACTACAGAGCCATAGCGATTCAAATGCAGGCCATCTGAACCACTGTATATAATTTTGCATTTCTTTCAAACCTATACCAGTTTCTCTGAAATGTGAAACTTTCTCTTTCACACTGTTTCCTTAACCACCCATTTATCTGTCTGGTTTCTGGCATTATTTTCCTACCAGCCAGAGGAACAGAAAGTATTTCAGAAAGTATTGTACTACAGCCTTTAATTTTCAATGTTCTGCCCACCTCTTCGAAGTCCCTCTCTGTATGTCTGTCATTTTGCTCCTGCCCACATCATTTGTCCCTGTATGCTGTACCACTGCAGGTTTGCTTGTTCTGTTCGGAAGTCCTTCTAGGTTATCTCATATCCGAAATTTTACCACCCGAGAGACAACTTGGCACAGTGTATCCCTTTCGCCCCCTGCAGATGATTTTGCCAGTCAATTTGATGGTAGACTCACCTAAAACCATTATATCACTCTTCCCTTCTGTTCCACTTGTATTTGTTATCTGATTACTACTGTTGTTTTCATGTAAATTTACTTTACTTTCTGTTGTCCCTCATGTTTGGCTAGGAGCCTGTATATCTGGTAAGTCTCTGGTATTCTGCTCCCTTGAGCTGCTATTTTCTGCAACTATGCTCACTGATCTAGCTGGTGTTCCCTGTGCTTCTAACAGATGTTCTTCCCCATTTGAAAGTACTACCTTTAGAAAAATCAGAAACACCCATAAGGATAATTAAAAATCCTGTAGAGCTGGAACAATAACCAAACTGGAACCAGTATTTTTTGGAAAAAAAAAGCTTCAACTGGGAAAATGACTGAAAGTATATCTGCACTCTGACAGAATGAGAGGGAACTTTTTTAGTACAATTCCTAATATATACATTTTATTTGGGCAACAACATGTTCCATGATTTGTTGGTGGTTGTTTTTTTATATCACCCACACCCCAGGTAGTTGAAATAGCCAGTGGGATATTGGGTAGTGCTTATGTCTTGGTTCCTATTTCTATTCCAGGTTTGCAGTTACAAGACAAACAGATTCACAAAAAAAGAACGTTTTACCAATAGTACATGCTATCTGTCTATTGATTATCTATCTGTCCATTTATCTATCTATACTTACTATATATACATACATACCTATATACATATGCGGTAGGTGATGGTCATATTTATCTCAAGGATAGGACCAATCATGGATGGTGATGCTGTGTGGTATGAAGGTCTTATCCTACACATGGGCACAAACAGGATAATTACAGTGCAAGAATTACAGGGGCACCAGCCAGGATGCTGAGGTATACTGCCACAAGGAACAATGTAATTGAATGGCAATTAAGCCCTTTTGTCTTGCAGTATATAAGGAATAATCCACGGTCAGTTGTGCAGCAATACTGTAATAACCAAACAACCTGGGTGGGTTGTGAGGTCCGAGGTGCAACTAAGGGCCTTCAACCACCCAGGAAAAAAAGTTATTACAGCACTGATGCATACCTGGAGTGGATTTTTATATTTATAACATTCATGAAATGGTCAAAAGTATTATAATTTGTAACATGTCATTTACTGGACTGCATCATGGCTGGCTCTGCTGTGTGCATAATTACTGGTTAGTGCAAGTATCAACTGGCCTAACGCCACTTTCAATTGTTGTAATAAGTGGTAGAGAGAGTTTGTGGACCTGCACTTGGGATGCTGTGCCTGGCTGGTAGTGCACATAAACAAGAAAAAGAAATGTAATAACTAGATTCTATCTGTACTACACAGTTGGTTATTACTGCATATGTGTTGATCACAAAGCATCAGCGTTCCAAACAGCACTTTTCTTTGTGGCGCTATACCTCTATTCACTACAGCCACCAGGGCAGAACCCTGCATTACACAGCCCCCTGATCTGTGATCACAGACAGTCTTAGACTTCTGATCACCAGGAAAGTGTGCTGTTTTTTAAAAGTAAATCTCCATTAAGCTGTATAAAACCCTCTTGGTACCAGCATTGATGCAAATTCACAGCATGATTAAAAGGAACTGAGAAAAGATGGAGTTTACCCTTTGTTCAGTAAAACTGAACAGATAAACATTTGTGAACACTTGGGGACCTTTGATTTCATGGACAGGCTATGGGATAATAAACTCAAGAACCATCAACATTTGAAAATGTAACTTCAGTATCAGTTATTTGTGATTGGTATTGTTATAACAGAAACTGAACAAATCATGTGTTTCCTCCTTGCAATAATGGAGCTTTGCAGAGTGAATCTGTTGAGATGCCATGTAAGCCACACGGATGAGCTGTGATAGTGTACAAACAACCCCCCTCCCCAATACGGCAAACTCTCAGTCTTAAAAGCACTTTTCATGTATACTCACATTTCTTTAATTACAAATCACCACTTTCCCTGCTTGCACTACAATGCTTCATTCACAGTCATGTGCCTACCACTTCAATCTGTTCAATTCCTCCTTATAGTCTGTTAACAGTGACAGTTAGTAAAAGATGGAGGATTAACATTTGAATTAAAAGAAAAAATGAGCAATGAACAAACTTACTGAAGCAATCGCTGTGGCAGCATAATCATTATTGTTGTGTGAGCTGGGTTATAATGCAGGCTTCAGGACAGGAACAATTGTTTGTGAACCAGCAATTATTAAAAAATAAATAAAACTAAGGGGTGATGACATTAATTTTTATTTTTACACACCCTCAGGGTGTGATACCATCACATACGAACATACGAAATTGCCAGCAGAAACAGCCTCATGGTCTGTCGAGTCTACAGGAGTGTGCAGCTAGCCCCTCATCACACAGCTGCCCCTCCCACCCCCTTCCCAGTATCCCTTACCCTGTCCCCACCCCTCTTGAAATTGCCCACCACCTTACAGGACACTATCTCATCTGGTAAGGTGTTCCACTTGTCCACCACTCTTTCCATGAAAAAATGTCTCCCCATCCCCTTGAATCTTCCCTCCAATCTCAGTCTATGCTCTCTCATGTCCCTCACCCTTCTCATCTGAAAAATCCCCTCTGTGTTGGTCTTGTTTATCTCCTTCAGATACTTAAAGGTTTCGATCATATCCCCCATCCCTTCTCTCCTCCAGTGAATACATATTCAACTCTCCCAACCTGTCCTCCTAGGACTTGCTTGTCAATCCCTGGATCATCTTTGTAGCTCTTTGCTGTGATTTACACTTGTGGTTTATGTCTTATCGCACATCCAGGGTGTGTAAAAAAAACTCACAATGTACAACATCCCAAACAATATTCTGTATATACTGTTGATATAACTACATTTTAAAAAAATACAACTTCCAAGAAGCTCTTTAATGAAGATTTAACTGCTTCAGCAATGAATATGTTTCCCTGAGAACCATGAGAGACCTCTTGACAACAGAACCCATCATTCCTCCCCCGAAACTCACTCAGTAGCACTGCAGCCTCTCCCCACTTGCAGCAGAAGATCCCTCTCATGGGTCTAGAGAATTTCATGGCCACTGGTCAGGGGACCAAAACTTCCTCCATCCGTAAGTTCTACAGTTCCCTGCCCTGTAATCGCCATGAGGATGGAACTGCCAGGCCACCTCAGGACGGAGTTATGTACACTAATGCACAAAACATAAAGGATCTATTCATGCTTGCAAGACCCCAAACTATTACTAGCATGTGGTTACCTACAAGGCCAGACAGTGTTCACAAATGTGGCTGTTGCAATGGCTGCTGCTATGAAGTCAAATGCAGAGAGAAAACTTGAAGAACTACATAGTTCAGTGACAATCTACCAATTAATTTCATGTATACATATGATAACACATTCTTGGTTTTTGATCTTTTTTGTTCCCCTGTATGTGGGACATATAGTATATATCCTCTCAGGGTTTGAATACAGGAACATGATAGGGACATTGTGAATATGTGCTCCAAATATTTTGAATGGCACATGGAAATAATCTACTGTACTTCATGTCTGCTGGCAATGAGATGATCAAAAAACATCAGCGAAGAGGTGATCGCTTATGGAGATTACTTCAAAAGGAAACACAGTGGATTTTTACATTACAGTCACTGGCACTCAGGGGCTGAATGAGGAAATAAGTTTTGCTCATTTTTATAAGAATGCTTCCTATTGTGTTCCAAACTTCACCATGATGCAGTGAACTCCTGGCTGTGTGTGAATTAATAATGTTTTCTTTTTTCTGATTTTTTTTCCCCTGGAGTGCTTAGTCATTGGACCAAGGCTGGAATTCATGACTTTGTATGTGCAATTGTACACACCCGGCT
Source organism: Neoceratodus forsteri (assembly GCA_016271365.2). Taxonomy (NCBI): domain Eukaryota; kingdom Metazoa; phylum Chordata; order Ceratodontiformes; family Ceratodontidae; genus Neoceratodus; species Neoceratodus forsteri. The sequence goes on from CM057459.1 coordinate 39,139,391, forward strand.
ACTACCTTGTATCAATTTCATTCTGATGCGTCCCACTAACTACATGTGGGCCTGACTCACTTGGGTGTTTTAATAAATGTGCCCATTACAAATTTTGCATAGCAAATCATTGAAAAATGCTTTATCCATTTACTAAATGTAGTCCTCTTTCAGTAGTTGCTACTAAGTAGTTTTGCTAACCTTGTAGCGAGATAATATACATATTTAACCTTGGCTCCCCTTCCTATTTGAATAATATGGTGCTGACCTTAATTTTTTTGTGAGGTATTCTACGGTTTTCTGTTTGACTGCATTTTTGACATTATGGTAGGAATGTGATATCATTTGGTTTGGTGCACAACCTGGTGTTATAATGAGGCTTATTTGCATACAAAATGCAACTACTTATGCCTATAATTGGATAGTTCACTGCATTAATTCTTTTAGTCATGTACCCTCCACCTCCCCAGTCTTTTCTCCATCTAAACAATACCCCTTTTTACAAACTGATTACAAATTACATGTCTTCAGTAATTATGTTGGAGAATAGAGAGATTAATGCATGGAGTGTTTGAATTCTTGTTTGAAACTACCACTAAGGTTCAGTGTAACTTTACAAGTTACTGCATAAAAGGATATATGTGTTGCCCTTATCTCCACTCCCCGATGAAGTGCTATGAGGCATGAAGCACTATAGTGTTGAGCAGAGGTCTACTCCTCTTCAAATAAAAGGTCTGTTGACTACTTCATGGCTTTTCAAGAGTGCTCAACTGATTTTTATGTTGTCTAACTACAGCTTGTCCCTCCTGCAGCAGAGGACTGCTCTCATAGGGCCAGTGAAATTCATAGCCAGAGATCAAGTGAGGCACAGGCCTTCACGAGTCCTACAATTCTCTTCCCTGTGATCTCCTCCCATCAAGTAGGCTCTGTTACAATGGCTCCAAACACAAGGATAGAAGTGCCAGATGTCACACTTGGACAGCTGGTTCTGATCCCTGTATCATTTTTTGTAAATATAAAAAAATGAGTGATGGACTGTGTCAAGAGAAACCACTGTCTTGCTGAAGTTGACACAAAACACCCCAGGGATAAGTTCAAAGGACAGGAGGTATTTTAAACTGCAGATTTCTAAAATGCAATTACCTTGTCAATTTGCTTTGATCCCAGGAAATAAAATTAGTCATTCATGACGTCCTCAGGGAAATCCTTTGATCTGCACTAGGTGTCATAAAGAAAAGAGCATGCCTGTGATTTGGGTGTCTCCCAAAGATAGCCAGTAATTACATCAAAGGGTCTTTGATGTCTGGGCCAAGCAGGACCCAGATTAATTTGAAAGGTTCAATAACCATCCCAAAGATAGCCATTGAATTACATAAAAGAGACTTTTGATTTGTGTGTGAAGCAAGAGCACAGACTGGTTTTGACTAGTCAACATGAGAAGAGGAGATTTATTTTGTCATCTATTATTTTTCAAATATCTTGTTTGGACATCCTGTGTTATGGAATATAAGGTTTAATACACCAAAAGGAGGAGTTAGGTGACCTCAGAGAGAAGGCCGGCTCAAGACTGCTGTTTAAATATACTGAGCAGACCTTATAGACTGTCATTTCACATTCATTTTCTGTCTGAGAAGGAAAGACATCACAGTACTGTAAGACTAAGAAGTAAGAATACCTTAGCTAAGACCAGCCTGAGTGTATGTAGGGAATTTGCACTTTAAACCTGTTTTGTTTTTAAGATTGTATGTGTTGGGATATTTTGTTCTGTAATTTTACTGTTTTCCTATTTTATCTATTTTAAAGTAAAGATATATATTTTAAAAACAGAAACTACCTGGTGTGCCTTGAAATTTATTTTTTTATGTAAGTGAAGCTTTAAAGGTTATAGTTGACACTGTGTATGAGTTTATTGTGATACCAAACTGGGAAATGGATAAGAGTTCTCTAAGGTCTTGCATAGAGTTCTAAGTGTTCATTTTGTAATACCTGGTTAGGTGCCTGTAGGCAAAGATATCTGCCCCCCGAAGACAGAATTATCTGAGCCTGATAATTGGGTACTCTAACAAGAGGTTATCAGTTTGAATCCCTCCAGAACTTGAGAATAAGGTGACTCGAACCCAGAAAACAGACAAGAGGGTTACCTTGTACTGTTAACTGTCCACAAATCCTATGCTCAGAGGTTGGCACTTTGGGAGTAGAGAGCTGACCTGCTGAGTGAATTTGTGACACCAGGTACTTTCCCCCACCAGGTGAGAGCATCATGCAGTTAATTCCTGGGCTATAAGGCAGCTGCACTTTGAATGACATATTGGTCCTTTGTGCTATTGATCACTGCCAAATCTGCTCTCGTATTTGTTAAGTAGTAGTAGTAATGTTTTATTTTTATAAAGGAAAAGACATGGTGAAGCCCATTTATAAAGTTGTTCTGTGTAGGAAACTGGTTACCGACTTAGAAATATAATGGTACTCTAAAGTACAAACTATATAGTAGGCTAGGATACTGTATAATTACTATGACATACATACAAAAGTCATCATAACAGATTAAAATGGGTGCATGAATGCCACTGGTGGCATGCATACAGTATAGCCTTGGTAGCATGGAAGTTGTTCTGCATCTGTACAGTACACACCACATTAAACTCTCACACCAATGAATTACTGTTAGCATTTCTCAATAAGTTGCATACGTGTTGCTGGATCCAGCACAAAGCCTTGCAAAACGTGTTGCCAACTCAGTTTTGCACTGCATTGTGGCAAAGCTGCAAAAGTATTTCAGTTGAGTTGCAAAAACAGTTCATAAAAGTTGCTGTTGAGTTGGTCAACTGTTAAAAAACAACACAATGTGAGTTGTCAGTTTACTGCTGACTGAAAAAACAATGCTAAACCAACTCGGTAGCATGACAGCTTAATGTGAACTGTACTGTAATCAGCTGTGATAAGACTTCCTTTTCTACTCCTGCTTTATATATATAACATAGTATACACTGTATAACTGAGAAATGAACATAAAATCAGTATTATAGCTCTGCAGTGGTGCCCAGCATTGCAGTAGGTTCCCTTATGACTAACGATATCCTGATACTATTATCACAATGTTCTGAGTCACTACTAGTTGTACTGTTTGGTGTGTCACTTGGTGTTGCTGGTTTTAAATGCTGTACCAAACTATCTATCTATCTATCTATCTATCTATCTATCTATCTATCTATCTATCTATCTATCTATCTATCTCAATACACGTACACCATCATCAGCTGGGTTTGTTAAAGAATCAGCAGGTAGCATCATAGGGAAATAGTGCTGTGCATGTGAATGCCTCCATAAGCCCTTTCACTTGCTGGTTCTCGTGGCCAGCTGGCAAACTGCAAGAAGGCAGGCAAGTGCAAACTAATGCAGTAAAACCAAGTAGATACACTCAAAAAGAAGGAAAACATGCAAACATGAGGCCAACTGCTGTGGCATTTGGCCTGTATCCAACATCTCCTTTTTGTCACTTGTGTTTGCCTAGAAACATAGAAACATAGACTTTGATGGCAGATAAGGACCACTTGGCCACCCAGTCTGCCAATTTCCCTACCTATTGGATAAGCTGCTGATCTTAGTTAACCAACAGCCTACTTCCTCCTACCCCCCCCACCAGAATTGCCCTATGTCTGTCCCATGCATTCTTGAATTCCCCCACTGTTTTTGACTCCACGGCCTCGTCAGGAAGGCTGTTCTATGTGTCCACCACCATCTCCGTGAAAAAAATACTTCCTCACATTGCCCCTGAGCCATCCCCCATTATCTTCAAGTTATGAACCCTTGTTCTTGCACATCTCTTTTCCTGAAATATGCTACCCTCTTGGACTTTACTGATTCCCTTGAGGTACTTGAATATTTCTATCATGTCCCCCCTCTCCCTCCTTTCCTCGAGGATATACATATTAAGCTCCTTTAGTCTCTCTTCATGTGGCTTCTGGTGCTGACCCTGCACCATTTTAGTTGCTCTCCTCTGGACTGCCTCCATCCTGTCTATGTCCTTGCAGAGATGGGGTCTCCAGAACTGCATGCAGTACTCCAGATGGGGTCTCACCAACTGTCTGTACAGAGGGATAACAACCTCCTGTTTTCTACTGGTGATGCCTCTCTCTATACATTCCAGTATCTCCCTAGCCTTTCTTACTGTCTATTGCATGCCTACCTTTAGGTCATCTGATATGATTTCCCCCAGGTTCCTTTCCATTATTGTTGTTGTTAGTACACCCCCCCCCCAACTGTGTTCTCTTCCCTTGGGTTTTGTTTCCCAGGTGCATTACTTTGCACTTCTTTGCATTGAACCTAAACTGCCATACTTTTGACCTTTCCTCCAAACTTGCCAAGTTCCTTCTCATCCCTTCCACACCCCACCCTTGTGTATCAACCCTGTTGCAGATCTTTGTACCATCTGCAAAGAGGCATACTTTTCCTTCCAGTCCCTCTGCAATGTCACTTATAAAGACATTAAAGAGGACCATTCCCAGTACTGAACCCCGCGGTACCCCACTAGTAACCCCCCCTTTCTTCGGAGTGGACTCCATTTACTATTACCCTCTGTGTCCTGTTGTCCAGCCAATTTTTTACCCAGGCTACCACCCTGGAACCCACTCCCAGGCTGGCTAACTTGTATATAAATCTTTTGTGTGGGACTGTGTCAAATGCCTTGTTTAAGTCTAGGGAGGCCATGTCTACAGCCCCTCCTTGGTCTACTACTTTGGTCACCCAGTCAAAGAAATCTATGAGTTTTGTCTGACATGACCTTCCTGCTGTGAAATCATGCTGCCTTGGGTCCTGTGCCCAGCTGGTTCTACTATGCTGCGGCGACAAGAAATTTGTCGACCGACAGCACAACATCACCAATTGGTGTTGTGCTGTCACTTGGGGACAAGTGTTTTCTGTGGGGGGTTTTGCCCCCTACACCCCCCATACATTAGATTACTAACTCCAGTCAGAGTTAGTTAAGGGATGGGGGCAAACACCTCCCCAGCACCAGTGTTGGGTTGTGAAGATCATCACAGTGACTGCTGACAATGTCGCTGTTATGGTCTTCACTGTAGAGCCAATGCTGCATGGTCGGTATACGTGCCTGGCTGACCTCTGGCATATTTGCACTGCTTTTGTACTTCATTGCCCTGTGTTACTATTTGTGTGCTACTATATGTGACTACAACAAATTACTGCAAATAGATGGAACTGACCTCACATTTGCATTTTTCTTCTGTTTTAAATGTATCTGGCTATCACCATAGCTGCACCATAAGGTCTCATTAGTGCAACTCTTGGTTTTTGTGTTTGTGAGTACAAAATAATCACCTTGACTATTTTGATTTATTTTATTTCTTTCCTACACAACATACTGATTAACACAACATGAAGAGAAACTGATGCTGGGCACCATTACAGTAAAATGAATATATTACACATAGCCATATAACCATATTGACATAAAGCCCCTATAGCAAAGCATTTCTGAGCCCCACTGACCAACTCAGTCTGATACATGTAAATTCTCCTACACAGGGGGGATTTCTTAATATACTACTAAGTTTGCAGAACATAAACATATTAACCTGTATGGTAGATGCTCCTTTGGGCTCAAGCGAACATAATAGTATTTCTCTTTCTTTCTGTGATAACTATGCAACAGTAAAGGGATGCAGGGAAGTCTATGTCTTCACTACAGTAGACCAAGAAGCTATTAAAACAGACCTAATTGATATAAACTGGGACCCTGAGCTACAAAACAAAAATGTAAACAGTATGTGGTTAACAATCAAACACCACATTTTTAAAATATGTGATACTCATATAAAGACAATAAACAAGTATAACAACCGGGGATTAAAACCAAAATGGCTTACCCAGGAAATAGAGACTGATGAGGAAGAAACGCAAACTTTACAATTTATACAGCTATGAAAAAATGGAACAAACATGGGAAGCATAACAGGCAGTTCAAAAATGTAAAGAAAATAAAACATTCTAAAAGAAAATTTGAGCATTATTTGGCCACTAAAAGCTCAAGGAATAACTTCAATAGGTTCTACAGTTATATAAATTCAATGTGTAACTCTGACAGCAAACTTTATTCCATTATATCAAATAACTTGGTTGTTGACGATTCAAGGCAGATGGCTGAGATATTTAATGGGTATTTTGTATCTTTTATTACACAATACAGGGCCAATATCCTTGCTAACTACACCTATGAAATAAATATAACAGAAAAGGAGGATACAAACAGAATCCTCAAGTTAAAAAACAGTTATTCTGCAGGCCTCAATAAAGTATCCTCCAGACTGTTGAAACTGCTAGTACTCTATATATCTATACCACTTAAACAGTTATATGAACTATCACTATTGAAACATGTAATCTCTAGTGACTGGATCTGTGATACCAGTCCATAAGAAAGGTAGTAAAGTGGATTGCACTAAATATAAACAAATATGTCTGATGTCCATTCCATTGAAAATTCTGAAATGAATAATAAAAGATATTATCCTTAGCCATCTCAGTAGACATAATTTGGTGGATACTCAATCAATTAATCGATCAAAATCTTTATTTAGCCAGGTGAACACCATTGAGCAAGTTTATTTTTGAGATGGACCGGAGCAAGATACATGAACAATACATAATGAGGAATACCGACTTACAGAGCCATTACATAGAATAGGGATTACACACAAAAGGTTAATAACAGCACTGGAATACCTTTATAAAATAAGACAGAAAGCTAAATACCATGTGCTACAGAACTTGTGCTACAAAAGATACAGAGTAAACCCATACAACCATATATACAGAGTTTTCATGGAGCAGGCTTGGATTCAAGTATTGAGTATGTAGTGCAAGGAGGGGCATGGGTGAAAAGGGGAGGAACTCGGGAATGACAGCATAAATGCAGGGGTGTCTGAAGGGCTTTAGAGCACCAGGGGCAGGTGGCAATTGTTCTAGAGCTAGGTGCACTACACCAGGAACAGGGGCCGAGGGTGACGTGCCAGGAAATGTAACATTAGTAGATGCCAGGATGACTCAGAGAGGGAGACTCCAACTTAGATTGGGTGGAACTATCGGGTGGGGCAAAGACAGACACAAGCTTACTGAGTAGTGGGGCAGGAGTACCAGGAATGGAATGCTTCTGACAGGGCTAGAAACTGAATTCGGGGGGGGGGGGGCGCTGGGAGGCTGTGACATCAGGGGAAGCAGTTACAGGATTCCTTGAATGAATGAGAATATAGTGCTTTGAAGACTGATAGTTTGATTGGGAATGCCAGTTGCAAGGTTTTTTGCAGGTTGTTCCTTAGAGTGTGATTAATGTCAGGCCTACCAAAGCGTGACTTGAACTTAGGAACTGCAAGTGAGATGTAAGTAGAACTTAACTACTGCATTTAAAGGAGGACAGTCCAAGATATATTTGGGCAGCAATTTAGTAATAGCCCTGTAGTTCCAGAGGGCTGCATTTCTCTGTCTTCTGTACCCGAGGGAGGACCAACCTACTGCAGCATACAGGGAGCAGTGCTGAGTAGAATAAGGAAGTCCAGCAATGAATTTCAGAGCTGTATGATATAGCGTGTCGAGTTTGGCCAGAGCAGTGGTAGTGTTTCGGCAATACAGAAAGTCTGCATAATCCAATGAGGTGAGGAAAGTGGTTTGGGCCAGTCTCTTTTTTGCCTCCAATGTTAGTAGGTTTTTGATCCTGTATAAGAGGCCAAGCCTCTGCCACAGCTTCTTTATCAGCTCATCAATGTGATCACTGAAGGAAAGCTTTTGGTCTATCCAGACCCCCAGGTATTTGAATTTTGTGACATAGTCCAGTAGTTTGCCAAGGAGCGTATGAATCTGAGGTAAGTTACCTTGAATTGCAAGGTTATTAGCATTTGCAAAGGGAGAACAAAGCATTGCCTTTCTTTCTTTGAGCTCAGGAGCAGTTTCTGTTGCATAAGTTGTCATTGTAGCAGGTTAAATTCCTATTGCAGAGCCCTGCAAGCTGCTTCTGGGGAGGACCTTTCAATGTAAAGTACTGTATCACATATATTGAATGTTAGCAGCTTTGAAGTCAATGTCAATTCTGTTCGTGTATATTGCAAAGAGCAATGGACCCAGTATTCAGCCTTGCGGTACACTCCTCAGAAGAGGTTTCAGGGGTGAGAGCTCCCCTTCCACCTTAATTTGCTGTTGCCATCCTGTAAGATAGTTCGAGAACCATCTCAGGGATAGGGAGTCCAGGCCAATGTTTTGGAGGGAGACAAGGAGTAGAGCATGGTCAACAGTATCAAATGCCTTGCTTATATCCAGAAATATGATGCAGACAAAGTTCTTAGTATCCAGGGCACACTGCCAATCATTGGTCCCTTTTGCAAGGGCTGAGATAGTACTATGATGTGGCCTAAAACCAGACTGTAGGGAGTTTAACAGGTTAGCAATATCAAGGTAGCTCCTGAGCTGTATACTCACTGTTTTCTCCAATAATTTAGATAGGGTGGGGAGTAAGGAGAGTGGCCTATAGTTGTTTAGATCACAGAGGTCTCCAGACTTGAAGAGAGGGATTACATGGGCGGTTTTCCAGAGGGGGGGAATAACTCCTTGTGAAAGGGAGAGGTTAAAGAGATGCGTGATAGGCACTGCCAGTATGCAATGACTCAGCTTCAAGAAGAAGGGGTCTAAGAGTTCAGACCCAGCATTCTTCCTGGTGTCCAGATGTAGGAGAAGATCCTCAACTTCCTTATGAGTGGTAGGCTGGAGGGAGAATGGCATGCTTGCGACTGGGGCTGATGCATCCAGTAAGCCGAGTTGTAAGTGGAGGGTATTGGCAGGAGAGGTATCGAATGCAAGTCCAGTGGTTGTGAAATGGTCATTAAAAGAGTCAAGGATGGAGTATTTGTCAGACACCACAGAAACACCAGTAGTGATTTTTGTGGACAGGGTGTTCAGAGCAGCATGACCTTCAATATCCTTGATAGTTTTCCAGAACTTGGCTGAGGAATTGGTGGAAGAGTCCAATTCTTTATGGATATAACTGGCCTTGGCCTCACTAACCAACCTAATACAATGGTTTCTAGCTTTTCTAAACAAGGCCCAATCCACAGGGAGTTTTGTTCTCCGAGCTTTTTTTCCAAAGCCAGTCTCCATGCAGTAGAGAGGCCTTTAACTGCACCGTAAACCATGGGCACGATTTTTTCTTAGAGCGTATTTTGACCAAGGGCGCATGCCTGTCCAGTGCCCCTAGTACATTCTCCTGCATGATATCATAAGCTGTAAGCTCTGAGTTTGTTAGGTAAAAAGTCCTGCTATCTCACGGAGTCATGCAGGTCAGAGAGAGATGTACCAATATCCAGGTTATGCTGTTTCCTCCTGAGAGAGAATGTGGAAGAGGACAGTACTTTGGGGACAGATCTTACACACGCTGCGAAGCAATGGTCACTAAGGTCAGAGAAAAACACCTTGACATGGGAAAACAGATGTGGTTTGTTTACTAAAATAAGATCTAGTAGGGAGCTATGGTTTGAGTCTTTCTTATTAGGACGTGTTACCTCTGAGAAGAGTTGTGAAAGTCCAAAGGAGTCACAAAGAGTTTTGAGAGGTAAGGAGACACTGGACAACCAGTCCAAATTAAGGTCTCCTAATATAATAATCTCTGACTGCAAGGATCCCAGCAGATTAGTTAGATGATCTAACAGCTGTAGACCTGCAGAGGGGGGCCTATAGCATCCTGTGATGCAGAATGAGATAGAAGTGGAGAGCTTGACTTTGAGGTCCAGGCTTTCAAATTCTTTGGGGATTGAGGTTGACTCTATGACACAGGTGGAAATTTTTTGACGTAGGTGGCAACTCCTCCTCCTCTGGAAGGCCTATCAGTTCTGAACAAGGAATATGATGGAATATTCACCTCCTGATTGGATGTACCTGTTCGGAGCAAAACTCTCTGACCACAAGTACATCTGGAAGAGTATGGCTACTCCAGGCTTGTACTGATGCAAACTATTTTAGGAGGCTACATGCATTAATGTATATGAAGCTCAAGCCTTTGATACTGGCTAGGTCGGCAGGGGATAAAATAGTTGCGGGGGACCAGGATTGAGCTCAACATTTTCGGAGAATATTAATAGAAGCAGCAATCATTTCTTGGTAGCTTTAAGGACTAGTCTATGTGCTTTGGGTTTATCCCACTTAGTATTGCTAACATTAAGCTTTGGGGGGGGCCCTGAGGTGGTTACTTAGAGGGCCTAGTGATATGTAGAAGAGTTTCCTAGCCATAAAAAGCAGAGAATGCTGGGATTTCATTGCAGAGGGGTGTGGGATCCTATCCTCTACGGCACATGCAGATGCAGTACCAACTCGCCATGGTGGTTGTAATGCAGGTTCTAAAGTAGGTATCAAGACCACCAAAACGCAAGAGTCTGAGGGGTCAAGAGGTTCATGGCAGTCCAGGGTGATACTGTATGTGACCACGCTGAAGGGAGATTGGCATGGAGTAACAAATGAATCAATGATGCATAGCAGAGTAATAAGCAAGAATAATAAGTAGGAAAACCCCATTATATTACATAAAGTAAAGAAAAGCACAGGAGAGAACATTTTTGTATTCTAAATTAGCATCATCAGATAATAAAAATTCTTCCTTATAGACTAGCAAGATGACAGCTGCAGAGAAGGTGGAGTGGAGTTTTGGATCAGGAAGCAAAGACACAGTAGCTACTATAAGATTAACACCGACAAGTGTTAGGTCCTATAACTGCATTCTGCATCTTTAAGGGGAGTTGCAATGTTAGTGAGAGGGGAGGATGAAGATTGCCTGGGGCAGTGCCACTGGGGATGGGAGAGTACTTGATAAAGGCTGGGGTGGGACGGGGGGGGGTGAAAAATTCAAGTTGGAAGGACAGAAAGTGAAACAGAAATGGGATTAGTTGCAGGGCATAGCTTGCAACTGTAACACAAATGAAACCTGGCCTAAACAGAGAAGTGTTCACAAAAAGCTGTATCACTTTAAACTTAGTTTCTGATCCAGGGTAAAATACCACAGGACCTTAAAACAAAGAGAGCTGTAATACTTTAAAACCTAAAAACCTGCTCGCTAAAAGATCTTGCACTTGAAACTACCCTTGGAGTGCAAAATTGCTGTAAACAGGCTTAGATTCACAATTAAATTAGGATTCACAGGACAGTTTTGTGAAACTTAACCAGCACCAGAATCAATAAATAACATTAGCTTAAAGTCCAAAAGGAACGGGAGTAGCAAAGAATTAAAGAAGTGGAGCAGCCAATCAGCAGGCAGAGCCAATGGTTCTGGCCAATCGGCGTGGAGACACTAGAAGTTTCAGCAGCATACCTTTATTCTGATGATCGGCAGGCAGTACAGCGAGGAGGCAGCCGGCGGACAGTGGGGAGCGGCCGGGCTGCTTGCAGCAGCAGAGGCACCCGTGTCAGGGGCGAAGCTTCAGTCTGGTGATCAGTGGGCAGTACAGCAAGAAAGCAGCCGGTGGACAGTGGGGACCCGCCGGGCTGCTTGCAGCAGCAGAGACACCCATGTCAGGGGTGAAAATACTGACCAACATGGATTTGCAGCAAAAATATCTTGTGTAACAAACCTGCTATGTTTGCATAAAAAAATACATTAGCATCAGATAAAGAATTGCCAGTGGACCGTATCTATCTAGACTTCTTAAAGGTGTTTAATACTGTTCCTCATGATGAAATAATTAAGAAACTGGTTGAACTAGAAATAGTTCACAGATTTGTACAATGGATACAGAAATGGTTAACGGACAGAACACAGTGTCTGTATAAATGTTTTTTATTTAACACTGCAGTCGATGACCAGCTTGGTACCGCAGGAATATGTGCTGGGACCAGTCCTCTTCCAGACATTTATCTCTGATATGGGTGTGGAATTAACCAACTGGACCGGCAAATATGCAGACGTTACGAAGCTTGCAGGAGTGGTAAGATACAGGGGAAGCAAGAAATTTAATGCAGGATGACCTGGATACAATTTATAGATGGGCTTCTGACAGGGAGATGAAATTTAATGTTTCTAAATGTTCCGTAATGCACTCTGGAAACCAGAGTAACAAAATACATACTTTTAATCGGGACCACAGCTATATAGGAGCCAATGAAGAAAGGGACATGGGCATAACAAGAAATAAATTAACCTCTACATCACATTGTAATACTCAGGTGGCTAAGGTGAAAAGACTATTGCAGACCATAAAGAAGCACTTTAGAAGTTGAAGTGAGGACGTTATTATGCCCTAGTATAGGACTATTGTTAGGCCCCATTTGGACTATAGGAGCTCTCTATGGTATCCTATATACAAAGGAGCGAGATTGCCAAATTAGAGAGAATACAAAGGTGGCCTACTAAACTGATCCACAATATCAAACATCTGTCATATGAGGGACACCTTGTAAAATTGAATCTAATGTCCCTGGAGACAAGATGGTTGAGAGGGTATCTGTGACAATGCTATAACACCATGCTAGATACTTATTTATTGAATAAATTGGGTTTTGAATTTAAGAACGATACAAAAGGAACTTGAGGCCACCCTTTACAAATAAGGTCCCAAAAATTTCATACTAATATGAGGAAAGCCTTTTACACACAGTGCACAGCCAACCCTTGGAACAAACTCTCATTAGAGATAATAATTAGTAGGGACAAATCAGAGTTTAAAAATAAGTTAGACACCTACATCTTGAATGGTACTATTGTCTCTTATTATGGATAAAGGAATGGAGCACATATGGGCTCACTGCCTTCTTCACTCCTAGCAACCTTAGTATGAAGTATACTGATATACAATGGAACCCACCAGGATGCAACCCAATACTGCAGAAATTATGAAGCAGAATTACTGCAGCAGACAAGGCATTTGCAATGGAAGTTAGTCCCTCTTTTGCCATGCAGGACACTAGGACACTGTATTACAACCTGGTGGTCTCAACAACCACTTCCCCAACATTATGGGATGGTTATTACTGTACTTCCTAGAAAGCAGTGTAACTCCCATAAGTGGAGCTTACCTGTACAGCTGTGCATGGAGCCTTTTTTTGCTGTGGACATTTTGATGCTCCTTGTGGCCTCTAGGGACTGTGAACTGTATCAGTGTGTGTCGTGGAGTGAGTAAATAGGATTGTTACCTCTTTGGTGCCTCTTGTGCCTGGACTAGTTGTTGTGAAGAAACATCAAATGGTTTTTGCTGCTGCAGCTATCAAGCCTGTCTGATGGGTGGAGTACATTCCTATACTGCTGCCAGGGACATACTGCCAAGAAAATTTCAGTGTGTGTGTGTGTGTGTGTGTGTGTGTGTGTGTTTGGGGGGGCACACAATTCAAATCTAATCAAGGGAGGACACTAAGTTATACTTTTACAACTCCCCCACATACTGGGAAAACAAAAACTAAGAATCTGTACTCCATAAATGGTGGGAATTAATACACTTCTTAGCACTTATCCAATTAACATTATAATTAACAATATATACCAGCTTTCTTCTCCTACAGAGATAGAAAAAGCAGTTCAACAAATCCATACTTTAATAAATGCTAGTATCTACATACCAGTATCAATTCATAAGTACGGTCTAAAGTACCCTAACTCAGAGAAGAAGTGGTTTTATGCGGTTCCATGTCTTAAGGGTGAACAAAAAACGGCGACCTGTCAGAAGGGCGCCAGACCCCCAGGGTGATGACATTTGGGAATGTTTTTTTATGCGGGGAACTTTGCTCCTCACACCCCCTTCACTATGGATTCCTACTCCGGGGACACACTCGGGAGGGGGAAACCCGGTTACCCAAATTTGTCGGCGCCATTGTTCCGCTGTTCTCTGACGGGTTGCCATTTTTCGGTTGACCTTCTGACGTGTTACCTTTGATGCTTCATGCTTAGAAGAAAAAAGAAACTTAACACACATGGTAACTTTAGTTACACAGCATCCAAGCAGAGCTACAAACTTTAACTTACTAACTAAAACTAGGAAACCTTACAAAGACTTCCTAAAGACCAAACAAAAATAGAATTTAAGAACAAACAATGGACTAAGATGCTCCAAATTATGGAAAGTAAGGACCAGAAAGCCTTTTGGTGCATGGTTGCCAAAAGCTCTGGGCCTTCTCAACTGGCCTTATTGTCCCTGATTTACAAGGAAGCATGGGTTGCACGTTATCAGGCTCTATTCAATAGTCACTCTTTTTCTTATTCCTGATGTAACTTAACTCCCTTTTTGCCCAGTGAATTTTCCCCTTTAACTATTGACCCTTCTGAAGTAGCAAAAGTTATCTTTAACCTACCCAATGATAAGGCCACTGGACCTGACACTATCCCAGCAGAAATAAACAAATATAGCCCCAAATTGTGGATTCCCCTGCTTACGAAATATTTCAATACTTGTCTTAAAAAAATTACATCCGTAACTCTTGGAAGGTCAATATAATCGTTCCATTGCACAAAAAAGGTTCTCCACTTGCTCTTCATAACTATTGCATTATTAGTCTCCTTGATAGTGTCTCTAGAGTATTTACAAAAATAATTCTTAGCAAATTGACAGCATGGGTTAACAACAGGAATTTAATTTCACCTTTCCAGGCAGGTTTCTGACACCACTTCTAAACAACTGATAAAATGTTTTGCCTTACCCACATGTTTGAAAAATACACCCATATGAAAAAAAATGAAACATTGTGCCTTATTCATAGATTTTACCTCTACATTTGATTCCATTAACCACAACATACTTTGGGACTCTCTAAGATGCAATGGATTAGATGATGCACTTTTAACCCAATTCAACTTTTTTATACAGATACAGTACCTATACTAGAGTAAGATAAAATATTGTAGGTAATCTATCAAAATAATTTTCCACCAATAGAGGAGTGAAACAATGGTGCTTACTTTCCCAATTATTTTTAACCTTTATATAAATGACGTTTTGGACTTCAGTTATGCCAAGTTATATGACCCTCCCAAAATCAATGGGTCGTCCTGTCATGCATTGGTGTTTGTAGACAACATAGTCTTATTTTCCCTGACAAAAACAGGGCTACAAAAGAAAACTGACACTTTACACAAAAAATTTAAAGAATTAGAACCTAAACTAAATCTACCCCCCCACCCGCAGAGCTTGATGCTCGGTGTTGACCCACCCTGCCCCCTGCATTCCCCTCTAAATTTCCTTCTCTACTGTGTGCCAATCCCCCAATTCAATGCTCCTTTGTCTGCTCCAGCAGTCTCGACTCCCCGCTGTCCCCCTGTCTGAGTCCCTTCTGATCATCCCTGCCCCCACTTCTGCCATTTGTAAATTAACCCCTTCTCTCTTTTCTCTCTCCCTCAGTGACTACAGCCCCTGACTGGACTCAGACTCGGAGTGGTACCGCTCACCCCACAGCTGTCACCCGTTCTCCTGCTGCTGTTGCTCCCTGAAGCCTCCTCACAAGGCATGGTCCCTGCCTGAACCGGTGTGATGTTTTCAAGTTCAGGCTCGACTCTGCATATCATCTCTGATTGGACATTTCTATGGCTAGGCTACACCCGGTTGGCTCCCTCCAATCCAGCCTGCTTCTCCCAGGACTCTCACTCACTGGTGCTGCATTCTAGGGATATATTTTTTGTCTTTTGATTCAAACTCTGCAATTCATTTGCTTTAGCCTGCTTATGCACTGTGAAATACTTAATATAGTATTCTTTAACCGTCAGCTTTACTAAATTGCTGTTAATTAATTGTGGCCAATTAATTGTAATAATTAGGTGTTCTCTACCTAACTGAATACTATTTTTTAGACATTATGTTGCACACGATAGCCAATTTTTATCTAATGTCTAGTTTTAAAAACAGGTATTGAACTTTCTTTTTTAGTTTAACTCCTAGTCTTTTCTTCTCTGCTCCATCTTTTGATCAAACACTTAATTCCCTGTCTCCTGATCTTTAACCTACAGTACTTCTGCTTGCTGAACTCAAATTTACTGCCTTTCTCTACCTCCTCCTCTTACCAACAACCCCCCACCACTACCGGAGCTTGGTACTCAACGTTGACCTGCCCTGCCCCCTGCATTCCCATCTAAATTTCTTTCTCTACTGTGAGCCAACTCCCTGATTTAACACTCCTATGTTTGCTCCAGCAGTCTCGACTCCGTGCTGTCCCCCTCTCAAAGTCCCTCCTGATCATCCCCACCTCACTTCTGTCATGTGTAAATTAACCCCTTCTCTCTTTTCTCTCTCCCTCAGTGACTACGGCCCTTGACCAGGCTCGGACCTTGATCAGTGCTGCTCACTCCACAGCTGCTTCCTGCTCTCCTGCTGCTGTTGCCTGCCAAAGCCTCCTCACAAGGTACAGTCCTAGCCTGTACTGGTGGGATGTTTTCAAGTTCAGGCACAACTCTGCAGATCGTCCCTGACTGGACATTTCCGCGGCTAGGCTGCACCCGGTTGACTCTCACCAATCCAGCCTGCTTCTCCCAGGACTCTCACTCGCTGATGCTGCATTCTAGGGGTATATTTTGTCCCAGCCACCTGCCCTCCCTGGCCCCGACCTCTATTAAATTAATCTAAACCCTGCATCCTCAATCCTACCTCACCATTATAGGCTCCCTATCTTAAAACTCTCCCACACTCTGTAGCCGGCTCAGTGGTGCTGAGTTCTGAGGCGCTGGTTGCCTTACCTCACTATACTGGTGACCCATGTTCAGGAACAAGCATAGGCTGCCGGGGTTGGCAGGGGTGAGAAGGATTGAGTGTCTGACAGATTGCTCTCCTTCTCTGGGGGTCCTCAGTAGTTGGTGCTTGCCTGCTCCATAGCGGAGACTGGGGAGCAGGGCGATGCTCTGTAGAAGGGGGGGGAGTTGGGGCAGACACTTGGATGGAGTGCATGTGGATGTGTACGTGCTCCTCTCAATGGGCATCATTGCATACCCCAACTCCTGGGGCATAAAACCAGGGAAAAGGAAGAGCCATGGCACTATGGTGGAAGGCACCTCACAGACTTCACTCTCGGCCACCCACAGTGCAGGCCCACTGGATCCGGTCCTCAGTGGGGGTTGGGGAACCCCACTGGCCCCACTGGAGGGGGGGTAAGCACTGGGAGTGTGGGTCAGCGCCGGATAGTGGACGCTGGGGGACGGGGCTGGGGCTCCCTCCGGATGTCAGCCAGCTAAGGAGGAGATAAAAAGAACAGCCAAAAAAAAGCCTCTCCCACACTCTTAAAAGGCAATCACTTGTTTCCCAGCTGCCATGGCTACTAAGGACCTACCATGGCTTTTACCAGCCTCCTTCTTAGCTTGTTTATATTTCGCACACTTTTCTCACAAACTATTAAAGTAGGTGCACCACCACCACACCTATCCATAGCCCACAAGTTGTTAGTATATGGGAGTGCTACAAGCCAGTCCTGCATGACTCCCTCCTGTCAACTCCCACCCTTTCACCTTTGGCCTGTTCTTCATATGGCAGTAAAGGCCCCCCTGCTTACTAGCACACTGCTTTTATTAACTGCCCACTGTCCCAAACAGCCTCCTGCTGTGGATAAACCACAAAATAAGAAGTCCCTGTGATCCCTTAGAAGGTACATTGGAACTCAAATAAAATGCCTATTACTGCTGCTGTTACTTATCTCTGGCAATATTCACCCCAACCCAGGCCCCCCACAGCTTGGATCCATGATTACCTTCTCTGCTGGGACACTTTCCATGGCAAGCATTAATATCTGCAGCCACCTCGCTAAACTGGACTCCCTCTCCATTTGGATCTCACAGCACAACCCAGACATCCTATCAGTGCTCGAGAAAGATCCCTGACTTCGCAATTGCTATTCCTGGTATGTTGTCTACAGACGAGATAGGCTCACAAAAAAGGTGGGGGCTATGCTCTCTAATCAAAAGAGTCCCTCTCGGGGCATGTCATGACAATGCCCATCCCAGGGAATGACATTCAGG
Organism: Neoceratodus forsteri; assembly: GCA_016271365.2. NCBI lineage: Eukaryota > Metazoa > Chordata > Ceratodontiformes > Ceratodontidae > Neoceratodus > Neoceratodus forsteri. Next base: position 39,157,326 of record CM057459.1, read on the forward strand.
TCCTTGCCACTAAGGTACTACTCGGAGCACATAACAAGGCCATGACTGTTGCCTCAGTCTACATTCCACCAAAGCTGACTAACCAAGGTCTTCCTTCCCTTCTCGACTATATCAACTCACTAGACTGGAACTCGGAAGTAATCATACTTGACGACTTCAGTGTTAACTGGCTGGCCCACAGTGCTAATAGCTATAAGGACACCCTGTCTGCCATTAACTACATGCAAATGGTTCAATCACCTACAAGGATAAATTGCAGAATGGGGACTTGTACTCATCTGGACTGGATACTTACCAACCATCCAGAGCACATCACAAAGATGGAAGTTCTCTCAGACTCATTAAGTGACCATTCTTCCATCTTGCGCTCATGGACCAACAAATTCACCAAACCACCTCCAAAAGCTATTAACAGCAGAATACTGACCCCAGGTCACTTAGGACCTCTAAAAACTCTGCTAAGTGAGCATGACTGGTCTCCAGTTGATTCTGCCATTGATGTAGACACAGCTCTAAACTACTTTATTATCAGCTTCAACTCAGCCTGTGATGTCCATACTCCTTTTAAGAAGTGTAAGATCAAGGGTGACAATAACCCATGGTTCACTTTAAACCTTCTTGAACAACTGAAAGCCCGTGACCATCTCTGGTACCGTGCCAAGGTGACTGGCTTTCCTGTCAACATACAGGCTTATACAACAGTGAGACATGCCTGCACTTGTGCTACTCACCTTGAGAAAGCCAGCTATTACAGAAGCACACTTGCCAGCAACTGGAAAGATGGGAGAAAGTTTTGGAGCAACCTCACTGAAGTTACAGGGAAGGAAACCAGAATAACACCCTCAACACTGAACATAGATGGAATGTTCACCCATGATTCTGTAACCATAGCTAATGCCTTTAATGCCACCTTTTCGAATCTTAGTCACGTGCTACCCTCTTACTTCTTCAACCCCTCCCTTAGCACCATGATCCCCAATGATTCTGGTCTGCAACAGGGGCACCACCTTTCTACTTTAAAGTTGTTTCAGAAAACCAAGGGAAAAAGCACCTTCTTAAAGTGCTCAGAAAGTCCAGAAACAGTAGAGACTCCCTCAACCTGAAACTCCTCACCCTCACCATTGACGAGGTCCTTCCCCCTTACCAAAATTCTCAACCTCTCCCTTATGCATTCCCAGTTCCCCCCAAAATGGAAATTGGCAGTGGTGAGTCCAATTCACAAAAGTGGTGACAAGACTCTTCCTAACAACTACAGGCCAGTCTCCATCCTACCCCCCCCCCCAAAATCTCTGGAATGGATACCTGCTGATCAACTAAGTGAGTACTTTGAAAAATACAATCTACAATGCTCTCAGCAGCATGGCTTTGATAAAGGGCACTGCGCCACTACAGCACTCTTCAAATTCTCCACCTTCATCCAACATGCCCTGGATTGGGGCCAAGTTGCTGGCACCACATTTGTCAATCTGACAAAGGTGTTTGACACAGTCAACCATTCCCTGCTGATTGAACAATTATCTTTACTAAGTCTCTCAACAGATACTACCCGCTGGTTTCAAAGCTACCTCAGAAACTGTACCCAACAAGTTAGAATTGGTGAATCTCTCTCAACCTCCCTTTCTGTCCAATCTGGAGTCCCCCAAGGATCCATCCTGGGCCCTCTGCTATTCAGCATTTTTCTGAACAAACTCCCTGCCTCCTGTCAGAACTGAATACTTCTGTATGCTGATGATGCAGTAATTTTCACATGTAGTCCAGACCCGTCTCTATTATAGCCACAACTGTAGAAAAGTTTTATGGAAGTTGAAGCCTGGTTTAGGGCACACAAACTCATCCTCAACTACCTAAAAACCAAAGCAATGTTGTTCCATGGAACCCACAATAAATATAAGGACCATGAATTAATTACAAGAAACGGTGTGGATGCTGCCTTGGAGCAGGTGGACCAATTCAAATACCAGGGTGTAACCCTTGACTGTACTCTGTCAATTCAAAAGCAGTGTCAGTGGCTCAGTAGGTAGCACACTTGCCTCTGAGGCTGGGAGATCAGAGAGCTATGGGTTCAGTTCCCACATGTGGCACTTGGGTTAATATCCCAGTACTGACACTGTAGTGTAGCATGAGACGGGTGCTGCACTTCTGAAGTGCCGTCTTTCGTATGAGACGTTAAACGGAGGTCCCATCTGACTGGATTGGTGGTAGTTCAGGTGGATGTTAAAGATCCCATGGCACTTATCGAAAAGAGTAGGGGAATTTCCCTGGTGTCCTGGCCAAATTTCCTTCATTCACTAAAAAAATACCACCAACAGCTTAATCTGGTTCAAGGTCAGTTGGCATTCGTCTGTATCCCCCTCCCCCAGGTCCTTGCCTGAAAATAGGCAGCATTTGTCTAGTGCACTTACCCAGTCAACAAAAACTAAATAAAATAAATAAATAAATTACCAAACACATTGATAACATTGCAAAGGCACTGAATACCCGGATAGGACTCTTATACAAACATAAGTACTGTCTGACAACTGAAGCCCTAAATCTTGCCATTCAAAGCTCTATCACCTCAGTAATTGACTATGAGCTTGTGATCTATGGATCAGCCACCAACACTGCCCTCCATCGCATAGCTTTAGCCCCTAACAATGCCTGTCAGCTTCTCAACTCAGCAGATTGCCTCTCACACCTGTGACATCTACAAACAGGTGAACTGGTCCAACTCTCTGCCAGACTAAAGTACCAGACTTGCATTCTAGCCAAAAAGTCCTCCTTGGCTCTCATGCCACCCGTGGTTCAGAACATGCTTATCACATACTGTGTACCACATATAACCAGAAGGATGGACAGTCAATCAGTTTCCTTACCTCGATGCCTGACCACCCAAGGACAACAGTCCTTCAATGTCAGGGCTGCAAACTGGTTCAACTCTGTTCCTTTGGATATCAGCAACACTCCCACACTTGGCACATTTAAGCGTCAACTTCACCAACATCTAGTTGCTAGTGCCTCCTGTGACTGCTTTTCATAACCAGTTCCTGGTCAGGCTCCCCCTCTTGCTTCTCCTCTCACCCTAACACACCCCCTCCCACCTCCCCTTCCCAACCCTCTTCCTCCACCCTTTCTCCCCTCTACCACACCCCCCTTTCCATACTCCTTCTCTGCCCCTCCATCACTGCCTGACAATGACCTCTGTGCCGCTTCCCCACTGCCACTCCCTCTTCCTTTCCTCCACTACCTTAGCAACTGGCTAGCTTGTTGCTCTCTGCACCAGTTAGCCGCTGGCTCCTTTCTTAACGCCCACTTTTCCAAGGCCTTGTGTCTTTTTTTGCAATTTAGAGTACTGCTTAATTAATAGACTTCATAATCAGAGACAAGGTCTCTGGCTGCTTCTTTTGTTTCATCACATTTAGTTTAATACATATTTCCTTGTAACACATACTGTATCTTGTTAACCGTGTTTACTATTTTTCTTATTACCTCCTTGTGACACATATTCTTTATTAACTGTTTGTTTACTTGTCAGTGCACCATGATGTGGAATCTTTGTAAATGAGCCTCTGGCTCAAAGGTGTACTCCAAAATAAAAATAAATAAATATATAAAAAATAAGCAAAACAAAGATATTAATCTTTGGCTCAACTGCTACTAATATTCCTTTTTTTTCTAAATAATCGGATAATAGAAATAGTAAAGGAATGCTCATACTTGGGGATCAAAGTAACATCAAATACAAATTGGGCACAGTATCATAAATCACAGATCACAAAAGGCAAGGCAAAGTTTATTTTTATAGTACCCAATCCCGGAGGCTCTGGGCGCCTTACAATTAAAGCAAGCAAGAGAAGTGAGATAGGCAAAAGAATGCAGTTAAAACAATAATAAAACAGATGCTACAATAAAAGTCAATAAATAATTCAGATAAAATAGCTAAGCAGGGTCAAAAAACCATGTCCGGGAAGGCCAAAGAGAACAGGTGGGTCTTTAGACGGCACTTTAAACTCTCAACTGACGGGGCCTCCCTGAAAGATAGTGGCAGCGCATTCCACAGGACTGGACTGGCGACACTAAATGTCCTGTCACTGGCAGCTAGAAGTCTAGTCCTGTGGATCTCAAGGAGACCACTAGAGGAGGGACGAAGGGAGCGGACTAAGGTGACTAGTGTTAAAAGGTCAGTCAGGTAACCAGGGCCTAGTCCATGTAGGGCCTTAAAGGTGATTAAACCCACCTTGAAGATAACCCTCCACCTTACTGGCGACCAGTGCTGTTCCCACAGCACAGGGGTGACATGGCAGAACCTAGAAAGGTCCATCAGCAACCTGGCAGCTGCGTTCTGCACCAGCTGCAGTTGACGGAGAATACCTCCTGAGACCCTGAAGTAAAGAGCATTACAGTAATCAAGCCTAGACATCACAAAGGCATGAACCAGTGATGCTGGCCCACTGGCACAGCCGTAGCACTACTGCTTATGATGCTGTCGACCTAGGTTCAGGAATATGCCCTGGGAGATGGAGGACCAGCCGGGGGAGGAGGCTTGAGCATTCAAGGATCACTCTTGTTCTTCAGGGAGGGAGGGGGCATGAGGCTCGATGCTTGACTGGCCTCTGGTGGAGGCCGGAGGCACACAAGCACTGCAGCCACTAGGGGTGTGACCTACATCAGCATTACCACCTTGACGTCTGGGTATACGTCAGGCCCCCACAAGAACTGCGGAAAAACAGCTCCCTAAGCACCGGGAAGATGGAGCGCCTGGTGCAGACCCCACAACTCTCTTCTGCCTGTCCTGCTGAGGTGACCCAACAAAACTAGAAGCTCGGTTGTACAGGCCCCACTTCATTCCGACCTGGGGGATAGAACCAAGACTCCATGGGGGGACTACCCACAGGCTCCAGGTAGCTGAGAGAAAAAAGGGCAGACACCATAGGCAATTCCCAATGGAGCAGGGCTCAGGGACAGGAGAGAATACAAAGTGCAAGTAAAAAAAAAAGCATGAACCAGTGTCAGAAGGTCCTCAGGTGGAACTAGGGGCTTGATTCTGGCAATGTTCCTCGGGTGGTAAAAAACTACTTTAGATGATAGATGACACCTGAGATTCAAATGTCAGTCTATCATCTAGGAACATACCAAGATCTCGCACCCTAGAGGAGGTTAACAATGGTGTAGGCTCCAGGAAAAGACCTGCTGCCATACAGGAGGTACTCCCATCACACCCTCAGCCCAGTTCCAACACTAGAACCTCTGTCTTGTTGGGATTCATTCGCAAGCAGCTGGAGGACATCGGATCGTTAATCTTGGCCGGGCAAATATTTAGCACTTTCACAGCATCGGATGTTCCAGGGCAAAGGACAAATACAATTGGGTATCATCTGCATAGCAGTGAAAAGTCACACAGCATTTCCTTATGAGCTCACCCTGTGGCAGCACCTACACTACAAACAACACTGGAGACAAGATCAATCCCTGAGGTACTCTGCATGACAGAGGCCTTGGGTGGGGGGGGTGAGGAGAAATTCCCCATCACTGCCCATTGTTTTTTTGCCAGCAAGTAGGACTCAAACCAGCTGATGACGGTGCCAGCAATTCTACAGTACTCTCTGAGATGATCAAGCAGCACAATGTGGTCTACAGTGTAGACTGTAGGCTGATGAGAGATCGAGGAGAAAAATAATTGACCTGTCTCTTCTATCCCTCACCCTGAGGAGGTCATTGTGCACCCCAAACTAATGCTGTTTCAGAGCTATGCTTGGCTCTGAAATGGAATGAATTGGAATGGCTCATAAATGTCAAAGGTCATGAGGTGCTCCTCAAGCTGCTGCGCCACAATCTTCTCTACAACTTTTCCCAAATATGGGAGGTTGGAGATCAGTGGATAATTCACCAGGATGTCTGGGTTGAGAGATGACTTCTTCAGAAGGGGCCTCACCAGAACCTCTTTCAAAGAATCCAGGAAGACTCCATCTGATAACAAGCACCAGATAATTAGGGTGAACACTGGGCCAATGGAAACAACACATCTCATCAGAAAACGTGTCGGAGCCAGGTTCAGTTCACAATATGTGTGTTTCAGCTTTGAGATTATCACAATGACCTCCACCACCTCCACAGGTTTACACTCCTCCCAGACAGGTGCAGTGCCTCTACCATGCCCAAGGCGATCACTGCAAGTCATGGTATGACTCACTGATGGAATTCCCTGCCAGATGGAGGACATCCTGTCAGGAAAGAACTGAGAAAACTCATCACACAAGGTGATTGAAAATGCTTTTTTCAGCTGTAGACAGACCAGGTGTAAAAGTCTGTTGACAGTCTGAAATAGCACAACTGCTTGGTTCTTCCCTGCAGCAATCTTCCTGGACAGGAACTCTGCCTTCTTATGGTTGATTGCCCCCGGTACTCACCACAGTGAGCAAGCAGAGCCATTTTGTCCTACTCTGACCTGGTCCTCCACCAGCAGCGCTCCAATCTCTGACCCCTAATCTTCATCGCCTTGAGATCTCCATCAAACCAGGGAGATCTCAAGTAAGAGGATTTGGGTCATACATGGACAGGTGCAGGGACATCAAGTGCTTTGGACGCCCCCCTCTTATAGGCGGCAACTGCCTCACTCATGCCCTTCGCTCATGCAACACCTACACTAGATAGATCATTGCCACTAAGAATCCCTCCGGGCACACTCCCCTCAAAGGGTGGTAGCTCACCATCTCAAAAAGGGGGAGAGCTCTCGGGGGGGGGGTCTGAATAAGAACTTCGCCATAAAATGATCAGACCAAATGACCTGATCAATCCTGAGGTTAGCTACCTCAAGCCCCAGTGAGAACAACAGGTCCAGTATGTGGCCACCGTGATGGGTGGAGGCAGTAACTTCTTGTGCAGGCCCAGTGATAACATCATCTGGAGGAGGCTGGAACCAAGCCAGGAGGATTCATCATTGGCCCAAGCATTGAAGTCCCCCAGAACCAAACATCTGGGGGACTCCAATACCTCACCAATGACAAGATCCACCACCTCCTGCAGGAAATCTCCACCTGCCCCAGGAAGGCGGTAAATGAGGAGAATCCTGCAGCCTGCACCAGGATCCTCACACACTGCCACACATTCAAAGGACCTGGTAGCTCCCACTGGGTGCATGGTGAAACACCAGTCAGATCTAAAACAGAGGGCCACACCCCCACCCCTGTGTTCCAACCTCGGGCAGTGCACTACAGAATATCCAGTGGAGATGGATGCCTCCAAAACTGGCCCAGCATCATCACCCACCCAGGTTCCCATAATGCAAGCCAAATCGACTGAGGAAATCAAGTCTGCCATAATTGTGGTCTTGTTCCTGGTTGATCTGGCATTGTAAGGCACTGCCCTAAGGGGACAGGTAAGTGTTGCAGACCCTCCAGTTGCCTGTCCACATGGTATGGCGGGATCCCCTGGTATGGAAACTAAACATGTCAGGACTTTCTTTAGATTCTGTCTAAACCCAGGGTATCTCCTGAACCTGACCACTCCTATCCTACCCACCTCCGTCAAGCCTGCAGCACCCTGCTACAGCCGATCATTCCAACCTCTTGAGATACTGCCCTCACGACAACACCTGGCTGTGGTAGCTGACACAGAGAGGTCGGTAAAGGGCAGGAGGTCATGCAGCTAGGATGACTCATAGGCTATCCATGCCAGTCCTAGAACCTTGCACATCCCAGGCAGACCAATGAGTTTGCCTAAACCACTCGGAAAAAAATCTAAATTTTTTCGGTATTCAAATACTAACACCTCCTCACCCACTCAGACACCACACATACTTAATATAACACTTTTCTACACATACATCTCCACACGCACTCATCCACCTTAAACACACAAAATCTATTAAAATTATATCCCCCACCTCCCAACCACATTAAACAATGTTTGACAGAGAACTTGCTTCATAGGAGAGAAAACAGAGTGATGAGTTATAAAAGTAGCAGAGCAGTGTCCAAAGTTCACAAAAACTAAATGTTTATGTAGTCAGTGTTGTTTCCTTAACAGTATAACTCCTCGTGCAGGGCACAAGAAAGCCAAACAACTGGCTAAGGCATGTCTAAAACTCAATTATAATTACGAAGGATTCTCTAAACATGCAGCATTGCAAGCTGCTAAATTGAGAATAGACCCAGTTTTGCTCTACGGGGCTGAAGTATGGGGCACTGATCACCACCCCTCTTTGGAACCCCCCCTTCTATACTTTTACAAATCACTTCTGATGGTTCCCTTAACTGCGTCCACAGTGATTATAGGGCTGAGCTGTAAAAAATTCTGGTTGGTGCTATGATTGATCTTAGACATATCTCTTACTGGCTTATAATAATTAACAACAAACATAACCCTCTTCCTCTGGCTTTCCTACAAGAGAAGATGAAATGGTTCCAGATGGGCTTAAGATCAAAATGGCTCTCCTCTCTCCTATCTGTATTAAATAGATCCAACTTTCTCCACCTTTGGAATGATTTCCAAAGGGCTATTTCCATTTCTCCTCAATATAAATCTGTTATAAAAAATACTTTAAACAATTGCAGACAAAAAGAGCACAGAAATGCGCCCCTTGGTTTAGAACTAATAAAATAGATCATAATATGGAAAACTATCGTATTTTACCTCAAGCTCCTATTCAAATGAAAATCTTACCTGGCAAGGTTTGGTATAATACATTCTAAGTATTCCCATGTCAGCAGAAGAGGTAGAGGAGGAAACGTCCCAAAGGAACTTAACTGCTTGTGTAATCCTGACATAACAGAAACTGTTTTCCACCTGATTGTACAGTGTCCAATATATTCTGATCTTTGATCAAAATATTTGAAGGATATTTTAGCTTGTTATAATAAAACTGACTATGATGTTATATTTATTCTCTTCTTTCCATTTACCCACAAACGTGAGAAAGTAATAGCTTCCTTTTTTCCTCTGTGGTTAAACAGAAAAAACTTACAGCAAAAATACCTCCAAACCTATAGATTAAAAAATAATCAACCCCGACCCCCCCCCCCACACACACACACACACACACTTTCTTCTCACATATCCTTAAATCTTGGAATAACATCAAGGGGTTATCATTACCTTAAGAAAAATTGTAACTATCCTGTATAACACATCATTGTATGATTTGTTTCATACATGAAATGGTTTTAAATGTTTAATTACACTACTGGAATTTTTATCCTTTTGTAATAACCTTGGTATACCTCTACACTGGTTGAGCAAATAAATTTCATTCATTCATTCATTTACTTTTACAGCTGTTAGTCTATTCAAACGCAATACTAGGATTGTAGTTTTGGGGGCCAGGTGCCCCCCCCCACAGACTGTTTGGCCATGACACTCTTGACTGCCTCCACAACCAACTGGCCACTGGTGCTTGTCCATGCAGGACATAGAAGGGCCACCAGGTGAGTTTCAAAGGTCTTGCATTGTTTAAAAAGGACTTGGAAACTATCTTTGAGATTGATGGCCACTACCATCTTTTGCAACTCTGACCTCTGTCAGTTTGCCAACTGAGGTGTAAGGACAGCAAGCACCCAATCAAATAGCAGAGCCTGTTCCACTGTCATCAAATGGCTTATGTGCTATCATTGGAATTGATTATATCACCTGGATTCAAGGGATACAATCAACTGTTGAGAAACCAATGGACAAGCCCTCCCTTGTGATTGACATTTGAGTTTCACCAAGTTGGAGGCGGTCACCTTTGTTTTTTCTACGTAGAACTTGTCTAGTTTAGCCAGTGTATTCCTGTCAATCTGAGGAAGCAGACCTACACTCAGTGAGTGGAAAGGAAGCCTGCACTGCGCAAGCCTTGGAGAGAAGAAGTGTGCTTTTTTGTCACTAAGGAGGAGCTGCTTAACGCAAAACTGCTGTAACCTGATTAAGGGATCTTGAACTGTCAGCTGTGTGCTGTTGAGCTGTGAGAAGCTGCCTTGCAGTTGTGACAGAGAGAAAGAGAGAACAAGAGGAGAGATAGAAAAACTGAACCACTTTGTGTTTAGGCCAGAGAGGCCAAAATAGCAACTGTACCAGAGACGCCTGGGAGCAACCGAGCTGGTTATCACTTCCTGGTGATGGCCAGTAGTTAAGCAATATGCCCTGACAGGATGCGGGTATATGGGTGAATTTACCACACCTGGTGTGGTACGGTCACAGGGCCGCAGGCCGAGTGACTTAGCCACACCAGGCAAGGTAAATCCACCCATACATAGTACTCACACCCTGCAGTGTCATATTGCTATTATACAATGTTCCACTTCATTTTTTGTGTGATAAAATATAGAATGATTCAGTTTTGGGGCATTTTGAATGATTTTTATATACTCTATTTTTTTGCCAGAAAAAATAGTCCAGTCTGAAGTTTTGTGTTTTTATTTTTACCCATTCAATCCCCTGTCCTGTGGTTTCTGTGTGGGTCTCCTGATCCTGATTGCCATCCTTCCCTGTTTTAGCAAGCATTCCTTGCACTGCACAATGCCCCTCCTCTCCATACTTGTTGCTCTGGTTCATCTTTGTTTCCCTACGTTGTGCTGCCTACATTCTTTGTTTGCCAGCTTTAGGTCAGAGGGAGCAAGAAGTTACTGGATTCAGTGGTTACGTACCACTATGGAGGCAGGAAAGAAGCAGCCATCAGGGAAATTCAGTTGTTCAGTACTGTAAGTTTTAATAAATTTCAGGTATTCCACAACACAGATCGGAAAGCCAGAGGAGGATTTTCAAAGCTGAGAAAAGAACAGATTTATGATAGTGCAGTGTTGTGACTGGGTGGGAGTTTACATCAAAGGAGGAAGTTATGTTTTTTTTTTTTATTTACCATGGCACTGATTTTGAAGTGGTGAGAAAGGTGGTGGTTTGGTTTGATGTGGGGAGTTCTGAGGAAAGATAACTTGAAAAAAGATGCTTTTTTTTTGGGGGGGGGTGTATTTTTACAGGGTTACAAGAGTGAGTGGGGTTTTTTTGATTTATAACGGCCGGTACTGTCGAGTTCTGAATCTCGTCATCCATTGCTGTGTTTGGGAGTTCTAGCTTTGTCATGATCAGAGTGATTTTAGGAGGAGTTCCTGTTATGGCTCACTGGTGGCAGGCACCTTTTCCAGTGGGTACACTGGAGGATTTATCATGCTGAAAAGGTGACAGCCAACCAATCAAATTTCAGGGATTGGGCATTTGGATTAACCCCATTGAATAATTAAGCAATAAGGCACGACAGGGTGTGGTATATCATGGGATATTGTCTTGCCTCGGGTGGTTGGGCATGAGGCTGCAGGCCGAATGCGCCCAACTGTTCAAGAAGTGACGATATCCCATGATACATCACACCCTGGAGTGACTTATTGCTACTATGAACTGGCTTAAAGTTTCAGTTCATTTATTTAAAAAAAAACTGTTAAAATACTTTTTTTATTGTCTTTGTGATGTGAAAGTATACCTTTTAATTAAAAAGTGCACAGTTTCTGCTTTCTCCAGTAGGTGGTGCTGCTGCTACATGGTGACTGAGCTCTCTTAGTCTGTGAAGCTGCTAGTCTGATACGGTATGTGCAGTCTCTGTGTGTCATCTGTGGTCCCTGGTCTCCCCGTAAATGCGGTACTGAGCGATGGACTCAGAAATGGTGAGGTTTAGTAAATGAAAGAAAAATTAAGCTGTTGATCGGTAACAGAGGATTTGGAAGCAACAGGACTGAGGACGAGTTCAGTAAGTGTAGCAAGCGCTGCTGCTGCCGTTTTGAAATGAACATGCACTTCAGCGTGTGAGAATCATGTTTGCTGGGCATTGTGTAAAGAATTGAACTCAAGTTCAGATAAGGCTTAGTTTTAAAATAGCTGGACATTTTGTGAGGCTTTCGAGCAATTACTTACCGCTCCTGCGTAAACCAGAAGTTCACCATTGCTACCTCGTTTGAAAAATCTATGGGCGGGCAATGTGGTGAGCGTTTAGGTCGGAGGAGTTTGTTAATATGGCTCAGTAAGGAGGCCGGTGGCACCAGAGCTTTTTTGAAGCCGAGATGATGTAGCTCGATATCATCATGGCTTCAAAGAGCTCTCAGCCAATCAGATTTGTGTATTTACGATCGTCAGTTCATAATAGGCAATATACAATAGGGCTGAAGTGGTATGCTATCACATACAAAGCTGTATCACAACCACAGTGTGATAACCAGATCATGATGTGTACACTGTGAAGATGTCAACCACAGTGTACACATCACCTCTGGTTACCAACACAGTGTACACATCACTTCCCCATCTCGCGCTGGTAAAAAGAAAAAAAGAAAAGAAAAAACAGAGACTTATTGTATAAAATGGATATATGATATCCCATCGTGTGATACCTATGTATCACAGAGAATGGACAGTGACCTAGGAAACCTCACTCATGATTTGGCTATGCTCCGCCACTCATGAGCTGAGGTCAGCATCCACTTGTCGTGATACATATGGTATCACATGCCGGGCCATCACGTATCCACTTATTCTCACAGTCTCTCAACCCCCCCCCCTCGAGTGAGATCCCTGTGAAGGGAGTCATGGAAAGTGATGACTAAGAGGGCTGAGGAGACAGAGCTATAATCTACTCTGCAGAAGTGAGGAGCTGGAACATCTGCCAGGTCTGCAGAGAGGGGAAGTTTGCTGCTGCTGTACAACTGAGGGTTACCACAAGAAGTTAAACAAAGCCCATGGGTCCTGTGGCACATTATCTACAGAGTTTTCTACAATGTCTCAAATAATTATAATTTTGTTGGACTAGGCCATCTAGCAAGATTTACAAATCAGGGGAGTTTCTGCCCTTCCCCCCCCTCTCTACAGGGGGACAGAGATACAAGGTACTAATCTTGGAAGGACAACCAGGTAGCACAGCAGGACAGAAAGTAACAAGTCTGGTTCTGGTTGAATGCCACTAGGTAGTTAAGGGAATACAAGTCATTATCAGTATTTTAGGGTTATAGGTTCAGTATGGAGATGAGGTACAGTGGAGATCTAGTAAGCTGTGGTGACCGTAGGTACTCTTAATCAGAGTTATGCTATGAATAGGGGCACTGCCACATCTACAGGACTTTAGCAGAGCTTCATGCTCAGCTGATAGCAGCAAAAAAGAGCTATCTCAGCTGCATTACCAGCTCAGTTGGAGCCAGCAACCTACACCCCCACTCCCCCAAAGGCACGCTGGTCCAGGAGGGGGGGGGTGAAGAGTGGTGGTGAAGGGGAGGGGGGAAAGGAGGCAGGGGTAGCCTCAAGGAGGTTGATCATCCCACACCATCCAGATGGCAACTCACTTTGTACCTCTTGAGAAGACTCAATAACCTGACTCCTCTGTGGGGAATCTGTGTCAGTTGTGGGTAATTGGCTGGATGGCTTAACGTCATCCGCTGTGAGGGGGACAAGCATAAGGAAGTCATCCAGAAGAGTCTTAGTGGTTGGTGACTTAATGATAAGGGGTATAGAGAGGGTAGTGGGGTTGGATGGGAGTGGGACTGTCAGGTGCCTTCCTGGTACATCAGCCATCTAGGGTATAGACAGGACAGGGAGAATGGTGGAGAGGGAGTGGGGAGCTGAGGGTGCTGGTATTCTTGGATAAAAGTGATCTGGTGAACCAGCCTGTGGAGACAATGAAACATACATAGACTTTCTCTGCAGAAAAGGACCACTCCCCCCAGCTTGCCCAGATGTTTCTTGCCTAATCTGTCTCCATAGACCCTAACTGGTCTTTTGTGACCCACCCCGGCTATTTACTAATATTCCCCTATGTCTATCGCACACATGCTTGAAGCTTCCATTGTTTTCACCTCCACTACTTCTTCTGGCAGTCTGCTCTAAGTATCAACCACCCTCTCAGTGAAATAGTACTTCTCATATTCCCCTTAAACGCCCCCTTCAGCTTCACTGTATGTCCCTTGGTACCAGTGCTGTCTCATATTTCAGGGAGATCCCCCTCCTGCACTATATTCACCTCTGTGAAGTACTTGTTGATCTCTATCATATCCCCTCTCCTGCTCCTCTCTTTCAGGATGTACTTGCTGAGATCCTTCAGTCTCTCCTCATAGGGCTTCTTCCACAACCCCTGCACCATTTTAGTTGCCCTTCACTGGATTGCTTTCACCCTGTCTACTGTATGTCCTTTCTGAAGTATGACCTTCAACGCTGGGCACAGTACTCCAAATAGGGTCTCACCACCAAGAGATAAAGTGGCAGGGATACCATGAGTAAGGAAAGAAAATAAATTTCTACTACAGACAGTACAGCATTTGAGCATATCAAGGCTGCTATTCAAAGAAACTGGCAGATTTTAAAATTCATTGAATGAGGGAAAAGAGAATTTAGGGAACCGCCACTGACTGTGACCAAGAGGAGTGACACATTAAGGGTCCCCCTGGTACACTTAAACTATGAGCTAGAAAGAGAAGTGTGATCTGGCATTAGCTTTGGATCACTACCCCAGGGAACTATCCTTGTGGACACTGAACCCCACGCAACATAGCCAAAGGTGTACAGAGAGCTACAACCCATACAGAGATGAAGAAAACTTAAAAAAAGGCAATGTATCATGTGTTTGAACACATACCTGGTATATCTGGTGAGAACTGCTTATTTTTTTCATAGAAGCACAACATATTTGTAACACAGTATTTCCAGGCATAAATCCATGCTGTTCCAGGTCAATGTTAATGGAAGAGCTAATAATATTTTTAATAATGCCTTCTAGCATTGTCCCTGTGACAGAGTTTAGGCCTATCAGCCCTATAGTTGTTAAGGTCAGATTTATTACTCTTTTTGTAGATTGGTGAGACATAAGCCTTTTACCAATCTTCTGGAATCTGACCTTTGTTTAAAGAGGTTTCAAAGATGATTACTAATGGAGTTAAAATACTCTTGGACGTGATCTTAAGAATTTTTGCAGTGAGGATGCCAGGGCCAGGGGCTGAATCCATTTTTTATTTGTTTATGCTTTGTCTGATTTTTTTCCACAGAGACAGAGATTTTGGGGGGAGCTAGGATGTTAAATAAGGGTATAGGTTTGGATTTTCTTACATAAGTTGCGCAAAAATGCAAACTGAAAATATTTGCAATTTCCAGTGGGTCAGAAATAATGTGATCATTGACAGATGGGCCACCTTACCTACCTCCCTTTCCATACCAAGCCATTGGGGGGCCTCGTGTCCTGGGCCTGCAAACTACTTTAGCATCTAGGTGGCCTGGAAAGCCCATTTATATCCCTTGAACCATGGGAGCCCCCACCCACCTACTGTCCAGTGGGCCCTCAACTTATTCCTACTGTACCTGGGCCTCTTCCCTTCCCATATAAAGGACCCCAACAGTGTGTCTAGCTTGGAATATCAAATTTTCAGAAGTTTCAGGGGGATGTGTGATAGGAAGTACAAAATCTTGGGAGAGGTAACCATTTTTATTGCGGAGATTTTACCTGCCAGAGTGTGATGGAGTGCACTCCATCTATCTAGCTTCATCTGGATGGATGTGATTAGTGATTTCAGGTTCATCTCCCAAATTCTGGTAATGTCGGATGTGATACCAATACCAAGATATGTAAGTCCCTCTGGTGACCAGTGGAGACCATGATGGGTGGCCATATTGGGGGGAAGGAACTCGGTCTTTGACTGGTTAAGCCTAAGCCCAGAGCAAGTGGCAAAATCTGAGACGGTGCTCAGAAGGGGTGGGAGATCTGACACAATGTCTGCGAGAGGGAGCAGAAGGTCATCCGCATACAGGACAGTAAGGTATGCCTCTCTCTCCAGGGCAACCCACTGAATATGTATATTCTTTCTGATGGCCACAGCAAAGGGTTCTACTGCCAGAACAAAGAGTAGCGGGGATAAGGGGCAGCCTTGGCACATTCCCCTGCCTAAAGAAAAGGGCAAGGACAGCATAGAGTTGGTGAACACTTTTGCTGTGGAAGAGGAGTAAATAGCTCTGAACCAGACTCTGAAGCCCATCCCCATGGTACAAAGCACTTGCTGGACAAAGTCCCACTCCAGGAGTTGAAGGCCTTCTCGAAGTCTATCGCTACCACAGCTGCCAGTATAGGGAGTGGCTTGGCCTTATAAATTATATTCACCAGCGACTTGATGTGGTCTGTGTGAGACTTAGACAGCTGATTATGATCACTGTATCATTTTCTGTAATTAAAAAATGGGTTATGGACTGTCTCTCTTGAGAAATGCTGAAACAGCATGTGAGATCACACACACACACACACACACACACACACACACACACACACACACACACACACACACACACAGGTTTTAGATACAAGGTGTTACCTGGAAGGCCAGAAGCTAATTACAGACTTCTCTAAGTTAATTATAACTTTGACTGCTAACAGGGAAATCATTACCCCTTTTATGACGTTTCGAGGGGGAAACCAGGTTCAGTACACTGGTGCGAAATCATAAATGCTTTGGTGTCTGTGTGAGAAGGGATACTGCTCGCAGATCAAACAAATGTTATTAGAAAGAGAAAATGAGTTGTGCTGAGGATTGCAGAATTTAATACTTTGAAAAGACATCCTGTTTTTGTATAGATATATTTTTTAAAATATTCTGACAGAGGAGGAGCTAAGTGACCTCACACAAAGGGGTTGGCAAATACAGTTTTCGTTAAAGAATATTCTGTTTTACTTCAGAGAGACACTTCCATCTAGACTGTGACAGAGAAACATATATGAGCACTTTAAGCAGGTATTTAGAGAGAGAGAGAGACAAATCTAAGTACTGCAGTAGGAATTGCACTGTTTAAACCTTGTTCTTTTAAAAGATTTGTATGGTTCTTGTGGTATTGGTTCTGTATCTTATGTTTTACGTATTTTGTTTCTATTTTAGTAAAACTCCATTTTTACAGTCTACTTGGTCTGTCTGATTTCTTTCCTTTTACAAGTGGAGTATATATGGTAAAAGCAGACACTGTACATAAGCTTGAATGGTGATATAAAACTGGAAAAAGGTAAGTGTTTTTAATCTGAGGTCTTTTATTACAGTTTTTAAGGATTCATTTCTGTACATCTGGTTAGGTGCCCATAGGCAAAGATATCTGGCCCCCTGAAGACAGAAATATCTGAGCCTGTGCATTGGGTACGCTAGCAAGAGGTTCACAGTTTGAATCCCTCCAAGACTTGAGACCAAAGGTTGATTGAACCCACAAAACAGACAGGAGGGTTACCCTGTTTCTGTAAACTGTTCACATGACTGCACTCAGAGGTTGGCACTTTGGGATCAGAGGGCTGACCTGCTGAGTGGGTTTGTAACAGTCTGCACTGTAATGGCCCTTGACAAACCCAACCTGGGAGGGGTGTATCAGAGTGGGAAGGAGAGGATTAAGTCTGTTGGTGAGTAATTTGGCCAGCACTTTACTGTCCATGTTCAATGATAACTGGCCGCTTTCAGGGGGTCTTTTCCCTTCTTGGGCAGGATGGTGATTAATGCCTCCCTAAATGAGGGGGGAAGGGTGCTGACCTGCAGTGCCTCAGTGAACACCTGTTGTAGGAGAGGAGCAACTGTATTTTGTAGAAGCTGCCAGATCTCCAGGGGGAACCCATCCCTGCCCAGTGCCTTCCCCTTCTTAAGAGACTTTAGAGTAGAGGCTACCTCTTCAGCTGAGATAAGGGCATCCAAGGCCATGGCCTGATGCTCAGAGATTTTGGGAAGATGTAGGGAATTCAGGAAAGGGAGACCGCCTTCGGGGTTAGGCTGTCTAGATGATATATATATATAACAAGGAGTAAAACTCAACCATTGTCTGGTTAATCCCCTGCGCCAAGGTATGGGTTTTGCCCCCCCATCCACCAGGGCAGCTATATGACATTCCGCCTGTTGCTTCCTCAATCAGTATGCAAGGACCTTTCCACCTCCCCCCCTTCCCAGTACTTGCATTTCAGTCTGATAACAGAGATTTCCACTTTCCTGGAGAGGAGCTAATTCACCTGCATCCTTAATGAGGCAACATGGCAACCTGCCTGCGACTGGAGTGATGGATTTGGAAGGGCCTTGAAGGTTTCCTCAGCCTCCTTGAACTGGTTTTCAAGCAGCATAAGTCACTGTTCCCTTCTCTTTCAGTGCTCGTGGGCAAACCCCATAATTGCCCCCACTCAGAGTGGCCTTAAAGTCCTCCCAGGTGTTGCCTGTGGAGGTATCTGTGACAGGGTTGTTCTGGAAGAAATCCATAGCTTCTCGTTGGAGCCAGGAGGAAAGTCAGGATCATGAAGTAATAAGGGGTCCAGCCTCCAGGCTGGGGAGGTGGGGGGGACTCCAGGTGAAGGTCAGACACACTGGGGCATGGTCTGAAATGACCAATGGCTGAATGAGGGTGTCAATAGTATTTCTAGTAATACTGGGAGAGGTGAGCCAGAAGTTTCTATGACTGTGGGTGTTATGCACTGGGGAATGAAAAGTGTAGTCTCGCAGTGAGGGGTGAAAGATCTTCCAAATATCAGTAAAGGCCGTGTCCTGTTGTAACTGGGTGAGCGTCAATACTGCCCTGGAGTGGGGTTCTGTGTTGGAGGGGTGTCTGTCCAAAATCAGATCTAGTGTAAGGTTAAAGCCCCCCCCAGCAATGTTGGGGTGTCATCGGGAGCCTATGTGCCCAGCACCTGAGCCAGTTTATGAAAAAAGGAGAGTGAATCCTCATTGGGGGCATACACATTCCCCAATAAAAAGGGTCCCTCTGCCATGTCTGTAAGTGCAGCTACCCATGTCCCCTCTGGGTCACTCATGTTTTGTACAAGTTTCCACTGCAGAGCTTTGTGAAGCAGTATAGCTACCCCCTCTTTCTGGTGGAGGCTGAAGCATGTATGATCTGGCCCACCTAGTCCCTCTTCAATCTATCGTGGTCCTCTCTGGTGAGCTTGATCTCCTATAGGAAGCTACCTCCACGCCCAACCTCCTAAGATGGTGCAATACCTTGCTTCCGTTTATTGGGGGTGTTAAGCCCCCTGACGTTCCACATCAAACATGTTTTGTCACTCATTAAAGATTGGAAGCTGGTAATTATAAAGGAGATATTTCAAAGTAAACCTGGGGGTTGGAAGCAGGTCAGTGAACCCCAGGAGAAGCAAGCAGCAGTGGCTAGGAGTGTGGCAAGAGAGTAAGGTGACCCTTCCCAGGAGTTCAAACCTGTCCTTGTCCTATTATTTAGCAACAGCTCTGTATGTGTCCCTTGAAAAAACAAATAGCAATAACACATATACAAGCTATATACAGTTAGTACAACCATTGGTACATAATGGGGAGATAGAGGCTTTCTCTTGGCCAGCCTCCATTCCCAGGGCACAGTCCTGCACCAGTAAGCCCCCCTGTTAGGCGGGGCATGGGTGGGGGGAGCTAGACCCCCAGAGAGATACGATTATCACCTCCGTGAGATTACTGTGAGAGTCTCAACTCCTACCATACCTGGAGGGTAACCAGAGAACTCAGTTACATGCTAAACTGGGTATGTGTCTACAGGTTGGGAGGGGGGTTGCCACCTCCCTTAGAGCATAGACTGAGAGGGTGATCGGTCTGAGATAGCATCAGGGAGTTCAGCTGCACCTGGTGAGCTGTATCCTGATAATGAACTGCATATTCCTAGGGGTCTGGGGTTCTGGGCAGAGGTTGTGGCTGGAGACCAGTGAAGAAAGCATGGGGGGTCGGGAAAGGGTCCCCCTGAACATAGGAGATGTTGTGTCCTGACAAAAACATGGGAGAAGGTGAGCCCAAAGGTGCTCCAATTCCATTGCATCCTCTGATGAACAAGTGTGTTAATACACCATTGACTGCCACTGGTCCCATCTCTGGGAAGGGTTGCTCACGAAGCATAGGCCAGACAGCTTTTTGTCCAAAACTGAGTAAGGCAGGGGTTTGCCTTGTGTCCTGGGCACCCCTGCAACATATCTGGATGCCCCGATCATCCACCTCAGCATTCATCAACAACACCCTCCCCCCCTGCACACACCAACCTGAGGGCAAAGAGCCCCAAACCTAGCACAAAATTTAAAGTCAGTTGAGAAGGGGGAAACTGACACCCAGTGAACTGCCTTGGGTGTACAGCAACCGTCCACCCTCTCTATCGTCCAGTATTGTGACTTGTAGGGCCCCTGCAAATCCCTCCTGGTATGGGAGTGGGGCAGTTCGGCTGCAAGTGCAGCCACCATGAATGTAGGCTGGGTCGGGGGGAGTTCTGGTAGTCACCAAACTCGAGCAGCATGGATTGGGCCTTGCAAGGAAAGTTAGGATCGCTGCTCCGCTGCTGCCGAGTTAAACCCTCTGCTTGAAACCCCTGACCTGGCTGGCCATCAAGGAAACTGAGAAACAACATCAGAAAAGGTGGTTACTTATCTGACTCAGTCTCAGGGACTGCAACAACCATTGGAGCTGATGCCTGGGTGGGGGCCGCCAGGGTCTGAGAACAGGCAGGATCCACAGAGTTGGATGGAACCACACCGGAGGTCTTCGGAAGTTGGGTAGTCAGCAAACATGGTTCCCCCTCAGCCTTCTTAAGTGGGAGATTGGGGCCAGTCAGGTAATCATACCTAAGCAGAGTAGAGTGCTGTCAGTCCCTGGGGCCTTCGGAGGTGTTCGGGTACTGCTCCAGGGAGGTTGGCAGCAGGATTTTTTAAAATTGGTTGGAGGTAGGGAACCTCTGTAGTGGATCAGGAGCTGACACCTCCATCTAGGAGCCTTCTATGGGTTCTATCAGCACAAGCTGGGATGGATGAACCCTCCTCCCATATTTCTTTGAGGAGTGCTGCTTATGGTTTGCCTGCGGGGGAAGCATCCACTGCGAGTCCCTGGAGGCCTGCCATTCCACCATCCTGCTATCGTGGAGCGGGGAGCACCTGTCCAAATCCTCAGACTGAGCATTAGCAGGAAGCGGCTATGGTATGCAGGAGTTAGTACTGTATCCTTTGGTCATTTACTATGCAGAAAATCATTCAGGGCTTCTGGGGTGTCAAAATTCAATCCATTGTGCACTACTCGTATTGTGGCTGGGTAGTGCAAGGAAAACAGGAGCCCTCTCTTGTACACGGTGTGCCTCGCCTCTGTGTATGCCCTGTGCCTGTCAGATAATTCTTTAGGAAAGTCCTGAAATATGCTGATTTTGTTATTGCACCATATGATCTGTTGAATTCCCCTAGCCTTAGCTAGGACCTTCTCTTTGTCCCTGTAGTCAATGATTCTGGCAATAATAGGCCACAGCCTGTCCTAGGCCTTAGGAATGGGGGTGAGTGAGTGGTGTATGCGCTCTACCTGGAGTGGTCGAGAGGGGGTCCATGTTCAGCATTTCTGCAAGAGCTAGCTGCAGGAAGCCCTCTGTGTCGCGCCCTTCAACCTGCTCTGGAAAACCCAAAAGTCGCAGGTTGTTGCAACGACCCCGGTTCTCCAGATCATCGATTTTACCCCTCATGAACTGAATGGTGTACTGTTGCTCTTGCAACACCTCTGACAGGTCCTGTACCTTGAGCTCAGTTGCATTATTCTGCCACTCGGTGTGGAACATCCTGGCTTCCAGACTCTGCATGACCTGGGTGCTCCGGTTCATCGCAACTGTTACCTGAGACATCTGTGAAACAAGCTGGTTGAACATTGCCTCGACAGAGGGCTGCTCCCACGTCTGAGATTGCTGAGGATTTGCCATGCTGTGAGACTGAACACTGTGCCAGGCATTCAGGTTTGAGGATGATTTTGTGCCAAAAGTTACGTTTTTGTCAAGTAATACTGCAAAATTTAAAGTCCTTTTACAAAAGTGCCCCAGTTCATACGGTTTAAGAAAGGATCAATCTTCTAAAGTAGCTGGATTTTGTCAGATAAATCCCTCTGGGTTGTACAGCTGGTGACTAAGCTACCGTCTTGGTTAGCACCCCTAGTGGCAGTCCCGAAAAAATGACAATCTTGAAAATTTGGAATCAAAATATTTAAAATAAGCTACTTATGAACGTGCTTTAAAATTTTTCAGCGAAGGCTCATAATTTTGTTGTTTTTTAATATTTTGCCCCCAAATTTTCAACATAGCCTTCTTATGACCCCACCTCATGAACAAGGGTGAATAACATTTTTCAGACCCTGCCTGAAAGGGGATTTCACGCAGTGACTGCAAAATCACCTTTCTGGACAGATCTACATAATTTCTTTGCTATTGTTCATGAGGCAGGGCCCCAAAAAGGCCATGTTGAAACTTTGGGGAAACAATATTCAAAAATGATCAAGTTGTGAGGACAAGTTTAAAACCTATTAAAATACACTGAACCACATACCTGATTTCCTCAGTTCCTAGTCTGGCACTGAAGAGTGAAGACATGTCTCCAGTCCAGAGAGGATTATGGCATTGGACCTTCTATAGGTAAATAAAGGGTTGAGAGGTCTGTGGTGGTGGGTGCTGAGTGGGAGGGTCAGGTGGGGGGACAGCAATGGTGGTAGTGGCCTCGCAACGGCAACAGACATCAATGGTTTCCTTTTTTACAGGTTGTATAAAAATAAAAAAGTCTATAAAGGATGGTTTTCTTTTTTATGTCAGGTACTGACACTGGGGATTGGGCACTCCTGTGTCAGTGTTATGTTTGGCAGTACTGGAGTGGGATCCCCAGTGTCACATAGTGAAAATGGGCAGGGTGGGGGTAGTAGCCGGCACAAGAGATTGGGCAACCCAGTGTCCAAAAATTAAGAATGAAACAGTAGGAGGGACTGAGTAATGGTTTTCAATATTTTAGGTACTGACACTGGGGATTGGGCTCCCCAATTTCAGTGTTATGTTTCGTGGCACTGGGGTTGGGCTCCCCAGTGTCACACAGTGAAAATGGGCATGTGGGAGGTACTAGTTGGCGCCAGAGATTGGGGATGGTGTCAGAAATGATTATTTTAGGTTGGGGAGAGGACCACAGCAGGCTGATTATAATGCTGATCAGCTCAGCTTGCTGGATGGTGTTATGCAGACCAAAGGAAAGAGCCACCCTATTATTTGAGTGGCTTTTTTCTTTGTGCTACACAACGTTTTTGCCCAGCAAGACCAGAACAGTGTCATGATCAGCCTGGCTAATGATTGGTCTGACACTGTTTAGCCCCCTGAAGACTGCCCTGCACTGGATCCGACAATGACGCACCTCTCAGAATCCATTGTCATACCAATATGTTCACTTTGCCTAAGCGCAAAGGCGAACATAAAAATGTCTGTCCTCTGCACAATGACAGTCATATGAGGCAAATAAGGATGGAGGATAAACATAGAGGGAGTAGGAAGAAGAGAAAAAATAATGGGGGAGCCAGCCATGAGAGAAAGAAAAACCTAGTTCATGGTAGGCAGTTTTAAATATTGTCAGGAGTCTCAGAAATAAAATGGAGGACCTCCAGGCAGTTGTGTCAGAAGCCCAACCTCCTATGGCAGCTTTCTGATATATGCCGTAGTCAGAAAGGACAGGAGGAGGGGTGGCATGATACATTAGTGACAATATAAAGGAGACAGAAGGCAAGGATCTGGGAGGGGAAAGAAAAGAGACAAAAACAGTATGGGTGGATGAGGGAAATAGTACAAGGGTATCTGTCCATGATCCATCCAAATATGGACACTAACCAGATGTAGGAGGTCATTAAACTGGGAACCACAATATGTACAAGGGTCCAGAGTGAGAAGGCTAGGGCCAAGAAGCCTAACTGGGTGAGCAGGGGGGTCATGGAAAAAGTAGGAAGAAAAGAGCCACCTTTTGAAGGTACAAAAAATAGGGAGAGGGGAGGACAGGGAGGAATACTTGAAGGAGTCCAGGGAGGTAACAAATGCAGTCAGGGCAGCTGAGGTGTCCACAGAACTCAGGCTAGCACAGGGCATCAAAGAGGGGAAGAAGGACTTCTTCAGGTACATCAAGGAGAAAAGGAGTTGTAAAGACCAGATAGTAAGGATCAAGAGGGATGGGGATGGGGTGGGCGGAAACAGGGGCAGAACAGGCAGAAGCATTAAATGAATACTTCTGTTCAGTATTTACTTAAGAGAAAGGGGGAGCTATACCCGAAGGGGGGTAGGAGGGTGGGCATGCGGGGGTTGACAGGCAGGGGAAATCCCAGTGGGCAGGGTACTGGAGGGCTTGAGAGCACTGAGGGTGGACAAGGTGCCTGATCCAGATGGTATACACCCCAGGGTGCTAAAGGAGCTGGCAGAAGTCCTGGCATAACCCTTGGCAAATCTGTTCAATGCCGCCCTGGACTCAGGGAGTGTACCTCAGGACTGGAGGATGGTGCACGTGAAACCCCTCCACAAGAGCAGCCCCAGGGATGAGTCAGGAAACTACAGATCGGTAAGCCTCACATCCATCGTGGGAAAGCTGATGGAGAGGCTGGTTTACCTCCTAGAGGCTAATGGGCTGCAGGACGGCACACAGCATGGGTTTGTCTCAGGCAGATCCTGTCAGATCAACCTGGTGGAGTACTATGACTGGGTAACCGGATAATAAGACAAGGGCATGCAGTGGATGTCCTATACATGGACTTCAGTAAGGTCTTTGATTTGGTGCTGCATGGGAGGCTAGGAAATAAGCTGGAAGGCACAGGGTCAGGGGCAAAGATGGAGGAATGGGTAGTGAACTGGCAGCAAGGGAGACGACAGAGGGTGGTGGTGGGAGGAGAGTTCTCATCTCCCAGGGTGACGACAGGCCAGGTGCCACAGTGCTCTGTACTGGGACTGGTGTTGTTTGGGATCTTCACAACAGACATCTCGATAGGCATCAAGAGCAAGATCAATCTGTTTGCAGATGACACCAAGATGGGAGCAGTACTGGATGACTTAGGAAGGTGGCAGGGGCTACAAGATGATCTGGCAAAATTGGGGGCCTGGTCGGACACTTGGCAGCTGGGGTTCAATGCCAAGAAATGTAAGGTGCTACATTTCGGTACAAAAAACTCAAAGAGAAGCTACCAGTTGGGGGGGATTCGACTAGCCAAAACTGAAGAGGAGAAGGATCTGGGGGTGATCATAATGGGGGCAGTGAACAACTTGGCACAGTGTAGAAAGGCAGCTGCAAAGGCCAACAGGATACTGGCTTGCATTGCCAGAAGCATATTCTTCGGGGTGAGGGTTATCCTGCTGCTATATAGGTCACAGGTTAGACCACACCTAGAGTACTGCATGCAGTTCTGGCGACCGTACCTGCAGAAGGACATTAGGTTACTCGAGGTGGTACAGCACAGGGCAACAAAATGATCCAGGATCTAGGGCACATACCCTACGACAGCATGCTGAGGGAGTTGAACATGTACTCTCTGGAGGAAAGGAAGGATGAGGGTACATGACTGAAACCTTCAAGTACATGAAGGGAATAAATAAGATGGGCATGAAAGGGCTTTTCAAATTAAGGAGGGGAATGGACACTCGTGGGCACAATCTGAGATTGGAAGGGGGAAGATTCAGAAGGGAAATGAGGAGGCACTTTTTTATGGAGAGGGTGGTGCCTGGGTGGAACACATTGCCAAAGGAAGTGGTATCCTGTAGAACAGTGGGCTGTTTTAAAAGGGGATGGGACAGGGTAAGGGAGGGTCACTGGAGGGTGGGAGGGAGGGGCAGCTGCAGTATAAGGGCTGCTAGCTGCACAATTGAGCAGACTTGATAGACCATAAGGCCTTTATCTGCTGGCAATTTTGTATGCTCGTATGTGCTGCTAAGAAAAAAAAGTAGGGGAGCCTCACAGTGGGAGTGGCCTACAGCCCACCAAACCAGTTCAAGGCGAGAAAAGGATGTAATGGCGCCTTTGTCCACCATGAAAGCAGATGCTGCTTGAGTGAGAAACTTTTGCTGTGATGCAGCCTTAGACCATGACAGAGCCCAACTAGCTGGTACCACAGAGCCAGGTACCACCCCTTAGGACTGGATACCAGGACGTGCTGGCTGGGTTGGTTTAGGATGAATATTCACTGGCAGAACTGCCTTCAGTAGGAAGAAGAGGATGAATACTTGATGAATGTGAAGGTTAGGAGAGGCCTGACTGGTGCAAGAGACATTTTTTTCTCCCTAAGGTTCCTTGGGATTTTGAGATTTTATAATCTAGCTATTGTAAGTCTTTTAGGTATACTATGTTGTTTGTATATTGTGGTGTTTGTATTTATATGTATTTAACATGGAATTTATTTGTATGTGACTAGTTAGGAATTTACACAGGTCTGTCTTGTAAACTGGATTATGTCCAAATGACATGTATTACCTGTGTAAAAATAAATTTTACCTACCTACA
The DNA here is from genome assembly GCA_016271365.2 of Neoceratodus forsteri. NCBI lineage: Eukaryota > Metazoa > Chordata > Ceratodontiformes > Ceratodontidae > Neoceratodus > Neoceratodus forsteri. The sequence continues at coordinate 39,183,508 of CM057459.1, forward strand.
TCCATCTGTGAGTCACACATCACAGGCCAGTACAACTGAATAAGGAGAGAGAATGAAACCAGCTAGAGAGGAACTCTCTACAAACTGCCCCATCATCCCTGTGCATTGAGGAAGATCCCCAGGTCTGGGAGAACTCAGCATAAACTCTGGACTTCTTTGTGTATCATAGTTTGGGAAATCAGTTGATGGACTGTGCAATCTGTCCATAATTTTCAAATACCTAATTTGGGTTTCATGAGCATTTGGGCTGAGCATTTTAATTATTAAACATTGCTTTCATTTGTTAAAGTGCACCACTGCTGGCCAGCCACGTACAATGTCCTTGTGTCTTCACTGTTTCCATGGCTGGGTACTCAGGGAAGAACCAGAAGCTCCCAAGTCATAACTAAGGTTTCTGCTACTGGAAACTGGGGAAAGGGTAGTACTACCACTACTAGTGGGCTGCAGCAAAGCAACTGTACTGTGCATTATAGTTTGGGGGCTAGCACTGTTGGAGGACTGAACTTGGAAGGGCATGTAAAACACAGCTCCAGATTACCAATATTATATGGTTATGTGTAGAAGGTCAGCCAGACTGCATACACAACCTCTTTTGCTAGCCAACCTCTTTTCGGCCATTTAGAGCCTTGCAGTCCCTAAATAAAATTCCCTGTTTGTTTGTATGAACTCCACATATAAGTGGTTATGATTTAAAGTAATGTTTGCATACTCATTGGGTTCCTTGTTATTGAACTGTGTTCGTTCATGAGTAGGCTGTAATGTTGGAAAGTGGGTAGACACTGTACCCTAGAAGGTTGTACCATACTTAACATCAGGCCCATTTGAATATTTCTCTAGGTGGAGGTACTATGCAAATAACTTAAACCTTGAATATGAATCCCCAATCACAAGTTTTCAACCCAAGCCCCTCAAACTTGTTGGAGCCAATAAGGCAGTGGTAGTAACTGCAACATGCATGGCAACCCTGTTACACATGTATGAATGTAGTACCATGTATGCCTACTCACAAAGAAATCCACCATAAGCTTAACACTCCCAGGTGTGCAGAATTCCCTAAGCATGTCCAACAAAACCAGGCGTACCAGGACTACAAACAGCTAGCCCCTAAAAGTCCCTTTCCATCGGACCACTCAAGCCCAATGGTCCTATGAGTACCGGGCACCCTGCTGGCTAAATACACTCAGGGATGACATACTGTCAGAAACAAAACTAGGCCCATTTGAATCGAAGCTTTATGCCCATCTGGTATCACACAGTACCTGTGACTGTAGCGTCTAACTAGACCTGTCTTTGAAATCCCTGATCTATCATTGGCACTTGATAATTCACCCAATCACCTCCCCTCCCCTCCCTACTACCTGATAATTCATTCCCTTCACCCCACCTTCTATGGACCCCATAGCACAAGGTCCCTTCTCAGTCATTTAACTCTATACCTAAGCCTATTAGCGGCTGCAACCCTTCTTCATCCTTACAGATATTCTCTGCCCAATCTCTGTGATCCTATTTGTTCTCTACCGGTCACACATTTTACTTCCCTCCCTTAATTTGTAAGTATACCTTCTCTTCAGGACTTTGACATGATTACACCTGAACCACATGGACATAGAAAAGAACAGTTTATGTTTGCTTAATTTCTTTTTCAACAATGTCCTTACTTTTTGTAAAAGTTTAACTGTAGTTTAGTATATCGTTTAATCTGTTATGTCTAATTGACGTGGAACCTCTGTAAACGAGTTTCTAGCTCAAAGGTATTGTAATCCTAGATCCAATATATAAATAGATATTTACTGTCTTCTTGCACTTGTATGTCCTATTGTATTATTTCCTACTGTACTCACTTGTGCCAGTTTAATTTTATTTACACCAGATGTATACTCTTTTGTACCTTGTTATTTCCATTATTCACTTGTCCCTTTCCTTGGGGACATATCCAGAAATGAGTTGTTTACTGTTCAGTATGCTTTGCTGGTGGAAATCTTTAATAAATTAATTAATGTATGTATTGTTTTTAGCCCCTCCCACACATATACAGCATATACAGTTATGAGCACATGGACGTTTTTGGCTTCCAAGTTAAAATACAAGCATACTTCAATGAAATGTTCATGAAATAATCTGTTCTTATTTTGTTCATTTTAAGTGAAAGATGCATTTTAAAACCATTTCATAAGTATAATAACACACTCCAGAACATGCTGTCATTGTATAAAAACTGTACTTTCCAGGTGGTTCAAGGTACTTCATAAATACTTTATGTCAAACAAGCCACTTTGGGGATGTGGTTGTGCCCTACCATGTATTACTTCTTACATAAGTCATGTGACTGATAATAGATCAAAGATAAAAGGGGTAAAACACAAAGTGGAGGGGGATCCAAATTCAATCTTGCTGAGAGCCCTTCAAATTGTATAGCTAACTGTGCTGATGATACAACTACAGATGGATTGATTACATTAATTTTCAGTAAATAAATCAGCAAACTCTGTATCATTATAAACAAAATTGCTTTCTCAAATAACAGACAGGTAAGAATATCCTAGCTCAGAGGAAAGCCTGTATGTCACAAAACAAAACAAGCAAAAAGTTTACAAATTGCAAGCCATCTGATTTTTATCTGGTGCCTGTAGTTTTCTGAATACATAGAAACACAGAAAATTGATGGCAGATAAGGACCACTAGGCTCATCTAGTCTGCTCTTTTTCACTACCTGTAATGGCGGTTGGTGAACCTACTAGGTCAACATCTTAGCCTTTCCTTCCCATCTCTTAGGTTCCATTATGTCTATCCCAGGCTTGCTTCAATCCCTCTACTGTGCTTGCTCCAACCACCTCTTGTGGCAGGCAGGTCAATGTATCCTCCACCCTCTCAGTGAAGATGAACTTCTTCACATTTTCCCTTATCTTGCCCCTCTCCAACCTCATATTGTGCCCCCATGTTCTTATGTCTGCCTTATACTGGAAGATGTCCCTACCTGCACCTTATTGATACCCTTGAGATACTTGAAGGTCTTTAGCATGCCCCCCCTTTCCTTCCACTCCTTCAGCAAATACATATTGAGGTCTTTCAGTTTTTCCTCATATGGCTTGTGGTGCAAGCCCCTTACCATCTTAATTGCTCTCTTCTACACTACCTGCACTCTGTCTATGTCTTTATGAAGATGTGGCCTCCATAACTGTACACCATATTCCAGATGAGGCCTCACCAATGTGTTGTATAGCGGTATTACCACCTCCTTTCTTCTGCTTGTAATATCCTTTCCAATATGCCCCAGAACACCACTGGCTCTCCCTATAGCCTTTGTACACTGTTTGACCACCTTCAAGTAATCTCAGATGATAATCCCCAGATCTATCTCATCCCTGGTGACTGCCAAAAATTGCTCCCCCCCCCATCCTGTAGCTCAATTCAAGGTTTCTGCACCCCAGGTGCATGATCTTGCACTTCTTTGTACTGAACCCAAGCTGCCACACTTGAGACCATTTTTTCAACTTTTCTAGATCCCTCCTCGGTTGAGTTTGCTGATAATACAGAATGGTTTACAATTAAAGAGCAGAGAAAGATGGCTGCAACACTGCTCCACTCCTTGTAGCTCTGACCTGCGGTGGCATTCATGGGTTTTCTCTGTTAAACTCTGCAGTATAGCTGTTGTATTTTAATTTGATGAATGAAACATAGGTTGATTTTGTACTTGGCTTATTGTACTGAAGTAGTATTGTTCATTTGCTTCTCAACACCTCCACTATGAGTACACTGTGAACACACTGTGAATATGCTGCCGGCCTTTTTGAGTTTGTCAAGCATTTGTATTACAATAGATTTTTGTCCACTTTGAAATGGTTCTCTCAGCAGTCTGGATATAAAGTTTTCCAGGACCTGAAGAATGGAGAAGACTGACAGTGATTAGACAATGGTTCATGTTTATGGATTGGTGATAGAATGGCTGTTGGCCTCCTAAGTAGTGGCTTTTGGTCAGGTGGAACCCTGAGAGGTCCATTGGAGTAAGCATATGGTGGCTCCCCATTGTGAATTGGGTGACCATTGCCAAGGATGCCGGTGCACCATGTGTGCTGAGATGCAGAATTCTACAGAAGAAAAGGTATGACACCATTGCCTAAGGCTGGGGGTTCTGGTTTCATGCCAAATGTATTAAGTATTTGTACTCAGTGGAGTGGTATTTTCTCCTTTTCTCTCCTCAGTTAAGTATGTACAGAGAGGTAAAAGATGGCTGGTGCTCTGAAATATGGAGAAAATCCAGAAAAAGAGAGAAAGGGAGTCCTGGACCCACAGAAGGGTTTGTAAATGATTGAGCAGTAAGAAGAAGACTTTTTGGGCATACTGGCTCTCCTAGATATCCAAACTTTTGAACTAGAAGCTGGGAGCCAACCTTGTTTCTTTTCCAAGGCAATTTCACTGCTATATTTGCTATAAAATTTGTTTTAGTGGCAGATGGAGGCTATGGGGTTATTTCCCCAAAGAGGCACTGTAAACTTTCTCTGCCACTTTCCTGATGCTCAAAATTCAGAAGAACAATTGAACAATGGTTGCTGAGATACAGAGAGCTGTGGTTACCATTTAAGGTTTAATATTATGGAGCCAGATTTTCCACTTTATCTTTTAAAACAACACAGGCAGATTTATTATGTTTTAACTGGTAGACCCTTACTTCATAAAGACACTGAATAAAATTTGTAAGTGCCAGTTGTGGGGTTAAACCTCTACTCAAAGTTGTTTACCTGGTCAATGGAGTTTGCTTAGAATTTGAATAACTTAAGTTAAGCATGAAGTGGAGGGCTATTAAATAATAGCCAATATACAATTCCCAGTTTTGGTTTGAGCAGTTGAATAGGATGAAATAAGTCCTTCCATGCTTACAGTAATCATCAAGTTTAGTTGAGCAATTCCTCAACCCGTCATTTAGTTTTACACATGGTACTAAACAAGTGGCATAGCGCTATGAACTCCCGAGGGAGGGCGGAGCCTATTTCTTTATGGAGGACTCCTGTGGTCATATGGAGCCTCGCATTATTATTTATTGGGACTCATCTGTGTTTTTTATAATATTGTTTTATGTTTTCAATATCTCAGACTGGCTTTAGAAATGGTTTTGTTAGATTGCAAATATTTAGTCACATAATAACTGACCGATTATATTGACATTTTGTACTGTTTTATACAGCCCATGATTATGTGTCTTTCTATTTTCTGTATATATTTATATATTATAATACTTCTACAGCCTTTATATGTTCCTAAATAACTATTTCTGCTAAGCTTTTTTTAAGTATCCCAAATGGGAGTCTGGTTGAAATGATATAGCGGCGCATTTGTGGAGAATTTGGGGGAGCCACCTGGGAATACCTGTAGAAGTTCACCCACAGATGGTTGTGAATTTCTGTAGTAAGTGGCTGTCATGGACAGTAGTGCAGGGAGGCATTCCTGAGTCATGTCATTGGGCCTAATTAATTTCTGGTTCATTGCATGTAGCGAAGTGAGCCAATATGTAACAATGGGTCCAGTTCCTTGACCTAGTACTTGAGCCCTAAAGTAGACTGGCAAATGGTGCTTGATCTAGGTTCCATATGAGAGGGATACAGAGCAGCACGTACTGCAGGGTATACCCTTTGGGACACATGATTGAGTCAAAGCTGGTAGTACATGTGGGTTCAACCCGAGTGTTGAGACAGTGACCTGTTAACTCATATTAGGGTCTGAGTAGCCACAAGTGTTGATAAACAGTTTTTGGTGTAGGATTAAATTTCTATGACTCAAACTTGTTCCCAGCTGGGCATAATGATGGGCCTCTGCACAAAGAATGGTATTTACTCACCTGATAAAGGTGATTATTTGAGTACCCTTTATAGTACTCCACAGTCAAAGCCTGTAGGAATATTCCAGTTTGCTTCACGCATCAAAAGAGGTTGGTCATGATCCAGATCTGCTCCCAACACATAGCAACTCATTCACATAGGGTACAATATTTATTTAAAACATTCCTTAGAATGCAGCCTGGTAGCCAGAGGTCATTAAACCCCTTTTTAAACATAATACAATGTTTTCAATGTTAGCCTGTAGAATGTTGCGTCTATGAAATGTTCATCACAAAGAATTAGGTATTGAACCCAGCTATGTCAAGAGTGACACCAAGTAATTTCAATGTCCTCACCACTTCAAAGTGAGTGCCACCAGTGGTGGACAGCCTTAGCAGGTGTTGTCTGTCAGTGCCAAGGCTCCTGCATCCAAAGAGTATGGCTCTGGTCTTTTTCACATTAAGGACAAGTTTCGTTGTTAAGAACTACATTTTGAGTAGTTGGAAGTCCATCTGTAAGCTGCTTATTCATTCAAAATCAGCAGAGGAACTACATAGGGTGGCATTGTCAGCAAAGAGCTATAACATGGCTCCTCTGCAATTGCTGGGCATGTCATTAATGAATAAGAAAAATAGAAGGGGACCCAGGATAAATCCTTGTGGTACTCCATCTGTTATTACCTGAAAATCTAATAAACTACCTTGCCAATTAACACTTCATTTTCTATCAGTCAGACAGTTATGAAACTAGTAACAGGAAAGGTCATCCAACCCAAGATTTCTTAGTTTAGCCAAGAGAAGGTCATTGCTGACTAAGTCAAATGCCCTGGTAAGGTCGACAAACACTGCACTGTAACCAAACCTTTCTCTAAAGCATTTGGTATGTCAGGTCACATGTATCAGCACAGTGTCAGTAACATGATGTTTGCAGAAACCATGCTAAATGCTTGTGAGGGACTTGTTATACTCTAGGTAGGCCTGTATATGGTAGTTTAACAGTCTTTCGTGCACCTTAGCAAGGATGTAGGGAAGGTAGTTCTCTATTGGTTCTTTCAGCCCTTCCTTATGGGCTGGAACCACTGCTACTACTTTCTATTTTGTAGGGACCATCCCTGATAGGAAAAATTTATTAATAACAAGCTTGATGGGATTAGTGATGATGGGGGCTGGGATTTTTAGAAATGTGGGTTCTAAAGTATCGTAAGCCATCACTTTTTATGCAGCTCAGCTGCATGAGCACTTTCTTCCTGGTCACCAGTCTGAGATGAAACTAGGGTTAATGACCAGGTATTGGTGGGTGGCAAGGAAAATGGAACCCACCCTGAGTGAGTTTTGAACTGGTCCAAGTCTGTGAAGAACTTACTGAATTCAGTAGCTGCAGATTTAGGGTCAGATAGTGTTTGTCCATTGACTATGACCTCATGTGATGATATGTTGGACCATCCTTTAATAGACAATTTATTTGGGTCCAGAAATTTTTGAGGTTGAACAGATTTTTGGTCTGGAGGGATTTCAGATAAATTCTCTCAGTGCCCTTGAGACTAGCTCTGTAGACATTTCTAAGGCACCTATAAGTATTCTAACCAGATGTCAGGCCAGATTGTTTAAACTGGCCCTATCCTTGTCTTGTTGACTCATGGCCTTGTGAAGGTCACGGTTCAATAATTTAGCACAGTGACCTTTGACCCTACATTGCTTTAGGAGAGCATGCTTATTGACCACACTATTGAAATTATTTAAAAATAATCTAGGGCATGGTCCACTTCAGGGAGCTGTTTTACTGGTCCCCAGTCAGTTTCTTTTAGACTATAGAGGAAGGAGATTTCATCAAACTGTGAAAGAACCCTGACTTTTATGAGTTTTGTTGGGGGATTGGGAGAATCATTTTTTCAGACACTGTATACTAGAGAATGATCACCGAAGGAATCCAATAATATCCCAGCAGCTTTAATTCTTTTGGTTTTGGTCACAAGGACCCAGTCGAGGAGTGTGTGATTCCCAGATTTAGAGTTTAATCTTGTGGGTTCCCCAATTAGTTGTGAGAGATGAACATCCAAGGCAGACTTGAAACCATTTTATTTATTTATTGAAAACTTCCTAGAATACCTCTGAGCACACGTGCTCATTTATAAAGGTTCCACGTCAAATATGTACTCACAAAAAAACATTACAAGTGCAATGAGCAGTTCCAGAGGAAATGAAGTTGAGTTAAGCTCAAAGCACTTAAGACAGATCAATTACATGCAGTTCTGAAAAATCCATACAGAACGTTGTATAAAAAGTCACAGTATATGTACACAGAGAAACCATATAACACAGTTTAAGAGTTACAGTTACAATGGTTTGCAAAGGCAGACCGCAAAGCTCTCTTAAACTGATTAATCTTAAGGGAGATTCAGCAGTATCAGTCAGTTTGTTTACCCAGTTAGCAGACTGATGGCAAATGACTTGTGCTGAGTCAGTTTACATTAAAATCTCCAAGCAATATCAATTCACATAAGGACTGTTGAGAAAGGCAGTTTGTAAGGGAGGTTAATGATTGGAGAACAGCATTTGGAGGACCGTATATGCACTCTATGCAGAGAGATTTCACCCCCCCCCAAGGGTCAATGACAAAAGTATGGACTCACAAGTAGGGTCTACAAGGGAAGGCAACAACTTCCCTAGCAGAAAGGGTAGCCCTGACATAGAGTAGAATCCCTCCCCCTTTTTGATTGCCTGTCCTTCCTAAAGACTGAAAACCCTGGAAGTTCAATCTCATGGTCTAGAATATTTGATTTGAACCACATTTCTGAAATGCCAATTATATCTGAGATACCCTTCTTCAGACATACACACTAAAGCAATGGAGCACTCAGGAAGTGACAAGGGCTGTTGCAATCCAATATTTAGGAAATAACTCCATTCAGAGTTGAAAGTTCAGTTTGGTATAATACACCAGTTATTCAGCCTCACCACACAAATCCAGAGCAAGAGAGACTGTGCCTCGAATGGTGCAGGGTGGTGCAAATAAAATGGGCAGCTAGACCAGACCCAAAACACCAAAAGTAAAGGATTAGTGCACGCTGGAGTAAAAGTAAAAAAAACATATGCGTAGCCAATAATGAAATCCAGGTATGGATGAAATAGTGGAGGACTAAGTCTTAGTCAAGAGACATCTGACAAAGGCTTAGTTGAACTGAAGTGCCAGGGCATGCAGGAGGCAGCTGCTCTACTGTTTCAGCCATATCTGTATTTAATTATTGTTTGGAATTACTGCATTGCTACTACTGCTGTTTTGAATCCCCATGTATCTGGAGCAAAGTGAGTGGCATGCGTGGGGATCATCATGGCAACAGGCTGTACATACAAACAAAGTAAGCACCTCTACTTTGTTACTTGGCCACTGGTATGTTTTTACTTTTACTTCTGCGTATAGTAACCCTTTGATTTTGGTATTCAGCTTCACCACCCTGGACCTCCGCAGTCACAACACCCCAGCACTTCACTAGGTCAATCTTTGTCGGGGGGCAGAGTCATGGTGGCCCACAACCTAATTTAAAGTGCAGCTACCCCAAAAGATTACTTCATTTTAAGGTCAAAATGCAAAAAAAAAAAAAATTCAAATGGTGCCACACTGTGAATTAAAATACAGACTATAAATCAAAATGACACATCAAGCAGCTTTGCAATTGTATTTCTCTATTTTAGTTAAAATACTTTATTTTAATACACGCGCGACTGCAGAACAAAGTACGGCAGTTTGCTGTAAAGTGAGCACTATACTCACAGAATACATTTCTTTCATATCGGTGCACCAATACTAAAGAATTTTATTTTGTGTATATAGTGCTCACTTTAAATTCTAATTTATAGTGTGTATTTTAATTCACAATGTGGAACCATCTGATTTTTTGTTTTGCACTTTGACCTTAAAGGAAAACACTGCTTATCCACTGGTGCTCTCCTGCCACTGCCTATGCCCCCAATTAGCGGTTCTACATGAGACAGACAGAGAGAGAGAGAGAGAGAGAGTGCAGCCAAAGCTTCCTTAAATCAAGGAGGTTATTTTCTAGACTACACTGAATTGAATTATTACTTTTTGGACCTGTGTAAGTAATTAGTATCGATTCTGTTTTCGGGGTTGACTTTTCTTAGTTTAACTTTAATTTGCCAGGGAGGAACTGTAGCTGGGAGATGTTTGCAATCATTTGTGACTAGATCTGTTACTTAACCTCTGTGAAATAGGTGTGTGAAAGGAAGGAAGGCACTCCCCAGGGTGGAGGGTCAGAGTTGTAGTTGATTGTTTCTAGATGGCATAGGTTTACTCCCACCCACGCTGCCCCTCACCCCACCCACCCCAAGCACATAACTTCCTTTATAGCAGGGGTTCTGATGTCACTGCACCAAAACTACTAACAACATACACCTGTTCATATCCTTAAAGGCACAACACACTGAATGGGGGTAGAGACACTCACAAGCTTGCACACACCAAAACAAGAACAAAAACAAAAAATGAAAAGCATCTGTAACAGGAAGGGACACAGACATGTGGGGAGTGGTGCAATGCACTGGCTGTGGAGCAGCAGTCTTCCAGGAGACATTCTGGAGACTGCGTTGCTGCCCTATTTGCAGGCACCTCTCTGGTCTGAGAGAGGAGGTTGTTTGTCTCCATGCTGACCTGGCAAGGATTCAGGAAACCTGCTCCCCCACTAAGGGACCACCCAGGCCACCACCACTACCTCAGAGGTTGCCAAGAAAGAGGAGTGGTTGGATCACAGTGGGCTCAGGGAGGGTAAGGGTGGTGGAACAGAGATGCATCCCTCCAGTTGTGCCTCTCCACAGTTCATTCTTCACTCTGGTGGAGCATGGTTCCTCTATGGAGGCACCCACAGTGGAAACCAAGGAGGGTGCTGGGAACCTCCACAATGGAGACCCACAGGAGGGTGGCACAGGACCCCACAGGGAATGATACAACTCCTGGTGGGGGATTCAATTGTTTAGGGGGTAGAAATGGGGGAGGGATGGGAAAGGGAGGTAAGGTGCCTGCCTGGTGCCATGGCTTGGAGGGACAGGAACGAATCCTCAGGATCATGGGAGCAACTGCAAGGGGGAGTGAGCTGGATGTCATTGTCTACCTGGGGATGAATGACCTGGCTAAGAATGGGATCAGAGCAGTGTAACAGGAGTTTGTTCAAGTTGGGGAGGGGCCTTAGACAAGTAGCACACACAGTAACTTTCTTGGAAGTGCTACCTGTCTATGGCATGGATGAGGCTAGGGTACTCCGCACCATGTGATTCAATGACTGGTTGAAAAATTGGTGCAGAGCTCGGATTGGGTTTCATTGGGGACTGGGGCTCCACTTGGAGGGATGCAGGCCTATACAGGTGTGATGGTCTGCATCTACCCAAAAGGGGAATAAGGATCATAGGTGATGGGGTTGAATGCTTCATTGGCAAGCATTTAAACTATTCAAGGGGAGAGGCACTGAAAAGGAGAAGGGAAATCCTAGCCCCACCCAAAAAATAAATCAGGGTACTTGGTGAGGTAAACACCAAGGTAGAGCAGTCAATAGGGAGAAGGGCAGGGGTAAATGGAGAAAAAGACAAAGGCAGTAAAGACAGGGATGGAGCAAAAAGAAATAAAGCCATAAAAAAATGGAGGGTAATGAGTACCAATGCCTGTAGTCTAGGTAAAAAGCTCCCTGAAATGGTGGTCTTGATGGAAGAGGGATGCCTGGATATCATGGCAGTCACAGAAACATGGTACACAGAGAACCATGACTGGGATGTCAACATACCAGGGTACACAATCTACAGGAGGTGACAGGGAGGGAAGAAGAGGAGGAGAAGGAATTTTTTATGTAAGGGAAGGGATCAAAGCAACAGAACTAAAGGGTAAACAGGGAGAAGAGGAGACACTGTGGGTCGCCCTGGAGACTGGAAATGGCTCCACAATCCGCACAGGGGTTGTATACAGACCCCCATGTCAGGGGGAGGAAATGGACAAGGAAATGATAGAAGGCATCCTTGGGATGGCAGAGAAAGGGGAAATATTGCTGATGGGGGACCTGACTATTCCAGATGTTAACTGGAGCACTTTTGCTGTAGCCACATCCAAGAGCAGGGCCATTCTCAATGCCCTACAGGGGGCATGCCTCAGATAGCTAGTTTTGAAACCCACTCAGGAGGGAGCAATCTTAGACCTGGTACTCTCAAATTGGGATGGAGAGAGGATCTCCAGTCTTGAAGCGGGTAACCATCTGGAAACAAGTGACCACCAAACAGTGTGGTTCATGATAAACTTAGTTGTAGAGTCAAGCCATACAAAAGTGAAGGTACTGGACTTCAGGAGGGCTGATTTTGTCAAAATGGAAGAGTGCCTCAGAAAAGCAGTAACAAATAGGCAAGAAGGTGGGGTGGAGCAACAATGAGGAAACATCAAAACCGCCATCACAGAGGCAAAATTCCTTTGTGTGAGGCAAATAAACAAATCAAAATGAAAGAAAAAAACATTATGGTTCTCAAAAGAAGTGGCAGGAAGGTAAGGGAGAAAAGATAGCATTCAGGAAGTATAAGGAAACACAGAAGGAGCAGGACTAGGAACTATACCAGTTAAAGCAGAAGGAAGTGGGGAAAGCAGTGAGAATAGCAAAGATCCAAACTGAGAAAAAGATAGCCAACTTGGTTAAGAAGGGGGATAAAACCTTTTATAGGTACATTAGGGAGCAAAGAAGGACTAAAACAGGGATACTGAGGCTGAATAAAGAAGAAGCTGGTTGGGCAGAGAACGACAGTGAAAAAGCAGGGATACTGAATGAATACTTCTGCTCAGTATTCATAATGGAAAAGCAGGGGGAGATACCTAATCCAGTCAATAGAAGCACTCTGGATAGGGGGTTGATATTAGTCCTTTCACAGAAGAAAGGGTTCTGAAAGAACTCTTAAAACTGCAGGTGGATAAAGCAATGGGGCCTGATGGGATTCACCCCAGGATTCTAAAAGAACTAAGAGAAGAACTAGTAACACCACCGACTACCATTTTTAATAAATCATGGGAGAATGGTATGGTACCTGAGGACTGGAGGAGGGTGGATGTGATTCCCCTTCACAGAAGTGGGAGCACGACAGAGGCAGGAAACTATAGACCTGTCAGTTTGACCTCAGTAGTAGGGAAAATGATGGAATCACTTCTAAAGGAAAGAATTGTTAAGTATCTAGAGGCCAGTGGGGCACAGGACCCAAGGCAACATGGATTCACAGCAGGAAGGTCATGTCAGACAATTGTAATTGATTTCTTTGACTGGGTGACCAAAGTGGTAGACCAGGGAGGAGCTGTGGACATGGCCTACCTAGACTTTAGCAAGGCATTTGACACTGTCCCACACAAAAGATTAATAAACAAATTAGCCAGCCTGGGAGTGGTCCCAGTGTGGTAGCCTGGGTAAAACACTGGCTGGACAACAGGACACAGTGGGTAATAGTAAACAGAGTCCACAGTGAAGAAAGAGTGGTTATTAGTGGGGTTCCACAGGGTTCAGTACTGGGGCCAGTTCTTTTTTAGTGTGTTTGTAAGTGACATTGCAGAGGGACTGGAAGGGAAAGTATGTCTCTTTGCAGATGACATGAAGATCTGCAGCAGGGTTGATATGCAAGTTGGGGTGGAAAGGATGAAAAGGGGACTTGGCAAGGATGGAGGAATAGTCAAATGTATGGCAGCTTAGATTCAACGCAAAGAAGTGCAAAGTAATGCACCTGGGAAACAAAAACCCAGGGGAAGAGTACACAATGGGGGAGATACTGACAACAATAAAAATGGAAAGGGACCTGGGGGTAGTCATATCAGATGACCTAAAGGTGGGCCAGCAATGTAAGAAGGCAGTAAGGAGGGCTGGGGGGATACTGGGATGCACAGGGAGAGGCAACAACAGTAGAAAACAGGAAGTTGTTGGCCCTCTGTACAGACCACATCTGGAATACTGTGTACAGTTCTGGAGACCCCATCTCCGCAAATACATAAACAGGGTGGAGGCTGTCCAGAGGAGGGCAACCAAAATGGTGCAGGGTCTGCACCAGAAGACATATGAAGAGAGACTTAAGGAGCTTAATATGTATAGCCTCGAGGAAAGGAGGGGAGGGGACATGATAGAAACTTTCAAATACCTCAAGGGATCAACAAAGTCCAAGAAGGTAGCATCTTTCAGAAAAAGAGATGTGCAAGAACAAGGGGCACAATTTGAAGATAGAGGGGGATAGCTCAGAGGTAATGTGAGGAAGTATTTCTTCACAGAGAGGGTTGTAGATGCATGGAACGTCCTTCCTGAGGAGGTCATAGAGTCAAAAACAGTAGGGGAATTCAAGAATGCATGGAACAGACATAAGGCAATTCTAGTGGGGGGGGGTAGGAGGAAATAGACTGTTGGTTAACTAGGATCTGCAGCTTATCCATTAGGTAGGTAAATGGGCAGACTAGGTGGGCCAAGCAGTCCTTATCTGCCATCAGATTCTATATTTCTATGTTAATCAGTGCTTGCAAACTTCCATTTACTAAGGCTGCTGGCAGCCATCTTGTGGGAGCTGCGTTCTCCCTCACCCGGATATGCTAATGTGCCCCTGCCAGCCAATGTGCTGAGTCACTGGGGACAGAGTAGCATATCTCAGGTCAGGGAGTCAGTGGCTCCCATGAGTTAGCTGCCAACAGTCTTAGTAAACGGAAGTTTGTGAGCACTAATTAAAAGTTAAATATCACTACTTAAGTGAAGTTAGAATTTTGTTTCATACAGAATCACTTGGGGGGGCATAGGCACAGCAAAATAGCACTGTAGGTTTTCTTTTAAAATGAAGTAGTGTTATTGGGTAGTTGCACTTTAAATTAGATTGTGAGCTGCCATGACTCTGCTCCCTGATGAAGCTTGAAGGTGCAAAGCACTGGGGTGTTGTTGTCCAGGTTCAGTGTGGTGAGGCTGAATAAGTGGTGTGCTACACCAAACTGAGCTTTCGACCCTCAGTGAATGTCCTAAATATTGGATTGCAACAGACCTCTTCACTGTCTGAGTGCTACAGTGCTTATGTGTGTATGTCTGTTATGTATGGTTGACCACCTGACTTGCAGTACCACACCCACCTTTTCAAGAGCACAGTCAGAAGCAGTGGATTTGTAGAGGGATATATCTGTTGGCAGGGATCTATCCTGATCAGGCCATACACTTGTTGATAGGGATAAACTCTGATCAGGCCTTACTTGGCCATCCTGTAGATGGCTACTGGGTTTTTCTCCATGTTTTCTCTTCCTCTTCCCTGGCATGGACAGTGGCTTTGTTTGCCTTGCACACACACACTGCATCCCCAGTAGCAGGAGCAAACTCCCCCATCCAGCCACAGGGGTAGCTGTGGTGGCGGACTCACCATCAACCTTTCCTGACTGAGATACACTGCCAAGCAGTAGCTGTCTGGACCTTGGCCTGCCTCTCAGTGCAATTCCCCAGGGCTTGGTTCTGAACCCAGGTCATCAGTAAGACAGTGCCATGCATTGCTGCTGGACCATTAGGACAGCCAACATTTGAAAGCCCTTCACTAATTTTAGGAAGGGAACTGTATGATGCAGAACCTGTATAGATATTTTGTCATGCTGTTTTCTAGCATCAGAGACAAAAAGACTAAAGGGAAAGTCCCCTTAGCCTTTTAATCTATGTCCCTGGGTAGTTTGTAGGCATGTGCAATGACTGCCTCTATTGCTCCCTTCTAATTTCATCAGGATTTAAATGCAAATGAAGTACTTATGACTGGTGTGAATAGTTGCTTGACTCCATTGACCTGACTCATGTAAGGCATCCTGGAATTGTATGATGTTTTGGTGCTAAAGCCTGCAGTAGTTACACTGTTTGTCAGTGCTGTTGCTGTTCTTTGTAGTCCTCATGGTCTTGTCTTATATTGGCCATGAAACTTTTCAAGGCATAGTAGGTGCCCTTCTGTTTTCTGTAGTTTAAAGTGCATGTGAGTTAGAAAAAAAATGGTTTTATAGAATACAGGGACTTCACAAAACATGTAACAGAACAGAATTAAAGTATTACTTCTGCTGGCTTATGGATGTATGCATCATTAACTCCCATGATGCTTTGCATGAGTGGGGTCATGACCTTTGGAATGGAGACAAACAGGTTTTCACACCAGGGGAAAACAGAGTGAAGCAACCTCATTTATATTTAAATTAGGATGACTTTAAGGGGATACAAGAGAGGACTCATTGTCCATCCATACTTACAAACTACACAGGTATACAGAAAATAGGCTGAGGGGACTTTCCCTTTAAACAAGTGTGCTATAATAATATGTGTGTCTGCATGGATTTTAGTGAAACTCTTTGTTTAATCCACATAGTATCTGAAGTTTAGCCTGGTTGCCATAAGGATCTAGCTGATAAAAGACTTGGTAATAGCAAGGGTTAGGTGGCTTTTTCAAGACATTCTGCAGCCAGCACTTCTCTTTGTACAATACATAAGATGTAGGGATTGTCAGTGCTGATACATTGCAAGTGCCTTTCTTTTACATTAAGGCACTTACTGAAGTGTTTCATTACTAACTATGATGGGCAAATGCACAAAGGCTGCAGAACACTGCCAAGCAGTAGTTTGCTATACAATCTTTCATTAAAATTGCAGAATATGTCATGAATAATAAAAGCCTTTCAGTAAAGCATTCCACATGAAGAGTATGCAGTCCTGCAGTATACACATACTTTTTAGTGCGGAAACAATTATTTTATGCTCCACTGTCTCTAGATGCTACATTTCATTTAACCCCAGCTGTCAAAGAGGCACTGCAGATAGTGGGCTAAAGGTCTATAGTCCATCCAAATTATGACTTCTTTGTTGTCCATGCCAAAGGTGAACATTTTTTGTGAAGTATTTTACATAGCAAGGTAAATAAGTCTAAGGCAGTGGTGATCTTATGTTTTTACCTCCCCTGCAAAGATAGTCACTAGGAGCCCCCTACACATTCTCCTGCTGTTGCTGTGATTGTTTGAACTGCATCGTGGTAGGTAACTTCATGGCATTATGATGGGGGAAGTTAGAAAATAAATCAATTAAAATAATCTGCATTTCATTGACTGAGGCTTGCACTGGGTCAAGCTGGGCCCACCAGTGAGTAAGGACTTAGGGTACCTTGGGCTGGTCCTGATCTGAGGAGATACTCTGAGCTAGAAATAGACTTGGTAAGGACAGAGGTTTTTTTTCCCATATTCTATCACTGTTTTCTCCCAGGCTACCCCCTTCCGACTCCCCCCCCCCCAAGCACCATCACCCAGCTTCTCTGGGGCTTACCTTACACCGTCTGCCACAGAACTTGTACTGGTGCCCAGTCACTGGTGTGGGGCCTGCGAGGATCGGGTTTCATTCTACCACCTGGGGTGGTTTTCCTCCTGGTTTTTGTCCTGGGGCCCACAGACGTGCAATGGGCATGATGTGAGAGCTCCACTTCCGCGGAGGTGCCCCTGGTGTCCCCCTGGTGCCCTTATGTGGTGGTGGTGTCACATGTGCTGCCATCTAGCTGCTGCTGGGCAGCAGGGAAGCAGCGTGCCACACTAACCCCCCTCCCTGAGGAAGGAGAGCTGTCCTGGGGATGTTCAAACCTTCCTCCCCCGCCCAAGCGACCCAAGTCCATTCCCAGTGCTGGGTCACCGGTACGGCAGGAGGTAAGGTGCCCAGCACCTTAGCCCTCCATGCCCCGGGGCCAGCTAGGAAAGAAGTTTTTAACAAAAATAAAATCTAATGATCCACTCGGTGCATATGGGTTTTTCCTATACCGCTAGATAAGTTGAAGTGAATAAATTGAAAGAACCAGATGATATACGCACAGGGTTACTCAAAGAGGTAAAGGATGGTTTTGCCAGGGTTGCTCAGAATCCATCTGAGGGAATCAGATTAATCAGATTCTAAGTATTTTTTCACATTTTGGGAATTTCAGTATTTGAGACCAAAAATCCAAATCTGAACACGTATGTGCAATTGGATGTGGAACTGGAATCTGATTCTGATTCTGATTCCATCAACTTTATTTATTTATTGAAATGTTTCACCAGGAAGGCATGCTGAGCAACAAGTTGCTCGTCTCCCAGTGCGACGTGGGGGGTAGGGAACAATGGAACAGAATATAGAGAAATATCAACCTTCAGAACCTGAAAAAAACTATCTCTACCCACCACACAAATCCCTTCTCCCTTGCCTTACCTTTGGCTGGCAGTTGCTGCTGCAGGTGGACAAGCCCTGAGGGTCCCTCTTAGGCTGGCCGGAAGCCATGTGGTGTGGATGAGAAGATGACTGGTCCTGACTCCAGTGGTCTCATCATGTAGTGTGATTGTCCTCCTCACCATAGTCCTGCAGACCTGCACAGTGTGCACAGTTGTACTGGGAGTCACTTGGGACTTGGTCTCAGCCCCCCATCTTTGCACACATTTAGCCCTATGTAGTGCCACTACCCCAGAAAGGAAAGGATCACAGGAATAATTCTTCTTCTGTGAGCGACCGCACCAACCCACCAAACTCAAAGTTTATCTCCAGCCTGCCCTTGTTGCTCTTTCCTGCCGGCATGCTCCTTCTCTTGTCCTGAGGAGACCCTAACCCTCCATGAGGAGTCTTCTAAAGAAAAACTCTGTGAAAGGAGCCCATGTACTCCTCTCACATTAAGTGGAGTTGCAGGTCCCCTTCCAAGAGTTTTGTGCTGATAGGCCTCCAGCACCAGTGTCATGGGGTCTCTCTCTCTCTCTCTCTCTCTCTCTCTCTCTCTCTCTCTCTTGGACAGATGGAAAATGCTGTGTGAGAGCCAACTTAGCATTTTGACAAGCAAGTGACATGATGAGGTTGTGTGGGGAAGGGTGAGGCAGCACATTGCTGGCCGGAGGAGAGAGCCACGGACAGGCTGTCAGTCTTTGCTTGCCCAGCTGGACCAGCCACAGCAGGATGGTGTTGATGAATACAGTCAGAGGAAGAACTTGTCAGAAGACTTGGGATCCAGATGGAAAGTTACTTTCAGTGGGCAGGGTAGTGAGCACTACTGCAGCCTACTATGGGAAGAGCTAGGAGCATAACATGGTCAGGGTGGGAAGGAGTCAGACATGGGGAAGTCATGCAACTCAAGTCTGGGTCTTTTACTGCACCAGGTGGTAGAGATTGTTCAATACTGCTAGATTTTGAAGGTGGATTTGAAATTCTGATTCCAATTCTGGCACCTTGATGGAAGCAGAATCTGAATTGGAATTGAAATTACCAACCTTCCGATGAAATCTGGATGGAATAGATTGTAATGAATCTGAGCACCCTTATTTTTTTTTTATGCTGTAGCTGGTACTTTGCAATGATTTTTCAGAAGAGACAGAAGAATTCTGAGGTGCTTGGGGACTGGAGGAAGGCACATGTGACTCCTCTGTTAAAAAAAAAAAAAAAGCAGAAGTGACTCAGGTAACTATAGGCCAGTAAGCCTAACCTCAACTTTAAGGGAAAATGCTAAGGATCAGATTACAGAGCACCTAAACAGGTTTTAGCTGTCAAAGGAGAGTCAACATGGGAGAGAGATCATGCCAACATAAAGTGTTGGTCTTCTTGAGGAATTAACAAAGGAGTTTGACAGGAGAGAGGTAGTTAAAAATGTGCCCCAAACCCCCAACCAGGCATTAATGCCCCAGTAGAACCTTCCTTTGTCATAGCTTAATGCTTACATGACTCTGAGCCACCCATTTTGCAGGAAGGTTAATAAATGGAATTGTAGGACTTCTAAAAGTGCTACTGGAGCAGGAGGGCACTTAGATTTCAGTAAAACATGTGGCACGTTTCCTCATCAGAAGCTGATTCTGAAGTTGAGTATTTTTGAATTACAGGAAATATAGCACAGTGTCAATGGACAGAGAACTGGCTGAGCAATGGGACTCCAGAAAGTACTGGTGCACTGAGCAATATGAGACTGGAAGGACGTTACCAGTGAGGTTTCCCAGATGATTGTGTTGGGACCCCCGCAGTCCAATATTTGTACCAATGTTCTGGAGTAAAGAGTCTCAAGAAAGGTAATTAAATTTGCAGATGACACAAAGCTTATAAGGACAGTAGACTCCAGGAAACAGGGAGACAGTTTGTAGTGGGGCATTGATATACTGGGAGTGTGGGCCAACAAGTGGCATATTAAATTAATTGTGAATAAATGTAAAGTTCTTCACTTATGTCCATTAATTCTGGTCAGGTATTACTGTAAAATAGTAAGCAAAAGACCATGAAGCCAAACTAGGAGTCTTCACTAGTGGGAGCTTGAAGCAGTCACAGCAATGTACAGTGAATGTGAGTAAAGGCAACTAGAAGGTTGCAATGCATTATAAATCACTATGGTGATTTCAGCCGATCAGCACACAAAGCCATTGTACCTTTTATCTCATGTACAGTACATGCTCGAGCAGGAGAGTTAGAAGGAAGTGCTCCACTTCAATAACAGGGAGGTGGAGCCAAGAATGGCACAATAAAATTGCAAAAAAAAACAACCCTCTAAACATTTTAATAAATCACTTCAGCAAGACTCCAGTGATTTGTAATAGAAACACAGAATATGACAGCAAATAAGTACTGCTTGGTTCATCTAGTCTGCCCATTTGTCCCTGCCAATACTGTCACCACATACCCTACTAGATCTCTGGCTCCCCCACTTCCCAACTGTGCCTATCCCTTGCATGCGTAAAGCCCACTCCTATTTCTCCCCCACTACATCCACAAGACTGTTCCACACAGTCACCAATCTTTCAGTGAAGAAGTCCTTCCTCACATCTTTCCTGTTTCCCCCTTCCAACTTCATTGCATGTCCTCTTGTTCTCGTGCACCTTTCCTCTGAAAATATTCCCCTCCTATACCTTGTTTAACCCCATGAGATATTTACAGGTCTCTATCATGTCCCGCCATCCCTCCTGTCTTCCAGGGGGCACATATTGAGGTCCCTCAGTCTCTCATTATACGGCTTCTGATGGAACTCCTACACCATTTTTAGTTGCCTTCCTCTGGACAGCCTCTGTCTGGTCTGTATCCTTCCTGAGATGTAGTCTCTAGAACTGGGTACAGTGCTCCAGGTGGGGTGTCACTAATGATATATACAGTGGCAACACTGCCTTCCTCTTTCTGCTGGTAATATTGCACCCTTTTTACCCCAGCATCCAACTGGCCCTACCTACTGCCTTGTCACACTGCCTCACCACCTTGAGGTCATCAGGTATGATTACTCCAAGATCCCTTTCCTATTTGGTGACTGTTAATCCCTCATTTTATACTCTGCTTCTTGGTTACTATGCCCTAGGTGCACAATTTTGCACTTTTTCACACTGGAACCCAGTTGCCCTACCCTTGCATCAATAGGGCCTCTGCGGGATGTCTCTTGCGGTATTAGAGACTCCTGTAATAAACGCTTGGGCAAACAGAACTGCTTAGCTTCACTTTGCAGTCTTCTCACCCGGACCCCATGCTCAGATTCTCTTATACCAAAAGAGACATCCCTCGAAGGCCCATTAAAGGGGAACTGTTAGCACTAAAAGCCCCACAGCCAAGTACTGGGCTAGTCCTAATCTGCACTTTGTGAGCAAAAACATTATCTTTACTTACTGTTTACTGCAGTATTGTAGATTGTTTCACACTAATTCTGTTGACCTGCAGGCTGACATTTTCTATAACTACAAATCCCAGAATTCTCTGCAGCTGACATCAGAGGAAGGCTGCAGCAGTTAGAGACTTGCTAGCCTGCAGTGTATTTTAAGCTTTTATAAGATCTGCTCATATGGTCGCTGGTTCAGCTGTTCTCCTGGGCCTAAGCACAGTCATCTGTCACTATACTTAGCCCAGGTAGGCTAACAGGAACAGCAAACAAAAGATCAGAGTATATAAAACTCTAACATGTAGTGCAGGCTATTGAATTGCCCACTGCTGTAGCCCTCCTTTGATGTCAGCAGCACAGGATTCTGGGATTTGTAGTTACATAAAATGTCAACTTGCAAGTCAACAGAATTAGTGTGATACAAACTACTATACAACAGTCAGCAATAATTATTTTTTTGCCCACAAAGTGTAAGTTAGGACCAGACCCACACTTGGGTGTGGGTCTCTTAGTGCTGACAGTTCCCCTTTAACTAATATTAAGAAGGGTATTACATTTCATGAGAATTATGTGATAATAGGGCACTGGTAAGGCCATACTGGTTCACACTGGAACCCAGTTGCCATACCCTTGCATCAATAGGGCCTCTGCGGGATGTCTCTTGTGGTATTAGAGACTCCTGTAATAAAGGCTTGGGTTTTGTAGTTATAGAAAATGTCAGCCTGCAGGTCAACAGAATTAGTGTGACACACCACCAAAAAAAAAAAAATTATATATATTACATATTGTATATTATAAGGGAGAGGGACATGTAGGAAGTGGTGCAATGCACTGGCTGTGGGGCAGCAGTTTTCTGCGAGACATTCTGGAGACTGTGTTGCTGTCCTATTTGCAGGAAACTGTCAGCTCTGAGGGAGGAGACTGCCCACCTCCAGGCTGCATTGGCAAAGACTAAGGAGGCCTCCCCCACTCAAAGAGCACCACTGCCACAACCACTGCCTCAGAGGTTGCCAAGTATGAAGAGCAGTTGGACCACAGTGGGTTCTGGGAGGGTGCAGGTGATGAAACACAGGCGAAGCCCCCTAGTTGTACCTCTACACAAATCATATGCCAGTCTGGCATAGCAAGGTTCATCTACGATGGCACCCTCAGTGGAGACCAAGAAGAATGCTGAGGACATCCATAAGGGAGACCCACAAAAGGATGGCAAGGTACACCACAGGGGAAGGAAACAGCTTCTGATAGGGGACTCAGTTGTTGGGGGGGCAGAACTGGGGAAGGGAGAGAAGAGGGAAGTAAGGTGCCTGCCTGGTGCCATGGCTTGGAGGGACAAGAAGCGAATCCTCACGATTGCAGAAGCAGCATCACAGAGAGGGAACTAGATATCATTGTCCACCTTGGGACAAATGACCTAGCTAGGCAAGGAATCAGTGCAGTGCAGGATGAATTTGTGGAGTTGGGGAGGGGCCTTAGACAGGTAGCAAGCATGGTAACCTTCTCAGAGGTGCTGCCAGTCCATGGCAGGGGTGAGGCTAGGGTACTGCACACCAAGCAGTTTAATGAATGGTTGCAAAACTGGTGCAGAGTACAGGGCTTTGGCTTCACTGGGGACTGGGGGTACACCTGGAGAGATGAAGGTCTATACTGGCACGATGGTCTGCATCTGTCTATGAAGGGACAGGTTTAAATGCTTCCTTGGCAAGCTTTTAAACTAGCCAAGGGGGGAGGTGCTGATAAGAGGCAGGAAATTTCAAGCCTCCCCCACAAAACATGGCAGGTAGTAAGGTAAACACTTAGGTACAGAGCTCAACAGAGGGCAGGATGGGGTAAATGGAAAAACATACAAGGGCAATAAGAGCAGGGATGGGGAAAAAAGGATAAAGCCAACATTAAATGGAGGGCAATGAGTACCAATGCCCATAGTCTGGGAAACAAGCTTCCTGAGCTAGTAGCCCTGATGGAAGATGAAAAATTGGAACATTGTGGCAGTCACAGAAACATGGTACACAGAGAACCATGACTGGGATGTCAACATACCGGGGTACACAGTCGCAAAAGGGACAGGGAAGGTAAAAGAGGAGATGGAGTAGCTATATACATAAGGGAAGGGATCAAAGCTACAGAACTAAAAAGTAAAGGGGGAGGACAAGAGGCACTCTGGGTCACCTTAGAGACAGGGAATGGCATCATAATCCACACAGGGGTTGTATACAGATCCCCGTCTCAAGGGGAGGAAACGGACAAGAAAATGATGGAGGACATTCTCAAAATGGCTGAAAAAGGGAAGATACTGTTGATGGGGGACCTGAATATGCCAGATGTTAACTGGATGACATGTACTGCAGCCACATTCAAGAGCAGGGTCATTCTCTATGCCCTACAGGGGCAGGCCTTAGACAGCTAGTGTTGAAACCCACTTGGGAGGGTGCAATACTAGACCTGGTACTCTCAAATGGAGAGAGGATCACAAATTTAGAAGTCAGTAGACATCTGGGAACAAGTGACCACTGCGCAGTGTGCTTCACAATAAGCACAACCATGGAGATAAGCCATACAAAAACAAGGATACTGGACTTTAGATGGGCCAACTTTGGCAAAATGGGTGAATACCCGAGGAATGCACTAGCAAATGGCCAAAAGTAGGGGTGGAAGAACAATGGAGAAAAATCAAAACTGCTATCATAGAGGCAACAAGCCTTTGTGTGAAACAAATAAAGAAAACAAAGCGGAGTAAAAAACCACTATGGTTCTCAAAAGAGGTGGCAGGGAAGGTTAAGGAGAAAAAGGCTGCATTCAAAAAGTATAAGGAATCACAGAAGGAGCACGACAGGGAACTGTATCAATTAAAGCAGAAAGAAGTGGGGAAGGCAGTCAGAACAGCAAAGGCACAAACCGAGGAAAAATAGCCAACCTTCATTAAGAAGGGGATAAACCTTTATAGGTACATTGGGGTATAGGAAAGGTTAAGGGAGGAATAGTGAAGATTAATAAAGGAAAGGGAGGTGGGCAGAGGGAGACAGTGAAAAGGCAGAGATGCTGAATTAATACTTTTGCTCAGTATTCACAAAAGAAGACGAGGAGGAGTTACCTAAACCAGACAATAGAAGCACTCTGGATAGGGGGTTGACACCAGTCCATTTACAGAACAAAGAGTCCTGAAAGAACTCCTAAAACTCAAGGTGGACAAAGCAATGGGGCCTGATGGGATTCACCCCAGAATCCTAAAAGAACTAAGGGAGGACCTAGTGACACCACTGACCACACTTTTTAACAAATCACGGGAGGATGGGGTGGTACCTGAGGACTGGAGGAGGGCAGATGTGATTCACCTTCACAAAAGCGGGAGCAAGGCAGAAGCAGGAAACTACAGACCTGTAAGTTTGACCTCAGTGGTAGGGAAAATGATGGAATCACTTCTGAAAGAAAGAATTGTTGAGTACCTAGAGACCAGCGGGGCACAGGACCCAAAGCTACGGATTTACAGCAGGAAGGTCATGTCAGATGAATCTAATTGATTTCTTTGACTGGGTGACCAAAGTAATAGACCAGGGAGGGGCTGTGGATATAGCCTACCTAGACTTTAGCAAGGCATTTGACACTGTCCCGCATAAAAGACTAATAATCAAGTTAGCCAGTCTGGGAGTGGGTTCCAGGGTGGTAGCCTGGGTAGCAAAATGGCTGCACAACAGGACACAGAAGGTAACAGTGAATGGAACACATTACGAAGAAAGGGGGGTTACTAGTGGAGTACCTCAAGGCTCAGTACTGGGTCCAGTCCTCTTTAACATCTTTATAGGTGACATTGCAGAGAGTTTGGAGGGAAAGGTATGCCTCTTTGCAGATGACACAAAGATCTGTAACAGAGTTAATACACAAGAGGGGGGTAGAAAGGATGAGAAGGGACTTGGCAAGGTTGGAGGAATGGTCAGACATATGGCAACTTAGATTCAATGCAAAGAAGTGCAAAGTAATGCACCTGGGAAACAAAAACCCAGGAGAAGAGGACACAATAGCAGGTGAGGTACTAACAACAATAAAAATGGAAAGGGACTTGGGGGTAGTCATATCAGAAGACCTAAAGGTGGGTAAGCAATGTGAGAAGTCAGTAAGGAGAGCCAGGGGGATACTGGGATGTATAGGACGGGGCATCACAAGTAGAAAAAGGGAAGTGGTTATCCCTCTGTACAGACAGTTGGTGAGACCCCATCTGGAATACTGTGTGCAGTTTTGGAGACCCCATCTACACAAGGACATAGACAGGATGGAAGCAGTCCAGAGAAGGCAACTAAAATGGTGCAGGGTCTGCATCAGAAAACATATGAAGAGAGACTGACAGAGCTTAATATGTATACCCTTGATGAAAGGAGGGACGGGGGCATGATAGAAACTTTTAAGTACCTCAAGGAATCAACAAAGTCCAGGAGGGTAGCATTTTCAGAAGAAGAGATGTGTAAGAACAAGGGGCACAATTTAAAGATAGAGGGACGGCTCAGGGGTAATGTGAGGAAATTTTTTTCACGGAGAGAGTGGTGGATGCATGGAACCACCTTCCTGGGGGTTGTTGGGTCTAAAACAGTGGGGAATTCAAACATGCATGGGACAGACATAAGACAATTGTAGTGGGGGGTTGCAGGAAGTAGGCTGTTGGTTAACTAGAATCTGCAGCTTACCCAATAGGAAGGGAAATGGGCAGACTGGGTGGGCCAAGTGGTCCTTATCTGCCGTCAAAGTCTATGTTTCTATGTTACTTGGAGAACTGTAATAATTCTGGTTGCCACTTTACAAAAAGTGTATTTCAGCAATTTAGAAAGTGTGGTAGAGGGACATTAGAATGATCAAGGGGATTGAGAGGTTAAACTACAGGGATTGTTTAAGCTCAGCATATTTTCCAAGAAAAAAAAGCAAGACTAATTGGAGATATGATTTTTTTTAACTTTGAAGGGATTGAATAGGGCAGATTAGAGAAAACATTTTTAGCATTTTCAAGGCAGCAGAACCGGGGGTGTACCTGATGATTAGAATTGAGGGGGGGCAATGTGAGGAAGCATTTTTTTCACCCAGAGATTGGTCAGCTAATAAAACAAACCCCCATAGATAGTGGTGCAAGTGAGGAGTGCTGAATCTCTTAAACTCAAGTTAGTTCCATTAATCATGGACATTAACATTAGTGGATACAGCACTTGAATTCATTCAGTAGTGTCGTAATGAGCAAACCTCGAAGCAAAATTAATATGTCCAGGAGGAAACAATGGATTACTTGGCCTCTGGTTCTCTGAGGTGTTTGCTATTGCTGGATCTGCTCTACATAGTGCTGATGCACGTAACATGCATGTGCCTTCATTTAACAATGGCTACAGGTATTCACATAACATTGGACGCTGCAGCTGCCTGGATGGGAGGAGACGAAGATGAGGAACCTATGCTCCTTTTGTCAGACAGCTCCTATGTTTCTAACTGGGCATGTAGAGAATGAAATCCAACTTAAACTGCAATACAAAATTGTAAATACTGTATCTGATTCAGCTTGCCAACAATGAACAATAATGGGAATGACATACGAAAAACGTTTTACATTAATGCAGTTATAATTATTCCTAAATACACCAGTAAGACATGAACAATCACAAGTACTGTCTATGTGCACATGCTATAAACAGCGGAGAGCACACTGCAGACATGTAGGGTTTTAAAATGAAAATGTTTCTTAGTACATTGATTGCTAGTTGAAGTCTTCACACTTGATGAATTTCCTGTGCAGCAGAGAAGATATAAAATGGCCATAAATATAACTGCATCAAAAATGGCTGAATCATGTAAACCTGCAGACAATGATTTCACAGGTCAAAAGTTGTATAATGCTGTTAGGAACCTTTGAATGTTTCCAAAGATAACAATAAAATGTTTTGGTGCAGTATTAGCGACTGCTAAGCAATTTAATTCACCAGTTGTAGTGAGAAAGCACCAGGATGGTATTCCGAGTGCCTAGGTTCAATTCCCAGTAGGTCACATAATTTCTTTCTCACTTTAGTTTAAGGTTTCCCAAGGAAATACTTGTATTAGAGAAACAGAAGGGTGGCAGCACTGACCCTGGTTCTTGTTTCACAAGTTTATGGGCTGGATTTTTGAAGCCAAATATTTGCCACAAGTTCCCAAAGTGTCAGACATTTGACACACAGGACTTGTGGCAAATATTGGGATTTTTGATCCCTTTAGCTAAAAGACACCTGCTAGACAACATTTTCATGGTCTAGCATGTGTTAAATTCAGGGCCACTTGTGTACATCTTGCCAGTTGCTTGTGTCTAATCTGATTGATTCTGTCTAATCCTAGATTCAGGAGCGTAGAAAGCAAGTAAGAATATCATAAATGTGACTGACATCGGAAAATATGGATCCATGGATACTGGTGCACTAGGTGTGTTACTCTCCACAGTCACAACCTAGGCCACAGACCTAGCGCTGGGTTTACAAAATTTGGCCCCATGAATCAACACTTTCTGTACCTATCTAACGGGGAGTCTTTAACAAGGCTAACACTCATAGACAATTATCAAAGGGCAAACACAACAGGCTTGAGGTAGGGTTGGGGTTGTGGTAATAACAGAACAGCACTTGCAATTATCAAAATCTTGGAGAGGGTAACCTGGCTTTTTCTCCTTAGAGAGGTTTAGTCTTAAGAATGTAAGCAGCAATCCTACTATTGGGTTAGCAATCAGCACCTATGTAAGAAGATTATTGGCAATCTGCCAGTGTAATGTTTTATACTACCAAAAAGATGACTTTAAAACAATATTGCATGGTATAATTTTCATTATAGCTTACATTTTTATAATTTGCTTGGGTTACTAGATTTAGCGCTAAACCACCAAAACTGCTAAATTTTGTATTCCAGTTTTTTTTTGATATTCAGTGATTGTATTTGACTGTTGATCATTACAAAATAGAATATAATAAATACATAGTACAATCATACTATTGACAGTTACATAGCATCGTTACATAAAAAATATTGCACCTTACCACACAATTTGACTTATACTGTACATTCATTGCTGTCACTTTCTTTTCATGTCTTCAAACAGCAGTGATGTAATTTGCCACAATAAGTACATCATTAACTGTAATGGGGGTTTAGCAATATCTCCAGACAATCTTGTAGGGAGTTCTTATATCTCTCAATAATACATCCGAGACACAAGTTTCCCCCATTTTAAGTGCAGAGGACATTGAAACATAATGTAAAACAATGTTTCTTCATCACCTAAGTTACAATAACATTCTACACTTCTATTTTCTTTTATATTGTTATATCTGGCCTCCATTGGTTTAAGACCAATACACTCAAAGCGACATCTAGTAATTGTTCACCTTTTGTTTGGTGTCAGAAGTAGCTGTAAGTAAGGCTCACACCCATCCCATCTTTTATGGTTGGCATACCATTTAGAAATGTTGAATCTGATACCTCTTGAATGTCCCCTAACTATATAAGTCATTATGATGCAAGATTTAATAACTGAGTTGAAGGATGGTGAAATAATAATCCCTTTTAGAGAATCTTCCCAGAGACCTTTCAGGTTGCTTGCTAGCAAGATATTTTGAAGATTGCTAAGCCATGGAGGTCTGTTTGAATACTCTGACCATTTTTAATTTCTTTTGCAAACAGCACAAAGTCCAAATATTTAATTCATGATTCACTTTTCTTATCCAGTAACAAACCACTTATGACTTTCACAGGGACGCTACCCAGTTCAGATCTTAAGTGATATGCCAGACAAGTTTTATTGAGTTTTAAAAGTGAGTGATAGAAAAAAGAAAAATGAATCTCCACTTCATATGGTATGTAATAACCCCACACCTCATAGCTATACAATAATATTAGGTTAAGTGTTGATTCCCCACCTTTGAGTGCTGGAACTACTGTAGCACTCCTATAATGGCAGTGAACTATTTCAGTTTATTATGAATCTACTATTGTTTAAAAGCACAAAAAGGGGAATGAATAAGAATCCTTTTGTAATATAGAAAATGCATGCAGTTAAATAAGTCTTTCAAATTAGCAAACACTGTGCTTTTAGTTTATAAGTCAATATACTAAACCTAAATGAATAGTGTGGTTATTTATAATTGATTAGCAGTGTCAATTTTAAGTTGCAAGATACTGTGGTAATTCACAGTAATTCTCCTTTCGCAAAGACAATAGGGTTATTGATGAGCTCTTAGTACAGGTTCAACCCATGGTCGTATAGGCACTCTCACACAATTTATTTCAAAGGGAATGGTTGTATGCAGTACAGAATGGAGCAATTATGCCATCATAGCCACTCACTCACTCACTGTGTGACCCTAAGCAATTCACTTAACCATTCAGTGCTTCAGTACATCGAGCTATAAAAATGGGCAAAAGACGAACCTCATTAAAATTAGATGATGTATCTCAGCCCTCAGCTGGGCTATCCTGGGTAAATAAAATGTAAACAAAAAAAGTGTTAGCAGCTCCTTTTTTTAATGTACTATATTGATTGACAACATGGAAATATCTACATGGCATACAAGTCTCTCAAACCAAAATTAAACTTGCTTGTCTGCACTTAAGAACTCATAATACATCCCTTGATGGTCTCAGCAATGGTTTTCAAAACTGTTCTACCAAGGCAACAGTTTTGATAGCTTTATGAGCACAGTTAAACTGATAACTTAAAGTAGCTGTTTTTACTGGCAGAAAAAAATAATCATATAGTTTTTTTTTTAGTAACAATACATTTCTGTTTTTTTAATCAGTATTTTTATCTCCCCATGTGTCTGCCCACCCATCATAGACATTCTTGGGGACTTACTGGTTATCCACCACTTGCTCAGGACCACACTGTGGTGGGTGGCCAGGCGTGTTGTTCGGGCAAGATCCGGTGAGAAGGCAGCCTGCCCATTTTCCTCTGGATTTTGTCCCCAGGGTCACAGCTCATGGTGACACAAGGGGTGTGTGTGTGTGGACAGTGTCATGCATCGACATCAGGATGTCTTGCAGCAGCCCCTCCCCTTGCATGTGCCCCGGCTGTGCTGTCACCTTGTCTCCACCAGGTGGCAGTCTCACCATGGGAGTCTTGTCTCTCCCGCCCCAGGAAGGACAGCAGTCCATGGGAATGCTCAATGCTTCCTCCCCCAAGTTGGCCCCTGATGATCCATGTTCCTTCCTGAACCAAGTCACAGCTTCCCAAAGGGTAGCGCTACTGCTGCAGCAACAGGCCTGCTAATAATATATTTAGAACAAAAACAATGCTGCAGAAATGGGCTGGCTAAGAAACAAAAACATCACTATCTCTATTTTTCATTTCATCGTATTTCACTCTTGAACTGAGATATAGGGGTTTGATATTTTTAAAAGTTCTTGCTCTCAGGTCATGTCCACTATGACAAAAATAAAATATTTTGGTGTCGTGCTGTACTGTTTGCCTTCAGACATCTGTACAAGCACCCTCCTAATATGTTGACACTCAGTACGAATCCAATATGTAAGATCAACAAGTAACCTCAAGGGAAGGAATTTTTAAAGTTGCTTGTGACAGCCATCTTTAATGAATTAAGTCATTATTTATAAAATCTGTAATAAAAGCTGTTTTAAACCCACCTGCAAGAAATACCAATATACGGATGATGACTCTAATTATGTCAGAAATACCCAGTATTAATGACAAAAAACTACTTAATGCATTTTTTTGCAAGTTAACAAATATTGATGCTTTAATCCAGTTTCAACAGTGCAATGTGGACAGGACACAGGAATGCTGTGCTTGACATACTGTATATTACTGCAATTAGTGTTACTTAGTATAAGGTACAGTAATCGAGCACAAATGCTTATTTTTGACCTGGATACTTCAGGCAAAGTAATGGGACATTCAGCACAGAGACCAACTTCAGTATTCTGAGTTAAAAAAAAAACATATATTCAGTTCTGGGAGTAGATCTGATTCATATGGGTTAAACACTCACAACAGAATGTGCTAGGCTTTTCAACACACACACACATACACTTGCACAATTTTTGCAGGCCCACCAGCCATCTTTAGCAGCTCCAGAACAGTATTCATTTACCTTCACTTCATTAGCTGCCCACACCCCATGGGTTGCAGGCAGAAAACAGCCTTCCTGGCCTGACAGTTCAATTTCGATAACAGTTCATACCCAGTGAAAAAACCTCATTAGTATTTTGTTTAGCATTGCTGCATTTCATTTCTGGTAGAATGTTGCAGCCTTTCAGTTGCTGTAGCTGGAATACCAGAGGACAGCTGGGAGTGGAACATTAAATCCTTATGAAAAGAAAAAAGTGACTGGCTACAACCTCTGCATTCTGCAGTCGTTTTCTTTGCTGCAGAGCAGTTACATCAAGATTTATTACTTTCTGCCTATCAGCTGCTGTTTACAAAACCTGCTGCTTTATGCCAAGGCTTGCTTTTCTTATTGCAATGACAATACAGTCCAATACAGTACAAGTAGGTACAGTATACTTTCCAAATGTATATTTCACCCTGGGTCTATCTTATTAAAATTCTAAAGGTCTTGGAGGACTACTTTGCTATACGGTGCTATAAAAGAATGTTATACAGCAATGGCTAGAAAGAAGAAATTGGAAGGGCTACCTGTCTCCTAAAAGAGTTATTTTACCAGCTGGATACCCTCACATATAATAAAACCATTAGATCACTGTAGAAGTAGCTTGCCTAATTGTGCAGCAATAGTGCTATCACCTGCGATGTCGGTGATCCGAAGTTAAGGAGTGAGCTTGGGTTGCTGGAAGGTGGGTCAGGGCAGGGGTAGCCTATGGACACCTCTCCTCCTTCAGAAAGTGTGGAAGCTGTGCTATGCACCACCACCTCTGTCACTTAACAAAGGATATGTGACATTGCAGATGGGGAGAGACACTACCAGATGACAGCATGTCACATGAATCAGTGAGCTCATCACTGCATGGTCAACTCCCCAGAGGAGGAAATTGAATGGAAAAACATGGCCTGCCAGGGTGATTCTGGCACCCCCTTCAGGTCACGGATTTCTGACCTGGCACTCCCCCCATCACTGTTGTGGCCCTGGGCAAACATTGGGCACATATGACCAGGTGAAGATAGGTAATGGGGCTGGTGTGGTGCTATCCCGGAGGAGGGGCCAGAGGCTCAGAGGAGAAACAAGCTGGATTGAATTAAAAAAAGTGTATAAGCTCAGAAAACATTCCTTTTAAAACATAAAAACATTTTAGTTCATTCACAGTAAAAACACTCTTTTGTTTATCAAACCCTGGGGTGAAAGGCACTCAGCTTTGCCTGATGCTTCAAAAACAAGAAGACCCTATGGTTAGGTTACCTGAAGGTAAACACACCCCCTAATCATTCCTTATTGCTTCAGATAGACAAAACATATAACAACTGTGACATATTGCATATTAAACAAGAACTGGCTTGTGCTAATACTGTCTTGCAACAGCTATGGTGTTACTGTGGGTTAAATCTTAATCTGTAGATTAGGAAAACTTATGCATTTGTATGTGTAATCATGTGCATGGTTGTGGGTGTTATTTTGCGCAGGGGTATGGGATGTTTTTGTGAATAGAATGGGCACAGTATGTGCATGGATGCCTCAGCGCATTTATGATTACGAGTTTGTGGGTCTGAAGTTTTTAAAATAATTGTGTTTTATCTTAAAGAGCAACTTTGCATATCAGACTGCACCTTCGTAAACATGAAGTTTGGGCTCTTCCAGTTTACTGCTGAATACGGTTTTTAAATTTTCAGTTTACATTTTGAGTGGCCTATCCAAAAACTCTGTATAAAAGCATTTCACAACAGTGCTGTTTAGCATGCTTACTGACCAGATGCATTTGTGGGCTGCTCTGCACCTCAAGGAGCGTTAAAACTTTAACAACTTTAAATACTAACTTTTTTCCTCAACACCGATGATGGTGTTGTGTTGCTCATGGTTTGCTGCTCATTTAGATACTGGTTCAAAAGTTACTTGGAAAACCAGACACAAAAAGTGAAAATCATGGATGTCTTCTCCAATGCCAGACCTGTCCATTCAGGAGTCCCTCAGGGATCCATTCTGGGCCCCTACTTTTTAGCTTGTTCCTGAACACCCGTACAGATTCCTGCCCAGAACAAATTATCCTCTGTGCTGATGATGCTGTAATCCTTGCCTCACACCAGGATCCAAAACCGCTGCAAGACAACCTCCAGATTGGCTTTTCCTCTGTTGAAAACTGGTTTACAAAGCACAAACTGATCCTTAATCATAAAAAAATAAAATCCATGATTTTCAGCAGCTCTCACAACAAGCATAAGCAACACCCCCTATCCATCCAAACCAACCATGGAGTCGCTCTGGAACAGGTACAATCCTTTAAATACCTTGGGATCACTCTAGACCCTCATCTCTCCTATGGTGCCCATATTGACGATGTCGCCAAAGCTGCTAATACCCGTCTTGGCCTACTTTACTGACACAGGCAATATCTTACCCCAGAACCCTTGACAGTCATTGTTCAGAGCTGTATTGTCTCCATTATCGACTATGAACTTATTATCTATGGCTCTACCACCACTACTGCTCTCAGAGGTGTATCCACCTCCCTCAATAAGGCATGTCAGCTCATCACTGGATCCCGCCATCTCACTCATACGTGTGACCTCTATGCACAAACTGGGTGGTTGCAACTCATCAAACAGATAAAGTACCAAACCTGCACCATAGCAAAGAAAATAACTATGGGTCTAGCACCCCCTGGAGTCTATGCTCTTCTGCACCCTAGAAATAACCCCTGCAATACCAGGGGGTCTAAACTACAGCTCCTGCAAGTTCCTCTCTGTCGCACAACACAAGGTCAAAGAGCTTTTGCTTATAGGGCATCTAGCTGGCTAAATGGGCTCTCCAGTGACATCTCCTCCACTCCCACACTTGGTTCATTTAAATCAAGGCTCCGTCTCTCTCTATCTCTCATTGCCTTCAGCTCCTGTGACTGTCTCAACTAGCTGATCCCCACTTGAATATTGCTCTAGCATCATTCATTTCTCTTTCCTACGTAGCACTTGGTTCCCCCCCATGCCCTGCCTGCAGTTCCTGTTTGTCTTGACAATGCCTTCAGCTGCTCTGACTCCCTTGTTCCCCTCTCCCTACTCTCTCCCCTCTTACTCTCTTCCCCTCCTGTGTCCCTCCCCATTCCTCCTACTCTTTCCCTCTGTGCCCCTAACCTCTTCACACCTCTTTCCTATCGCTATTACCACCCTCTAAACTTGCTTGCTTTTTTATATTTTTTTTGTAACCACATGTTTTCTGATTATTTTTCCCTGTTTTGCTCATATCGTTGTCTTTTTGTCTTACTGTACTTGAAATGTTAACTGACGTGGAACCTTTGTAAAAGAGCCCTGGCTCAAAGGTATTTGTAATCCTAGACATAAATAAATAAAAATAAACATTTGACTATGGGGTGCTTTCAGAAAACTGGAGGGAGCAGTCCCAAAACTCAGCTGGCTCCTGAAGGACAGGCTGCAACTATGGAGGGATCTGATCCCCTTGGAAAGCTTTGTAGGCATCAATGCAGGTAATCAATTTGAAGGTGGAATCCATCCTACAATACTTCACTGAACAAGATGCTAAAATAGACATTGCCTCTAAAGCCGCAGCATCCACTGAAACATTAGCAACCAAGGCCCTTACAACAATCACAAAGTTCATTCAAGAAAATACGTAGCTGCACTACTGATTGGAGGCCCTTGAAAATGCCAGCAGGGCCTCCAATATTAGAACTGTTGGATTTACAGAAGACTGCAAAGGGCATGATTTCTTGGCCTTCCTACATGCTTGGCTACAGGGAGCCCTGCAACTAAATCCAGACTCTTTTATTAATGGCTTCAGCAGAGCATACGGAACTTCCCCCAGAATGTCTGGACTACAAAGAAACTTATTGATGATGGTGCTATTGGTGTCAGCTAGCACCATAGTTCAGGATCAACTTCTATAAGCTCTTCACTCTGCTGACTCACTCATTTGTAATGGAGGAACCATCCATCTTTTTCCAGATTTAATCTACATCACCAAAGCCCCCAGAAAGAAGTTTGATGCAGTTCGGGTGAGACTTTGGAGCCTGGGAGTCACCCATTCTATACTGATGCCAGCTCGTTTACATATTCACTATGGTGGGCATACTTTTCTATACTCAGACCCCATGGAAGCAGATAAGAAAGCTGAAGCCATTGGCCATGAATTCAAAGCCACTGGACCCCAGCCCGTTCTGAATCGGAGGACGACACATGAACTATACACCATTTGCAAGTGCTCTAACTAATCTGAACCACTGTTTGTAGTGGGCTCCCAATCTGACTCTGCTATCCTGATTGTTTTTATTTCTTTTCAGTGCCTTACTATATCAGATTGTTTAAAAGCTAAGAATGTCACCAGCTGTTCATCAGGGGATTTTGTTTTCTTTTTTTATCAAATGTAGTTACTGGCTGCAATACTGTTGCTGCCCAGGATTTGTTACTCTGGTTTCCATAGATAATATCATTACTGTTCTATAGTTCCATGTGGTACTATGGAATGCATCTGTTGGAGCTGGGGTCAAATCAGCACTGTGTGTTGAATTTATTTCATGTTTGTGATACTCATTTTGAGTTTGACCACCAAAAGTCCTGCAAGGTGCAGCACAATGCTGGACATATTACTAGTTTCAACAGAAATTTGGGATTTCCCCCCATATGCACAAGAAAGACTGTATAGACTGTGTCGTTCTGTTTACATTGGATGTACTATATTTGTACTCACTGTGATATCTTACTGTTTTTAATTGCTTCTTCTTTTTTTATAAAGCAATAAAGTTTGAAAAAAAAAAAGCATTTCACGGTCTCCAACTGACCTAATAGTGCACCATGACAACAGACTGTGATGTCACAAACAAAGCAATTGTGAGGTCAGTTGGGGTAGTCAGATGATGTTTGAAAGGCACAGTGAAAAATGTGTAGTAGTATTATCTGAAATATTCAGTAAAACATTTACAGGAAAAAGTAAAAAAAAATTAGGAAACACTGACATTAACAGTTGCAATAAACCTAATAGTTTTTTTACTGTCTATTTTATGAGATATTTGCTTTTTAAGAATGGAACTGTGTTTTACTGTAGCTGCTGTTCTCCTTAAACAGACCTTACAGGACATGAAGGCTTACAGTATATCCTTGAACTATCCTTAGCACAATACAGGTATCATCTATACATGCTCCCAGTCAGGCTTATACAAACTTCAGATATCATTCATACAGCCAAGCTGTGGCTTTCAGAAGATGAAACAGAATCCCTAAACCCATACAATGACATGAAGACTCTGATACAAGTAGGTAAAAGATTCCAATAATGACAGCAGAGAGAGAAGTAGGTAGGCCTCTACCACTTAATGAATATTCAAGCTTCAGAAACAACTTTCAGTGGTGGCAGGAAGATACACAGGTACTTTAGTACCAAACAGATTAAACACAGGTGCTTCTGAAGAATGCAGTGGAAATTTCAACTTGTAAAGCTGGGGCAATAGAATTCATTCACAGTCACGGCTTTTTCTGCCCCAAGCTTCACTCGGTGAAATTATCGCTTTGTTCTTTATAGGCACTGATGCACAATTAAGTCCCTCTCCCGTGAAATACTGCATGAATTCTAAACACATGACACAATTTGTTATGATTGTTGCTTTGTTTTCACTGCAATTAAAAGATTAATATAATGCTGTATTTGTTCTGAAACAGAACTGCAGCAGGGATGTATAGCCCTTATCACTGGACTAGCAGCTGGAAAGCTCAGTCTATCACTCTCATGCATAGGCAAGTGCTTATTTATTGATTGATTGAAATGTTTCACCAGGAAGGCACACTGAACAACAAGTTGCTCATCTTCCGGTGCAACCTGGGGGGGGGGGGGTTACAATTGGATGAAGAATTAGACATACAATTTAACATTTTACATATCTGAGAAATTAAACATTTAATTACATTTGTAACAAAACATACAGTTAAAAAAATATAATAAATAACCATACAGTCGCATTTGTGACATAACATACAATTAAATATATCATACCTGTGGAATATGCATTTAATTACAAGTGGTATATCTAAGGAACATAGTACAGAAATTGAATGTAGTCTTGGAGCCAACTTCTTGCAGGAATGGATCATGGTTAAGAGGTAGATTATTTAGCAATTATTGAATGAATGAGGTCCAGTGGGGGGACATCAAAGAGGGTAGAGGGGTAGACAGGGGAAACCAGATGGGGAGAAGGCGAGGATAAAGATGGGGGAACATTACCAGAGAAAAGTGAGTGGGTAGGCTCGGGGTGGGTCAGAAGTTGGTCAACTGGGTGGCAAACTGGTTGTCGGGCAGGAAACAGAGAGTGGTGGTAAACGGTATACAGTCTGAAGAGATGCAAGTCACAAGTGGGGTACTTCAGGGATCAGTCCTGGGGCCAGTCCTGTTCAATATCTTCATCAGTGACATTGCAGATGGACTGGAGGGTGAGGTTTGTCTGTTTGCAGATGACACCAAGATCTGCAACATAGTAAATGATTCAGATGCGGTGGGCAGAATGAGAAGAGATCTGGATCAACTAGCAAAATGGTCGAAAGAGTGGCAACTGGGGTTTAATGCAAAGAATTCCACGATCATGCACATAGGGAAGAGAAACCCTGAAGCCACCTATAGGCTGAAAGGGGAGTTGCTGGCAGTCACAAGGGAAGAAAAAGACTTGGGCATCATCATCAATCAATCAAAATGCTTTATTGTCTGGCTTATAAAAAGCCATCAACAAATATTTAAAAACAGACATTTCATACAAGTGGGTATATATAAATATCTTAAATTACATCTTATAAAAGGATGTTTTTAGGCACTTTAATTTCAAAATACTTAAAGATCTATATCCAAATTGTCATGTGTCTACATATATACAGAATCCAGTTTAATATTGCTAATAATATTTAGGACTATTCCCTACTTCTTTAAAAACTCAACACACTTAATGAAGGGCTAATTCTTTTTTTAACCTTATCTATTGTTAAGAAAAATTTAGCAAGTTTAATTGTAGTCCATTCATCTTGAGTATGCAGTAAAATGAGAGTCAAAGTTTCAATATCCACGTGATATCCATTATTAATAAAGGAACCTAACCAATACTGGCGTGCTTTGTCATACCAAGCACATTACCACATTACGTGGATTAAATCTTCCCTTCCTCCAATTGCACAACTATGATTATCAGTGTCAATCTTTTTATATCTACATCTTAAGACACTACTATAAAATTGTTTGAATTTATACGTTGTAAAAATTCTCGGCGTAGGAGGGTCAGTAAGTACATCTAGATATATTTTATATCCAAATTCAAAATTGTTTCTACCAAACCATTTGGAATATGATGAATTTTTTATTAGTTCCAGATCCTCCTTTTTCCAATAATTTGCTATTTTCTTGGTCACATATTTTTTGTATTTGGCACTTATTAGTATTCCCTTTTCTACATAGTATACTAATATCTCTAATTTATATTTTTTCAGTAGTTGTGCAATTTTAGGTAGCCAATATCCCTTAGTATATCCCATCTGTAGCCATGTCTGCTTTTCTTTCAGACACATGACTGATATTCTATATGATGGTAATCTTGTTAATCTAATCCAAAAGTGAATCTGTTTTGCTGCACATAGTGCTCTAACATCTATTAGTCCCAATCCCAATCTTATATAAGGGGCTGGGCAAGAACATCCCACGTTCATTATTTTTCTTAATTGCTTAAAGAGTGGTACTGCTAATTTTTCCATCTGTGTAACTTCCCACACTTCTGTCCCATATAGTAGCTGTGCTTCATATTTTGATTTTATTGCTGTTAGTAACAGCTTAATACTCAATCCCCCATACTTTTTATTAAAACATACAAGAGCTATCATTGTTTTTTTTAGCACTTCCAAACATTTCTGATAATGGCGGTACCATCGACAGTTTTCACTAAAAACAACACCAAGATATGTATATGTTTTTACAATATCAACTTTTTCTCCTGCTAATGTCCATGTGCCTGACTTCTTCTTGTTATTTGGACTAAATATTAAAATTTTAATTTTAGTCAAATTTATTGTTAGCTTTAATTTTCTGGATTTATCTTCCAGTAGTTTGAGTTTGTCCTGAAGTCCTTTCTTAGTTAAAGAAAACAGTACAAGGTCATCTGCATATGCTAGAGCTGCACAATGTTGTTTTAATATTTTTGGCAAATCTGAGTTTTGGACTGTTAAATCATTTAGCAGGTCATTAATATAAAGAGCAATGGAGCTAACATGCAACCCTGTCTTACACCTCTATTAATTTCAAATTTAGCTGAGAGTTGTCCTGTTATTCCCATTCTTACTTGTGGCCAAGTATTACTGTATAAGGTTTTCATTATGTTTATCAAATCTGTATTGATACCAAGTTTTATTAATTTTTCCCATAGCACCTTTCTGCATACAGTGTTGAAAGCCATTGAATAATCCACGAATACTACATACAATGTTTGATTTCTTAAGTGGACGTATTTCTCGAGTAGATGCGTCAAGATGTAAATATTATCCATTGTAGAATGATCGCTTCAAAATCCAGATTGGAATGGTGCTAAATCTCCAGCTTCGTGAACTGCTTCTCTTAGTCTATTAAGAATTATTCTAGAAAATATCTTTAAATTCTTATCCAATAAGTTAATTGGTCGATACATAGTTGGATCGTCCTTTCATCCTTTTTTATGTATTGGAATTATCTGTGTTCCTTTCCAAGTGTGTGGATATTTATTATCTTGTATACTTTTGTTAAATAGTATAGTTAATATTTTGCTCCATTGACTAGCATTACATTGATAAACTTCAGCTATTATATTATCTGGCCCTGGTGCTTTTTTAGTTTTAAGTGAATTTATGGTGAGATAAGTTTCAATATTAGTTATTTTTATAGATTGGGTCACACTGGTTTGCCGGACAACTTCATCGTTATTATCTGAATCCTTAAAGAGTTGCGTATAATAAGTTAGCCATTCTTCTTCTGTAATATAGACATCCATGTCTTCTTTATAGTTAGTTGTACCTCTAGTTACTAGACGCCAGAATCCTTTCTGATCTTTATTTGTAATTACTGTCAACATTTCGTTCCAAAGATTTTTAAAGAACTCTTCTTTTTTCTTTTTTAATAAAAGTTTATATTCTTTTTTGTTTGATTAATTAAACTCAAAAGATTCTTACTTTTACTCCTCATATATTGTTTTTTCTACTTTCATATTATCTTTTTATATTTGACACATTCTTCATCATACCATCCTATTTTCCGTTGCTTTTTGATATTGACAGTATGTTCTAAATTAGTCCTTATTTCTCCGAAGAGTAAATATAATTTTGTAAATAGTTGATCTAGACTATAATTACTTAAAGTTTCTGTACTTTCTATTAAGAACAACCTCTTAATTATATATGAAATAATCAAGGGAGAATCTACTTTCCACATTATTTTTTTATTGGTTCTAATTTCTATACTAAAAGGGACTTGCGTTATTGAAACCTGGTTCTTATTCTGGATATTACTTGTCAGAACTATTGGTAAATGATCACTCTCTGCCCTAGGAGTTATAGTTAAACTTCTCCATATATCAGGAGTACCTGTCCAAAATATAAAATCTATTAAAGATGATCCCCTAGGAGAAATATAGGTGCATTCCCCATCAAGGTCTCCATTGAGCCTACCATTTAGGGGATAAAGATTACATTCCTTCAGAATTTTAATCAATTCCCAACCTGATTTATTAACTAATCTATCCTTAGTAATTCTTTTATTCCAGTCATACGGTGGAACTGCTGACTGGAAATATGTATTATCTCCCAGACCATCATATGTACCTATGCAAGCATTTAAATCACCAGCTAATAAAATTTCAACATCGGGATAGCTGGTTTTGGTATCAATTAATAAATTCCTTACTTCTTCTCAAATACACTTATTAAACATTGGAAACCTCTCCAGTGGAATATACCCTGTCATAACCAAGAAACTTTGACTCTCATAGTACAATACAGTCACTATAAAATGTTTACTTACAGCAATACATTTGACTGATGTTATATTGCCTAAGTTTACATACATTGCTATTCTCCCAGAATTCCTGCCTTTTTTTTAGTTTTTAGTACCAGGAATATGTATTATTGAAAACCATTTATTTCAATTGAGTCTGAAGCATCATGCCATGTTTCCTGTAGGCAGATTACATCAAATTTTGATATATAGTCAATCCAATTTGTATCCTGGAACTTTTCTTTAATTTCTGCAATGTTCCATGTAATAAACTGAAAGTAGTCATCGTTTCTAATAGTTGTTACTAAAGTGGAAACTACAGTGGACTTTAAAAGGGATTGAACTTTCATAGCTTCTTCTATATGTCAATCCTCACACCTTACAAGAGAGTGTAATTTATTCCTCATTATTGTCTTAGTTCTATCACATGTTGTTTTTTGTATGCCAAATCTATCGTCCAACAATTTAGTTTCTATTAGATTCAACCCCATAGAGTCCAATATAGGAACCTTATCCAGAATTTGATTCATTACTCTTTCATTTTTTACAGTGAAATCAATTTGAGTACCTGTTCCAGCATGTTTTATATTAGTAATGCCATCCCCACCTATTTGTATCTGCAAGAAATTTCTAAAGAGGCTACATATTTCCCTACTCAAGTTCCAATTTGTTTCTTTGTATAGATAATTAAGCCCAAATAGAGTGAGTCCAACTGGTCTCTGTTCTAACTTCTTCTTTTGGTTTTGAGCAGTGTTATACAGATGCCTATTAGGAAAGGTTACAGCAAATTCTTGATCTTTAATTAAGGGAGCGTTGAGCCATATATAATTGGCTGTCCTAGATGATTCAATGTAGATATCTAATAACATTGCTGAATGACTTCCTATGTTTTTAATATCAATAATTTCAGCAGGATCAATGGATACATCAAGTACTTCCTTCAATTTTTCTGCCAGTCTAAGTGTCTGATCATCTCCCTCTACTAAAAACCATTCTGTGGGAGCCAGGATTCTAATTAATGGAGTACTATCTGTAATCTCCTCTTTCTTAGAGCTGGTCTT
This sequence comes from Neoceratodus forsteri, assembly GCA_016271365.2. Classification (NCBI taxonomy): domain Eukaryota; kingdom Metazoa; phylum Chordata; order Ceratodontiformes; family Ceratodontidae; genus Neoceratodus; species Neoceratodus forsteri. The sequence continues at coordinate 39,226,059 of CM057459.1, forward strand.
CTTTCCAATAATGTCAATATAAGGTGGGCAAGTTTTAATAGATACTGAACTACCCAGATCTCTAGAAACCAGAAATTCAATATGATTTCCCTCTTTAATTTCCTCTTTTATTGGTTTCAAATATTCCAGCTCTTTATTTAGTAGTGCAACTTCTTTCTGTAAATGATTCAATTGATCACCTAATTTATCACGTATTCCTTTCTCTATCTCTGTCTGTTCCTCCCATTTACACAATTCCTTGTTTTCTAATGAATTCTGTTGTATTATCTTAGATTGATTTTTATTAGAAATTGGTGATTTTGAGTGGTTTCTTTTGGTAACAATAGGTGGAACCTTTATTAACTGGCTTGACATTTTTCCATATTGTTTCTGTTTCTTTTCCTTTTTTCTTTTTTTTTTTCCTTTGTGGTCTTTGATGATTGTCTATTCTTATGTAATTTATTTCCCTCAATCAGACTTTCTGGTATATGAATGCTATCAAATTCAGGTCTTACCCTTTCCTTTCCACATTTTAGTTCCTATTTAATACTTTCCACCTTTTCATTAATTTCCCCAATGATGGACATTCTATTGTGTATTATTTCATTTCTCAACATTTCCATCAAATCTCTATTCAATAGTAATTGTTCCATCAAAAGGATATTAGCATTTTGCTGTTTTGACAGAAGATTAACTAATTTATCATTTAATATACTAGTCTGATACATACTTAGTTGTTCTTCTTCTAATTCTATTTCTATTCCAATTTATTTCTTACATTTTTCACATGCATTATTAACACCTTGGTTTGCAAACTTTTTTAAGCCAGTAATAATTCCTTGCAGATCCCTGGACACATTCTCTAAGATTGTTTTTTTCCTTATCCAGATAGCACTCTTTTATCCCTTTAACTGATGTATACTCAATTTCACTATAACATTTGTTTTGATAATCACTTACATCAAAGGAATCAGAAGCATCCTGTTCTCTCAGTAGACCCTGATTGCTAATTTCTTTGATGTTGCTCAAGTCTGGGCAATCAGCCACCAAACTTTCATCTTCTACTTCAGCCCCCCCCCCCCGGGTGTCTGTTGTATCAAAGGTCTCAGGAATTTTAACAGCAGTTCTTAGTGTAATTTTCTGTGTTGGGTTATTTAATAAATTAGATTTATTAGAAGGAGTAGAGGTCTTACTATTACATAAGACTTGACTGGGTTTATTTAAGTGGTCTGTGATTTTTGTCTGCTTGGTGCACACCATATTAACAAACTTTGTATTACTTAATAAATGTTCCATAGATTTTAAATGCCTGATACATCCTTTATTATTTAAACTACGTCCAGCTGTGACAGGCGAGAAGTGAGGATCATTTTTCCTTTGTTGCCTGGTATTAGCCATTTGTGCCCTCCTTTTAATAGACTTATTATATAACCTATTAAACTTATTAGGCCTATATTACTAGGATTGCACTAAAATATTCAATCAATACCAGTTCTTTCCCCTAGAGAAACTATAACTTGTAGGATTTTAAATTACTGTAAATTCCCCCCATACTTTTAGCAAATACCAATCTAAAAGAGCACTTAATACTATACCATTACTTAACTAGAAAATAAAATAAAAAATAAAAGCACGAAGAGAAAAAAAAAGAAAGAAAAATGACAAATGTCCAATAAGGTTCAGTTGCTAGTAATTGGCTACTGTGAATTTGATACCTAAAGTCAAAAACATATAGTTACAAAGATCTTCAGTTGAAACATCCTACTTTACAGACCAGTGAAGTCTTGAGACACCAGTTCTATATGCTGTAGAGCACCAGTCACTCAATTCATGTAGTTCATGCAGTTCGAGTAATTCAAGCAATTTGTTCAGTTTGTTCAATTTGTATGCAAAATCCAAAATAAATTGACCATCTGGATCACCAGGTTCCACAATCTGTTCCACATCCAATGATCTCCACAAGACATTTCCCAAAAACTCCCAATAGGTCACCATTATGGGTAAGAGAAAAGACCAAGCCATAATAGCAGGGAATAACAGGCTATGGGAGGCATAAAAACAAATCTACTGCTAACAAAAAAAAACTTAAATAAACAGATTTAAGTAAGCAAATCACTCAATGGTCTGAATTTCTCTATCTGGCAAAGTGTTGAAATTCGAATAAAATTCCAGTTCAGTCAAATTAAGTTGCCTAGAAAATACATTTATTATTTAAAAATTATTGCTATTGTAATATTTATCATTCTGAACTGATTTAAATTAACTGAATCTTAGCTAATATTGTGCCTATATTACACCCAAATATTGAACTATAACACTTCATGCAGCTCGTGTAGCCTAAAAAAAAAAAACTCAAAAAAAGCAAAACTTACTTGTGGGGAATTTTTTAATCCTCTACAACACTACACTGTGACACTGCTACAATAAAGGTGGTACTCTGTGTTCAGTAATTAGGAGGGCAGTTTCAGTGAAGTTTCATCGGTATTCCAGAAAAATCTCCCCTGATATCCGATAACAGGTGATAGATGGAGTGTGTTTATAGTAACAAGCAGTAAACGCATTTAGCATAAATCGCCTGAATCGCCTTTGTCTCATTAAAAATAATGTGAATAAAATGATACTTTGTAGCTTTGTAGCTTCTCAAATGTTCTGCGTGGTCAACGAAAATCCTATGGCAAGTTAGTTTAGCTTAACTTGGAGAAACGCAAGCTGCTTGCAACAACACCATGGCCTCTCAAAGTATCAGATGGAATAATCAAGTCGTCAGAGGCTTTTAAACCCTCCCTCTAATTATCAAGCATGTTATTCTCGCTATCTCAGTTCCTAATTGCTTTATTTTCCTCTATATTCTCATGCATCAATTCCAGATTTAACTAATCTCTAATCAATTAATCAATTTATCAATTAATCAGTTTGCTGTACAACAATACATATGACACTCTAAAAGTGCCTATTGACCTATTAAAAACTTTAAGAACACTGGACCAATGACCTGGAGCAAATACCAGTAATAGCAGCATGAGCTAAAATGCTAACTAATAGGGGGCAATAGGAGGGCAACGTATACTTACTATTCAAACAAAGTTGAGGTGATTTTACTTAGAAATTAGCTTGGTTGCAAGAAATTGATTACCTTGGTTACCTTAATGAGGTTATAGCTTAAATGGCTTAAGTAACTTTTTAAAACTTTTTAGAACTTTTTAAAACTCTCAAAGTCTAATAAAAACTTGTAGAGCTATATTACTACAATGATTATGTACTTTAAAATGAAACACACGTTGTATATCTGTAGATCTGTGAATGTCTATGGATCTGTACACTGTATATATCACTCGAAGCAACTTTCAAAAACAAACTACATTTGAATACTTCTCCATCACATATAAATAAGATATAAATAACAACAGATCCAAAATAGATATCTCGGGCAGAGGCAAACAGAGGCTACAGAGCGAGGATATGCAAAGTTTCAATAGCGTTCAAAGCTCCAAAAAAAAGGAAAAACAGTCTGCATGTTAGCGGTCCGAATGCTAACCACACACTCCGGGTGGAGCGACTTGCTCCATTGCAACAGCACTCCTGACTCACCCTGAAATGGTAGTCGATGCAGGCTGCAGTTCTAATATCAGGTACACAAGTTGTTCTGGAAAGAAATCTATCTGCCACAGGCACAATCAAATGAGGCAATGGTGGTATTCCTGTTCAAGGCATCAAAAATGCCTTATACAAGTCCTGCTTCCTCAGCTAACTCCCCAACTGAGCAGCGTACAGCACTTCCTCACTCCTCAATCAAACGTGTGGTAGTCCCTGTCATCATCACCGATGACCTGAAATCATCCAAGCAGACCACTAAAGCAGTAGGTAAGGCTAGGGGGATGTTGGGGTGTATTAGGGGTATCACAAGTCAGAAGAGGGAGGTAATAATCCCTCTTTACAAGACACTGATTAGGCCCCATCTGGAGTACTGCGTGCAGTACTGGAGGCCACACCTTCACAAGGACATTAACCAAATTGAGGCAGGCCAGAGAAGGGCAACCAAAATGGTGCAGGGACTGCATCAGAAAACATATGAGGATAGATTAACACAGCTCAATATGTATACCCTAGAGCAAAGGAGGGAGAGAGGTGATATGATCGAAACATTCAAACACCTTAAGGCCATTAACAAGGTAAAAGAGTCTAACATGTTTCAATATAAGAAAAATAGCAGGACAAGAGGACACAGCAAGAGATTAGAGGGAGGCCGATTAAGGGGTAATGTGAGGAAGTTCTTTTTCACAGAAAAGGTGGTGGATGCATGGAACGGCCTACCTCAGGAAGTGGTGGATATGAATACAGTTCAGGGCTTCAAACAGGCATGGGATAGGCGTAAGGGAGCAATACAGATGAGTATGGATGGATAGATAGGCCATTGACAGAGCAAAGGCCGATGGCACATTCATAAGGTAGAAAAAGAAATGGGCAGACTTGATGGGCCTTTCGGTCCTTATCTGCCATCAACTTCTATGTTTCTATGTTAAAAAATATTTGTTGTGAAGGGCAAGTTAACACAGGGCTAGTGCAATCTGGGAGCACCTCAGACAGAACAAAAAGTGCAAATTATTAGCTCAAGTGAACTAATTCCTTTGATTAAGTGCAGAGAGGTAGAGAGGGGGTCAGGAGAGAGGTGGGGGTAAGGGATAGGGAAGTGAAGGATGAGTCATACCTGGAACTGGCCCCTTCAGAGTGCGGAGATCGCTGCCAGTGGCGGAATGAGGTGAGGACTTAGAATAAGGGGCAGGAGTAGGCAAAGACAAGTTGGGTAGAGATGCTTTCCATTGTATGGATGACAATGGGCAGCCAATGGGACACTTGTCCATATTATCTTACATTCCAGGACACGGAGAATCCCACAATTCCCTACTTTGCACATAGCAGGGGATCCACTCTATCCCAAGGCCAGGCATCCAACTGAATGCCCACTGGTGTCCACCAGTCTGCCCCCTCTACACCAATGACCCGGGGGGCAGGCTTGCAGATAGATGGCCTGCAAGGGACATTGGCAGTGAATGCTACACCCATTACACCTATCCACGTGTGTGAATGTACCCAGCTCACACTGGTGCAGAGGCATTAATATGCTCACAAGCATCAGAAAAACTATAATGTCATTTAGTAAATGTATTCTCCTCAAAAAGTTCTTTCAGCCAAGAAGTAGGGGGTTGCTTATTCTTAAAATGCTCTTGAAAGTCATTTACATGGTGCTACCACAAGCAACTCCCTCCTCTGAGGCTGTTACATTACATTGGGGGTTTCTGGATCTCATTCCTCCTTATTCACATTTACAAAGGCATGATAACTGTGACAAGATCTGTACTTTGATACCCTCCCATCAGTCACTGGCTCCCTGGTCAGCCAAGCCTTTTGGGAGCTCACTGGGCCATAGTGACAGCAGCACTCTGCACACATATGACATCCATAGGAGCATACTAAATCAACAAATATGGGAGGATTTCTCCTGGATTCTCCCACTGCACCTTTGTACTGCCCCTATTGTACATCCACTCAATCCACCTGGAGTATATCTGGCTTCTTCATTCCTCTGGTCACTTACCTTTCACCCAAATTTAGGAAGATCCATTTGGGGTCCTTGGCTGCAATTCTCTTTTTATCAAGGTCCCATTATCTTACTAAATAACTCCTTTGCTGTTCTCTGATTCTGAGGTATGTCTCTCTGTCTGATCCCTAAACAAGGTCACCTATCTCCCCTCTATGCCTTAATCTTCTAGGGCACACTCTCTCCCTCTCCCTCTCCCACTCTCTCTCTCTCTCTCTCTCATGGCTCTGTGTTTTAATTGCTCTGCTCATCTCTCTTCTTGCTGATCTGCTGCCATTGGCCCTCTGGGGACTGGAACCCAACAGAAAACTAGATTCATGCACCAGTCCTGAATCTCTGCCCCCACTATGACCAGTTTCCTTCCTGCACTTAGTTTTTGTCCTGTGCTTTACCCTAAAGGGTAGACTTACTATTCTAACACCAAACTGTCGTGGATTCCAACTCCTATGAAATCTGAGATTAAAAGAATATTAGGGGAATCACGATTCCAACCTAGACATCCTGGATGACAGCCAAATCACTTCAGCTGATAAGCAATGAAACTGGTCTCACACCAGGTCCTAGTGGAGCAATTGTCCTCCACCCCAGCACTACAGGTCCAGCATATTTACCCAGGCCCAGTACTCCCAAAAGCTAGGACACCTTCTATCTCTCTCTCTCTCTCTCTCTCTCTCTCTCTCTCTCAGACACAGAAAAACACAAACACACACTGTTCCTCACTACCCTAGACCCAGACTCCCCTACAAATGTTTGTCCCTCTTACTAGCTCCAGTTAGCTCCTCCTCATTCCCTGTCTGGAACTGTCCCAGCTCCAGTTGCAAGGTTATTTCTATTAGCTTGTATTCTTAACCCTTTCTGTTCAGAGACTTGTATATTAACCCCACTTTTACACAGAGGTTATACTTTTAAAGTGAATACCTTTGCATTCCATAAACTTGGCAACTTTGCAAAAGTGTTTTTTTCATTGTGAAACTGTACACATGTATATATTGAGCATATACAATTTAAACTGCACATTTTAGAAAACCTGTTTGTTTTTTTTCAATAAAAATATGCACAGCTTGGGAAAAACAAGCATTTTCAAGAAATTTACAAATAGACATCCCAAACTGGGCAAAAAGAGACCCCATAAACAATCACAATGTAGTGGTGCTAAGTGGTCACAACAGCCACTTTGTGCCACTGTTCTAACTTGCACCTCTTTGTACTAAACACAGAGGGGTCACAAGCCTTTTTCTGTGCCATCACAATGGTCACTTCAACAACACAGGAAAATGAGCAGGGTCTGGCATGCTAATGATGTGCTGAACTATGCTGAGATGCTCACCAGCCCCTACACAACCTGATTGCATGAACCATCACCACCAGCCAGGAAGAACTGTGAAAATCAGTTTATCATGATGGTGCTGGCCTGCAGTGGGTGCTGTAGATTGTTGGGGGACCATCTGTGTACTATGCACATGCTGTGGAGTAGGGCTTGGTGTTACCACTGGAGACCATTAATGGAATTCCTACTGCAGATCAACTGGGGTGCCAATGGACCATCAGGGAGGAGTGGTAAGGGGATGTGAAAAATAGAACAGACTTGGGCTGCAGGTGGACCATAAGGTAAAGGGTTGCAGTGATAACTGATGCTGTAGTGTCTTGTGCCATGAACTCAGCATGACATTGTGCCATGCAACTAGCACAATGCCATTCTTAGATACCTATGGTGGTCACAGTTTGGGGGTGTCCAACTGCAAAAATCTGGTGACCATATATTGCATTGTGACTCTGCCATCAAGACCCCCCCCCACCAAGGACATGACTTGTGTACAGCTGTTTTTGGGGTTAAAAGAACAGAAAGCTTCTTTGTAACCCTCAAGTCCACCACTCTGAGTGCAACTGTGTATCGGGCCCCTGTTTTTTTATTTTAACTTAGCATTTTTGACAAAGATGAGCACGTTCACATATTTTGCATATACGCGTTCCAAACAGAACACTGTAACAAATGACAGGTTGTAAAATATGTGCAGTTTGGGCAGAGCAGTACATATCTGTGTATTTTATGCATAAACTTTCCAAACTCTGCAGTTATAACAAAACCAGGTGGGTTGCAAAAGATCCACAATGTGGATAAAGTGCATCACTGCTGAATTCTTGTAATGTTTTACAAACATGTGAGTGACTGTGAAAATGGCTATTTGTGTAATTTTGCTGGTGTCATTTAAATGTCACCCAGGACTAGTACTGTATGTCTGGGTCGCAGATAAGTGTGTCTTTGTCTGTGGTTATGCGTGCCTGGGTCACGTATTTGTTATACATGCAAACTTGACTCTAACCACCCTGATCTCTGTTTACCTATTCTTTTGTTCACCAATAATTGTACCCCAGCACTGTTCAATGTTGCAACTCTGCAGGTCTAAACTGAAAACACTACTAACAGCCATTTGGCATCATTTTTGCACTGTAACTGAGGCAGTACACGAGGGAAATGAGTAAAGCATGGTACTTCTCAAAGTATCAACTGGACTCATAGCTTCACAAACAAAACTATGTAAGCAATAACCCACGACAGGATATGCATTTATACAGAACTAGAAAATGGGTAGGGACATTTCCCAGCCTCTGATTGGCTGAACCCGTTGGGAAAGGGATACATTTATGTGCTGATAGAGACCAGGAAATAAAAAGTCTCTGTACCAGCATGCCCCATCACTGAAAAAGTCAGTGGGCGCATGCCAAGTTTAAATGTCCGAGCAGCCATTTTTTATCCTCACTTAGAGAGATTCAGCACTGCATCCCCACTTGACTTGCCATCTTGATGTAAAAAAATAATCCTTTACCTAATTTATATGATTTAATCCTCACTTCAGTACAGAATGCCAAGCCACAACAACTCCATCCTATGGCTGCCGGCCCACTCGCCTTTTGTCCCAGAGCTCCACATACCACCTGCCCACTCTCCCTTCTGCTGCAAGCTGGCAGCACGCCTCCAACTTTAGACTTGAAAAGTAAGGAAGTACTGCTGATCTCATGACTCAGTGGTAAGAGCAGTGGTACACACACCCTCTCCGACGCAGCGCACACTTCACTTCCACACAGGATGATGGGCTTCATTTATAGCAGCCCGGTCTTCTAATTGCACTGGCCTTAATTTAGTTAAATAAATAAATAAAGTGAACTACTGGTCAGCATGGGGGGGCAGAAGCAAGTGAGGAGCAGTAAAGAAAAGACACATCTGAATTAAACACTACAGTGCCCTCTACTGGCAAGTATACCAGTAGAGGGACCACTTTATCATTAAAAAAACACTTTAAAAAGATTTGTAGTACTTGTTTTCCTTTTTTTATTTTTAAATAGCACATAAAAATGCCACATGTAACTCATTTTCTAAATGCAATAATACCCTCCAGGGTGCACGGTATGGGCTATACTGGACCTTTCGGGGACTATAAGGCCTAGGATGGTCTGGTATAGCCAATACTGCCCACCATATTGGGTATTATTGCTACTGTAACTTAATGCATGCCCCAGGAGAATTAAAAAGCCCAAGGCAATAGTCAAGTGCCTTTTAATACACCTGCAAAGTGCATTAATTCTCAGGAAACACATGCCCTGGAGTGAGTTATTGTGCTTATAAAATGGAAAAAGTTTTTCTTTAATGGGCAATTTTATTTTCATGTAGTTACATTTATGAGGTTGATTACGTTAGGTTACATACCAGCCTTGCCTTTACTGGAAATTAATGAATGGTCAGGTGATGTGTATAGAACAGTGAAGCTGCTAGGATTCTGAAGCTCATTTTGTAAGTACAGCTATAGAACACAACAGGTTTTCCTACAGTCATTTTCACAAATGAAATCTCTCAAAGCACTTCATAAATCAATGATTGTGTTAAGCAACAGTGACCAAGAAGCTGGTCATTTCCAAGGGATTAACGACTGGTTGGGAAGGGGTAGGGGTGGATGGATCAATGCGCAGTTGAGGGAAAGCTCCCTACAGCTAGTAATTAATCCAAGGAAATAATTGGCTTTGAAGTTGTTATTGTGATTAAGTGTCTGATTACAATAACACATGCTGATGTCACACAGCATCAGCTGTCAGCTGGATCGATCATTTCTAACAAGTCAATGACAGATCCAGTAGCCAATCAACAGTCTTGCTAGGCTAATGAATATTTAATTAGAATTATAAACACTGGTAATGCAATATATAGCTATTTTGATTAACAGAGTAGGCTGTGTGTGCCCAACAATGTCACACACAATCACAGCCATCAAACTTATTTTCTTGAAAGAGGGAATGTTGGACACAACAGCACTGGAAGAGAACCCTACATTTTCTTGACCAGTACCATTACAATGATACCATTCACCTTAACAGCCACAGAAATGGGCAAAAGAGACCTTGGTTTATTATTGTATCTAAAGGTCTGCACCTCCACTAGAGCAGGGTTTCCGAAATGAGGCCACCTTGGCCACATGTGGCCACCAGCACAATTTTCTGCAGCCACAGAGCTCTTTAGAGCTAAATTATAAAGGTAATGGAATAGACAATGTCTTACCTTCTGTGTAAATATAGGAGATACATTTTAAGTGAAAATATAGCAGGGAGTTGATTTAATGTATGATACAGTATGTTAGAGGAAATGTGTTATATCAAGGGGTTTGGCGTATAACAGGAGGTTGGGGTGAATAAAATAAGGAGTGAAACCACCAGAAAGTTCTGGTGCCCACACTCTGAGACAGAATGTGAGACTTGAGAAGCACTGCATTGGCATATCCCGGCCCTAGTACTGCACTGTAGTATTAGTGCTGGATGTCAATGAATCCAGTTGTAGCTTTCGTTAGAAGAAAACTACAAGAAAACAAGTCAGATGAATAAAGGCTATTTGTTCTGAACAAATGTAGCCAGCCTCTCTCTTCACTCAGCTCAAGGCAGGATACTACAGGATACTCAAAGGGTTAAGTTTGACCTGTCCTCTAGGAGGGGAACTTGCTGGAGATAGGCACGACAGACGGATGTTTGTGGACAGAGCTTTCCAGCTCAGTTTGAACTGGGAAACACTGTCATGAATATGCATGGTCCTAACCTCTCCTGATGGTCTGTAAGAGAAGGAGGCAATCACACAAGGAGAAAGGTTGACTGAAGCCCCAGCAAAGGGAGGGTCAGCAGAGGGAACCCAGCTCTCTGGCTGCAACTGAATCAGGGAGGGGGGGGTCTGTGGGCCCAGGGATGGGGTTGTTAGCTTTTTCTTCCTATTCTATAAACAAAGGAAAAATAGAGATAAGAAGAAAAAGCTAAAGCCAATGACCAGATAGCGTCACTGGACGCTTTGTTAGGCAGCTTAAACAGGCAGACTGGATGGGCCTAGCAGTCCTAATCTGCTGACAGTATCTATGTAGGGTCTTTGCATCTGGGAGGCACTGGCCCCCTGGTGAGGTTTCCTGTGTCTCTGGAGAAACATCATCCAGGCACAGCTGGGAGGATGAAACATCCCAGGCTGTTGTCTTAAGGACCTGAAAGACTGAGAACCAGCATTGCACCAGCAGGAGTAGCAGAGGGCTACCTTTCAAGGGAGTTCGCTGGGATCCGTGAGTATCCACTACCATCAAGAAACCACTTGAAAAAGAGCACAGTCTGAAAGAGGGCACACTTGTAAATAACTACTGCACTAAAGAAGTCCTGTAGTGAATTAAACCCCCCCTGAGTACAGCAGTATAGAACCCCCTGGCATGGAAGTTGAATGAATCGGTAATCAGGATTAGGGGGCCGGGCAACAGTTGATGCCGGTAAGCCCCTGGGATGGAGCCAGGCATGGGAGCCTCTTCTTTGGGTCACTAGTGCTATCAGTGTAATGGGTGGAGGGAGGGAGGCAGGCATGGCCAGACCAACTATTGCATCTAAAATTAGTAGTATGTCATGGTGTGACTTGCTATATAATGTTGTACCTTGAGGGCACAGCGAGACATGTGCCAGGACAGATTTGTCCCAGGAAAGTGCTTGCACTGCCTGGGAGAATGCCACTGCATAAGCAGTCTAGGGAGTACCAGGGTTCCAGGGACCCTGACAAGGAGGTTAGGAATTGTATGTGAAGTCTTGGGAGCCTCTTCTTTGGGTCACTAGGGCTGTCCTGGGTAAATCAATTAATTGGAAATGCACAAACTATCCCAGCAGCATTAATAGATCCACAAGACCTTTGAGTCATATTCAATGCTTTTAGCATTCTTGTTTTGGCTTTGTGGACATCCTAGTAAACTAAAATATATATATATATATATATATATACACACTGTTTTATAAAATATGGTGATATGAAGCTACTTAAATTTTTTTAAGTAGCTTCATATCACCATATTTATCAGCCAGTGCTCTAGCCAGTACATAATACCACTTCAGTGAAATATTTAGACATAACATACAGTATATACAGTATATATATATATATATATACTGTATATACCTGTATATAGTAGTCATTATGAAAGATGCATCTTAAAACAAGATCTTTGTTCATTTGGCTTTACCTTATCCTGGTAAATGGCATCATGATTTCCACAGCAACGTACTTGTAAGGACATAAACAGATGATTACTTACAACATGTGTAGACAAGCAGCAAAACCAGAGGATGTCCAAAGGAAAAGACATATAGGAATTTTCATGCAACTGACCTTAGTAAAGAAGAATAATGGAGGATGAAAACATGAAACATAAAAGGTGAATATTGTGTAAATAGTTTAATTTCCAAAGTTTTCCCCCAAAGGCATCAGTAGCCTTTTAAAGTTGCATTATGAAATCGACCATTATTTTGACCCTGTAGTACTCAAAAAAATATTCAAGCTGTTTTAGCCAGAGGAGTTTGTCAAGCAAAGGTGAGGCATGAAAACATGCACATTTAAAGTTGGAAACAGATGAATTAGTTTTACATTACAAATGCATTAATTTTAAATCTCCCAATTTTCTTCACTTGTGGTATCCACTGTTTATGATGAACAAAAATAACAATAACAAAAAATACTCATTGGGTCATGACAAAAAATATGTGGATCCTTAGCATATTCCTCTTAAAAACATAAAATTTGTCAGCAGAAGAGGCCAATGGTTCATTGACTCTGGTTATATTATGCTACCTTACCCCCAACCTAGTGTCTAGGGGGTTGTCCACCCTCTGCCCCCCACCCACCAACACTCCCCCTAGTACCCCCAGTGGGAATGAGTTCTCTTAACCTGTCCTAGCCATATTTGAACCAAGTTTGGATATCAAAGCCATCATTTCCACTGGCAATCTGTTCAATGGCTCAATTACCCTCTGAGTGAGGTAGAACTTCCTCATATCCCCCTCAATTTATCCCCAACTAACCTCCACTCATGCCCTCTTATAATTGTGTCCCCGATTCTAATAAACAGATCTTCACTGTCCACCCAGTTTATACTGCTTAGAAATGTATATGTCTCTGTCATGTCCCCCTCTCATGTCTGGCCTCCAGTCAGTAAATGATCAGGGCCACTAAACATTCCTCATATTATCTTTCTTGCTGGCCCTGGATCCTTCTCGTGACCATCTCTGTTTGGACTTCAGCCCGGCTTGGACCTTTCCAAGGTAAGGGCTTCAGAACTGGATACAGTATTCCAATTAACCCTTCTTGTTTAAAACATTTTTTTTTTGTTTTAACCAACTTGTGCATGAATATTTAACAGATTATCATGTCATGGGACATCATGGAGTTTGTGACCCTGCTATTTTCACTACACAAAACATGAGTTGTTTTTGTTATTATAACTAACAAATTTAAGCTGGTGGAGGGAAAAAAAAAAGAATTGCACTTGTTGCTTCAGGAAAATACTCATAGAAGTCCAAGGATAAAAATATAAATTTTTTGTGGCCTTAACACTGGGTTTCCATTAAAAGTCACTGACAAGAATAGCGTTTGGAGTTCCTATGAGTTAAAAGAAAACGCCATGGCTAAGAAAAGATTTTTAATGAAATGACACAGTTTCAGCTCATTAGGGGAGGAGTTAGAAAGCAAGGTTCTGGAACACAGTTCCATGCATTCAGAGCGCCAGTGGCAGTGCACCCAGTCATTAGGGTGCCACGTTTCCATGAAGTCGTTTCTTCTTTTTGCAGGAATGCTGTTCCCCCCACACACACCCTTTCTAAATATTCTAACTCAGGGGGGCCGACCTTGGAGAGGGGACGGTGAATTCTGTTATTTGGCACCCTAAAGACAGGTGAACTGCCACCGGTGCCCTGATGGCCAGAAGGGCTGAAACACATTAGGGAAAATGCATCAGAAATAAAAAGTTTAGTTCTCACATTTATTTTATATACTGTCCATCAACACACAACATGCCTTTTGTCTTATAAATATGTGTGTGTAATCCAACAAGTTTTCACCAACTCTGGTAAATAGTGCTCTGGAGTTGTTTGACATTAAGGCTTAGCAGCCCACTTTAGGAGCCTTCACCACGTCATCTAGGAGAATGTGAAACAATTTTAGATGCTTGCCCATACAGCACATTACAACTTTGATTTGAGATCCAAAATTACATGTAGGTGTGTGTGTGTCTGTGTGTGTGTGTTACTGTGTGCATTAGTACCTGTAGCTGCGGAAGCTGGGGCCAGACACTGAAAGTGTTTGAAGTACTGATCAATTTCAAACCGGAACTGGTCAATAGCTCAGTTTAAAACTGGGGAATAGTTCACTAGACTGGTTAACAGCCTTTTGAACTAACACCCAATTAACCTGTCAATCACCCTTCCCTCCCATCCAAAGCTGCTGTTACTTCCCTCTTTGGCACTGCTCCCACCCACCCATACCCTCTGCTTCAGTATATGAAATATAAATTGTGTTTATAAGAAGTTTTTGTTTTAAAAAAATTGCTACCAACTCCAAAGTGATGCAGAGAGACAGAATATGTGCCATGGCTTCAGCACATTTGAAGCAATGGAGGTCCAGTGAAGGTTGCCATAGCAATGCTTGGCTTCACCAGTGGCTTGTTAGTCTAGGGGTATGATTCTCAGTTTGGGTGCAAGAGGTCCTGTGTTCAAATCCCGAACGAGCCCTTGAAATAAATGTAAAGTTTCTATGAAAGCAGCATTTTTACTGACAAACAGGGAAAGGATCACAAATCTCCAGGTAGGTCACCTGGGGGCCCGTGGCCATCACATGGTATGGTTCAGTTTGGCCACTACAACTAAATCATCCCATTCTGAGGCAAAAATATGGGACTTCAGAGGAGCTGACTTTGATAAGATGGCCAACAGAGTTAAGCTAGCCCTGGCAAAAAGAAATACAGGTGAGGGGGTACAGGCAATGTGGGCAAGCATTAAGGATGCAATACTTGAAGCAACATCCCATTGTGTTAGAGAGAAAAGGAAGTGCAAAAGAAGAAGGAAACCACTTTGGTTCTCAAAAATAGTAGCAGAAGAGGTCAGAGCCAAAAGGCTGGTCATCAGGAAATATAAGGGAACGCAGCGGGATGAAGATAGAGAGGCATACCAAACTTCCCTAAGGGAAGCAGGGAAGGCAGTAAGGCAAACAAAGGCCCAAACCAAAGAAACACTAGCACAGACAGTAAAGAAAGGCGACAAGACTTTCTATAGATACATTAGTGAAAGGAGAAAGTCAGAGAAGTATGCTAAGATTAAAGGAGATAAGGGGGCGTGTGAGGAGGAGACCATGTAAAAGCATCTATCCTAAATAGATGCTTCTGCTTAGTATTTACTGAAGAGAAGGTAGGGCAGGGCCCACAGCTCAGCACCATGGAAACAGTGGGGAGGGAGGTAAGCACTAGTCTTTTCACAAAAGAAAGGGTCCTACAAGAGCTTGATAAGCTCAGGGTGGACAAGGCAAAGGGACCTGATGGCATACAACCCAGGGTACTAAAAGAGCTAAGGGTGGAACTAGCAGAGCCATTATCAGAACTGTTTAGTGAGTCTCTAAGCACAGGAGAGATCCCAGAAGACTGGAGAAGGGCTCATGTGATCCCGCTCCACAAGAGTGGTAGCAGGGAGGAGGCAGGGAACTACAGACCAGTCAGTCTTACTTCAGTAGTGGGCAAGATTATGGAGGCACTCCTTAAGGAAAGGATAGTGCAACACCTGGAATCCATAGGAGCACAGGATCCAAGACAGCATGGGTTTACAAAAAGAAGGTCCTGTCAGACTAATCTCATAGATTCCTTCGACTGGGTAACCAGAGTGGTGAACCAAGGGGGAGCAGTTGATGTCACCTATCTTGACTTCAGCAAAGCTTTCAATACTGTTCCACATAGAAGATTGATTAATAAGCTGGGTAGGCTTGGGGTGGGTCAGAAGTTGGTAAACTGGGTGGCAAACTGGTTGTCGGGCAGAAAACAGAGAGTGGTGGTAAATGGTATACAATCAGAAGAGATGCAAGTCACAAGTGGAGTACCTCAGGGATCAGTCCTTGGGCCAGTCCTCTTCAATATCTTCATCAGTGACATTGCAGATGGACTGGAGGGTAAGGTTTGTCTGTTTGCAGATGACGCCAAGATCTGCAACAGAGTAGATGATCCAGATGATGTGGGCAGAATGAGAAGAGATCTGGATAAACTAGCAAAATGGTTGGAAGAGTGGCAACTGGGGTTTAATGCAAAGAAGTGCAAAATCATGTACATAGGGAAGAGAAACCCTGAAGCCACCTATAGGCTGGGAGGGGAGTTGCTGGCAGTCACAAGTGAAGAAAGAGACTTGGGCATCATCATCACCGATGACCGGAAAACATTCAAGCTGACCACTAAAGCAGCAGGTAAGGCTAGGGAGATGTTAGGGTGTATTAGTAGGGGTATCACAAGTCGGAAGTGGGAGGTAATAATCCCACTTTACAAGACACTGGTTAGACCCCATCTGGAGTACTACGTGCAGTACTGGAGGCCACACCTTCACAAGGACATTAAACAAATTGAGGCAGTCCAGAGAAGGGCAACCAAAATGGTGCAGGGACTGCATCAGAAAACGTATGAGGACAGATTAACGGAGCTCAATATGTATACCCTAGAGCAAAGGAGGGCGGGAGAGAGGTGATATGATCGAAATATTCAAACACCTTAAGGGCATTAACAAGATGAAAGAGTCTAACATGTTTCAATATAAGAAAAATAGCATGACAAGAGGACACAACATGAAATTAGAGGGAGGCCGATTAAGGGGTAATGTGAGGAAGTTCTTTTTCACAGAAAGGGTGATGGATGCATGGAACGGCCTACCTCAGGAAGTGGTGGATATGAATACAGCGCAGGGCTTCAAACATGCATGGGATAGGCATAAGGGAGCAATACAGATGAGTATGAATAGATAGGCCATTGACAGAGCAAAGGCTGATGGCACATTTATAAGGTAGAAAAAGAAATGGGCAGACTGAATGGACCTTGCGGTCCTTATCTGCCATCAACTTCTATGTTTCTATGTTTCTGTGTTTCACTGTATTGGTGGTGGGCAGTTGGCTGCTGAAGAAATCCATACCTGGTGCTGGTACTACTTCCTTTGCCAATGCCAATCCGAAGCAGAATGAGAATGTCAGTGCCACAGTTTCAGCACTCTTAAAACAGTGGAGTACAAGCAAAGATTGCCATAGCAATGCTTGTGCTTCACTGTTTCAGTAGCAGGTGGGCATTGTTTTTTTAATAGCTGAAGAAATCTCTTTCCAGTGCTAATGCTATTTCCACCCCCTCCAAACTAAAATTAAGGCATTCTCTGGTGCAAGTAGTTCTTACCTCCTGGTACTAATGCCGTCACTGCTCAGACACCAAAGATTCGTGAAGGCTCCCCATCTTCCTTAACCATACATGCTGACCAACATTAGAAATAACGCGTGGTCCAGTTCACAGGGATTAAAAATGAAAGTTACATACTTACCACAACTGTTCAACTTCCGGAATATCTTCACCACTGATTACCTCTTATGGGTCTCGAGCGGAAGCACTAGGACCATGCACGAGCAAAGCTTTTGCAAAGGTGCCAGCAATGGCTATTGGGTATGACACCTATGCACCCCCACAAGGCGCCACATGCCAGCCAATAACTGTTGCCATCTCCCTCACTAACCTCAGTTCTGTTCATCACAAGAGAAAGAAAGTGGGGACAAATAACAGAGGGCTAAAAATGTTCCTAATCCAAAGGGAATAGGGAAAGGATATAGGAAATGTAAATCCACAAAATGAAACCCCACTACCAACCTTTAAATAAAGGAAGAAAGGGCATGCTACGGGGACTAAAGGGGTAGTTGGGCATGGAACCAGAGCTTTACACATAGCAGGAGATGGATAGTGATCTTAAAGACAGCAGCCTTTGAAGCATGTGGCTCTGGTAGAAAAGCAAGAGGATATGCCCAGACTCAGCACTACTTTGCAACTGAGATCGCATAATGTACCAAAAGAGGAATGACAGCACACAGACTCCAGGAAAAAACAAAGGTCATGCTACCTGCAGGAGGACTGGACTGAATAGCTCGTTGAAATAGGGCCCCCTTTTTCTCAACAGGGAAAAGAATAAGGAATCTCAAGTGCATGTGGAGCTGCCAAGCTGAACAGACCAACGGAGTTGGTTCATCTTCCCAGGCACCCCTTATGGCAGTGGGCCAACAGCCCAGCTAGTATAAGTGGAGAAGAAAGAAATATTACTTAAAGAGACAGTCTGGCACATCCATAAGAAAAAACAACAGAGAAAAGGATCTGGTTCTCTTGCAGCAACAGGGACATACCCTATATAAGGGTTAGTGTACTTGATCCAATCCAGTGCATAGTACTGTTCCACAAACACTGCAATTGCCAAGTGGAGCTAAAATGGATAGTGCCCAGAGGCACAGAGTGTATTTAGCAACTAATGGGGATATAGCCCAGGAAAGCGAATTCCCCTCATCAGGGAGAAGGATGACAAGAAAGAAAAAGGAAGAAGGGAGATGCCTTCTCTTACTTCTTTTTTTGGTTGATATGTGGGCCCTAAACGGAACATCACTCCAGGTTTAAGGGTTTTGTTTTTTGTGGGAGTGGAAACCCAGCAATGTGTCCCAATCCCCCCCCCATTAAAAAAACCCTACTCCATAGAGAGAACAAAAGGGGAGATGCCACGGCACTAAATGGTGCTGGCCAGCACTCTCAGGGTGAGCTGCCCAGAGTTCCTGGCTCTGCCAGAACAGGGGATGGTGGGCAGGTGTGGTAATCAATGTTGAAGATATTCAGAAAGATCAGCAGTTAAGGTAGAAATGTAAAATTCCTATCTTCCAGGAATCAATATTCACCATTGATTCCCACTTATGGGTTCAAGTACCAATCTTTCCCTTTCTTTCTGAGGGATGAGCTGATTCACCATGAGGGTAACAGATACCCTCAGCCCTTTGTGTGGGAGAGAACACTTTAGGGCACAGGCTCCTCACAGGTCTGGCAAGACCTGAGATTGGTAAGGGCCAGGCGGGGGCTCCTGTGGCACAGTAGGAGGAGGGTTTCCCACCAGCTCCCTGCCAGTAGGGAAGGGCAAAGCCATGCCATCTGCATGATGCAGACTGCAGTTCCTGTCAACCTGGAGGCTGCATCGTTGGTATGGTACGTTGCCCACAACTGTTGTCTAGCTTCCTCCAGGCCCTGGGCAGAAAGCTTAATAGGCTGCCTGACTGTCTCACAGTGCAGCAGTACAGCTTGGAGTGTGCTTAGCAGCAACCATAGGCAACAGTTATAGGTCAAGCAAAAAAGACAATCCAGCACAACCTATTGTCAAAGCCTGATAGGTGCTAGGACACAGATTATCTTGCTAGCAAATAACTTTATTAAAGTTAAAATACTTCCTGATATTGCTTTAGGTGAAACCAGTCAGAGGTTTGTGGTGTCCCACTGGTGTCTCTGTAAGGGGCCAAAACTCAATAGATACTGTTCGGAATTATTTTTACTTTAATAAAGTTATTTGCTAGAAAGCTAACATGTGTCTCAATGCCCATCAAGGTGTAATGGTGGGTGATGCTGGATTATCTTGTTTGCTTGGTTCTCTGTATATTCTTTGAACACCCAGCAGTGGGGCAGCCTTGTGTATTTTACTGAACAGTTATAGGTCATCATATTTGCCTGGTGTGTAGAAATGCACATTAGGGCACTGTCGTGGGGGGAGGATGCAGAAGGAAACACAGGCACAAGTATTCAGGTGCAACACACCTCAGTGTGTTTTATTTTCATATACAGTAAGTCAGGATAATCATAAAAAAATATATAGAAAATAAGCATTAGAAATTAAACAAAGTTCATAGTACCATAGTGCACTTTTGTAGAAACTAGTTCCATGGACAATCTCACACGGTTTCAAGCTGGATTTCTGATGCAATCTCTTGTTAGGGTGTAATCCTCAGTCAGGTCACCCCACCTAGATCTTCACTTCTTCTTGAAACAAGAGAGGGCTGAGATCCTACCTCTGTCAGGACAGACAGCAGCTGAGAGGATCTGAGTTCCCCTTGCTCCCTTTGGGCTTTTTATACCCTCCCCACGGTCCATGAATCCATTCATTTAACCAATTAGCATCCCTAGTCAGTCAATAGAAAGGAAAAAAGCAAAACTAATGTTATGAACAACATATACAGCAAAAAGCTAAGGTTATGCATAACATATATTGCAAAAAGCTGGGCTTATCAGGCATGAATAATTAGGAAGCTGATTCTACCACTACTACTACTACTACTATTAATCTCTGGAAATGTGCACCCCAACCCAGGACCCCCTAAGGCTAAGTTCACTATAAGTCTGTTCACCTCAAAATAGTTTCCCTAAACATCCTCAGTCTACTGTACTTTCAAAAATACCACAATTTCAGGAGTGGGTTGAACTGCACAAGCCGGATATTATAGTGCTCACGGAGACCTGGATCTCCCCAAAGGTCAGTGATGCTGCAATTGCCCTAGATGGCTATATTGTGTACCACCAAGACAGACTATCCAAAAGTGGAGGTGGCTGTTTAGTTTACATCAGGAGTGAGATCAGAGGCCAACCACTGCCTACTAGTCTCCACACTAAGGAGGCACAAATTGTAAGCCTCAAACTTACCCTCGGCCAACAAAACAAAAGTGTTACTACTCTCCACTGTTTACGTGCCCCCTGGTACACACACAACTGGTGTCCAGCAGGTAATTACCTACCTGGACCAGTATAGGCAAAACTGGCAACACATCATTGTTGGAGACCTTAACGTCAATTGGCAGTCTAATGATACATCTGCAGTCCATGACCAGGTCTCAGGCCTTTACCTATTACAGCTGGTAGCTCAACCCACCAGACGTAACTACAAAATGGGCACAAAGACACTAACTGAATGGCTCCTTACTACCTGCCCAGAACACATTTCTGATGTCACAGTCCTACCTAATGCCCTCAGTGATCACTCCCCAGTTATGTGCCCCTGGTTGAATGAGTTCTTCAGGAGCATTCCCCAGGTTATAAGAAATAGATCACTGAGAGCAGGGCAGTTGGATGCCTTTAGACAATATCTCAAATTGATGGACTGATCACTACTGGACAGAGCGCAGGATGGCAACCAAGCCCTTAACTACTTCCTCACAACCTTTACCAAGGCATGTGACATATTTGCCCCTTACAAAACCAAAAAGGTAAGAGGGGCAACCAGCCCTTGGCTCTCCGGCTCTCTCATTGAGCTCATGCGCCATAGGGACAACTTGTGGCACAAGGCCAAAGCAACGGGTAAACATCTTGACATCATTGCCTACAAAACTGCAAGGAACAAATGCACCAGGCTCATTCGAATGGCCAAGGCCTCCTACCACAATGACCTCTTGAAAAGGAACTGGGGCAGTGGAAGAGAATTCAGAGACTCTGTAAAGTCACTTACAGGGAAAGCATCCAGAGCTTCTCCTGAATTAATCGTCACTGCATACAGAACACTCCAGGAGTCTGGTGACATAGCAAATGCATGTAACCAGGCTTTCACTGACCTCAGTACAGTACTACCCAGGGACTACCTATCCCCCTCTACTCCAAATCTGCTCTCAAAAATGACTTCACATTCTCCACCTGAAAAAATGTTCCTCCATTCTACTTTAAGCAGCTCCATAGACATGAAACCATAAGACATGTTAAAATGGGACTAGGGAAGACACGGATGGGTAGTGACCTTATTGATATGACACTGATAGCTCTGGCACTAAACAAGATAGCTGAACCTCTTGCTAAACTGTTCAGTGCCTCTCTAAGATCAGGTATTTTCCCTGACAAGTGAAAGGAGGCACGTCACCCAGGTCTTCAAAACTAGGGATACAACAAACCTGTTTAATTACAGGCCTATCTCCATTCTACCGCCATTATCCAAAGTCCTCGAATGTGTGGTCTCAGACCAGCTCACAGAGTATCTGACCAAACACAATCTACTCTGTGCCCAGCAATACAGGTTCCGGAAAGATCACTCCACCCTCTCCACCCTGGTTGACTACATCTCCCAAATACATGATGCCTTTGGTGATGGTCTGGCAGTGGGGTTTCTCTTCATAGGCCTAACAAAGGGTTTCGACACTGTCATACATCAACTACTACTCCAAAACATCCTTTCAATAGATCTGTCCAGTGACAAGGTAGCATGGTTTGACAGCTACCTCTCTAGCAGGACTCAACGTGTCAAAATCAAAGATAATCTCTCAGAGCCAAGGGTAGTGAGCCTAGGTGTCCCTCAAGAGTCAATATTAGTGCTACTCCTCTTCAGTCTCTTTATTAACCCTTTACATGCAGGATGCCCAACGCACATTGTGCTCTATGCTGATGATGCAGTCATCTCTGTTAAAGGGAAAAATCCGTCCATGAGCTCCGCTGAACTACAAGACAATTTCCACAGACTTGAACAATGGTTCTCCTGTAAAAAACTTCTTCTCAACTAAGAAAAAACAAAGAGCATGCTCTTCTCCGTTCAAGAGAACAAGAATAAGTTTGGGCCTGTACAGGTCCAGAGTTTCAAAGTTGACACACTGGAACAAGTTAGCACCTTTAAATATCTCAAGGTACATCTGGATGACACCCTGTCATTTGGAACACATGTCAACAATATTAAAACTGCTAATGCAAAGCTTGGTGTCTTCTATCATTCTATGACCCCAGAAGCCCTGAAACTGATCACAAGTTGCTCAGTCTTATCCAGCATAGACTACAGCCTTGTTATCTATAGTGCTGGCACTGAACCATCCTTAAAAGGATAAAAACCCTACTTAACAAAGCATGTCACCTGGTCCTGGGGGTGGACCACTGGACACATACTTGTGCCCTCTATCAAGAGACAGAATGGCTCCCTCTTCACCTAAGGGTTAAATACCAAACTTGCCTGCTTGCTAAGAAGTTCTTGCTAGGGTTTACCCCTAGGTTAACCTCCTGCCTATTCAAAATCACTCAACCTTCTTTTAGGACTCAAAATGTGGTTAAAGGGGGACTGGCAGTGCCATTTAAGTGAACAGCGCAAGTCTAGAGATGCCTTTCCTTCCGAGGACCCA
Organism: Neoceratodus forsteri; assembly: GCA_016271365.2. Classification (NCBI taxonomy): domain Eukaryota; kingdom Metazoa; phylum Chordata; order Ceratodontiformes; family Ceratodontidae; genus Neoceratodus; species Neoceratodus forsteri. The sequence goes on from CM057459.1 coordinate 39,249,095, forward strand.
ATGAGCTCCCCAAGGACATGATCGAGTGTAGTAAGGTTAGCCAATTCAAATCGGACCTCCGAGCCCACTTAGCCCTACAAAATGTCTGTAAATGCTTTATCTAGCCCTTGCCTAAGCAGTGATCCCTGGCTCTTCTTACCCCTTTTCATACCACTCTCGTGACCCTAGTTTAAATTAGTAAAATGTACTCCACCTCCTCCCCACCTCTGCCTCTCCTCCTCCCACCTTGCATCTCTCCCCCCTCCCCTGACCTCTCTTTTCCACTGCCCCACCATGCCTCCCCCTCCTACTATTGCCTACACCCCTTTACACCCCCATGCCCCCACCCCCTGACAATTTCCCTTCCTCCTACTCCTCTTCTCCTCTGCCCACCCCTCCTACATTTCTCCTCCTATGCTTGAGCTGACAAAGCCTCCTTTGGCTGCTGTATAGGCACCCAAAATTTGGATTCTTGGTCCCACTGCTACACTCTGCACTTACTCTGTTATGGCATTTATGATATAATCTGCACCTCAACTGGATACAGTTATCCCAATCTTGCACTGAATTCTAATATAGTTATGATGTGTCCTGGGTTACTAGGACCACTAATATCCTTTGAAACCTATGTAAAAATGTATACCCTTTTGTATCTTGCAATGTGAACTTACTATGGAATCTGTGTAACCTTTATGTGTTGTTTGTTGTCTTCTGTATCTGTATCTGTATCTGTATGACCTGGAACCTTTGTAAACGAGTCCCTGATTCAAAGGTATTAATCTCAATCTGTAATAAATAAATATACACAGTAACATAAAACATACCATAGCAGGTAGGGTCCCACAGTCTAAAAATGTTATTACTGAAAAATAAGTGACTAATTAGTACATATGCAAATATACTGTGGCCCCTCCTTTGGACCTACCCCTGTTGCTAGGGACAACCCTCCTGTCAGTCATACAAATATGGCCAGACTGAGGCTGGCCACTTTATACTGAACTAAGAACATACAGTCAAAGAGGGCTGCAACTGCTCCTAGGCTGAGTAAGTGAGGCCTTCTATATTCTCACCAAGAGCCACATAAAGTGCTAAGCTCTCTTATTTCATCTTTTATTATGGTAGGCACTGTAGTGCGATGAAAAGGAATGAAAAAAGAAAGTTTAGAAGTGGAAACGTAACTATGCTTTGAGCCTCTTTGTTTATTTACCTTTAATTCTTTACTTACTATATACCAGATGCAGCATGTTAATAGGCAGCAGACTGAGACACAAATACCTTTATAGACAGACTGCTAGAGACAAAAGCTGATATTTGACACAAGATGCCTGCACCAAAGGTGTATGAGGCAAGTAGCACCTGGCATCAAACATTGCAGCAATCCTGATTTTTAAATACAGGCTGTGTCAAAATTGGGATGCCTTGTGCTCAAGCCACCCTGCACCACCTTGCGACAGAAGTGACCATGCGCCAGGTCGCAAGAGGGATTGCACAATGGTGGGGCTGCATCATCCCCTTATTTGCAATTTTTGAAGCCCCGCCATGGATGAAACAGGGGGCTTCACTTACACCAGCCAGAAGGTGGTCTAAGGGACTCGCACCACGGGCACACATTGTGGTTATTAGGGTGGACCTGAAAGTAGAAGGCTGGGAGTAGAAGGAGCATGGGGTGCCATAGGGGGTGTCAGAGAGACAGTGGGCATCAGAGGGTGTGATGTGACACCCAGCAGGGGTGCTGCTTGTAGAGCCATACAGCCAGTAGGATGGGATTGCATCATGGGAGTGGGGGTTCCAGGGACAGACAGTGATACAGCCACAGGTGGGCACAGCCCTGGTAACTGCCCCATAGGTGGCCACCTCACATAACCCTGTAGGCAGGAGGCAGCCTGCCATAATGTGGGAGAGTGGGTACAAGGGGACTGTAGTCGTGCCCAGATAATGTTATCCCAACCACTGGCATCCCTCTTCCTGCTGCTCCCCTCCTGGCATGCAGATTCACCACCCCCCAACCATCCTGGCCCCTCTAATGGTGCGCTGTGTGGGGGGAGCTGGATCCCTGCTGCAATACCTGCAGGTGCACCAAGTGTCTGCCACTAGCCTGCAGCTGCAGCAACTCCTGGGTTTTTGGTGCAGGGTCCTACCCCCTTTTATAAAATTTGGTGCAGGGTTCCTGATGCACCTGGAGTTTACCACAGCCCTAGAGCAATGCAACTTGCATCACTGTAAGAGCTCTTTGAAAATTGAGCTCCTGGTCTCAAAGACCTCAGCCTGGGCAGCTGTACTGTGAGGGGGCCTCACCCGAGGGGAAGGCCAAACAGATTTGCCCTAATGGTGTCCTCCTACATCTGAGGAGTGACTTATTAGTGTCCATGGAAGGAACCCCAGGTGAGGAGAGCAGAACCATAGAGGTCCCACAAGGCAACTCCAGTCCTAACTGGTAATGGTGATGTCCAGCAGCTCTGGAGAAAACTTCATGTCTGGGCCACCATCTGACTCCAAATCAGTGCTGTCTCTGGCACTGGGCTAAGGAGAGGTGACAGCCTCGGAGATGGGGTCATTACCATCGCTATAGCTTGCACCACCCTTGACACCATACTCACTGCTAATTTCAACATTGTGTCTGAAGCCATCACCCTCTTCAGTGTCATGAACAACACCTGAGTTGGGGACAACATCCAGGACAACACTGTCATCAGCTCCTCTCCTGGAGCTGGATCAAAGACCAACACCATGGCTGTCACTGCTTCCATCACCACATCAAGAGTTGTTACCCTCCTCAGTGTCGCTAGTGACACCATAGATGGTGAAAACACCTGAACCAGCAACAGTGCCGCCAACAGCTATGTTGCCAGTTCCTCTTCTAATGTGTCAGGAGGGGGCCGATGTCACCCCTGGTGCCACCTTCCACATCATCACAGCAAACAAGAGATAACAGCATGGGTGATGCCAGAGGACAATGTTGAGATGTCCACCAGTGTAGAACAACTATATAGCTATAGCTTTGCCACTGGGGACATCTGCTGCTCAAGGCAGGCAGACCATAGATGCATCATGGTAAGATGGATGAGAACTCTGTACTTTCATGGAACCAGAGATCCTGGAAAGATGCCCAAGGAGAAAGGCCTAAAGGCCTGTGCTTGGACTCGCATGTGCAAGGCAGTGGGGATTGGGCGACCCCAGCTTAACATGCAGTTCTGTTCTTTCCGCTGTTGAGTACACACTGTGAAACATCAGTGCCTGATATTTTTGCTGCATCACTGTAAATTCTTTCCATTTGTGGTATCACCTATCTTTATTATTTTACCACAATACTGAAATCTGATAAAACGGGGTCAAGTCATCAAGGAAAGTCCAACAGTTGCCCATTATGCATCATTGCCCCTGTGGTGTGAAAAAATGACTATGTTGAAAATTTGGCGTCACAATATTGAAAATTACCAAAGTTATGAGACATCATAAAAAAAGTTCCATGTAAGCTCATAACTTCAGCATAGCTTCTTATGGCCCCACCTCATGAACAAGGGCAGTGAAAATTTTCAAATCCCACCTGAAAGATGATTTTGCAAAGTGATGGTGAAATTGTCTTTCAGGCCAGATTTGCATAATTCCACAGCTGTTGGTCATGAGAAGGGGTCCCAAAAAGGCCTTGTTGAAAATCTGGTGTAAAAATATAAAAAAATGACAAAGTTATGAGTAAAAGTTCAGAACGATTTGTAATACATTAAACCTGACTTACCTTATTTTCTCATACTGCAGTCATGTCTTCAATTGGAGAGCGGATCTACATGTTCAGGTAAGTGAGAGGGTGTTAGGGCATGTGAGGTAGTGGATGCTGAGTGGGAGGTCAGGGTGGGGTGGGTAGGGGAGTGAGGTGGGGTCAAGTCGGTGAGGGACCATTTTCTTTTTGACAGGTTAAAAAAAAATCAATAAGGGAAAGTTTTCTTTATTTGAGAGGGAAGCTGACACTTGGAATTGGGCACCCCAGTGTCAGGATGATTTTTGTTGGCATGGGGGATGCACCTATTGTTTGTAGGAAGGGGACAACCTGGATGGGTGGAGGATTGAAGGAAGCAGTGTGGGGGTGGACACCCCGGTCTCCTAGTACTTTAGTACTGTATATTCACAAAGAGGGAGCAGATGACCTGGAATCCACTTATAGACAGACAGATAGATAAATGTGAGAGAGACTGTGTGAGATCAAGGGATCACCACCTCACTGCTACAAATGAAGCCAGCAGCACACCTACAGCTGTAGCTTCATAATTTAAGAAAGATCCACTCTTCTCGTACGGAGAATATAGTGAAAATCTTCTCTCACTAAGCTTATTTTCTCATATTGTAGTCATTGTTTCCAGCAGCAAGATGTGTCTTCAATTGGAGAGTGAATCTATGTTGTGAGACATGTTCAGGTGAGTGACGGTGTTGGATGGATGTAGAGGGTGGAGTGGTGGAATGGTGGGTGCTGAGTGGGACACCAGGGTGAGATGGGTGAGGGTGGTGTGTGGGGGTGAGATCAGGCAGGGAGCATTTTCTTTTTTACAGGTTAAAACAATTTAGGGATGGTTTTCTTTATCTGACAGGGAAGTTGACACTGGGGATTAGGCACCCCAATGTAAGGAAGATCTTCAGCAGCACCGGGGATGAGCACCCTGGTGCCACCAATTATTCTTTGGGGAGAGGGGACAACCTGGATGGGAAAAGTGTTGAAAGAAGTGGTAATGGTGGTGGGCACCCCAGTCTGTTAGTACGTTAGTACATTGACAAAGGGGAGCATGGGATCTGGAGAGGAAGAGAGAGAGGTAGAGAGTAGTGGTACCGTGGGCGGGTGTTGTAGTCTGCTTAGCATAGATAGATAGATAGCTAGATTGGCAGGCAGAAAAACAGAGATGAGAGAGACAGAGAGAGAGAGGGAGAGGACAAGATTAAGATCAAGGGATCACCAACTCACTACTCCAATTGAAGTAAGCAGCACGACTCCAGGTGCGTCTTCAGAATTTAAAAAAGTCCTACTGTTCTCATAATGTGAACGTGCCTGAACAGCTCTTTTCACTAACCTGAGCACTCAGAATTTCTGGGAGCCCAGAAACATTATTTCAAGGGAAATTAAAAAACAAACAAACACCAGAATCTAGCTAAACAGGTCCCGTTTACCTAGGTTCAGGAGTTTGTTATTTAAACAGACATCATTTGTATGTAATTTTCAATGGTTTTGAGTTTTAAAAAAAAAACAGATGGTGGCCACCACAATTATTTTTTTCCTCATGACAATTAGATCATTTCTCATGACAAATGAATCATGAAAATAAGCACTCCCAGTCAATGTTTTTTTACCAGTCAAGCTTGTGATTATCCAAAAGAATCCTTATAACTCTGGAACCATCTCATATTTTTTCACGAAACCTTCAAAAGACACATCCTTGGCACAGGCCCCATGAACTCTGAAAATTTCATGAAAAAATCCCTCACTGTGTAGGCTGTGTATGACAGCAAAAAAAAAAAAGCAATGTTAAATATGGGGAAACCAAGCACCGTCCCCCCCCCATTTGTTTGGCATTCCATAACTTGAAAATTGAAAAAGATTCTGTCATGAAACTTTGAACATAATAAGACTCATCCAGCCTGGCCAAATGTGCCACATTTTGGGTTGTTTTGCTGAACACCACCAATGTTATTAAGGTGCAAAAATTAGGATTTAACATCAAACATTCTACTCAACCCTTACTATAGGGGTACTACCATGCCCCTATTATATAGATGTAGATGTAGATATAGATATAGAAATAGATACAGATACAGATAGATATAGATATAGATATAGATATAGATATAGATATAGATATAGATACAGATACAGACATAGATATAGAAATACAGATATAGGTATAGATATAGATATATAGATACAGATACAGATATATAGATATAGATATAGATATAGATATATAGATACAGATATAGATATATACAGTATATATGTGTATATATATATATATATATATATATATATATATATGTACAATAGGGGTGAGTGGTAAATGAGTGAGATAAAACAGCGTATCATCCACTGCAGTGTGATATTTTTACCCTCTGCTCTACTGTGATGATGATATCAGACATTTACACACACGTCACAAAAGGTCACTGATATCATCACCTAGGCAACTTTCCCTCAGCATGCAAGAAACACCTGTGCTGTTACCATAGACACAAATGCAGAACTACCTGAGAGGTCTCACTGCTGCCTACAGCTAATTCAGTGAGCATTACAAAACACACCTATCCCCCACCCCCAACTTCCAGCTCATTACTGTAATGCTCTCAACTGGATGCAGCCAGAATTCCAAACAGCACAGCTTCACGGAACAGTCTAAACTACTGCCTGCAGCTAACTCAACTACCATTGAAACACACTCTCACTTGTTCCTCAAACTCTGATTCTCACCCATTACAATTACAGTGACAATTTCAACTTCACTGCAGCGAGAATCCTAAACAGCACAGTTTCACAGAACACTCTGCACTCTGCCTGCAGCTAACTTAATTACCACTGAAAACAGTATCAGCTGTTCTAACGCTGCCTCTCAGTTCATTACAATTACTGCAATGCTTTAAACCTCACTGCAGCCAGACTGCTAAACAATACAGCTTCACAAAAGTATGTTTCTCATTCCTATCTGAAACTAACTCATTTAGCACTGCAAAACACACTTGTGTATCTCTCAAGTTTATAAAACTGTCAGCCCATTCAGAAAAGCTCACACACAGAATGAGCAAACACATTAATAGGAACAGAACACAAGACAGCATAACAAAACTCCTGAAACTCTTGGCCCTATTGTATATATCGAATACATGATGGGCAGATCATGTGCTATGGCAAATATTGTCACTCCTGCATCGTGAGCTTGGATATCTCACTCTGCAGGAGTGACAATATTTGCCATATCACACTCATGCCCATCATGTATCCCCTATATAGCTATAGATATATAGATATACTGTAGATATAGATATACTGTAGATATAGATAGAAGATAGTAGACAGTAGATATATAGATACTGATATTGCTACAGATATATAGAGAGAGATTATCTGATATGTTTAAGTGTCAGATGTGAGGAAATATCACCATCAAGGGGTAAAACAAGCAATAAAGCCATGAGCCTGTAGGGTAAGTAACCTTTATGAGTTTGTTTGATCCCAAGTTGGTTATATTTCATGAATATTTGGACTTATCTACCTAATATTTATGCACTGATTTGGACTGCACAGTCTTGGCCCTGTCAGGTTTCCCTAGAGTACTAGCTCATACAAAAGGAGATATGGTTCCAGTGTCTCTCCCTTTAGTGTTTTCCGGGATTGCAGTTTGGAAGGGAATAGCTAAAGCTGTCGGTTAGTGATTCAGGGCACTTTTTTGGTTGTTGTTTTTGTTTTAGGCAGAAATTAACTTTGATTTCCATATGTAACTGTTAGTTTGGCAAGTGATACAGAGGCAGCAGCAAAAGTAGTTTGTAATGATCCAAGGTGCGGTTTCTTTTTCTGCAGGGGATGTAGCTGGAGAGGCTTTTAGGGTTGCAATGTAGGTGGATAGTAGTTTGCTGTTGTATGCATTTTTCAGGCAGTTGTTACACATGTTAATAGTGTAATAATGTGTCTATATTGTGTCTATGCTTGTAATAGTTAATGAATGTGTATTTCATTATTTTGTAATAAGTGGTGTAGTTTCATAAGTAGTGTTAATTATGATCAGATATGGGAAACTATCAGATGGTTTTTATATTGGGGAAAAAAGTCCCCTCTGTGTAATATATGCCTTACTACACCACTGGGGCATGCTTAAAAATCTTATAATGCACACCTTGTCATGGCTTATTATTTATGCAATTCTCAGCCTTATTTCTTTACTGCTGAGGATGCTGCCATGAAAACAGGAGCTCTGCCATATCTGTCTGGCTGCTTGTCTATAATTAACATCACAATTCTGTTTCTAATATCGCAATTTGTTTCTGTGGATATCATCAGGATGTCATAAACAGGGGATTATGATGTCAGGTGTAGACAAGCAGCCAGAAATCATGAAGACTTCGAGGTGGGGGTCTTGTTTTCATGCAACTGTTCTCAGACATAAAGAAAAGGGGAAATTAATTACAAAAAAAAAAAATATGATACAGAACCTGAAAAGGGCCTAACTCTTGTATTTTTCAAAGGTTTCTCAATGATATTAGCAGACCTTTAAAAAAAAGTGACTTTTTGCAACCCAACATATCAACAGAAGCATATAGTCACAAGCAGAAATCATCCTTTTTTCAACTAGAAACTAAAAGCTAGTGATTCCAAATAGAACATATAGAATAGTGTATGGACAATCATACACAACAAGGCTGTGTTTCCATCGAGGGGTTGAGATGACATCACAGGGACCTCGAGAGTGACGCTCGAGAGGTCCTGATGTCATCTCAAGCCCGAGATGGAAACACAGCCTTGTCTGTGTATAGCTGTCCATATGCTATTTTATATACTGTAGTATATGGTTCCAAAGTGCAGGACACAAGAAGCTTTCTGTTTTTTTAATCCTTACCGGCTCACTCGTCCACTCACTGGCTTGTCTCTTTGCTTTAGCTATTGCTGCTCATGCTCCTGTTTGCTTCTCCCCGATCCCACTTCTTGGAGCTCCAGCTCACTGAGTTGCTCTGTTCTGCATTTATTTTTTGGGTTTTGGTGGTAAGTTTTTAAAAACGAAATAAAAAAAATTAACTTTTGTGGCATGGAGCCATATGAGGCTCTTTTCATCAATGGTCTTCGGGAGGTTCTTGCTAAGAGTTGCCACCATGTTTTCGTCAATTTTCTTGGCAGAGCGTCAATGTGAAAGAGCGTATGTGTTTGATTGACATAAATGTTGTTGTACTGTCGATGTCGATAGTACAACAACATTTTTGACCTTTGAAGTGCACTACAACAAGTTTTCAGCAGTTGCTGAAATCCATGTAGAATCAAACTTAACCATTTACTATAAGACAGATGACACCCCCATGAGGTTACTCCTAATTCTCAGCCATGTTTGACTCAAATCACTTGACCTTACAGTCAAGTGGTCACACTCACACTCTCCAAACCATTAAACCTTCCCCTTCAAATTAGAACTCAAATAAAACATTTATTGCATTAACCCTTTTACTGCTGGAAATGTTTTAAAATCCCTAATGAAAGTGAATACAAAACACTATGTGACCACTATGACTATGCGGAATAACTGTGTTTTATATACTGCATGAATACACTAATTTGTAGATTTATTTATTTTATTAAACTCTATAATTACTAGATATCTTGTTTATTTTCCCTTTGAATAATGTACTGCTATTCTTAAGTAATAAGACATGATTGAGGCGGTGTGCGTTAGACATTTCCAATGCACGGACAGGGGAGTAGCAGTCTCCTTCAGACCCTGGCTGTGCATTTGAAATGTCTAATGTACAGCCCTGGAGTGTTTTATTGAACTTATAAAATGGGTCCTTGCATTTTAGATGAGTGATAAAATTAAAATCTATGTGTTCAAACATATGAAAACTTAAAACTGTTGCTTAGTTTTTGATAAAATAGTTCCACCGCCTTGTTTCACTGTAAGACGTTTCTGTTTTGGTTGAGGTCTTCTGTCCTTCACAGGCTTCTGTAGTTGTCATTTATCTCACCTCTGTAGTTTTATTTTAGGTTTTCATTAGAGTTATCTGGCTGAGAGGCACTAGTGAGATCGTGGCATGGTCCCCCCCCCCCCCGTCCTTATGACAAGCATGATTATGAATAAAAAGCACATCAAGAGAGGGTGGAAGTGTGGTGGAAGTGCAGCTGCAATCATTTTAGTCATGTAAGGTAAAACACCATTGTAAATATAAAGCACTGCAGGAGCTGAAGTGCAAGATGAATAAGTGAGGGGCCTGAGGGGAAGGGCGGGCAGAGCTAGGAGTGTAAAGCACAGTTCTACATGTGGATGGTGTTTTTAAGCATGGCCATGTTGGGGGATATGTGCTTAAGCAGATTTGAGAGCACATAGTTGGTGAGTGGTCGAGAGAGTGAGTGAGTCATGGTTGGGGGCAGAGTGAACAACTCTTGTGTACAGTACTGTAGTAAAACATAGAGTTGAGAGTTAACTATTTTTCTTAGTTGTTTTCCTGGATGCATTTTGGGGATGGCAGGGGACAGGGGAACTGGGAATGTGAGTAGTAACATGTCTGGGTGAGTGGCGGCTGCCATGGCTTGGGTGTGAAACAGTTTCCTCTGTGACTGGCATGGTCTCACTATCTGTTGGTGGCATCGTATCTTCAGGAACAGGTGACTGATGTTTCTCAACCAGCTTTAAGTTGATATCCACATGTAAAGTATGCACTGCTATTAAAAATTATTGTGAGGTTTAAAGGGCTTGGACAACTTTGTGGCTAGTGGGAAAAAAATGGTGGTGATTCAAAAACTGAACATTCTTTTTGGCTTCTTAATACATTATCTTTTAAATTTCATAGATTTCGTAGATTGTATCAAGCTAATTAGACTTTTGTCCATAATGCTTGCCTTTTGTAAGTATCTAACCCTAAGTAAAATTTATGAAAAACCACCAAATTTAACCTCGTCGCTCGTATTGCTGTCCAAGTTATGTTTAAATGCAAACATATCTTTACTCCTAATGACTTCCACAGGTAGTGTGTTCCATGCATAAATCGCCCTTTGACTAAACCAGTATTTTCTTAGCTGCAAATTCCATTTCTCCGAGAAAAGTTGTATTGGATGTTTCCTACCACTAACTCTATTATGATTTAAATTCATTCAGATACCTTACCTTACATGACTATAATGATTGCAGCTGCACTTCAACCACACTTCCACCTTCTCTTGATGTGGTTTTTATTCATAATCATGCTTGTCATAAGGACAGGGGGGGAGAGGAACCTAATTCAGCTCTTAGGGTACAGACAGCAGGTCTACACACACCAGAGCTCCCTCCTGGAGCGATTGCCATGCGGGTGCCTAAGAGGTAATTACAGTACCTCCAGCAGCAGCACCCTTGTGAAGGGGGTTAGCCATTCGATGCACTGCACGCATCAACTGCCCCACCCCACCCTGGCTTGCCATTTCCTTTATAGGCACTGTCTAATGACATCACTTCCTCTTGTTCATTTGTTTAAGTCCCCACTTTCCCATTTGCAGGTTATACCTGCTAGCCACTAGAGGGACCCTCTGACCTCCACCTCAGGCTCTACTACCTGTTCTCCTCCCCCACCCCCGACTTCCTGGAACCCTTCTAACCTCCTGTGCTACTTCTTTCCTCTGCAACTCACACCTACCCCAGCCCACACCTCTCCCTGCACCCAGCCCCATAGCTAGCCCTACCTCCTGACTCCCAACTGCACTACCAAATCTACACCCAGTGACCACTAGGAGTCACTATTTCTTACCCTGTTTTCGGCCCCAACCCAGCCTGCATGAGACCCCTAGAATGTGGATCCCTGCTCTCACCCAGGTACTTTCTAGCTGCCCTGGCAGAGACTCAAACCTTGTACCCTGTCCACCAGAGTCCGTGTCACTACCACTAATCCAAAGTGGTAGCCACGCTTTTTGGAAGTCAACCTAAACACTTATATCTTTCTACCGTACTGCTACCACTAGAACTATGTTAGCCCGCCTCCTCTTAAAATGCCTCCCCCAATCTACCTTTTAGTACCCTCATCCTACCAGCCAGTAATTTCCACTGGTTCACTGGTACCAGTGCCAACAATTCTACCTGACTTAGTATGATCTCAACCTACACTGTCCATGTGCACTGGCCCATAGCACCCATTCCCTGGGTAACTCCCCACCACCTACCCAGGCTCCCTTTGGCAGCTAATCATTCTTGCCCTCCCAGCCTGGCAAACCCCACCCATCCCCTGTTCCCTGAAGGTCCCCTCCCCATCCCTGCATACCCATTGGAAGCCTACACATCACCACTCCCTGGCCAGAGCCGTGGTCCTCCTTCTACTCTTAACAGGCAATATACATCCGAACCCAGGCCCCACCCAGACCAGCCCACCATGTGGATCCCCCGGTCTGAGCATTGCCTCCAAGAATATATGCAGCCTATTGAAAAAATATGATACCCTCCAATGCTGGGTCATGCTGCACAAACCAGATGTCATTGCACCGGTGGAAACCTTGCTATCAAAGTCCACCCCTGACTCCTTTGTCTCCCTCCCTGGCTACACCCTATACTGGGAGGATCATGTAGGCAAACGTGGTGTGGCTGTGCAATCTATACCAGGGATACATTCACTGGTCAAGCACTCCCTGCTCTGGCCCTTGCAAGCGGGGCACAGGCCCTTACCCTTAGACTTAACCCAGACCCCTCCAAGGGCCCCCTTTATCTCACCACTGCCTACATTCCCCCAAAGAACCAAAACCTGGCACTATTATCCTTAACTGATTATCTTGCCACCCTCCCTCACAAGGCAGAACAAGTCCTTGTGGGGGACCTTAACGTGAATTGGCTCAGCACCGCCTCCTCCACCACCCGGGACTCCTTTGTGGCCATTGATCTGACACAACTCATTTCCCAACCCACAAGAGTAAACCCTAAGAGAGGTACCAGCACCCTCCTAGATGTTATCATCACCAACTACCCCCCAAAAATCCTGGATATCCAAGTCCTCCCTGACTCACTCAGTGACCATTCCCCTATCCTGTTCCACTGGGTGACCCTCTCGCCCCGACTCACAGCCCAGCTCACACTCCACCGGCATTTCAGACCAGGTGGGCTGAAAAACCTCAAGCATTTTCTTGCCCAGATAAACTGGTCCCCCATTCACCATGCTCCTGACATTGATACTGCCCTTGCCTTCTTTTCCCAAACCTCTAACAAAGCTTGTGACGTCTTCGCACCCTTCACAGCTGCCTGAACCAAAAAACATAACATGCCCTGGATTACTCCTGCCCTATTACAATTGCTCAGGCTTAGGGATAACCTATGGCACCTTGCCACAGAAACAGGCTGGATGGCTGACAGACAAGCCTACAATGCTGCATGGAACAAGTGCACTTGGGCCATCCAAAAAGCCAAGGCTGACCACTACCAGGCCACGCTCACCTCCTCTTGGGGGTGTGCCCGAACTTTCTGGGATAATGTCAAACAACTAAATGGGAGCGCACATTCCCCCCCCATCCCAGATCACCATTGACGGCACAACCGTTAAGGACCCAGCAAACATTGCAAACTACCTTAACACATCCTTTACAGACCTCAGCTCTGTCCTCCCCAGTAATTTCTTTGACCCGCCACCCTCCCTACCTGCCCCAGTCCTCCAACACCCTAGCTTCTACCTACGTAGGGTTACTGCCCAGGAAGCCAGACCCCACCTGGTCAGGCGACGACTCCCTGGACCCCAGCATTCTCCGTCTGGTACTGGATCAGGTCCTAGCCCCACTCACCAGCCTTCTCAATAAATCCCTCTGCCTGGGGCAATTCCCAACTGCTTGGAAAACTGCCATTGTTACTCTCATTCACAAAGGTGGTGACAGGTCCTCTGCCGGGAACTGCCGTCCTATCTCCATACTCCCACCCCTCTCCAAAGCCCTAGAAAAGCTGGTTGCCACGCAAATTACTGAATATCTGACCAAACATAACATCCTCTGCCCTGAACAGCATGGTTTCCGCGCAGGACACAGTACCAGCACTGCACTAGTTGAATTTTCAACTTTCCTACACTCCTCTCTGGACTCCAGCTCCCTAGCCGGGGCAGTGTTCATTGACCTGTCAAAGGCTTTCAACACTGTCTCCCACCCCCCTCCTGCTGGATGCCCTCTGCCACACTGGCTTCTCTACTGGGTCTCTCGCCTGGTGCACCAGCTACCTATCTGCCCGCTCCCAATGTGTCAGAATTAATGGGACACTTTCCGAAACTTGTCCCATCTGCTCAGGGGTTCCTCAGGGCTCCATCCTGGGACCCCTACTCTTCTCACTCTACCTTAACACCCTGCCCAGTGCATGCAATGGAAAAATGCTGCTGTATGCAGATGACGCTGTCATCTTTGCCACCCACCGTAACCCTATCTCCCTACAGGACTCCCTACAACTATCCTATAATGATGCCAAAACCTTTTTTAAAGAGCACAGACTGGTCATTAATCTCAAAAAAACAAAAACAATGCTCTTTGTCCACCCCCAAAACAAAGCTAGCAACTTCCCACTCCATATCCTCCCCTGCACCAAAAAACCACTAGAGCAAGTCCACGCCTACAAGTACCTTGGGGTCTCCTTTAACTCAGCCCTCACCTACCACACCCACATTGATGCACTTGCTTCAGCCACTAATGTGTGGCTAGGTATCTTATACCGCTATAAAAACTGTCTCCCCCCCCCCCACTGCCCTCTGTCTAGTGGTTACATCCTCTGTATTATCCCTTGTTGACTATGGCCTACCAGTATACAGTGCTGCTGACATGTCTGCCCTCAAAAAAATTCACCTCATCCTAAATAAGGCATGCAGACTAATCACTGGGGCCCCCAGGCTCACGCATTCATGCCAGCTCTATGACATGGCAATACTGCTGAATCTAGACGAATGTTTATGATACCAAACCTGCTTGATAACAAAAAACACTCTTCTCAGGCTATCTCCACCCGGGCTGACAGTCTTCCTCCGTCAAGCACAACTTTTGGTCTGTTTACGGACCTCCTGCAAGGACACTTTTCTGGTCCCCAGATCTAGGACCTCCCTTGGACAGAGGTCCTTCTGCTATAGAGCTCCATCCTGGTATAACTCGCTCCCTGCCAGCATCTCGGATGCCCCCACGATCTCCAAATTCAAAACCGCACTTCAAAGCCAACTATTCAATACACGTAGCTGCATCTGTTTATAATTGAGGTATAACTCTCTGTGCCTTGACAATGCCAGCTGGGCAGCATCTACACCACACCTCTTTTAATCCTCACCCATTGCTGATTGAACTGCTTTTGTCCTGCTGCTTGCTCTTACCATCGTGCAAGAATGTGCCATTGTAACTAAACTGGCTTATCTGTTTAACTGTTGTAATCACATATGCTTGCTAATTATGTAACCCATATGCTGTAATCTAAAGTCTGTTATGTATTTGTCCTCAATGTGACGAGGTACCTTTGGAAATGAGCCTCTGGCTCAAAGGTTGTAAACTGATGTACAAATAAATAAAATAAAAAAAAATCATTTATTGCTCAAAATATACATAGGTCCCCGTGTCTTCTGTATTGTATGGAATACAGTTGAAGTGCTTTTAATTTAAATGCAACTGTGGTTACCTGAATTTGTTGCTAGCCGTGCATTAGACACTTCTAATGCACAGCTACCAACCAATCAAAATACAGGATTTTCCCTACGCATTTGATACATTTTCATCCATTTTTTACTCCACAAAACTGACAATGTTAACACCCTCATGTGTATATTGATAGTATTGTGATAATCTGTACTGTGAAATTTTATCCCTGTTGTAACCTCCCAGATCATGCCTGAAAAAGGCATTTGGCTGCCTTGTGTACTTATCTGGTAACTAAAACACTAAATGATATCAAAAAAATTTAAGAAAAGTGTAATGCACTTGAAAAATAATGCCACCTCTGGGCCTATTGAAACAATCAAGTCCATATGCACTTTGGGTTCATAGTTTATTACCTTGTTAGACCACCCTAAATGGCATTATCTACTTGCATATTCCTCCATAACAAAAGGGATTAACTGCTATTGAAACTGCACTGTTTCCAGAAGTAACTGCAACATTCTGCAGTATTCTTGTAGGTTCCTCTGTGTGTGTGTAGTAGTAGAAATCTTTATTTTTAGATAGCTTGTGGCAGAGAATGGCAAGAGGAAGGAGCTGCTGTTAAAACTTTACTGGGACTATATTGCCCTACATCTCACCCTTACCCAGTTCTACTTTTATAGGCACAGGATTTGACTGACAACAGGAACTTCCTGTTTGGGAGCAGGAAGGGAGTGATCACAGAGGCACAAATGACTCACCATCCTAGAAGAAAAAGAGTAGCTCTCCATCCACCACTAGCTGCTGGAGGTCTGACTCTGAGCAAGAAAGAAGGAGACTACTGAGGAATATAGGAAGTTACTGTCCCAGAATAGGAAGATCAAGAGCTTTAAGGGCATGGAGGCAGTAGGAAAGTAGGGAGAAAAAATATGAAAAAATAAAATAAAGAGAGAGAGGGGAAAGAGTAAGTATACAACACAACAGGTAAGGGTCCTCAAATAAGACATAATGGGAGTGATGCAGTGCAGTGGCTGTGGAGCAGCAGTCTTCCGGGAGACGTTCTGGAGGATGCTGCATTGTCCCATCTGCAGGCATCTCTCTGGGCTGAGTGAGGAGGTTGCTCATCTCCAGGCTGAGTTGGCCAGGATTCGGGGGACCTCCTTTCCCACCCAGGGACCACCAGGGTCACTGCCGCTGCCTCAGAGGTTGCCAAGAAAGAGGAGCAGTTGGACCACAATGGGCTCAGGGAGGGTGAGGGTGGGGGAACAGAGGAGCATCCCTCCAGTTGTACCTCTCCACAATTCATATGTTATTCTGGCAGAGTGTGGTTCCTCTATGGAGGCACCCACACTGGAGACCAAGGAGGATGCTGGGAACCTCCACAAAGAAGATCCTCAGGAGGGTGGCATGGGACCCCACAGGGGAAGGAAACAACTCCTGGTGGGGGACTCCATTGTTAGGAAGGTAGAACTGGGGGAGGGAGGGAGGGAGGGAGGGGAGAGGAGGTAAGGTGCCTGCCTGGTGCCATGGTTGGAGGGACAGGGAGCAAATCCTCAGGATCACCAGAGCAGCTGCAAGGGGGAGGGATCTGGATGTCATTGTCCACCTAAGGGACAAATGACCTGGCTGGGAAAGGGATCAGATCAGTACAGGAGGAGTTTTTGGAGTTTGGGAGGGGCATTAGACTAGTAGCATGCACGGTAACCTTCTCAGTGGTGCTGCCTGTCTATGGTATGGGAGAGGCTAGGGTGCTGCGCACCATGGGATTCAATCAGTGGTCGAAAAACTGGTGCAGAGCTCAGGGTTTTGGCTTCACTGGGGACTGGGGGTCCACCTGGAGGGATGCAGGCCTATATTGGTGTGATGGTCTGCATCTGTCCAGGAGGGGAACCAGGATCCTATGTGATAGGTTTAAATGCTTCATTGGCAAGCATTTAAACTAGCCAAGGGGGGATGCACTGAAAAGGAGCAGGGAAATCCTAGCCCCCCACAAAAGAAAATCAGGGTAGTTAGTGAGGTAAACACCAAGACAGAGAAGTTGATAGGGAAAAGGGCAGTGGTAAATGGAGAAAAAGACAAAGGCAGTAAGGACAGAGATGGGGCAAAAAGGGGTAAGGCCATAAAAAAATATAGGGTAATGAATACCCATGCCCACAGTTTAGGTAACAAGCTCCCTGAACTGGTGGCCTTGATATTGTGGCAGTCACAGAAACATGGTACATAGAGAACCATGACTGGGATGTTAACATACCAGGGTACACAATCTACAGGAGGGACAGGGAGGGTAGAAGAGAAGGAGTAATAGCTCTCTATGTAAGGGAAGGGATCAAAGCAATGGAACTAAATGGTAAACAGGGAGGAGAGGAGGCACTGTGAGTCAGCCTGGAGACTGGAAATGGCACCACAATCTGCACAGGGGTTATACAGACCCCATCTCAGGGGGAGGAAATGGACAAGGAAATGATAGAAGGTATCCTTAGGATGGCAGAGAAAGGGGAGATATTGCTGATGGGGGACCTGAATATGCCAGATGTTAACTGGAGCACCTTTGCTGCAGCCACATCCAAGAGCAGAGCCATTCTCGATGCCCTACAGGAGGCATGCCTCAGACAGCAAGTGTTGGAACCCACTCGGGAGGGAGCAATCTTAGACCTGGTACTCTCAAATGGGGACGGAGAGAGGATCTCAGATCTAGAAGTGGGTAGCCATCTGGGAACAAGTGACCACCAAACAATGTGGTTCATGATAAATGCAGCTGTAGAGTCAAGCTATGCAAAAATGAAGGTACTGGACTTCAGAAGGGCCGATTTTGTCAAAATGGGAGAGTGCCTCAGAAAAGTACTAGCAAACAGGAAAGAAGGAGTGGTGGAGCAACAATGGGGAAACATCAAAACTGCTATCACAGAGGCAACAAGCCTTTGTGTGAAGCAAATAAACAAATCAAAATGAAAGAAAAAAACACTATGGTTCTCAAAAGAGGTGTCGGGGAAGGTTAGGGAGAAAAAGATAGCATTCAGGAAGTATAAGGAAACACAGAAGAAGCAGGAAAGAGAACTGTATCAGTTACAGCAAAAGGAAGCGGGGAAGGCAGTCAGAATAGCAAATTCCCAAACCAAGGAAAAGATAGCCAAGTCGGTTAAGAAGGGGGATAAAACTATATATAGGTACATTAGGGAGCAAAGTAAGACAAAGGGAGGGATACTGAGGCTGAATAAAGAGGAGGGTGGGTGGGCAGAGAGGGACAGTGAAAAAGCAGGGATACTGAATGAATACTTCTGCTCAGTATTCACAAAGAAAGAGGAGGGGGAGGTACCTAATCCAGTCAGTAGAAGCACTCTGGATAGGGGGGTCGATATCAGTTCTTTCACAGAAGAAAAGGTTCTGAAAGAACTCCTAAAACTGAAGGTGGACAAAGCAATGGGGCCTGATGGGATTCACCCCAAAATTCTAAAAGAACTAAGGGGAGAACTAGTAACACCATATACTACCCTTTTAACAAATCATGGGAGACTGGTGTGGTACCAGAGGACTGGAGGAGGATGGATGTGATTCCCCTTCTCAAAAGTGGGAGCAAGACAGAGGCAGGGAACTATAGGCCTGTCAGTTTGACCTCAGTGGTAGGGAAAATTATGAAATCACTTCTGAAGGAAAGAACTGTTGAGTATCTAGAGGCCAGTGGGACATAGGACCCAAGGCAGCATGGATTCACAGCGGGAAGGTCATGTCAGATGAATCTAATCAATTTCTTTGACTGGGTGACCAAAGTAGTAGACCAGGGAGGGGCTGTGGACATGGCCTACCCAGACTTTCACAAGGCATTTGACACAGTCCCACACAAAAGATTAATCAACAAATTAGCCAGCCTAGGAGTGGCTTCCAGGGTGGTAGACTGGGTAAAACATTGGCTAGACAACAGAACGCAGAGGATAATAGTAAATGGAGTCCACAGTGAAGAAAGCGGGGTTACTAGTGGGGTACCGCAGGATTCAGCACTGGGTCCGGTCCTTTTTAATGTCTTTATAAGTGACATTGCAGAGAGACTGGAAGGAAAAGTATGTCTCTTTGCAGACGACACAACAATTTGCAACAGGGTTGATGCACAAGGTGGGGTGAAAAGGATGAGAAGGGACTTGGCAAGGTTGGAGGAATGGGCAGATGTATGGCAGCTTAGATTCAACACAAAGAAGTGCAAAGTAATGCACCTGGGAAGCAAAAACCTAGGGGAAAAGTACACAATGGGGGGGTGAGATACTGACAACAACAAAAATGGAAAGGGACCTGGGGGTAGTTATATCAGATTATCTAAAGGTGGGCAAGCAATGTGAGAAGGCAGTAAGGAGGGCTGGGGATACTGGGATGCATAGGGACAGGCATCACCAGTAGAAAACAGGAAGTTGTTATCCCTCTGTAAAGACAGTTGGTGAGACCCCATCTGGAGTACTGTGTGCAGTTCTGGAGACCCCATCTCCACAAAGACATAGACAGGCTAGAGGCTGTCCAGAGGAGGGCAACCAAAATGGTGCAGGGTCTGCACCAGAAGACATATGAAGAGAGACTAAGGAACTTGTTATGTACACCGAGGAAAGGAGAGGGGACATGATAGAAACTTTCAAGTACCTCAAGGGAATCAATGAAGTCCAAGAGGGTAGCATCTTTCAGGAAAAGAGATATGCAAAAACAAGGGGGCACAATTTGAAGATAGAGTGGGGATGGCTCAGAGGTAATGTAAGAAAGTATTTTTTCACGGAGAGGGTTGTAGATGCATGGAACAGCCTTCTTGAGGAGGTCGGGGAGTCAAAAACAGTGGGCAATTCAAGAATGCATGAGACAGACCTAAGGGAATTATAGTGGGGGGTAGGAGGAGGAAGTAGGCTATTGGTTAACTAAGATCTGCAGCTTATCCATTAGGTAGGGAAATGGGCAGACTAGGTGGGCCAAGCGGTCCTTATCTGCCATCAAATTCTATGTTTCTATTTTAATTGGTTTGTTTACAAGATGGTCCTATATTCCATTAACAAATACTTACAGTTGCAACTTAAAAACATTTATACAAAATGGACAAAAAAACCTTTCAAAGACATTCAATAATGTGTGTGTGTGTGTGTGTGTGTGTGTGTGTGTGTGTGTGTGTGTGTGTGTGTGTGTGTGTGTGTGTGTGTCTATCTACCTGCTAGCAAAGTCTATAACCACAGTGGTCTCAATGGGAGATGAGGTGAGAGGGCAGATAATGTACTGTATTTGTTTTAATATGCTTTCCATGGAATCTGAATTACAAAGTTGCTGTAATTACTGAGCACTGACTGCTGCATTGTATCTCTGTGGTGGTACAGTGTTGGGAAACTGCCACCTTCTATTAACCACCATCCTCTTTTAACCACCAATATTTAGGAGGCACCAAGGCTGGCAGGTAAAAGAGGGAACACTGTATTTGTGATTTTTTATACCCACCCTGCAGTTATATATACATATCAATATATTTAAAAGTTTCATCAGGAATTATATATAATTAGCAAAAAAAAAAAAAAAAAACAGGGTTCAACTTGGTGCCACAAAAACAGGAAATATGGTGTTAGGGTTTCCACCCTCGGCCCCCAAGCAGCAAATGGAAAAATATCAGGATTTGGGTCTCTGGAATATTGGCAAATCAGTGGTTGGGTCTTCCTTAGGGTTGTCAACCCTAATGCTCACCAAATCCATTCCAGCCAGTAGCCTGTTGTCCAAAGCACAAGGTACAGCTCCAAGCCACTGCCTCATAGTGATAAACTCTTCAAAGGCAGAAAATTATGTCTCGCCACATGTTGCCACCATAATCTGTTGTAGCTTTCTTCATGCAAGGCCCTGGGAGGGGAAGGGAAGTTATAAATGAAAACTAGAAAGATTAGGCAGATAGGTAGATAGATTGATAGACATATAATTAGACAGAGAGAAAGAGAGAGAGACAGAGAGACAGCTTTTATGGATTTGATCTGCACAGTTAAATTACTACATGCTTTCTAATTGATATTTTATTATATATAATGTGTGTTATGAAAGTGAGGTGCTGTATGTGCACTGTGATTCATGTGATTCTGTTCCTCGCGTGTGATGCTTCACAATCTCCTTATTATTTATTAGGCGCACACAGCAAACAAACACTAACTAGAATTCATTTTTCAGATGTGTGTCTCTTTCAGTAATTTCTGATCTCTTCATTCCTGAGCATACATTGTGTACTGTTCATGGTGTGTCTTTTAAAAAAAACAAGATAAAAAGATCATTATGCCAAGTAGCATTTCAATTATGTTAGACGTCATCTGTTAGATGAGCTAGGATAACTGCTGGATTAGAACTATAATGTTAGTATAGCATTGCAAAAATAGAGCGGGTAACATGGATATTTAAAAATACTGTTGTCATAATCCATAATTATATGTCATCCACATGCATAATAGTTTAGAATACGGTCAATTTTGAATTCAACATGCCCGCAACTGCTTTTCTATGTACGCCATTTATGTTACTGAGACTACTTTACAAGTGGAATACATATATCTGTTTCATTGCAAACACAGACTCCCAGTCCTGCAAGTGATAGATAATGCCCTGCTAAGTTAATTGCAATGGCCAAACTTGAATTATATATTTAAGACACATCAGTGTTTTTCAGTGTTCAACTACATATAATCTGTTATGTGTTTGTTTTTATTTTCATATAGTTAAAGTACCAGGGCACTCCTCCCCCTTCCCCCATTTTGCTGCATTAAAGCCTGCAATTTTTTAGAATAACTCCATTGTTCTTACTTTTCATACATTTCAGAAGGGTTCTTGGTTCCCATTATCCAGCTGAACCATGATTAAGCCTGACCACTTTGGCAAAGTGACCACCTCCATCAGTTAGGTAAAAAGCATCACATTTTAACTTGCCATGTCAGAGCTGAGGTCTCCTTGCTTCCTCTATTTTTAATGAAGAGACCACTCTCCTGGCTACATTACTTATAGTGTGCTCTGGCTGATGGAGGTGGTCACAAATGCATGAAAAGTAAGAACATTGGAGTTGTTCCAAACAATTGCAGGCTTTAATGCAGCAAAATGGGGGGGGGGGGGCCTGGTACTCTAACTATATGTTTCTGTTTGGTCACACACCAGGAGCCACCCCACTAATTTTACTAAGTTGTATTGTAAATACAGGGGTTGAGCTTGCAAACCTTTTGTACTGATCTGACTGTAGGAGAATTGTGGCCTTCTTCTAATAGCTAAGCTCCCCATTAAACACCTGTGAGCCTTTCATTGGCCAGAGCACACCATAAGTAATGAAGCCAGGAGAGGGGTCTCTTCATTAAAAATAGAGGAAGCAAGGAGACCTCAGCTCTGATATGGCAAGTTAAAATGTGATGCTATTTACCTGACCGATGGAGGTGGCCACTTTACTGAAGTGGTCAGGCTCAATCATGGTTCAGTCGGATAATGAGAACCAAGAACCCCTCCAAAATGTATGAAAAGTAAGAATATTGAGTTATTCTAAAAAATTGCAGGCTTTAATGCAGCAAAATGGGGGGTGGGGGGTGGAGGAGTGCCCTGGTACTTTAACTATATTTTTTGTTTGGTCACACCAGGAGCCACCCCATTAATTCTGCTAAGTTGTACTGTAAATACAGGGGTTGAGCTTGCAAACCTTTTGTACTGTTTTTATTTTCATAACATGAGCATCAAGGTGATGAATTTACTCTGTGTATTCCAGTTTCTTGCTCACTGCAGACAGTCCCTTTCCATCAGCATTGGTAGCGATCATCATATAACTGGCCGCACTTCTCACCTCAACCTCCCCCTCCATCATAATAAATTAACTGGAACTTAAAAAAAAAAAATAAACAGCCTTATTCTTTCATCCATTTGGTATGAGATATTGGTGAATTCATCTGGCTATCGGAGTGGTTAGAAGTAAGCCAGAATGTCAATGCTGACAATTCAATGCATCTTTATCAGACAGGAATTTTAGGAGGTTGCATTGCTTTTTTTTTATTATTTTCTCTGATTTTATGCACTGCAACAGCAAGGGTAAGGAATTACTTGTATCCAGTGGAGGCAGGGTGGTGTGTGTTGAGTGAATCGGAAATACTCTATAGAGACTGTGGGTGAATAGTGCCACCAAAATTATCTAAATGGTTGGTGAGATATGCCAGATAAGTATTCATGTCAGAAGTGTGACTGAGTTGTGGAACATCAAACGTCTAGCTTCTGAGGGTGTGAGATTGGTGCTACAGCATTTATTTATGATGCATGGCTGTGAGGGTTGTACACAGCATCCCTTGAATCAAGCTGTGTACTGGATGGGGTGAGAGAGTGAGGTGGCCCATAATGTTGCTTCACAATAAAAATTACATTTTTATCTGTGATTTTGAACTTTTTCTTTTTGAGAAATGAACACAAAGATGTGACAGATTGTTTCCGTTTTCTTCCTTGGGGATGGGTTACATACGTTGATTTGTGTGTGTATTTACTTGCAGGCACTGAGCTGAAACTTGAAGGTGACATAAAGTAAATTACTGCACCTGTTCAGGGAGCAGCAGCAGTGTGCCCATCATTAGGGTGCCAAATAGTGACATTTGCCACCCCCTCCCTGAGGTCCACACCCCGAAAGTTGGTATATTTAGAAAAGGGAGGGTGTGGGGAGCACAGCCCCCCCCCCCCAGCAAACAGAGGGGTCAGCGACTTTGGGACTTGGCACCCTAATTACCAGGTGCACTGCTGCCGGCGCCCTGGATGGGTGAAGCCAAAGTAAATACTGCAGCCTGCTTCCATCCCACATACCTTTGCATGCTGGAGCGGGAGTCTATGGCTTCTATAAGGAACTTTATTAGAATAATCTGTATATTTTAAAACACCACTGAAACTTTTCGGTGAATGCGGACATGCCGCGTGGGTTCCGATCAAGTGGGCGCAAGTTTTCATGGGTATTACACCCATTTAGTGATGTGGCAAACACCACTGCTCTCAATGTAGCAGCAGTGGTGAGGGCTTAATATTCTTATTTTATTGCTGCAACAGGGATCTTGATGCCTAAAACAATATTTACAGCAATGACACCTGCCACTGCTGCTACATTTAGAGCAGTGGTGTTTGCCACATCACTAAATGAGTGGAATACCCATGAAAACTTGTGCCTGCTCAATCAGGATCTGTACTGCACATTCAAATTCACCAAAAAGTTTCAGCAGTGTTTCAGAATATACAGATTATTCTAATAATGTTCCTCATGGCAGCCAGGGATTCCTGCCACAGCATAGAATAGTATGTGGGGCGGGAGCGGGCTACAGTATTTACTTTACACATCACCTTTTAAGCCACTGAAAATCCAGTATGATAAGTGTCATATGTTCATTGTCTGATCTGGAAGACAGCAAAGCAACAATAGAGTAACCCCTCACCACTCACTGAACTGCACTGCAATGTCAGTTACAGGTTGTACCCATCAGTACCTTAGAGTCTTAAAAGAACCATAGATGGCAAATTATTTTGCTTTGTGAAAATGGGGCATAATCTGTTTCTACAAAAACTGGGGAAAAAGTCATGCATGAAATATGTATTCATGAACATGTCCTTGATATTATAAAATGCTTTTTCATATCATGGTATAGTAATCATTTCAAGTTTTTTTTTGTTGTTGTTAATTTTTTGCTTTGTTCCCAAAGAGTATTTTTTGTGCAAGGATCAAAGATCCTTGAGCTTTAGTTCTGCAGTCCAGACAATATTCATTATCACGTGAATTAGCTGTAACATTTGCTTTATAGACACAATACAGAGTTTTAAAATGAAAGTATAGATTAGCTATTGAACACACGCTGTGTTTCAGTATATGTCCATGTAACCAGTGGTAGTGGATGACCTCAGTTTTATTCCATCATGACAGTGTGGCAATATGAAGAATTGTGCAAGATCTCATGCGAATCTTGCAGGACAATACTGATATATCTATTCATATGTAACAGTCATACTTCAATGTGACAATGTATCGATCAATGACAGATATAGGATAATGTTATCATGCACTTGGTCACAGTCAGACAGGCATTTTTGTGTCCCTAGTCTATAGTTAAATAATTGTTCATGTTTTTAAAGAATGTGTGACTTAGATCTTAACTAGGAAGATTTCTCGGCATTGAACTGGTTACAGGTTGACAAAGTTAGTTATGCAGGTTCTCATGTATATCAAATATCTAGTTTGTAAAGGTGTGAGATTGGTGGCACAACATATATTTATTATGGATGAAACTGAGGGTTATACATAGCAGTCCAAAACCATAATGACATTACAGGTGCAACTGTTCAAAATCTGAATTTCTAGGTGTTTCACAAAATAAATTGGTAATGCATAATGCGTTATAGACCAATTAGGGAATGCTACACAAACAACTTTATATACAAGCAAAGTTGTGACTGTCATACAGATAATTCCTGTACAACCTCTCATAAAATATAATTTAACACAAGTTCATATCTACACGTATCTTTGGATGCGACATCAAAATAAAATAATTGGCCAAGCACCTATTTGTACAAATGTTTGAGAAATCAAATTATTGTGGTGATTTGATGCTCCACACTTGCCATTCAGAACTTTTTTTTCTGGAAAGCAAACCACTTTTTTTTGTTTCTTACATCAGTATCAATTTCACTTAGCATCCACTGCTAGATAAGGCACCTAGTACTGTAATGATAGGCTTTTAAATTTATATTATTCTTAAGTTTCTTTAATGAAATCAACATATTAACAGAAGAGAGCCTTTGAAGGGTTATAAGTTTTGTCTGGATCAAGGAATTATGTCTCTATTTGAAACAGAAGTCCCTCGCATCCTAGCATGTCATATATGTTGATAGCATGACATGATCAGTTATTCGAGAAATATTATGTTTCTTAAAAAGTCTCATGAATAGTGGCCATGGTGAACGATTCAGCAACCACCAGTCTGAAAGATGGGAATGACTTGTTTAGATCTCTATATTTACATGGTATGCACAGTTCACACAAATAACATTTATTTCCATTTGAACATAGCACAAGACATGCCTCTCCCTCCCTTTAAATTCATATATACTTATGAACAGATGTACATATAAATATTTCAATATATCCATACAAGTAGATATTGACTCTATGCAAATACATATATATATATATATATACACACATACTTCTGTATATCCTAAAATTGGGCAGATAAAAGAGTGCGGCAGATTATAGAGGGTGACGGTTAAAGGGGGAGATAGCATTTCTGGAAACTGGGACAGGAGCTGAAACTGGTATTAAGCAACTGTAGCAGATAAAAGTGGGGCAGATAAAGGAGAGTGCACTGTATTATATATGGTTTCACCAAGTCCTGGTGAAACACATTTTGCCAACATCAATTATGGCGCTGGCAAAACGCTACCTGGCATTACATCGCCAGGCATTTCTCTCCCAGGAGATACAGTGCCAAAGTGCCCTCCCAGGAAACAGTTGTTTTTGAGGGGGAGGTTGTCCCCTCACTCACCCTTTAAATAGCTAACTCCGGGGAATCACTGTGTGGCAAAAGCTGACACTGAGAGTGCGCAACCAAAAATCACGGTTGCCCCTCTCAGTGTCAGCAATCGGGAGTCACTCTAATTGCAATGACATATTTATGTCACCTTCCTAACAGGATATCATTATAAATACGATAGATAGACAGACAGACAGACCGATAGATAGATAGATAGATAGATAGATAGATAGATAGATAGATAGATAGATATCAAATATAAAATAAACATTGGGAAGGGGGCAGGTGACCTAAAGGAGTGGGGGAGAAAGAAGTAGTACCAGGTGTGGGCAGCCCAGTCTGCTTATGAAATATTAATTAGATTAAATCAATTTTATTTTTTAGGTTTAGAGCTCACTGTAATATTGGAAGGGTGTTGACATGCATGGCTCCATGTGGTAGTCATTTATATGAGGATGCTAGCACATTGAGACTTGTTCATGTTTGTTAGTGTCACTCCTGTGACATACTGTCACTGGTGTGCAGAGTGTAGCCCGTGACATGGGCATCAGCAATTGGGCACCTGCAATAATGGTGCCCCAATCCCTGGCGCATGTCATCGGGGCTACTGACAGGGTAGGGCGACCGGATGGGGGGATCAGCGAATATAGCGACCGGATGTCGCTATATGTACGCATCCGGGGGGAAGTGAGCACACACAGTGAGGGGTGGGAGGGATTGTGAGGGGTGGTGACATGGTGGGTTGCCGAGCTGGCCCTGTGACATGGTGGGTGGGTTGGCGGCTCCGGTGGGCAGGGTACTGGGTTCAGATCTGGGTGCTGGTGCATTTTTGTTGAACCGGCCCAATTTGTTTTCCCCTGTTTTTGCACCCCCTTGACATGCACCCCCCTGAAGTTGAGAATCCTTAAGTAGGGAGGTGTGGGGGGCGAAGTTCCCAGTGCCGTTTTGCTGTGCGCTGGGGAGTCAGGGTGTCAAAATTGATTTTCAGCACTCTGACTTCACGATAATGGTGATCGCCTTTAGGCTTTCACCATTATCACATAAATCCCGTGCAGAGTGGTCTGATATTTTGATGTTTCTCTAACAGACACAATATAGAATCTTATTAATTACCATGCATGTATTTGTTTCTTTGCATGATGTTTTGTCTAAAGGTATGTGTTTCTGTTTTATTACAGTATACAAAAGTAATCTAGCATAGATATGCACAACAAATATAAACTGTCCATTCTCCCAAAAGACTCCTTATTTTTGAGCCATTCGGGAAATGAAGTGAAAAACTCAGTTCCAGCAGGACTGCGGGTGTCATCAACATCAATCACAAAAGTCTGGTAGAGAGTAGGGTGCCAGCTTTTTTTAATAAGTAAATAGAATTCTTGTACTACCAGTACCTTAGTGCTACACTTCATCTCCAGACCAGATAATCATTTGGTGCTCATGCTTCTCTGGAGGATGATGGCACAGTAAGGGAGCTACTCTGAGGCTACCGGCTCTGCCATATCTGTGTGTGTGTGTGTGCACATGTATCTGTCTGTCTGTGTGGCATGAGTATGTGAGAAGTAAATTATTAATAAGAGGTTATTTCTTGCTAGATAACATACCAGGCAGCAGCAGCTGGGGACAGAAGTACATGGAGGAGAAAGCAAACTTTAAAAAAATCGCTCCAGCGATGATGGCAAAAAGCAGACACAGCTCCATGTGTGAAATTACGTGACTGCATATAATCAGGCAGTGTGGCAACTACTGCACCTCGGAAACTTGATTACCAAGGGGTACACATGTTGTCTACTGAAACTGGTGAAACTACATACTACAGTATATAGCAGGTTGAATTTGCGTCTGTTATATTTAGCACAAGTCAACCTTCTATACATTTTTGGATCCGTAGAATTAACACAGACAGCTTACTCTTCAATACAGTACTACTGACAATCAGCTGATGATTTTTGCACTATCAGTTTAATTTCATTGATTGTTAGCAATAATGAATATAGCAAAAATAAACAGATAGTGAAAATAACCTTCTATACAGTATTTCCAATTCCTATGCATTATTTCTCTATAAATATACATGTATATGTATACACAGTTATGGAACTAGATTCAATGCAAAGAAGTGCAAAGTAATGCACCTGGGAAACAAAAACCCAGGGCAAGAGTACACAATGGGGGGTGAGATACTAACAACAACAAAAATGGAAAGGGACCTGGGGTAGTCATATCAGATGACCTAAAGGTGGGTCAGCAATGTGAGAAGGCAGTAAGGAGGGCTGGGGGGATACTG
Source organism: Neoceratodus forsteri (assembly GCA_016271365.2). Taxonomy (NCBI): domain Eukaryota; kingdom Metazoa; phylum Chordata; order Ceratodontiformes; family Ceratodontidae; genus Neoceratodus; species Neoceratodus forsteri. Next base: position 39,278,100 of record CM057459.1, read on the forward strand.
GGATGTATAGGGAGAGACATCACCAGTAGAAAACAAGGAGTTGTTGGCCCTCTGTACAGACAGTTGGTAAGATCACATCTGGAGTACTGTGTACAGTTCTGGAGACCCCATCTCTGCAAAGACATAGACAGGGTGGTGGCTGTCCAGAGGAGGGCAACCAAAATGGTGCAGGGTCTGCACCAGAAGACGTGAAGAAAGACTAACGGAGCTTAAGATGTATAGCCTCGAGGAAAGGAGGGAGAGGGGGGACATGATAGAAACTTTCAAATACCTCAAAGAATCAACTTAGTCCAAGAGGGTAGCGTCTTTCAGAAAAAGAGATGTGCAAGAACAAGGGGACACAATTTGAAGATAGAGGGGGACACCTCAGAGGTAATGTGAGGAAGTATTTCTTCACAGAGAGGGTTGTAGATGCATGGAACAGCCTTCCTGCGGAGGTCATAGAGTCAAAAACAGTGGAGGAATTCAAGAATGCATGGGACAGACATAAGGCAATTCTAATGGGGGGTAGGAGGAAGTAGGCTGTTGGTTAACTAGGATCTGCAGCTTATCCGTTAGGTAGGGAAATGAGCAGACTAGGTGGGCCAAGTGGTCCTTGTCTGCCATCAAATTCTATGTTTCTATGAGCTGGCAATGTAATTGCCAGACTACATCTCTTACTGGATAAAGGAAATCCAATCTAACTCCCACTGTGGGTAAGTTCACCACTGGTGCATCATATAAGCCACATAAACTAAAAATCACACTGGCTATAAAGCTGCATGCGTGAAATACTATGGCTATATATATTCTTACAGTGCACTTGTCACACTTTTGAAAAATGTGTGCACTGCCCACTACTGAGAATACTGAAAAAAAAAACAGTCTTGCTACATCAATACGGAGACCGACATATAAACCCATTGGCAAAGAAAATGCACATTCCCATAAATTCCTTAGTGCATGTGCATCTCTCATGCTATAAAAAGTCTGATGTTGAAAAACTAGAAATCTAGGTCTCATGGTAGCAAGGTATGAATGACAAGGTGTGAATCAGACATACGTCAAGTTCTTTGGCAGTAGCAGGCCACTCGTCGGCCTATTGGAGGAGCCATCATGGGTGGCTATTGAGTGAGCCTGCTCAGTGGGCAGTCAGAATGGGCAGGGTCTGGTACTATGGTGGGGTCAGTAATCATATAGGAAGGGAGCAAGTGGGAGTTTAAGCCATTGTTAAAGCCTCCTCTGCAAAAACTTGGAAGGGGCAGGCTGCAGGATCTGACCATGGGGTGGGTAATCACAGAAAGGGGGCAGGAGAGTGTAGCATCTGCCAGCAGCATGCCAGAAATGGTAACATTTTTTAAAAAATTGATTACTGCTATTATAGTTAACTCCCTCCTTATGTGCACTAGTTGTTTCATCCACCAAGCCACACTATGCATGTACACCTTCCACCTTCTCATAGGCTTGTCAATCCCCCCCATACCGATTTCTAGAGATATTCTAATAAAGTGCTAGTATTGTGATTACCCATACCATTGGAGTTGAAACTGCAGTTTTCACCTGCAAGTTGAAAGAACCATGCCCTCCCTTACCAAACCTCATCCTTTACAGTGACAGCAGTAACAGCCCACACATTAGATCACTGGTGGGTGTACCACAGGCAGTCACTGCAAGACCCCACTAGGTGGGCACTCGGAAGGGTAGGATCCAATAACTGACAGTGGGGTGAGTAATCACACAGGAAGGGAGCAGGACATCTAGCATCTACCCACACAGTGTGCCAGAGAAAGTAAACATTTATTAAACAAATACTGCTGTTGCAGCTACATGCCTCCCACCAAGCCGCATGCCTTCTGCAAGCTGTACTGCTACTATTTCACCACCCATCCCATTACCAGAGGAGCAGATTTTTGGAAATCCAAGAAGATTTCAGTTGCACACAAGACATATTTCAAATAAAATACCTTTACAGCAGCAGCTGCTGTTTTCACCTGAATGTCAGTTTGTAACCACTGCTTCCTTGCTCACAAAACCCTATCCTTTGCAGTAAAACAGCCCACACAGCAGACCTGGAGCAGCTGCTGTGGGCAGCCATTGCAAAATCCTGCTTGGTGGATCACTGAAGGATCCACTGGTAGTAGCCGCTGCTAGAGTCAGGAGATCATCGGAGGATCTGCCAAGGGTAGCATTTGGATGAGACCACTTGAAGGGAGCAGGGGATGGTAACCAATGATAGGACAGGCTAATAACACTGAAGGAGTGGGAGCTCTAGTGTTTACTGGCAACAGGCCGGAAAAAGTTGGCAAAAGAAAAATACTGCAAGTGCAATTGCCAGCCTCCGCCGAGTACCACATTTTTTCACTGACTTAAGTAGTTCTACCATGCTGCAGCAGCAGGTGGACTCGATGGGGCCTGCCAGCAGCTAACTAAGTTCAGAGGGAGTATTGCTAAGATCAGAGGGTATAAGGGGGCATGTGAGGAGGAGGACCATGTAAAAGCGGCTATCCTAAATAGATACTTCTGCTCAGTATTTACTGAGGAGAAGGTAGGGCAGGGCCCACAGCTCAGCACCATGGACACGGGGGAGGGAGCTGTGCATGAGTCCCTTCACAAAAGAAAGGGTCCTACAAGAGCTCGATAAGCTCAGGGTGGACAAGGCAATGGGACCTGATGGCATACATCCCAGGGTAATAAAGGAGCTAAGGGCGGAACTAGCAGAGCCATTATCAGAACTGTTTAGTGAGTCTCTGAGCACAGGAGAAGTCCCAGAAGACTGGAGAAGGGCTCATGTGATCCCACTCCACAAGACTGGTAGCAGGGGGGAGGCAGGGAACTACAGACCAGTCAGTCTTACCTCAGTAGTGGGCAAGATTATGGAGGCACTCCTTAAGGAAAGGATAGTGCAACACCTGGAATCCATAGGAGCACAGGATCCAAGACAGCATGGGTTTACAATAGGAAGGTCCTCACAAACTAATCTCATAGATTTCTTTGATTGGGTAACCAGAGTGGTGGACCAAGGGGGAGCAGTTGACGTCGCCTACCTTGACTTCAGCAAAGCTTTCGATACTGTTCCACATAGAAGATTGATTAACGGTTACCCCCCGACAGCGACATTTCACCAGCGAGGTCCCCCACAGTGACTACAGAGGCATGCCGCTGTGGGAAACCCGCTGAAACCTGGCACTGTCTGTCGGGGGTCCTGCATCCCACCTAAATCGGATCCAACTCAGAGATGATAATCTTTAATTGGGGTGAGTGTCGGGGGCGCAGCCCGATGTGTGGGAGGTTCGGGCAAAGCTCAAGAAAACAGACGGATGAAAGGGAACCGGCAGCTGACTGCAGAATGCAAATGTCGAGCTCCTGTCGTAGATCCGATTGATTAATAAGCTGGGTAGGCTTGGGGTGGGTCAGAAGTTGGCCAACTGGGTGGCAAACTGGTTGACGGGCAGAACACAGAGAGTAGTGGTAAATGGTATACAGTCAGAAGAGATGCAAGTCACAAGTAGGGTACCTCAGGGATCAGTCGTGGGGCCAGTCCTCTTCAATGTCTTCATCAGTGACATTGCAGATGGACTGGAGGGTAAGGTTTGTCTGTTTACAGATGACACCAAGATCTGCAACAGAGTAGATGATCCAGATGGGGTAGGCAGAATGAGAAGAGATCTGGATAAACTGGCAAAATGATCGGAAGACTGGCAACTGGGGTTTAATGCAAAGAAGTGCAAGATCATGCACATAGGGAAGAGAAACCCTTAAGACACCTACAGGTTGGGAGAGCAGTTGCTGGCAGTCACAAGGGAAGAAAGAGACTTGGGCATCATCATCACTGATGACCTGAAATCATCCAAACAGATCACTAAAGCAATAGGTAAGGCAAGGGGGATGTTGGGGTGTATTAGTAGGGGTATCACAAGTCGGAAGAGGGAGGTAACAATCCCTCTTTACAAGACACTGGTTAGGCCCCATCTGGAGTCCTGGGTGCAGTACTGGAGGCCACACCTTCACAAGGGCATTAACCAAATTGAGGCAGTCCAGAGAAGGGCAACCAAAATGGTGCAGGGACTGTGTCAGAAAACATATGAGGACAGATTAACGGAGCTCAATATGTATACACTAGACTAGAGCAAAGGAGGGAGAGAGGTGATATGATTGAAACATTCAAACACCTTAAGGGCATTAACAAGGTGAAAGAGTCTAACATGCTTCAATATAAGAAAAATAGCAGGACAAGAGGACACAGCATGAGATTAGAGGAATGTTGATTAAGGGGTAATGTGAGAAAGTTCTTTTTCACAGAAAGGGTGGTGGATGCATGGAACGGCCTACCTCAAGAAGTGGTGGATATGAATACAGTGCAGGGATTCAAACAGGCAGGGGATAGGCATAAGGGAGCAAAACAGATGAAAATGGGTAAATAGGCCATTGACAGAGCAAAGGCCGATGGCACATTCATAAGGTAGAAAAAGAAATGGGCAGACTGGATGGGCCTTGCAGTCCTAATCTGCCATCAACTTCTATGTTTCTATGAATGACAGCCCAGCCAATGCCCTGGGCAATGTGTCTGACTGTGTAGCCTCAGTAGGGTCTGGATTTGGTAGAAACATTGGTGAAAATAACCTAAATACACAGACCTCCCCCCGACTTGTTGATAAGCCTCTGTTCCTTATCAGTACAAGTACAGTAGAAATGCAATGTTTTTTTATTAGAAAATGGACCAAGGATTTTCCAGGCTCTGATTGGCTGATGCCCTTGGCAATGTGGGCCTCTATTAGCAACTGGCCTAACTACTAACATCATGGTAGCACTCCAAAGTTTCAGATGCTGACCAGGCTCCATTTTTTTCTCACTTACTGAGAGACCTACACAGTTGGCAGACAGCTGTCCCCCTCAGCCCCCACGCAACTGCTTACTTTTACCCTGCAGCAGTTTATTTCCCCCTGCAACTGCTTGTGCAAAGAACTCTCACTTGGTCACACACAGCGCTGATGCCATTCAAGTTCCAAACACATGGAACCAGTAACCATGCTACTGACAAGAAGGCCACCTCCTGTCATTTCCAGTTACTGCCACAAACAAAAAAGTAAAAGTACTACCAAGTTAGACATAAAAATGTAATTTAGAGCACTGGCATCTCTTGTCACACTTCTGGGTGTCCCCTTTGGGGTGTAGCAGGGTCGCATCCCTAACAGCTACACCTTCCAACCAGAAAAAAAATAAAAAACTAAACAGTCTTGCAGGAAGCACAGAAAACTTAAAATAATTTTTTTAACATAGAAATGATGGTAAGAGATTGCAGGAGGGATGATTAACAACATAAACCTGTTTGGGGGAGTCAACAACACAAACCTGTGAGACGTAACACGAAAACATCCTCTAGTGATAATGACAGCAGTTCACGGAGGGACTCTTTTACAAAAAGTATTGTTGTTTATCACAATTTTTTGTTGTTTAAGTATTTTTCATTCTGACATTCAGCCTAACTGCCACTTTCTAATAGCAATAATACCCTTCAGGGTGGGCAGTATTGGGCTACACCTGCCCTTCCAGAGGCTATAAGGCCCTCTGCCTGTGGCGTTAGACCTCATTACACCCCTGGGTGGGCAGTTGTAGCCCAATACCACCCATCCTGTCAGGTATTATTGCTTGCATGCTACAGTATAAGATGGCGGAAGGGACTGATAGGGTCCATCTTGTCCACCCCTCCTGTCGTGTCATGTCATGTCACACAGCACTGACTATAGCAAATATTTGAGTATGGTCACACACACCCAAGTGAATTAGCTGGATTGCTAACCCTATTCATTACCTAAATTCATCAGTGCCACTCTTCCACTGGAATCTGCCTACTAAAGTAGTAATATAGGCAGACTGGATGGGCCCTTGGTCTTTATAGAATCATAGAAACATAGACATTGATGGCAGATAAGGACCGCTTGGCCCACCCAATCTGCCCATATCCCTATCTATTGGATAAGCTGCAGATTCTAGTTAACCAACAGCCTTTATCGTCAGGCAACATCTATGCTTGTTTAATAAAAATAACAATGTTACAGCTCACAGCTCTAACAGTTGCTGGTATTCTGACCAAAGACGAAATCATGAAGCAACCATTCAAATTACTCTCACTTATTGTTCAGCTGTAAAGCACACTGTGATATTGTAAACAAGGCAGTGTGCACACGATCTTTGTTGTCATTTTAATAATTTTTTGCCTTGCATGATAATGTTGAACATTCTACAGTGCATTTTAATGGGTTCTTCATGTGTGTTGTAAACTTCTTTGGTCAACTGCTCTAAGCAGCTTGCCAGCTATGCACCTATTAGTATGCAAAATGTCATTACTATTTTGCAACGTGGTCTTGTAAGATAATTCCTATTTTGAGTAACTTTTAAAAATGCTATGATATAAGGAATTCTTAAAAAAAAAAAAGCAGCTGTACCCATTTAAAGCTACTGACCCTAACACATCTGAGAAGTGCCATTCGCTCAGGGGTGGGGTATGCTACCTCCCAATTCTTTTGACTGTTTTTTCCCTTGAAACAGAGTGCATTCACTGTTTCTGACTTTTACAAGAAATAAGTAACCCGCAAGTGGTGTGGAACTTATATAGATGGATGGATAGATAGATAGACAGATAGACAGATAGAGCCGAGAGAGAGAGAGATGGCTGACTCACTGCTGGGACTGCAGCCAGCAGCACACCTCCATCTGCAGCAGCAGATGTCAAAAAACTGCCAGTATTCTCACTGAGAACATGGGTGCATGGCTCCTGTCACTAAGCTGAGCACCCTGGATTTTGGGGTGCCTAGAAAAGGTTCCACCAAGCTGCTTTGGCAACGAAGTTGTCGAAATCCATTACAGCAACAGGCACAATACCGACAGTTGGCATTGTGTCATAAGAAAAACACTATTTTTTTTGAAGAAGGCTGTGCCCCAAGTACTCCCAAATTTTTAAATAATTAAATCTGAGTCAGAGTTGATTCAGAAAGGGGGGAATCACTGGAACGAAGCAGCGTTGGTGTACAGTGGGACCATTAGAGCGCCCATGCCGAATTTGTCACTGTAATGATCTTCACTGTAATGTTTTTGATGCTTCAACGGTATACCTCCAGAAAATATATTTCTGGAGGGTTTTTTGTTTTGAAAAAACAAACATCATAATCTAACAAAATGGGTCCTGTTTAGCCAGGTTAATTTTTTTTTAAATACACCATTTTATGCATATTCCATGTTTTTTATTTTTGGGTGAAAAAAAAGATGGAGGCTGTCATGACATGAACAAATTCTTTGTGTTGTAAGAAGCTAGTTATTAGAAATCAAAAACAGTCTCACAACACAGAATTTTCTGTGTCATGTCAGAACGTTATCCAAAAATACCTACTCAGCATGCTCAGAACAACTAAAAACAAAACTTCAAATCCTTATATTTCTGGAACTGAATAATATTTTTTCATGAAACCTTTGAATGGCACAACCCTGGACAGCCTGTTTCTACCCTGAAAGTTTTGGAAAAAATTCCATACCATCTAAGCTATAGGTGAGAGCAAAACCAAAAACCCATGGCAAGACAGGAAAAAAAGTTGATGTATGCAGAAAAATGACATATGCATATCTCAAAAACCACACTGACTGCAATCATGAAACGTTCAATATATTTAGACCTTGCCTCCTAGACAATGCATGCCAAATTTCATCCAATGTTGACAAACGAAGCCAAAGCTCTTAAGGTGCAAAGTTAGAGGGTTTAACATAGAACCTGTCGGGAAACCCTAACCAATCTGGTGCTACTGCACCAGTATTAGGACTGGGAGGACTGTTCCATGGGAGATCTGGAACCCTGGATCGAACCCGCAATCCACAGACCCGGACAAATACAGACTTCGTGGTCCATGGAGATGCCATTTCGCTGATTTTGTTTTCTGTTGACATGGGGATGCCATCAGCCAGTGGCATCCAATCAGGCAACAGAAGGTCACATGACACACTCAAGGTATATAACCATGCTGAGTGTGCCATATGGCCCAGAACGAGGAGGATCGGGAAGAGAGAGGAGCGGAAGAGCTGTGCTGAGCAGTAGAGCCAAAACCAAAGCAAAAAAGCACCCTAAAAAAAAAACAAGAGTTTCTCCAGCCAGAGGAAAGGGAAGGGAGTGGGACAAAGAAGAAGTTAGGGAGGGGAGAGAACCGATTGTGGAAGTGGGTGAAGATGATCGGGGTTGGGACTCAGGAGGGAGCATCGGGAGTTGGACTGGGGAGGGAGTCAGGACTGAGGAATAGTGATGCTGACTGGGGGGATGCTGGCATTGCTGGGCTGGTGACTATGTGTGAGCAAGGGCAGGCTGGCAAAATCAGACTTGCACCATTCCAGAGGACAGTATGAGACTAGCGTGGAGCAAGGGAGAGAGAGAGACTTGAGTACTGGGGGGCCCATTATAGTTACAGAAAATCCCAAATGATAGTTTTTTTTTTTCTTGGCCTTGGACAGTAGTTGTGTATACAAAAAGGGCAGGTTGGCAAAATCTGACTTGTGCCATTCCAGATCCAGAGTATGGAAGGGGGGCAGAGATTACAATTACAGAAAATCCCAAATGAAACTTTTTTTCTTGGCCTCAGACAGTAGCTGTGTGTTCAAAATGGGCAGGCTGGCAAAATCTGACTTGTGCCATTCCACATCCACAGTATGGGGGGGGGGGACAGAGATTACAGTTATAGAAAATCCCAAATTAAAGTTGTTTTTTTCTTGGACTCAGACAGTAGATGTGGGTACAAAAAGGGCAGGCTGGCAAATTCTTTGACTTGTGCCATTCCAGATCCAGAGGAGAGAGGGAGAGACTACTGCAGGTACCAGAGAAGTTTCACAGTTACATAAAATCCCCAATTTTTTTCCTGGCTTCAGTGCGGCTGTGTGTACACTAGAGCAAGGGCAGCAGAACGCAGTATAGCACAGTGGTTTAAGGCTCCGAGCTGCAAATCTAGTGATATCCAGCAGACCAGACCTGGGTTTGAATCCCATAGCTTCCACTTGCAGACTGTATGTCCCTGAGCAAGTCACTTAACTTCCCTGTGCTCCCAGGTCGCAGCTGTAAAAAAGCTTTCAGCTTAGTGTGCTATTCCTGGTTAAATTACTAACAAAAAAAAATCATTGTGATGTCCAGTCAAGACTCAGAGGGGAGAGGGCGAGAGACTACAGGGTGGCCCACAATAAATGTAACAGTCCCAGAAATCCCAAATAAAACATTTTTCCTGACTTCAGTGTGGCTGTGTGCACAGAGCAAGTGCAGCAGGGTGGCAAAATAAATCTTTGACTTGTGCCATCCAATCATGAATAATGATCATTATCACCTACGTTTATTCACAAATCACGATTTCATGTATTAAAAAAACAAATACTGTTCAAATAATATACAAGTTAATGTGCCTGCCCTGTGCTGCTGGCTGTGGGTGGCCAAGGGGATAATCTGACTGTGACTTGTAGCAGGCTGAGTGTTTACAGTACAACACAAGTAAAGCACAAGCATTACACACAAGTGTCATCATCATCATCATTCATTCCCCATTATTCCTTATTATCAATAGTTTTATAGTATATCACGTGACAAACGTACATTACATATAAACATTAACCAACCCCTAGTGTGGGACTGTGCTGCATGCGGTGATGCACCAGATATGTTTGCATCTCCAATTCAAATTCCGAGGCACACTTAGCAGTTGCTGAATTTGGTCCCGTAACAGTAACTGTATTGTAGGAGCCATCCTGGTTATCTTGAAAGGAAGTGGTGGTGGACTGCTGTGCTGTTGGTGTGCTGTCAATGTGTACGCTGTACAGTCATGAGTCACAACAGTAAATTTGTCCCTGGCCTATGGGTGGGAGTCATCAAAAGGCCATCATGTTAGAGGGATCTTTTGTTCCAAAATGGATCAAAGTGTTGATGAGGCACATTCTATTTCTCAGGTAGGCAGCGGCACTGTAAAAGACAACAATCGGCCTGAAAAGGTAAAACAAAATCAGATCCCAAAAAGTGATTTTTTCACGTCTATGGTTTCGTCTTCCAAAGCGAATGCTTGAATCCAAAAAAGGTGAATGTCTTGGATCATCATCAGTCCCAAGTAAAAAAAAAAAGTCATGTAGTTAAAAAAACTAATGGTGTGGTGAGTACCACCCACAGAGGCACCCAACGGTATGGAACAATTGCATACTATGCTACTGCCAGTCCCTCATCTGATTCTTCTGAGGTTGAACCCGACGAGGGTAATACTAATAATAAAGATGAAGAGACTGATCAGGTAGCACAAGGTTTTCAGGAGGGGAGGAAATTGCAGATGAGGAAGAAACAGGCAGAAATGTTTTGGTTGTGGAGGGGGGCAGTGGGAATAAACCACAAGAGGAACAGGCCCAAGAAAAATCTGAGGAAGGGGGACCCTGAAAAGGTGACTGAGGTGTCGTGCCTTCCTGGGAAAGAAAGTAAAAAAATATAATCTTTTGTTTGGTCATACTTCTCCATTAGTGCTTCAAATGAGTTGATAATAACATGCACTATTTGTAAATGACCAATCAGCAAGGGTAAAAAGTAAGGAGCACTGGGAACTTCAGCACTGAAAAGTCACCTCGACAGATGTCATAACATTACTGAGAAGTTCATTTCTGGGTCTTGAAGTGAAAGTAACAGTGATAGCTCACTACATTCAGGAGTTAGGTCCATAGAGGAAAGCAGTGGAAGCCCCCGCAGCACTACACCTCCACCACCAATTCCTGCCATTCGAAGGTCTCCTCCAACTGTTACTGAAAGTGACCATGTTGTTCAAAAGCCCTCCTCCTTCAAGGAGACAGCTTACCATCTCAGAAACATATGAGCATAAAGCCAAATATGCCTTGACTCACCCTGTTGCTGTTACAATAACCAAAGTTTTTTTTAGAAATGGTAGCTGTTGATTTGCTACCATATAACGTGGTTGAACATATAGGATTCAGGTGGCTGCTTGAGTATCTCGAACCTCAATATAGTATACCATCACGGAAATACTTCTCGACAACAGGGATTCCAGATCTTTACTATGTTGTATGTACAAAATAAAGATGTGTGTTGTGCAGTTGGGAGGGTGATGCATTTCATAACAGATACCTGGACAAGCTGTCAGCCCGAACCCTTCATGTCTGTCATGGCACATTGGGCATGTTTCAGTCATTCACGTGAGACTGGGGACAATGAAGCATCGCAGTTTGCTGTTCTAAGACTGTTTTATTTTCCATCTGAACACACCTCATACAACATCAATGAAGAACTCCAAAAACCAATACAGCAATGGCTCACTTCACAGAGACTGTCAGCTGGCTTTATAGTTGCAGATAATGGGTTCAACATAAGGAAGGCTTTGGAGGAGGGGGGCTTTGTTCACATCCGCTGCTTTGCACATTGCTTAAATTTAATAGTTCACAGTTTTCTCAATGACAAAAGGGAGATTAAGGCTCTCGTTAGCACTGGTAAAAGAATATGCACTCATGTCAGTCACTCAAGCAAAGCCCATCACTTGTTTGAAAAAATACAGCAGTAGCACAGTTTACCTTTGCACAGACTGATCCAAGACATTTCCACTCGATGGAATTCGACGTTTTATTTGTTCCAAAGGCTGCTGGAACAAAAGAAAGCTGTCAGGCAGTACACCTTAGAAAATAAAATTGGTGATGCAGATGGCTATATTACTCCATCACAGTGGGCCATGCTGGAGTTTCTAATTTTCCTGTTCCAGCCATTTGAACAAATCACCAGGGAGGTTAGCACAAACACAACAAGGACAGGGGGGACGGAAGGGGGGGTAGCACTGTTAGTCAAAAATGGCATTGGTATTGGATGGATGGAGAAGGCAGGGGGAGTGTGGAGGCAATTTGGCTCACCCTGCAGACGCAGGGGGTAAGATAGTAAAGGTCGGGATGGTATACAGATCCCCCACACTGGTGGAGGCTCTGGAAGAGAGTTTGGTGGTAAATGTTGTGGGTCACTGTAGATTGGGGAAGGGAAGGGTAGTGGTGATGGGGGACCTAAACATGCCAGGCACAGACTGGGGGACTATGACGTCCCAAGTGGCCAAGGAGCAGAGGTTGCTGGATGTCTTCCAGGATGCATTCCTGAACCAGCAGGTGGGGGAGCCGACTAGGGAGGCCAAGACACTGGACGTAGTCCTGGCGGACAGTGACCAGATTAGGGGCCTGGAGATGAGGGACCCATTGATGGGGAGTGATCATGCCACAGTCTGGTTTTTTCTGTTCCTGGGGGTGAGGGAGGAAAGCTGCAGAAAGATGATGGTAACTGACTTCAGGGGTGTGGATTTCAGGGGGATGGGAAGGATCCTTAAGGGTCATTTGGATGGAATAAGGTCAGACATGGATGCTGACAGTAGGTGGGAGATCATGAGGAGGTGAGTACAGGAGGCTACCAAGTCCTGTGCAAGAGAGAAGTGCAAATTCAGTAAGGCCAGAAAACCCTGTTGGTGGATCCGGGAGGTTCAGGAGGCGGTGAGGGATAAGAAAGCAGCCTATAGGCACTTCAAGCACTCAAGGAGTGAAAGGGATCAGGGGGAGTATGAACTGATGGATTCCTAGTCACCAGGATGGTGAGAGCGGCTAAGATGAGGAAGGAGCAGACTTTGGCCAGGGAGATCAGGAGGGGGGACAAGGGGTTCTTTAGATACATTGGGGAAAAAAGGAAAGTAAGGGGGCAGATCAGCAGGATAAGGACAGGGGAGGGATGGGCACAGGGTGAGGGGGGAGCAGGCCGAGGTTCTACATGAGTACTTTGCCTCAGTTTTTATCAGGGAGGATGGAGGGCTACATCTTGCAGGGGGAGAGGGAGCAAACCATAGGAAGGGGTAGGGCCCTCAGAGACCAGAAGCCCTGACGAGTCTGGGGAGAGGGAAGGGCCAGCACCATCAGGTGGGGGCTTGGCAGTACAGGGAGCAAAGGGGGAGGACATGGAGGTTGAAATCCCAGTAGACAGAGTGAGGGAAGCCCTCAGGTCCCTTTGGATGGAGAAAGCACCAGGACTGGATGAAATACATCCCAGGGTGCTGAGGGAACTGTCGGATCTCCTGGTGGCCCCCGGGCATAGCTTTTCAGTATATTTCTGAAGATGGGGTGGTTACCCCAAGACTGGAGGGTGGCCCATATCATGCCTATCAACAAGGGGGGCTCAAGAGAGGAGGTGGGGAACTGCAGGCCTGTTAGCCTGATGCCAGTGGTGGGCAAGGTGATGGAGGGTATTATCAAGGAAAGGCTGGGTGGGGGGGGTACTGGAGCAAATGGGGTATCTGGACAATAGGCAGCATGGCTTTGTCCTTGGAAAATCATGTCGGACAAACCTTGTGGAGTTCTACAACTGGGTGATTAGTGCCCTGGACAAGGGTAGGCCAGTGGACGTTCTCTTTCTAGAATTCAGCAAGGTGTTTGATTCGGTACCCCATGATGGCCTGCTGGCTAAGATGGAGGAAATGGGGGTGGGGATGCAGATGATCAGATGGATAGATAATTGGCTCTCGGAGCATACTCAGAGTGTGATGGTTGGGGGGCTAGTCTCATCTCCAAGGAGAGTCATTAGTGTGGTTCCCAGGTGCTGGTACTAGGGTCACTCCCATTTAACGCCTATGTCTCAGACATAAGGAAGGGTATCGGGGTGAAATGAGTCTCTTTGCAGATGACTTGAAGCTGGGTGCGGTGGTGGATGAGGAGGAGGGGGAGATGGCCCTGCAGGAGGACCTGAAGGCTCTGGAAAGGTGGTTGGGAAAGTGGAAAATGAAGTTCACTGCAGGGAAATGCAGGGTTGTGTACCGGGGGGCAAGCAATCCAGGCCAAGGGTATACCCTGGGGGAGACACACTACAAGTCTCGAAGGGTGAGAGGAACCTGGGGGTGGTGGTAGATGTCAGAATGAACAACTTGGAGACCTGAAGGAGGGCAGCAGCAAAAGCAAATAGGATGCTGGGATGCATCGCTAGGGAGATTACCTCCAGAAGGGCAGACGTGATCCTTCCTCTGTATAACTGCTTGGTTAGGCCACACCTTGAGTATTGTGTGCAGTTTTGGAGACCGCACTTAAAAAGGGACCTTGCACTCCTGGAGAGAGTCCAAAGGAGGGCAACCAAAATGATCTGGGGCCTGGGGGAAAGGACCTATGGGGAGAGGCTTGAGGAGCTCAACATGTACACCCTGGAGGAGAGGACAGGAGAGGAGAGGAGAGGAGGGAGGAGAGGAGAGGAGGGACAGGGGGACATGACAGAGGTCTTCAAGTACATAAAGGGATTAATAGGGGTCCCAGTCGGGTGCTCCAAAATAAAGGGGGAGGCAACTAGAGGACAAGGGTAGAAGCTGGGGGGGAGGAGACTCAGGGGGGAGAGGAGGAGGAGGAGGTGTTACTTCACTGAGAGGGTGGTGGAACCATGGAATGTGCTGTCCAGGGGACTGGTGGAGGCAGAGACTGTGAAGGAGTTTAAGAATGGATGGAACAGGTATGGGGGAGGGTGAAGTTGACGAAGTCCAACACAAGGAGAACGTCTTGGACTGGGGACAGTGAAACCCAAGGGGGAGGGGGGACAGCAAAATTGGCCCCCAGTATGGGTGCTGACTATCGAGCAGACACAAAAGACCATTAGGCTTCCTCTGCTGGCATTTTAGTATGTTAGCAACTCTGAGCCAGGTGATACCCCTAATAACAATTTTAAAATTCAGATTGAATCTGATTAGGGAAACATTAGAGAAACAAGACAGTTCCATGATCGCACAGGCTGTCAGTCATGCTGACACATGCAGGTTGCCCTCCAGAATACAAGATCTAACAAGACGTATGATCAAAAAAGTTGCGGAAGATGACAAGCTATGTAAAATGCTTCATTCTGAGTACTACATTAAAGCAGCAATCTTGGACCCACGATACAAATCGAAGCAACTATTGAGTGATGATGATGACACTTGTTTCAAGAGAAGCAAACAAGAAATAATTGACTAGGTGCATGCTGTCATGGAAGATAGTACAACAACAGCGACACATTCAGAATCTTCTTCACGACACAGCAGCACAGTATCAGGTGGCCCATTCTCTACTGTTGTGGCATTTTCTCCCTCTTCCTCCTCAGCCACTGCAGCTGAATCTTCTTCTTCACCACCAGCCAAGAATAACACTGTCCCACAGTCACTTGGTTCAGCTTCATGTCTCTGGAGTCACTTAGAAGATGTTAGTGTAACATCGTCTTCACCTGCCTCTTGTAACACAGCCTCAGTACAGACCATTATTGAAATGTACCTGGCAGAGCCCAATATCAGCTGGAATGCTGATCCTTTGAAATACTGGAAATCCAAACAAAATATGTGGCTTGTTTTAGTAAACATTGCAATGAAGTACAAGAATTGCCTTCCAACAAGTGTCTATTCAGAACGATTGTTCAGTTCAGCTGGTAATGCCATTACTGACACACAATCCTGTTTGACACCAGAAAATGCTGAGCACCTCACATTTCTCAAAATCAGCATTCCTCCCTTTAATTTCAAATATCATAACTGAATAAAACATAGACTGACTGCTCCAAGCAGGCTCTATGCACAAGACATTTTCAAGAATGTGTGCCTGTGGTGGAACTCTTTTGTGAATAGGGTCTACTACATGAGGTAGCAATTAATTGCAACAAGTCAGGTCAGGACGGACTAGGTCAGGCCACTATGATCACATGAGCAGCACAGAATAGAAAAAAATAACATCAGTGGGTTCAGAGTCCAAATACAGCAAGCAACTGCATTTCATGTCACAAACTTACTTGGTGGTACCTGGTACCACTATCTGATCTGGAAGGTAGGGTACTGCTGTGTACTAGAAACTACTACTATCAGTTTTTGCCCTCACGAGTCACGACTACTACTTATTTATCACTTGTTGTCCTTACTTCAGTTCTACTCCTTGCAACTACTACTTGTAACTTTTCTTGCCCTCAGTAACTGATCCTGAGTCCTGACTGTATGGTTTTAATTTTCATACAGTCATGGCTTAGCAGATGCCTGAAAGTTCAGAAACTGAATACTCTTTGTATAGTTCTCATGTCCACAATATTTGGCTGCAAATACTTCACAGAAAAAAATTTTACTAAATTGAAAATTCATATAATTTCTTTATTGTGTGTGTATGTGGTATGCTAGCCTGGTCACATCTCCCTTACAGTAACTGGGCTGAGATTATTATATTACTATATTTTATTTGTGATACTTAAATTACTTGGCAGTGGCTGGCAGCAAGCAATTGTGGAACTAGGAATGATGTCATTGTGTTGTGTTGTGTGTCATCAGGTGGCAGCGACGAACTTTTTTTATGACTGCATTGCACTTGTCCCGTGCGATGTGTGACTGGCTGCCTGCCTGGGTGGTGCTCGCTCTCTCTCTCTCATTTTTCTTCTTTAAGGATTCAGCATCCTCGGCATGTTGATCAGATTCAGTAGAGGTAGTCGTAGTGCTAGAAAACATTACCACCTGTTGGACCAGGTAGTGTACCATATACCACAGTACACTAGGGCATGCAAAACAGTTGCATCATTCACATGGAACAACAACATGTATAAACCAGGCACTCACCACCACATATGATGCTGACAACTGCTTGAAGTAAAAAAAAGTTTAATAAAAATTCACTGCACAAGTGTGTCTGCCTATTGCGTTTTTGGTCCTCAACTGAACCCTTTCTCAAAGGCCAGGTTTATACATGCTGTTGTTTCTAGTCTTTTAACCAAGAGCACCACAGCCTATGTGAGCTCTTTCCTTGTTGGCATCTTTCACATGGGTAGGGTGGGTAGATTCTCTTAGTGCTGCTCATTTGATCATTCATATCCATTTCTTTGGCTTGTTCGGCTCTGACTGGAAAATCCATCAAAAGAATATCCACACAGCACCATTAATAAAAAAGAAATCTTAGCTGCCTGGCAGTGCCTGCAGTGCTTGGTGGTGCTATGATACAGGTATTTGCATCTGTCTGTCTCTCTTTCTCTCTGTCTCTCCCAGCACACTCATGTCACCGGCCTGAGCAGGATATGCCACCATTATAGGACAGCCATGAAGGGGCTAGTAATGACAGATTGCTTTTTTATTTAGCAGTTTTACTTTAATTGTTATACAAATAATCCATTAAATAATTTCATTTGGGCCTCTGTGTCAAATGTGAGCAGCTTTGGCCACTTTTATGCATTTTTTCAAATTTTATCAAATATTGGTCAATAAATCTGAACTAATCAAGATAAATCAGAACTTCACCATGTTCCAGTTCTTATTTAATAGGAGACAGAACTTCACTGAGTTCTCCCAGCCCTAACCAGTATGATACATTTCTAAAATGGCTAAGAAAAATCTGTGAGAATTAAGTCTCCTGATTGGATGAAACACCACATGACCGTACATTATTCCACAATGAGCACACACCTGCATTTCTTTTTATCCCTCAGAACCTTCTGGACATTTTATAAGACAGATAATTCACCACAGGGTATGCGATTGTGCCTGCACTTCCTGGGTGGTTGCGCACACGGCCTGCAGCCTTGTGCCTCACAACACACCCAAGACATTTTTTTTTTAACTTTTGTTTTATCAGAAGAGACACACTTAGCTGAAAGCTTGTTTACAGGTGCAACCTGGGAACACAAGAAAGTTAAGTGACTTGCTCAGAGTCACACAGTATGCAAGTGGGGGGCTGTGGAATTCAAACCCAGATCTCCAGGTTTGCAGCTCAGAGCCTTAAACCACTGCGCTATACTGCCTCCAAATGGTATGACATGCATATATCACAGCATGACTGCGTGCCCTGTAGTGGATTATCTGTTACATATAAAGTTCTGGTATTAAGTTTTGATTTATGGGAAGTTACAGTCTCTTTTCAGTCAGCTTGAGGCAAAACTATATAAAACCATAACCCTAAGACCAAGGTCTTCAACTACTTCAGGATGGTTTGATAAGGACTGTAAAGCCCGGAGAAACAGCAGAGGAAAATCATAAGGAAAGCTAAAATAAAAGCAGACAAAGCTAGTGCCATAGAACTAAAGTAAACCAAAAAAAAAAACTATAGGATCTTTCTGAAATAAAAAAAGAAGTCATATCATGACCTTCAATGGGGTAGGATGTTAGCTGCTATAGATAAAAATGATGTTAAAACATTCTAGCTCTCGGTGGCTAAGGGTTGCAAGGGATGGAGTAATGACCTTGTTCATCATACTGGGCTGAGAACGTGGTCTGAATACTATAGAAGGGCACTGTACTACTCTAGTTTAGTTTATGTCTGGGGAAATATGGATATAAAAGACATAAAAACTCAACATAGACCCTTCTCCAAACAGGAAATATTAAAAGCCATTCTTAGTTTGAAATGAAATAAGGCACCAAGTCCTGATAAAAATCCCTGGGGAAGTTTATCTCTGTACAGCTGGTGGTTGGACAAACCTTAGAAACATAGAAACATAGAAGTTGATGGTAGATAAGGACTGCAAGGCCCATCCAGTCTGCCCATTTCTTTTTCTACCTTATGAATGTGCCATTGGCCTTTGCTCTGTCAGTGGCCTATCTATTCATACTCATCTGTATTGCTCCCTTGTGCCTATCCAATGCTGTTTGAAGCCCTGCACTGTATTCATATCCATCACTTCCTGAGGTAGGCCGTTCCATGAATCCACCACCCCTTTGTGTGAAAAAGAACTTCCTCACATTACCCCTTAATCGGCCTCCCTCTAATCTCATGCTGTGTCCTCTTGTCCTGCTTTTTTTCTTATATTGAAACATGTTAGACTCTTTCACCTTGGTAATGCCCTTAAAGTGTTTGAATGTTTCGATCATCTCACCTCTCTCCCTCCTTTGCTTTAGGGTATACACACTGAGCTCCATTAATCTGTCCTCATATGTCTTCTGATGCAGTCCCTGCACCATTTTGGTTGCCCTTCTCTGGACTGCCTCAATTTGGTTAATGTCCTTGTGAAGGTGTGGCCTCCAGTACTGCACGCAGTACTCCAGATGGGGCCTAACCAGTTGCTTGTAAAGAGGGATTATTACCCCCCTCTTCCAACTTGTGATATCCCTACTAATACACCCCAACATCCCCTTAGCCTTACCTACTGCTTTAGTGGTCTGCTTGGATGATTTCAGGTCATCGGTGATGACGATGCCCAAGTCTCTTTCTTCCCTTGTGACTGCCAGCAACTCCTCTCCCAACTTAAAGGTGGCTTCAGGGTTTCTCTTCCCTACGTACATGATCTAGCACTTCTTTGCATTAAATCCCAGTTGCCAATCTTCTGACCATTTTGCCAGTTTATCCAGATTTCTTCTCATTCTGCCCACCCCATCTGGATCATCTACTCTGTTGCAGATCTTAGTGTCATCTGCAAATAGACAAACCTTGCCCTCTAGTCCATCTGCAATGTCACTGATGAAGATATTGAAGAGGACTGGCCCAGGACTGATCCCCGAGGTACCCTACTCATGACTTGCATCTCTTCTGACTGTATACCGTTTACCACCACTCTCTGTTTTCTGCCCATCAACCAGTTTGCCACCCAGCTGACCAACTTCTGACCCACCCCGAGCCTACCCAGCTTATTAATCAGTCAATCTTCAATGTGGACCTATGTAACTTCTGGTACATTTTTTTAATGAATGCCTTTGGAACTATTACATTCCAGTCTCCTGGGCTGGCTCAATTATTATACCCATTTATAAATAGGGCCCAAGAGAGGATCCTCAATGTATTGTCCTAGTAGTCTACTAGACATCCTGGGCAAGATTTTTGTGAAAGTCTTGTTGGAAAGACTTAAGGAAGAAATGGAGGCCCTTGGGGGACTAGCACTAGCCCAAGTGGGCTTTTGGGAACATTTTTCTACTCTTGATAACTGCTTTATACTTTCTCACTTAATAGAAAAGTGTGTTAAAGACAGAAAATAAAAACTTTATCTTGCTTTTATAGACCATAGCTCTGCATTTGATACAATCAACAGGTCAACCCTCTGGGATTACAATATTAAACTGTAGCATTTCCCCAGTTCTTGTCAACAGCATCAGAGTTTTATATTCAAATACTTGGGCACAGATAAGAGTAGGAAACACTTTATCAAATAGCATTAGGACCAACAAAGGCATATGGCAAGAATGCATTTTGGCACCACTGCTATTTTGCATTTATTTGGACAATCTGTTACTTGAATTGCAGGCTCTAAAATCTGATTCACCCAAAATTGGAACAAATATTTGTTCCTGTCTTGCCTATGCTGACAATTTGGTATGGTGTTCCCTCAGTATCAGGCCTACAGGAAAAATTAGATCTTTTGGCCAGAATCTCTGATTCTCTATCCCTAAAGATAAATCTGGGGAAATCTAATGTTTTGGTTATTGGCACCAGGAAAAGAAAGTACCAATGGAAACTCTATGATAGCATTTTGGAAACTGTTACCAATTATCTGTATCTTGGGATTTTTTTATGCTAATAATGGCTCATGGAATCGACATTTCGAACATGTACTTTCCAAAACACAAAAAAACAATATGGGCTTTGGCAAGATTCAATCATGTTTATGGTGGGCACTCTTTCAGAACCCTTCTTTATGCACTACAAGCAAAATTCAAAGCTCAAACCCTTTATGGCATATAAATCTGGGGATTACGTCCCACTGATCAACTAGAAAAAACAGCCATTAAACTTTTAAGAAATGTGCTGGGTTGTCAAAAATCTATGCCAGCCTATTTTATTAGAGCAGAATAAGGTTTGACTAGGCTACAAGCCTGGGTTAACACCAGATTCATCAACTATTGGATTCGAGTACTGGGTTTACCAAATGAGCTCTGCCTCTTAGAAGAAGAGGACTGGAAAGTCAGGGGTTCCAAAAGTTCAAATTGGTTTCAACATCCGAATAGACTCTTGGACAAGTTTTCACTTTCTTTTCTTATGTCATACAGGCAACACAACATTAGCGCAAGTGAACATTACAGACCCTATGTTAAAAAGAAAATTGTGCAATATTACAGGGATATTGATCTGGCTTGTATTGATGCTTCAAATTGCATCAAGTGGTACTCACATAATGTGGTTTCACATGAATTTAGGTTTTATCTTGATGTCCTAGAAGACCCTAATGTTCGGAAAAATTTTATAAGATTTAGACTTGAACTCTTTGAATCCAATATCAAAACTGCCCTGTATACTAAAACTAGGGATATAGACGCAACTTTCTGCAAATGTAACTACGGTGAAAGTGAAGATTTAGTACATGTGTTACTGAAGTGCCCCGGTACAACAAAATTAGATATAAGTGGTTACTACCAATTGTTACTTCTATATCTACTGCTAGCGAGACAGAGGATCTTTTGATTATACATAATGCTGGGAAATTCTTATATCTCACTAGGAAAATAAGAAAAAAGAGATTATCCTGTCCTCAAGATTAAGTAATTGATTTAAGCTCTGGAATCTTATTAGATTTTGTAAACTGCTCACTGTACATTATCACTGGATAGGTCTGCACAGTTTTATATGTAGTCAGTCCCTCTGTATATTTATTGTATTTATGTATTTTTGTCTTCATGTATTGGGTGTACTTTTGTCATTTGTATTTTTGTATTTTGTGATAATCATTTTTAAAAGACTGAATAAACTGAAATAATAAATTTTAAATATTGAAGGTAGTCACATGGTGTACTCTGATTGGTTAGCTTGAATAAGTCATTAAATGTGCACACTATTTATATGTGTTTAGAATATGTGGTCATTAACGCTGAGGAAGCCAGTAGTGAACAGGTAACATCAGTTTCATCTGCCTTTGCCTTGTGTCCATACAGTCAGACAGTTTTTTCCATCTCTAGTGGCTTCCAGGTTTGTTACTGCCTTTCTTGCACTTTATGTATGTAAAATAAATGTTTTATATGTAGTGTTTTTGTAGTTCCTTGGCTACAGGTGCTTGTTATCTCTTCATTTCAGTACATATATAATTATAGATATAGAGGATGACTTTGACTGACCTAAGATACCGTTTTTATCTTCCTGAGAGGGTATTGGTCTATTGATAACTCACAAGTGGTGAAGCAATAGACCAGTACCCTCAAATGATGATAATAATGGTATCTTAATTTAGCCCATGGCATATTTAATTTAAACACCTGGGCTGGGATATTCAAAGGGGTTGTGCATGGCGCAACAGTGTTGCACCATGCGCAACCCACTGCTGCGCCCCAGGGTGATATTTAAAAGGGGATGTTGCACTGCACAAATCCCAATGCACCGGGGCGCATCAGTAATGTATGTGGCACAAGTGTGGGGGGCGTGCTCATGCATATTCGGCACATCCCAATATTCAGCCCGGGATGTGTGGCACATATGCAGGTACACACCCGCCTTGCGCTGCACAGGGGGCACAAAGATCTGCTAAAAAAAATAAGGAGCAAGGCCTGGCCACTCACAGGTGAGCTGCCATATTGTAGGGTGCAACATAGCAGCTGCCAGCTGTGGGTGGTCACTCGACCTCCAGAGCCGCTGTCTGTTGTCATCATGCCCCCCCACCCACTTGCGGGCTTTGTAACCCCTAAAGAAACCCTGGTGGTCCATTGGACCTGCTCCTCTGCCTGATCATGGGCATAGTGAATATAATTTTAACCCTGGTGATCCAGTGGAACTGCTCCCCAGCCTGATCGCGGGCTTTGTAAATGAAAATGCATCCCTGTTGGTCCAGTGGATCGACTCCAGCCCAACTGCAGGCTTTGTAAATGAAAATGTATCCCTGGTGGTCCAGTGGACCGAATCCAGCCCAATTTCGGGCTTTGTAACAGAAGAAAACCCTGGTGGTCCATTCACACATTGGGACTGTGTTGTACAGCATGGTCTGCACGCCCATTGGCCCACGTTGTGGACCAATGGGCGTACAGCTGTACCGTATGCTGTCAGTTGGCAGGCGGCTGGGCGGCTTGCGGGAGGGGAGCTGCTGCTCGCTGCTGACTGGGGAGGAGCAGGGTGGTGGGTCTGCATGGGTGGGTGGGGAGGGGTGCAGCTGGACCACCAGGGATTTCTTCAGTTACAAAGCCCGTGATCGGGCTGGATTCGGTCCACTGGACCACCAGGGTTAACATCATTTTTATTATGCCTACGATCAGGCTGGGGAGCAGGTCCAGTGGACCACCAGGGTTAGATTTATTGTTACTATGCCCACAATCAGGCAGGGGAGCAGATCCACTGGACCACCAGGGTTAGATTTATTTTTACTACGCTCGCGATCGGGTGGGGGAGCAGGTCCACTGGACCACCAGGGAGTTTACGTTTGTACAAAGCCCACGATCAGGTGTTGGGGTGCATTGCCGCCAAGGAGCAGGGGGTGTTGGTCCCTGATGGCTACAGCCTGGCAGAGCGCCAGGTGCAAGTCCCCAGGGATCAGCACACCTGCATGCAAATGAGGCCATAATGTCATGCAAATGGCCCCATCTGTGCCTTGCATGCATAATGGCCCCATTTGCATACACACCACTGAATATCGTGGTTCCTGAACCTAGCACAACTGCACTTGCACTGGTGCATCCCCTGCTCCTCCCTTTCCACTTGCACTGGTGCAGTGCCATTGCGCCATGCGCAATGCGAGCAGCCACAGTGCCATATTCTATGGTGCTGAGCCATGGTGCAGCACCATTGAATATCACCCAGTCCACACCCTGGTGCATCCCAGTTGCGCTGTGCCCAGGCTTGCGCCCCTGCCTGGCACAGTCTGAATATCCGGCCCCTGGTGTTTAGGAGGTAAAAAGCTTCTAAAGTAAAGTAAAAAATTAAACCACATTGACTAGTGTATGTTCAATCTTAAAATAAATGGTATCTCACATTTTATTTATTGGAAGTGTTTCACCAGGAATGGCCTATTGAACCATAATAGCTCAGTTTTCATAGGTGTTCTGGGTGAAAGTAAATGACGTTTGTCAGATGTAAGAATACATTTCTGAGCATGCTCGGTGTGATCACAATGAGTGAGATAAATTTCTGAGCATGCTCAATGACTAGCTTCTTTTATCATGTTTATGTTGCTCAAAATAACATGTTTATCTTGGCAAATATATTGTCACACCTGTTTGATCAAGATGGCTGCCATGACCACTGCTCACTGATTCGATGAGCCAGGTTATTGCCATGCCTATATACACTCACAAACACACAGTGCTACATTTTCTAAGCTAACATTTTCAATACTGGGCCTTTTATAAGGACAATACCACACTAGAAGGTGTTGCTTTCTTTGGAACATATAGGTACTCCTCTGGTGTGTGATGAGGAGCACTTTGCCTCTGGCCTCGTGCCTCAGCCTTCCCACTGAAATACTACCTATATATCCCAATGAGCACGCACCCTGTCTTGTGTTGTGCCTATATAAACCATTAGTAGGTGCAGTTAGGGTTTGTGCAGAAGCACCATGCCAGTGGGTTAGAATGCCCATTATGACATAGCATGGGAAAACACCAGACTCTAGATTCTCGTCTTGTACATGACAGCCCTGTTGCCCTCCCCCCAAAAAAGCTGGATGCCATGCTTGAAGTCCTCAGAGCACCCAACAACTAAGGGTCCTGATAGGTCCCAAAGATAGTGGGGCCAGCTTACAGGCTCTTTTCCTGCACCTGTGATTCTGATTGACAATTAGCCCATGTTGCAAAGAGACACCACCTCGGACCCATTCTCATAGCTGTGAGCCTGGATGCATGCACCTCACATGCCTTTTTGCTTTGTACTCCTTATTTGCTGCTGGGAGCAGGTGCCCATTATGGGTTGTTTTCTTCACCATAACAGCAATCCATTGTGTGCCAAACTGTACTGTGGTTATTCATTTTTAATCAATGAGATCGTCATACCTACCTGGATTTTACACACCAGGGGGAAAGGGGGAAAGGCTGCCACAGTAATATACTGCATGTTCCAGCTTTCTAAATTTAAATGCAAGTATCCATGCTGTCAAATAAAATCAGCCATGGAGAAAAGATTTAATAGCAAAAAAGTTAACGAGCAAGGCAACTGGTGCCCCCCTGGGGTGTAGAAATCAGGACATCCCTTTCATCATGTCTTGAAAATGTACTGATTTCATGCACTAAGGTTGGAACTATTTCTGGATATAAAACTATCAAAAAAATAAGTTAACTTTGAAGAAGCATCATTTAACGCTAAACATATGATAACCAGAATGTGTATCTTCATTATTCCTTACATTAAGAATGTGCTGCACAGTCTACGCATTTGCTCTGCATTTTACAGATGAGTACTATGCATGTTAGTTCTTAAAGGTTGAGATGAATGATCATGTCTTGGAAGACATGATAAACATGTAACTTTTCCTCCAGGGGTATGTGAGTAGTGCAGAAGCCAAAAGCATGCAGGTGTCTGTAAGAGAGTGAGCACCTTGGTTAATACCTGAAGCATTTTCTCTCCTTCCCTTGGATCTAAAGGGTAAATGGCCAGGGGTATCTGCAATTACATGCTACCATTTCAGACATTAAGGATGGAGGATTAGAAACTGAAAGCATCTGTGGGCAAAGGCTTCATCCATGATGCCAAAGGAGACAAGAGGATCCATGGTTATGTAAAAATTACAAATTCAGTATATTTTACTGTAGATACAATGATATATGCTTACTATATTGTATCACAACAAGATTGGTATATGAACACATTGCACCTTTAAAAATGTAGAAATAATCTGGAAGCAGTTCGGGAGAGGGAGGTTGCATCTCAGCAGCAACATACTCCTTGTACGTGAAGCACGTACAGCTACTGTGAGACATCAATAAAATTTATGATGGAAAGCAAAATATTGATTCAGGACATGTCAGGAAAGGTCACAACAAACTTGCACTGTTCATTCACAGTGCTATTTGTGTAGACCTATAATGAGACAGCCTATAGTAATAAATCTAATACATGAAACATATTGTGTGTGGATTAATCTAGCACGCAAAGATTCTATCTGCCACTCTTTACTAATTTTTTTAAGTGGTCCCTCAGAACACATCTTCAGCCAGCTGAACACTGATAAATAAAGTAAACCCAAGAGATAGAAAGAGAGGTGAATATTTATTTATTTAAAATTTTGGTAACCAGGAAAGGCACACAGAGCCGAGGCTCGTTGCCTGGTGCGACCCGGGGGAAAGGGGAGTAGGGTAAGCACAAGATGTACAAGTAAAGTATCTAACACTTGCATTAGTACAAAAATGAGACATACACAAGTGGTCCCAGACAGAGGAACAGTGGGATCTCGATTACAAATATACAATATGAGATTACAATAAGTGCATAAACACAATATGAATTATAAATAGTGCAATTCAGAAGGGGTGGATGGGGGCATCACACAGCAGGACATGAGGCAGAAGTGCAGTGCAAATGTGCCAGAGCCATTTGATGAGGCTAAGGCCGGCAGCATAGAAGAGAAGTGAAGAGGTGGGATGGGGGTAGCATCAGAAAGTGTTACAGAGTAGCAAGTGAGTCAGGACCACAATGTCCAACGTGGCAGTGCCAGTTGATGAGGCTAGGGAAAAACATACTGTAGAGGAGGAGGTAGAGGTGAAATAGTGGGGAAGGGAATGGGGTGACAATGGCCGTAAGAAGCAATCTGAGTCTTGCTAGCTTTTCTTTGCTGGAGGTTTGGCATTGAATAGCATTTTAACTCAGAAGCTGTACAAGTTATGCTTTCACAGGAGTGACCAGTAGTTCACATGGCTAGATCACTACACACACAATTAAATATCACTCTCCATGCAATGCCACAGTTGTAGAATTGTAAGCTGAGCAAATCCTTACACAGCAAGCATGGACTAGTGACTAGATCACTTGCTGAGAAAGTAGAAGACTAAGGTTCAGATCCTAGCACGGTTACTTACTGAGTACGTCCACTAACCCTTCAGTATTTCAATTCACCCAGTATAAACAAGGATTAAAGCAGGACCCCACTGACAAGATAACATATCTCAGCTGGGTTGTCTTGGGTAAATAAGTTGTAAAAAAAAACCTGTAAAAAAAAAATCTTATCTAAGATGGCAATATGGAGGAACTGTGACTTAGTGTAGAAATTAGTCTGGCTACTAAATGTTGGGCAGAATTAGCAAAGCATTTACTTGTACTACTGTATGGGTGCTGAAGTTGACAGACTGTTCTCTTTGCTTCCCTCATAAGGGTTTCTGTTACCCTTGCCCCCTCCCACCTAGAGGGCTCCATTTTCTGTGCCTCACCCACTCTCATGGTTCTGTTCTCTGTGTTCTGCATCTTAGGGGTCTCTGTTTTCATCCTCCCCACTTACGGTGCTCTATTTTGTCTCCTCTGTCTAAGGTGCTCTATTCTTCATGCTCCCTTATTTAATGGTTTCTGTTCTTTGCATCTCCTTCCACTCAGTGGGTTCTGTTCTCTGTATCTCCCCACCCAATAAGTGGCTCAGTTATCTGTATGGCTCCACCCCACATAGGGAGCTCTGTTCTTTTTCCACCTTCCCATTCAGGGGCTCTATTCTGTGTCCACCCCACCCCAAACTCAGGGGACTGTGTTCTCTGTATCCTCCCATTCAGGCAGCTCTGTTCCTAATGCCTACCACTTAGTGTGTTCTGTTCTCTGCTGTGTCCCTCCACACAAAAGCCATTATTCTACATGCCTCCCAACTAAGGAAGCTCTGTTTTCTGTATACCTCCCACTCATGGGACTCTGTGCTCCATGCCCATCATGTGGTCTTTGTTCTATGTGCCTCCCACTCAGTGGTCTCTGTACTTTGTGCTTGCCTTCCTCCCACTTGGGGGACATTGTTCTTATTGCTTCCTACTAAGGGACTCCATTCTTTGTGCCCTACCTACTCGTGGTTAATTTCTTTAAAGAAAAAAGAATAACATTTTCTGAATCTTAGAATGGTCTTTATTTATTCTGAAATGTCTCCTCTTTTTTTAGTTTGTGATTTAATTGCTCAGGTTAGCTCAACTGAGACACAGCACCCTGTGTTCAGTCACATCCTGCCTATACCAGCTTTTACAGCTAGGAGGACTGAAGTACAGGGAGGTCAAGGGAATTTGCTAAAGATCACATGGTAAGCCAGTGGCTATGGTAGGACTTAAATCTGTGAGCCTCTAATCTTCTGGCTTACATGATAAGGCTCTAACCCCTAGACTACACTGCAATCCTACAAAAATAGGAACATACAATTTTAGGAAAGAAAAGACCACTAGTCTATCAAGTTATTTTACTCAACTCCCCCTTTCTTCTTCAATATTGTTATCCAGTTTCAGTTTAAAGTTATTTTCAGAACTCCAGGAAAACTTTTTGAAATATAATATCTAAACAAAATACAGCGCACATTTCATTAAATTTCTATACTTATAGGTTCATAGGTTCATAGGTATTTATACCAAGTCAAGAGGCCACTAGAGTCATATGAGTCCCGCCACATATCAGTGGTGTTTATCCCACTTATTCTTTATTATAGAGGACATCTGCATGAAAACAGAATCTGAGTCCCCTACAATTCATGCCATAACCTTGCTGCCCACTCATAATGCTCTGCTTGTGACATCATAATGACTTCCACAACAACAGACTGTAAAGCCACCAACAGCAGATTGTGATAGAAAAGCAGGAGCATGAGGCAATGTCTGGGGACCAAGATCCTGTTTTCATGCAAATGTCCATAGTTATAAAGAATGAGGCAGATGCATAAACATTATTAATGTAAGACATGTAGCATCTAAATATTTTATGTTTATTTGTTTTCCTGGATACTGGGAAATAACTTTAAAGAAAGAAACTCTGCCTGCTAACACTACTTGTTCAGGAAGTCTAAGACTCTTGTTCCTCAGAAAAGAGCAATGTGTCAAAAAGCGTTATTACTGTGTACCATATAACTTTCTTAAAGTTGGATGATATAATATTTGACCGTGTGAATATACACTCATTGGCATGAAACAGTAATTTAACATTTAGGGATAATCTTTGATAATGACCTGCACAATGCAAGTCCTTGCAAAACTCTAGTGCCAGTATTTAGTGCAGGACAGTACTTCCTAGAGGACTGTTGTGCATATAGGCATACATTCAACAATTTCACTCAGAGCACTAGATAAAGGGGATATACAATAGGCTAACTCAAAAGATGCAATTTATCTTCACTTGTGAGTGGAAAGACCATTACTCACAAGTGGCTGAGCCATGGGTGAATTATGAAAGTCCTGCACCTTCAGAATTGACCATAAGCTGCATATTTCTGAGTAACACCATGGTACAATACATGTGAATATTTACACTTAACTGATTCTATTTTACCACTGCTAGAAAAGTAATTCCAAAGAGATATATAGGAGAACAGCTGAATATACTCAGAACCTATGTAGTGTAAACATCTTATCTAATAATGTTATTATAGTATGCATTTATGTATTGTACATACATAAATTCATAATGCTGAGTTACTCTTTAAAGAAAACTTGTAACTGCTTCTCCTAAGAATGCCTTCTTCCTGTAGCTTGACCTTCATATCAGATTACAGCACCTGCTCCTCTTGTTGACAGTCCTTGACTTTATGCTCCTCCTCAGCAAATGGTTCTGCTCCGCTGGTATTCTCTGAACTTTCTCCCTCTCGCCCTCCCCTTTCCCCTTTCAGTTGTCCCCTTCCACCTGCTCCTACTATGCCTTCTCTCCCCCTTTTTATTTGCTCCACTAAGCCCTTAAATTGACTTGTTAGCCTATTCCTGTAGTGTCATATTGCCTCATTGCACTTAACTCACCGGCTATTTGTATAGTCTGCTGCCAACGTAGCCTATGATGATCATACTGTTCTTATGTATCATGTTGTTATATAATGTCCTTGAGTCCTCTCAATTTGCTGGCTGTTTCTATATTCCTGTTGCAATGGTATGTTTTAATGTTCTTATTGTATTTATGCATCCAGGACAACCTTGTAAATGAGTCCTCTCAATGGTGTTTTCTGCTTATATGGATCCCTGGTAATGGTTTTATTATAATATGAAGCTTTTTAAAAGTTAGACTCTGCTGCTATGGTTCTGAAGGATGAATGTTTGTAATGAATGAAGTTGATATTCTTTTATCTGTTTATATGTAATGACCAAATGGTCAATCATTAAATAAAGTAAGTAAGTAAGAGTAAGACCATTATATACTTGGTTTATGCAACATCAGGCTGTTAGTTATAGCTTTTAAATTTGCTTCTTGCATGAAGACGTACTGTTTTCTCTTTAATTTCAACTGCTGGCTTCTGTGCTGTACAGTGGTACTGTGATGTTATCATTGTGCAAGCTGCTTTCTGGTTTAGTGTGCATTGGACATATCCAGCTTTGCAAGATAATGTTATTTTGCTATGTTGGGTCAAGATAACACTTTCTGATCTTGCTCTTCATCAGTACAGCCCTGTTATATAAATGCAGTTCTCTAAAACTGCCTTCATACATTTGGGTTCACAGAGCTCCCCACTTAATTTCTGGAAGAGGTATGTGGATTAATAGCCAGTTACTGTGCTATTGTTCTTTCACCTTTCATGCATGAAATACAGACACCCATTTTAAATTGAAAACTATGTCTAAGGTTAGGTTTCACTAACAAAGCACAAAATGTCAGGAAATCAAAGCCAAGTTCCTTGAGTAAATACCCTGAACTGTGCTTGATCTATATAAGTATAGTAATAGGATTTCAAAATTAGCTGGATTATATACCTTTTGGTAAAGGATCCTACCAGCAGAATTTAGTAGAACAGGGAGAGATAGGGTTGTTGATCTGAGAACCCTAACTTTCTATTCCCTGACTTTTTGCCTGTGTCATAAAACTATAATATTATTGTAATGCAGATCTTTATAATAAATGTCCATACTTTTTAAGTAAAAAGAAAGAGAGATTGTAGCCAGATTGGTCTGTGGAAAATAGGAGTCTCTGGATAGCTTGATACTTTTCATTGGACCAACATATGCCTTGTACAAAGATGATGATGTACACCAGGTTTCGGGCAACACCGGTCTCTTCATCAGGCGCAGACCTGATCAAGT
Source organism: Neoceratodus forsteri (assembly GCA_016271365.2). Lineage (NCBI taxonomy): Eukaryota > Metazoa > Chordata > Ceratodontiformes > Ceratodontidae > Neoceratodus > Neoceratodus forsteri. The sequence continues at coordinate 39,309,098 of CM057459.1, forward strand.
GACCAGTGTAGCCTGTAAAATGTGTACTATAACATGGTTGTACAAGACATATGTTGGTGCAATAAATGGTATCAAACTATCCATTGACTCATACTTTTGAAAGAAAAAGACTTGGATATTACGTGGGATGATATACTATCTTCAGATTACCCAGGATAATTGCAATTGTAAACCAAGTTTATTTTGCCAGTAGCAAATAGGTATCCATGTCACTATCCAAATAAAACATCTAGATTACCCAGGTCTATCTGGCAAATTCTCCATTATCTGGGTCCGTCTGGCTGGATATGGATACTTGAGCCATCAGCAGATAGTGAGCTGGAGTGATTAATATACTGCCTGAGCATCTCTAATACATACCCAATTCCCCTTTCTCCTCACCCTGGTAGCACCCTTATTGCCCATGTCTGCCCCACCCAACCCACAAATTGAGCTATCTCCCTTCTCAAACCCTCAAACAAAACCTGCCTATACCAGTCACCCACTGTCAATGCCTCCCCTTCCATAAAAATAAAAAATCCTCAACCCAAGTGAAATAAAATAAAGGTGATCCTGTTTCCCACCCATGTGTTATCACATGCCATGCACATAGAAAATCCCCTACCCATGTCCTTGCCATTGTGTATTCCCTTCCATATCCCTTCTAATAGGTTCTGCTCCCTGCATCCCTCCATTGGTGCAATCCCAAATCCCCCTCTAACACAACGATTGGTCTTGTATTGCAAGCCCATCCCCTGGTGCTGGCAACCCCCCACTTAGAGACAATCACTCTGGCATATGGCGCCAATCTCCAGTGCTGGTATTCAAGGTCCCTTATTTTATTAGCTTTTATTGACCAGATGAGTACAATACATACAGTTGCACCTATTTTCAGGTACAACCTGGGAGGTTACAAGACAATCAGTACAATAATGGCAAGCAAGATGCAACACAACAAAGATCAGTGCAGCAAATTAACAAGTACAACAGAGCATGGTTGGGAATAAAAAGATAAAACCACAATATAAGATACAAAAAAAAGTTCAAGCATTCATGAAAAATTCATGAGCGAGCCAGAAATAGAAATGTGGGTTAGGTAATATAGAGAGCTAGTAAGCTACAGGCCATCTTGGGTGTAGAGACAACAAAAAACTGAGAAAGCAAAGTGGAGACGCATCTACTGGTTCAGCTTTGACCATGCTGATGGCAAGACTGAACAGATAGACGGCAGGTGATGGCTGGCAAAAATCATGTGCAGTTACAGCTAGAGTTGGCCTTAAGGTGAGCCCACAGATAATTTTTAAATTGAAGGTAGAAGGGGGAGCAATGGACTATAAATAGCAGAGTTCCAATGTTTTTAGGTGCAATAGCACTAAAGGCCAGGTTTCCCATGAGGGTGGATGTTTTGGGGACAATGCAAAGGGATTTTTCACTGGATCTGAGGGGGAAGGACAGGTGGGAGGACTTGAGTGGGCCACAATAGAAATTGGAGTGCCAGTACTAGTTATTTTTTTCTCAAAAAAACAGCCTAAAACAAAGAGACAACTATTTACAAGGGATAGCCAGCTTAGGCAGTTGTAGAAGTCACAGTAATGTGTTGCTTGATTTAGCAAGAGGGAAAATCTGCAAATGTTATTGTAGGTGGTCCTCCACTTGGAAAGCAATAATTTGTAGGAATTAGTGAAGGATATAAGCCCATAACTGAGGGAGGGAAGGGGAGAAGAACTCCCCTGGCAGGGGCTAAGCAGGCATTGGGCATAAGGCAGTTCTTAACTCAATATGCCAGACCAAGCTTGACATTCACACTCTTGCAAACATTGTGGATGTGGAGGGAGAAATCAAAGTGGAGATCAAGTGTTATCTAGCACCTAGGTTTTAACAACAACAAACTCACCTATTATTTAGGTAAAACAAATTGATAGAGACAATACTCAGGAAAGATCTCAGGGTATACATCAAAGTTAAATTATCCAAGCAAACTAATGCAACAATAAGTAAAGCTAGCAAGATTATATGGACCATAAAAAACAACATCAGGTCCAGAGATGAAAATGTTTTAGTTCCATTGTATAGATCTTATGTTAGGCCACATGTAGATTACTGCCCACAATTGTTTCCCCAAAACAAGTAAAGCCTTAAGAGATTTAAATATTGAGGAGAGATTGCGATCATTGAACCTTATGTCTTTTGAAACAAGGAGATGTAACGGACAATCTTTTTATATGGGATGTTATAAATGACCCTACTTATTTAATGAAATGGGTTTGCCTTAAACAGGATGTTATGGGAATCAGCAGACAGCCCTTCAATTGCCCTGCTTCAGATAGAGGACGAACACTAGAAAGTTTTTTACACACAGAAGGTCATGAATAGAATGCAACAGTCTCTTCCTCAAGATAGCTGTCAGTAAAACAAATCAATTTACAAACATAGGTTGGATAAGTGGCTTTTGGCAAAGGTGAAATTACTCTGATAAGGGTCTTTGGAATGGGAATTGTCAATGGGCATCATGCCTCTAGTTCCCTATCCTGCCTTAGCATGAACCTCAGTGTAAGTGTAACCCCATGGTATTGAAAGAATGGTGCCACCTTCAAGGGATTCCATCTGTGGACCTGATACACAGGGGAATGGGTCAGTTTCTATGTTTGGTAGGGGACCTAAGAAACATGGTTTGAGTCTTCTTAGGGTCCATACTAACTTATTTTTAATAAGAACAGGCACAAAGGCAAAACTCCCAAAAACTTTAAGAAGTTAGGTTTTTAAAGTAACAAAATTTAACACCCAGTAGATGGAGAACAACCAATCAAGCCCACAGCACTAGCCCCAGTGCTTCAGGTTTTCGTTGACTCTTCATCAGGGTGTAAGCTATGTTGCAGTACATAACTTTTTTCATACATTTAAAGTGACATACACATTTATCAAACATGCACCACAGCTATCCGGTGCAGGCACCAACACTTGAGAAAATTTCTTTGTAAAACTGACATGCCTAATTTTATATATTAGACAATCCAGCAGGGCATAAACATCAAAACTGATTTTAACAAATATCTTATTTGAAAAGCACAAATAGAGCAGGCTTGTAGTTCATGGAAGCCCTATGTAAGATAGGAGTTGCTAAGATTTACTTTCTTTGAACTGTGAAGGAGCACCAGGTCATCAGCATACATTGTGGCACTACAGAGTGTTGATGGCAGAGAGGCTGTTTATAAACAGTGAAAAGAAAATAGGCCTGGAAGATCGAGCCCTGGGAGACAGCAGGTTTAATGGGCTGATTCAGAGATGGAACCACTGAACTTGACAACTTGTTGTCAGTTGGACAGAGTAGTGCCTGAACCAGGCAACAGCATGTGTGAACAAGCCCATGGTATGCAATTTGGAACACACGACCTTAGACAATCAACAAAAATGCCCCCAGGGAACTGTCCCTGATCCATGGCAGATTTAATGCTGGTGACTGGCAAGCTGTGAGAAACTATTTATCTTGAATGCTTTTGAGGTCATGAGGGCATGAGTGGAAACTGAAAACAGGGAGGTTCAAGCAGAAACACACAAAAGTATTATTTTACAGAAAGGGTGGTGGAGCCATGGAACATTCTACCAGCCAAAGTGGTGGGCGCTAAAACTAGTTGATGGTTTCAAACATGATTGGGACAAAGTGAAGGGTATAGTGGTCACTTTGGGAGACAGAATCGAGAAGGAGAATGGAAGGGAGGGGGAAGGCTAGGGCACTGGATGCACAGTAGGTCCTAGGGTTAGATAAGGACTCAGGCAGACTGGATGAACCATTAGTCTTTTTCTGCCATCACTGTCTATACTTTCTGTGTTTTCATGCCTACTGTTGTTAGAGCAGTGGTGGTGCTATGGGCCTTATAAAACCATATTGCTCAGGGATAAGCTATCATGGGTGTAGGGGTGTTCAGTAAGTTGGTCTGCCACAACACCTCAAGTAGCTGGGGACAATAATTTTGAAGACATCTCATGTCCCCAGCTTTTGGGACAGAAACAACTCTGGCAAGCTTCCAGCTGTCAGGAACAGTAGGAAACATAAGCAAGAGGATAAAGATGTGGTTGACTACAGCGTCTATGATGGAGGCACCAATTCTCAGTAGCTTAGGTTCAAGGCTATCTGACAACCAGCACTCACATATGGAGAGAGGCTAGTTAAGAGCTTGAAGATGACTTTGGTCATCACAACCATGAGAGAAAAGGCGGGCAGTGTGAGGAGGGTTGGGAGGCTTTACCTGTCAGAGAGTCTGCCTCCCTGGAGGATGGTAACTGGGAGGTGTAAGCTGTAAGGTCTGTGAGCTGCGGTTGAAAGCGTCAGCAATTGTCTTTGCATTGCTGCAGTTTACTCCACCTACCAGTATGTCAATGGAATGCTGCTTAGAGGAGTATCCTACCAGGTACAGCACTAAGAGCCCATCCATAGTGCCAGTATGTAACACCCTCCACAAAAGATCAGTTTGGTGCAGGAAACCATCTCCAGTTCCAGTATACAACACACTCCGAAGATCGTCCAGCACTGAAAGCCCACCCATTGTTCTGATACACAAGCCCCCTCAGAATATCAGATTGGCCCCAACAGCCCATCCCCCATGCCAGTATACAATGATGGTTCCTTTTGCAGGCATAACCAGTACTTAGAGCCCACTGCCAGTGCCAGAATCCCTCCACACACACAAAAAAAGCAAATACCCTCCACCTGCATCTCACTCTGTCACTATGCAACTGTGCAACTCCAACCCAATGCAGCTTCACAGCCTGTGCACTGACCTAACTGAAGTCTCCAATCCATCCCAGGGGGCCGGTCATCATCCTGCATAAGCAGAAAGATAAGTAACACAGGCTACCTCCAGATCTATAATTCAAACCAAGTGGGCCACAGAGGTGGAAGCCTAATACAACGCAGCCATGATATACTCTTGGGCATGCATTGCAGTGTACTATTCCAGGTCACCTACTCCATGAACCACTAGTTTGTGATAATGGAGCAGGAGCCTGTGTTAATTCATATTTACTGCTCATAATGAACTGGTACCCAATGATGGATAGATCATTTCAGTTAGATTAGTGTGGGGAGCTTGCAGTAAGGTTGATGGTAGGATTGCACATTAAGTGGGATGCAGGGGGTATCTACATTTAAGGGGGAAGGCTTGCTGCCAGCAGAGGCAGGTACCTGGTGGTGGCCTAGTATGTAAAGGGGGGGAGCACTGTCATATAGTGGCAAAGGGTACGAACTGCTGTGCCAGCTTGATTCAAGGGGCCTTGACTCCATCATCAGAGGTGGGCTTCAAGTGCCAGATTGTTTTTATGGAAGGGTGAGGCTCAGTGCTAGACCAGTCTTTTGGAAGAGTGTCTTCCAGCACTTGAGGATGGTTGTTTTCTAGCATCAGGAATGGATTCATGGTGCTGATAGGATGATTTATTGTGTGTGTGTGGATGTGCATATGTGTGCATGTGTGTGCATGTGTGTGATGGATCTTTTTAAAAAATGTATATGTCCACATGGAAGTACACCTAGTGACATATTCTCAACGATTGGGTCATTATAGTATCAAAATACACAATATGCAGCACAATATTTCTTTTAGATGAATGTTGGTGTACCTAGCACACAGAACATGTTCATAAAGTATTACTCAAAACAAAGTGGAATTGTTTTAAAGGAGAATATCAACTGTACCTATAGGACGTTGAGTCCTGCTGATTTTATGACATAATGTTTTGTAGTTCAGGCTGCAGTCCATTTGGACAAAACTGCAACATTTTAAAATCTTTAAAATGCTATGATTTTGCAACATTTACATTATAGCAATCATAAGTTTGATCATACTGCAATATAGAGATGTAACCCCCTCCCCAATATCCTGAAAGATTCCTAAAAGTCAGTAAGGTTGCTGATGTACTGCCAGGCTAAGGTTGCGACCTCCTGTTGCTGTGTGCTGTAGTGCATGTGAAGGGGAAGGGCCTGGTGTGCTGTATAACTGCAACTCAGAGGAGAGTCAGTCATGTGCTGTGGTTGGAGACTGCAGTTGCAGTTTGGAAGAAGAGCTGCCTATGCCACAGCTGTGAGGAAGATTTCTTCAACTTGTTACCCTCATATTGCTTGTGTTTCTCTTGAAGTTTCAGTCAAGTGGTGGAGATCATTGGATTTTGTCCAGGTATTGAGTGCCTGACCTATGGGGTTGGACTTTGTCTGCAGGATTCTGCCAGGATTGCTGTCATGACCATGGGGCTGCCACTTTAGCATGAGGGTGCTGTTTACTGTATACATGTGTCACCAGCTATCACCAAAGATCTAGAGTAACATCTTTTCTGCTACTAACATAATACTAAGGTTCTTACTAAATTTGCCACTGCATGAACTGGGACCACTTACTGTCGTTCATGCTTCAGACTAGAATGGGAACTGAGCTCTGTTGTTGTTGATGCTGCTGCTGTTTGAAAACGTTATTGCATCACCTTCACCTAAAGCTGTCACTATTTACCTCCAGCCTAAGCTGTACGTTTGGATTAGTTGTTGTGATGTGGTATGGGTCTCTCCACTGACGTTGCCATGTATAGTGTCTGGAAGGTTGCCTAATTTCCTGTTTGGGTCTGATGGTCACTCAGCGGTGAGGTAAAGTCTACAGGTTCCAGTCCTTGAGCATGGGGATAGAGGATTTGGGTGTTAAACACTGATGCACAGGTGGGCTGAACCAACCTTTCAAATATTCACAAGCATGGTAAAGTCACACAACCGTTACCATTGCTAGTGTCTTTTGCTAAATGTTACAATACACAACTACTTCTGTTATTTGCTGTGACTGCCATTCTCTGCTCAGTAACGGCTGGCTGCCTTAAGACCCAAAGTAAAGGACATTCAGTCGGTTATCCTGAGGACTGCAAACTGAGAGATTCAAACTGATTACTAAAGTGTCATTCTACAGAAATGGTGTTTCCTTTGGTAGTTCTGACTCCCATACCAGCTGGACAGTAAACTCCATCTTTCTTAGCGTGCACATTTCTGTGGTAATACCTTTTATTAGATTAAATGTAATTTAAACATGTTGCTGTTTTCTATTTACATTAACACTCTGGGTAGCAACATCCATAACTCCAAGTTACACTTTTTTATGGAAGATACCTCTTTACACCTCAAAGCCCTCCTTGGCAGATATGGAAATTGAGTTGCAGGCAGACTTTGACCAGCTGTAGCATAACCTCCTAAACTCTAAACTCCTATTAAATGCAAACAAAAAAGTAAGACCATGTATTTCCTTCCCACTCCAATACATCACTGAGAATTGACCCTAATCACAACCCTATTAGGGGACACCCTTGAGGTTGTGAATAAATTTAAGTACCTAGACATTTGACTAGACTGCAAATTATCCTTTACTGTCCACATTGAATCTACAGTATATCTAAAAAACTGAAAATAACATTAGGTTTTTCTTTAGGAACAAATCCCTATTTCCTGAGGACATCAGGAAAAGGTTAATACAAGACATCTTGCTACCGCTTATCGATTATGTGGATATTATCTACAATAGCAGTACCACATCAAACCTGCACGACTCGATATTCTGTACCACCATGCCCTGTGCTTCATAACTAAAGTGCCTTATAGAACACACCACTGTGCCCTTTACTTGACAGTGGGATGGCCTTCCCTCGCAACAAGGCACTTGGGCCTTGAAAATTCTGCTGAACAAACTTCCACTTTACATCACCTCACTCGTTCTTAGGTCCCACAGTGGCTATTCATTGTGAAAAAAACAACTATATCCTATTAGACATTTCCAGAACCCGCACACTTCATGGCAGGGCTGCATCCCAGCTTCATGGAACAAATTACAAGCCTCCCTCAAGCTTACAGAACTAGTCACTGTTAACTCCTTTAAATCCTTGTTCAACAAGCTCATCAAAGAAACCTGCCACTGCAGCAGCAGGTAGGTCAACACACCCTGACTGACCCATTCTCAGACAATGTGTGTCAGCACTCAGCACTTATCACCCCCCATCAGCCAACTATATGCACTTCACCACCCCCGGCCATTTCCATCCATCCAGCACCCTGTCGTATGACTTACTTTTCCTTGATTCACCCCATAATATGTTATTGTTCATTGCTGTCCCCCTGTCATGTTCTGGCTCCCACCCGCTACCTATTGCCTGTGTGCAGACACCCCATGCCCTCCCAAGTTCCCTGCTATTGATGCCCTCTCTACAATTTGTTATGTCAAAATACTTTCTTGATTGTAATTGCCTCTCTTGCTTTGTAGCTTTCAGTGTATTTTACTGCCTATGTATTACAGTTCCTGTTACTTCTAAATACTGCACTGAAATTACCTGTCTCTTACTTTGTACTTACTGCCTATGTATTGCATTGTCAAAAAATTTAAATTATCTGTCTCTTCCTATGTACCTTCCATGTATTATCCTGTCTATGTATTGAATTTGTCCTACTAGGACCTCCTTGTAAATGTGCATGTTCAATGGAGTTTTACTGAAAAAAAACTTGAACTTGAACTTGAATTTCTGTTCCAAAATGCCTTATGAAGTTTGCTTTCCAGAGTAGTCTTGTATGAATGTCTTTGAGGTTTTATCTCAAAACTGCCACTTTAAGAGCCCTCAGAGAATGGTTATTCTGGGAAATGTGTTCAACCTCAGGTGTCTGTTTGTCTGAGTCTTTGATAGTGGATATGTTTGAGACTTTGTCATCAAATGTTCCTACTTAAATCTGAGCATCTACAATGTTGTATACCTGCTATCATCTGTGTGTTTAATAAAGAAACATCTAGACTCTGCAGACAGTGTGGACATTAACTTCTGAAACTATTATACAGTAGCAGCTAACAGTGCCTGGTTCATTCTTAGGTTTCAGTCCCCAGGACCACAGTTTTCATATACTATAATATAATATACAAATTCATTCAGATGTGCCATCCCTCTTTTAGAGTCATGTGTCCATGTTCAAAAGTCCCCTAGGCTGGGGACAGGGGTTTATGCAGTGTCCAGAGATTCTGGTACCATGTACAAACCCTTCAGTTGTCAGCCAGGTCTATCAAGTTCCTGTAATATGACAGTGTGGCTTTTTTATAGACATTACCAGTATGTATGGGATAAGCATGGGACTGCAGCTGTGCTCCCATAATTGGTGAGTCATATGGAGATACACAGAGAGAGAATGAGAGAGAGAGAGAGAGAGAGAGAGAGAGAGAAAATAAATGCCAGAAAAGTGTGGTGTAAAATGAAAACATACCAACAAGGGAATATGAAGAGCAAATAAATCATGAGACAGAAGGCCATGTGACTTTATGAGCTCTTTGTCTCTGAAAGATGGTATTATTTCATGAATACACAGCATCTGTCTAGCATTTGTTTTATATAATACATTTGGTTAGATGCACAATGGTTTACTTTTACAATGTTCAAGCACTGCAGAAGTCAACATAATGTAAGTTAAAGGACATATAATACTGACGGAATGTATCACGGCTGCCACTCACTGCTAAATTACATGTGTAGATCAGATCTGCTGCAATGCCTGCCTGCTTGCTATTGTCTGAAATCAGTAGGTAAGGCTCTGAAACATTTGGTTGCAGTTCAGTTTTAAATGGGTCAGTTTTAAAGTGCCTGCTTGTGTCTGGAATGCATAGCTAACTCTCTGAGAATGTTCATTAGGGATTCAAAATGTATGTGTTTAAAAGTCCCTGTTGCTTCTTTATGACAAAGGATATGATTTGAAAAAGGTTTATAGGGTACACTGAAACTGCTGAGACTTTTTTATTATAGTGTGTTTTTGAGGTTAAAGTAAGTAGTAGGGTGGTGGTAGTAGGGTAATTACCCTGGTATATAGGGAAATAAATGGTGGATTGTTTTACTGAAAAGAGGCTAAACAATGTAAATGATAGCTAGCTAGCCAGATAAAATAACTGATATGTAAGTGTGGTGTATCAGGAAATATACCATTGAAGGAGGCTAATCGGCTTAATATATTTTAACCCCTTAAGATGGTACACTTTCCTATGGCACACTAACCTGCAGTTTATTTTAGGGAATACATAGAGAATACTGAATAAGCAACTATACACAACCTGAAAAACACAAGAAATGCAGTGCTACACATTGTGGGCCATCCAATCAAAAGTTTATTGTCCAGAGTTCCACATTGAACAAATTCCCCAGTGCTTTGAAGAAACAATCCTTCTTCATGGAGGGCTTCAGTCAGCTAAATTTGTCTCAGTGCAATACCTTTTAATCTCTGGTAATTAATATTTACAAGTGCATGGCAGTGCAATGGGTACCACTTTCTCACCCAATTTTGCAAATCTATATTTAGGTTTGAAAGAAGAGAATTTTATTTATGATGAGAATGTCAACCCATTTCTTGAGCAGATTTTACTATGGCGTAGATATATTGACGATATACTAATGTTGCTGTGAGGCACAGTGGACAAATTGCATCAGTTTGTACAAAATTTGGAATCCAACAATAGTAATTTGCATTCTTCAGTGACTCATAGTTATGAAAGTATTTTTTTGGATGTGACACTGAGCAAGAATGGTGACAATGGAATAAATACTAATTTGTTTTGTAAACCCACTGACAGAAAGAACTTGCTTTTGTCCAGTTCCTGTTTTACCACCACACCATTAGAAATATTCCAACTAGTCGGTACTTTAAAATTAATTGGAATTGCAGCACTGATGCTTTTGAAGAAAATGCATCAGACTTGACAATGAGGTTTAGGGAACGTGGCTATTCAGAGAAGTGTATTGAAAAGGCATACATTAAGGCTAAAAACACAGATAGGCAGACCCTTTAATCTCCTAACCCTCATGAAAATCATTGATGACACTAAGAGGTGTAACTGTCACAACATACAGTACTCAGTCTAGTGCGATTGAAGGCACAGTATCTTATGTAAAATCTGGCACATTTGAATACTAAGCCCAAATTATCTATATAGGCACATAACACCACAGGACGGTATACAGAAGGGCAAAGAATTTGGCTTACATTGTTACACATAGCTTGCAACCTGTACCACATCTCACCACTACATGGTTACCCACCACTCCACCTGTGTGTCATCGTTGTGGTAGGTGTAAATTTTATGAATTTATTACACCTTCTAAAAATGTTTTTAATCCTCACACAAATGAACAGTATATGATCTCTTAGTTGTGACACCACACATGTGGTATATCTTTCCATGTGTGCATGTTCTGTGTCTTATGTGGGTTGCACTAAAAGAACATTTAAAGAAAGGGTGGGCAACCATGTTAGAGCCTTGGCACATAAGGATGAAGAATATGCCACTGCTGCCCACACTTATACTTTTAGGCACTCTGATTTTCACAAATGATCATTTATTGCCATTGAAAAAGCAGTTTTGGGAGGAAGGGTGGTATTTGGTTAAAGTTCTGGCAAAAAGGGAAGGCTTCTGAATACATAAGTTGGGGGTGATAAAGATAACATAGAATTGACCTCTAATTTTAAAAAAAGCCTTATGTTCAAGTGGCCATCATTGCTGTCTTGCTTCTGCATTTCTAAGTCATGTGAGCATATTGTAATAACATGTTTGTTCTGCTTTTGCAGGTTTACTTGTGATGTAACAGGAGCTTTTTCCTGATACCAGATAATTTTACAGCCAATCAGAATCTTTCTTTAGCAATGAATATGAATTGTCCGATAAAGTTGATGTTTCACTATATTGTTGGTTTATGTAATGTTAATTGTTAATTGTCTCACCTATCTTTTTAAGTCACATGCATTAAATAGATGATAGTAGGTGAGAATCTGTGTCTATTGACAAAGAACACTTGTGCAAAATGTTGAGGCTTGTTTCTAGTTGGGTCAGCAGTTTATAACTCCTTTAGCACATTAAAACTTTTGGAGTACCCTTTTCTGGCATTGAGTACATTTTTTTTGCTTTTCATCTTCCTCCATTCAAAAAACTCTAATGTTGCATTCCTTACTTCTGTTGCTCTAAAACCCTTTTGTGCATCAGTGTAGGTTTTTGCAGTAAATGCATATATTTTATGCCGGACAAAAAGACAGATATATATATATAAAGAATGGAATGGTCTTTAATTGGTTTGCATGCTCCATCCACCATAGCAATGCTCTGTGCAATGGAGTTGTAACATGCACTATTTGGTCCAGCTCAGTCAGCTGATCCCACTGGACCCTTAGTCACCCCTGAGGGATCCTCATAAGTAAGATGGCCAGTGGCACAGTTAATGATAGCTGCAGCCACGAGTCCCAGAAGGCGTAACATAGTTCTGACTGGAACACAATGACTTCTGTATACAAGTTGTGCTTGGGCAATCAGGTTTTCTGCTCTGTCTAGTGGCAGGAAAGAACACCCCTTCTCTGTGTCCAAGACTACCCCTATGTACTGCAGTCTCTGGCATGGCATCATAACAGACTTTGGCACATTCACTGAGAACACTAAGTTGAACACCAGCCATGTCCAAGACAGGGTATGAAGCAAAGCTTCCCTGGAGCTGGCCTTCAAATGTCAGTCATCCAGATAAGGGAAAACACATGGGCCTTCCCTGCGAAGGACTGCTGCCACTACCACCAAGCATTCAGGAAAAACCTGTGTTGTAGAAGACAAGCTAAAGGACAATACTCTGAACTGATAATGCCCCCCCAACATAAAGTGGAGGTAGTGCCTGTGAGCTTTTCTGATCTTGACGTGGAAGTATGCATCCTTCATGTCCAGAGAACAAAGTCAGTCCCCTGTTTGCTGAAGGGGAATCAGAGGTTGCAGGGATACCATTCACAACTTCTTGTATTCTATGTAGATGCTGAGGTCCTGAGCTCCAATACAGGACACAGACCCCTGTCCATTTTGGAACCAAGAAGTATCTGGAGTAAAACCCTTTGTTTCTCTGATGAGGAGAAACTGGTTCTATAGTACATTTTAGGATTAATTGCTGCACTTTTTCCTTCAGAAGGGGCAAATGGCCCAGATGATAGCTGAAAAGAGGTGGCAGATGATCTGGAGGGGTTTCTGAAAGCTACAGAGCATGCCCTCTTGTAATTATCTCCAGTACCCAACTGTCTGTTGTGACCACCCCCTATTGTCTTAAATGCAGGGAGATTCTGCCCCCAACAACCACCCCTGGAAGCAGCAGTGGGGTTGCAGGAGTCTGTAGTGAGTCATGCAGAACTGCTAGAAGCAGCGCCACTGGCTTCAGTTGCTTTGGGTGCTTTTGAATCGGCACTGGGGGGGGTCTGGCAAGGAACCACTACCCTTACCTCTGCACTGCTGACAGCAGGGACAGCCACCTCTGGCAGCAGGCTGATGGAAGGATCCCCTTCCACATCCATGGCAGAAGTGGGATAAAGGGATCTGTCAGACCTTAGAATCATTTTGGATGTCTGAAGGCCTCTAGGTACCTCTTCAACATCATAGCTAAACAATTTGTTCCCTCTAAAAGCAGAATTTAAAACTGCTTGCTGCACGTCATTTGTAAAATCAGCAACCCTTAGCCAAGAATATCTTCTCATGCAAATGCCAGAAGCAGCTGCCCAGGCAGAGGCATTAGACACAGCATATGGAAAACGGAGCAAATGTTTGCAAACTTCAGCCCCAGAAGTTAAAGTTTTGATTCATTCTTGGCAGAACCTTCAGGCAAAGCCCGGGCTACAGCTTTGGCAGCTTTCCACTGACTGTTCTGATATTTAATCATATGAGACTGGTAATTTGCAATTCTAGGGCCTAGTGCCACCAAGGCATAGGTACAGTTGCCCATCACATCTAGCCTCCTGAAGTCTTTGTCAGGAGGCAAAGTACACATGTGTATCAGTGCTCTAGACTTATCATGAGCAGACATAATGACCAACAAGTCAGTTTCTGCCTGGTTATCATAGTGAGGCTTAGTAGATGGGGCAAGATACTACTTGTCAGCCTTTCTTGAAACTGAAGACAGTGAGTTAGGTCTGTATCATGCAGCAAAAGGTGGCATCCTGTAATGCAGGATATATTGGTTGAATAATAATGGAGGGAGTGCAAGAGACCTCCAGAAATTCCATAAGGTTCCTTTTCATGGAGTCTTCCTCCTCCACAGCCAAGCCCACTGTAGTTTGCATTTGCTGCATCATAGACTGAAAGATAGGGTTCTCAGCAGAACATCTATGGGGTATATACTATGGAGTCCTCACTACAGGAGGAGAGAGTAAGTACATGCTGTTCTTCATCATATCCCTCCTCCTCAAAATCCTCCTCCATCATGAGGTCATGAGCGTATTCAACGTCACTGTTGACATCTCTGTTGGCAACAGGAACCATTGCCCATGCCAGTAGTGGCTGAGAAAGAGAGAGAGATTGGTTGTGTACTGGAAGATGTCAATGATGGAGGCTGGGAGCAAGAAACCTTGTCAACAGAATAATAGTGCACAAGCAAACTAGGCAGAATACGTTATATCATCTCAGAAAAGTATACCAGCACAGCTTGAGTGTTGGTTGACCACTCTCTGGTCAGGGGCTGTGATTATATTTGTCGATGACAGGCTTGGCCTGATGACAATGCGTTGTACCATCCAGAGCAGGTATGAGTGCCTGAGCCAAGACCCCACCTTGGTGTCTCAGCAACTGTCATGGGGCTGCTGCCAATGACACTGGAGCAGTCAATGATGCATTAAAATTACCTTATGTTCTCAGAAGTGACAGGGATCTTGCCGGGGAAGAAGACTTTTCTTTATCCCTGTGCTTGTTCTTAAAGGCCAATGATGAGGAATTTTAAAGAGATGAAAATTTTCCAGAGCCTTCTTGTGGTGTCACTTTGTAGGTTGGTTAAAGCTCTGGTAGATCTCACAATCAATCAATCAATCAATCAAAATCTTTATTTAGTCAGGCGAACATCATTGAGCGTAGCTCATTCACAAGATGGACCTGAGTGGTCATACAAATCAGAGTACAAGTATTTTTTTTTTTTACATGGACAAGAAAATAACATAAACAATAGTACAATGACATAAAATGATAGTAAACAAAAATTTACATATATACGAGGCACAGTAAAAATCACTTAACCTGTAAAAAGTAATATAGCAGGGATAGTATACAAATAATAGGGCCTTTATGGCTTTTATAAGAATATAGCAGCTGACTGGATAATAGAAGGAGAACTAAACAGAATGGAATAGGGAAGGGGGAATGTAGGTTGGATGGGAGATTAGGCCTTATGGAAGCAGTTGCAGAACTCTGGGAATAGGGTGGAGAATAATCTTTGAAGGATGATAAGAGTAAGAGGTATTTAGATTCATAGATTTTTGGAGTGAGTTCCAAGTAACTGCTATGGAGTAGCTGATAGCAGCCCTCCCAAACCAGGTGCAGGCATTAGGAACCTTTAACATGATGAGTTTACTGATCCTTAAGGTGTATGGCCTAGAAGTAATTCGGATAAAACAGTCTGTGATATAGGAGGGGAGTTTGCCTGATAAAGCTTTGAAGATCCAGATTGCAGCATTCCTATTTCTTCTGTGTTGTAGGGATGTCCAATTAACTGCCATGTAAAGAGAGCAATGATGGGTGCTGGAGGGAAGGTCAGTAATAAATCTGATGGATCTATGATACAGGGTGTCCAGCTTATTTAAGAGTGAGAGTGAGCAATGACTATAGAAAGTCAGCATAATCAATGAGGGATAGAAATGATGCCTGGATTAATCTTTGTTTGGAGTCTCTGGTAAGGTAGTGTTTTATTCTGTAAAATAGGCCAAGCCTTTGTCTCAACTTTTTAGTAGCTCTTCAATATGGACAGAGTAGTCAAGCTTATTATCAATCCAGACTCCAAGATATTTGAATTTGTCCACAAATTCCAGCTTCTCTCAAGTAAGGTGAATAATTGTGGGGTGGTGGGTGATGGGGTAATGGCAGAGCAACTCTTTGTGGCAAAGAACATAGCTTTTGTTTTTGGCATTTAGAGTAGTTTTTTTCCAATAGATTGTGTTGTAGGATGGAGAATTCTGACTGCAACAGTTCACAGGCTATTGATAATGAGGGTTGCTGACATATAATACAGTATCATCAGCAAATAGATGAATGCTAGAGTGGAGAGATTGGCATCAATATTATTAGTATAAATAGCAAAGAGGATGGGGCCAAGAATAGAGCCTTCGGTACACCTCTTAGCAGTGGTTTAGAGGTGGATAGGTAATTTCATTTTTACCAATTGTGACCTATCAGTTAGATAGCACTTAAACCAACTGAGTGAGAAGAGAATCCAGGCCTGAGAGAGCTAAGGGAGGTGATTAATGATTCATGATCCCTGAATCAAATGCTTTACTCAAATCCAGGAACACAGCACAGGTACTATTCTTCTTATCAAGGCAATCTGCCAATCATTAGTTACTTTAGCTAGGGCAGAAATGGTGCTATGCCTTGATCTAAACCTGATTGTGCTGGATTTAGGAGGTTGTTTTTATCCAGATAGGCCCTTAATTGTGAATTTACTAATTTTTCAAGCATCTTGGATAGTACTGGTAGGATGGAAATGGGCCTGTAATTGTTAAGGTCCATAGGATCACCTGATTTAAGTAGTGGAACTACTTGAGCTGTTTTCCAAGTGGAGGGAATGGATCCAGTAGCTAGGGAAAGATTGAAGAGATGAGTGAGGGGGGCAGATAAGGCGTGTGATGCTATTTTCAGAAAGTAGGGATCCAGGAAGTCTGTACCTGCACTCTTAGAAGTATCTAAATTAGATAGGAGGTCTTCTACTTCTTTCAAGGATATTGGGTTGAAGGCGGTTGAAGTAGCCTTTGTCCCACAATGGATTGAAGGTTTAAAGATGATCTCAAGAGACTTGCAGGTGAGGAATCAAATGCAAGGCCAGCTGTGAAGTGATCATTGAAGGTATTCAAGATTTACTGCTTGCCCGTGATTTCTGTGTCATTCAGTAGCAGTTTGGAGGTTAAGGCAGGGTTAGAGTTTTGCCCAGAATTTCCTATAAGTACCCCAAAGTCTGGATGGTTATTGTAGGAAGCATCTAATTCAGCTCTATAATAGGCAGCTTTGGCAATTCTTATTTGCTTTGTACATGAATTTCTTGCTTTTCTGAATTGAAGCCAGTCTCTGGTATCCTTTGTTTTTCTTGCCTTTTTCCAGAGTTTGTCTCTGGCTAACAAAGCTGATTTAAGATCAGTAGTGAACCAAGGACAAGATCTTGCTTTAGTTCTGATACTGGTGATAGGTGCATGAATATTGAGAGCATTAGTGATGATGTCCTTTAATATCTGGAGAGCTGTTTCAACTGAGGATGTAAGATAAAAGTCTTGCCAATATTTGTATTGCACAAATCATGGAGATATCCTGAGATGTTGAATTCCTTTGTTGATCTTTTGAGGACAAACTTGCAGGATTGGATGGTTTGAATGTAGTTCTTATGCCAACTATAGGACAATGATCACTTACATCACTGGTAGTACTCCTGCATGTGAATATAAGTGAGGCTTGTTTACCAACATAATATCCAGGAGTGAGCTGTTGATAGAATTTTTTAGGTTAATCCTGGTTGGATCTTTGATTAATTGTGTGAATCCATAGGTGTCACAGAAGGATACTAGTGGTACAGATGCATTAGATAGCCAGTTTAAATTCAAATCACCAAGGATGATGGTATCTTCAGGGCCTAGATTGAGTATTGAACCTAGGTGGGATAGGAGTTTGAGGCCTGCAGAGGGGGTCCTATAGCAGCCAATCAATTTAAATAAAGACAAGTTTGGAAGGGATATTTTAATTGACAAACATTCAAATTCCTTTGATTCGGATGTATTGATGAGGCAGGATGCAGAGATGGTGTCCTTAATGTAGATATCACCCCACCACCCCTGAAGGCGATCTGATCTGAAAAGCTGATAGTTGGGAAGGTTTATATCACTGTCTTTTGCTGTAGGTCTGAGCCAAGTTTCAGAGATAACCAGGAAGTCAGGTAGAGTATGTACAACCCAGGCCTGTATTAAGGAGAACTTTTTTAGAAGGCTGCAAGCATTGAAGTGAAGGAAACTTAGGCCGTTTATAGAGGTTAGGTCAGCAGGGGATAAGAAACTTTCAATGGGGCCAGGATTTATTTCAATAGTACCAATACAGATCAGAAGGAAGAAGATTAGTTTGAGGAGGGCACCAAATGAAAGGGGAAAGAGAGTGGTCAGAGCATTTCCTTCTCTTCTTGGGGAACCACTGTATAATAGGTGAGGGACCTGTTATATAGGTATGAGGTTTATCACAAAATAATAATCAAGTCCTCATGCTGTGAGATAGGCCCCAACAACACACACAAACCTTGTGTGTATCTTCCTTGTAAATTTTATATCCATACTTACAGTACTTAAAAAAAAGCATCTTTAGATTTAGGTGGCATGCAGACATGAAGAAAAGCACTTTGTATAACAAAATAAAGGAGAGATGGCAACTGCTAGGTGATGACGTTTCAAGCAGCAGGCCGGGAAAAGAACTGAGGAGTGATGGGGCCACCCACATTTATATAGATGCTCACACATGACATCATCATGGGTGGCCCCTGGATAGCAAAAGGTTCCATGTGGTCCTAGCACTGATGCGGTTATAGATCCAAAGGTGTGGCCTAATATAAGAGATAAGCTCAAAGAAGATATAAAGTTTGTTCAATGAGCATGCACAGAAATGTATTTCACTCATTTTGGATGCACTGAGGATGCACAGAAATATTCATGAGTAGTGTTATGCGAAACTGCAGAATTCCATTCCAAAATATTTCATGAAATTTCGAAATATTTAGTGGGTGTGAAATGCAAAATTCCACTGGCAAAATGCAGAATTTCACTCACCCATGAAATGCAGAATTCCACCACTCATGAGCAAAATTCCTCATTTTGTGGGTGAAATTCTAATTTTGTACCCACAAAATAGTTAGCAGAATGAGTGGAATTTCGTGAAATATTTGCATGATGAAATTTGAAATTTTGCCAGAATTTCTTGGTTAAATAAAATTTGCTGCATCTCTACACATGAGAGATGCCATTTATTTATTGATTGAACAGGACAGTAATATCAATTAGTTAGTCTTTTGCTGAGCCAGTGAACAGAGAGACACAGATTCCATTTTGTACTTTTTTACTTTTGTATCTTTTTACAATTTATATTACAAAACCACCTACACACCTTTTACATAAATTTAATATGACATGGCCTGACCTAAGGTATTCCTAGCTTCATTTGAGGGTATTGATCTATTGTTATCTTACTTGTGGCTTCACCATTCATGTTCTAAACAGATTAAACAACTCGCATGAAGATAACAATTTTTTTTAAGTTAAACCCATGTCATATCCCCTATATATTGACTAACTTTGCTTTTTCTCTTTTAGATATTTCCCGAAGAAGACACATGGTCAAAATGTCGATTTTTAACTCTATTTTCTATTTTCAGCATGCATTTAATATAACCATTTTGTTTACTTTTCAGACCACATGCTGATTCCTAGGGATGGGCGTAAGGGGAGTGGAAATTCGCTAGGAGTAATCTGTAAAATCTCCACTTATTTCATGGAGTGAAATGAGAAATTTCACTGGTGGAGTGGCCAAATTTAGCCCATTGTAATGGTGAAATTTCACCTTCTGCAGTGAGATTTTGCTTCCACTGCAAATTTCTTCCTTCTGTGATGAAATTCCATCTTCCATGGCGTACCCTCGATCAGAAGGTGAAATTTCACCGCAGAAGGCAAAATTTACTCATGGAAGGCAAAATTTCACACATGGAAGGTAAAATTTCACCTAGGCAAGATTCTGTCTTAGGTGGGAAAATGTCAAGAATTTGGTCACTTTGCTGGCACTTCCTGGCAGAATTTAAATTCGCTGCATCCCTAGCTGACACAGCACCTTGTTTTTGTTTTATTATGTCCCCTATATATCATGTGCTTCACAGCCATAGAAAATCTGGTTTTGCAAAACATATTCCTAAAAAAATAACAGCAACCAAACTCACTTTTATCCTTATTATATCAAATTACTTATCCAACATTCAGGTCATCATTCCCTGTACAGCCAAGGGCTCATTCACTAGCAGATTTGCTTTATGTTGAAGCCTCTCTGCCATCACTGTAAAAAGCCCTCTTAAGGGTGAATCCTACAGCTCCACATCCTAAGAATATAGCCACACATGGCAGACTTATGAAACTATTTTTCACAAAGGACAGTATCCAAAACTGGGGAAGTTGCTACATAGAGCAGTGAAATTGGAAGCATGGCATCACCATTTTAAATAACACCAGAGCCACTGAATCACTGTGTCTGCCTAAGCATATCACATAACCTCCTTTGCTTCCATTAGCCTAGTCATAAAGTTGAGTATAAGTAGGAGGCCTCTAAAAAAAGAGGCCTCACTCTCATTTGCTAGCAGCAGTTTAAGTTGTCACAGTGACCACTTAGTGCCACTGGCGACATTGCAATCCCATTAGGTTATGCTCAGTGGGGATCACTATGCCTTCCTGAGTGGTCACAAAAGTATTTTCATTCAGAGAAGGGGAGGAATGAAACACGAGTGGTCCACAGAGCCATTTCCAAATGCATGGTGGCCTGTAAGCCCAGTTGCACCTGCTTTACCTCCCCTGGACTACCACATTGTAGGACTAAGTGATAATGTGGATGCAGTGCTGTGGCCAGGCACAGCTCCACACAAGCAGGGCAGCATTTGTGAAGGCACCAGTGAACTCCTAAATATGACAGATAGGCAGGACCATCAGCTCAGCAGTAGATCTAACACCGGTGAAGATGGTGACCCAGGTTAGGGAGCGAGCCACCTGAGGCATCAGTGGCCAGCAGGGGAGAGGAGGATTAAGCCTCCCAGCAGGTAATCTCCTCCCCTGTGGAGGGTGGAGTGCTGTCCTTGCTGCATTACTTCAACCTGGGCAACCACAGGTGGGAGTGTAAGCAGAGCACTGCATCAGAAGAAGAGAATACTGACTGGGAACCTGTGTTGTTCACGCATGGTGTGTGCTTGAGCATTAATCTCCCTAATGTGTTGGCATCCTCCACAGGGGAGGGAACTTGAACATGGAAAACCATGGAGTGCAG
Organism: Neoceratodus forsteri; assembly: GCA_016271365.2. Classification (NCBI taxonomy): domain Eukaryota; kingdom Metazoa; phylum Chordata; order Ceratodontiformes; family Ceratodontidae; genus Neoceratodus; species Neoceratodus forsteri. The sequence continues at coordinate 39,330,130 of CM057459.1, forward strand.
CATGATGAAGGCCATACTCAGGCCTTGTCCCAGCTGACCAGCAACTCACTACTCTAGAAGTCTTCATCAGAAGACCAAGTCCTCACCTGGATCACTCCCCCTGCCAGTTGAGCCCTGCCTCAGTGGGTAAGCTGGGGTTGAACAAGAAAAAGAAGTGCTGGAGAAAGCTGGGTATGGGACTGGTGGAAGACACCTGAAGGAGGTAGTTCCAGAGAAGGAGCATAAACTGTAAGTGAAAAAGGATGACAGGCAGCTGGAGCAGGAGAGTCAGAAACTTTAATAACAATTAACTTGCCTCATTTGATGGGGTTGGAGGGGGGCTGACTGAACCATAAGGATGTCTGGCCATTGGCCAAAGAAGGAGGGAACAACTGGACTATAAGGCATATGGCTTGGGAAGGTTAGGAAGGGGAGAAGACATCTGAGTGGGAGGCCTGTGTTTGTGCCCCACGCTGTGATGGGGCACAGTACAACGTTGCACCACTAGTCTGGTACAGTGTCTAGCTGCTTCCAGATCAGAGGCACAATGCAGCCTGTTAATGGGTGACAGACCATTTTTGTACCCTCTAACAGCTATATTAGTAATTTGCACTGTACCTGTGTTGCTTGCCTGTTTCATTTAGTTTGTCATCTGGGTAAATTCACGAGGACAGGAGTTCCTTTTTCAGGCACGTCCCAGTGTACAAACTACAGATATTAAAACAAATTTAAAAAAATATTTCTTTCGTACAGAAAAATATAAAATGACAAATAGGCAATACAAAGAAATTAAAACTAAACAGAAGCACATTTGTTAGAACTAAAATAATTCCTGGGGGGACTGCTCCCCTTGAAGGCATGCACCTGCTTTGTGGCTGGCATGGGCAAGTTCACATTCTGCTTACAGTTTGCACCCAGTCTGTGCTGTCCCCGGCCTCCCCATAGTGATTGAAAATGGGGCCCCAGCTGTTACATCTCAGTTGGGCTCCTCAAGGTAAATAAATAAACTAGAAATTAAGGTTCGTTAAAGTTAGGAAGTGTGCTTGTTGTTATACTACATGTGCATTCTGAATAAGGGCTGTAGGAGAAAAAGAAAGCTCCTTAAATTGTCTTAGAATTCTATTTGTCTTAGAATTATAGTACAGTATGTGCTGGTAACCTTAACCAAATGTTTGTAAGAGACAACAAAAGACAGAATTATTATCAGTACACATCAGAGCAGAGCAATGGGTAGGGCAAGGATCCTTTCTCCCAACAAATTCTATTGTTTCTGTGTCTAATGAATCACAGATTAAGGCTTCCATTTTCAAGCCACACAAACAGTGTTCTGTCTTTTGTCTGTAGTAAAATCCCTTGTGGCATAGATTTCATAAGTCGTTCTGATGTAAGCTGATAATAATCGTGTCATTTGGTATCTAATCTTTCCGTTTTCTCACTGAAGCCCCTGGCAGCATTGAGCAATCCTCACAGAACACTGAACTCTGCTGACATAGCCATAAGCTACTTTACATCCAGCACTTGTAGAGTGCGCATCAGTGAGCTGTGAGTAGAGAACTCCCCAGAAGGAACTCAAAATGGAACACCAGGCTTCTTCCCACTTCTTTTAGCCAAAACACTTATCAGGCCAACAGCAACCCACGGTGACATATTAAAAGGGACAGGAAATGTACAATAATTTATTGCTGGTAGTGTTCCTCTTTTCAGAAAAGAATTCATATCACTAACTTATCGACATGTAACTGTACCAAAATAAACAGAAATGTAAAACTCATATTTGGTAGTGGTTTGTTTTGTGGGTAACTCTATACAGTTCTCTGTATGGAACCAGTGAATGCAGTTTTGCATATAAACATTTCAAGTTTTCAAGTTTGCTTTATTAGGGATGATGACATTGAGGAAATGTTCATTCACAGTGATGTCCTACATACAGTTATACTATTCACTCATCACAATAAAAATACATTATACAATCATGAGCTAATAAGCTCTTGAGAAACACAATAATAAAATGCATAGTAATTAACATTTAATGCATAGTAATCAACATTTGCATTAGGCACATCAATTTAAATGCAGAGTCCCTTATACTGAAGATCATTTCTCAATGAGACACAACATGGACAGATATCACAGCATTGTTATTAAGGAATGCAAATGTTGTTATCACCTCACTACATTTGTCACAGCTTTATGGAGACAACATAACCCATGTTTTTATTTGTTTTGGGGTCTGCAATTTCCTTTCTTGGATTCTGCCGATGTCATTACAGTACACACAATTCAATAGGAATCATGTGGCAGTCTGAATATCATTTCTGAAAATGGGAACATTAGAAAAAAGGTGTCAGAAATAATAAAAACAAAAAACAAGCTAAAAGACAAAGAACTTTAGTGCGCAAGCACTGTGGCAAGAGTTACCCCAAAGTACAAGATACTGCATTTTGCTTCCAGCACCATAGCAATAATATATGCAAACCGGATGGCTCACAATCAAGGCCCCTGGAATTCTGTGATTCTGTGATTCTGCGGTTGCAGAATTTCTATAGAATTTTCATCATGCCACAGAATATATGTATAGTGCTGCAGAATTCATTGTTCTTGGTGAATTTTCATTCAAATACAGTTTTTTCATAGTGCCTGACTCCCTTCCCCATCTTGTTTATTCTGAAGCGCCTCTCCTCTATGCTCAGCATGTAACATCACCAATGACATCACATCATAGTTTAACAAACTGCAGGACTGCAATCTGCCACAGGAATGAATAAATCATGCCGTAGAAATCAGAAAATACTGCTACAGAAGCCTACAAGGCCTGCTGCAGAAATCAGAACAAAATGCCACAGAGCAGTAGAGACCCTGCTCACATTCACATCTTACTTTAATGGCAAATAGTGTCCCCATTGGAAGGCCACATAATGAGCCGGTGGCTAAACAGGGATTTTAAGACATGGGCCCCATACACAGTTGCAATTGTGTGACTGACCACTTTGCACTACTGGTATATGTTGTGCCACACTGTAACATAAAATATGTGCAAGGCTTTCCTTGCACTGTTGCAGTGAGCATTGTGATAGCACCAAGACAGGGGCAAGTGCTGGCATACTAATTAAATGCTATGCTATGCATAGACTCTTGCTGGCCCCTGCACAGGCTGTTTTTTTTTTTTATTTGATGGGTTTTTTTTTTACTTTTTATTTATAACATTTACATCATACATACAAAATTTATACATCAAGAAGAACCATACATACTCCTATCTAGGACATGTTACAACATTATTACACTAAGAACTGTTTGCCACATCCTGCATCAGTTAAGTCCTTCAGGAGACCTAACAAATACAGTTCTTACTCATGAAGTTCATAACTTTTATGGCTATGTGCTGTCAGAGCCCATTCTGGCAAAATTCAGTTTATTTTAAAGTCTAAGGAAGGAACAGCCATACTGACTGTGTGGTGCCAGCATTTAATTACAATAGTTGTAACTATGAAAATCTGGGCTCCAAAAGCCTGTTCTGTCAGCACATTCGAGACTGCACAGATCTTGTAAAGTAAGCCTGTATTGAAACAAGCAACATCAGTAAAATAAACCCATCTTATATAATTGTGACCCAAGGTACAGCATTTTAATAAGTACTAAGAGACTAGTAACAAACACCTCTTGGACTTAAAATAAGAATCCCATTACAGAACCCCTCTCCCATATACAATACATCCCCATACATATTAAAGAGACACTGTCAACCTCCTTAGGTCTCAAAGTGTCCCTAATTTAAAAAAAACATATGTTATGATCGTTAGCATTCTGTAGAATATGCTGATGTGGCTGGTAGTTTGATTTTTGATTCTTTTTCTTTTAAAAGTGAAAAACAGATGCATGCCCACCATACTGATGTTACCACACAAAAATGTTTGTCTACACTCATTGAGCAACACCTACTGCATCTTTCCTGGACTTAGAACACCCCAACACAGTCTAGCCCCTCATTTTGCAGATGGAGTAGAAGACTATTACATCATGAGTGGCTGCACTGTGGGGAAGTATGCAGTAAGAGTAGATCAAAGATTTGAAACAAAACAAGGCAGGGTACACATGTACATTAGTATGCATTTCAGTTCAACTAATCATGGAGGCAGACAAAACAGCCAGCATTGTCAATGAGTTTTAAAGAAGATAACCAATCATAAAGATGTGGGGTATAACAAGAGATAATGAGATGCAAAAAGAATGACAGTGTCACTTTAAGAAAACTTTCATGCTCAAAGATACAGAAAAGAGCACAGTGCACCATTTTGTACTGCCTTATCTAGATTTAAATCAGTACCAAAGTTGACAAAAATGTGGTACAAATGCAGTAATGAGCAACTGAAAGCATATGGAGGCAGGATAACAAAATGTAAATGTGCTGCTCTCCTGGCTGAAGTGTACCATCCCATTTCAGTCCCCTTGCCCATAGTAAAAAACATAAATATATTTAATTTCAAGAGAAAAACTTTATGGATTAGTAAACTTACCAAGCTTAGTCTATGTTAAGTCTTGTCATTTTCATGCCTCAGGAAACATGAAGCAATAATACCCGACAGGGTGGGTGGTACTGGGAATACTCAGGCCACCAATGTGCATATTGAGGCCTGACATCACAGGTAGACAGCCTACAGCTCCTGGAATATCCCAATATTGCCCATTCTGAGGGTATTATTGTGCTGAGAAAATGGCCCATAAGTAACTTTTTAAATAACATAAAATAAAATATTATAAAAAGTGTAGTAACTGATGAAAAAGAATAAAAACAGAATTTTCTGGTAAAGTAGTCCCTGTACTGTGCTATATTTGCCAATAGAGGGGGCTGCTGATTGGGAAACCCTGTCTGAGTGAAATGTATAGGTGCCCCATGGTCTCATGGGAGTTGTAGTCCTATGTGACATACATGAGTAGGTATCTTAGGACCCAGCATGAACGCCAGAGTCGGGTCCATTTAAAAAAATAAGAGGAAAAGTAACACTTGGGTGATTGAACAGTTGATCACTTGTCTGGTTCTGCCTGCAATTAAGTCTTTATCATTCTTTATTAGTTGTATGTTTGTTCTGAGAGTTTGTTGGAGGAGTATGTTGACGGAACAAAGGTAGGACATGTTTGGAATGGGTCTCAGAAATGAGTTGTGCTGCCAGGTAGCGGTGTTGTGAGGCGGGGCGGGGATCAGAGGTCAGGAGTGGTTGGAGTGGTTATGTCAGGACCGTTTTCTGAGGGAAAAAAAGGTAATTTATATTATGTTGTGTTGTAAATTATGTAAGCCTTTGAATAACTTTGTGTAGGGGCTGATCTGGGGACTGAAGGAGGGCCTCTCGCTCTCTCTCTCACTTAGCAAGCTCAAACAAAATGGCAGCTAATGAATCTGAAAATTCAATCTGGCACTTGAATATCACTTTTTTACATTGGGCATAGTTGCCACTTGTTTTCCAGAGGGCTCTATCAAAAAATAGAAGCACACCTTTGGAATGATGCCAGTCAATCAGTGTACAAATATTTTATTTGCAATTTTCTAAGTTTAAGAAGTACTCATTTAACAAAGTAGGCATAGACAGACATAGTCTTTTTACTTGTCTTCTTTTAAGTCTGAGTCTTGCTGTACTTCCAACTCTACTCAGGTTGCCTGAATTTGTTTTTCAAGTTTGCCTGCTTCAGCCTGATCTGTGTACAAAACATCTTCCCCTTCATACTGAACCTTCTATTTGGCCAGAAAAGCAAAAGATATGGGTATGTCTATGCCTGCCACTTTCTGATGTACAGCATCAAGATTACTTTCTTGGCACCAGCCTGCCGGCACGACGGTAGATTTACTGCTTGTGGCGCCAGTGACCCTGGTTCAGGAACGTATTCAGGCGGCTGGAGGGTCGGCCGGGGGGGAGGAGGATCGAACACCCAGAGGCTGCTCTCCTCCTCCAGGGTGGGTGGATTGCTTGTCCCACCACTATACCACCACCTGGGTAGCTATGGGTGGAGGTGCAGTGGGTTGAAAGGAAGAAGGAAGGGAGGGAGGATGTCTGTCAGGTGCCAGACCGTATGCACATCCTGATGTGCTCCACCCCAGGCTCTCCCAGCAAGCCAACGTCCTGGGTGGACCAGAAAACCAGGAAAACACCCTGCAGCACTCCCAGTAGACACAGCTCCCGGCTACAATCTTCCAATGCTCCTACCAGCTCCAGTGGCAGCATCCCGGACGAAATACAGACACGTTGGGGTGTAAGGGCCCCACCCTGTACCCACCTGGAGGGTATAACCAAGGCTCCATGGGGGGATGGCCTGCACTGGTGGCCAGCTAGAGGAGTGGAGATATACAAGGCCACAGGAGTCTCCCGAAGAAGGGGAGTACTGCAGCGAGAAGAGGGGCATACAGAGAAAATAATAATAATAAAAAAAGATTACTTTCTTTGCCATGAGACAAACCTCAGATCCAGAAATAGCCTTACCATGGATCCTTAAGGTTGCAGGGCCCCATATCTCCATGACACTCACAGCATTATGTCCTATTCTGTGGCCAACCCAAAATGATCAAGATTGTCTGAGGTTCTGGGTCCACCAGGTGCTTACCATGATGTGAGCCAGTACATTTGGTTATGGTCACTGACTCCTCATCTTCTTGGTTCCCCTGCAATTCAGCATCAAACTGCTGCAGCAAGGTTTTGAGATCTGGTCCCTCTGCTACCTCCAGTACACCCATCATCCTAGAGTATGTCTTCCTGATTAAATTTTCTAAACTCTGCTCCAAAGCTTTAGGACCATGTTCTCTTTCACTAGGCCTGTTGCCTACTCCTGTGCTCTCTCTACCATTCCAAATACAACTGTGTCTGTCTTCTTGTTGAGGCCAGCAACCATCTAACAGAGGAGCTTAACACTATGATTCTCAGTCTCAATCAATACATCATAGGTCTCCACTCCTCTCTTCCCTGCAGCGCTCCCCATAGCATTGTGGTCTGTGGAGCCACGTTAATTTTTCACTTTAAAAAAATTGTTTAGTCATAGCTTTTTTGAGGTGTTGCTCACTTTGACAATCCTTACAAGTATTCCACTTGGAATGTTGTAAATTCCTTGGTTGCTGTTGTAAAAATGTAATTAAATTAGCTTTTATGTGCATGAATACGAGCACTCAAAACTACATCTGGTTCTATCCTCTGCTCTCCATACCTCCCTACAGCAGAGTTACAGGCCACAATACCTCCCAGCTTGCAGCAGTTATACAGGGGAGGCACAGGTGTCAGACTTTGTGCAAAGAGAATTTGTGTAGTACTGAGATCAGTGAGAGACCTAACATAATAAATGGCTGGTGTAAGGGAACAGGACTAGGGAAGGGGGGTGCCATTGGTTCACTCCTATCAGTGCGACAGTCATCTTGTCAACACCAGTACTGGTGCAGGCAATATGCCGCCTGGCTCTGTAGTGCCAGGCATTGTATCTTCCTGGAGCCAGACTGCCAAAGTGCTGTCCAGGAAAACATTTCTGTTTTGCAGGGGGCTTCGCCCACCACACCCCGTGCAACTAAATATAACAAACTCTGGGGTGGGCATGCTCCAAAAGGGAGGAAAATTGTTAGGTTACCAAAGGTGATGTGACTTCAGGTTGATCAAAAATCAAGATCGCCCTGTCATTCTCACCCTTTTGTGGAACCCTAATTGCAGTGCCAAAATTCAGCTGGCAACTTGACCGGATACATAACTAGGGTCAGTGGTGATGGAATAGGCAGGGACAAGGCAGACTAGATGGGCCTAAAGGTCCTTTTCTGCCAAAAATCTATGCTTCTATGGACCACCAAGGAAGACCAGTGAAGGACTGAAAAACAAAATTCTAAAATAGCCCACAAGTGGGCCTAATGGTACCAGACAAGGGTTGCAGATGACAGAGGCAACAGCACCTCACACTATAGCCTCTGGTCATGGCATCCACACCATGCAACTGGCACTGTGCTATGCTCAGACATCTGTGGGTGGTGCACATCAGTATTTTAATGGGTAAGCAAAAATGAATGGGGAATAAAAAATTTGCGCCCAACATCTGGCAGCACACACTTGCACTGCTCCTCCACAATGAGTAAATGAAGGCTCTGTGCATGCCATATTTCACAGGTGGTGTAAGCTCTTGCACTTGAATTTGCGCCAGCATTGACTGTGAATGTGTATGGGGCTCCTGGTTCTTAATTGGTGGCCATGACTGTGGTATTCATCTCTCTCTTGCTCTCTCTATCTTTTTTTTCTGTCTCCTATGAAAGTACAGGCTTGCTTTGAATACTCATTTTGCCGTTCAGTTTCCATTTCTATGCAACCTTAATCCAGTAATTCCCCCTTCATGCTCTTCAGTCCAGTCACTGTAAAATTGTTTAGGAGCGGTGGTGGAAATGGAAGGGATGGGTGACTGAGGTCAACTCAATTCCAGGAGTAAATTAAGAGCCTGGCTCAGTTTCCGGGAGTAAAATGAGGAATGACTGTTCACGTGTAAAATTTACCCACTAAAAGACATAAAATAGTAAGAAACATTTCTTAAAATACAATACATAATGAAATGTGTCCCCGGACCCTTGGCAGGTACAGTATGTTCAATCCTACATGAAACAAGGTGGGTTCCCAGAGTGAATTTGTCCATTTCCAGCAATAGGTAGGAGTACTGCAAATGTTCGGTTGCATCTCAGTTGAGGCAGATCCTGGATAAATACTGTACACTAAAGAAAGCAATCTATGATGCCTACCACAAAGTTTCCATCACCTGTTACCTAATTTTATTTTATTTATTTATTTATTGAAATGTTTCACCAGGAATGGCACACTGAACAAGTTGCTCATCTCATGGTGCATCGGGGTGGGGTATAAGGAAGAACGCATAATAGAGTATATATGCAGAGCAGAATAACAGTTGACAGTTTAAGTGACCAGATTAATGGTGTAGACATACAACATACTACACAATATATACATCGGCCATATTAAGACCGAGGACATTATCACATTATCAATATAAAGTGCAGAGTTTACACAACTGTACATTGAAGCGCTGTATAGAAAACAATAATACATAGTGTTAAGAAGGCCATTATGCATAGTGTTAAGAGAAGTGTAACCTGTATATGAACAGCTAGCTGAGTAGGAGATAGAAAGCAGTGAGCCAGCTTGAACAGGAGAAAATAAGGACTAGCCACGGATACAGTTTACTGCTAGAAAGATTTGTAGGGCTAGTGATATGGAGTGTGAGGAGGAGGAGTGGCGAATCTGTCGTGGGAGGTTATTCTATAACTTAGGGAGGCAATGTGAGAAAGCCATCTGTCCAACTGTGGTGGATTGACGTGAACCTGCTAGCAGTCGAGAGTCATATGACCTAAGGGAGGGGCCAGTGGTAGAGAATAGTAAGGGAGGAGGTGAGATATGGGGAGTGAGCCAAACCAAAATTTTGACACAAATTGGGCACAGTGTAGAGTCAACGATTTTCTAGGAGGAGAAAGTCAGGGAGTGGTAGAGAGAACAGTGGTGAGTGAAAGGAGAGGCATCAAGAGCGAAACAACAGAAGGTGTTAAAGAGAGAATCCAATCTGGTCAAGGAGAACTTGGTAGCAGCACTGTAGACTACATCACAGTAGTCAAAGATAGGCAGCATCATCTTCTGGACCAGTTCATGCCTAGCCAGTAATGGGAGGCAGCTACAGTTCCCATATAATGCTCCAAATTTGGGGTGCAACTTCTTCAGGATGGCATCAACTTGCCCAGAGAAGCTGAGGTGTTGGTCTAGCCAGACCCCCAGATACCCAAAGGAGGAGGTGCCCTCCAGAATTTTCCTTCAAGGATGTGGAAAGAGGGTGAGGAGGAAGCCAAGAGAGTCTCTGCTTAGTGCCAAAGGTCATTGAGACTGTCTTCTTGGCATTGCATGAGAGCTGGTGGGAGCTGAACCAGAGCTGGACTTGATTGAAGTCATGCTGAAGTCTGGTTTCCACATCAGCAGGGGATTGGCCTGAGATGAAGGGAACCATATCATCAGCGTACATGTGGATAGAGGTGGTTGAGCAGGCTGAGGAAGGTCATTTAGGAAGATGGAGGAGGATAGGGCCCAGTACAGAACCCGAGTGCGCCAGTGTTGATAGGGACGGAGGAGATATGACATCCACTATTCTCACTGACTGGGTCCTACCTACTAGGTAATATTTGAACCAACTAGTTGCAGAGACAGTTAGGCAGCCAAAGAGAGGGAGTCAAGAAGAAGGGTGTGGGATACAGTGTCAGAAGCCTTTGCTAGGTCAACAAAGGTGGCAGATGTGATTTGACCATTGTCCAGATTGGAATGGAGTGAAAACATTAGTTTCAGAGAGACAGGTAGTTAGTTGAGTGAGGACTAGATACTCCTGGAGTTTAGCAAGGGTAGGAAAGAAAGAGAGAGAGAGATGGGATGGTAGTTGGCAGGAGTGGAAGGGTCGGCACCCTTGGGCAAGTGAAGGACAGTGGCATGCTTCCAGATAGTTGGGATGGAAGCTGTGGCAAAAGACAGGTTAAGTAGGTAAGATAGCAGAGCAGAGATGGCAGGCGCCAAGAGGTACAGCAGTTTGGAGTCCAAACCATTTGGTGAACTGCCTTTGGAGGGGTTGAGGGCATATAGTGCCTCCACAGTGGCATTAGAAGTGATGTTAGAGCAGTAGAAGGAAGGGGATGGAGAGGATAAGTTGGGAGGGGAGGGTGACTGGGGTGAAGAGTTAGCATAAGAAGGCAGAGGCAAGAAGGAGAGGAGAGCTGAAGCACAAGTGGTGAAATATTAATTAAATTCAGAGGCAATGCTAAGGTGGTTGGCAACTTGGGTATTGTTTATTTTAAGGATGGGAGCAAGAGTGGAGGAGTGGGGCAAGAAAAGGGAGTGGACTACCTTCCAGATAATAATAATACAATATATATCATCTAATAATATATGTTATCTAAAAAGACAAAGAACCTCAGCAGAAAAGCACTCAGGCAAGGGTTACTCAAAATGGGCTTTGGCAACAAAGCCAGGTTTCAAAAAAATGCAAAATTGCACATACCCCCATAATGCAGAGCATCGTGTGATGTACTGTTTATGCGAATCACCACAAACATATAGGCTAGTTCTGCTTTTAGCAGGCATGCATGATGCAAAAGGGATTCTCACACAATCTGCAAAGGCTGAGTACAGAAAACACACCCTACTCAGAACTCAGTGTGCCTCATCTGTAGCTCACCCTGTATGAAAAACAAACTAGCCCTTATGTGGGTTTAGGTCATGGTGAGCCCCAAAAAAGAAAGCAAGCTAAAAAGAACCTCAGCACAGAAACACAGAGGCAAGAGTTGCACCAAAGAGGGAAATGGCAACAAAGTCAGATTCAAAGACACGCAAAATCACACATACCCCCATAACGCAAGATATCATGGGATGTATATGCAAATCACAATGAACATGTAGGCTGGTTAAGCAGAAATGTGTGATGTGAAAAGACCTCTCACACAATCTGCAAAGATAACAGAAGACACAGACACGTTTTGTCCTACTCAGGACTCATCAGTGAGCCTCATTTGTATCTCACCTTGGGGGAAAAAACAACCAGTCCTTATGTGGTCTTAAAGGCTGGGTCATGGTGGACCCAAAATAAGAAAGGAAGCTGTATGTGATGCTGCAGTGTAAGTAATATTGCTGCATAAACATCTTGGGGCTGACAAAATGCTACCATTTAAATGATAAGAAAGGAAATCCTAACAAACCGGTAATCAAGAGTTTAAATGCAGGCAACATTTGATAAACACCCAATATTATGGATAAATGACAGTGTCAATGTAATTAAGCCTTTTTCTATACAACATCATTAATACATGTCTGCTAAGATCACAGTATATTCCAAGTTGCTCAGCACCATTATCCTTTGATTAATGATTCAAGAGAACCTGTAGAGACCACAAAACACCTTGGGAAAAGGCCACTGCAAACAGCACACAATCAACACCACTTAATTTCTTCAGTTGGCCTACATAGTGAAATGCAGATACATTACTCTCCAAAAGAGGAAATGCTCACCTGTTTGTACAAGTAATTCACTGAAACCTGTCACACTATGCAGATAGCAGCATATCTAAATGATTTACCTTTCTCCTTTTTCTCTCTTTAAAGAGCTAAATACAGTATATTAAAACAAAAAGTGTAACAGGCCAGAGGGTCCCAGTTTTTGTCTGCATTTTCCTTGATAGAAACATAGAAACATAGAAGTTATGGCAGATAAGGACCTCAAGGCCCATCCAGTCTGCCTATTTCTTTTCTACCTTATAAATGTGCCATCGGCCTTTGCTCTGTCAGTGACCTATCTATTCATAGTCATTTGTATTGCTCCTTATGCCTATCCCATGCCTGTTTGAAGCCCTGCACTGTATTCATAGCCACCACTTCTTGTGGTAAGCTATTCCATGCATCTACCACCCTTTCTGTGAAAAGAATTTCTCACATTCCCCTTAATCGGCCTCCTCTAATCTCATGCTGTGTCCTCTTGTCCTGCTATTTTTCTTATATTTAAACATGTTAGACTCTTTCACCTTGTTTATGCCTTTTAAGGTGTTTAAATGTCTCGATCATATCACCTCTCTCCCTCCTTTGCTCAAGGGTATACATATTGAGCTCTGTTAATCTGTCCTCATATGTCTTCTGATGCAGTCCCTGCACCATTTTGGTTGCCCTTCTCTGGACTGCCTCAATTTGGTTAATGTCCTTGTGAAGGTGTGGCCTCAATACTGCACGCAGTACTCCAGATGGGGCCTAACCAGTGTCTTGTACAGAGGGATTATTACCTCCTCTTACGACTTGATACCCCTACTAATACACCCTAACACCCCCTAGCCTTACCTACTGCTTTAGAGGTCTGTTTGATGATTTTAGGTCATCAGTGATGATGATGCCCAAGTCTCTTTCTTCCTTTGTGACTGCTAGCAACTCCCTCCTAGCCTATAAGTGGCTTCAGGGTTTCTCTCCTATGTGCATGATTTTGCACTTCTTTGCATTAAATCCCAGTTGCCACTCTTCTGACCATTTTGCTAGTTTATCCAGATCTCTTCTCATTCTGCCCACCCCATCTGGATCATCTACTCTGTTGCAGATCTTGGTGTCATCTGCAAACAGACAAGCCTTACCTCTAGTCCATCTGCGAGGTCACTAATGAAGATGTTGAATAGGACTGGCCCCAGGACTGATCCTGAGGTACCCCACTTGTGACTTGCATCTCTTCTGACTGTATACCATTTACCACCACTCTCTGTTTTCTGCCAGTCAACCAGTTTGCCACCCAGTTGACCAACTTCGACCCACCCCGAGCCTACCTAGCTTATTTATCAATCTTCTATGTGAACAGTGTCAAAGCTTTGCTGAAGTCAAGGTAGGCGACATCAACTGCTCCCCTTGGTCCACCACTCTGGTTACCCAGTCAAAGAAATCTATGAGATTAGTTTGACAGGACCTTCCTTTGTAAACCCATGCTGTCTTGGATCCTGTGCTCCTATGGATTCCAGGTGTTGCACTATCCTTTCCTTAAGGAGTGTCTCCATAATCTTGCCCACTACTGAGGTAAGACTGACTGGTCTGTAGTTCCCCCTCCTCCCTGCTACCACTCTTGTGGAGCGGGGTCACATGAGCCCTTCTCCAGTCTTCTGGGACCTCTCCTGTGCTCAGAGACTCACTAAACAATTCTGCTAATGGCTCTGCTATTTCCTCCTTTAGCTCCTTAAGTACCCTGGGATGTATGCCATCAGGTCCCATTGCCTTATCCACCCTGAGCTTAGCAAGCTCTTGTAGGACCCTTTCTTTTGTGAAGGGAGTAGTGCTCACCTCCCTCCCCCCTGTGTCCATGATGCTGAGCTGTGGGCCCTGCCCTACCTTCTCTTCAGTAAATACTGAGCAAAAGTATCTATTTAGGATAGATGCCTTTACAGGGTCCTCCTCCTCACATGCTCCCTTTTCTCCATTAAGCTTAGCAATACCCCTCTGGACTTTCTCCTTTCACTAATGTATCTATAGAAAGTCTTGTCACCTTCTTTTACTGTTCGTGCTAGTGTTTCTCAGTTTGGGACTTTGCCTGCCTTACTGCCTTACCTGCTTCCCTCAAGGCAGTTTGGTATGCCTCCTATCTTCATCCCGCTGTGTTCCCTTATATTTCCTGAAGGCCAGCCTTTTGGCTCTGACCTTTTCTGCTACTGTATTTGAGAACCAAAGTGGTTTCCTTCTTCTTTTGCACTTCCTTTTCTGTCTAACACAATGGGATGTTGCTTCAAGTATTGTATCCTTAATGCTTGCCCACTTTGCCTGTACCTCCTCACCTGTGTTTCTTTTTGCCAGGGCTAGCTTAACTCTGATGGCCATCTTATCAAAGTCAGCTCCTCTGAAGTCCCATATTTTTGCCTTGGAATGGGATGATTTAGATGTAGTAGCCAAATTGAACCATACCATGTGATGGTCACTGGCCCCCAGGTGACCTTCTACCTGGAGATCTGTGATCCCTTCTTTGTTAGTCAGTACTAGATCTAGGATAGCCCTGTCTCTTGTGGGTTGCTGTACCAGTTGTTTGAGGCCCTCCCTGCAGGGAATCCACTATGAGTCTAGTTCTGGCAGATGTTCCTGCTGGTATTGACCAATCTGTATCTGGCATGGTTGAAGTCTCCCATTATCAGAACCTCCCCTTTAGCTGTCATGTTTTGTATATCTTCTAACAGTAATGTGTCTATGTCCTCCCTCTGTCTGGGGCCTGTAGACAACCCCAGTTCTTATGGCTGTCCCATTTCCTGTTTCCAGGGTGACCCACAGTTCTTCTGGCTCCTTATGTGTATTCTGAATTTCTGTAGCTTTGATATTTTCATTAACATACAGGGCCACTCCTCCCCTTTTGCACCTCGGTCTCTTCTGAACAATACATAGCCAGGTACTGAAGTCTCCCAAGTGTGGTTACTGGTAAACCACGCCTCACCTAATTGCTACTATGTCCAGTTTAGCCTCTGACATTATTGCCTGCAGGTCTGGGATCTTATTTCCCAGGCTGTAAAGCATTTGTGTACATGATTTTCCATTGGCCAGATTTTGGTGTGTTAGTTGTTGGGTGAAGTTTGGCATTACCCCGTGCATCGTATGGGGAGACAAACCTTTTTCTTACCTGGTGATGCAAATGAACGGCAAACACGCTTGAATTCCTGTTTGACCACTAGCTGAGGGGAGGGGTTCTTCCCATTCGACGTATGGGTGCTGCACCCTCTCCCCATTTGCTAGTTTAAATATTCTGCAAAGACGTCAAACTTCTGCCCCAATGCACTGACTCCCTCTTTAGTCAGATGCAGTCCATCAAATTTAAAGAACTTTCACTCCCAGAACTGTTGCCAGTTCCCTACAAATCTGTGTCCTTTTTCCTGGCACCAGTCCTTGAGCCACGTGTTTAGCTCCCCTATCTCCCCTTCTCTGACCTTCCTTCCATCTGCTCCCTTCTCCCAGACTGGCAGGATCTCAGAGAAGGAGATGCCAGACGAAATAGATGATAGTTTGTCACCCAGCTTAGTCAGGTGTTCCTTGGTCTCCACAACTGACCGGCTGGCGAGATCATTAGTCCCTATGTGTACTAGGACATCAATGTTTTCTCCTGCTTTGTGAACAATTTTAGCAATGCGGTCAGTGTCTCTCCATGCTGATGTACCTGGGAGACATCTGACCATCACCCCTGGCTGGAGATGGGTATCAACTCCCCGAATCATGGAGTCTCCTATGATCAGAAGTTTTTTGGACTATGGAGAACTGTAAAGTGTATGTTATGGTGAATATTTTAACCTATGCTTTTTTATTCAATTTTACATTGCCCCTTACTCTACTGTTGTGCAATACCCTTCTTTTCCCATTTTAAGCCTGCCTTAGCACCATTTTGTACATTCAAAATAACAAAAGGTGTGCTCCTTTTAATAAGTCTCAGATGTTTTCATCAGTATTCTCAGCTCTTTTTGTACACCTACTATTCCCTTGGGTCAGGGTGCAGTGTCTGCTGCATGCTAGTCATTCTAGTTGCAAGACAAGTAATGTTTAATAAAAAGGATGACCAAAAAACAGCAGAGAATATTGATGAAAATACGGACAAAGCCATATTAAAAGTAGCACTCCTTCTATCATATCAGAGTTCAAAAAAAAATGCTGAAGCATACACAAAAATAGAGGAAGGTATCCTACAAGACAGGAGACAACTAGCAGTCTGTAACAGAAGAAAAAAACATTAAGTCTAAATTTTCACTGCTACCCTGTACAGTTACTGCAAAACGATATTTTCCATTGAAGATGTTTTTCAAATACTGTTTAGTGCTCTGATAGTATCCCAGAAGTATTGGCCTTTCAGTACATTTAGTGGGCATTTCTCACTTATGTTAATTAAACAACTTGCACATTAAATTACAAACCTTCAATTCGTAAACAAAAAAACTGTTAAAAGCACATTTGATGAAGTCAAACGTGTCAAAAATCCTCCTTATACTGTACATACAGTAGCAGCCAATATCTGGAACGACTTGCTTCTTGATTGAAAACAGACTGAATCCCATTACCAATTTAGGACCAGCTTGAAAACAAATTCTTTCCCAATACCCTATATAATTGTTATTGAGCTGTGTTGTTATTAGTTGTATCTTTAAACAGTAATACACAACAGGATGTGTGATATCATGGGATATCGTCCTATCTCAGGTGTGCTGTGAGGCATGAGACCATAGTCCAAGTAACTTCAACTACCTGAAAAGGGATGATACCCCATGATACTGCATACCTTTGAGTGTATTATCGTGATTATGAAATGGATCCATTTTTATTTCTTTGACCAATGGCATAACCTACTTTTTGACAGATGTTATGTACTGAGATATCATTCCAGCTGAAAGAGGTCATGGCCAATCACATTTGAGGATTTTGACCATCAATTTTGCATATGAACCTAAGAGATATGTACCATCTTACATCATATGTTCTTTACTTTGTGATTCTAACTGACCTTAACACCTGGATTGCTCCTGTACCATTCTGGTCCTTCTTTCTCTCTCTGCTGCATTTGACACTATAGACCATGGTGTGCTACTGGAGCGCCTGTGGCTTTTTTGAGGGCTATGTGGTACAGTTCTTAAATGGTTGCATTCGTTCCTCACTGGCAGGTCTCAGAGAGTTACCACTGGAATTTATTCCTCTGGTTCTCACTCCCTGCTCTGTGGGGTGCCGCAGGGCTCCATTTTGGCCTCCATGTTGTTTGCAGTGTACATGCTGCCATTGGGAGATATCATCAGGTGATACAGTCTGAGTTTTCACTGCTATGCAGATGATACTCAGCTGTATATGTCCTTTCTGCCCTGACAGAATTATGTACTCTCTGTGCTAAATAACTGCCTTGCTAAAATCAGAACTTGGATGAGTTCCAGTTGGTTGAAACTAAATCCAGATAAGACTGAAGTACTGGTAGTGGACCCAGGTCATCCAGGGGTGGGCTTGGGGGTTGGACAACCATCAGGCTTGTTGCTTGGTGGTATATAGCTCACTACCTCAGACCGTGTGCAAAACCTGGGCATTATTCTTGATGATGGTTTGACTCTAAAGCCTCAGGTTTCAGCAGTCATTAAATCATCTTTTTATCATCTTAGGAATATCGCCCAGGTGGAACACCTGGTTCCTCTGGATGATATTCCAACATTGGTTCATGCCTTTGTCACTACCCGTCTTGACTACTGCAACTCCCTCTATCTAGGGCTACCAGGGGTTGACGTCCGCTGCTTGCAACTGGTGCAGAATGCGGCAGCCAGGCTTTTGACTGGGACTTCTAGGACCAGTCATATTATGCCTGAGCTCCACAAACTGCACTGGCTGCCTGTTCAGTGGCAGACCACCTTTAAGGTTGGTTTGCTAACCTTGAAAGCCCTACATGATCAGGGACCTGGCTACTTGCAAGATCTCCCTGTACCCTACCTCTGCCCTCTCTGTTCCACCAACGAGGGATTGCTGGAGATTCCCAGGGTATGACTGAAGACATCTGGTTCTCAAGCTTTTTCTTTCTCGGCTCAAACCCTGTGGAATTCTCTACCTCGTCGGTTGAGAGAATGCCTGACTGTTGATAGGTTTAAAACTGAGTTAAAAATGTACCTGTTTGACTTAGCCTTCCCAATATATGGGTAATTTGTTTTATTGTTTGATTATTTTATTTATACCACTGTATTAGTCTGTGTACAGCGCCTTGGTTTGGAAAGGCGCAATAAAAATAAAGTTTGACTTGACTGTACAAGTAACATTTCAATCTTCAGTGAGCTTTTATACTGTAAACATATGAAATAAATAAAGGACTTACACCCTGGTGCTAAAGACCATTTTAGAACTGTATGATACAGTTTATGTCTTTGCTAAGCTCTTAGATTGCTGGCACACCCCATCTGTGTTCTACTGCAGAATTATGTGGTTGAAAGAGTCATACATTAGATTACAGAAATCTAAAATAATACTAAGGCACAATTGTGTAAATCAGAAACACCTACTGAATTGAGGAAAAGACCAGGGAAAATGTAATGATAGTAGAATTGGAACTAGTATTTACAGGATCACTTTTTTTTACATATTCAGAGTAGACTCATTTAAAGGGATGTAGTGCACTATGTATATCTATCTACTGTATCTATCTGTCTGTCTGCCTGTCTATCTATCTTTCTTCTAGTATGTTATCCACCTTTTATTGATTTATGTTTATTAATTACAATCAGGAAATGGCTGAAGTTTTTATACTATTGATCTTGAACATTAACATCAATCAGTGTTACAAAATGACTATGCGGTGTATTCTAGTATTGATTAAAATTTAATTCAAGCCTATAGTACACATGTTTACTAAAACATCTTGCAACACGTTCATATGGGGGAACAAGGGAGTCTCATAGTGAAAATAAAAACTTATAAAAAGGCACAGAGAAATCCTGCATAGGATTGGCGCAATCTAAATATGACAGTACAGTGATTCAGTCTGCTGCTACATGAATATGTAAGCAAACGTCTGTATCTTTTATACTGTAGATCAAGGGGGTGCACCTGACTAAATAGATGCTCCTTTTCTGCACATGCAACACTTTCATTCTGTAAAGAGTTTCTGATGTGCAAATGCCTCAGAAATTGCTATATTCAGGGAAGGTTTTATACTTTTTTAAATTACTGCTTGATCATGATCAATAATATGTTAATACAACAACTGAGGATACTCTTGCTGTTGTAAGACATGTTTTACCTGTATTAACAGAGTAACTGAACTGCTCACCAGTTCTCATACCCTAAGACTACCCTTGAGACTGTTATTACAACAGTAAGAGTGACCCTGACAGCCATATTAACATACAGCCTGCAGTAATGTGCTGCCACTTTTTTAACAACCACCCACCACAGTCACTTGACAAACTCTTGCTCCCCCCCTCACTCCCACCCCTTGCCCCACCTTCCATGTGCCCCACTTCCAATATTCCCACACTGTGGCCTCAGTCCTCCCACCGCAGCACTGCTATTCATGCATTATCACAATGATAACCACAACTTTAGTAAGGCTTATGTGACCTGCTGAGCACTAATGCTTTCTACCTGAATTAGTAGCTTTCTTAGACCTTGTTATAGCCATGCTATGAAACCTAGCATGAAGAAGCTGTTGACACACAATCAATTGTTGAGCTCTGGGATTCTCTTGCCCTTCCCCTTTTATTAACACACACATGTTCAGTTTTGAATTGCTGTTAGCATAGCTTCAGTGCTCCCCCCATCATGTCAGACTGTTCACAACTCACAGTTCAACTGAATATGTAAAAGTTTCCCATAGAGTCTTTGTGCTTTTTGGCATATTCATTCCCCATTGTTGACACATTCATTTCAGATCTTGTTATTATTCTCCAGTGCCTGCTTCAAAGTGACACTCTTCTTTCAAGCAGTTCTGTTTGAGTCCAGTACTCCACAAGGAAAGACAAAACTAAAAAGTAAAGCCTCAGTGCCCTCCCATATCAAACCATATCAGAAATAGCAAACTGCCAGTTTGGAAGTTTCCCTCAGACTCCTGGTGTTTATCACAGAGACCAAGCTGTTTTATTTTCTTACCTTGCTTCTTGCTAAGTTACTATGTTATTAGGTGGCCTGAGTTAGCCATCCCAGACTGTCAGTTTAATCAGTCGATGGCTCAGCTGTGCCAGTCAATTAAATTTGCTGCCTATTCTGCTTCCACTTCTCTTCAATCCATGATATAATATCTGAAAAATTCTTCTTCTAGTGATGCAATCCTTCCTCTGATGGTGACCAATGGTGCCATGGCAACTGACCTACTTCACTTACTCTTGCCTGTGGTGAAGAACTGGGAAACTGTTGTTAGCATTGCACTTGCACCCACTCCAAGCCAAAAGAAAAATTTCATTTAAGCATAGCAGTGCAGCAGTGGTGGACCTTCTTGAGATCTCTTCCATTTAGCCACACCTGTAGAACTCAGACGGCTCAGCATCAGAACTACTTGGAAATGTTTGCCTAGCTCAGGCTGCCCCAATAATATTCATCATTGGTACCTATATAATGTGGACTGCCCAACTCCTCAGTTCTCTCTTCCACCATCAACTCTATGTCAGAATCAATGAGCACCATACTCAAATGTGGTATGGCGTTGCCATACTGGTGTTCAGCAGCTGCTATGCTCATTGCCGGGCTTTGCCTGGTCAGCATCCTTCCTGTCTGGGTGACTCCGTATTGCTTTCTCATCAACTATTTTGCCATTGTTTGGTGGTGGAGTCTTTGCTCTCCAGCTGAAGGGCCTCCATCCTGATTTATGCTGTTGCCGCTTCTACACTTCAGCATCCAGCTTCTGTTCTCTGCTTTGTCATGATGTTTCTTGCCATTTGGCTGTTGCTTTGCCATCACCATTCATGGCGCTGCTTGCTACTGTGTGTCTACAGTTGGAGGCTCATGGATCTGCCCTGGAATGGTTATCGCCTGTTTCTTTCTGCTCCATGCTCCCTCTACTTATTGATTTGGCTTTTGAATGGGTGGCTGGCCCAGTTAGTGCCCTTATCTGCCTCTTCTCTCTGGCTTCTCTCCTGTGCATTACTGTGGTATTGGGAATCATTCGACAGGTGTTGCTTAATGGAGGGAGAGATCCTCAAAGATAATGCAGTTATTTGCTGTAACGGTATATCTTTGAGAGTATCTCCGACATTGAGCCACAGCTCACCCTCCTGCCTTCCCCCTTGTCTGCAGGTGTCATTGTTTTGGGTGCAAGATGTCTCTTTTTAAACATGATTTGTCCTGTTTGTCTTATACCCTTTAATGGGTTTATTATAGTCACAATCTGTTGATGCTTCTGTTCATAGGGCATTAAGAGAACCTTTCCATTCTTCCCAGTCTCACATGACAATGTATGTGCCACTAGTAGGTGGAACAAACAGAAGAGATATGAGCCACTCACATTATATAGGCACAAATGATGCATGAGTCTACTTTCTACAGGTATGGCTCAATGGAGGAGAGTCTCTCGATGGTTTTAGTAAGTAACTGCACTTTTTGATGCCAGACAGCAAGTACTGACATCCACTCACTCATGCATGTATCATGCTGTGATTTTTGGGAGATAGGTGAGAGTTATCACGGGAACTGATTGGCCAGCACTGCAGGTCTATGGGGTGGGGACAGCAAACTAAAATAGCAAAGAAAAGAGCTAGGGCAGTTCTGGAAAGCAATAGTAGGGGGAATTCCTCATGAAGTTGGACACTAGGGCACAATGCAGCTGCCTATATGTATCCCTGCAATCTGACTCCACTCACCTCAGTCTTCATATTATGGCTGTGCATGCCAATGTAATGGTCCATGCCTGCTAGTCTGTCTCACGTGACCAGACCCCTCCAACCCAAGAAAGTACCAGCACCTACCTCTCATTACAAAAACAGTCACAGCTAGAAATGAAAGAGCCAAACTGTAAGTATTGCAGAAGTGCTGACTGCTTGCACTTGGCAATGCTGCTGAGCTACCTACATGTTCCCATGAGCTGGCAAAACAGCTTTAGAGAACTATCTACAGGCTCAAGTAAAATAACAATCCCAGAGTTCTATAGAATTCTGTGGTGAAAATGCACTTTTATTTTAGAAAGGCCAACAGTTATGTTCTACCAACATGAATATGTAACCATCAGCATACATTCTAAAAAGATAAACAAAATTATACCATTCCAATGTGAATAAGTAATGATTCTCTTTTTTTTCACTCAGCATTTTCTGCACATCAACTGCTGACCAGCCCTCATTTGAATGGTTCCCCGAGCCCCATCACTGGACTCCCTGGGACTTACCATGCTCCTTGGGTACTCATCTGCCACAGGATGTCAGAGATGCCAAGACACCACCGTGGGACCAGCAGAGGATTGTGCTTTTATCCAGCCATGATCTGGATTTTTCTCCATGTTCACCCCTGAGCCCATAATGCAGTGCAAGCTCTACCTCTGCGGAGATCCCTCTTGGCATCAAATGGGGAGCCCTTCCCTGGTGTCCCACTGCAATGCCATCCAGATCATCCAGGTGACAACTGCTGAGTGGGATGCATATACTTCCCCCCGTCCCCAAGGAAGGACAGTTGTCCTTGGGATGCTTAATCCTCCCTCCCTTGGCAGGCCCCCGAGTGACCATGTATGTTTCCAAACATGGGTTGCTGGTGCAGTTGGAGGCACTCAGCACCTCAGCCCTCTCCACCACTGGGACAGCGATGAGTCTCTTTTTAAACTACTTTTAGAAAGGGTTTTTGCTTTTTTTCTTAAGCTAGTGAGCAAATACCATTTTATATGCACAATAAGATGCCTGGGATGTAGGTCATGCTGAAATCATGCACTTTCTGGGTATGTGAAGGCACTCAGCTTTGCCTCATGCCTTACAACACACTTAGGAAACATAGTTTAGCTGTATATACACCTTTATGTGCACTGTTACATACTGCACAGCTCATGAGTCACTATCATACAACCACCCCAAAGGTATATCAAGGATCCCACCAAGAAGACAGTACCACTAGAAACAAATATCCTAATCATGACCAAGGTACATTTACAATATAAACAAATATCATTACACATTGAAATTACAAAACGGTCATAATGTACAGTCACCCTAATTACAATTCAGAGAAAAGAAAACAAATCATGATATACTTTATAATCACCTTAACAGCAGTTTAGCCAAAGGTATGTCATGATTCACCCTCCACCAAGAAGGGTTACTGATTAATAACATTACTAAATTGATAGTGGCTATATTGTCCTCAGCTATTTGATTATTTTGCAGAAACTACTGGTTGAACAAAACTCCGATTACTGTTTTTAATTTAGCTTTTTTCCTCTGTTGCTACCCGCTCAGTTCCAGTGGCCTGGGGGGCATACTGCTCACAGTAGCACCCAAGCCCAGTCTTCCCCAGGCCTACCACTCCCACCAGTGGGGATCCATGCAGTGCCTGGCCCAAGGATATCAACAGATGCCATCCTGGTGACAGTGTGTTTCTCCATTCATTTTGTTATCACTCTGTCAGACTTGGCCAATGCAGGGGCAATTACACAACCCTCACAAGGTTGCAGGTTCTCCTACCACCATGACTGGTCACTGCGCATGTGGTTCCTGATGCCATCCTTTCTGGGCTGGCTTAGAAGCCTTCAGCAGCACTCCTAGCCCTGACTGAAGTGATCCCAGCTCTGAGTCTGCTCCTGAATGCGGGGTCACACTGGCACAAATATGTGATGTGTTTCTGATGTGCCAGTTGGCCCTACACATTTTAATATAAACCTTTTTGTTAAGCCAGAGTTTGTCACCCAACACTGTTTTGTATGGTGCACTATATTTCCTCTGTTCTTCCTCCCATATTATGGTTCCCAATTTACTATCGGGTTTTTGCATATCATAACGAAATGCAGACAGAAGAGATCTTCCATGGCCTGGGAGCTTGTGGCAAAATTGATGGTCAGCTTCAGGATATATTAATGTGGCAATCTGCAGACCGAAAAGCTAAATTTTATAAACAGCTGTGGAGCACTAATTTATGTCTCAGTTGTAGCAGTTATGAGCAGTTGTGACTATTTTATGCTGCAGGGCTCAAAACTTATTAAACAGGGAAAATGCATGTAAACACCAAGATATTCTGTATGCATACCTAAATTATAAGAACTATATTTTTAGCTTAAAAATCAGGGGACTAGATAATGGACTGGAGATTGCTAAATAAGCAAACCACAGAATAAAAATGGTATGTGTCTGAAACACTTCCACCCGTCATAGCTTTAAGTCCTATTTTTGGGTTATAGTTTGACTTGGAAAATAAGTTTCAAAAGTACTGAAAAATAAAACTGTGTGAACAATGTATGCAAGCTGTAAGGGACTTTCCTTTGGAAAACATATGTCATAAAATCTGCCTGTGACACCATCCCCTGTACATTATACCTTCTACAGTTTTGAGGGGCTTCAGAGATTCAGCTTCCCCTTGTTCATTATAGCAGTGCCATCCAGTGATTTCAAAAGAACGATGCATTAAAATCTAGTATACATCTAGTAGATCATTGTTTTACTTGTAAATTGGTTGCATTTTTAAACACAGTGCTAGAAGTATACAGGGCATGTTAAGATGTAGTTTGATGCAAGTAGTCAGCCCCTCTGAGCTTCCAGTGCACTGCAATCCCAGCATTAGTATTCAGCAGCATTATGTATGCATGTTTTAATTTGTGTTACAGTGCATGTTGCAGCTTGTTGCATGTGAAAGGTGACACAATGAAAATGCTTCAGGACTGAAGTTCGTTAATTAATGGCTAGAGATTAGAATCTTCTTTGAAGCATATTTCTTGATGGAAAGCATGCCTCAAACAAGCCCCTTTCCCCTGATGGGCAGGGTTATTGTAATTATTTTCTCAAACTAATAAATACAGCAGCCCAGTACTGGCTTCCCTAACCCTCTCTCCCAACTCTGTTATGGAAAGAACACACCTCAGCTTTGAAGCAAACAGTAAAGGCTTAGACACAGTGCCAAATAAGCACTCATAGTATAGATGATTAATAATCGCTGTGGGAGGATGTGAAATGGGGCTATAATTCATTTCAGTTACTTCTACAACATCATGGAAAAAATGAGAACTAATCACACTACCATTATACATGTTTATGTAGCAGTTGTTATTTAAAAAGTATTTTGGCGGTGGGCAAATCAGGTGGTCAGTGCAGCCTACCTTGCTGCCATGTGAGAAAACAAGTGTGGCCATTTTATTTTTTAATCTATTGGCAGTGTGTGTCCCAGTGACACACCCAAGAGGGCAGAACTAGCAATTCTAACCTGCATTCCATATATATTATACTGTTATTATCCAGTACTAGTATTTATCCCAGATTTCCCCATTCACATAGTTTAT
This sequence comes from Neoceratodus forsteri, assembly GCA_016271365.2. Taxonomy (NCBI): domain Eukaryota; kingdom Metazoa; phylum Chordata; order Ceratodontiformes; family Ceratodontidae; genus Neoceratodus; species Neoceratodus forsteri. The sequence goes on from CM057459.1 coordinate 39,355,525, forward strand.
AAGGTTTACCTGTGTAATAGTTTTGCAATTTACATACTTTTTTTTTACATTTTTAAAAAGAAAGTGTGCTAAAAGCCATAACCTCCAATGTAAGAAACCCCAAAGCAACATCCGTTAGCAGGCTGTTGGGGGTGGTAACACAACTGCGACCACTTGAGCTTTCTGTATCATACTGCTTCAACATAAGATGACTAGCCACCACAATGTAAGTGATAAAATCAGTGGTAATCCCTGCAACAAATGTGAGTATTGGAACCTTAGATACTGGCAAAAGTAAATGGGAAGGCAGTGCATCTGGTCTTAACAAGAGTGTTGGATTGGGCAGCAATCATGGGTTCACATACCACACTGCACAGAAACAGGAACGTAGCAGAGTGCGCATGGATCTGATTGTTCAAAGTTCGGTTAATGCGGACAATACCCAACTTCAGCTTGGATTCTAACCTTTGAGTTTTTGCAGACTATGATGGATAGCCCAAACAGAGATCTGCTGCTGTCTGGAGGATGTTGGTCATTTGACCTTAGTCCTATCAGAATCATATCGGGGAAAATAAATAAAAGTCCTTCTACCCCCAGAAGGATATATACAACACAAAGCATAAAACCTACTCAAGTGTATAATGGTACTAGTACTGCAGTGGAAGGTTTCCTTCCTGTTTATCCTTCCCTTCTATGTTTGTCTGTTTGAGCTTTGACTACTTGCTGAGCTTTTCATTCATTTATATTTTGCAGTTCACCCAGGATAGCACAAACGAGCAGCACCATCTTGTTTTTAAATTGATTCCTTTTTCTCAGAATTTGTATAGCTGAGAGACCTGAAACACGTGCAAGTTAAGCGACTTGCTTAACATTACACAGTGAGCCAGCAGACATTGTTAAATTTGAACATGTGTCCAGTGCTTTGACAAGTACAGGGTAGGTATTGCTGCTTTTACAGCTCCTCCTTTGCAAAGGCCTGGTTGATGCATTTGCTGCTCTAGCTCTGCCTCCTGGAGCCATTGCTCCTGTGCTCCTACATCATAGTACTGTTCTCTCATTACTGGCATGGGCATCCATTTGTAAAAGTAATATGCCAATATCAGCTACTACTGCTCCACCTAGCATTCACTGTCTCCAAGGCCCCTAGTAATTGCTCAGTGAAGGTTACCCTAGCAAAAGCTGTTGTTTGTTGGCAAAACAGGTTCCTGAACCAGCACATTTGCACAATGTTCTTTGCTTGATTAAACAGACTTTGAATATTGGTAATATTCTGGCCCCTTATAGAAGTATACAGATCTTGTTAGCGGGCCTTTTTCAGTAGATAAGTTAATAGGGTCTCATACCCCACATAGGCCCTATGAACTTGCTATAAATCACTCAAGTTAGCTAGAGTGATTTATGATAGGTCTTAGTAAACACTTTGGAAATTGGGCACACACTACCTCAAAATTGGATCCCACACACTGTAATGTTTTAGGCACATAAGTGCAATCCTTTATTCAGTGGCTCAGGCAGCATGGCAGGGTCATGCTAGGGCACCTGAATAAGGACAGGACTTACTGTATGCATTTTTAACTTTAGAACATGTGGCATCTGTTTCTCAGGTAGTACGGTCTGATTTCTAAAGTGTTCATTTAATTTATATTATAAGCACCTATCCCTTTCGCACTTTTTTGTTTTCATAAAAAGATTTAAGTATTTTTTTAAATGCAAAATTTAAATAAGGCTGCTGTCTCCTGAGCTGTAAATCGAAATGCCCCACTCGTAATGTTCCTTTACAGGAGAACACTACGTGCAAGCTAAGAGGTACAGTGACTCTTTGTGACGATTGACTGAAATCATGTGAGCAATATATAATAGATATGAATGTCACTTTGGACCTTCTAATGGTGAGAGAACTACAAACTGAAAGAGAGAGGTGACACTCATATCCATAAGAGGCCCTTCAACCAGACCCATAACTTATATATTATAATTTTTTTAATTAACATTTTCCTTCAAGTATTGACAGCATGATTGGCCAGCAAGAAGTCAATTACTGCAACACAGTGCATGAGATACTCCTAAGGAAATAAGAGCATCTCATACTCAACCAAAGGCAGTACTAGGATTGGTCAGGAGCCTCACATGATGCTCCTGCAATCTGAAATCAGGATTTTAAGTACAGTGTGATGGAAATGAAAAAGTTTGGCATCTGGCACAGCTCCAACTTTAAGAACCTTACTTTGATTTTTCACTCTTTTTTGGCCAGCCAACTTTCATACTTAAAAAAAATCTACAAACACAAAATGAAGTACAACAAAATAATTTTGAAATTAATTTTTTTGTTCAAAAAGGGTTGACAGATGTGTTCTTATTTTTGGGTGGCTCTCTGCATTCAGGGCAGCTTGCCCCAGCCCTAGCTATAACCTTAGCCCAGGAACATATTGTAGTACATACTGCAAGCCCCGCTGCAGGGATGGGTCTAGAATTCTGTCAAGGGGCAACACTTTCCCTGAAAAATATAAAATGTTCCCAGTAAAGCTCAGACAGGGCTACTGTTTGTTGGTCTAAGGGATAGTTGGTGCTACTTCACTACATAGCTTGATCCACTAGTAAGCCCTGAGATAATGTGCTCAAGCTCAAAACCTTTTCTCTTGTACTTTTCTCGCATCTTCCAACTTCAAGGGCAAACTACTCCATGTGCCAGCAGATGCCTTGGCATTGATTGTATGCAGTGGGCATCGAACTAGGCTATAGTAGTAACTAAGGTTCAAGTCTATAGAAGTAATGTTTTATCAAAGGTATAGATAAACAAAGAAGAAGAAGAAAAGGAAGGAAATGTGGTGTTATGTAACATCTTTTTATATAAACTATATCCCAAGGTATTTTGCAACCAAAAAAGGGCTGAGAATGCTGCTACTGTTTTCAGTAAACAAGAAAAAAAAAACACAAAAGGCCTATGTTTCTCAAAATGTTTACTATACTAGAGAAAAATGCAAAATTGCCAATTGCCAATTTTGCATTTTAATTTTGCAAAATTGCAAAAACATTTACTTGAAATAGTTAATGGCACTTTTTCCCAAACTGGATATTTATTTCAAAATAATGCATTTTAATAAGTTTGCAGCCTCAACTGATTTATCTATTGCATATTTGCATATTTTATCAAATTGCATTACAACTGTTATTGATTTACTTAATTTATCTAGTTGGCACTGTGCCAAGAAGTGCACAATTTAAATATGCTAACTGCACAGTTCTTAATGATGAAAGCATGCCAGCTTCAAGAAGTTGGTGTTAGAATGTTTACTAAAACAAATTGGTGGCAAATACCAGGAATGCATGAACACTGTAGGATAGCCTTTTTGGCTACAAGAGATACTGCTACTTAAACTGCTGTATCGGGTATTAAATATATACTGGCACAGAGAAAAATCAGTCCAATCCTTTGATGATACAATACTTAAACTGCTGCCCAGCATAAACTGATAGCATAAATCAGCATCAGTATGTACACCGTATGATATCCAGAAATGCTGGAACTCAGCAAACTACTGCATCTAAAATAAATTGGTAACATAAACTGCAGCTACTTTTACTTCGAGAGGCTGCTAGGCAGACTGCTAGTTTAATGCTGATGTTGTTATTGACCCTAATATAATCAATACATACACATATGAAATTTTATAAAATCAGTCCTTAAAGGAAAGTCCTCAACCTATTTTCTGTACATGTGTATTAGTACCTCTCTTGCATCCTCTAATTTCAGCCTAATTTAAATATAAATGAGTAGCTTTACTCTATTTTGCCCAGTGGTGAAAATCTGTTTCCATTCAAGGTCATTACCCACTCATGCAAGGCATCATGGGAGCTGATGATGACACATGCACAAGCCAGCAAAAGTTATACTTTCATTGAGTTCTGTTGCATGTCTTGTGAAGTCCCTGTATTCTCTAAAAGCATTTTTTTCCAAACTCAGATACACTTTAAACTACAGAAAACAGAAGGCCACTTACTATGCATTGAAAAGTCTCATGGCCATCATTAGACAAGAACATAGGGACTGCAGAGGACAGCAACATAACTGTCTAATACAGTATAACTACTGCAGGCTTCAGCGCCAAAACATAAAACTCCAGAATGCCTTACATGAGTCAGGTCATAATAACCTTTGCAATAGAGTCAGGCAGATTTTCACACCAGACTTAAGTACCCTCATTTACATTTAAGTCCTGAGGAAATTAGGAAGGTGCAATAGAGGCAATCATTGTGCATGCCTACAAACCATACAGGTAAGCAGAATAAAAGGCTGAGGGACTTTCCTCTAAACAGTAAGTCCAACAATAAAAAGTACACCCTTTCCCCAGCCCTCTTAGCAACACATCCTGCCCTCCTGCCAGACCACTACAGCTGAAACTCTTTACTTCCACAAGCCCTCAGAGCACCCATTTCACCCTTCACCCCTAGTCACCCCACTAATCTGTTAAATGACCCCCTTTCCTTACCCTCATAGCACCCCTCTGTCCCTTCTTCCTTTGGCCCCATTTAGATAATAAAAAATTGATGGTAACTGCCTTCAACACTCTACACACCACCTCAGCTAGACATTGTCTAAATGAATGAGACAGCACATACAAACAGTGAAAGTGATTGCTTGCACAATTCACACTTGCTCTCATATCATACAGATGGCAACAAACTATGGTAGTGTGTAGCTGTTTAGAGCAAGTCGCTATTGAAATTGTTTTCTTATTAAAAATGGGAAAATGGGTGCCTGAGCAACTGCTCTGCATTCTGGTGACATGGATTCATGCTGCACACTCATGATGACTACAGCAGAGTCTGGCAGGGATGGTGAGTAGCATCCATGCCAATGCTTTCCGCTCCAGGAGAGAGAGAGAGAGAGAGAGAGAGAGAGAGAGACTGGCATGCAGTGCTCCAAGAGTGGCACCTGGCAGTGGCCCAGTTGAGGGTAAACTTGGTGGCATGGATGACCACATGCTGCCATGAGCCTCCAAGGTGTTGCAATGTGTGGCAACATAAGGTAGGTGGCGGAGGGATGGGACAATTAGGAAAAGGCCCACCTCTGGTGCACAGGATGGCGGCACTCAGTGACCTCCTCATGCCACCCAACCATCTTAACGCCCTAACCAACTCCCCTGATCTTCCTCCTTGATGGCAGAAGGGAGTCCCTACTAGCAGAGATAAGCTGTAGTTGAAGGGGTGGCAAAGGACAGTGGTGGGGAACCTGGTGGTAAGGAATGGAGTGAAGATTGAATCTAGTTGGCAAAGAAAGTCCATATGAGGAACCTGAAGGAGAAGGGCACTAAGGGGGCTTGGAAAATAGCAAAAATAAAAGGGGTTCCATGGGGAAAGGAGGGTAGAATGGGGTGCTACAAGGGCTGGAGGTGGGGGCAAGGGGATTGTTTAACAAATTTGTAGACTGGCTGGGTGCCACGGTGGGATGAGTTACCATGACAGCTGAGGAAAGGGTGTGGATGGAGTGTTAAGTGTTCCTGGAGAAGGGGGTTATTGTATTAATTGTATTGTGGTAGAGTTGGTGGGAGGGATGAAAGATGGTAGGACTGGGAGCTATCAGGGTAGAAAAAAGTTATTTTTTTACTTACATTTTTTGTAGGTTTTACCCCATTTTCTCCTCTGTTCCCCAGGGCCCCAGCACACAGGCATCGAGCATGTGTGGAAGTGCATGCATGCCCCGTGATGCCAGCTCATCCCCTTTGGCTACTCCCTGTGGCTATCACTGGAGCTCCCTCAGGTCAGCACCACCATCCATCCTCCACTGGGTGGCATCCAGTGGCTGGGGAGCCTCCAGTCCCTCCCAGAAGGGGACAGCTGCCTTGTGGTGGCTTGATTTCTCTCCTTGCCCTCTCCCTCAGCCAACCCCCAACAACCAGAGCTTGTTCCTGAACACGGGTCACCAGTGCAGTGCGAGGTGTGGTGTCCAGCCCCTCAACCCTCAGCGCTACCAGGCCAGCTAAAATGTTTTTTTTAACCTTTAAAAAACTCTGCAAAGTGGTGCTTTATGTGTGATGGGGCCACTTCACAAATCAATTGACACTTCAAAGACTTTTCTCCTGCTTCACGAAGCACTATGCAAAATAATCATTGAAAATCAAACAGTCATGAATGCCCTATGAGTAGCTAAGCTAAGGTCCAATAATACTACATTACAGCTACTCCCCCCCCCGTAAACTGCCAAGGATCACATTAAAACATGTAATGGACAGTCAAACAAGTAATTTATGGATTTAGGCCCGGAGTAAGGAATTACTTTCCTCAAATCAAGTAACATCACCGAAGCAGAAATCCCTACCCTAAATAATATCACCTAAAACTCAAAAGGAACTTTTACATAATGATTTTTAAAACAGTACAAGTGACTGTCAACTTTCAAATAGTAGCTTGTCTTCATCAGAGTGATATCTAATTGTGCTTTCTAAAAAAAACCAAAAAGAAAAAGAAAACAGTACCATTGGTTTTCTAGCATTGTTAAAAATCAGATCATGCTGGAAAACTGTATATCACTAAAGAACATGAAGCACCCCCCCCCACACACACACACACGCTGTCCAAGCAGCATGTCATCATACAGTATGTGTCATTTTTTAAACTCTTGCTCAATTAATTGTCTACTAGTATTTTTATCAGCTTTCTATGGAATCATATGTACAGACAGACTAGGATAATGTCTTATTGCCTTTAACTGGTGTTCTGTACAGCAGTATATATAAAGATTTTATTTAATGCCATAATATTTTTACAAGGTCATGTTTATACTGTATATGAGAGTTCACTTCAGTTGTTGACCTTACGTTAAATCAAATAATTTATGTGTAGTATGCTCAATTAGCAACACTAATAATATACTAAACATCTCAAACACAAAAAGCTGCTAGTTTTGTCATGCATAATAACAATTTTGCTGCCAAACTGTCTAAAAATTATAAGTGTTTACCTACTGCCAGAGCCAGTTTGTTTCACACTGAGACTGATAGGCTAAGTAATTAGTTTGCTCAAAAGAAGCTGTGAGATTTGCAGATACAGTATGTTTTCCCTGCTTAAAGTAGGGGTTAAATCAGGCAGGAACTCAGTTCCCCACCTCTTACAAAGTTGTAGAGAGTTCCTGCACCTCTGTTATCTTTCTCAATGATATACAGTACTACTGAAGAGTTCCACCACTGTGAGATGACAATTCTACCACCTACAAATTTGGAGGTGAGAGTTCCCTCACCTAAATGTTTCCAATTTAATCACTAGCTTAAAACCCCTAACAGTACAGCACTTCAAAAAACACCAAACAAATTGCATTTTTCTTTTACATTCAATCAAAAATCAATCGATCAATCAAAATCGTTATTTATCCAGGCGAACATCATTGAGCAGTGCTCATTTGCCAGATGGACCTGGGTTGGACAAGGTAATTTACATATTCAATGGACAATGCAAAGTATACATGGAAATAGACAAGGTATTACAGCTTCATTCATGGTATCACAACAAAACATATGAGAGGATAAACCCTATCTCGTTTACAAAATTGCCTATATATACAGTATATGTACAAAGCAACAAAGTGGAATTGTACAGCAGCTTCAGATGTGGGGAAAAGTTTAAGGGGTGGATGGGATTAACTACTCATTGTGTAGTCCTTTCATCGCTCTGGATATTATCCATTGGGATGGGAAGGGCTGTCAGGTAGTGTGGGCAGGTCTGGGGAGGGAGAGCTATAAGAGAGGAACTACTATTAAGGAGGGGGAGAAATTAGATAAGGGGACAAGAGGGTGAGATGGTAAGTACAATGTAAGGAGTAGAAATAAAGAGCAATGAGAATATTGCTAACCATCAGGGTAAGGAGACATCTAGACTAATTTTAAAAGCAGGGTTGGGGAACACATAGAAAATTCCCATAGAGAAGGCTAAAGAGAATAGCAGGAGGAGAGTTGCAGAGTTATACGTCTGGACTGAAGGTACTAGTCAGGCATGGTGGTGGTGCAGTGGATATATAATCAAGCTAATGATGCGGGAAGCATTTGCAGTGTTCCTTGATAAGGTGTGAATAAAGGGACATAAAGGAAGTAATGGTTATGGGTATGCTCAGTTTCATTGTTTTTTGCAATTTGTTCCACAAGATGGGCAACGTGAAACTAATGCAAGTCCTGCCAAAGTGAGAGAATTAACTTTTGGGTACTTTTGATATGATATAGGAGTAGCTCTTAGAGCATACTTGCTTATTATGTATTGCTGGAGACAGTCTGAGACATATTGAGGTAATTGATTAGATATTGCTCTGAATGTCCATATGGCAGCATTTCTGTCCCTCCTAAACTGAAGTGAAGTCCATCCCACTGCTGCATACAGGGAGTAATGATGTGTGGTAAATGGAAGTCCTATAATAAACCTCAAGGCTCTATGGTAGGGTGTATCCAATTTTGCAAGGTAGGAGGTGTGGCAGTGGCTGTATAGGAAATCTGCTTAGTCAATTACAGAAAGAAACGTTGCCTGGACCAACCTTAACTTAGCATCACTTGTAAGAAAGTGGCTGATCTTAAAGTAAAAACCAAGCCTCTGGCATAGTTTTTTTTAGCAATTTCTCCATATGTTACATTCTACAATGGGACAAACACACTGCAGGCTGTGTGTCACTGGAGACAGTAGAGGTCATAGGATCTAATGCAGACACCAGGGAAAAAAAGCATTTGATTACTCTTCATGCCTTCTTAACATCAGGAGCATACATTAAATATGTGCATCATGTATTATCTCCCTTTATAACATGGGACACAGCCAGCCACTAATAGTATCAGTCGACTACTTGTGGTAAAAGACTCTATAGTAATAACATGAAGTGGTAACCCAGGGACACAGCAGACCTAATTTCACAACATTCCTGCTCTGATCTGGTGATGACATGCTGTTCAGTTTGCTCACCTGGTCAACAAAATAAGTAAGTAAATCATTCTATAACAAAGATATCCACAAATAAACTTTGCTCACTTCAAAAGCGTATTATCAGATGTTCTGGCTTTTCCATGAAATTCAAAATGACTTTCTAAGCAGCATTGCAACCAGTGAAATCACATTTTTGGACAAACTGAGATCACTGTACATATGAAGGTGGTATGCTCTTGGTTTTGAAGAAAAATCATGTGTTTTCTTATTTTCAGGTACACAAAACATAATACTCCACCCCTCAAAAAAATTCAATTGAATCTTCAATCAAAACAGTCTTATTAGAAATCTGTTATGTCTTGCTGTCTGACTATAATTTTCTCTAAGAACCATAAAATGAGCGCATATTACATAAAGTAAATTGTGACCAACACTTGCCAGTTTTTGCATTACTATGAGTTACACCTAAGCCAATCTCTGAATGGGCCGACTCATCATTTTCTGGAGATTCGAGTAAATATAATATAATATGGGCTGAGTGACTCAAGGCTAAATTCATTTCCATGAAATAGTACAATACAGGAGATGACAGCAGATGAGGCTCAGTGGCACAGAAGCTCAACACATTTTGTGTAACAAATATTAAATGTAGTATGCAAAAGTCTTATCTGTTTGACAACCAAAACCAACATTTCTTGAATTAGTTTGGAAACTGAAAACATATGTAATATACAGTACTTTATACATAATGCATGTTTATAACAACTTAGCAGAAATAGGGCCGTGGACCTTCTTAGTAACAATAAGAAAATCTCAAAAGATTTTTCCTGGTTAAATGTATATAAATTAAAAGAACATGAATCTTGTTTATTATGAATTTATGATTTCAGTATACAATAACTAGAACTTTGGACATGTGAAGTTTAACACCTCCATGGTATTGTTTTTGTGTTTGTTTTAGAAAAGTCTTTTTCTTATTTAGAGCCTCTTGCTAATTGCTTTTTCCCTGCCTAATGTTATTATTTTCACTTCTGAGTTCCAGAACCCAGTGACATCAGTTGAGCGGAAGCCTAGAGTAAATCATTCCATGCCGTCTTCTCTTAACCGCTATCATCAGCTTCCAGAACTGATCAATTAATTAAGAGAAACATGATTTATCTTATCTTTATCTTAAATGGTAATTCTTCTATCTGGCATGGTAGATTCCAGTTCTGGACTGCTCTGGAAGAGTTACATGCCTTGAAGAATGGGTGTAGGAAGACAAACTCTAAGAAACCACCAGACACTCCTCCTCTGTGCAGATTAGCCTCTGCTTGGCATTATAAATCATGCATGGAAATGAGAAAGGAAAGTGTGCCCTACTGAAATTGAACCCAGACCCTAGTAATACCATTCCAGTGCTCTAAACATTAAGTTACAGGGCTCACACAGCTAGAAAGTCATGGCTAACATGTTATCTGGAGAGGGACAGACCTTCTGGGCCCTGACCATTGATTTAGGTTACTCTTGCAGTCTGATATCCACCATCTGTGACAAAATGGAGATCCTGGATGCATTAAACAACCACTTTGCCACTGCAGGGCTGGCATTTGACAACTCCCTGCATGTTCTTTATGCTCCCAGTTGGGTGCAAAACTCTGACCCTCTTCTTACCAACTCAGTCTTTTCTCTCAGCCTACTTCATTGAAGAGATAGAAGAACTTCTATTACAGGATACCAAAAAGTGCGGTGCTGACTGTCTAGAACCCATACTTTCTAAAGGTTGCCTACCATGCTTTAGCTGTACCAATTATCCACCTATTCAATCTCTCACTGTCTCTCAGAATCCTCCCACCCTTATGGAAAACAGCTATGTTATCCCTCTGTTTAAATCTGGGGACCCTGTGATCTTAACAACTACAGACTGATTTCTACTCTCTATACTTTCCAAACTGTTGGAAAAATGGTAAGCAAGTAGTTCATAACCTATGTAGAAACTATGAATCTTCTAAACCCAATGCAATCTGGCTTTAGAGCACAGCATAGCACCATTACAGCCCTGGCCAAAGTGACCAATGATTGGCAGCGAGACCTGGAGAATCGAAACTTCATCTGTGCAGTGTTCTTAGACTTAAGTAAGGCTTTCAACACCGATCATGGCCTGATCCTTTCCTCCCTGAGAGTGATAGGACTGGACTCACTATCCTTGCATTGGTTTGCTGACTACCTCTCTGACCGGTGGCAGCAAGTCAAGGCACAAGGTGAACTTTCTCCTCTTAAACCTCTGCAAAGAGTGGTCCCCCAGGGATCGATTCTTGGTCCCCTACTGTTTGCAATTTACATAAACAACATTGACACCAACATAACCATTGCCAATATCCATCTGTTCGCAGACGACACGGTTCTTTAGCTAAGTCGTCCTTCGCCAGAAGCTACCTGTGGAGACCTACAATCTGAATTCAATCTACTTCAGAGCCAACTCCTAAACAAAAAGCTCCTATTAAATGCCAGCAAAACTAAGGCAATGCTATTTTCTCCACTTCTCCATGCTGCAAACCCGGCCAGTGATGGCTCCATTCCACAGATCACAACAATCCTGGGAGAAAACATAGAATTTGTCAACAAATTCAAGTACTTGGGAGTATGGCTCGACCATAGACTTTCCTTTATGGACCATATTGAAGATCTGTTAAAGAAAATGAGGCAGAGGCTTGGACTTTTTTTCAGGATTAATAACTTCCTTACTAGCGATTCCAAGCGGCGGCGGCTGATACAAACAATGTTTCTCTCCTAGGTCAACTATGCTGACTTTCTTTATAGTCACTGCCCTGTCTCTCATCTTGCTAAACTGGATACATTGTATCACAGGACTCTGTGATACATTATTGGCCTACCTTTTTCCATTCATTATTGTGCCCTTTATGCTGCCATGGGGTGTCCCTCCCTTCAGTACAGGAGAAACAGAAATGCTGTTCTCTGGACATTCAGAGCAATTATCAAAAAACTACCCCTATATGATTGTATTCCACTATGCAAGCTTGAGAACTATGCACTGAGCAGCTACTCCTTTATTTCCTTAAAGGTACCCAAGCTAAAAACAGAGAATGGCTATAAGCTTTGCGCTGCTGTCTCTATGGAACAAAATACAAAAATTGCTAAAGCTTAGTACCCCGGTCTGTCTAGCCTCCTTCAAGACACTATATGACCATTCGGTCAAGGAAATCTGCAACTGCTTCCCCCGATCCTAAACTTCCCTGCACTTATAGCGTACCATGATGGCATTGTCCTCTCCACTATGCCTGACCTTGTGGCCTCTCCTTCACATTTCTCTAATACCTAGTTGTGCTCCCCACCCTCCTGTCCTGTGTCCTCTCAGAAGCTTAATCTGTCCCTCGTTTATCCCCTACCACCCTGCCTGTACCCTATCTTGCCTCCTACCACACACACCTTTCTACCCTGTTACACTGTTTGTTTTTTCTTTTTCTAACTCACTGTCTGTCTTGTTACTTATGGCATTGTATGTAATATACCATTACCTAACAATTGTTCTCATTAGTACTTCCAGCTACTCTTACTAAACTCATTATACACCACGAAGAAATTGAACCACTGTTTCAAACTGTTCTCCACTTATGACTACATTTAACTATTGTATCTCTGTATTGTATAATATTACTGAGGTGTTATGTTGTGACTGTTCATATATTGTATATCCAGTGTTCCTGTGCTAACCCGGTCCATCTTGTAAATGAGCTATGCTCAATGGTGTTCACCTGGATAAATAAAGATTGATTGATTGATTCATATCTACTCCTACTGCTGCTATAAACTGGAATAAACTTAATAAATTCATATACTGCTTCCATGTCTTTCCTTGTTCTGTCCATTTCTGGGCAGTGACATGCATTACAACTAGTACCTGGTATAGCAAGGTCAGGTGTCACCTAACACAAGAGCTAAGCATTTGGGTATGTATAAGACCAGGAGGAAACCTTATAGCTTTTGGGTGCTAAGGTGCCCCCCACCCACTGTGGGGGTGGCACCAGAAGACAGTGGGTATTAGCTGTTTTAACTATCTGTTAACTCCACAGTGTCTTCCCAAAGAAGGATTTCTGGGGTTGGAGAACAATGTACTTTCAAGATGAAATATCCACATATGCAAACCTGGCCATGAAGACTTACTGCACTGATTTTTTTAAGTTGATGTACAGTACTTTTTTGTCATCAGTGTTGCTGTCATTATGAAAAATAATTCTTCAACATGCTTTCATTAAAAATCATAAACGCATAAGACTATTCAGTGCTGTAGCTGTAGCACTTATTATGCAGTTCCTGAAGTATAGTATAAGGTGTACAAGGGGTCTGGGTAACAAATGTAAGCATGTTTTCACTGGGGGGGGGGGTGCAGCAAAGAGGCACCATAGGATTTTGGGTTACAAATCTTATTTTCGTAGCTATACCACTGAAGGTACCAAACATTTCACTGCACTACAAAGACTAGAGGGCTGCAATGGGATTCATAACTTTACCAACTAGAGAGGAAAGATCTGGTAGTGTATGGGTAGCAACTGAGTTATAGTATCAGAAGCAGTATCTATCACATAGTGCAGTCTATAAAGCATATTATAACAGTTTTGTTTATTTTATTAACTTACAAGGATATAGATTGAGACTGGACAAAAAGTTAATAATACAATACGGAGTTTGACTAATACAATAGGCACAACATTTAAACAGTATAATAGGACAACATGAAGACCATTAAATACAATTGACAAATTAAATTTTTTAAATTAACAGATTATTCTTCAATGATGCCTTTTGTACCCACTCACCAAGATAAGCTGGCAGCAAGTTTCATAACCAATGACCATAAAATGAAAATGGAGGTTCCTCTATTTTTGTTTTACAAAATGTTGTTGATAAAAAAAGTGATTCTCTCAAGATACAATATAGACATTGACCTGAATTTCAAATGTTTGGACACAGGACTTGCAGAGTTGTTCTTCCACATCTGCATCACTGCAAATGTACAAAAAACATTTTGACACATTTGTGGCTCTATATGGTAAAAATAATTATGCACGAGTCTAATTCTGACATATGCATCATATCTGATGTTCACCTTGGGGTCCTTGCAATAAGATGTTAAGTTTGGCCAAATCCTGCCACAAATCTCTGAAAATCCAGCCCATTTTCTTTAGGCCTTAACTTCAATACAAACTCCACTGGCTATTCAATTTTCTGTAATCTATGTAGCAAAATCAAGTTTATACATTTTACTCTCAAGACAGAGGCAACAGTTTTAATCCATTAATGGGTAGGAGTGTCCTGCATTTTGATTAGCTGGACTGGTCAACAATCATCCGCGGTGGCTGTAACTGGGGGGTGATAATTCAAAGGTTGCTCAATAATGTGACTCGGCGATATCGCCCGGCCATACCCCTGCGCAACTATTTTGAGCAGTGCAGGGGCTTGCGCCTCAGAATGGCGCAGTTTGAATATCTGGGCCTAGGTCAGAAACTCATCTGAATGTTCAGAATGCCTCACTGTGATCATCTTAGTGATCATCACATGATTTACACAGGAAAGTACACAGACCTAAGGCACCCCACAAACTACTAATGATCCGCTCTTACAAAACATTTGACCTTGCCCCTCTACATCATGACTTAACTCACGCTGGCTGGGCCCCTGTTTTCTCAGCCAAAACTATCGAACATGCCCTGACTTATTTCAAAGATAATTTCAGCAATGCCTGGAACAAACATTCTCCCCTGAAGCAAGTTAGAGTGCATGGTAGTCACCTCCCCTGGGTAACCCCTGAACTCCTGGCCTGTCAACAAGAGCGTGATAAAGCATTAAAAAAAACACAAATCATCCAAACTCCCTCATGACTACATGCTTATTCCCGGACACTATGAAATACCTGTACCAAAGCCATCCGCCTGGCCAAAGCAGAATATTTTTGGTCCACCTTTAATACTAACATAAACAACCCATCAAAGTTTTGGAAAGTAGTTCACTCACTTTTCTCTCCCCAAACTAAACCCCCATCTCCGCTGCTCAAAATAAACAACCAACTCATTGCTGACTATCCTACAGTAGCGGCAGAATTCAGTTCCTACTTTACTCTATGCACCTCTACACTGTTAGCGTTCCTCCCGCCGTACCCGACTACCTCTTCCCTCCCCTCCTTCCCTCCCAGTTCCTCTCAACACCACCAATTAGTGAAGAGTTTTGCCTTTTCACCCATCTCTCCCAACGACACCTTAAAGGCACTGCTCTGTATCAACCAAACAAAGGGCAGCTCTCCTGATGGCCTTGACCCTAAGCTGCTGTACTTCTCTGCTCCTGCTATTTCCCTCCCTCTCGCTGATCTCCTCAACCTGTCTTTCCACACTGCGAATGTCCCTGAAGCCTCGAAACATGCTACAGTTCTCCCTGTATCAAACGCAGGTGATCTCTCATCTCCTGGGAATTACCACCCCCTCTCGCTTCTACCCACCCTGGCTAAACTTCAGGAACACTTTGTTCTCTCCCAACTCTCCTCCTTTTTTGATGACTCCTCCTTCTTCTCTCCCTTCCAATCTGGTTTTCAGAAGAATCACTTCACAACTACTTCCCTACTTGGACTCACTGACTCTATCCATTTTGCCATGGATAGAGGTCACATTACCTCTGCTATCTTTGTCAACCTTGCCAAGGCTTTTGACACAATCTCCCATTCCCTCTACCTCAAAACTCTCTTGTCAGCTGGCTTGTCTCTGTCTTCCTGCAACTGGTTCACAGCCTACCTGGTAGGTAGAACTCAATCTGTTAAAATAGCTGACTCTACGTCCCCTCCACTACCCGTCTCTGCTGGTGTGCCTCAAGGATCCATACTTGGCCCACACTTATTCTTTCTTTTTTACATTAATCTGTTTCTCTCCTTGGTCCCCAGCCAGCTCACATCTGCAGTTACCCACCCAGCCCATATCCCAGCATCAGGCAGAATCCCCATCTTCCTCCACAGTTTCCCCTCCATGGCAGGATGGTGAGGAGCCCTCAACTCAACTCACCTCTAATAGGATCCAGTATCTGGGGAAGCACCATTAGGGGTCAGGGTCTGTGGTGGGTAGCTGTTCACACTGCTGTGACCTGGGGACCATTTTCCTGGCTCTTTGATTGGACCCCCTGGAGACATGGCATGCAATGATGCTGACGGGGGAGTGTGCATGCGTCCCTGCATGCACTGCCTCCAGGTGGCTGCCCATCTCCACCCCTTTCCTGCAGCGTCGGCACGCTGCCCTCCAGCCTCTAATACAGTCCAGTCTAGGACTGACCACTAACATCCCCCTCTCTGGAGAAGGAGAGCGGTCCCTCGGATGCTCAATCCTTCTCCTCCCCTGCCAACCCGCAGTGGCCTATGCTCGCTCCCGAAGATGGGATCACCGACACAGCGAGAGGTAAGGCATCCAGTGCTTCAGCCCTCAGTACCACTGGGCCAGGCCTACTCTTATTCTCAATTTTTCTAAATGACCTACCATCAGTATGCTCCTCATCCTTTATCCATATGTATGCTGATGACACAGTTTTGACCACCTCTGGCCAATCTCCCTCTAATGTGACTTCCAGACTACAGCTTGACTTTAATAATGTTAAGCGCTGAATATGCTCACATCAACTCTTCTTCAATGCCAAGAAGACAGTCTCCATGACTTTTGGCACTAGGCAGAGACTCTCTAGGCTGCCCTCTCTTCCCTCCTTCCACACCCTTGATGGGACAACACTACAGGACACTACCTCTTTCAAATACCTGGGTGTCTGGCTTGAACAACACCTTAACTTTTCTGTACATAGTGATGCTATTCTGAAAAAACTGCTCCTCAAGCTAGGCGCCCTTTACAGAAACCATAGTTCCTTACCACTACTGGTTAGGCATGATCTTGTTCAGAAAATGATACTCCCTATTTTGACTATTGCAACATAGTCTACAGTGCTGCTCCTAAGTCTTCCCTTACCAGGTTGGTTACTCTCCTTGATGCTTTCTGTCGCTTTGCTCTTGACTCCACCTCCTGCACACATCACTGTACCTTGTATCATTCTCTAGCTTTCCCCTTTCTTGAGCGCAGGCATCTCTCTCACTGTGCCAAGTTCACTTCTAAGTTCTGGTTTGGGACTCTCCCCTCTCACCTCTCCTCCTTACTCTCTGCTCCACCTCCCTTCTCCCACCCTCTAAGATCCACTGATGCATGCACTCTAGCTATTCCTCGCTGCTTTACCTCCATAGGCCAGGAAGCTTTTTCCTACCACTTCCAAAGCTTTGGAACTCACTGCCACCTCTTATCAGGCGTTCCTCTTCCCCTCTTCAATCTCCTTAGCCCCTAACATTTCTATTTCCCTAACTGCACTTATTCTTGGCCCCTTCAACCCTCCCAACCTGGTGTGTTGTCCTTTAGCCCTACTTTACTCCTATTTGCCTAATTGTAGTTGTCACTGGCTCCTCCGCAGCCCTCCCCACCTTTGCTCCTATCCTACTCCTCTATCCAGACTTACCTGTCTAAATGAACCCTTCCTCTAATTACTTCCCTCACATGTACCACCTATTATACCCCTCATACCCCCTACACAACCTACTGTGCCATTTGACTCTCTACTACCATCCCAACCTACTGTGGTACTTGACACTCTGTGCTGTCCTTCCCCAATGCCCTCCTTCCCCCCCACTGATGCTGTCCCTTTTTCCATTCCTAATTTACTCCTAGTTTCTTCAGCCTCCCTATTCCTTATCCCTCTCCTCCTCATTGGTCACCCGCCACACGCCACTCCTCCTCCCTGCCTCCCTTCTTTCCCCTCCTTTTCTGCCTGGTCCTGTCCCCCTTGCAGGGTTCTCTGTGATCCTGAAGGGGTATAGATCCTGGATCCCTCTTTTCTACCCCTCTTTCCCCCTCCACTTTCTAATCCTGACCCCCTTGCAGGGTTCTCTGCATCCTGAAGGGGTACAGATTGTCTCTCTCTCTCTCTCTCTTCCCCCTCTCCCTTTCCCCTGCTTTCAAATCTTTTGCCAACCCACCTCCCTACTTCCCTATCCCTCTCCTCCCCTCCTGTTCCTCTGCCCCTCTCTTCTCTACCTCCTTGCTCCCTTTCTCTTCTCTTCCTTTCTGCCTGGTCCTGTTCCCCTTGCAGATTTCTCAGCATCCTGAAGGGGTTCGATCTTGGCTGTCTCTCTCTCTCTCTCTCTCTCTCTCTCCCTCTTCTCTCCCTCACCCTCTACCCCTCACCTGTCCACTTCCCCACTTGTCTTACTTGGCTGCCTCCTTGCGTATACAGCACGCCGAATTGTGTGCTAAGCCTACTACTTCTAGCACTTCAAATGTGTTATCCATCCTCTAACCTTTACCCTACTGGATCACCTGCTCTTGGGTTGTTGTAATGTATGCTATATCCGAACATGGTTTTGTTTACCCTGGCCAGTCGGTCTGGGTTATTTCTGCTCTGTAATTGTACTACACTGTTTTGTTTTAGTAACTGTACTTGTATTGCTCTGTTATTGCTATGTGTTTATATGATTAAAGTTCCAGGGCCTTACTCCACCCCCCCCCTTTTTTTGCTGCATTAAAGCATGCACTTTTTTCAAATTAACTCCAATATTCTTACTTTTTATATTTTTTGGAGGGTCTTTTGGTTCTCATCATCCAGCTGAACCATGAATTAATCTGACCACTTTGGCAAAGTGACCACCTCCATCGGTCAGGTAACAAGCAAAAGCCCCTCCGAAAAATATGAAAAGTAAGAATATTGGAGTTAATTTGAAAAAAGTGCAGGCTCTAATACAGCAAAACAAAAGGGGGTGGGGGGGTAAGGCCCTGGAACTTTAATCATATGTTTCTGTTTGGTCACACACCAGGAGCCTCCCACTAAATGTATTAAATTGTATTGTAAATACAGGGGTTGAGCTTGCAAACCTTCTGTACTGATTTGAATGTAGGAGAATTGTGGCCTTCTTCTAATTGTTAAGCTCCATATTAGACACCTGTGAGCCTTTCATTGGCCAGAGCACATTATAAGTAACAAAGCCAAGAGAGTGGTCTTTTCAAAAGTATAGAGAAAGCAAGGTGACCTCAGCTCCGATGAGGCAAGTTAAAATGTAATGCTTGTTACCTGACCGATGGAGGTGGTCACTTTGCCGAAGTGGTCAGGCTAAAATCATGGTTCAGTTGGATGATGAGAACCAAGAACCCCTCCGAAAAATATGAAAAGTAACAATATTGGAGTTAATTTGAAAAAACTGCAGGCTTTAATGCAGCAAAAAAAACGGGGGTGGGGGTTAGGCCCTGGAACTTTAACCATATGTTTCTGCTTGGTCACACACCAGGAGCCACCCACTAAATTTATTAAATTGTATTGTAAATACAGGGGTTGAGCTTGCAAACCTTTTGTACTGATTACTATGTGTTTGCCAGTTCTCCCAATTCTTGTACCCCCCCCACACACACACACAGGATGCTTCTGGAAACTAGCTGTTTAGAGCTCATACTGTCTTTCCTGGTGAAACATTTTCCAAATAAAAATAAAATAAATATTTGAAACACCTCTGTTACCCTATTTGCATATTCAAAGGTGTTTGACTAATAAGTATATTCCATACACCTTCATTTACAGGGTATTGTCACTATACAAAGCCCTGTAAATAGGCAATCTGGCTCATGTGATGTCATCTTGATATAATTCTGTATACCACAAATGGGCAGTGCTGATATGGGGCATCAGAATGTCATGGTTTTGAGTTGTCACTTTTTGTAACTGTGACTAGGTCCCTGTGATTATGAAGGTACAGACAGAGGGGGATAGACACCCATTAAATATCTGTTTAAAGATCTAATTTAAAAAGTGCAACATGTCTATGACAAAGGTCTTGCAGATGGCATATGTAATAGACTGTAGAGAATTAACCATATTATAAAAGTGTGATCTGGCCAATCTTGCTTTCAGAGTGGGCAAAACATGGTCACATGGGTGTATGGTAACGTAGCATATAACCTGCCTCACAGGGACAATAATATATGTAACCTACATGGTCAAAAGTTCATTATGTACCTTAATACCAGACCAGACAGCTCACAAATACCAGACAGTTCACAAAGCCCCATAAAACACACTCCTTAGTCAATTGCTTCTCATTGCATAAAGGACATTGAAGCAGTTGACAGGGAACTGTGCAGGGCCACTAAAAAGATCAGGGGCATGGAATACAAAAGCTATGAGTAGAGGCTGGTGGCCCTTAACATGTACATATTGAAGAAAAGGACGTCAAGACGGGACATGATCTCAGTTTCGGCATACTTAAGGCTATCAGCAAGACTGAACAGAGATGTTTGATCTAGTGTCCCCCAGTAGAACAGGGGAACATACCCTAAAGCTCAGAGGTGGTAAGTTCAGGTGCAATGTTTGGAAACACTTCTCCTACTGGGTGATGAACCTATACAACAGCCTACCAGTGGAGACCATAGAGACAGAGGACATAAGACAATGCAGGCTTTCAAGGCAAGCCTGAACAAATGTTAGCTTATCAAGAGAATCACTGTATACCTTGGGCAGTACAATGGACAGGTAGCACTTTTAAGTAAGTACATGCTGCACTAACATACTTATTCATACCTGCTTGTGAAGTTGGGGGGGCATGATGGACCTCAGTCCTTTCTGACAAACAGTTACTATTTTTTGGATTTTGTTATATCTCTCCAAAACTTGCTTTAAACACCCTTAACCAGTTTCATCCTTCCACTCTGCTCCTTTCGTTCTGTCACCTATGTTGTCCCTTTCAACAGTAAGCACTTTTCCAGTTGTTCCTGTCTTTTCCCTTTTCCTTTCCTCTCACAGGCCTCCCTCTATGGTACCTCCCTTGGCTGTTCCACTTACACTCCCTTCCCCCTCTTACCACCATACATAAATTCTTTATGAACAGCCTATTACTACTTACCTAATGTGTTCTCACCACAGATCAGTAATTTATGTTAGTCTGTACACTACCTACAAGACGGTTTTGTGTTTCTCTGTTTCTTCTGTATTTTTAAAAAACGGTTAAACTTAGCCAATCTTGTCATGTCGTATGTATTTCAACAGTTTCAATCATGTATAACCTTGTATTTGTTATGTGTTCATGCCATGTTTTGTACTGTATACTCGGTCATGCCTGAAAATAGTCATTACTATGGCTAGTGCACTTACCAGTAAACAAAAACTAAATAAAATAAAAATAAAATAAATCATACACATATTTTCAAGTGTCTTTCCTAACAGCAGGCATCTTGGATATGCAAACCCTTGTACAAGTCCATCTGACAAGTGTTCACCAGAACAGACATTACCAAAAGGCTTGTACAACTGATTTAGTTCAGACTGAGAATGTCATAGAACAGCGTTAACATCTGAAGCTCTTTAAATTGTTTCTATGTGCCTTATTTAATTGCAACCTTAGCCACTACCTTTTTGGACTTCTTGTACCAGGTACAATATTGTATCACTATGTAACAATAAGACACAACAGGGTGTACATGAAACATATTTTACCACACGGCCAGGGGTGTAATAAGGCTCATATGGCTTGGCCATGCCTTTAGCTCCTGGCATGCGTAAAATATGTTCCATGCACACCTGAAGTGTCTTATTGCATTATAAAATGGCTCCTATCTTTATTTTAATTTTTACAGTTAGAAGAATCTTGCTTGGATGTAGAAAAAAGATTTAATGCTGCTCATCTATGATAAAATAGTCCTTCTACAAGGCATAATGAGTCATTGATTTGCTTATTAATATTCATGACCTCATTTGCATACAGGGGCCAGTGATTTCTAGGTGGGCTATGAATAAGTTGTTTTCTTCTGATGATCTGGCATCTTTAAAAAGAAACATAGTAGGTGGCATGTAACTGAGGTGTATGGACATTTTTCATAACAGTAGAAAAAAAATCCCATTGCTGCATCTTTGTTTGTGGTTATGCTGGCAGCAGCTTTCCATTCGTTAAAACGAGGGGAAAATGAGTGATTTTTTTTGTGTGTGTGTTGAAAGATGTACTGGAAAGGAGGCAAAATCACCAGCAATTGATTGATTTTCACACCATGGAAAAACAGTGAATTTTGTGTGTGCGTGTGTGTGTGTGTGTGTGTGTTAAAAGCTACACTGGAAAGGAGACAAAATTGCCAGCAATTGATTGATTTTTGTACCACGGCGGTGTGGCATCTCAAAGGGTAGGTCAGACAGTGGCTGAGAGAGCCTAAGCACAGGTAACAGAGATGGGTCCCGTAAGAGGACTATATCAGAGTCTAGATGGCAGGGCTGATTTTTTGTTTGTAACTACCCTTGTTTGATATAAAGGGGGAAGAGTGAAGAGTGGGCATCACTGTTGATCAGGGAAGAGACGCTTTAGCAGAAAAAAAATGGTGGCAATTACAAACTGGACGTTCTAACTGCACAATGTTTTTTTGGGCAGTCTGGCCCAGCTTTTAGGCACTTGTTATTACCTGTGCATGGAACAGATTTCATGCACAGGCAATAACCAATCAGATAGCTGGATTTTCTCTTCCCATTTTATAAACTGTTTTAACTCTGCTCCCATATACCATTAACTCCACAGTGACTCTAGAATTGAGCTGTTTCAAGTTAGCAAGCCCTTCCTGATAAACCCTTAAAATAAATAAAAAACACCCTGATTAGTTTGTTGAAGGCCCTCAGCTGTTTCTCAGGCCTAACCCACTGGGAGGTGTGTGTAATAACTCACATTCTGTTATGTGTTATTCTTTATTTAAAATCAATAAATACGTATGTATTAGACAGTTTGCCACTCGAGGTGTGGATATCCCCATAACTGCAGTCTCTTCTGCCCATCTCTGGTCACTGTCCGGTAGAAGTTAAAGATCTCATGGCACTTATCAATAAAGGGTAGAGAAGCTTTCCAGGTACCATGGCCAACATTCCTCATCAATAAAACAGGTCTGTGTAACCCATCTTCCACCCCTACTCCTAGGATGCACCTGGAAACAAGTTATCACAGCTTAGTGTGCCTTTTATGGTCACAAATGACAAATACAATAATAATATCTGAAACTATATATGGCTCTAGCTGTAGTACATTATATAGTCAAGGAATAACACACAGGAGTGTATGGATTAACCTATGATAGAAACACACACTTTGGCGGTGGAAGGTTGGGCATGAGGCATGATTATAAATCCTACTCATCTTACAATCTCAGAAAACAAGACATTTCCTGTATATCAGCAATCCATATCAGCTGTGTTTCAACGTGATCCATTGTAAACATTCCAACACAGAAGAAGAACATCAAATGCAGAAAATGTCACAAAGCTAATAGGAACCATGTTTCAAATCACTGGGCCAAAAGCTTGCAAATACCTTACCCATCATATGTAACATAGTGGGAGAAGCAAGCTGAAAATTCAACAGGTGAAATGCAGGTCATAGGCCAGGCTGTATTGGTCTAATAGTTGTAACATGGTAGTGTAAATGGGGGTTGAATAATAAACAGCTATAGGTAAACTGGAGAAGAAGTAACTATATTGAATCTGTCAGGGATACCCACCCTAGTCTTTGATACAGGTCACAGTGGTGGATGCTTTTGTAACCCTGAATACCACAAAAAAAAGTGTTGTATACAAAAAAAATTGATTTGATTGATCGGGTTTCAAGAGGTCGTAAACCATGAGTGTAAAAGGCAAGTGGTTTTATTGTCTCATTTCACCACCAAGGCAGAAGTTCTTGGAGAATGCATTTTTTTCCATTTATTTTTTTGTCTTATTTATTTATGCTACTTCCCCCGGTACTTCTGCCGGCCACTCCTTCAGAGTGCCAATGCCCACCACACCACCACCTGTGCCACCATCTCCTGAACCTGTCTCGTGACCTTACAGGGGTAACCTGACATTTTCCTATGTCAGGAGAATTCCTCTCCTTCGAGAGGGAAGCTCTGTGAGGTGCAACTATATATCCCTAGAGGCTGCCGCTGGGTCAATCTGGGGCTTTGTGGTGCTGTGGGCTGGGTGCTCATCATCCAGTTGGCAGGGAGTCCATTTTCATGTTTTCTTGGTCCGTTCCAAACAGTAGCCTATGTATGGATGGCATCCTGAGGTGGGGACATACGGGACAGCATGTTGAGGCTTCACGACCCCCAAGCTCTTTCCTAGTCTACCTCTAGGAGCCCAGGTTTGATCCCCCCCTCCAGGAGAGGAGCACCCATTGGACACTTGTGAATCCCCTCCCTGATGGTCTCTGTTCCTGGTACCCGGGCTCAGGGCATGAACCCAGGTCACCAGCATGCCGAGTGAACCTCTTTGCTTGGCACCACAGAGCCAGCATCTTCTACCATTTATTTTAAAATATATGGAAAACTGTTGTTGTCACAGTTTTTTTTATTTCGGAAAATTTCCAGCAGTGAAGGACTTAATGCATTGAATGACTGTGGTCATTTACAAACAAGGATAAGACAACTAGTGGGAGAATCAGTCATTTGCTGGCAGGTGTGCTGTGTGTGTGTGCGTGTGTGTATACATACATGTGTGCATGTGTATTGTGGTGGGTCTCAGAAACAGCTTGCCATTTTCACTGTTAGACTTCTTGAATCAGGTACTCAAGTATGTCTATTTCTTCTCTCCCTTTCCTAATATTTGTTCTCTTTGAATATCTGTACATTTTATTCATTTTTGCTTCCATTTTAAATATCAAAATGTATCATTTTTGAAATATGTTAATTCTATTAATGTGTATTTCTGTTTCATTATACCATGATTCTAGTGAGCATTAATTCTTTTCTTGCTAGGTGTTCACCTGATTATCAATTCACAATTGGTTCTGTAATAGTTAATTTTTTTAAGTTAAATTTATAATATAATGGTTAATTGACAGTAATGTTTACACTCAGTTAAATTTTTCATTATAAACACTGTGCTAGGTGATGTTTAAGTTCTGTTAGTATAGTGTAAGGTTGTAATGTTTATGGATGTTATTGAAAATAAAACTTTTATTGAAAATAATTTCACTGCTGGACTTTTAGGTGAGTACAGGAAAGGATGGCTCAGTGCTATTTCCAGTAGTATGATCAGACACATTGTTTGATTGCTTGATTGATTTCTTTGTTTAGTAAACTGAATTGTTGATCAGTGTTTCCACTGCTGTGAAATGTTTGCTCGGATTGTTCAATAATAATGAGTACTGGGATCTCTTAGATCTGCTACCAAACTGACAAACACACATTATAGTTCCAGTTGTTGGACCTTTGAACATTATTGTACATAGGATAAGACATGTTTTATTCAGAATTGACTGCAGTGAAAGAATGAAATGATTGAAGAAATAAAATGAAGGGTAGGCCATGCCATCAATTTGATGAGACTTATAATGTTGCTATGATTATGTCTAGTTCTATAGAAATCAAAAGGCAAAACAGAATATATTCACTATACAACTGGGACATTAACGGAGTATGAAGCAACTGAAACTGGAGTGGCACAAGAACTATCCACCAGTATTATTTACATGATTATTTATTTTAAAACTTGTAATCAGGAAAGACACACAGAGCTGATGCTCATCTCCATGTGACCCTGGAGAGGGATATGGAGTAGATACAGAAAATAAAAATGACAAACAACGACACGCCAAATACAATAAACAAATCAGCACCAAGGATACACGATGTGATGAGTAAAACTGAGTTCACAAAAGCATTATGTACAAAAATGTGAAAATTATGCAAGTGTGCTGTGCATGATGGGTGGGTCAACAGTGCTTGGATATGGAAAGAGGCCAAGAGTGAGAGCACCATTAGTGCCAGTATAGGGAGACCTAGGTCTTGGTGGTGGTGGTGGGGGGGGGGATGAAAGCAGAAATAAGAGAAAGAAGTCAGGGGTCAAGAGGGGGAGTGACAGGTGCAGTTCAATACAGAAACAGGTAATTAAAAATATAGAAATAGGAACATCAAAACAGGTTCTCGGAGCAATCAAATCATGACAAAACACATGTTCATCAGTTCATAAAATTAGTTTCCATGAACCCATAACTAGTGAAAAATGGAGCATTTACCTTGAAAATACTGAATCCCTTTCTAAAACAGCAGGTCCCTAATCTCACAAGTTCCAGTAAGACCATCTGGGAAAAATACATAAAACTAGGTGGAGCAATATAACTATGTCTATAATTACAATGGTGCACATTTTAGAAATCTGTACTTCAAGATTCATTTAGTACATTTTCCTATAGGAGCTAGACTGTTCCTAATGCCTTCTTTTGGAACAAATTTATTGAACACTGTTCTTCACAGGGCTAGAGTTTCAGAAAATGTGTAGCATAGTTCACATAAACGTGCCTTTGATGTTAAACAATGGCCCGGAGCTACACTTTAAATAAACTGCCTTTTAGAAACAACCTTTTCCTGTCTTTCCAGCACTTTCATTTTCAGTCAGGAATCAATAACTTGCATTTCATTCTTGCTACCAGCAGATTTGAAACCTGATAGTTTTGCATTTGTAAATTAGCTAAAACAGTATTTTCCAACCCAGTGTTGAAAGCTGTTTTACTGTTATGTAAATATGGTACTGTGCAGAACTGGACTGGCCCCCACCGGAAACCTGATATTGTCAGATGAGCCCTCTGCTCAGTACCTGACCACCTTCTAAACTCTGAAAAAGGTTACATTTACCATCTAGTTCTTAATGAAATGATCTGTTTTGTGCACTGCAAGTAAATGTAAGATGTAAACACAGGGCTGCAATAGTATATCAAGTTTAAGTGGAATACTGATATGAGTTTTGCCCTGCACCTCACCTACCATGTGTTTAGGTGGGCCACTGTATCAGCTTTCCAGGTAGGCCCCCTGCCTCACCCTAGTGATATAGCAAGACTGAGGATCAACTAATATAAGGCTTCACAGTTGAGTGAAAGGAAAACACTAGGTTATGTACCTGTAACCCCCGTGCCAAACTGGGGTTACTAAAAAGTGCCAGAACCAAGGAGGCTAAGAGGATAACTGTCAGAGTTGCCCCCTGTAATAGACGTGGGTGGTATCATGCCCAGGAAATGGGGGAAAGCTGAGAGAGTAGAGGCATAACAGTTGCAAGGTTCTAGTTAGTGCTAGTCTAGAGTGTAATTTTGAAGGAGTGCAGCTGAGAGTAGCTGTCCATGCCTTTGGGCTGGCACAAGGCATCTGAATGTACTTACAGCTGTTGGGCCTAGTGTGATGGCAATGCTCCAGTCCTGGGATGTGGCACAGGTCACCTGCTGGGTTTAATTTCTGGAGGGTTAGGAGGAGAAAGTCAGAGAGAAGACTACCCAGAAGTGGAAAAGCAGAAGAGAGAGGCTTCCACAGGACTTAGATACTGGGTTGACTATGTAGGTTACTCAATGATGGGTACAAATGCTGTGTCCATGGACAATATCAAGTAAGCAATAAGACACGATGGGGTGTGCATGGAAGAGATTTTACCACATGACCAGGGGCGTAGTGAGGCACAAGGCCACAGGCTTATTCACTTACAGAATGGGCTCCTTTTTTTAGCTTTTTACAGTTGGGAAAAGCATGTTTATATGTAGAAACAATAGATTTACTTGTGTGCATTTATGGTAAAATAGTCCTTCCACCCACTGCAACTGATGTTATTGAAGATGTCATTGTATTACTGCTGGACAAAGTTTGTCCTTTGCTGGCATCAAGATTCAAGATATGGAATGTTTATCAAGGAATGTTTACCATGGAATACATGGATTCAAAATTCTGCTCAATTCCACTGGCAGAATGTTCCTCTCTAACATACTGTACACACACACACACACACACACACACACACCAAACTTCTACAGCTAGAGACTCAGTTATCTCACTGTGAGGGCAAGCAGAGGAGATTTTGATGATGAGCAGGTACTGTAAAGCTAGAAGGGGGATGTTTCATTGTCAGCAAATAAAAAGTTGTAATGAAAACTATAAACAATATTTAATGTTTCAAACTTGTTTATCTGTGTAAGAAAAGTGTGATGATCATGGAAACAACATTTAATTAATTTTTTATGTAAGGTAGTTTTATTTGTAGGGCCCAGTTGAAGGTTTTTAATTTTTCACAGTGTAAAGGTAGCAACCATTTTATTTATTTTATTTTTTATTTAATTTTTGTTGACCGGGTAAGTGCACTAGACAAACAAATCCTGCCTATTTTCAGGCACGACCCGGGGGAGGGGGATACAGATGTATGCCAACTGACCTTGAACCAGATTAAGCTGTTGGTGGTATTGTTAGTGAATGGGGGAAATTTGGCCAGGACACCAGGGAAATCTCCCTACTCTTTTCGATAAGTGCCCTGGGATCTTTAACATCCACCTGAACTACCACCAATCCAGGCAGATGGGACCTCGGTTTAACGTCTCATACGAAAGACGTTATTTTGGATGCCCATTATTTGGACTTTATTTTGGATGCCCATTTTATAAGTATCTTTGATGAAAACCCACTGATGGTCATAGGCCCTGCTATGAAATAACTGGGTTATGGGTTCACTCCAAATTGTTTTGAGAACTGATGCCACTCAATGAATGAATTTTCAGTCCTTTGTTTTTGTGATGGAAAATCAGTTCTGGATGTACAGGGATTGATGGAAGATAGTTCTGGTTGTAGGAGGACTGATTTGCTTATTGTGTGATGTGGTTTAGGACCAGGATGACTATGCATTAGACAGATTTCATGCATGGTCACATGATATATTTTGACCAATTAGACTTCTTTATTTTGGATGCCCATTTTATAAGTACATTTTATGAAAACCCACTGATGGTCATAGGCGCTGCTATGAAATAACTGGGTTATGGGTTCACTCCAAATTGTTTTGAGAACTGATGCCACTCATTGAATGAATTTTCAGTCCTTTGTTTTTTTCATTTTTTTCTTAAGTGCCCCAACATTTTGTCTACATTTAACAGGCTTTTTCAAAGGGATTCTTTTCAAATTTCTGTAACATATATTAAAAAAATACTTATATCAATGTTGTTCACATTCCATATATCTGTATATGATCAACTCTCATAAATATTTTATCAAACAGAAAACACTACCTTTATGCTGCTTCTCTTTGCCATTCAGGGTAAACATTTTTCCAGATTTATCTTCAAATGCACTTAAACCATGAATCTGGCTTGCACAATGTTAGTATGTCTGATGGGACTAAGAGTGTACGGTTGTCATTAGCAACTGCTGCTGGTAACTTCCGGGTTGCCTATGTGACATCAACGTAATGTCACTGTTATACCCACGTGGAGCTTACTCGAGGGTACAAAAGGGCTGCAAGCCAGGTCAGCATTCCCTTTGAGCAATGCATAGAGGCCTGTCCAAAGAGGTCAGCTTTTACTGCAAGCTGAGCAATATCTTACTCCTTTTATGAGCAGTTTAAAAGTTTGAACTGAGACATTAGTTGGAGTAATCAATGTAATAAAGTACTGTAATCCAAACAGGTAATCGTATAATTACTGCTATTAGAAAATCATTTATAACACGTAATGAAGAATGCATTATAAAATTATATAAGTCATATATTAGACCTTATACAGACTATGCAGTTTCCTTTTGGGCACCATATTTGGAAAAAGCCAAAAAACAGTGGAGAGCTTACAAAGAAGAGTGACAAAATTAGTACCAGAAGTAAGGCATCTTACATATCAAGAAAGGGTAATATCCTTAGGATTATATCATTTACAGATGAGGTGGGATAGAGGTGATCTACTTTTGTTATTTAATATTTTAAATGAGGAATATCTTATGAACGCATGTGGTTTAAAATATTTGGACAAAATGTATAGTTTAAGATGTAATAACAGGCAAATTCAAATACCAAGGGCATTTACAAATAAACAAAAATGTTATTTTACTCAGAGAGCTGTGGGCTTTGGAATTCTTTACCACAATATATAGTGGACCAGATGTCATGTAGACAGTTTAAAATTGAGTTAGATAGATAGATTATTGTTGGGAAACTCTACATAGATACCCCCATTATTGTGGGGTAAGTGGTCTCGACGGGCCTAGGGCCTACTTCCACTTTTACTAACCGAGAGTAATACCGACAGTAATGGTCTCACTCTGCTCTTTGTATCCTGCAGTGCTGCAGTAGCAGATGTAGTCTGCACAGTGACTAGCACTGAGAAGCATTGGAGTTTACAAGCTGCTTTAAACAGACAAAGCTTTAAATGAGATAATGGTATCTTACAGGGAGGAACAGGGTGCAGGAATACACTATTTTTAAGTGAAAAAGATGTTCCAGGACTAGAGGGCATGGGATGAAGTTGGAGGGAGGACGATTCAGAGGAAACATGAGGAAGAATTTCTTCACAGAACGGGTGGTGGACAAGTGGAACACCCTGCCAGAGGAAGTGGTGGGGGCTGAAACAATCATGGGATTTAAGAATGCAGGATAGACATAAAGAAATTCTGGAGGTCAGGGTAGGGGCAACAGACTTCTAGGAAAACATAGACTGAACTTACAAGCTCAAATGGGCAGACCGGTGGCTATAGGCTCTTATCTGCTGACACTGTCTATGTATCTATGAATTACTTAGAATAAGAAGGTTGTGTAACAGACTTTAATATGATCAGTTGTGATAATGCCACAAACGGTATGACAAAATATAATAGATGTAACAGGTTGACTTAGTGAAAAAGCAAACTAGTAATGGTTTTGAAGCAGCATGATACAGAGCATAGTTAAAACCATATTTAAGAAACCATACAACTAACCGCTTACGTAGCTGAGAAAGTGCATAGCAACTGTATATAAATTTAACTGAAAGGATGTAAAAGTATAAAGTATATGAAGACCGCAAAGCACTGGAGCTTATGGGTATGAGGGGAGGTTTAGCATGTAATGCGCATACTAAAATAAATAATACAGCAGGGTTCACAGCCTGCAGTATTTATTAAGACTTGGAACATATGAAACAAATGTATGAAGAGAACAGGAGAACACACTGAGTGTTCATTGTTTAGGTGCATTTTAAGATGAATCTTGAAAATGTTTACTTTAAATGACAAAGGAAAGCAGCATAAAGGTAATGTTTTCTGTTTGATAAAATATTTATGAAACTTGATCATATACAGATATATGGAATGTAAACAACATTGATATATGTATTTAATATATGTTACAGACATTTGACAATAATTCCCTTGAAAAGACCTGTCAGATGCAGGCAAAACATTGGGGCAGTTAAGAAAGAAAAGAAAAAAAAACAGTAACGCATTGAAAATTCATTCACTGAATGGCATCAGTTTTTTAAAAAATGTGAAGTGAACCCATGACACAGTTACTTGACAATGGGCCCTGGTGTCCTAGAGTATACCCGCTAAAGATCTGTGGGAAAGTAACAGAACTTGAGATGGATGAGAACTAGAGATAAAGAACAAATGCCCATGTTAAAGATGTTAAGAGTGAGACACCCTGTGGATTGAGGTATAGAGTCAGAAGTAGATTTTCTTGCCTAGGATTGAAATGGAGAGCAAAAGTTGGATTCAAAAGGAGAGGCTGTTACAAAGACAAACAGTGGTTTCACAATGAATACAGGACAATAGGTACTTATAAAAAGCTAATCTCAACACTGCCCTTGACAAACAGCCAGGGTGGCTTGAAATACTGGAAGTGGGTGTATGTGTGGGGTGCCTTGTTTTTATGCCTCGTACAGTTGCAACCAAAGACATGGCCAGATATCTCCTGAAAATTTCTGTGACATCTGTAGAGAAGTTTCCTGCGTGCCTGGTGCACCTCTGTGGGTCACCAGAGAGAATCTCTTTAGAAATATCATAAAATATCTGAACATATCTATGGCTGCAACTGTACCAATAAAGGATATTTTTGACTCTGAAGGCAACATTCTTGCTTCCTTACATCTGGAAGAAGTGTTGAGACCAGCTTTTTGAAAGCGCCTATGTTCTTGCTTAGGGGCCAGTAAACAAAGTGTCAGATTAATATCTCCCTTGGGGCCAGTGATAGATTAGATATTACAGGGAAACAGAATGCATGGAATAGCAAGAGGAAAGGAGTTGTGATGTAAATTAAATGCTTTATGTCCACCTAATGGATCTTCCCAAAGTTGAAAGCTCAAAGAGCATGTCAGACACATTTAGGGACTTTAATCCTGGTCCAGAGATGATGGAGACTGGTGCCCTACAGGATCAGTTTGGCAGTGCAGAGGGGGCACCTAGGAGAAATCCTTTGACTGTTTAGTGTAAATGTATATCAGTGAGTGTCACATGTGTTCCAAGCTCGGCCAATGGAGGCCATCCTTGTTGCACTGCCTGGGGAGCAGTGAATGAGGACTGTGTACAGTAAAAAGAATTAGTGTCAACACTTCAGGTGTCCCATTTATCTCTGTGAAATGTAGCATGCTGTGCTACCTGCCCTGTGGGAGCTGCTGAGAAAGGAGAAAGAGATTTATGAGCATGTTTAATAAATGCCCAATCCCGACTAGACGATCTGGTGCAAAAGATGATGATACTGTATTGGATTACAATGATTAAGGTGCCCTGAATGTTTCCTCATGCTCATAGTCCCAGAAAACCTATAAGAATCCTGGTTATTGCCCTGGAAATCATTGAGGTCCACATAGTTATCAATGTCTTGAAGTCCTGCTACATACTGTACCAATTACTACTACTGTATTACTAATTGAATAGGAGAATGTGGGTGGGGATCTCCATAAACTAGTACATGTTTGCAAAGCATACTTATTCATACTTGCTTTTATGAAGCAAGGGTTAGGTGGACATGATAAAACTACACTCCCTTCTGTCTTACATTGCTTGGACACTATGTTACCTATCCCAATTTGCATTATACAATGGTCTGTGTCACCCAGTGTATCAGAAATGCTGTCCCCTTATTTATGTTTTTATTGTTTGTTTACAATTTCAGGACACAATGGCACACTGAGATAAGGCTTGTTTCCAGGTGCTATTCCCTGGGGCTTGGGGTAGGGGTACAGAGGAAACAGGACTAGGAGGTGTAGCAGTTACAATAAATTCCAGCAAAATGCATATAATTTAATAACCACACTGTTAAATATAATTTTGTTCATCAGTGCATTGTGCCAATTTTACATAACTATGGTGAATAAAAAAAGGATATAATGTAACAGTTAATAAATTGCTGCCTCTCACAGCACAGGTGGCTGGCAGGTGATAGAACAATGCTAGGATTCATCATTTGATGAATACCTGACCACACTATTACTCCACTGGACATATGCATGAAGAAAGGAGTAATGACCCATAATTAGTTACATTAATCTACAGTATAAAGACTTCAGAACTTCAGTAGGTCTGATTAGAGATTGGTTCAAAATTAATATCTTAATGATGAAGTTAATGATGAGTTTCACCACCTCTGCAACACAGACTTTATCCATCACTTTCTAGCCCCAGCATTCAAATGACATTCTTATTTCTGATTGTATTCAGTAATTCCACAAGTTAATGCAGTCCCCTATTTTATGGTCTCTCCAAGTCCCAACATAACAGACTGTGGTACAAAATATTATATTCAGAATGTTGTTGCAAATCTCATCCCTTGGACTTTGATCAGAGAACAGCACCCCAGTTGTTAGAATAAATCCTCCATAGGTATGCTTTAGATTTCCTCCTGAATTTTCTTTTCATCCACCCCCACTCGGACCACTTCTGAGTGAAAAGGTAGCACTTCATTTTGTTAAAGCAAAGTTGCATGAGTTTCTACAGTATCTAGAGGGTGGTTTTAAGAAATGTGGTACTCACACTAATTTCAATTGCTGAAGAGCTCTGTAAAGTCAAAAACAACACCACAATATACTGCAATACTGAGACTGCCTTGATGAGATTCACAAACCACCTACATCAGGCCATGCGTTCTAGATATTTTGTGGCTTCAGTATTTGTGGATCCCATCAAGATATTCAGCTTGGTTGATCATTACCTGTTAATAAGTCATCTCTCCAGATGTAATTTTTCCACTGATGTGTTAAAATGGTTTGATGGTTATCTTAGGGGTAGATTTCATAGAACCTCTGTCCAAAACCACATATCTGATTTCTTAAGTATTGAATGTGAAGTACCACAGGGATCCATACTGTGACATCTTGTCCTTTCACACTTCTTAAATGATTTACCATCAGCCTGTTGTTAGATATAGATGATATTATACAGGGATAATGTCAGAATATTTAATGCAGCAGTATTTGTTAGTTGGTAAAACATCTTATCATATAGTTTTTTGGCAAAAATGCATTTCTACTTATGGGGAGGGAGTAGAGGCAGACTGGATGGGCCATTGGGGTCCTTTTCTGCTGACAGATTTCTATGCTTCTGTGCTTCTATGTAACATCCTTAGATATGAGCTCAGTCTATTTTTAGTTTTCTCAAATATTGTTTACACAGATTTCACAGCGTATTTTGCAATGAATACCTCATGTCATTAAAGATGGCTGCCACTTAACAATATTTAAAATATCTTCTGTTGAGGACACATTTGAAAAGCTCTTCTGTTCTAGATACCTGTTGAATGTACTTGCTAGACTCATAATGTGGATGTATTAGGATGGTATTACCACATGTTTTTGATGGTAAAAAGCACAACACTGTACAAAGATATTTTGTTTTTTCATGGTGTGCATGGCACAGGAGTGGGAACTTTGAAAAACTTTAAAATCCTGTGTATTGGCCATGAATGAATAAAAATGAAAAAAAAAATGGGATCTCTTTATATTTTTGCCAGACAAACATTACTGCTGAAAAAAACTATTTGGTCACTAACAAATACTGTCACTTTGAGAGCAGAAAAGATACCCTGAATGACATTTTACAAAGGGATTTCTGTCATTTACAACAATTTATTTATTTTAGTCTTTGGTAAACATATAAGGCCCACTAGGCACAATTGTCTGTTTTCAGGGTGACTTGGGAGCACTGTGGCAGTTAAGTGACTTGCTCAGAGTCTCACAGTATTCAAGTGGAGGTTGGGGAATCAAACCCCAGTCTGAAGGATGTACCAAAAGCCCATTCACAGCTTGCTACTCTAACCTCTAGGATATACTGTCAGCCCCAGTGCTGCAATGCCCAACAATGTTTCGTCTGTCATGTAATGGTTCTTGACATAAAAATATATAACTATGATTTTTAGAAATTTAAATCAAAATTAGAACCACTAATGGTGAACCTATTGAACTAGTTGGGGAATTCAGATAGGACTGTTCCCTTTCTTTCCAACAGCACATTGATCATTTAGTCAAAACTATTTATCAAAAGTCGAGTTCCTTATATAGAATTAATCAATATTTACTACCGAATCTAGGAAACTATGAGCCACCAGCCTTCTGCTTTACTGATGTGATTACAGAATTTTATGTTATATTGCTGCAGAACTGTGTATAATCTCCAAGACAAAAGTTCTTTACAATTTGATTAGTAGATTTACCCCAGGTCTCCAATATGGACACATAACTGTTCACTGTACAAAACTGCAGGACTCCTATATCTGGATGATAGGATTAGACTAACAGCTTCTATTTTCATTACTAATGTGGTGCTAGGGAAATTTCCATTGTGTCATAAGCAAAGAGTACTAGGTCACAAGAATGGTTATGCTTCAGCTTACCATTCAGGAGGACTTATGCCAGACAGCGGGGCACTTGATTATTTAGCTAACTGTTTTTAGAACAATTTACCAAATTCAGTTAAGGATTCTGCAGCTGTTCCATCTCTTCTCTGTTTTTAAATCAGACCTGTTTGAACTGTTC
This sequence comes from Neoceratodus forsteri, assembly GCA_016271365.2. Classification (NCBI taxonomy): domain Eukaryota; kingdom Metazoa; phylum Chordata; order Ceratodontiformes; family Ceratodontidae; genus Neoceratodus; species Neoceratodus forsteri. Next base: position 39,391,163 of record CM057459.1, read on the forward strand.
CTTAATGTATCTTCTTGCATATGTGTTTAATATACATTTTGTTCTTTATTATACTTTGTTTTGAAAAACATTAGTTGCTGTTGAAAATGGGCAACTTTGCTCAGTATGCACTACCTGTATAATCAATAAACAAAATGAAAAATCTGCATTCTGCTTTTGCTAAAGACACTAAAAGAGGCTTACCTTAGAGCATTTATAAACTCCTTTCTGAACAGTGTATTGTATGGGTTAGACAATTCTGAAATGGAGATTGATCAAGTGCATAGTTTTCAGATATCAAGGAAAAAACAAGTAGCACACCACTTCCCCAACTAGCATGCACAGTATTACTGAAGGACAATAATGAGAATGCTTAACAATAAAACATACCTTATTTTAGGTAAACACCCCTGAAAGGGAAAAAGCGTTAACACAGTTAATTCCCACAATATGGGCCTTAGTCGCCAAACAGTCTTGTCCTTGTAAGGACTGCTCTTAGTGCTCTCAAGTGTGGTCAAATAACACACTGGCCTCGGGCTACCAGTACAAATGCCCAACCAAGTGCAGCCCTGTACTTCGTGCCAACCCTACACCACTATTCATAGTACAGATCAATGCTGGTGCTCCTGTACTGGAGACTGCCACCCTCTCCTACCTGGTATTAGCATATTTACATTAATTGCTGTATGGGAGCTCCTTAAACCCAGTTCCTGTGTGCTCAGGGTCAGATCAAATTTAACCCACTGATGTTGCTGTGAGATGACCGGAGCTGGTGCACTTTAAATGTAAATATAGCACGGTGCTCAAATTTAAATCCGTTGTTCAAAAGCTATGCAAATGCATTTACTTAAATAGCAAAACTAATTCTCAGTGTTATGAACTATTAAAATCTGGGCCTGATGTTCCAATGCAAAGACCAAATCCCTGACACACAGTTCAGTTCCCGGGGATCAGTGCAAACCTTGATCTTCAAGTCCAAAATGTAGTAAGCAATCTTGCCATTTACAACACACCAAGTGTAACCTTGTTGCACAAAAGGAGAATGAGGTTGAAATTGCTATAACAATATTTTTATTTTAATAAATATAAAGTTTTGCAAACAACCAGCACAAACATCTAACAGCAGTACCTAAGGCCACAGCTGTTCAAGTTTTGATCTTATGGTTCCCAAACTACAGTCTTCTGCTTTGTCCTTTAGGCCACTCGATCGGCTCGACTCCTTCTCTGGTCATGCTCCACACAATCTCAGGTGCTGGCTTCACTAGTTCCTCCTGGAAGATCAGCTGGCTCTCTCATCCCTTGGGTAGTGCTGGTCTGCAATGACCTACACATCAAGCCTTTTGATCCCAATGAGCAGTAGCAGCCTGACACCTAGATTTAGTGACTGATGAGAGACACTCTGCAGCAGCCCCACTTCAGCTTCCCTGCCCTCTCTCTGTCAACAAAGCTACACACTGGAAAAAGCATCATCCTTTGTTCTGGCTAGCATGTGAGTTCCACTCATTTTTCCTAACAGGAACTTAAGGCTTTAGGCACAGTTCATGTCTCACAAATGCACCCTGTCCCTGACAGTGCACTCAAACCCTCCTCCACACAGCAGTCTTGATGCTCTGATTTTTGTGCATTCGCTAACCCCTTTTTCTTCAGCTGACAATGTTCATATCTCATTGGTTAAATAAACTGTCAATCCAATCCAGACACTCCCAAAGGTTCACATCAAGATATCCCATTGGCTGTCACAAAAGGCACCTAACTACATAGTCCTCTTGCATCCCAGAAGCCTTTGTAGCTTGCTTCACTTTCCTGTCCCCTGACTGGTTGCTTAGAGGAATCAATGGTCCTCAAGATGGAGGCAACCATGCATCCCAGGGGCTCTGGCTCCAAAGTTTATCCAGTGAGGACTCCTGTCCTTTTCCCAAGTTGGTGGTCTCCTGTTTTCTGTGGCATAGGTGCGCAGTTGCTGCTGGTTGGAAAGGGTATCAGTTGGAGTGTATCTTCCTCATTGGCATCAACAACCTCTGATGTGCATCTGGAGCCACTCCACCAAATGACACATGAGGCACCAAAAACTTTATTCCTGCAACTCCCTGATGGCTCCCGGATTTATGTGATGAGGTCAAATCCCTTACCATGCAGCACATAAACCGCGACTTAAACACAGCCAGATGCAAAAGGGCGACCTAAAAGAATGACCACCACAAACAGCGAAGATCCTCAGCTGTTCAACGAACAGCAATACAAATACTTTTTTTTTGCAGGGGGCAAGCACCCCGCACCCCTTGAATTAATATAATCATCTTGGGGGGTGGACTTTAAAAAAAGACTCTACATCCTACTGTAGGACCTAAACCCAGGTCCACTGGCTCTGTAGGTGGTGGCTCTTGCCACTACACCAAATGACCAGCTCAGCAGAGTTCAGCCAACACCAGCCTATATCCTAGTACAGTGAGTATAGTTCACTGCTACACTAGCTATACAGGATATTTTGCTCTGTTTCAATGGTTGCCTTACACATGAGCGGTATTATTGAGTCACTAATAATACTCACCCATATAGGGTTGTTACCATGGTTCCCCCAGCACAGTCCCAGTCCTGGGGCCAGTGGAGGCAGAAACAACTCAGCAGCACTTCCGCTCAGGCTAGGGGATGACCCTGTAAGTCCCACACTTTAGGGAGTTACACATAATACTGGTTCAAGTAATTGTCCATGGCTGTGTGTGGGCATTGATGAGCAGAATGGCTACCACTGCATGTTTACAGTCACTTCACTACCAGTCTCTCTCACTGCTAGTAAAGCAGTCTGAGATGCAGTGCATACAAAATGCATAAAAATGCAAATTCTTCTTCTTTATAAAATAGAACTGTGAAGGTAAGGGGTTGGAACCTGGTTGCTTCCAGCTGGCCTTGTAATCTAAGTTTTTATGTGATTAACTGCAATTAAGGTACTTTGGAGGTCCTCCTCAAATGGTGCTAATAGACAGTGAATTGGGGTGTAACACAGACTCAGACTCCTATAAATTCAAAATCATATTTTTATTTGAATGTTTACAACTTCTTTTAATGTGCCTGTAAGACCTGGCCAATGTTTTGTGGCAAAATGTGCCAGTTCTTCATGACCCTCGCTGGTCAACTAATTGTTTTGCCTCTTGTTCTCTCTACCAACTAATATTGTAATTATCTCCTTAGAATTCCTCTTTCTTCCTATGGCTTACCCAGCTATGGCTTAGGATGCAGTAATGAGGTTGCGTTTCATACAAAGATTACTCAAGACGGAGAGAGAACACAAAGGAATAAGCAGAAATAAATGCAGCTGGGTAAGCCCATAAAGAAATCAAGAGATAAAGCAATTGGTTGACCACCAAGAGCCCTGAAGAAGTGGCCATTTTTGGCCATGAAATGTTGGCAAGCCCTTAAAGGTGGCACATTAAAAAGCTATAAACATTCAAATAGAAAAACATGTTTTTTTTAATTTATAGGAGTCTGAGTCTTCCTCACACCCCCTGAATTCATTAAAATAGAACTGGCTGTTCGCAGTCTGATCAGCAACAATCTGGTGAGATCATCTCTGCAATTAATTTTCCAAAGTGTCTAGATAAGCAAAGATATTACTGTGAACTAAGAAGAAAACACACTAATATGGAATTGAAACAGAAGCACATTTGTTCCAGACTTGTCTCTGGCCACCCAGGCTGGAAGAAGGAGACCTGGGCAGGATTTTCAAATGTCCTCGTTGCACAAGCCCTGCATGCACTGATGGCATGGCGCATGGGGCTTGCAGTGATCTAATGAGATTTCTATCCCATAGTATCACACAAGTTAGACTCAACTTTTTCGGTCTAACTTGTGGCAACTGGGGGCTTTTTTATGGCACTTGGAGACAGGTATTTTGTGCAAATTAACAGAAATCATGAAAACTGTCACAACTATACCTGAGATTGTAAAATCGGGTGCAGTTGTGGTGATGAGGTTTGGTGCACTTGCAGAATCTAAGTGTTGTTGAGCAGGGCATGGCACAAGCCTATTGTCATGCTTTGAAAATCTGGCCCATGGCAACCTGAACCTGGTTTTCTAGAACTTGGAGTGGAATGTCAACATGCTTGATTATATTCAGAAAAACTAATAGGTCAAGTTTAAATGGGTACTTGTATTTATTTAGTTTTTGGTAACAGGTACATACTGTACATTAGTAAATTAAGTGACTATTTTCAGGAACAACTTTGGATTAGCAGAGCAAATAACAGGTAAACAATATGATAAATACTGTTACAAAATCAGTACATATCTAATACACTACAGAGTTAGGTGCCAGTAACACACACATGAACACACTAAGTGACAAGTACAATGGACAAGTTCCAGCAGTGCTTGAGTGTGACAGGGAGTTCCTGCTACTCTTGAGGACTGACCTTTTCTTAAATCTGTTGCAATAGTTCTTATATTTCTTAGCCTAATCTATTCTTTATAATTTCTAGTCCATAAGGTTGACCACCTATGGCCACCTCTCCCCTTCCTTGACTATGCTATAGTGTGCTCTTTAAATTTTCCTTTTCCCTCTCAAGTCCTCGTACAGGGAGGTTATTGTGGTGACCACTGAGCTGATGTAAAACAGGCTGTGTTCCTTGTTGTTGGATTTAGTATGCAATGGCACTATGCCATAAAATACATTGATGTATATACCTTATGTGTATGAAACCTGTAAATGTTGAAAATACCATGGCACTAAGTGTGTTTGATAAAGGTAAAACATTACTAGGGGACTGAATGATGAAAATTAAGTTAGTTGTGCTATTTAAAATGCATGTAAATTGCCTTGAACTGAACAAGTCTGAAATGTCATGGTGATTTGCATATATCCCATGATGTTTTGCATTATGGAAGCATGTGTGATGTTGTGTTTCTTTGCAACTTGGCTTATTGTCAAAGCCCTTTGGGGGTAACCCTTGTTTCAGTGTTTATGCATTGAGGTTCTTTGTCTTTAGCTTGTTTTGTTTTTTTATTTGAACCCCCACCACCCAAAAAACAAGGCCCACATAAGGGAGGTTAAATCTCAACAGATAAGTTAGATCAGAGATCAGTGAATCAGCAGATACTGGCTAAGTGTAGGGGAAAGACTTGCATAGTCTGTTGCTACAAACTGATATACTGAAGAAGGGATATGCCATTGGTGAAGGTCATCTCCTGCATTTTGAATAAACATCACACAGAGATTGTGCTGAACTTGAAGTTCGGTGTCTGGTCCATCTGTTATCCCACAATCCCTCCACAGACTTGGTGTCTGAAGTGGGATAACTTGCTGTAAGTGTCTGGACTGGCTGAAGAGGGATATTTTCTGGTGAATATCGTCCAGATATCCCAGGTGGACCGATGAACCGGGAGTTGCCAGATGAGAACCTGGAGAAGAAAGTCTGTGGAGTTCTGACCAGAACCATGGCTGACAGACAGAGAGAAGGTGCTGCCTGGACTGGACCTTAGAGCTCAAAGGAAGGCCAAGATTAAAGATGATGAAGAGATGCAGGTCGAGGCAGACTGGAAGTGGGAGAGACAACACCCAGGAGTTGGAGACCCTGTTGAGGATGATCCACTGGATGACTGGAGGTAGACCAATTATGCAGAGAGGTGGAATATTGGTACCAGGTGCTCAAGAGGTTCCTGTCAGAGAGTTTGGATAAAGAGTTGGAGGAGGATTTTTTGTGGGCTCAGTTGGAGGAGGATCTCCTGAGTGAGCAGGATATTTCTTTGTTTTCTGTGCTCACAGGATGTTATCTGTTGAAGATTGGAGATGCACGTATGGAACTTGAATGTGAGACCCCATGTAAGACTGCACCTAGTGATATTGTGCTGTTGTTAAAGACTCCAAGCAAGCAAGAAGAAGCCTATGAGGCTGAAGGGACTTTTTCTTGTATTGATGTAGCTAAATCTATTAACAGTATTGTCTGGGTTATACTGCAGGCTAAAGATGCTAATATTGCCAAAATGTTACAATATGTTAAGATTGAGGAGGTGGGGGGGGAAATGGATTGGAACCTGTGTTGGGGTAACACCTATAGTGTCTACCCTCAGGTGTCTGTATCAGTAGCAAGTGAAATGAATGAATCAAGAGACATAGTGGGTTTATGTAGAGGGGTTGAACCTCAGACTGGGCCCCTGCTTAAGGCTGACATGTCTGGTGGGGTTGGAGCAGGTAATTACTCAACCAAGAGAAAGTCTTTCTATGGTACTGGACTTTACAGCCATCTAGATTTTTGGTTAAGAAATATGACGGACTTTCCTAAAAGGTGGGAAGGTATCATTGGTCTCTGCTGAGAAATGTGTTAATGTCTCAGAGTAAAGAATGATGATATCCACCATGTTTATGATGGAATGTTTATTAGTAATAGGGACCCTGAGATGTAGCTACGAAGATAGATGGTTGAAGCTCCATCCCTTCCTGGGACAGGAAGGTGGCAAGTAGTCTGCAATAACTGCTTCCCCCTTAAGGTGGGGGATATGTGACAGGGAGCTACTGCCACTCTTGAGGATTGACCTTTTCTTAAATCTGTTACAACAGTTCTTCTATTTCTTAGCCTAATCCATTATTTACAATTTCTAGTCCATAAGGTTGGTCACCTAAGGGCACCCCTCCCCTTTCTTGTCTATGCTATAGTGTGCTCTTTAAATTCTCCTTTTCCCTCTCAGGTCCTTTTACAGGGAGGTTATTGTGGTGACCTCCGTGCTGATGTAAAACAGGCTGTGTTCCTCATTGTTGGATTTAGCATGTAATGGCACTATGTCATAAAATACATTGATGCATATATCTTATGTGTATGAAACCTATAAATGTTGAAAATACCATGGCACTAGGTGTTTTTGATAAAGGTAAAAAGTTACTGAGGACTGCATGATGAAAATTAAGTTAGTTGCTATTTAAAATGTAAATTACTGCAAACTGAACAAGTCTGAAATGTCATGGTGATTCGCATATCCCACGATGCTTTACGTTATGAAAGTATGTGTGATGTTGTGTTTCTTTGAAACCTGGTTTATTGTCAAGACCCTTTAGGGTAACCCTTGTTTCAGTGCTTCTGCCCTGAGGTTCTTTGTCTTTAATGTTTTGTTTTTGTTTTATTTTTATTTGAACCCCACCACCCAAGCAAACAAGGCCCACATAGGGAGGCTAAATCTCAACAGATAAGTTTGATCAGAGATCAGTGAGTCAGCAGGTGCTGGCTAAGTGCGGAGGAAAGACTTGCATAGTCTGTTGCTACAAACTGATGTACTGCAGAAGGATATGCCATTGCTGAAGGTTATCTCTTGCATTTTGAATAAACATCACACAGAGATTGTGTGCTGAACTTGAAGCTCGGTGTCTGGTCCATCTGTTACCCCACAACCCTCCACATTGAGAAGGGCCAGTTTCAAGTGACATTGTGCTCTGAGCACCAAACAAGGGAGGGAGAGAATTACAGAACTTAGTAACAGAGATAGAACAGCAACCTAGACCCATGATAGCATTGCACCTAGATTATTGAAAAGCAGGACATCAAAAGAGCAAAGGGCATATGGTATGTCAGGAAGCAGCAACATGTATGACAAACAAGGAGGGCACAGGCCTATTACATTTATCATTAAAGTAGCCCATAACAAAGATACACTTGGAGGAAGAGCAAAGTCAACCCAGGAGGAACTGAGGGTGCTGCAATGTGCAAGGCAGGTCGATCCAGCACAAAGTAACAGATTCTGTTATAGGCTATTTCTCACATAGATAGGGAAGATTTAGAAGAGTTGTGATGGACTGGAATGCAGTAGCTGAGGCTGGATAGCAATGGCCAGTCTAGCTTTCAATGTCAGACCCAGTCTGATATTAACTGAACTGTAGCTGGCAGCAAAATGTAGGGAGAAGTCAAGGGAGGGATGCAAGGTGGCATGTAGTTACTTAAAGGATAAAACAGAATTAAATCTCAGTCTAGGCAATAAACTAAGATACTGCCTGACCAAGACCAATTGTTTTTAGAACCAAAAAGAATAGATTTTGTTTACTGGGTATGGATATCTTCCAAGATGATGATGTACTGTAGCTACTGATCTTTTGTCTGTATAACTGAATTAGATGAATTTAGCAGGTGATGAAGCTGGATTGGGTCACACCTCTAGGCTCATTCTGGTATGGAACAAACCTTAATCCTTTGGGTCAGTGTCTGACCTGCATCATCAGTCTGGAGACTTATGTGGTGCATAAGAAGCAACACACTCCAATGCCTCTAGAGGCTGGTATCAGTTCCTGTTACCACCCCTAGGATTTGGGCTTGCTCTTTCCATGCCATCCTCTCTACCTCCCCACTGGACAGCATCCTGCTCTTGAAGCTGAGCATCTGGGGGAAGAGGTGTTTAGGCTCCCAGCCCCCAGTAGGCTTTAAATACATTTTGCCTGAATAGGCAAAATCAAACAAGATTCCACACTTTGTCATGTCCCACCTTTTTTATATACAGGAGTAAAGGGAGAACTGGAAATAATACCTGTAGCCTGACTGAGAGGCTAGACAGCCCAGCATACCATTGGTGGCAGAACTATAACAAAACTCTTTCTGTTGTCCTGAGTCAGCCCTGCCACAGCTGATAAATCCAATTCACAAGTACTCAGCATAGGCAAGAAAGGTGATGATCACACAGATTACATACTCTGGATGAAGCTGCAATATATGTGATTGTCACCTTTCTTACGTGAGTGGAGCACTTTAAACCAGATTTGTCAGCAGTTGCAGGGTTGACTCACTTATATGAGCATTTTATCACTGCTCTGCCCTTAAGGCATGCTGGCACATTTAGCAGCTCAGTTGACTTGTTGGCATTCTTCTGGGTTTGACATCAACTTCCCATATAATAAAACAAACTAGGCCATGGCAAATGATAGAATTTTGTAATTTGTCTGGTGGGGCAACAAGGCATTTATGGTGACACTTGTAAAGCTATTTGACAGAAATGTACTTATCATCTTTAAGAGCCACTTCTGGTAATCTGTCAGAACTCAGTCATGTACTTTGAGGACCAGTCAGGAGTTCATTCCTAAAACGAATTAAGTAATAAGGCATGACATGGTGTGAGTTATTATAGGACCTATCCATGCCTCACAGTGTGGCATGAGGTATAGCTAAGTGCCATAAAGCACATGCGAAGTGGGTACAGCCCACAATGACCCATGTCTTGGGAGTGCTTATTCTACAAGAAAACATTAAATACATCCTGATGTGATGCAGCCATCAATCAATAAAACAGATTTAAATTCAATATAGAAGCTGACAGTGGAGTATATATGTCAAAGAAGATGATTTCCCCTAAATGGGTTCACCCATTTCTGGTTCCAATTCTGGTGCTTATAAGAATGGGGTTTAAAGCACTTAGGGACTCCATTCCTTTCCCACCCTGTTTCTATTGTTCTGTTTTTCCTCAAAAGTCAATGGATGGAATGACTGTAAACCATGGAATATAAGTATTCAAAATTCTGCATAATGTGGCTGACAGAATGTTCACACTCTATGTACAATGAACGTGAGAATTTATAAATGGGTTGGAAAATTCCTGCTTCTTAATTGACTATATAAATTTGAGACCTGTATGTTAATTCCCAGAAATGCACAGGCTGGAACAAGTTCAGGTAGTTGGAGCTGGAATTTGGTCCAGTTACATACAGATTTCATGAGCCGCTTCACTCATCCCGGACTACCATTACAAACATGGCTACCACCCTTACTCACTGAAAAACTGCAACCTGGCACTACAAAGTAAAAGTCTCATACATTTTAAACAATAAATTCAACATTCGTTCCTCTTATGATACCCTCCTTACACACTTAAACACACTTAAAAAATAAAGTACTATTCACTGTTTTGCTTCCTGGTGTTTCTTTGGTGTCCATGGGAAATCCTCTTCTATCTTACCAGCTTGCCAGAATCTCTGCAACTAACACTGCTTCCAGTACAACTGAGACCACAATTCCAAATAAGGCCTGCTGTTGTGTGTGAGAGAGTGAAAATTCTACTAGAGAAATTCTGCAGCAGCTTGAATTCCTGTGTTCTAGAATAAACAAACATTCCATCTATTGAATGAGTGGAAAGAGAAATGACTGGCAACCTCGAGATGAGTTAAAAAATGGTTACCCATCGATGTACCATACATTATATTTTATAGTGTATGGTACAATTTAGTTTTTTTTACAAAAGAAAGCAGGTCCCTACTGCAGCTTTATGTTGCCACTGCTCCGCCCTCACTGCTGCAGTTGTTTCAAGGTCATCCGATCCATTTGCATGCATCACAGACTGTTCCCATTTGTTAACCCATCGATGTGACATACTGTCGATGGGTTAACAACATCATGACGTCACATCGATGGTAAAACGTTGTTATAAAAAGGTAGATTTCTACCTATAACAACGTTCTACCATACATTATAAACAAACATTCCATCTATTGAATGTGTGGAAAGAGAAATGTCTGACAAATTGGGAATGATTACTTGTTACTAGTTATTTTTAACAAAATAAAATATTGGTCTTTAATTTAAACAAGCATTTGTCAATGCCAAACATTAGCTGCTTGTTAAACAGTGTGTTTTTTGCAATTCTGACCCCAAATTTTGAAGATACTTGTTTTAGGATTTGCCTTATAGACATGACATGTGCCATTTATGGTATATTGGCCAAAATGTCATTTTGCACCGGAGGAGTGAAAAAACATCTTGTCCAGGATTTTAAAAATTACTCATGTCACATTTATGAGGTGGTGTGGAAAAATGTCTGTGTTGAAAGGTTGGAGTCAAAATATTGAAAATTAGTGAAGTTATGAGTGAACGTTGTAACAGTGTAATGGTTAGTCATAACCTAGGTATTTTACTGTATTTGTACACCACATTTTCAGCATAGTCCTCTTATTACCCCACCTAATGAACATTGTAAGTTAAAATGTTTAAATCCCCAGCAAAATGTCATTTCGTGCTACAGGTGTGAAAACACATTTTGGCCAGGGTTTGAAAAAATGACATCTGTCACATTCATGAGGTGCTTTGAAGAAATGGATATGTTGAAAAGTTGGAATCAAAATATTGAAAATTACCAAAGTTACAAGCCTGCATTTGCAAATTTCAACATAGGCTCATAACGTTGTTTTTTAATATTTTACACCAAATTTTCAACATAGCCTTCTTATGACCTCACCTCATGAACAAGGGCATAGAAAATGTTTCAGCTCCTGTCTGAAAGGTGATTTCACACAGCAACTGCAAAATCACCTTTTGGGACAGATTTGCCTAATGTCACTGTAATTGTTCATGAGGTGGGATCCCAACTAAAGTACATTGAAAAAGTGGGGCAAATTATAACCAACAAGTTAATCAAATACTTTGCCTGCTGGGACCCTTATCTTACTTATCTAAAACCTAGAACCAGAGTTGGGTGAGAGTTGTACTTGGACACTGTCTTTACTTTGTATAATTCCCTGGCAACTATCTGATGTCTTTGCTGCAGTATAAGTTTACTTACATAACTCGCATATGTGAATGCCTCCTACTATTATAGTTATGTTTACCTGGTCTAGGTTATTGTTGTTTATTTGTTGCTCAGGGTAGAGAAGTCACCCCAGACTCTATGGGTTTGGTTGATTGGCAAATATTATTTAATTTGTATTTGACCACATTCACCTGGTAGGTGCTTCTTTTTCAATACATTCTGGTGTGTTACTTTCTTACACCATATGATGTGCAGTACACATGGATATATTCATGTTTCTGTCTCTGCTCTTGAACTTGTGTTGATTTTTAAGCATTCACCATCTTTAGTATGACTCTGTAACATGATTTCTATTTTGTTTGCTTGTTTATATGCTGAAAACTTAATTAAACTTATCAACTAAAAAATAATTGGGGCAGAAATATTCAAAATGGCCAAGTTATGTTGTTAAGTTCAAAACCCTTTGAGGCTGATAAGCACCAGCTGCAGTTGGCGAGGGTACCCCTGAGACTCTGAGATAGAGCGCATTACAATAGTCAAGCCTGGATGTCACGAAGGCCTGCACTAAGGTGGGGAGGTCCAGTGGTGGAACTAGGGACTTTATCCTGCGATATTTCTCAAATGATAAAACTGGTGCGGACAACAGATGCCACCTGAGACTAAAGTGTCAATCCACTATCAAGAATAATGCCCAGATCATGCACCCTAGAGAAGGCCTTCAATGGTACAGAGCCAAGAAAAAGCCCTGTCTCTGCACCAGAGGCAAACCTATCATGCCCTCTGTTAGACTCTACCACCAGTACCTCCATCTTATTGGGGTTCAGTCGCAACCAGCTGGAGGCCATCCAGTCATTGATCTCAGTGAGGCAGCTGTTAAGCACTTCCACTGTATAAGATGTTCCAGGGGCAACCCCCTCCCTCCCCATAGCCCCAATTGCCAAAAATGAAATATATACATAGCCCTGGTAGTCTAGTAGTACCCCCAACCCTCTCAATGCTGAAATCACTGGTAAACCCGACAGAAAGACATCCCTGGTGGTCAGTGGCACCCCCCACCACTCCCACCTATATACAGGACCCCCTGCCCAGCTCCCCTCAGTAATTGGCAGGTAGCAGCAAACTCACCTGCATTCCTCTGTGGCTGCCTGCCAAATGACAGTGTACAGTATGAGGCTGCAAGCCCATTGGTCACATTGTGGACCAATGGGCTTACAGTGCATAATTATAATAGTCATTCACAAATATGTGAATGAATGACATCATTCACATATTTGTGAATGACTATTATAGAGGTATCAGAAGCCCATTGGTCCACAGTGTGGACCAATGGGCTTGCAGCTCATATTGTATGCTGTCATTCGCGGGCAGCTGCAGAGGTATGCGGTGGGTTTGTTGCTGCCTGCTGATGACTGGGGAGCTGGGTGGGCAGGGGGCCTGTGTGGGTGGGAAGCCACTGGACCACCGGGATGTCTTTCTGTCGGGATTACCGTGATCGCAGCATTGGGAGGGGTGGGGTACCACTAGGCTACCAGCACTATGTATATATTTCATTTTTGGCAATCAGGCTATAGGTAGGGAGGGAGGGGGTACCACTGGACTACCAGGGCTATATAAACATTTAATTTTCAGTGACTGGGGCTAGGGAGAGGGAGGGGGGTACCGCTTGGCTACCAGGGCATGGCTTTCAGTCATTTTGCAGAGATTGGCGGGTTGGGATGGGGAGAGGGTACCACTAGACTACCAGGGCATGGATTTACTTCATATTTCAGGGAATGGAGGTACGTGTGGGGAGGGGGGACCACTGGACCACCAGGGACATGTTTGGGTGTTTGGCACAGTGTTCTGGGGGGGAGGCCACCCACGACTGGTGGCTGCTGTGATGTGCCTTGCATTATGGCAGTTCACCTGTGGGTGGCTCCCATTTGAGCCATATTTTTCAGGCTCAACTTTGTGCCCTGGTATGTGGCGCATCTCAGGGTTGTGCCAGGATATGCGCCGCACATCCCGGGCTGAATATTAGGATGTGCCACTTATGCATGGGCACACCCCCTGGAGATGCGCTACATACATTATCTTTGCACTCTGGTACATCAGCAATTATGCTGCACAATTCCCCCTTTTAAATATTGCCCCAGGGTGCATTTCTGGGGCTGCTAGGTAACCTCAGTTGTGCCACATGCAACCACTTTGAATATCTAGGCCCATGAATAAAAAAAAATACTATTAACAACAATTTCAGAAAAAGATCTAAGAGTTTATGTAGCTAACAATCTAACATATGATCATGTAAGGGAGATGGTTAAAAAGTGTAATAGAATTGTTGGTTGCATACTAAGAAATGCCAGGAGCAGAAGGAGGGATGTTATTGTTCCACTGTTTACAGCTCTTGTCCGACCATACTTGGAATATTGTGCTCCTTTTGTATCAGTATATAATACAAGCAGTTTGAAGATCATGGAAAGAATCCAAGAAAAATGACAAAGAAAATATATAATTTAAAAGCAATGTGTATAAGGAAAGATTACATGCATTGGGACTATATTCAATCCAATATAGAAAACTACGAGGAGACCTCTGCTATATAAAGCATTTCACGATGAACAAATGTGAATAACTTCAGGTTTGTGCAGAAATGAAAATGAAAAAATAACAAGGTCACATGGAATGCAACTAAGGAGAAAGGGTTAGAACAAATAAAAAGAGACAATAGTTCAGTCAGAGAGTGGTTAGTTCCTGGAATGCACTGCCAGGAAATGTGGTACATAGTGAAACAATGGGCCAATTCAAAAAAGAACTAGATAATTATATGGGTACAGATAAGGTTGCACAATACCACTGATATGTGGCAAGTCACTACAGGCTAGTGCCTACTGACTTGACTATGAAACTATGAAATATATTGAACCGCATATCTAATCTTTTAATTTATTTATTTCATATTCGAAAACCTTTGAGCAAAAACTCTTTTCCAAAGGTTTAATGCTGAATGCAAGCTCACAAAAAACAGAATAGTGGCACAATAATACAACAGTACAACCTAAGGGTATAAAATGTGAGTGCATGACTGATTGAGTAGGAACATACGAGAGAGCAATGTAGGGATGGACAGTACACAGATCAAAACGGGGGGGTAAACATGAACAATGAGTCCATCCCATTTGAGCAGGAACTGTAGCAAGGGAGAGACATAATACAGAGTGCTGTGATCTCCTCAGTTCACGGTCTAGCTTTGAAAACTGAAGGCATCTCTGTGGTCCAGAAAAGATTACAACATCAGACCCCCAGTGGGTAAGCAAGGGATTGGGGGATGGGGTGGTGCGTGCTGAGTGGTAGGGTTGGATGGGGAGAAATGGTGCAACAGGAAATGATAGACAGTTTCTGTGGTACAGGGTTTAAGAAAAAAAGAAGGTGATGACACTGGGGGATTGGGTACCCCAGTGTCAGCATTATATTTATTGGTAGGGTGGGTGCTGAGATAGAGGGTTGGGTGGGGGGAACAGCTATGGGGCACCTGCAAAATACAATGATCAATGGTTTTCTGTTTTACAGGGCTTTAAAGAAAAATAAAAGAATGATGATGGACAATTTTCTATATTGAAGGTGATGACATTGGGATATTGGGCACCTAGTGTCAGTGATATGTTTATGGGGGTGTGGTGGTGGGTGCTGAGAGGGAGGGTTGGGTGGGGGGAACAGCTATGGGGCACTTGCAACAGACATCGATGGGCAGTTTTCTTTGTTACCAGCATCTATTTGTATAAAAACAATAAGAAATAAAAAAACTATGCGGTGACGACAATGGGGGATTACGCAGTGTCTGTGTAATGTTTGTTGGGTGGGGTGGGGTGGTGAGTACTGAGAGGGAGGTTCGGGGGGGGAACAGTTACTGCGAACAGTAACAGGGGTGCCAGCTACAGACATCGATGGACAGTTTTCCTTGTTATAGGCTACACATACAAATAAGATATAAAAAAAAAATATATGAGGTCACAACACTGGGGGATTGAGCACCCCCAGTGTCAGTGTTATTTTTGGGAGATGTGGGGAGTGGGTGCTGAGAAGGAGGGTCGATAGGGTGACAGTTACAGGGGCCAGCAACAGACTTTGATGGATGAGTTTCTTACAGACTGACAGGCTCCTGATGTTGAAGCCGCTCAAATGTTTGCTGGATGGCTTCATGCAAATCAAAGGACCAAAACCCTTTCTAATTGGAGCAGCCTGGTCCTTTGAAGTGCACAAAGTTTCATGTCCAGCAAGCAGCAAGTGATGTCAGAACCAGAGTGCTTTTGTGAACTGCAATGGGCTCAGCAGTGACACACCTGTGAAATCCCTATTTCTTGCCACAAAATGGGTGCACAGGCGCAGCCAATGTAAAATGGCATGTATTTTTTTTCTTAATTGTTTCTTAGTATATCCATTTTATAAGCACAATAAGACACTCCAGTACATTGGTAGTCTGGACTTAATTCACTTCCAGGTGCTGAAAGCACCTGGTGCAATCCTTGTGCCCTTGACAACCAAACACCCTGTCATGCCTTATTACATACTTAAAATCCTCTATACTACTTCTGGCAGAATGTGTAACTAACACACACACACACACACACACACACCAAATGGCCTAAAATGGATCCAGGGCTTAATTTATCTGTGGCTCGGTAGTTATAGAGATTTTCTTGTAAACAGTTACGAATTACAGGGATTTTTTTTATGGTAAGCAACGGAACAGTAGAAACTAAAACTATAAATAGTATTTCATTTTTAAAATGAACGTATGGGCTAGCCCAGTGGCACAGAAGGTTGAGGTGCAGAATGCCACACTTGCCACCACATCGGTGTTGTGAGCTTGGCAGCAGACTAGGGTCGCTGGAGCTTGGCCAAGCAGGGAGAGGACGGAGCATCCATGGGACAGCTCTCCTTTCTTTTTTTTTTTGCCATTAAACATTTTCTCCCATGGTTGGCACAGGTGGGCTACTCAGCCCTGTCCTTGACTCCCCCACCTGGCATCTGCCTTCCCCAGACTCACCTTGCCTGAATTTTTCCCACAGGGATTGTCCCCCGTGGTGAACCAGGAAGGGGAGAGCTGTCCTTTCCCACCTGGTGTCTCATCCAGAACTCAGATTGGTAGCCCAGGTGGCAATGCAGGGATGGGGGTAGGGAGGCAGGGCTTCATTCAGCTGATGCCAACCTTTTTCCATTTTCCTGCCATGTTTCCCAGCTGTAGTGGCACATATGTGCATGCAGGTGCACACATGCTATGGAACTGCAGCCCCTCCCTTCTACTTCACTCATAATTACCCCTGGGTAGGATCCCTACCCTCTGCCTCCTTGCCACCCTCCTGCTCATGGCTGGGGATGTCCAGCCAAATCCTGGCCCCCCCACGCACAACCTCTTGGTCTCCTCCCCACTGGACCCCCACTGGGCATCCACCAAGGGTTTACATATTGCTCATCTGAATATATGCAGCCTGAGGCCTAAGGTTCACAAACTTCAAGCCTGGTTGATTAGATACAACCCCGATATTTTGGCGGTATCTGAAACCTGGCTCAAACCTCACATTCTACCTCATGAGGTAGCAGTCTCAGGATTTATATCCCATAGAATGGATAGGCTGTGTAAAAGGGGGGGAAGGGTGTTAATCTACACAAAAGACACCCTGAACGCCATACAGATATCCCCAAAACTATCCACCTGTATGGATAGCGAAGCTACCTTTGTGAGGATCACCCTTGGACCCTGTAAACACCTCAACATAGGATGTGTTTACAACCCCTCTTCGCACGTGAGGATCTCCCTCGAAGCCCTCCTAAAGGACATGGATGAGGAGTTATCCACCGAACTACTTCTACTGGGGGACTTCAACCTAAATTGGGCCCCTCAAGACAGTCATTCCTTAATAGGACTGGTCCAGGATGCCAGCCTTGAACAGATTATTGCTGGACCCACCCATGAATTATAAAATGGGTAACCACACCACCCTTGACTGGATACTCACAAGCAAACCCTCCAATGTCCAGGTGGGAGGCATACTAGCTGATGCACTGAGCTACCATTCCCCATTTTCTGCATTTGGAAAAACAGGGTCCCCAGAGCCGCCTCACGAACCTGGTGGCACGACTTCTCCCACATGCGGACAGAGCACCTGCTAGGATGCCTTAATAGTATAGACTGGAGTCCCATCAAACTCCTCCCATCCCTGGATGAAGCCACTGCCTTTTTCAGGGAGCACTCTCCCTGGTGGCTGACCGGATGGCCCCTATAAAGAAATTCCGTACCAAGGGGACCTGCTATAAGTGGATCACCCAGATGTGAGAACCCTTATGAAACACAGGGACTCAGCCTGGAAGAAATACAAACTGTCCTCTATACCAGCTGATCTCACAACCTATAAGGCCCTTAGGAATAACTGTAAGTTGGCCATAAAGTGGCAAAACGCGAATATGTCACTGACCTACAGAAAAAGAATCTAGGGAACCCTAGACTTTTCTGGACCACTTAAATGGGCTTCTAAAGGGCACCAGCAAGGCTGAACATGGCCCCATGGAGGTAAATGGCCAGCTAGCCAGCGATGATACCATCATCGCTATGGCACTCAACCGTCAGTTCACCAACCTAGAACAGATCAAATCTGGTCTGCCCTCCCACCCCCCAGTCCTCTTGATCCCCCCATCTCACATGACCGTCCCTCCTTCCACCTTAGACTAGTCAGACCTCAAGAAGTCCTCCCTCTACTAAAAGCCCTTAAAGCAACGGGACCCATGGGACCTGATGGGATTCCCTCCCGAATCCTCAAGGAAGGGGCCTCGGCACTCGCCAGGCCCCTAACCTGGCTCCTCAACCACTCCATTGCGGAAGATTACATCCCCAATACCTGGAAAATGGCTCACATAGTCCCTGTCCATAAGGGAGGCACGAGGGAATTGACCAACAACTACAGGCCAATCTCCCTACTCTGTAGTCTTGGTAAGATACAAGAGAGACTGATCTACAGTCAACTCCGGGACTACCTCGAAACCCACCAACTTCTAGCCCCCTCACAGCATGGCTTCAGAACCAATCACGGGACTGACACTGCCCTCTTCAGGTTCTCTACAGACATACTCAGAGAGCTGGACAAGGTACCCCACAGGGCAGTCTTCATTGACTTATCCAAAGCCTTTGACCTCGTTAACCACAACCTACTGCTCTCCAAACTGAGACTGGTTGGTTTAGACAGTCACTCCCTACTGTGGTTTTCCAGCTACCTCTCTGGCAGGTCACAGAGGGTAAAATGGAAAGATTCCCTATCTGAGCCCCTTCCCCTAACTGAAGGGGTGCCCCAAGGGTCAATACTTGGCCCACTTCTCTTCTCGCTATACACCAATGACCTCAGCAATCACTGTGGGGGGAGTTCAGTGGTACAATATGCTGATGATGCAGTCCTCTATTGGCCCTCCTCCAACATGGGAGAACTCTGCTCTGGCCTCCAAGAAGACTTGATATCCCTAGAGAATTGGCTAGTCACAAACAGAATAGTAATCAACCCTAACAAGACCAAGGCCATGCTGTTTGGCCCCAGTCCCGGCCACCGGGACAGAAGTCAACTCCTCAAACTGATGTCCACCTCAGGTAAGAAGCTTGAGGTGGTCCCTCCATAAAATACCTGGTACTTACTCTAGATCAGGGCTTCACCCTCAAAGGGCATGTTGAACAGGTAACCAAAACATCCACTCTAAACTCGGGACCCTGTACAGACTGAAAGACCAGCTGATACCTGCGGCCCGCGTCTCCATTGCTACAAGTGTTCTGCTCCCCTCCCTCACCTATGGAGTCCCTGTTATCCAGGGAGCAGCTAAACAAGAGCTAAATAAATCACAGGTTCTCTATCATGAAGTGGCCCGTTTTGCCTCTTCAGCAGGCCCGAGAACCCACCACTGCAACACGCTATCCCACCTTAACTGGCCCTCCTGGGAGGGCAGGCTTCAGTACCCTCGCCTGCCTCATCCACAAACTTCTCCACTCTCCACCTCTTCCCAGCCTCGCTGGTCTCATCTCCTATAAGAGGAACCCTAGGCTACTCCACACTACTGATAGGATGCTCCTCTTGGTCCCCAGGGTCAGAACAAAGGCGGGGGGAAGTCTTTTGCTCTTACTGCCCCCACTTTATGGAACTCCCTGCCCCAAGGCATCCAGGAATCCACCTCCACCTACACTTTACGCACCAGGCTTAAGGACTACCTGGCTACCTCCACAAACTGTAATTGCTAGGATAAGTACTCCAAGGTCTTCTCACTCCTTGATTCGCTTGCAGTTGTATTACAACCTCAATGTATCCAGGTGACGCTTGTTATGTACCGTGGTGTTCACTATCCCGTGTAATAACGTACGACTCTTGTTATTTTAATAACGAATGACTCTATGTTATGTACCTTGCTGTTCACTATCCCGCTAATAACGTATGACTCTTGTTATCTTGACTCTGGCTATCTTATTTTGTCAAACCAATACATGTCATGTTTAATGTAACCCTCGGGTCGCCCCTGAAAAAGGGACCTTTAGAGGCCCAGCGGGCTCACCCGATTATCAAAATTTAATAAATAACAATTACGGTGCTACCACCCGCCTCTACCAGGTGGCAGCCAAGGAGTGAGACGGTGTGCCTCCCTACCCCAGGAATGAACAGTTGTCAAACAGATGCTTCATCCTCTCACCTCGGTCGACACCCAGCAACCCAAGCTCATTCCTGAACTCGAGTCACCAGTGTGGTAGGAGGCAAGGTGCACAGCATTTCAGCCCTCTGCACCACCGGGCTGGCATAGTGCTCCTTTCTAGGGGAGGGGGGACATGGGGTCCTGTGCAAGCTTGGCCCATAGAGGCAGCTGGTGGCAGGCAGACAGGGAGCATTACACAGGAGACTGATTATTCTTGGTGAACTCAAACAATACTTAACTCTAAAGGTTAACAGTTGTATGGTTCATCAGAAGACAGAATAATAAGATGTCTGAGCTGAACCTGAAAAAATAAATTTTATTGCACAGAATTTTTATTAAAAATAATTTGTGATTCACTCACAGAATTGTTGAGATGCACTTGAACTCAGCGCATGCACAAAAGATAGCGTTCACGCTTTGTATGACATGACAAAAAGTGATAAAAATAGTCTTAAACACAACAAAAAAGTAAGTTTTGTCTGTTTGTATGGCAATTTTAAAACAGTTGTAAAACTTTCTCTGTATCAGACATGAGTAGAAAGTTTAAAGGCACAATAAATAAACAAGCATTTGTCAATGCCGAATGTTGTCTTGCTGATGTTGGCATTGGCAGTGCAGGAGTTAGAGAGATGCATAATATGAATGGCAGTGAAATATGGAACCGACATCAACCTCACCTCACCCTGCAGGACTGATAGACATTGGGATGTGCCTTTGGGTCATCGGCCATAACGGTCACACCATTTCACCTCACCCTACCCTGCAGCCAGTGACAGGCATCGAGGTGTGCCTTGGGGTGTTTGGGCTTTACACTCACCCCATTCCATAAGGAAATATGCTGAAATGGGTGCAGTATAGGAGAATGGGGTGAACACTGGGGCTGAAGAGTCTCAGGCACATCTCAATGCCTGTTACTGGCTGCAGGGTGGGAGTGGAATGGTGTGAGAATTGCTGTCAACAATCTCAAGTTACACCCCTGACACCTGTCAGTCCCTACAGGGTAGGGCATTATGGTCGGAAAGCCTAATGCCCCAGGCATTTCTCGGTATTTTCACCAAGTTTTCAACATGGGCTTTCAGACCCCACTGCATGAACAGTGACATTATCAGTTCATTAGCTGAAAGGTGATTTTGCACAATGACTATGCCATTTGGCACCACAGGTGCGAAAACAAATTTCAAACAGGATGTGAAAAAATGACAGCTGTACTGTTCATGAGGAGGTGTAAAAAAATGGTAATGTTGAAAATGAGTGAAAATATAACAAAATTGGTGAAGTCACGAGCGTGTGAAGAAACTGCGCAATGTACACTCATAATGCAATTATTTTTGGGATTTTTTATACCAGATTTCCAACATAGGTATTTTGGGGCCTCCGACCATGAACAGTGGCACTATTTATTTATTTATTTAGCTTTTGTTGACCGGGTAAGTGCACTAGACAATTTCTGACTATTTTCAGGCACGACCTGGGAGGGGGGATACAGATGAATGCCAACTGACCTTGAACCAGATTAAGCTGTTGGTGGTATTTTTAGTGAATGGTTATGATTTTCTTAATCTGTCCCAAACTTTGATTTCACAAAGCGACCGCACCCATTGTGTGCCACAGGTGCGAAAACATGTTTCAGGCAGGATGCAAAAAAATCACAGCTGTACTGTTCATCAGGTGGTGTGCAAAAATGACAATTTTGAAAATCTGGTGTAAACTTACAAAAAATTTACGAAGTTTTGAGTGTGCATAGAAACTGCGTAACGCACGCTGGTAACGCAGTCATTTTTGGGAACTTTTTCACCAAATTTGCAACATGGGCTTTTTGGGACCTCTCCTTATGAGCACTGTGATTTTCTTAATCTGTCCCGAACATTGATTTCGCACAGCGACAGAGCCATTGTGCGCCACATGTGTGAAAACACATTTTCGGCCAGATGTGAAAAATTATAGCTATACTGTACATAAGGAGGTGTGGAAAAATGGCAATGTTGAAAATCTGGAGTGAAAATATTAAAAATTCTCGAAGCTATGAGCGTGCGTGGGAACTGCACAATGCACGCTCGTAACACAATCATTTTGGGGAATTTTTTAACCAAATTTGCAACATAGGCTTTTTGGGAGCCTACCTCATGAACTGTGACACTGACGTCTTGTTAATTAGTCCCAAAAGGTGATTCCGCGCAGTGACCGCAAAATCACCTTTCAGGACCCAATAACAAAATAACAGTGATTGAGTTCATGGGGTGGGGCCCAAGAACCCCATGTTGAAAATGTGGTGCCAAAATTCACAAAAATGGCAAAGATATTCACGTAAGTTGGAAAGACCCCATTGATGCCATTATACAGCTTACTGGTATTTCTTCAGTTCGCAGTCAGCTTTGAAGAGTGCAGAGGTGATCCCGGTGCATCGAAGACTGTTGTGCTGGGCTCTGGAGGTAAGTATGGGGTGAGGGAGGTGTGGGGAGGTGGGTGCACAGAGGGTAGGTGCAGGTTGGGGGAAGGGGCTGCTGACAGCGAAGAACTGTTTTCTACTTTACAGGTGAAAAAAAAAATTAAAACATCGTGGAAAGATTTTCTTTTTTGGTACATTTGGCATGCTGGGGTGGGCTCTCAGCATGCCACCTGTATGTTTTGGGGACTGGAGCCGATGGGGATTGGGCACCCCATCAACAAATAAAAAAAGGTCTGTGTTGTGGGGTGAGACATGATGCCAAGGGGGATTGGGCACCCCCCTCGGCAAACAACTTGTACAGGGGACATTATGCCGATGGGAATTGGGCTCCCCCATTGGCAAATGAACTGGGGAGGGAAGCATGCTGACAGGGGGATTGGGTATACCC
The DNA here is from genome assembly GCA_016271365.2 of Neoceratodus forsteri. NCBI lineage: Eukaryota > Metazoa > Chordata > Ceratodontiformes > Ceratodontidae > Neoceratodus > Neoceratodus forsteri. The sequence continues at coordinate 39,414,142 of CM057459.1, forward strand.
GATGTCAGCTTTTATGGGGACCATGAGAGGTGGATGGTGACAGCTGTCACCATGTTTATTGAAATGTAATACCAAAGAAGGCACACCCTGCAATGAGGGGTCGCTCCCTCATTGCAGAGATGAAATTGTTTCAGGTTGGTAGCACGCTTTTCAACTGCTGTCATAGACAGCATGTGTATTTACTGGTGCCACAGAGACAAGCCCTCAAGAGCAGTGGGGCACTGGCCACAACAGGACTGCACCTCCAAAACATGCTATTCAGTTAATAATATGTTGCTTGCTCTGCGCAAGACAACATAAAACGATCACCTGCACTGTGTACAATTAAAGTCCTACCATTAAAGATCTGGCAGTTTATATTTTAAGGGGCATGAATTTTGTGTGTGAGTATTATAACAACCCTAATGTTTCATATCATTAGCTTATGCTGTTATTTTGGCATGATGGTCTGTATCTGTCCAGGAGGGGAACCAGGATCCTAGGTGATAGGTTTAAATGATTCATTGGCAAGCATTTAAACTAGCCAAGGGGGAGGCACTGGAAAGGAGCAGGGAAATCTGAGCCCCTGCCAAAAAATCAGGGTAGTAACTGAGGTAAACACGAAGTTAGACTTGTCGATTGGGAGAAGGGCAGTGGTAAATGGAGAAAATGACAAAGGACAGGGATGGGGCAAAAAGGGGTAAGGCCATCAAGAAATAGAAGGTAATGAGTACCAATTCCTGTAGTCTGGCAACAAGCTCCTGAACCTGTGGCCTTGATGGAAGAGGGATGCCTATATCATAGCAGTCACAGAAACATGGTACACAGAGAACCGTGACTGGGATATTAACATACCAGGGTACACAATCTACAGGAGAGACAGGGAGGGTAGAAAAGGGGGAGGAGTAGCTCTCTATGTAAGGGAAAGGATAAAAGCAGTGGAACAAAAGAGTAAACAGGGAGGAGAGGAGGCACTGTGGGTCACCTTAGAGACTGGAAATGGCAGCACAATCCACACAGGGGTTGTATACAGACCCCCATGTCAAGGAGAGGGAATAGACAAGGATATGATAGAAGGCATCCTTAGGTTGGCAGAGAAAGGGAAGATACTGTTGATGGGGGGACCTGAATATGCCAGATGTTAACTGGAGCACCTTTGCTGCAGCCACAGATCTAGAAGTGGGTAGCCATCTGGGAACAAGTGACCACCAAACAGTGTGGTTCAGAATAAACTCAGCTACAGAGTCAAGCCATACAACAGTGAGGGTACTGGACTTCAGGAGGGCTGACTTTGGCAAGATGGGAGAGTGCCTTAGAAAAGCACTAGCAAACAGGCTAGAAGGAGGGGTGGAGCAACAATGGGGAAACAACAAAACTGCCATCACAGAGGCAACAAACCTTTGTGTGAAGCAAATAAACAAATCAAAACAAAAGAAAAAGCCACTATGGTTCTCAAAAGAGGTAGCGGGGAAGGTTAGGGAGAAAAAGATAGCATTTAGGAAGTATAAGGAAACACAGAAGGAGCAGGACAGAGAACTATACCAGTCAAGGTAGAAGGAAGCAGAGAGGGAAGTTAGAATAGCAATGGTCCAAAATGAGGAAAAGATAGCCAACTCAGTTAAAAAGGGGGATAAAACCTTTTATAGGTACATCAGGGAGTGTAGAAAGACAAAGGGAGGGATAGTGAGGCTGAATAGAAAGGATGGTGAGTGGGCAGAGAGGGACAGTGAAAAAGCAGGGATACTGAATGAATACTTCTGCTCAGTATTCACGAAAGAGGAGGAGGGGGGGGAGGTGACTAATCCAATTAACAGAAGCACTCTGGATATGGGACTGATCCCAGTCCTTTCACAGAAGAAAGGATTCTGAAAGAACTCCTAAAACTGAAGGTGGACAAAGCAATGGAGCCTGATGGAATTCACCCCAGAATTCTAAAAGAATTAAGGGGAGAACTAGTGACACCACTGACTACCCTTTTTAACAAATCATGGGAGGATGGTGTGGTACCTGAGGACTGGAGAAAGGCAGATGTGACTCCCCTTCACAAAAGTGGGAGCAAGACAGAGGTAGGAGACTACAGACCTGTCAGTTTGACCTCTGTGGTAGAGAAAGTGATGGAATCACTTCTGAAGGAAAAAAATGTTGAGTAACTAGAGGCCAGTGCAGCACAGGACCCAAGGCAGCATGGGTTCACAGCAGGAAGGTCATGTCACATGAATCTAATTGATTTATTTGACTGGGTGACCAAAGTAGTAGACCAGGGAGGGGCTGTGGAAATGGCCTACCTAGACTTTAGCAAGGCATTTGACACAGTCCCACACAAAAGATTAGTAATCAAATTAACCAGTCTGGAAGTGGGTCCCAGGGTGGTAGCCTGGGTAAAACATTGGCTGGACATCAGGACACAGAAGGTAATTGTAAATGGAGTCCACTCTGAAGAAAGAGGGGTTACTAGTGGGGTACTGCAGGGTTCAGTACTGGGTCCAGTCCTTTTTAATGTCTTTATAAGTGACATTGCAGAGGGACTGGAAGGAAAAGTATGCCTCTTTGCAGATAATACAAAGATCTACAACAGGACTGATACACAAGGAGACGTGGAAAGGATGAAAAGGGACTTGGCAAGGTTGGAGGAATGGTCAGAAGTATGGCAGCTTGGATTCAATGCAGAGAAGTGCAAAATAATGCACCTGGGAAACAACAACCCAGGGGAAGATTACACAATGGGGGGTAGTAACAACAACAACAATGGAAAGGGACTTGGGAGTAATCATATCAGATGACCTTAAGGTTAGCAAGCAATGTGAGCAGGCAGTTGGAAGGGCTGGGGGGATACTGGGATGTATAGGGAGAGGCATCACCAGCAGAAAACAGGAAGTTGTTATCCCTCTGTACAGACAGTTGGTAAGACCCCATCTGGAATACTGTGTACAGATCTGGAGACCCCATCTCCGCAAGGACACAGACAGGATGGAGGCAGTCCAGAGGAGGGCAACTAAAATGGTGCAGGGTCTGCAAGAGAAGCCATATGAGGAGAGACTAAAGGAGCTTAATATGTATACCCTTGAGGAAAGGTGGGAGCAGGGCATGACAGAAAACTTTAAGTACCCCAGTGGAATCAACAAAGTCCAAGAGGGTAGTATTTTTCAGAAAAGAGATGCAAGAACAAGGGGACATAATTTGAAGATAGAGGGGACAGCTCAGGGGCAATGTGAGGAAGTATTTTTTCACAGAGAGGGTGGTGGACACATGGAACAGCCTTCCTGAGGAGGTTGTGGGGTCTAAAACTGTGGGAGAATTCAAGAATGCATGGGACAGACATAAGGCATTTCTTGGGGGGGGTAGGAAGAAATAGGCTGTTAATTAACTAGGATCTGCAGCTTATCCTGTAGGTAGGGAAATGGGCAGACTAGGTGGGCCAAGTGGTCCTTATCTGCCGTCAAAGTCTATGTTTTCTATGTTTCTATGTTTTCTTAATTTCAGACACTGATTTTCCTGCTAATAATGTTGTTAGTGGCATATTTTCTTGTTATGTATCTGTTTTCTATCATGTTGGCTGCTCTGTGCTTGAGTCTCTTATTTCCTGTTTTGCGTTTCTCTCTGTGTCTTCATACACAGTGCATTTGATGTCATCTCATGGTTGGATCTTGGCACCAGACAATGTTGCCTACCTAATTCAATACTCTTGTCTCCAGTCAACGTGAGGCCACAAAAAACTGTGTATATGTAAAGGGAAAAAAAGACTGGTGTGTTTATTTCATTGCTGAAATAAATCATTTTTAAAGGAATGTAGTTTTTCATAGCTAAATTGCTATTAGGATACCACCACTGTCAGCCATAAAGCCGAATTTGTTACAAGGAGGAACATCTGAAAAGTAGTATTTGCCAGTGAGGTTTTATGACAGGCAACCAATACTTTTTTTTCCAAACTTTGCTGCAGGAATTATGTCTGATAGTGATGTTTTTGCTATGCTGTTTCTCTATAACTCTTTTCTGTCTAGTACATTAAAGGAAATGATGAAATAAGACTACAGTTCTGTATCCTGCACCCTCAACATAAATTGTGAAGTCCGACTGTCATTTATCAATATGCCAAGTTGTCCGTATTGTGACATAGGTGCAAATCAGAGTTTTTTTCCCCTCTCCTCTTTTTCAACCTATTCTGATTGTGTTGGAGCAGTGATTGGGAAGCTATATCTTCATATTGATTTAGTCTTGGGTACATCCGAGCAGATGTTGAAGTCTGCTAGCCTAGTAGTGTTTATGGGTGGAATAATGTTTAGAAACATCGGGCCCTATTCACGAACACGAGAGGGGGTATGCGTGAAAGGCACATATCCCCCCCACGTAGCTCTGCACCCACAGAAGAGCTGCACTGGGACCGCATTCACAAACACTGGTCCCACCCAGCTCCTTTATGTGGCCCTGCCCTCCTGGCTCGCAGGTTCGTGGGGGTGGGCAGGTGCAGAACTGCGGACCCTGGCAGGCAGCCAATTAGCTGCCCATCCCAGGAACCCTCGCTGGATCCCTTGCACCAGTGGGGTACCATGATGTCTGCAGGCATGAATGTGCCCACAGCACTGAGGGGTGGGAAACCCCAAGATGACAGTCGCCCAGCCCTCCCAATGTGCCCCAATGACAGAGGCGGCCACAGTGAGGGGTCCGTTGACCCTGCCATCCCTGCTGTGATCAGCAGCGGCATCCCAGGGGGGCATGTACCACTTACAGCTGCCATCCAGAAGGCATAGCCGTCTCCCCCCACCATGCAAGGTACCTGCACCTTTGTGAATGGTGTGAGTGTGTGAGTCCCCCCACCAGTCCTGGCCCACTTTCGAACAGAGCTGCACATTCAATTGGGTGCTAGCATAAGGGGCAGAGAGACATGAATAACGTGTGGGGCAAAATATGTGTGTCCAGTGTGGGTGGGCTATGTGCCAGGTTACATGGCTCAGTATCCCATCTGTACCTTTTGTGAATAGGGCCCATTGTGAGCTGAGTTTTTTCATTAAGTGTCACGGCATGATGCATGTCTGTGGGCGCGAGGTTTGCAGGGATCTTTGTCTGGATTTGCTTTTATTGTGATACCTAGAAGGTGTTAAGTTCTTGCAGTATTTCTTTGTCCTGCATTTGGGACTTTGTGTTCATTTGATGGGATTTGTTTTACCCCAAGCATATACTTACCCCCACTCCACCACCTGTCAATGACTGCACAGCCCCTGCCCCCAAAACTCACTCCAGAAAAGGATACAATGCAGCAATAGCCGTTCCATTTGTCATCCCACATTTCCTGCAACAGACCATCAATGAGTCACTTTCAGATAACTAGACTGATCTCGATATTAGTGAGGGGAGGTAAACTTTGGAACAGAACAGATGTGCATCATGCTGTGATGTTTAGTTGAGGGAATTCTGTATACAATGTATTTGGATGTCTTTGCTCTGAAGTGCTGAAAGGCTGTCTCATTTCAGCATTTATTCTGGGGTACCAGGTCTGGAGTGACATGTAGATGCTGCTTGCTGAGCATTGTTTCGGTACGTTCTGGGTATCTTGTGAATGCGGAGAACAGGAAGACTCTCCTATTTTCATTTATGTCAGTCAGTATGCATTCACATTCTCGTCTAGTAGCACTGCTCATTAAAAGTCCAGCACAACCAGAAAAATACGCCACATTGACTCACAAAGCTTACTTAACAAATGTAGTAAGTGTAATGCATGAAATATAGAAGCAGTCCTGTCACTTCACAGACATAGACACGGGGAGCATCAAAATGATGAACCATGACATTGCTTCATCGAAACGGCATTTCTGGGTTCTCGTGCACAAACTTTCAAAACAGCACGTGGGAAAAAAACACAGTACGCGAAGCATGCGTTTTGTAAAACACTTTATTACAGTTAAACACTTTACTTATGATGACGTTTGAAAATATCATTCAAAGGTACCCCAATGTACTCCTACTACTCAGAAGACTAATTCAAGTCCCATCTAACACAAAGAAGTGCAAGGTGATGAACTTAAAGAAAAGAAACCCACACGCAGAGTACTGGATTGGAAGGGTTAGGCTGGCTACTACTAAGGAGGACTTCCTCAAGTAGTACGGCATACAGTAAGGCATTAGTGATGCTGAGATGTATCAGGAGAGGTTTTGATAGCAGGAGAAGTGAAGTGATACTGCCCTTATACAGATCACTGGGAGAACGCACCTGGAATTCTGTGTCTAGAGCCAGCAAGGCAGATCCTACGAGGAACGTCTGGTGGCCCTGAAAATGTACTCACTGCAGGCCAGACACTAGAAGTGTGACATGATAGAAACCTGTATTTTTTAAGGGATGTAAAAAGGGTGAATAGTGAGGATCTGCTTATTAGAAATAGGGATGCAGTGACAAGAGGGAATGATTGGAGATTGTTGGAGGGCAAATTCAAGAGGCATGTAAAGAAGTTTTACTTTACTGAGAGGGTGGTGGAGCTATGGAACAGAACAGATTGCTGGCAAAAGTGGTGGTGGTGGCAGGTACCCTAACTTGGTTCAGACATGGCTGTGACAGAGCAAGAGGACTCATAGTCCCACAGGGGAGTATCGGGGGGAGACCACCCTGACACTGGATCAGGAGGCGAGGTATATAAAATGGATGGGCTCAATGGGTTTTTTGTTTCTCTGTATACAAGCAAAATACTAAAAAATGTATGACTTATCTCCTGCATTGCACAAAGCAAGTTACGAATTTTGTCTTGCTTTGCACAGGGCCCAAATGGCCCTGTTCAAAGTAAGTTAGGACTCATGTCCTATTTCATGAAAGGCCCTAAGGGCTATGTGTAAAGCAAGTTAGGATTCAGGTCTTGCTTCATTCCTTGCATGTCCTGCATCACTCAGGTCCTGTAAGAAGCAAGTTACAACTCTCCTTTCTTAAAAAGTAAGGAAATTCATTGCAATAATTATGTTAATGCTCATTAGGGTTACAAAGTCACAAAAGGAGGGAAATGTTTACCATCACCTCCCTGCCCCAGCCTCATAACCCAAAGCCAAGCTACCATCCAGGGCTGTGCCCCATGGGTCTGCTGCTTCAAGCTACAGGCCTTCTGGGAAGAAAGTGAATCTCCTCTTTGGGCAGGGCCCCATGTGAAGAAAATGATTGCTCTCCTACCTCATGCAGATCCAGCAAGAAAAAGTTATGACTGATCAGGTGTATTGCACAAAGAAAGTTATGCCTTGTCCTGTGGGTTATAAATTGAAAAAGCAGACTTGTGGACATTGCTCCAGACCTATACCTTAAACGACAGAAACATGTGGCATGGCCTCGGAGCTGTGATTCGCTTTGGTCACCTAGCTAGAGGGTGGGTGCAAGAGGTGAGTGTTAGTGCTGAAAAACCACACCCACATTTCATTTGTGGGTTTGGAACCCTAATGATGCATTAACGAAGTTTTTTGCAATATCTCTATCTAGCTACATACTCCCAATAACACATCTAACAGCTACCTTATTAACACATGGAGCAGTCAGACTAACACCCTCACATACCTCACAACTTCACCTTGTACCACACAAAAATAACTTACCCTGCAATTGAATCACATCTTCTACACCTCTCTCCAACTGCATTCACCAAAACAGAAATGTCCTTCAGTGTAGCAGATCTCCATCAGTCCAGTCTCCATGCTGCTGCTGCTCTTCTGCTATGATGCTCAAGACTGCAAAAGGAGCCTTTCAGTACCACACTTCCGGCACACTGTGCCCCAAACTGCTGCTGCTGCTCAAGAAAGATGTCACACCACTCCCAACCTTGTAGTAGGCAGCTCTTCACTTAACAGCATGCCCCCTCCCGACTGCATATTACCTGACCACATGTCTCTCTCTCTCTGCTAATTAAAGGGATGGCCACCGGAGCCACACTTCATTTTATAGCAGGCCCCTGCATTACAGAAAGACAAGATGAAAAAAACAACATGGTCCCAAGAAAAAAACACTACACTATGGTAAAACACTGCCAAAACTACCACTACACTACAGAAAAGCCCTACACTATAGAAAAGCACTACAGGACATACCAGTACACTGCAGTAAACCCTCACGCTATGGAAATATGGTGGACACAACAAACAGGGTCCAATACAAAGTATTATATAAGGAGTAAGCAATAACTCATGACAGGGTATGTGTATAGGGATTTAATGCACGCCTGATGCATTGTGAGGCATGAGGCTGCACGCCAGTGTCCTCACAGCACCCAGCCATGCTTTTAAACTCCCATTCCATGGAGCGGGTTATTGAACTTTTAATATGGGTTCTGTTTAAACTAAGGAACCCCCAAAAGGGGTTCTCCGCTTAAACAGCTAAAAGGTACTGTATCCTGCCACCTTGTAAAATAGTTCCCAACAAAATTGCATACTTAGTTCTGTTATGCCCATACAAATGTTACAAATACAGTACTGACAGGATTTGTGAAATTTGTTGTGCATAATAGTCTGTGGTATGCTTCAAATGCCCCTCACTTTGCTGCCCCCCACCCCACAACACTCACAGACATTCAACAGTGCTGAGGGAAGTAATTGAAGCTCAGGACACAAAGCACACATGGAGTACTAACTCTTCCCAAAATGCACTATGTACTCTCTATCTCTGTCACTCACTGTCACTGTCTGTGTCTCTGTCATGCTCCACGATGTGTGCTTTACTGCCAGTGCATTTGCAAACATAGGAACAGACACAGACAGATAGAACACTGTAGGAATTTGCAATTTAATGTTCCACTGTCTCGTTCACTTTTACTGTGCCTTTCTCTGTCTGGTTCATGTTGCACGATATGCCCTTTACTGCAAATGGGTTCTCCAAAACAGGACTGCTGGGAGACAGAGAGAGCATACTGCATGAATTCGGATTTTATGGTCCCTGTCTCTGTGTCTCTCTCCCTCTTCCCAGAGCATAGTCGGCTGCTGCCTTTCTCTGTCTCTCTCTCTCTCTCTGTCAGTCACTCTCTGTATAGTAGGACATTGCAGAAGCCAACTTGATATTGGATTGCACTGCAGCTCACATTCTAGGAACCTGGGGACAATTACTGTGTGGGGGGGGGTTGTGATTCTTGGTGGGGGACAGTGACATGCTTCGGTGGGAGACACATAGATCTTCCAGAATCACCACCAACATTGCACCATGTCTGTGTGTGTCGCTTTCTGTCTCTCTCTCTCTCTCTTCCTCTCTCTTTCTCTCTCTTACTCCTATGCTGCTAATGAACCCCACATTCAGTTCGGGAGCTGCACAGACAGAGACACAGAGACCGCAGCCTATCTCTCTGTCTGCACTGCAAACCAGGGCTGCATTCTACTCCACAGGTACACTTAAGAGGCACACAGACTTACAGGACATTCTACAAATTGTGCTTTACATGTCCCAGTGTCACTGCCACTGTCTGTCTCTCTCACTCAGGCATGATTGTCTCTCTCCTCGGCCCGCTGAACATCACAGCAACAATTCTTGCAGGAAGCTTCAAGTGGCTGTCACTGTCACCCATCGCTTGCTCACTCCACACACAGAACACACAGCTTCAGGACAGTGTCTACATACTGTACCTTAGTGTCTCCCCTGCATGGCCACTGAATACACTGCGGGACACACACTGTCTTTCTCTCTCTCTCGTGTGTGCATCTTTGTGTCTGTCACTACTGCGCTGTGGCAACTCTTCCAGCTGTGCCATAACACAGCCACATGACAGCACCAGGGGAAATCTGCTTCATTGGTCAACAGCATGGGCCACACACACTGGGAGGTGCATGGGTCACAGCAGATGGTCAGCAGTCCTGTGGGCGAGCATGGTGGGGTGGGGGGAAACAACACACAAGGGACCATGTCTTTCTGTTTCTTTCTGTCAGTAATGCCGGGAACAAAGCACATACTGGGCGGTGGGTGGGGGAGGAGTTACAGTCTCAGACCTGCACCACGCTCTCCATGTTTCTCTCTCTCTCACCCATACTCCACCAGTGACTGCCAGAGATACAGCTCTGCTGGGAACCCCAACTACTAACAACCCTCTTCCCTGTATGTCACCCACTCAGAAACCACTCCACTACAACTATGACAGCAAACTCCATGGGACTATGGGACCATACTTTGGGGCATTGACTCCTGGGGAGCCATGATAACATGGAGGAAATTACAACAGTATTCGCAGAGCACAGTGAGTCACAAGCCACTGTTCCACACTGTATTACTACTATTGGTCTGACCTACTAACAGCTACACAAGCTGCATAGCATTACGGAGCAAAACACCAATGTGGCTTCTCTCGCTTCCCCAGAATTACAGATGGCTGCCATTCACACTTCAAAACCAAAGGAGTCCCGACACAACTGTCAGTGAGTCCCTCCACAGCACTGGCCTTCATTTATCTCCAACTGCCCATCATTATGTATTAAATGGTAATCAAATCTGACTTCCATTGACTTCAGTGAGGCACACCACTTCGCTCTCCGTTGCTCCATGTCAATGTTTGAGTGCAGAGCTGTGACAGATGATCCAGGGAAGTGGAAGGGATTGGCTGGCCCTCTTGTCTAGGCCAAACTACGATCCCTTCTCATCAAATACAGCCTGCAAATAAAAATGTAAAAATGGCCGGAACAAGCTTCTGCATAAGCTAACATATAACGGAGTACTACCTGAATCTTGGAAAATCCTTTAATGGCTTATTTTTATATTAGAACTCTAGTAAATGCAGCACAGAGTAATTCTGACATCATCAAACATTGTTTAAGTAGCCCTCCTATTCACATAAGCAGCACATACAGTGCTTTACTAGCCCCATTTACACTGGCCATTTCTACCCCAGCATAGATGGTTTGGAGAGCCACACCAGAGTACATTTGCATGTATAAACTGTGCAGGCATCAAACTGGTGTGGCTCTTCTGCTCCTCTCCCAGACAGAGGGACCGAAATGGCATAGGTGATTTCGAGTGCTGTGTAAATGGTGTCCACTTTTCATCTGCGAGTAATTCAGCATCACATCACACAGGGAACTCCTTGCAGGATGGGTCCCACAATGCAGTTTCCAAGACACAGGTGTGACACAGATATGGAAGCCAATGTCCTTAAGTGGTGTACACCACTGGCTTCATAAATGATCAGGTGAAGACTGATTTCAGTGTGAGCCACTCCGATGTATAACAGATTGGTCAGTGTAAATGGGACTATTGATGATGTATCCAGCTTCACAAATATCAGATCTTCACACAAACAGCTGACTTGACCAATATAACTTTTAAACTTATGTTGTGTTGCTTAAACATAGAATGTCCTGACAAACATATCAGTCAGTTTTATCACTACTTGTAAATGAGAGGACTTCCGTAACTTAAAGCTGCAGTGCAGGAATCTGGTGTAAATTCTGACCTATACTTTTTCAGGCTATTTTAGACTGACCGTTATGTCCTGACTTGTTTGATACTCTTCTTTCTCCATTTTGAGTCTACTTCTGTACTTTTTTCCACATTTGAAATAATAAAAGGAGTGCACCTTTTAGTATGGCTTGGACCAGGTTTTCCTCACTATTCCCAACTTTTTTTGAATGCCTACTGTTCCATAAGGTCAGGAAACACTGCCTGCTGCATCCTAGTTCATTTTAGTCACAATAAAAGTGATTTTTGTTTCTATATGGTCATTTTATTCTTTTTCCACCATTTCCCCCATAGTCCCAGGACTCTGGCAGACACGGCAGTGGGTGCATGTGGAGGCACACATGCACTCCAGGTACTGGCTCAGCCCCTTCTGCTCCACCCCTGGCTATTGCCAATCCCCCTGTAGCCCAAACTGCCATCCATCCTCCACTGGGTGGCAGCCAAGGGCCAGGGAAACCCCTCTTCCCTCCCCAGGTGAGGAGAGCCACCTCATGGCAGCTCAGTCCTGCTCCTTGCCCTCCCTCCCTGCCGATCCCAGACAACCCATGCTTGTTCCCAAACCTGGGTTACCGGTGTGGCGTCCAGTGCCTCAACCCTCAGCACTACCAGGCTGGATAAACAAAAGTGATTTTAAACAACTGATGTAGAAAAACAGCCAAGAATACTGATGAAAACCTAGTCCAAGCCATATTAAAAGGAGCAATACTTTCATTATTTCAGATGTGAATAATACTGAATATATACAAAAGGTACAACCATCAAAGATTCATAGACACAATAACTATAACAAGCATGCAGTAGCACACATTATGAAGGGTAAGTCACAGCTATTGTAAGTTGTACATAAACAGGCGGGTAAAGGAAACTGATGATCAGACATATTAAAGGTGAGCCATATGCATCTGACAAAAGGTAACCATAAGGAATATAAGACCCATGTGAGCATGAGGGATAAATGAAACCTAATGAACCAGATACCCTACTAATCTAGGAAACTGTTGGAGGATTAATGAATTGAGGTACTGGGTGGAACAAAGATATGAATGTAAAAACAGGTTCCATTTATTATGATAAAAACTCTTACTTTCCAGTAGCAGTATAGAATAGTCTTTCAAAGAGGGCCAGTCTAGATAGGGCGGAGTGCCATCTAAGAATTGAAGGGAGAGTAGATTGGTTCCATTACGAGAGTAGCAGTCATTTGGCTTCCATAAGTGCTGCAAGGAGCCAACATCATAGAGGTTTAGATATGAAAGAAACTGCATCAGGAACACCCAGAATCACTAACTCAGGAGAAACTGGAATGGGCACCTTCATTACCCTAGAGAAATCTGCTAAGATTTCACACCACTACCCAGCAAGGTTTGGGCAACTCTAAAGCATGTGAAAAAGTCCAGCGTCAGATCAGGAACATCTCCAGCAGGCAGAGGCCAAAGATAAGGCCACAGAATGTAGAACTTGAGGTGTTCTGTACCATCAATTATGGCATGTCATAAACTTCCGAGGAAGGACTTGTTTGGTCCAAAAGCTAAAGTTCTTTGTTCTTTTTGTAACATCTATGTAGGTCCAACAAAAGGTACCAAACCATTTGCTTCTGGATCTGTTCTTACTAGGGCCAATACGTCAACTAAACAATTTGTCAGTTATTTTGACATAATTTTAAATTTCTTATCCAAATTTCTCCACAATGTCAGGATTTTGAGAAGCATTCAGTATGGGTGTATGCACCATGTTTTAAGTCTCAAACTTCAATGGAAGCTGAGTTATAGGTAGACAAACATTTTGCCAAAATTTAGATTTCTGTAATTTTAGTATAATTTTGACAGAGTACTTTGAAATGTTATACAATTTGACAGGTATACAGGGTAGCGCTACATTTGTATATGTACATAGTTTCAGATTTCTAGCTTCAAATGGGACTGAGTTACAGTCTGCTAAATATCTGTAGATTTGCCTTGTCTGCCCCTTGACTTACCCACCACTGCTCCCTGTACCCTGACCTTCACTGGCTATCCCCCTCATCCAGGCACTTATTTTCCCTTGGTTGTCTGACTGACAACATCATTCACTCATCTCTTCCTGCCTCCCTAGTGGGCATGTTTACCCCAATGTTCAACCCCTGCCACCTGAGATCTACGTCATCAGCTCTTTTTTCCATCCCCTTATGTGCCACTAAAATAGGTGAACAAGCCTTCTACTATGCCCCCAGATTCTGCAACTCCTTTCCTTACCCTCTTAGGCATTCCAAGTCACATGCCTCCTTTAAGTTTGCCCTTTTCAACTACATTGTGGCTTTAGATACTTCCAAATGCTTTTAAACACTTGGGACTTTGGCCAACCTCCCCTCCTGCACTTGCTGTTATATCTCCTGCTTCTGCCCCCCACACTCCCACAGAACTATTCTTCCAGAGGTTAGGCTGCACTTTACTTTTCTTAAACTATTGTTTACTATGCCTTAGCTGTAACTATTCTTGTCTGTATGCCACTCATGTCAGCTAGTCAATGCTTATGTTTACTTATCATAGGTTAACTGTGTTTGCTGGATTCCTGCTACTATGCAGCCATACATTGTTCCCCTATATTCTTATGTATCCACCTGATGTGTCTATTATTGTAATCCCTGTGTTGCTGCTTGTACCTTTGTATTTGTTGAGTAGTCTCCCGGGTCGTGCCTGAAAATAAGCAGGTTTTTTGCCTAGTGCACTTACCCAGTTACCAAAAGCAAATAAATAAATAAAACACGTTGCCAAAATTTAAATGTTAGTTATTCCCTTCTAATTCTAAAACAACGTATCCAAATTTAACCAGAGTTGAAACATTTAAACTACTATACCATGTGGTTATTTCTGTAAAAGTTCATATTTTCAACTTTAAATGGGATTGAATTAAAAGTAGTCAAATTTTCACATTTAAAAATTTAATTTTGCCAGAATGTAAACTACAAATTTATAAACCCCTGAAACTTTAAAACTAGAACATTTAATACCATTAAATCTGGCAGGTTCTTAGACCTTACAAGGAGACTGTGTGTGCCAATTTTATTAACTGCTTGCTGCCAGAAATTGCAAAATAACATCTGTACCTAAAGTCAAATCCCATGAGTCTTTGTGAAAATTGTAGAATTTCATGAAAAATTCCATAAAACTGGAATTTGCTAATTTTACTCAGCCATATCTGGGGGATTCTAATTAAAGGATAGGGATATGAGAGGCAGGTAGTACAGGAGGTAATCAGGTTCAGGACTTAGATGCACAATTTCACCAAGAAATGGACAGCTGAGCTGGGTAGCACAACATGGTAGACCCCAGGTTGCAGTAAGGAAGCGCAGAGTGTCAACAATTACAACCTGAATGCAGGATATTTAAGGATCACGTCCAGTAAATTTATGATCCAGGGAGCCTGATGTACATGCAAGTCTGGGACTTAGAGGTACTCAAAAAGATGTAGTGGGGGAAGACAACGTTTGGAGCAGTAGGAAAGAAGACTTCTGGCCAGTCCAACAGGGTAGGTCAAATAAAGAAAAGGAGTAGGTGACTCAGGTTTTAAGGGAGTTTGTCACTGTAAAGAACAAACAGGATATCAGTGGGATCAGTAGTTCTACTGAGTCAATCTGGCTATTCCAAAATAGAAGGGAGTGGGGAACAGTCACCCAGAGAGAAACAGCAGGACTGCAAAAAGCTCAACCCAGCTTATCAAATGAAGCAGTGATGCATGCATTGTGAATGTTAAATTCCACAAAAAGAATGCTGGATGCTTCATCTATAGGCTACCATAAATATGTGAGAAAATGTTACCAATATTTTTTTTTTCAACTGCAAATTTAAAACTGCTAAACTAATTTATCTGGTTGTGTTAGGCACCAGGATACACTGACTGTGGATATGCATCTCAAATGTTAGGTCTATGACTGCAAGAGCAGAGAAGTTACAAACATCCACATTTTTAAGAGTCTTCATAAAATCTTGCACATATTTACAGAGTAAAGATTTGAACCCCTGTAACTGAAAAAATCTCTACTCCAATGATCTCCATATTTAGAAAATTCTATAAGCATCACAGAAAGATTATTCATGCTAATTTACACATGTCGAGTTCCAAGGGTGCCTGAGTTATATGCATATGAATTTATTTCATGAAATTTCCTGCAGAAAATAAAATTACAGATTTTGAGCACATATAATTTTGAGACGATGCATCATATTGTCATGAAATCTGGCACATTGTCAGAATACCTATCATCAAGGAATCATGCCAAATGTAATATCTCTGATCCGATAGATGGCTGAGGTATATGCAGATCAAAATGTTCATGAAATGTCATGCAAAAAATAAAATGACATACTTTGAACACCTATAACTTTGAAACTATTCATCTGAATTTAATGATATTTGGAACAAAATTGTCCCTCTATCAAAGAGTAGACATGCCAAACTTCTGAGCTCTAGTTTCAATGATGACCAAGTTATGACCAAATGACTACATTTTTTAAATTCCACAAATATGTGATGAAATTCTGTGGAATTTCACAGAATTTCATGAAATTTCATCCAATGTCCACAAATTCTGAATTTTCTTATTCTGCTTAGGAACTGCATTAAGTGTCATGCGTTTCCATGCTTACATGACAGCCAGGAAAACAGGGTAAGAGACAAGCTGATTTGAGAGCTTCTGGCCCAACAGCAAGCTAAGGCAGAGTAGAGCATCAATACTGGCTTCCAACTGAACCCAATGTGGGAAATCAACCATGGACAGCAGAAGCCGACACTAAGCCTGTGCCATACGGTATACCAAAGCGTAACCTTCAAACCAAGGAAGACCTAGGCCACCCTGAGACCAGTGGGCTTGAAACTTATCCCAACTCATTCAGGGTGGTTTGCTTTCCCATAGGAAATGACTGATGAGATGTTCAGTCCTACAGAATATGCTGGAAGGGATAGAAAGTGGGAGGCTGGCAAAGACAGAAGCAAATTTCAACAAAACAAGCATGTGAATCACAAGAATTTTGCCCATAATAGTGAGGTTCAACTTAAGCTAGCAACAGAGGTCTAGATCTTAGGCAGTAAGGAGAGGGGCGAAGTTCACCAATATCAAGTCTTCCCATTTGGTGGGGATTTGGACCCCCAGATATTTAAAGCCACCACCAGCCCATGTGATCTGGGACACATTATAGCAGATGTTATCACAGAGCGCATTTAATAGGGAAAGGGTAGTTTTTATTCCAGTTAGCAGTGAGGCCAGACAAAGTCGTAAAGTGTATAAAGATTAGGAATACTGAGGGGAGCAAGTCTGACATAGGTTCTAGGGTAAGGAGAAGATCATCAGTGTATATGTGTACTAACTAGGAAGATCCACATATGCAAATCCTTCAAATAGTTGGAGAAGCTAGTAACTTGCAATAGAGGGGGTCCAACACTAGAAGAAGGAAAGAGGGGCAGCCCTGCTGCTTGCTCCTCTGAAGAGTGAAGGGAGAGGATATGGTATGGTTAGTAAGGACTACAGTGGTGGGGGCATTGTAAAGAGTGTGAACCCATTGCCGAAACATGGGGCCAAAACCATAGAGCTCCAGAATGTTTTGTAGATAGGCCCACTCCACTGACTCAAAAGCCTAGCAACACCTGATTATTTTTCAGACTGTTATTTCCGATTTTTGAACTGTCTGAACAAAAAAAGGAATTTATTTAGTGTTTGGAACCCTTAAGACTCCTTTGGTGTTCTAGTTCAAAATTAGAACTCCAACCCCTAGTTTCTAAAAAGGTTCTAATCACTTTAGAAATAGTTCTGATAAACCTATTACCTAATGAAATTTATCCCCACAGATGTGTTATAAATAGGGGATACACAATGGCCTAACTCTAAATATGCAATCTGACTCCACATATGAGGAGCAAGACCATAACTCATGACTGTCAAAGCCACCAGTGAGTTATGAAAGTCTTCACCCCCTCACAAGTGGAGATAAATTGTGTATTTTGAGTCATGTTATTTTATTGCACATTTGATTTATACATTAACAGTTTAACAGTTATAACTTACCATCTGTTTGTGTCAAGATTTTTCTGTTTTTCTGTGATTTGAACTGCTGGCTTCATTGATGTATAGGCCTATTATGATGTCATCAGCATTGTGAGATCTGCTATCTGTGTCGGTTCTGTGCAAAGGTCAAGGAAAGTGACTATGCCATATCTAACCTCTAGATAAATGTTTATCTGGAGGTTAGTGAGCATGGTACATTTATCAGGGAAAATTAATTACAACTAGTGTTGTATATTATTTCTTCATGCATTTACCAAGGATAGCCTAACTAAGAGGCAACACTCCTTTCAGTGGAATCCTACTTGTTGCATATTTTACAGCTGTGGGCTAAAGCAAAGGAAGGTCAAGTGACTTTCTAAGGGGCAACAGTTAGTCCGTGGCTGTGTTGGGATGCAAAACGGAGGTTCCTCATTTATCAAAGTACAGCAACCTAACCAAAGATCATCCTGAATGCTCCAATTATGTCTGTGAAGCTATAGTTTTAGTATGGACTGAATGAGATTTGTGTTATCACTATAAACTCTTCCTTGAAGCTGTATGTCTTTTGTTTCTATAGAAGTTTTTTTTTTGTTAGCTTGTTTTTGTTAAATACTGACTCCCATTCTGTAGTTGTTCCATTTTAAGCCTTTCAGTGTACTTGATGGGAGATTTAACTGAGTGATGTAGTTCATGTCCCTTTCACCTGCAGAACATGAATGCATTTTGACAACAGGGTAAGTGCTTATCAAGGATATAATCTATGCCACACAGTTCCAAAACAGTCTATACCAGCAGTGCATAAATCAGAATCATCTGCTGAGTTTAATATAAGGCCAGTAAAGATGGAGCAGTAACAGAATGTTAAACAGTATATGAAAAAACTTCTACAGAAAATACAGGCTTGCCATGAAAGGCAATTCCTTTAAATGTAACAAATAACGTTGTTCCCCATTAGCCTCAAATCCCTTTCAGTTGTGTTTTGCCCAGGAAGCTTCACTTTGAAAATATTAGACAAATTTATGGGCATTACATTTAATTCTTACCAGACAGACTACAGAGGGGATAGATGTTCAGTTATCCATAAATGACTTAATCTTGTTCTCAAGCTTCAGATGTAATACTGTCAGCAGGAAAGAAAAGAATGATAGCTGCAACATCCTGTTCATTAATAATGTGGTACTCCATTAAAATGCAGTATTCTGTATTGTGCAGCTTTTTAAAACTAGAATTGTACAGCTGTTTAAAAAAGTATTGTCTTTACTGTTGCCTAGAAACACTCTGTGGGCAGGCAAGTGTCAAACAATTACACCATATCATTCCGAACATTGTTATAGGGCTATTTATTAAAAGGCAATCATGTAAAACATTCTGTTAGAGAAGCTATTGTTCTGTGGAAGACATGCCTAATTCAAAACACCCAAGCTTTGAGTTTTGGTTTTCTATAAATAGCTACTGGATGTATTTCTAATAAACAGGAAGCTACAACTAAGCTGACCCAGCAAACCTGTTGTAATCTCACTTATCTGGGACTCTGCACAGACATATTGAGCTGGGTTTCAACTGATATGCTGCCCAGCAAGCGGTACATTTTTTTTTTGGGGGGGGGGAGTTGCAATTCATGGTTTGTGGATGCAGTCGATTTGACAGTTTTGTGTGGATTGTGCATTTATTTGCAGTTGCATCAAAACATAACTTTGTTAATTCATCTGTAGCTTGCCCTAAAGGTGCTGCACTTCAGAGACCTTGTTTTATGCTTCCACTGTACACTTCATTCAGCAGGATTGTTTAATGGTATAAAGCATTTCAGTCTCACCGGAATAACCAAACCTTTGAATGGTGGTAGGACAACTGTGAGGAATGTTGCCCCAGGAGCCAGTCAAATTTGCCCAGGTGCTCAAAGCACAAATTGGATGTGTTTCTGAAGAGGAACAACATCATAGGATACATATGCAAGGACAGCAGGGGATGCACTTGACGGCCCACTGGCCATCTTCCTCTACATAGCATACCATTATAACTAGGCACCTATTTAAATACTATTATGTCTGGGCTCTGCCATGTCCAAGTTTAACTTGTACCTCTGTAACATTTCCTACTGCTGTGCCCCTCCCCCATCACACAACCCTTTTATCAATACACTGTTAATCACACAAATGTTTAACACTGTCTTGAAATGCTGCGGCAAGTGTGCTATGCATGCTGCAGCTACTCCACTGTATGGTAATTTGATCCAGTTACTGAGAGGTGCCTTAAATAGGACAGGAAATGTGTGTTAACTGCCAGCAGTTAACAATGTTCCTATTTACAGCAATGAAGTATGTAACTGTACCTGAATAAACACTGATGTGAAAATGGTTTTCAATTGTTTTCTTTTTAGGGGCAACATTCTGCACAGTTGTCTTCATGGAACCAGTAATATGGAGTTTTTACTGTGCCACAGTCTGTATACAGAATGCTAATCATGAGCAGTTGACCTATCAGAAGAATCAGAACAATGTTAAGAGTTCTGTACACAAGCGGTGACATAGTTAAAAGTCTACATCACTGATTCCATGAAGAGAACTGTAACAGAATGCTGTCCATAAAAACAAAAGAATGCAAAATAGTCTTTTGCATCTCTTTATTCAGGTAGAGATACACATGAATCGTTTAGGGGTGTGGATATCATTTCTGAAAATAGGAACATTATAAACAGTTTCCAATTAGAAATTATTTCCTGTCCTCTTCAAGGTATACGGCTGGCATAATTGCAATAGAAGTCAACTTTTTCATGACCACCACTGTAGACAGAAACATAGAAATCTGTTGGCAGAAAAGGACCCATCAGCCCATCCAGTCTGCCCCGTACACCCCATAGGCACCTCTGATACTGCTGCATCTTAACAGACATACAATAGAATAGTGAGACAGTCAATTGGGTGAAACACAGGGGGCTCCATTCTCAAATGTGTTGGAATGCCACAAGCCCCAGGGGAACCAAACCCATGGCACATGGGGTTGTAGCATTCCCAGGCCAGCAATCAGGATTCTCAATCCATGGCACATGTTGCCAAGTTAGACCAACTTTTGCAGGAAAACTTTGCAGACCCTTTTATTGAGTTTGTGCCACATATTTGGAGCAAGCAGCGTAAGGGGGTAAAGTGTCACAAATGTGCACAACCTTTGTGAATTGGTCATAAGGTGTGGCAATGTGTTCGGGGCAGCCCTGCATCAGCCTTTGAAATTCAAGTCCAGAGTCTCCAGAATGATGAGGATATGGAGGACAAAAGGCATGAGGAGACACTGGAAACCCTTACCACATTCAGCCTGGAGAAATGAAGGATGAAGGGAGATATGATCTCAGTCTGCCCCATACTGAAGGGTAGCATGTTATGTTAGCAAACCAAAATAAGCAACTGCAGAATGAGTGACTCCATTTGGTCATCTACTGGAGTTGTGAGGGGGGAAGGTTAGTGATTATGGGGAATCACAATTAAGGAGGAACAAAATAGCGAGGGCAAAGCACTGGGAGGCTAGGGAGGTGTGGTGTTATGCTGGACGAATACAGCAGTGAAGTCTGCTGTTGCGGCTGCTGAGCTGTCTGCCTGGCATGGCAGATAGGGTTGCTGACTGTTGTGGTGATGGTCCCAGGTTTGGGACTGGCTGTAGGCATGTTCCTTTTTGTGTTGTGTTGGTTGTGATATTTTTTTTTCCTTGTTCTCCAGACACAGTGGTGCCCTGCATACTGTTTCCCCCCATTCGTGTACTTCCACTTTCCCTCAGTGTCTGCCCCCCGAGTTGATTATTTTAGTTTGGGGGCATGGGAGGTAAAGCCCCCCACATTAAATATTACTTTTACTGTACGACTGTTCATTGGTTTTGTAGTCATCGGGGTTGTTGTGTTGACTATTTGTATTCAGCAAATTGCACTCGCTGTTGTGTGAGTCACCAAAATATTTTCGCTGATATGACATGGAACAGTACTGAAGGCTAGCAATAAGATCGAACAGAGATGTTTGATCTGGTTTTCTTCCATAGGATGTGTGGAAACACAAGGGTAACATTTGAAAGCACTTTTTGGTGGACCAATGGAACACTGCTCCGGTTGTGCTACCAGCTACACTACCAAGGCAACTGGAAACCTGGGAATCGTAGAAGCATCTTATTCTTTTTCTAATGCAAAACCTGGTGCTGCTTAGATGATTACATTTTCAATCACAAGGTTGCAGTTTGCACATATATGGAACCCAAACAAACAGAAGAGAGAAAAGAATAAGTGCCTTAGCTGGGATTTGAACCCAGGCCGCCCAGAATATAATTCTGGTTGTACTACTAGCTGCACCACCAAGGCAACTGGAAACCTGGGACTCTCAGAAGTACCTTACACTTTCTCTAATGCACAACCTGGTGCTGTACAGACAATTACATTTTTATACACAAGGATGCGGTGTGCATATACTATATATAGAACCCAATCAAACAGATGATAGAAATAAGTGCCTTAGCTGGGATTTCAACCCAGGCCACCTGGAATCTCAAGCCATACACTATGAGCTGTGCAACTAAGACATCCGGAAACCTGGAACTCCCAGAAACACCTTACCTTACTCTTTCTCTAATCCACAACAACATGGTGCTGTACATTCAAATCCCAACTAAGTTACATTTATTTCTCTCTCTGTGTGTTTGGTTCTATATGTGCACACTGCACCCTTGTGTATGAGAAAGTGCAATCATCTATGGGGCACCAGGTTGTGCATTAGAAGCTGTACCACACTGCCAATGGTCTTGCTGAAGTCCAGACAGACTACATCTATGTCTCTGCCACTGTTCACCTCCCCTCCCTGGTCACTCCTTAAAGAAGGTACTCTGACTGGTTTGGCACAATTGGCCACTCAGAACCATGCTGAGAGTGGGTGAGAACCTGGCCTCAACCAAGAGCTCCCTTATTATAGCCCTGATAATGGTTTCTAGGACATGCCAAGCACTGATGTCAGGCTGACTAGCATGTACTTACCTGGGTTAACCCTTGCCTCTTTCTTAAAGATAGGGACATCAGTGATCACTTTCAGTCCTCCAGCACCACGCTTGCCCAGACAGGCTAATGAATGATTACTACAATGTGCCGAATGTTCCTTTTCCTCCACCATGCTCCTTAAGCATATCCAGTCTGCCCCTTGAGGTTTACCTGGCTTGATCACTGCTAGGTAGTCAGCTGCCACAGTGGGTATAATGTCCATAGATTGCCTCCCTGTTCCCCACCTAATGCCATCAAAACACTGTTTAAGGAGGGGGCTACAGACGTTGATGACTGTGCAGCATGGGAGCAGAAAGGTTACAAGGGGGATGAGTAAGTTAAATGGCAAAACATACTGTCCCCATAAATTATTGTTAAAGCTGATTAAGACCGTCAGGCAGGCAACACCTTGATATTAATTGACTTCCCAGGTCTTGTCAGCTGGTCTTTAAGGAATAAAATTCATTACACTCAGGGTGATAAATGCCATCCTTAGGATCCCTTGTTGTCAAATGCATCCTTCTGAACTCTCACAATGTTTGCCCTCTTCTCCATCTGATATGCAGTATTTCATCTGCCATTCTTCCATGGTTGAAAGATATGTTTTACCCAGTTTCTAGAAGTATTTCTTTGCTGCAGTGACTGGAATTAAAAATATATTTCCATACTTTCAAAGGTCCAACCTGTAGAATATTTCCTGCACCACACACAGATAAAGTACCTTTTGTATTCCAGAATTTTCCCATACATCATCTCATTAGCCTCTTACATATTGTGTCAACCTGCTGCTTACCCAAAATATGTGTGTGGTCACTTTCTCTTCATTCGTCTCTGGCATTCCAAGAATATCTTTTATTAAAATCTCTCAATATAATTGGTGTTTTAAAACATCTTGCAGCAAAGTGCCAACAAATTCTCTTGTAGTTTGATGAACATTAGCCCAAATTTGTGTTCACTGTTCATTGGGAAGTAGTTTATTTAATTTCTTTGCTATTTCAGTTGAACATAGAGTATCCCTTCAGGTCTGGATAACTCTTGTAGAGAAGAGCCTGAGGACTAGACACCTCATACCTTTCCCCAGATATAATGTTATTACAAAGAGTGCAAAACTGTGTTTTTTTCTGATCATTATTAATATCTTAACAAATAGCCTTGCATCTTGAAATATCTATCCATTTTTCTTCAGTCTAAATAGCGTTACTTGTTTCAAGACTAACTACATCTACCTTTTTAAATTAAAACTGTTTTTTTATCTAAAAGAAATAATGAATACAATAACAAGCCTATTGTGGCAACCACATTTGTTGAGGCCATTCATGTTTTGCATAGAAAAGCACCCACCAACACTAATATGTAGTGTAAGACAATCATTCTTGTAGCTCCAGAAGTCTCCACTATGGTAACCCGTGAAGTGGGCGCATGAGGAAGGGCGCCATCCATTCCGGCGACACCCTCCCCACGCAATCCACTCACAGTGACCAAGAAGTAGGGCGACCGGATGAGGGGGTGGGAAAACAAGGCGACAGGATGTCGCTATATGTACGCGCACGGGGGTGGGAGTGAGCACATCAAGTGCGGGCTGGGAGGGGGTGGAGAGGCTGTATAGGGTGGCGCTGCAGTTGCCAGTCGAGCTGCATTGTGGCATTGGGGATTGGGCAATGGCTGGGGTGGCTGAGGTTTTGGGTTCAGGTCCGGGCGCTGGTGCGAATTTTATTGTGCCCTGCCGGAACCTTTTCATTTTCTACTTTTCACCCCAACATGCACCCCCTGGAGTTGAGAATCCTTAAGTAGGGGTGTGTGGGGGTGAAGCCCCCCTTGAGGGGGGTGTGGAGGGCACAGCCCCCCCCACAGAAAGTAGTAAAACTATGTCCTGGCACCGTTGTGCTGGTGCGCCAGGGTTGTCAGAGTGCCGAAAATGCGTTCAGCACTCTGACTGAGCGATAACGGTGATTGCCTTTAGGCATTCGCCATTATCACATAGACTCCTCTACTACAACTGATGTGGAACTTTACTGCAAAGAAACCATTCTAGATTTACGGCCTGCAAATCAGTTTTTCCAAAAATACAGCTGATTATATACTGAAACGTTAATTATTTACATAGAAATTAGACTGATACAGTACTCTGTACTTATATACAGTACAGCTTCAGAGAGTAAGGAAGACAATTCACAGAGTTCCTCCCTCCCACTGATTCAGTAGAAATACCCTGTCAGTCACCCCTGTTTCAAAGTATAGTACTTGGTAAATCTGAGTTTGAAGGTCACTACAATATCAGCTGATACCACCCACTTTGAATGTCTATTCCAAGTATTTTTCCACTCAAGTACTTCTTAATGCTTTCCCTTGGATCTTCCTCCTTTCAGTGATATGACTCTCGTGCTGTTATTGTTGTGCATCTGGAAGGGCTGCATTATGTCTGGTGGTGTTATCTCTGTCAGGAATTTAAAGACTATATGATCATGTCCATTCTGATTCTCCTTTTTTTTTTTTTAATTAAAAAAGCTCGCATTTCTCTTAGCTGCTCCTCACAGCCCATATTTTTCCCAGCCATCAGCCAGCTAGATCACTTCCCTCTGTACTTAATCATGTCTATATTGTTACTCAAATATGGAAACAAATGGCACAATATTCAACAGCTTTGCTTGCCCAAGTAAGTTTACTTAAGTGTATAAAAATCAATATAACATACAATGTCCCTTAAGGATGCAAATACTATTTTAAGAACTATGCATTTGTGCACTTATTAGAGAACGTATGGGAATCTAGGAGTTGTTACACCACAACTAACGCTTAAAGGGGGGATGACACCTACAGTAATTTGCATGTGCAAACTAGAGACGTACAAGTAGCATATACATTTGCAACGTCCTTACAAGTGTGAAAATAGCTTAGCTGTGACTGTATATGAACAATAATCTATTTAAGGGGATTTTTGCACAGTTTAGGATAGAAATTTAAACACCAAATGGAGGACGTCACTTGAGACCAAAAGGCTTAGGAATCTACATTCTTGGTCCTTAAAAGCTTTACAAAATTCATTGCCACCATATATAGCAGGTCTCCTTTAGAGATCTAGGGGGTTATAAAATCTAAGAAAGCACAGTGCTATTCTGCTTGATGTTCCGAGGCACTTCTCAAAATATGATAAAATGGTCTTTAGCTGGGCTGCCCCCACAGCCTGGAATGCCCTACCAGAATCGCTTAAACTAAATTTGCGAGTCAGACCCTTTTATTTCAAGGTTCTCCTTGGTCCATATTGTGTTGGCAAATGTGTATGATTTTAAATCACTACATGAACAGTGTTGTACTATTTGAGAATCACTGCATTTTTGTTGCATTCTTCCAGCTGCAAAACTTATATTTATCTACTACTGGTGTTACTAGTCTTTGTATTAGATTGCACATAGTGATCTGTTTTATGAATTAACTTTAACCTTTGTATTACATGTATTGTATTGTATTCTATTCTATATTCTGTCATCTTACTGGTTTTAACTGTGACCTGTCCTAACCAGGACATCCTTGCAAATAAGCAATGCTCAATCAAGCTTTTGCCCAGTAAAATAAATAAAAATACAAAAAGAAACAACACATGGAAACACTGTAGGTGTGTGCGCATTGGGGGAGAAATGCAGCAACTTTATTACCCCAGTGATATTTCCAATGAGATGTTACAATCTATTAAAACAAATGCATCAGGGGTCCGATTCCAGGATGGCTGGCGTAACTTGCACACAGTTGCGAGTTACGCCGGTTACCCCTATGCCAAAGACCCTACGCCACATTCCAGAAGTGGCAGGGTCCCGGCAACTGCAACATGGCATATTGCAGCCGCATGTCGCAAGTCGCTGCAAGTGACAGGTGGCAGCCCCGAACCCCCCCAGCTCTGGACCGCCTCAGCAGACACCAGGGGGCATGGGAGGGGCAGGACACATGGCACAGGCATCCAGTGGGTGGCACACCAGAAACAGACTTCGGGGTCCAGGCAGATTGGGGGTCAGGAGTGTTTTAGTGGGGGCTTGAGGGTTAACCTAGTGCCATTGCTGGGGCACTCCATGGTGGCATCCGACAGTGCCAGCCATCGGATGCCACTTAAGACAGGTCCATCCTGTCATACCTTTGGTACACCACTGCATCTCTTGTACTTGCAACTGCGGGTTACTGACAGCCACCCTACAGGAATTGGGCTATGTTGCTGTCATAACCCACAGTTGCACCAGGTGTAACGGGCTGTGTCGTATGTGTGGTGTATCCTGCGATTGTGGCAGCCTGCATACACCATGGCGCATCTGCGCCTTTTATGTCTGGAGCTGGTTATCACCTGGAGTAAGTGGCGAGATACACCATGGGGCATGGCGTATCTTGCCCTATGCCGTGTACCCTCTTCTGAATTGGGCAACCATGTTTCTAACAGTTACACTGTAAATACTTTGCAGCATAACATAGCTGAAATAAACAGTTTAAAATGTCACATGAGATAAAAGTGAGTGTGACCTTAACAGCAAATATTATAAAAGTCACTGTGCAACTCAGACTTAAACAGTTTTGAGCACTCAACGTCACTTTTTTCTAATCTGTATAAGTACGCAAATGTTGAGGGGCATAAAAATTTAAATCTGACCACTTGATTTGAAATTAGCTTTTTCTAATGCAGAAGTAACAGTTATTTGCCTATACTGAAGTTTATCTAGGAAAATGGACAGTGTTTTGTGTAATGGGCCCAACAGCTGCACACTGAATGTAGAGCGAAACATTACCCAGGACCTGTATGGTGCAATCGGACTGCTTCCAGGGGGTCTTGATGAGTGCAGATGGGTTTCTTTTTGGTTCTCTCATTCCCCACAGTGGAAAAAACAGTCTGGTGGCAGTGAGTCATTGCCTGTCTTCACTTCCTACTTTTCCCTATACAGCTGCTTGGGAAGGGGGCAATGCTGGTTCATGGATGGAACAGAGGAGGCAGGTGGATGTACCTAGTCCATCCACTGAGTGGGATGGACAGCCAGATGTGGGAAGACAAGTGACAGATTTAAGGCAGGTGCAAGGCAACATTGCTCCCACTTTCCTACTTCTCCTCTAGGGTTTAGCCCTGCTTAGGTTTGAGGCAGGTGAAGGGGCCTGCACTCTACATGGATGGGAACCCCTTTTCAGGCAGCCAGTGGTATTGGAAACTGGTGTCTCAGACGGATGGATTAAGTGGTTATGCTGGTGATGCTGTTCCTATAGGTCAAGAGACTGAGGGAAGGGTGGGGCCTCAGAGTGGGCCTCCAAACAGGGGACTATGATCAACATAGCTGGAAAGGAGAGGCTGACCTTGCACTGCACCCAGGATGGATGGTGCAAGGCAGTCCATTTCATTCTTCCCATGAGCAGAGTCTGATATTGGGCTGTGGCCCTTACTATCTAGTCAAATAAGAGAAGGCTAGGGTTCCTTATAGAGATTCTCTTGCACATGTCACATATGTGTAATAACGTTTTTTGTTAAGTCACTTTATTTTATTAAGTTAGGCAAAACAACAATATAACAAATAACAAAAAAGGAACCAGTTATAACAAACTCTACATAGTAGAGCAGGATTGGGACCTTAGAGGACTTAACAATCAGAAACTGCATCACATAAATGTAAAAAGAAAATATATCATTATACTGTACTACACCCAGTCTAGGCTAATGCACTAGCCTGCAGTAACAATGGTCCAAGTGAAAACATATTAGGTCAAATAAAGTAGAATTTATCTGGAAAACCTATGGAAGCGCAGTAATATGGTGCATTCCAACAAAGTAATGACCTATTATTAAAAAATTAAAATGAGCAACTTGAATCAGGAGAGTAGTTGAAGGGTGTAACTTCTTCCATTTCTTTTGACAGTACTTTTAGTGATGTCTGAGGCTGGCTATCTATTTTTCCATAAGTAGGACCCAAAAAATTTCTACAACGCACTCCCTATAGGAGGGAGAAGCTTGATCTGTCCAATGGTGCAAAATGACCAATTTAGCTACAGCCGTAATGAGGGCTATGTGATGTCTCTGAGAACATAATAAAGTGTCTATACCTATACCCAGCAAACAGAGTTCAGGAGTAAAAATGTTATCCAATCCCAATAAAGAGTCCAAATGAGCTTCGATCTGTTACCATGAGGACTAAGACTTAGGACAGTCCCATAAAATATGTTTTAATGATCCCACATGGGTGTTACATTTCATACAAGTGGGTTTGGTAATCAGTTTCAGCTTATACAGCTTTTGTCAGGTAAAATATAAATTATTGACTATCATGTACTGCATAAGATGCAATTTGTCATGCTTGACATATTGATGGATATAATCCCATGGGGAGGAGCTTTCAAAAGCTCGCCTGGTTAGAACCCATTCTCCCAATAAAAGATTCTAATTTTAAACTTATCTTCTATAAGGTCCCTGAAGGCTATATATAGTGTGGAAATAACATGCTCTCCAGTAACTAGGCCAGCCAAGTTGCAATAAGCAGTACCATCAGTAGAAAGCCATGAGCAAGCATCTAAGATAGGTTGTAACATATGGGTGAGTTGTTAAAAAGAAAAAAACACTGGTGGAAGAAAGATTATTGTCATGTTGGAATCTGACAAATGGTATAAGATGATAATTTTGGATCACACAAGCCAATTGGTCAAGATTCGCTTGAGCTTACAAACTTGTGAGTTTATCTGAACAGACCAACCAATAGGGGTATATTTGTAATACCTTTTCATCAATATGCAAATAAGCACATGGCTTTGACCATTTTAATACCAACAATGGTGTGGTTATTGTCTCGTATATGTGTTGGGGGGGGAGACAAGATGTGGAGCTTAAATAACCAGTAATATCTTTTAACTTACTTGCCAAGTTTCTCATTATGCATGCCATGATTTTGTTAGCTGCTGCTCCACAGTGTTGCTCCTGTTTAAAGCTCTCCTGATCAGTATTCCCAAGTCTTTTCTGGCAGGGCATCAGTAATCTATATGCCATTTAAGCAGTATTTTGCCTTCATGTTCATCTTTCCTAGGGGTATTATGTTGCATTTCTGAACACTGAAGTTCATCTGCTATTTCTTGGCACACATCATGAAGCTATCCTGATCACTCTGCATGTCATTTATCTCCTCCTGTGATGCAACTACTCTTCTCAGCTTGGTATCATTGGCAGACATGAGCATCCAAGCTGTCGGTGACCACTGCCCACCTCTTCAGTTCACCTACGGTACATACTGAACAAAGTACCTGAAGTTCCAGGATGGATGCCACTGGGGCCAACCATGTCACTTGTGCTCATGTCCAGAGGTCACATTTATTATAACACTCTGTTACCCAAACATAAGCCGTTTTTAGCAACTTTCATCACACACCTAGCTGTACTGACACTCAATTGCACCTCCATTTTGGGAACTGTGCAGCAGAGTAATTCACTTTCTAGTATTCCTTAGCATGCTCACTCAACTGTTTTATCTTCATGTTGTGTTTTCATACCTTTCCTTTCCACTTCCTTGTGCACTGTGCTGTGTTTGTTCCATTAATGTTTAATTTATTTACTTTCTGTGTTTCCTTTTTTTGTTTTACATTTTCCCAGGAAGCTTGTTGTTTGTATCCAAAAATGGTCTTCCTTTCCTTTCTTTGTTTCAGTTATAACCATTTAGTGCCTCAGAATGTCTTTTTATGCAGTCATGGGCATTGCAGCAAAATCTTTCTCTTTTTAATTTTTCCCCAGTTTATACCATTTATGATTCTTGCTATTTTACAGCATCCTGTCCTTAATTTTCTTGGTGGTCCTTTTAATTTACATTTTTATTTTGGTGGTTTTATAATGTATATAACATCAAATGTGTTCAGCTCAACACAAGTAGAACTGCTGTAAATCAGAGAGAGGTCTCACAGAAATGCAGTTTTACTTGCTGTAGGTAGTAAAGCATGGTGGGGGATGGGTTACAATTAGGTGATTGCTTTCCTTGAGTGACAAATGGCATGAGAGGAAGATGAGTGCAGTTTGCAGCAGGAGAAAACTACTGAAAGATAAACCACCCATCCAAAGTGCTTTACTAGCATTATAAAATGCTGTAAGACAGGCACTGTTTTAATAATGAACAAACAGCGGTATATGAATGCTGACTGCTTAAAGGCAGTGTGAGCTGGATGATGTGAGCCTGGAGTCTTAGGTTTGAATCCCATTGCCCTACTCACCATGTGATCTGGAATAAATTGTGTCACCTCCTTGTGTTTGAAGGAAAACAGCACCAGGCTTGTAACTTGCAGCAACCACTGAGGTGCCAGGCATTGCAACTGTGAGTTGGGTCCCTAAGGACATTCGTGTGCACATATTATAATAATGAAACACCATGTCAAATGGAATAAGAAGATGGCATGTGAAGTATGCATTAGTCTGCCTTGGCATGGGACTGGTGTTCAAGTCTTGACTCAGTTACAAATAAAATGTTTGATTAAGTTTAATTTGATTAGCAGTGAATAAGCAACAGTGGCATGCCTTGTTGAAAACAAACCTCAGATTTAAAGAGTGCTGAGGCTGAGCTGCCATCTTTATTTTTTTTAAAATTTCTTTATGTTCCTTCTCACTGGCTCCTGGGCTCTCTCCAGTGGAGTCACTTGGCACGGCATTTCCCACCCCACCTGAAGTCCCCCAGTCTTGCCTCTGGCTTGGACCCCTCTCCACACCACACCTCTAATCACTCAACCACCCCCCAGGCTCCGAGTCCCCTGAGGCAGGGCCGCAAACTCCTCCTGTTGTTCTATCTAGAATCTAGAAGAGCAACCAGGACACAGAGGGAGAACTGGAGGCAGACTGCAGAAACCCGGCATTGGCCCTGGGGTCCAGCCACTGGACCCACCTTCACCTACCAGGAGCCAGGGTCATTTCCTTATTCTGCCCCAATGGTGCAGACATGCAATGGTGCCAGTGTGTGGAGGATGTGCTCCTGCCCCCTCCCGCAGACACCCGCCGACACCATTCTTCCACTGGTTGTCCCTGCCCAGTAGTGTGGTGCCCCAGCCTCCACCAGAAGCCACTACCAGGTGGGAAGTCCCCACAGCCCACCTCAGGAGAGGCAGTCCATCGGATGCTCAATCCTCTCCTCTCCCGCCAACCCCGCTGGCCCGAGCCTGCTCCCAAACTTGGATCACTGGTGTGGTGCAAGGTGCGGCATCTAGCACCTCAACCTCCACCTGGCCAGCCTGAACTGCCATCTAAAGTGGGTAGAAAGCCCAGCAGCATCCCCAGTTCATATCTAAGGCTACTTAGACCCAGTTCTCATTCTGTACATATTTTTCCTTTTTTTTTCTTCTGTCACCCTCATCTATAAAACTAGCTGTATATACCCCCCTTTATACTCTGTTGGTTGTTCCAACCAGTGAAATCATTAGCCTGTTTACACCACCTCATGTGCAGCTTTTTGTTCTCCTCCACCGAGCTGCTGCTCCATTGGCACCGCTCCCAACTTACGTTCAGACAGCACTCATGTGCATTTGTGCAGGGTGTCCTCTGGCACTGTGAGCAGCATTTCAGGTCAGGTTGGTCCGAGGGAGGAAAAATCCTTCATCTGACCAGTGGCTTTACAGTTTGTCATGGTGTGCTGTGGGACTGCACTGATGCAGGTGGAGCAGTGTCTTTACGTAAGCCCAAAATGCCTGCACCAGAACATGATCCCACCATAGCAGGGACTGCACTTCACTCAGTTTGCTGCAATGGTGCGAACTCAGTGCTCCACAGATCCTTTGCACAAACTGATCTGCATCAGTGCAGATTAGGTCATCTCAGTGAAGGATGCATATAGGTACAAGGAAAGGGGTGGGGAGTGCAATAAATCAAAATAATGCAGTCAGGTGCTTCTGAGAGTTTTATTTTTCCACAGTTCTTCGGCAGACATCACCCTCCATGTTTCACCTATAAAATGATAGACTTCCTTAGGATATTACCTACATGCATAGCTAGGAAATATACACAAAATTTACATTAGGAGCTACATTAAAGTTTGAATATTTGTGTAAAATCATATAAATTACTCAAGAAAGTTCTGCTAGCTACTTACTGTATCTTTGCTTTTAGTTTTCTTATTCATAAGCTTACAAGCTCAGATCAATGCTTGCAATACTTACATTTAATCATGCATCTTCAGTGTTTCTTATTGCAGATTAGGTGACTTTTAAACATCACACTAAATTTGTGAAGCACACACCACTATAAAAGCTCATCAAGTGCAGAAATTCAGCTTGAGATAAATATCCTCTCTACAACTGCCAATAAATTCCAAGAGTGCTCCTACCGACCACTGTACACCACTTTTAAATGTAGTGTGACAATATGCCCAACCTGTTCGAGATAGAGAACACAATTTAATTCATAAGCCTTTTTTAGGAATATATTTCCATTTTACCAACTCCAGAATACAAGAAGCTTTTCAAGACTTACTAAAGTTTAAAATCCACATCGCTTGCAACAGCCACTGGGCAAACATGAAATTGGGCAGGGCACTGAATGCTGCGTCACCTTATACTCACTGCAGTGGCCCTACATCACCCACATCATATGTGATGATGAAATGATGCCACGTGTAGTGCTGGGACACCAGTGCTAGTGGTTGCTAGGCAACCATACACTTACCACAGCTTCTGAAAATAGCTGTGGTACAGGGTTGCAGAGGTGAGCATATTACACTAGTTAATTCTTGCTATAAGCTTGTTTTTGGTTGTGCATCTATAAAGGGTGCAGTAGGGGCTACAAGCAGAGCTAGGTAAGACAGAAGCCAAACAGAATGAGCAATATAATAATATATTCAGAACTAAAACAGGGTGTCATTAAATATGCATTGTTAACTCTGAATGCTTCCTGCCCATTTAGTTTAGGGCATGAAATTTCTTTAGGTCAATACTGAGCAAGACAGCAGAGCAATTGTCCATACTATACTTGACCTATGGATGTGGATGGGATTTCCCATTCCAGTGTTGCTAGTTAAATGAAAAAGGAAAGAAGGAAGGAAGGAGAGAAAGAAAGAAAGAAAGAAAGAAAGAAAGAAAGAAAGAAAGAAAGAAAGAAAGAAAGAAAGAAAGAAAGAAAGAAAGAAAAGAAAATAATTAAAGTCCAGTGTTCTTAATATCTGTATGTCATACACCAGCTTGCAGTACATTAATATTTGGGTTTGGGGAGCAAATGGAAAAAGGCCATTCATTTATCACTGATGAACCATGCATGTCTCTAGGACAGGACATTCAAAAACACATGGGTTGTAGTCTCACATCAGGAACTTGGGCAAATATTCAACACTGTGCTGCCTTGTTAAGGTCCCATCCTTTGGATGAGATGTTAAACTGCTGTCCCCTCTCTCCATCTTTGGAGGCGGTGGCTGTTCTGCTGGAACTGAATATTCAGTGAGACTCTTGGACAACATTTCCCCTTTCAACAAAATTAAAATGGATCCATTTATCCCCCCCCCCCAACACACCTGGAAATTGGTTGTCACAGCTCAGCATGCCTCTCCTGGTCTGAAATTATTAATAAATATCGTTTTAGAAGGAAGCACAGTTTTGTTGTTAAAATCATGGCAGGCAGAGGCAATACAGCATTATTTTGTGGAGTATGCGAGTTTGCATTCCTTCTCACTTCTGGTGCCACTTTACACCTACAAGTAGAAGCTCAATGTTGTGGTCCTTGTACAAACAGAGTGGCCTTTTTTTGCAGAAACACCATAACTGGCATTAGGTTTGGGGAGAACTGTAATACGTTACAGTGATGATAATAAAGAACTACTACTGTCTAAGAAAAGGTTTAGCTGTATGTTGCAACTACTTTTGAGACCTCTGTAGGCAGCCTACATAAGGATTCAAGAAACACACACCAACAGATACACTTAATTGCCTTATTTTCCTTTTTAAATTCAGTTACCTAATACCATTCTAGAAAGGGCTCCAGATACTTCTTCCTGTTCATCCTATGAGATCCTCAGAGCAGTTTTATGGTCACCACTGACAGATAATGACATTAAGGTCATTATTTTGCCAAGCCTTGTCATTATCTGGGAACTGACAGGGACTGTGGATTTCTGATAATGACTTCCATGACAGAGTTCAAAGCAGCACAGATAAATCATCATGTGGGTGGAATGGAGGGTGAAGTTGAGGAGAGTGAAGAAAAAGAAATAAAATAGGGAATTCCAAGAAAATGAAGATTTCTCTTCATTATATCAAGAAATACAGTTAAGGGAGTAGGTTAAAATATGGCGGTGGGGCACAGAGGATATCATCCTAGCAATATCTATTGGTGGAGGGTCCCAAAACAGTGCGTGAGATAGGGATAACAAACCCCTCCATCCCCAGACTCCTCCTGAGTTTAAAGCTATGTAGTAAGGTCACAAAGTACACATTTTAGAACTGAATACAGAAAAGAAAAAATAGGAGGCAATTATTGAGGTTGCTATCTCTGTTTCAGCTACCATCTCCTGATGTTTTGCTCATCATATCATTCACTTGTACAATGAGAAAGACAGTACCTCTGGTCCAGATTGAAGCAACTAAGGGACAGGGTATTCACAGTCACTGCTCCAACTCTCTGGAACCCGCATCCTGAATGGCTGCTGATGACCACCCCTCTGGAAACATATTAAGGGAATTGACCACTTTCTTGTTTGGAAAAGGCCTCGTGGAGCAATAAGCGGCATCTTTTGCTGATCCATTATTGGAAATGCTTGTCTTGTGTGAAATATTCTTTACAGCTAGAGTGTTGCATTTATTTGTCTTGCTACTTTTTGTACAAACTTGGGTGGGGGTGCTTTATAAATCAAATTGCCTTGCCCTGATTCCTTGAAGGCCAAAGATCCCTCTCCTACTGTGGGCCTAAATGGTTCAATGATCTGCCTGCAGACCTTGCCAACTGCCCCAGACTTGGCCACTTTAAAAATGGTCTTCGATCTCTTCTTGCCAGCAAATCTGACTTCCAGTATTTCTGTTAACCCACGACCTCTGACAGTGGTTCTACTTTACATTAAACACTACCCTCTCACTCCCACTCTCCTGTTCCACAACTGCCCACTTCCCCCGCACCTCCCACCACCTACTACCTCCCTTGACAAAGCCTCACCTTGGCTGCTAAAACTGCATATCTGCAGACTAGGAGCACCCCGTCTGAACTGTAACATGATTGTTAAATACTGTACTGCACTTAATTAGTGCTGCATTAATATGTTTCTCTGCAAGTGTGGTCCTGTTTCTCCTTACTTCTTGTACCCTGCTTAATGTTGTAACTGCACACTAATACCACTTGTTAGTTGATGTCTTTCTGTTCTGCAATGTTTCATCACCTGTAGATGTCTTGTATTCCTTGTTGCCTTGGAGCCTTTGTAAGCGAGCCCTGGCTCAAAGGTATTAATCGAATATGAAATAAATAAATAAAAAGGCAAAGGCTCAAGCAATAGTATAAACCTCAGAGAAAGGCCGTCACTGAATTCAAACTGCTCCAGCCGTTAGATTGAGGAAGCTCATATAGTAATATTATATCCTTTGCACCTTGGCATATCACAGCTCAGATGTAAGTGTGCTTGAGTGAAAAGGTTTTTGTCAGGCATGTTGGGGGACATACTACATAGGAGCAGTGATGAGCTGCATCATCAAAAAAGATCCCAGAATTGTGACTCTGGAGACCCAGGTTCAAATCCAATTTAATCCATTTACTGACTGTGTGACCTTGAGCAAGTCATTTAACATCTCTGCCAGTTCTTTGTTCCACCAAGGTGTATTATATATAGAGGAAGGACCCTACTCAAAATGAAACATTGCGTCTGAGCCAGGATATCTTGGCTAAATACTACACAACAGTTATTTTCACATCAGTTATAGTTTGCTTATGGTGCTAATCAGCCCACAGTGCCCAAATTTAATTTCACACTAAGTGGTTAATGCTTACTTTACCGCTATTGAAAATGTACAATTCTGAGCAATTAGTGGCTGTTTATTTTGGCGCAATTATTACATTATATGAATATTATTGAATAGATTGAGGAAGCTTGCAATATGATGTCATTTGAGCCTCAGCATATAACAGCTCAGATGTAAGTGGGCATGAGTAAAAAGGTATTAGTCAGATATGTGAAGCATAATGCATTTGGTGGTCAATGAGCCTTATCATAAAAAAAAATCATTTAACAGTGAACCAGGAGATCCAGGTTCAAATCTTATCAAAACCACTAACTGTGTGACCCTGAGCAAGTCACTTAACCTCCTTTCAGTTCTTCTTTCTTTTACCCAATTACATCTTGTACAGAAAAGGACCCCACTGATGATGAAATATTGCAGCTCAGTTGGGCTATCCTGGTGAATACAGTACTGTAAAACAGTTATTTCACCTTAATTATCTTTAGCGCATTGTGCAAATTGGCCCATTGTGCAAAAAGTAATTTCAGTCTAAGTGATTCATTTCTATTAAAATTTGCAATTTTGGCCAGTTAGAACTATTTTATTTTAGTGCAATTTCACACTGCACAAAACTATCGAAAATGTAATTATAGCGAAAATACCCAGTTTTACTGTAATCATATACTGCTTACAAAAGGGCTGGGGAGGACATGATGAGCCTAGAATTCCTTCTGAGTTTGCTATGTTACCACGATAAATAATAAATCAAATGAAAAAACTGAGCAGCTAGTATAATCCAAAAAAGAGAATCTTTCAGCGTTATACCTACTAGTGCCCTATCTGTTCCCCACCATTTGGATCTGTGCAGCAGTTTTGAAGTTGGTATTAACAGACAGCAACATTAAGGTCAACATGTATTTCTGCAGACCTTGTCAGTATATAAGAAAGTGTTGTGCTTTGCTTTATCTTATTTGCTGTGTGTGTGTGGGGGGGATCTTTGCCCCCTCAAGCCTAACCCTTCCTAATCTACTATGAAATCAGTAATAAAAGCCATGTGGTTCCATTTTCACAGTAAGAAGCTGTTCATTTAAACTTTTAGTATCAAGGTTTCTAAAAATGCAATAAGATATGAATTTTAAAACATCTGTAACTGGTTATTTGACAAAATAATAACTTTGTTTTATGTATTTTGTTTTATACTGAACTCATTCCTTAGAGAACATATGTCAGCTTAGCTCTCAAATCAGCTAATCGTGTCTTTTTGGAACATAAGTAGTATTAAGGGTTATACCAGTGTTTTAAATGGGATTCCAAGAAATCTTGGATCTTTGTTCTAATCCAATTGGTGGTCTGGTATATTTCTCTTGCTATTTAGATGGCTATGCAAAGATGGTTATGGTCTAGTGGTTAAAGTAAAGGTGTAGGAACTAGAAACTCTGGATTCAAATCCCATCTGAGGCACTTAACACACCGTACAGTCTGAAGCAGGTCTTGTGCTTTAGTCCATTCCAGCTGTAAAACTGGGTAGAAGCAGGATCTTACTGAAAACACCTCACTGCCTCTTAGGATATCCTGGGTGAATAAACTGTTCAGTAAAAGGGATCACAGTATTGCTGGCACTTAGGGTTCATTAGATCTACATGCTAGGTTTTCCAGAGTGTATTATGGATAATGTACACCTGGTTGATTTGGACAACACAGTTTATATATCTACTAGGCTATCATGCTTTAATTGGTGTATAGTTTAATGGAAACATGTAAAGGAAAGGTTGGATTCACATGGACTTCAAACAATGAGAGTAGTTAAAGACCCAAGTTTATATTAAAAAAAGTTTAAGGCTTGCCCTTTTCCATGTCCCTTTACTCATGCCACCTTATATGAAATTGCTATTGTGTCAAGTCAGAAAACCTTTCTTTGGGGTATACACACCTCTGCCCTCCTGTTAAGGAAGTCATTTTCAACTGAATATAGTACAGTACAACAAAAGTATTTGGTGGAGAGCCAGTTTCACCCATGATGTTATCCCAGCACAACCTCACAGGTGAAACGAATGCCCACAAAACAGCCTTCTTACAATTGTAAATACATAAAGGGATCCATTTTATAATCACAGTAAGGAACTTCAGGGCATGTGCCACTGGGATAATGCCACTTCTGGGGTGGTTGAAGGCACTTAGCCTGTGGCCTTGTTTATGCACATGAGATGTGATGTTTTCTCATCATGACGCAAACCCTGGCATGCCTTACTGCTTTAGTAAAACATTGCAAATTTGTAAATGCATTTTCTTGAAAGATAAAGGTAACAGAAAGGTAAAAAAAAAGTACCAGCTGTATGTTTAAGGTAACTGGCTTCCTAAACTGAATAATATAGATGAAGGAAGTTGATTATTTTACTTCAGTTGCTAATATCAAATTAATACCCGTAATTGAAACTGACAAGTCAGAGATGAATTGGATGAGACAGCCAAGAAATGGCAGAACATGACCACAATCAAATTTAGCACACTGATTAGGTCTCGGTCAAACTATGTCATCTTTCAGCAATACTGCAGAGCACAGTCTTTCACTGAGCAGGAGCTAAAAAAATCCTGTTTAGAAATCTTCTCCTTTTCTTTTATACAACAACCAAGAAACCTTACATATTTTCTCAGAATTGTTTGTCTTGCAAGAATCAACAAAATGTCCCTGCAGCAGAGTGCTACAGGCTGCTAGTCTTCTTTCTGTATAGTCAGAACAGTTGCTCTTTAAATTATTAAATACCTTTGATGAAATATTGACAAAGCTGGAATTTTCACACAAAACAGCTCTAAAAACTACCAGCTATGCAAGCAGTCATCGCTATAGTCTATATTCACTCTGACTTCTCTGCAGGTCTAGCACAAGGGTGAACTTAATGAACTGAGGTGCTGTGGGAGCCATGGCATTACAAATTACAAGTAGCATTATTGATACGGGTGTAGCTGCTTATCCGCTAGACAGGGTCAGGCAAAATGTCACGGAAATAAAAAGGTGCAGTTGTGCTGAAAGTTGTTTTTCAAACTCTATTCAGTGCATGCTTTAAAGGCTTTGCCCTCCTGAACAGGTTGCTATCAAGTTATACCTTAAATCAGCAGTCATAAAAAATGGCACTGACTGCTTCTCTATTAAAGAAGAATACAGGCTCCTGTATTAAATCATGCCTTTAACCCCACCCCACGAAAACACAGTTTTAAAATGATTTATTTTGAACATTTCATTTCTGCCCATTAAAAAGTAGTATTCATCTTGGTCCCGGTCCATCATACTGATGCTACACCAGTCATGATAGACATCTTTTCAGGCACTGATCATGATTAAAGAAGCATCAACGGGGGAGGCACTTGGAGCAGGAAGAGTGCCATCTTCTTCTTATCCACTGAAATCAAGTTTTTAAAAGTGAATCCTTTAAAAAAACAGAACAATCTCTTAAGATAACAGGATTCAGTAAAGGACTCTAGATGCGGTCCTGCTGAAAGAGCAGAAGGAAATGCCTTTTATATAACTAACATGTATGCTAATTTACTTTTGGGGGAATCATCTGAGTTTTCTGTTACTTGAAGGTGTTCTCTCATTGGCTGGATAACTCATGAAGCCAAAGGGTGAGTCACTTATCCCTATAGTACATATAGGGGTACACAATGGCCTGACTCAGGATATGCCATTTACATTCTTGAATGAAGGTTAAGGACCTAACTCATGAGTGACAAAGCACTGTGTGAGTCATGCCCCCTCACAAGTAATTATAAAGCTCATAGTCTGAGTCAGGTTGTACATTTAGTTTATACCACACTTCTCGTACCTAAAGCTTTCAAGCAAATGTTTTAATAACTTTAACTATTTATTCCAGTTTACTATTCTGATTAGAATGCCAAGATAGAATGCTGCAGAACTGAATTCTGATGTCATCAAGCTATTAAACTGCTCCCCCATAGGTTGAGTAGTCCCCAGGCAACTATTTAAATTTGAATTTTTAAGATAACTTAGCTGACCTTTAGATAACATCATCTAGTATTCAGCTGTTTCACATCCAGATATATCATTTTATCTTTGTGCTTTGAGAGAGACACTGAACACACACATTATAATATAGTGGTGCAGTAGTGCCACTGTAGTTAGGGCTAAACAGGGCTTCCTATGTTAAACCTCAAACTTTGCACCCTAGTGGCTTCACAACTGTTCAATGGATTTACACAAAATGCTGCATGCACAGTCTCAAGGGATAGATCTGCTGATGTGCCAAGTGTTGATCCGGTCAGATGTGTGGATTCTGAGATCTGGATAGCAAAAAAAGTGAAAAAAAAAGGTTTTTTTGTTGCTGTTTTATCACCTAGCACCCAGACGGTTTGAAATTCTGGCCTGTAATCTTCAGAGTAGAAAGGGCTTGGGCCACAGCAGTGCCCTTTGCTTGTTTGGTAAAAAAATCTTACTCCATTCCAACGTTATTTTTAATCCAACGTTTGATTCACTGTGTGGCAGGCTGCATTTGTAGAAACCTATTTCTTCTGTTTTAAAACAAAATTGGTGTGATTTAACTAGGTCTGTTTCTTTGAATTGGAGACATATATCTTCTAATTCCAAGCCTATTTTGATGTGTTGTTGGTGAAGCTGTTTGAATTGGAGTCCTGTTTCTTTGGGTAGCAAACTTATTTTGGGGGCTTTGAGTAGAATTGTGATTCATTGTTGCTGGCTTCACTAGCTGCAAAGTTTGAGTGCAGAGTGGGGGAAGGGTGCTAATGGTCTGACCAGAGGCCTCAGCTACTTGATTGTTTCTGGAAGACTTGGGCTGGTCCCACCCTTGGTCCATTATTTCCTTTATACCAGGGGTTCTGACATCACTTCCTCAAACAGGCAAAGGATATGCACCTGTCATAGCAAAAGCAGACATCCATGAAAGGAACAGCAGCAAGTGAAGAGATGACTGCTCTCTCAGTGGAAGGGAAGTAAATGCAAATCTAGGAGCTTTCATTATTACTTCTTCGCATTGATATTGCATTGGGGAAACGAGGAGTAGGAGTTTGAAGAAGGTTGTGCAATGGCTACTTAAAGTCTGTTTTGAGTGTGGATAGGAAGGATAGGAATATAAAAGCAGTTGCTCAATATATCTAAACG
Source organism: Neoceratodus forsteri (assembly GCA_016271365.2). Taxonomy (NCBI): domain Eukaryota; kingdom Metazoa; phylum Chordata; order Ceratodontiformes; family Ceratodontidae; genus Neoceratodus; species Neoceratodus forsteri. The sequence goes on from CM057459.1 coordinate 39,455,498, forward strand.
TGTGCAACAAAGGAGGTAAGGAAATAAAGAAAATGTTTTGCACTGATAGAGGAGGAGAGGGAGACTTGGGGAGTGTTTGGTATCCTGCATCTGGAAGGGTGGGGGTCCGCTGGTGGGCAGCGACAGCAATGGGTAGGAGTGGTAGGCTGCAATAACTGCGTGTGCACCAATCTTTCTAAAATTGCCTGGAGTGTGGAGGATGTATAGTGTGCAACCACGCAGAAAAACTTAGAAAGGAGATTGAGGGTCTGCAGGAGGAACTAAGACAGGCAAGGCAGATTGGGGGTGGGTTTAGCCCAATACTGGAGGAGGAAGAAGGGGAGATGAGGGAGGGCAATTTAAGCCAACAGTGGTGAGGAGAGGGTCAGAAGAAGGGAAGCAGAGACAAAGGGGCCCAGGCCAGGAAGAACAATTGCCGGGGAAACCAGGTCAGGAGACAAAAGACAAATGGAAGGAGGAGATAGGGACTTGGGAGGGGAGACGAAGAAGTGGCAAAATCATGGATTGGAAAGGAGAGAACAGGTTACTATGAAGAGAGAGGGAGCAGGCATTTGTGAAGGATCTTCAGAAAATAGTTGTGCACTGCTAGAGAGGAAGAAGGTGGAGGAGGGAAATGATGAAATTAGAGGAGTAATTGATAAATGCCTGGACCAAACTGGAGTGGGGAAGTTCTGCTGGGAGAATTGCAACAGGGGTAAAAAGGGGAAATAATGTGCAGGAGGAAGAAGAGGAGCTGGAAATGAGAGAGGGAGATGAATGGAAGCAAGCAGGGAGTAAGAGGGGTGGAATCTTAGTGCTGGGGGACTCAATACTAAGAGGAGTTAGGTGGGGTAGCAAGGGGGAGAGGCATAGTCGCATTTGGGTGGAGGCCATGCCAGGAATGACAGTGGAAAGGGTGGGACAGTCTGTTCTGAAATATGCTAGAAGGGGTAGGGACAAGCCTCATTTAATTATACATCTTGGGACAAACGACCTGGCTGACAAGACAGTAGATACAGTCCAGAGGAGGTTTGAGGAACTAGCACACTATGTGAGGGGCAGAAAGATCAGTAACTTATTCAGAGATACTTCCTGTGCAAAGGCAAGCACAACAAGAAAGCTGAGAATAGAGGAATTTAACGGATGGTTAAGAACCCGTGTTGTGCTAAAGGGTATGGGCTGTTGGGGGTGGGAGGGACCTGGGAGGACAGTAGTCTTTATGCCAAGGACAGACTACACTTGAGTGAGGAGGGAAATGAAGTGTTGAAACAGAGGATGGAGGAGTACATAGAGGAAGTTGGGAATTTAAACTAGGAGTGGGGGTGGCAGTTGGGGAAGAGATATGCAGAGGCCACAGGTTGGGAAACCATATGAGCTTACCCCCCATAACAGTGACAAGGGACAAATGGCAAGTACTGTTGGTGATGCTAGGAAAGGAGGGCAGGATGGGGGGGTGGAAGGTGGTTACCCTTAATGCTAGGAGCCCTGGGAGGAAAACTGCAGAGTTACAGGTTCTCATGGCAGAGGGAGGTGGACATTGCAGTCATCACGGAAACCTGGGCCACCCAATACAATGATTGGGACCTGTCTGTACCAGGGTACAGATTATTTATGAGGGACAGAGTGATTGGGAAAGGAGGGGTGGCACTATATGTGAAGGAAGGACTGAAGTGTGTAAGGGAGGAAGGGGAGGAGGGTAGTACGGAGTCACTTTGGATGCAAATCCAGGATTCCAAGAATATGATTCTTAGAATGGGAGTGGTGTACAGGCCACCATCTCAGATGGAGGAGTTAGACAGGGAACTAGTGGGACAGATCAGGAGGACCTGCGAGAAGGGTAGTGTGGTGATTGTGGGGGACTTCAACATGCCAGGAGTGGACTGGAGCACCCCAACAACCAGGAACAGAAAGGAGCAGGTACTGCTGTATGCCTTCCGGGGACAGCTTCCTTCTGCAAATGGTCAGTGAACCAACCAGGTTAGGGAATACCCTTGACCTTGTGCTGGCAAATGGGGACTTTGTGAGAGAACTTACAGTGGAAGAACCGCTGTCAGGGAGTGACCACTGCTCAGTATGGCTCACATTGGATTTGGGCAAGGAAGGAGTGGAATCTGGCACAATAGTGCTGGACTTCAGGAGGGCCAACTTTGGGAGGATGGGGGAAGTGGTAAAAGGGTACCTAGCCAGAATTCAATCTAGTATGGACACTAACCAGAGGTGGGAGCTCATAAGCTGGGGATAGTAGAGGCAACCAAAACCTGCTGCAAAGCCCAGAGCAAGAAGGCTAGGGCTAAGAAACTGATCTGGTTGAGCAAGGAGGTCATGGGAAAGGTAAAGAGGAAAAGAGCTGCCTTTAGGAAGTACAAGAAAACAGTGAGGGGGGAGGACAGGGAGGAGTACTTGACAGAATCGAAGGAGGTGACAAGGGAAGTAAGGGGAGCCAAAGCATCTATGGAACTCAGGCTGGCGCAAGGTATTAAGAAGGGGGAGAAGGACTTCTTTAAGTACATCAGGAGAAAAGGAGCTGTAAGGACCACATAGTAAGAATTAGGAAGGAGGGGGTTGGGTGAAGAGGGTGTGATAAGGAGTGAACTAAAATGAGTACTTCTGCTCAGTATTTACTAAAGAGAAGAGGGGTGACACCCAAGGTGGGAGAAATGGCAGAAGCAGGGGGAAGTGGTGACAGATGGGAAATCATGGAGATCAAAGTTCGAGAGGGTTTGAAGGCACTGAGGGTGGACAAGGCGCCAGGCCCAGATGGCATCCACCCCAGGGTACTGAAGAAAGTGGCAGAGGTCCTTGCAGGACCTTTGGCAGACCTATTTAATGCCTCACTACATTCGGGTGTACCTCAGGACTGGAGGATGGCTCATGTGGTGCCCCTCCACAAGAGTGGCCCCAAGGATGAACCAGGAAACTACAGACCAGTGAGCCTCACATCCATCGTGTAAGCTAATGGAGACTATCCTGAAGGAGAGGCTGGTGGTCCTCCTAGAGGCCAAAGGACTACAGGACAGCAGACAGCATGGCTTCATACGTGGCAGATCCTGCCAAACCAACCTGGTTGAATTCTATGACTGGGTAACTAGGCAACTGGACAGGGGCCATGCAGTGGATGTCCTGTATCTGGACTTCAGTAAGGCATTTGACTCAGTGCCACATGGAAGGCTGGGAAGGAAGTTAGTAGGCACAGGGACGGGTGCAAAGCTGGTGAGATGGGTAGGAAACTGGCTGCAGGGAAGGCAACAGAGGGTGGTGGTGGGTGGGGTCTCACACCAAGGGCAGTGACAAGCAGTGTTCCACAGGGCTCAGTGTTGGGACCAGTGTTGTTTGGGATATTCATTGCAGACATATCATGGGACATCAAGAACAAGATCAGTCTGTTTGCTGATGATACCAAGGTAGGTGTGGTGGTGGATGACCTAGGGGATGGCAGGGGTTGGCGGATGATCTGGCAAAGCTTGAACCTGGTCAGACACCTGGCAACTGGGCTTTAATGCCAAAAGTGCAAGGTGCTGCATTTGGGATGAAGAACCCAAGAAGGAGTTACCAGCTAGGAGGAGTGCAGCTAGCCCAGACAGAGGAGGAGAAGGATCTGGGTGTTCATTACAGGGTCAATGAACAACTCGGCACAATGTAGGAAGGCAGCTGAAAAGGCCAACAAAATGCTGGGTTGTATTTCAAGGGTACATCCTTGAGGAGGAGGAGGTGATTCTGCCACTATATAGGTCATTAGTTAGACCACACCTGAGTAATCATGCAGTACTGGCGTCCGTATCTGAAGAGGGACATTAAGTTACTGGAGGGGGTGCAGCGCAGAGACAAAGATGATCAAGGGGCTGGGGGACTTATCATACGAGAGAAGGTTGAAGGAGTTGAACATGTACTCACTGGAGGAGAGGAGAGACAGGGGTGACATGATTGAAACCTTTAAATACATGAAAGGAATAAACAAGACGGGTACAGAGGGGCTGTTCAAAGTAAGGGAGGGGAAGGCCACCAGGGGCCATGATATGAGACTGGAGCGAAGAAGGTTCAGGAGGGAGATGAGGAGACACTTTTTACAGAGAGGGTGGTGCTGGGTGGAATGCATTACCTGCTGAAGTGGTATGCAGTAGAACAGTGGACTGCTTCAAATGAGGATGGGACAGGACAAGGGGAAGGGTTAATGAAGGGGAAGGGTGGAAGGGAGGGGCAGCTGCAGAATAAGGGGTGCTAGCTGCACATTCGAGCAGACTTGATAGACCTCTAGGCCTTTATCTGCTGGAAAATTTCGTATATTCGTATGTTATTAAATTTTGAAAAGTACAGTTATGTAAGAACTTACCATAACAGTAGATATTCAAGAGAATCTCTTACGTCAAGCCATACCTATGGAACTACAGCCACCAGGCTCTAGGACCACATGGAAACTTTCTAGCTAATATTCCAGTTGGGGCCACCCAGGACGACGATGTCAGCTGATGACGTCCCTCCCATATAAGCATAGGCTCAATGCCCTTCTCTGTTACCCTGCCAGAAACCATATACAGAGGATCTCCTTCTGAGGAACCAAGGAGAGCCAGAGATTCCCGTCAATGAGCAAGGTGAAACAGAAGGTGAATCATCCTGAATAAAGGGGAATATGAAGAGAGAGACTCTAAGATCAAGGGTACAGAGGAGAATAGCATGGCCTGATTCAAGAGACTCTGTCAAGATATACTGTTACAGTAAGCCTTACGTAACTGTACCATCTTCATCGAGGATATCTCTTGCATCAGGCCACACCTATGGAATGAGTCCCAAGTAGTACTGTCAGGGAGACAGTCTGGGCAGCTGAAGTTAATAGACCTAAGACAGGAAGCCTTGAAACACAACAAGTCCAAAACCTGCCCTTCTAGGAGATGCAATGTCCAGTGGCAGCAGCACAGATTTCAGTGGCTGACGCATTCCTGAAGCAGCCAATGGAAGTGGCCATTCCTCTTATGGAGTGACCCTGTAAAACCCCAGGCAGTTCCTCACTGCATTCCTGTAGCAGAAAATAATGCAATTAGCCAGCCATCTTGACAGGCACTGTTTAGGAAACTGGTACGTGCTCTTTCCCTGGGAGAAAAACAGCCATGCAGGACTTCCTGCAGTCTTCATGCTATGAACATATCTGGGTATTCTATGTACATCTACGGTATGGAGCTATGCTTCCCTTGGATTGGCATTCTCCAGAAAATAAACAGGCAAGTGGATGGTATAATTCAGCATAAATTCAGACACCACTTTTGGGAAAAACTTAGAACTGGTATGCAAAGACACCCTGGGCCAGAGTTTGCAACTATGGCACAAGGCTTACACCAGCCCTGTGCCTCGGCACTTAGGTTTTGGTAGTGTGCCAAACCCTTCACCACAACTGCACCTGATTTTACAATCTTGGTCACAGCTGTGACAATTTCCATGGATTATGGCAGCTTGCATGAAATACCTGGTGCAAGCTCTGTAATAACTGCCCCAAGGATTCTGCAAGTTAGACCAGAAAAAGCTGATGTAACTTGTGGCAATTGTCACATGGGTGGAAAATCCCATTAGATTGCTGTAAGTCCCATGCGCCGTGTCTCAGTGCACCAGGGCTTGTGGCAAACTAATACTTTGAAAATCTGGCCCCAAGTCTTTGTGGAAAGCCATATAAGGAGACTCGTACATCAGAGCCTGAAGCTCGAAATGCTTTAAGCACAGATAATAGCAACCAAAAATAACACTTTCCACAACATGAAATTTAAGACCCAAGTGGGGACTGGATTACAGTTGAGAGACTTCAGGTAAATAATGCCTCTCAAAAATGTGGGACACCTCAGTTGTTCCACTGAACAGTCATCTATGGGCACATAGAAGGCTGAAATAGCAACTGGTTGCACATTAATCAAAGAATATTGAAGGCCAGAATCTGAGATGGACAGCATGTACTCCAGAATCTGGTTAACTGAACAAGTGAAAGGGTCCAGTTGATAGGAAGCTGTGCACAGAGTAAAGCACTTGCACTTCATGGAATGAGTGGCCCTGGAAGAAGGCTTCCTAGCAGCCACCAGGATATCAGCCACCTTTTGGGACACCCCAAATCTAGCCATGGCTAGATCTCCAGAGAGCCAGGCATTAAGGTGTAGAGACTTGAGATCTGGATGGACTAGGGTGCCCTGTTCCTGGGACAGCAAGACTTTGCACAGAGGCAGGGGCACTAGCAGTTCCACTATCAACTGCTGCAGTAAGGGAATCATATCTGACAAGGACAGAAGGAAGCAAGGAATCATGGTCACTCCTTCCATCTGGAGCTTGAGCAATACCCTTGAATTAGTGAAAGGGAGAAAAGGCATAGAGGAACCTCCCTTCCAGGAGAGGACAACGATCTCGCCAGAAAACTCCAGGCTCTGGAGCAAGTGAGCAGAAATGTGGCAGTTTTACACTGAGCAGGGATGCAAAAAGGTCAAACTCTGAATGACCCCACCTGTCAAATAGGTCTTTTATCACCAATGTTAGTAGCTCCCTCTTGTGCATTCTGGACTGTGACCCACCTAATTGGTCTGCCAGGATATTTGGACACCTGGAACATGGACTCCCAACAGTTCCAGACCATGTTCTAGAGCCCAATACCAAACTCTCATTGCTTCCCTGCACAGGGGGTATGAATGGGGCCCCCTGCTTGTTTATGTAGTGGACTACAGTGATGCTGTCCATCTGCACCAGCAGATGTTCCTGTGGACAGATGGGCCTGGAAGGTCTGCAGGTCATACAGAATGGCCCTCATCTCTAGGACATGAATGTGGAGGACTCTCCATAACAGTCCATGTTCCCTGGGTCTGGTGAGATTCCAGGTGTGCTCCCCAGCCTACCCCTGAAGCATCTGCGGTGAGGATATGATGGGGTAGGGATGAGGAAAGGTACTCCTTTGAGTAAAGTGGTGAGGTCCACCCACCACTGAAGTACCTTCTTCATGAGTGATGTTACTAGAACCTTCTGGTTTGGATTGTCGGTACATTGATCTGATTGTACTCTTAATGGTCCATTGAGGGATCTGCATGTGCAGCCTTGCAGAGGAACTGTAACAATGGCTGCTGCCATCAGGCTCAGCAGTCTTAGGACTGTCCTAGCTATTACATATCTGTTGCTGTAAAGGTCTTGGGGCTGTGCTATCAGGTGCTCTGCCTTGTCCTGAGGCAGAAAGGCTGAACCCTGAACTATATCTTGTATAGCCCCATGTACTGGAGACAGTGACAAGAGGTCAAAACTGACTTGGGCAGATTAACCATGATCCCTAGTGCTTGGAACAGTTGTCTAGTACATGCTAGGGTGGAAGACTGTTGCTACCCAGCCTATGCTTTGAGCATCCATTCATGTAGATAGGGGAAGATGTATGACCGATCCCTCCCTCCTGAGGGCTGCTGCCACCATTGCTAAGCATCTGGCAAAGACCTGTGGTGCAAAAGATAAGCCAAAAGGCAATGCCCTGAACTGGTGGTTCCCCCTGGAACAGGAACCTGAGTTACTTCCTGTGGGGGCCATAAATCTTTTTGTGCAGGTATGCATCCTGCATGTCTCTGGAGCATATCTAGTCTCCCATGTGCAGTAGAGACAGCAGGCTTTGTACAGTCACCATCCTGAACTTTTGTACTACATGAAGAAGTTCAGATTTTTCAGGTCCAGGATGGGCTATAAATCCCTGTGGATCTGGGCACTAGAAAAAGTGGGACTTAGAATGCTCTATTCCTCTGATATTCTGGAACAGGCTCTATGGCCCTTTCTGCAGCAACATGCACATTTTTTCCAGCAGCACTGGAATGTGGTCTGGAGGTAGCTTGAAGGACCTGGAGATAGATCTGGAGGATATTCAGAGGTTCTAAAGTGTGGCCTTGCTCTGTGAGCTTGTGCTCTCCTCCCACCTGTCCAGGTGGCGGTAGAAGAATCCCCTACCACCACCTTCTGTAGTACTGGAGGACAGATGTCTGGCAAGGAGGCAGGCTGAGGTAAAATCAGCAACCAGGGCTGCTCCCACCCCGGTGGTGGAGGTGGGGTGAAGCAAGGCTGCTTCAGCTCTGTGCTTGCCGAGTGGCCTGGTACCTGACTTGATTGTGTGGGAGGCCTGCTGAAGGGCACCTTCTGCCCACTTGGCTGGGTATAGTATAGTGAATTAACCAACCAAAGGGTCCTCTTGAGGCCTATAGATCAGAAAAAGGTTTCCTGCAAATCCACCCCAAAATATTTGTAGACTCTGAAAGGGGCATTCAGGATGGACTGCTGTACATCAAAAGCAAAGCCAGACAACCTTAGACAAGAATGCTGCCTTAGACAGACACCAACCACAGCTGCCCTAGCAGAGGAATCTGAGACATCATAGGCAGATCTCAAAATGTGCTTATCCACATCTGCCCTGGATTGGAGGACTTTAAGCAGCTCCTGTCTCTGTGGGCCCTATTATTATTCTCTGTGCTCAGCCCTTTTTAATGATCAGTTTAGAATTATCCAGTCAGATTAAGCCTTCTCTGGTCAATTATTTTAAGAAAAGAGACCACGGAACTCAAAATTGCAGGGATCTGCATTTGTGAGTAGATAAGTCAATAATTACGTTGGTTGTTAGGATTGTAAATTCAGTATATTGCCCAGCCAAATGGACCTGTGTTTCTCATATAGGGGCATAGGATCACTAGGTGCATTAGGTTGTCTTCTCCCAAGCCAACATCTATATTCCTTCTTCTTTTCCCTAGATATAGACTCTTTTTGTTACTCTCAAATACCTCAAAATGGAACCTGGTAAGAAGGGTCCTCTCCTGGGGGAGTGTAGGATGTGGAGGTATCTTTCAAACTTATGTTCTCTTTTGTTTTTTGATATCCATGGGCATGCTTCGGATAATCGTCAGGCCTCTAGGTATTTTTGGACAAAGTTATCTTTAATTTTGTTGTTTATTTTTGTTTTTGGTGTACTCTATAGGAAGTCTTAAACAATCGGAGACTATGTGTAAAAGCCCGTATGGTTTGGTGAGTTCTTTCAAGACCAGCATACTTGGGAAAGTATTATTGGGATGAGGGTAAAGGATTGCTTCTTCTAAACACATTCGTGGGAGTCTGTCAGGGGGCATTCTGAATATCTTGATCCAGTAATTTATTTATCTCTGCACACAAGTACACTCTAAAGGTAACTCTCCAATCTCAGCCCTGACCAAAGCAGATGTCGCTGTTTGGTAGAACCAATATCATTTTGTAAAATTTGTTTAGTCCGAAATCTGTGGACCCTTTTAGTTCATGTCCCCATAATTCAGCCCCATATAATATTTGGCTTTTAATTTTGGCTCTTGCCACTCTTAATATTCCGTCTACAGATCGCCCCCATATTTATATGAGAATGCTGATATAATTGGAAAAAGCCTTCCAGCTTGCTTTTAATGCTTTTAGGTGGAGGTTCCATGATCTGGTTTGGCTAACCATAAGTCCTAGCTAGCAGAAGTTTTTTACCACCTAAATCTTGGAGGAATTCATGTAATAGCTGTACCCTCTTTTGTTACCCCCCAAAAACTAGAACCTTAGTTTTATTGTGGTTAACCAACAGATCGGCATTTTTACATTCGAGCTGGAATTTTCCTATGCTTCTGCACAAGCCCAGATGACTAAGTGATAAAAGTACAACATCATCTGCATAAGCCAGGTAAGGGACTATTCTTGTCCCCATTTTTGGTAGGTGGAAGTCAGGATTGTACAGATCTTTCAAGACAGTGCCAAAATAGAGATTAAACAATAATGTTGTTTGTGAACCAAATGCTTAGTTCCCCTGAGTTGCCATACCTGATACTGGTGTAATTGTCTTGGTGAATAAGTCTGATCATTTCCAGTAGGGATGGGTCAAGCCCCAGTTCACCAAGTCTGTCCCAGAGTAAGGGTCTGTTGACCCGATCAAAAGCGGACTTGAGATCTATAAAGGTACAATATATTGTTTGGTTTTTGATAGTCCTGTATTTATGAATTAGGTGAGTTAGAACATAGACTTGGTCTATTGTAGAATAGTTTCTATGAAATCCTGCCTGGGCTTCATCTGTAATGTTATTTGATGCAGCCCATGTCATCATTCTAGTGTTTAGGATTTTGGTAAAACCTTTCTAGGGAATCCAATAGGCTAATGGGTCTGTAGCAACTCGGGCCCTTTTTGTCACCTTTCTTAAAGATTGGTACGATGATATTTAGTTTCCAGCTTTTAGGGATATACCCTGATCTCCAAATGTAGTTAAAAATTTGAGTAGAAAAGGAATCCAAAATGATTTGGTTCTAACTATAACATCTAGTGGTACCCCATCTAGCCAGGTGCTTTTCTTTTGTTAAGTGAATTTAAAGCCCACCTAGCTCCAATTGTGTGATTTCAGTATCTGTGCTTTGCTTCCTGACTCCGTATTTGGATTCTGTTAGCCCAGCTAGGTAGTCTAGGTCTTCACTGGAGAACAGAAGCTTATAGTGCTTTATCCATGTATCTGGTTCAATATGTGTAATGATACTGAAGGTGATGACCCATTCGGAGCTTGCAATGTCCCAGAAGGTTTTATTGTCCCTGTTGAGAACTGCAATGTGGAGTATCTTCCATAATTGTTTAGTGTATTCCTGCTTCTTTCTGTTTAGAGTCTCCCTATACTCTTTCCTAGCTTTGTTCATTAGTTTATTATTATTCTTGCTTGGAAACTATTTTATGACTCTGAACTTTTTATTCAATAGTTTCCTTGCAACCTGGCAATCTTTGTTGTACCATTTTTTGCCTTTTGGTTCTTTTATAATTGCTTTTTTTGTTATTATGGTGGCTATTATATTTATAATGTAATTCAATTCATGGATTAGTGAAGGGTCCATGGGATGGTCTGCCAATGATGCTAGTCTTGACAAAATCTCTCTGCTGTCTAAGTGATCCATAAAATTATCACTCATTATTAAATTCCATTCAATACCCCTACTCTTAAGCATCACTCTAGGGGCCTTGATTCCTTCATCAGTAAAGAAGTCACCTTGCCCAATTTCTAATTCAAGGCACTATGTTCGCTTTCTGCTCTGGGTACTAATTTTAAATACATGTTCCTAGTGAATAGATTAAAGTTAGCCCACATATAATCAATAAGAGATGAGCCCTTTGCTCCTTCAAATGAGTATTCTCCTTCAGGGTCAGTGTCAGACCGGCCATTTAGGAGCAGCATATTATTCCTGCACATTGTTCTGTGTAGCATTACTCCTCTTTTGTTGGTAATTAGGTCTCTGGAGTTTCTTCTTGTATTCAGAGATGGGTGCTGGAGGGATGTCAGTGCCTCTGACAGGTCTTCCGAGCAGCCTTGCAGTTTGCCTATCCTTGCATTAAACTCTCAGAAGATCATTATATTTGTTGTTGGGTGCTCTGTTTGTATGGTGATAGCTAATTTTTCTAATGAGCCTAAGAAATTGGTATCTCCATACAGGCTTCCTGATGGGTGAGCATAAACATTTATCATGAACCATGTTTGTTTAGATGATTTCCCTATTAGTTTTACCGCTAAAATACTAGAACTGTGAGTTATGATTTCTTCAGTTGTAATATTGCTGTTTAGCTTTATGAATATGGCCAATCCTCCAATTCCCCTCCCATAATATTTATTTGTGGTACCTTTTTTACAGTAAGCCTTGTAACCACTTAGAAGAAGATTTCCCAAGGCCCAAGTTTCCTGTATGCCAATGATATGAAATTGGTTCAGGTAATTACATATGTCTGGATCACCAATTTTTGCACTCAGCCCTGAGGAATTCCAGGATAGTATTTTAAATGGGTTCTTGTCCAGAGTTATTGCTTTGGCTGATCCATTTTCAATGATATCATCTTCATTGGTGATCCTAGTCCTAGATTGATTCCGAGATCCCCACCCCCATACTGTCAGACTTGGAATGTCATTGGTCTGTGGTAGCTAACAGCTCAAATTTGTTTGATGTCTCAATTAGATATTCCCAATTCTTGGAAGCAGTATAGACACTATCGGGATTTGTCTGAGCACATAAGTCCTCCTTCTCTATAACAAAATGTATTCCGAGTTTATCAATGTGCTCTGCATCTTCACTAGCTCCTTGATTATGGAGGATTCATTGACATGGAATATTACTTGCTCATCAGGTTCCAGTCTTATTACTTTCCCTATGTTGTAAGTCCAATATTGATATCCAGACAGATACTGAGAAAGTCAGTCAGTTTACCTTTAAGCTGGTTCTGGAGTATTTTCTTGATATTTTAGTCCAAAGGCTGAAATGACTAAGTCCTGTTTGCTGACCTTTGAGCAAATTTGATTGTTGTAATATTCTGGCAAAAGGTCCATTAGAGTGGTGATATCACCCACCGTGATACCCATGCCCTCTAGATTTACTTTTGCATTAAGTACGATTGCTTTTAGTATGTAAAACTGATGAGTTACCACCAGAACCAGTTCGTTCTCCAGGATCGGTCTTATAATACTGACTGAGTTTTTCAAATTACAGCATCCCTTTAATATGGAAGACAAAAGCACAGTTGCAGAATCTGATAGTTTCCTTTGTGATTCATTAGACATGCAGGATACCCCAAAAAGGAGTAGTGCGAAGTCAGAGCCTATAGTTTTTTGTAGGAAAAGGTAAAAATTAGCATTATAGCCAAAATTATTCTTACTAGTTTTTGGGGTGTCACTTTTTTCAGGGCCTATCATCATCTTGGGGTTAGTGCCAGCACTTCCCTTTTAATTATTTACCTGTGGTGATTCTGGGTTCTCAGGTTTGTTTGTCAGATTTTCTAAATTTGGCGTATTTGGAGATTCCTTTGATTTCTGTTTATCTATACTGTTTAAGTTCTGAATCTTATTTTCTTTAGATTTTTGTCCTTGGTTGTGTTTTTCCTTGTTTTCTCTGATTTATTGTGCAATATCTTGATTTCCCTTTGGGTTGTGTGTTAATAGAGTTATTGCTCTTGTCAGTTGATACCTTGTTGATTAATTTGTTTGTGGGCTTTTTAGTTCTATCCTTTTTCTGGTGAGAGGGTAGGGGGTATCCTGGGCCGTAAAAAGTTCTGCAGCCTGTTTTCTTTGTGTTTGGGAGATTCTGGTCTCCCTGGGGCTCTTGTCCTTGCTATCTAATGCTTCTTGTTGTTCTCCCTTGTGCCACAAATGTGCGTGTTTGAGGGCAAATTCTCTACAGATGCTACTGTCTCTGAGTTCAACTGCAGGGAGCATAATGCACTCAGAGTTGCAACTACTAGTGTTGTAGTAATCAGTTCCAAAAGGGTCCCCTTGGGCTTCTGCATCTTTTTCTAAAGAGTTTATTGAGCAATTTGGATTGCTCAACTCTAAGTTAGTCTGTAAAGTACCAGGTAGGATTGTATGATTTCCCTTTTTTCCTGAGCCACTATATTGACTATATTGAGACTCTTTTTCTTTGTTCATAGTATCAGCTCTATACTCTTTGTGTAATAGTTTGTTTTCAATTAGTTCCAATTTTAACCTATTCTCCAGGCACACTCCTTTGATAAATGAGACATTTTGTTTACATTCTGCTATTTTTGAACAGGAAAATATTTGCTTTAACTGGGTCCCTGAATGCTGTTAAGAATTCATTTGAGATTCCCTCAATGTCTCTATATAATGAGTCTTCCTGACCCATGGGGCTCATTGTCCATGAGTGTGAACTGTGGTTTCTAGAGGGAGCTGCTTGGGAAGCATTCGGGGTATCTGAATATTAGACTTCATGGAGATCTCTCTAGGGGGACTGAGTTTATTACAGGGGTTATTATCCTGATTTAGATTTGGGTTGGACTGATTTTTGCAGCTTAGGTAGTCTTCCTGAGGTTTGGGACTTAGCAAAATGCTGGTTTTTTTGGAGGGGTAATGGGGCATCAGTTCCTTGGTTTTCTCTGATGGCCTCCTCTTGTAATAGGGATTCTCTTAAGGATTGGACCTCTGGATCCAGCACTGAGAGATTGTGAAATATATGGGAGAAATCGATCTTTGCTTCCCTATGGTCCTCTGCCACAGATGCTTTAGATCCAGGTAAGTCAATATTATTGATAATATTGATTTCATTTTCCATTTGACCTTGTGGGGGAACCGAGTCATGTCTCGGTATACCATACCTAAGGGGGGTCGGGCTAAAGAATTTTCTGATATCCCTGTTTAAAGCAGCAGGTTAGGTGTAGAAACCAGCTGCAAAGCTTCATTGCCTATAGTCATTTTGTCTACTAGAGGTTTATCAGTCTTTTCAAGCATCTGCCCCTTTTGTTTTTGTTCATTGTGTTTTCATTTTTACCCAGTTGTTTCTTGGCCAAGGTTTTAAGTGAGAAGGGTCCTCTATGCTTTCCTCCTCCTCCTTCCATTCTAGAACTTAGTTTACTCTGCTCCATGTCATGTGCACAGAAGGTGCCTGGGTTTTTACTACGGGTTGTAGCTGGCATTTCAATAAATGAATAGCACAGTGGAAAGAGCAGTTCTAAGAAAGGGTTCTAAGAGAAATAGAGCCACAAATACACAAAAAGCTGGTAACAGATGCTAATATAGCAATCCTGCAATCTAATAAGCCAGCAATCTACATGTTTTAGTATTTCTTGAGTTGCAGATAGCTGTAATTTCTCAAGGAGTGACAAGCAGTGTTCACATACATATATATGTATTTGAGCCAGCATGCAGCGGCATGCAGCAGCATATACATATAAGTAGAGCTGGGAGGTCAGCCTAAATCAACAAAGTGCATCAATTCTCAGTTTAACAGGTATAATACAATACAGTACAATACAATACATAAAAATGTTAGCAGCAAAGATTAGTTAGATACTGGGCTTTGAATTGACAGTTTAATAATGGTTGTATATATGCCTTTCTCTGTTCCTTAGCAGAGAGGAGGTCTGCTTTAAAACTTGCTTATCATTACAGCACAAGTAAACATGACTTGCGATTCTTATACTTTGCATTTTTGGCAGATACTGTCAGAAGGGAGGGAGACAAGTGAATAGACTGAGAAAGAAGACTTGCTGTTGTTAAACCAGCTATACACTTATAATACATGTATAATAATTTGTTCGAGCACTAGATAAATTCAATTATTTTGACACCAATTTCATTCAGGTAGCGCTTGTTCAACTCCCTTCCAGGTCAACTTGGATCAAAGCACGTGGGTTTGTGAACAATATATCAACTTTGGCTATAAGTAGGACACTGGTGTGGAAATAGAAGATAAAATAACAGGCTATTGAGTGATGCATGATGAATGTACAGTCAAAACAAGGATTATTGGTTATTATCAAGAAGAGACCGGCTGGACTGGCAATCCTGGCAGGCCAAGCAGGTAGCAGTAACTGGAAGGTCGCTGAGTTTGCTGATCTAAACCTTCAGGTAAACCCCGGTTTCCTTTAAAGTATTAAAAAAAATGTAGACATACTTTGGAGTAAAAAACTGAAGGTATACTAAAACACGGGAAAGAGAGACACAAAACTCAAAGCATTAAAAGTTCTAAAGAGTTCTAAAAATGTTTAAAAGGCTCTGAAAAAAGCTCAGGACTAAATGAGTGTGTGACTTCCACTGAAATCAAAATAGAGGCCCTCAGTAAAGTAACGAGGCAGGAGATGAGAGTAATTAGCGTGAGTCCACAATCCAGAGCCACATCCACATAGATAAGTAGTTAAGCAAGTAAAATATACTTTCCTGAGTAGCAAAACTTGCACTCATCACAGCCATGTGACAGCTCAAGCAGCACAGACCCCACTCAAAAGGCATTCAGTCGAAGTAGAACCATATTGCAATAGCCACCTCGCACAGTTTGATTGGGACAGTGGGGAGCTTTCCCTTAGGTGTCTTCCTCAGCTCCATGACCCTCCACAGAGTGGCTTGTCTGCCACAGCAGTGGGGCTCCCTGCCCACCACTGGGACTCCTCACCAGATTGCTGTGGTGAAAAAAGCAAAAGAAGGGAAAATACTGGGACCAGATGGCACAAGACGGACTGGAAAAGAATAGAGTTTTAAAACAGGTGAGGCAAGGTGGTATACCTTAACTAAAAAGATAAATAGCTTCTCTCTGCTTCTGCTTTGTGAGGCTCCACCACAACCTCCTAGCGTGCAGCCATCTTGGTTCCTCAATAGCTCCCGTCCCTTGTATTTTTTTTTATAAATTACACCTTTCAATTCAGTTCCGTAGTCCATTTCAAACACTACTGAGGTTTCTGCAAGGTTCACACGACTGATAAAGATGCCACTCTGGAGAAAATTCTGCGCTAGTCACTTTCAGGTACACCTCGCACCACAGGCAGATGTAAGAAACAGAGCGGGGTACTTCAAACAGGATGCTGGTGAGTTGAAAAGGACACCGAGGTCATGGAACATGCCCTGTTTCGGTGTGGAAATGTCAAAGCAAAAGTTAGTAAGGCTGCTCGAGCAAACAGCTCATCATACAAATTCAGTCTTAAATTTTTCTTTATTTTTCTTTTTCAAAGTCTGTATGATAGGTCCCAATGTTTTGCCTGGATAATGATTCATCTGGGAGCTATAATACATAAACATATTTAGTATCTTTATAATTTTTGTTCATGTTTAACATTTTCATTTTTCTCAATTATATTCTTAATTGCATTTTCAGTAGAAGGGTATCTAAAACATTGGACAGCCTGTACATTAATTTCCGTATTGTTATTTGACTTACTTGTATTGAATAATACAAGTATTTACATATTACATTTTTCCACACACAATTGGCTACTATTATAAAATATTAACACCTAATTTAGCCAAGAGACTAGAGATGATAATACCTACTATCATCAACAAGGACCAGACAGGCTTAGTGGCTGGGCACCAGGCAATGGATAATGTAAGAAGAACCTTACACATAATCGATTATTTAAACTCCCCAAAATCCTTCAATTATTATGAGTATGGATGCCAAGAAGTTGGTTAGTGCTTTCTCTATAAGGCCCTTGATCATTTTGGCTTTTCCTCTGCATTTGTTAACAGTATCTGGACATTATATAATGCCCCAGTGGCCTTTGTTAGAACCAACAGTCACCTTTCTTCTTGTTTTAAATTAAGTAGAGGGACTAGACAGGGCTGCCCTTTGTTCCCAGTTTTTTTTTTTGCCTTATATATAGAGTCCCTAGCACAGAAAATCAGGCAAGAGATAGAGATTAAAGGTGTCAACATAGGCCCCACTGAACACAATATAGCACTTTATGTGGATGATGTGCTTTTATATCTCAGGGAACCAGAGAATTCATTGGATAAAGTAATAGCTCTTATAAGAGAATTTTCTGAAAATATCTGGGTATGCATTGAATGAAGCAAAAACAGATATCCTGACCATAAATTACACCCTTCAACACATCGTAATAAAAGATACACTATGAAATGGGATTTGCAGAAACTAAAATATTTAGGAATATTTTAAGACCCTACTTCCTTCCTATATAAGGACCCTACCCTTGATTAAAACATTATAAGCAGGCTACCATAGATGGTCTCGTATACCTTTCCTCTGTACTCCCAAATTCAGACAATAAAAATGACTGTCTGCCTAGATTTTTAAACTTATTCCAGTGTGCCCCAGTGCCTCTATCTAAAAGATGCCTCACTGAGGAGCAGAGAAAGATATATAAATATGTATTGGCCTCCCAACATCCTATGATTAAAAGTGTTTTATTAACTGTAAGAAAAGAGAGAGGTGGATGGGCCTTACCCTCACTAGATTACTACTGGATAACAATACAGGCAAAGATAGCCTTTCAGTGCGGAACTCCTGAGTACGACCCTCACTGGAGGGATATAAATCTTTTTCTAGGACATGAAATTCCACTGACAGTTCTTCTTACGATGATACATTATGACATAATAGAGACCGGTCTCCTCTCCCTCTCCCCTCTTACAGCCCTGGAGACTACCATTCAGACATAGAATATGATAGCCAGATATAACAGAAGTAGGGCACATGCATGGAAATATAGATGGCTGGCCTTGGACATACATTTACCCCAAATAAATTTGCTCTCTGGTTCAAATATCAGAATAAGAGAGGGTTGCAATTCCATCTCACACTGAGAGAATGGCAGACCAGTTGGAAAAATTATTTTAAAACTACTGCTACAGCCAGTGTTGGAGGGATGTAGAGAGAATGTTGGGACTCACTCTCATATGTTCTGGTCCTGTAACAAACTTAGACCATATTGGGAAGAAATGGCTGAAGCAATCCATACCAGACATTTGTTAAACCCCTGGATATAAAGTTATTCAGGCTGATAGGAATGGACGTAAGAAAGGGGATGGAGTTATAGTGTTGTTTAAGGAAAATCTACAGATATCTGTATTGGATAGCAGTGTTTATTTTGATTCTCTGAATGATTGGCTATTGTTAAGATTACTTTTGGGAGGTAAGAATATGTTACATTGAGGCTTATTTATAATCCCATTACCTGTGGGCTAGGTGGGCTGAGGAGTTTTGGGATAAAGCCTCTAGTTATCTTGGGGCATCAGATTTTGTTCTGGTGGGTGATATTAGTTTGAATTGGTTGCAGTAGGTAAGTTTGGGTTTAGATACACTATTTCATTCCTATAATTTGACTCAGACAATTGCTGAACCAACCAGATTTAATCATCTTACTGGAAACCTCTCTATTTTAGACTGGATTGCTACTTACAGAGCTGATGGGTGCTTGCTGAATCAGTCAGCGATCATCAGGCCACTTATTGTATTTTGAATTTTAAAAAGGGCAAGATACCTCCTCGGATTATCCAGTCATGGAACTTTAAGAATTTTGACTCTGAAAAGTTGGCATACTGTCTCTCTTTAATAAATTGGTCAGTTTTAGACTTAATCTCAGACTCTGATAGTACAGTTTACTATTTCTGTAAGCAACTTTTACCAGTCCAGGAATTGTTTTTTTCCTTTATGTAAATTAAGGGTAAGAGGTATAGCGAACAAGTGGTTTACATGAGAAATTAAAGAGTGGATCAAAGCTAGAAATCTTGCCTGGAAAAATTATAAGCAATCCCCATCAGAGGCACTTTTGGTTAGATATTGTTTTCTAAGGAACACGGTTAGTTACTTAGTGAGTAACGCTAAGAAACCCTTTGATAAAAAAACAGCTTTGTGAAAACTATGCTGATCCAAAGAAATTTTGGAAATCTGTGAAAAATCTGATTGCTCCCACTGTAAAGTCATCTATTAAGATACAAACTCCTGATGGAATATTATCTGATCCTATAGTAATAGCAGAGGAGTTTAGTAAGTTTTCTTACCTTTCCAAATATGGGTGTAATTCCACTGGTTCCTTAAAACATTCTAGCTCCAGTGAAGTCCTGAGTGACAGATCCAGATTTTATTTTAAAAGGATTACAAAGTGGGCTGTGCTAAAATTAATTGCCAGTATGCCCAATAAGTTTAATGGTTGTGGTGAGAAGCTGATTGCACCTTGAATTGCTGTTCCTCTTTGTTCTATATTTTTAGCCGGTGTCACATTTCTGGTCAAGTTCCATTAACTTGGAAACAAACAAAGGTGGTTCCCATTCCCAAAAAAACTGGTGCAGACTCTTTTGATGTTTTTAGGCCCATATCAATTCTTAATCCTCTGAGTAAGCTACTCAAGAAAGAAGTAGCAAACCAAATTATGGAGTGTCTGAAAAGTCTCTCATACTCGCCCAAAGCAGCATGGTTTTTGGAGAAACCATGGTATAAGACTGCTTTAGTCAGGTTCTTGACATGCCATCCTCCAGGGCTTTGATAGGGGCTTGTTAATGGGGACAGTGTTCATGGACTTGACCAAGGCACTCGACTTATTAATCATTCTTTTATTTATGTTCAAAATTAAGCTGCCTTGGTTTCTCTGAGATTGCTCTGCTCTGGTGCAGGGACTACTTGTCTAACAGGTCCCAGGTGGTAGGTATAGGGCCAGTTACTTCTTCTGTTAGACCCATGAACCTAGGAGTCCCACAAGGGTTTATTTTGGGACCTCTTTCATTTTCATTATTTATCAATTCCCTCCCTTCTATTTTCAAGGTTTGCAACTGTCTGCTTTATGCGGATGACTTGATAATTTATTCTCAGGCTCGTTCAAATTTTCAGATTACATCTTCATTTCAGTCTGATTTCCATGATGTCTGCAGCTGGTTTTCTAGCAACTAATTGATTCTTAATGTAAATAAGACACAATCAATGCTGTTTGGAATGCCTCATTCATTGAAGGATAACCCAGTTTTGTTGATTCATAACACAGAGGGGAGTGCAGTTGAATTTGAAAGAGAATTTAGATATATTGGAGTTCTTTTGGACCCTGGTCTAACTTTTTCCATACAGGTAAAGCCATCAGTAAAATGGTTAATCAAACATTGAGCATACTATCTGGTTTGGGACTCTCCTCTCACCTCTCCTCCTTACTCTCTGCTCCACCTCCCTTCTCCCACCCTCTAAGATCCACTGATGCATGCACTCTAGCTATTCCTCGCTGCTTTACCTCCATAGGCCAGGAAGCTTTTTCCTACCACTTCCAAAGCTTTGGAACTCACTGCCACCTCTTATCAGACGTTCCTCTTCCCCATCTTCAATCTCCTTAGCCCCACAACATTTCTATTTCCCTAACTGCACTTATTCTTAGCCCCCCTTCAACCCTCCCAACCCTGGTGTATTATCCTTTAGCCCTACTTTACTCCTATTTGCCTAATTGTAGTTGTCACTAGCTCCCTTCGCAACCCTCCCCACCTTTGCTCCTATCTCTCCTCTATCTCTAGACTTTTCTGTCTAAATGAACCCTTCCTCTAATTACTTCCTCACATGTACCACCTATTATCCCCTTCACACCCCCTACACAACCTACTGTGCCATTTTGACTCTCTACTACCATCCCAACCTACTGTGCACTTGACACCCTTGCTGTCCTTCCCCCAATGCCCTCCTTCCCCCACTGATGCTGTCCTTTTCCATTCCTTAATTTACTCCTAGTTTCTTCAGCCTCCCTATTCCTTATCCCTCTCCTCCTCATTGGTCACCCGCCACGCCCTCCTCCTCCTGCCTCCCTTCCACTCCTTTTCTGCCTGGTCCTATCCCTTGCAGGGTTCTCTGTGATCCTGAAGGGGTATGATCTGGATCCTCTTTTCTACCTCTCTTCCCTCCACTTTCTAATCCTGACCCCCTTGCAGGGTTCTCTGCATCCTGAAGGGTACAGATTATCTCTCTCTCTCTCTCTCTTCCCCCTCTCCCTTTCCCCTCTTTCAAATCTTTTGCCAGCCACCTCCCTACTTCCCTATCCTCTCCCTCCCCTCTGTTCCTCTGCCCTCTCTTCTCTACCTCCTTGTCCTTTCTCTTCTCTTCCTTTCTGCCTGGTCCTGTTCCCCTTGCAGATTTCTCAGCATCCTGAAGGGGTTCGATCTTGGCTGTCTCTCTCTCTCTCTCTCTCTCTCTCTCCCTCTTCTCTCCCTCACCCTCAACCCCTCACCTGTCCACTTCCCCACTTGTCTTATGACTGCCTCCTTGCGTATACAGCGCGCCGAATTGTGTACTAAGCCTACTGCTTCTAGCACTTCAAATGTGTTATCCATCCTCTAACCTTTACCCTACTGGATCACCTGCTCTTGGGTTGTTGTAATGTATGCTATATCCGAACATGGTTTTGTTTACCCTGGCCAGTCGGTCTGGGTTATTTCTGCTCTGTAATTGTACTACACTGTTTTTTTTAGTAACTGTACTTGTATTGCTCTGTTATGCTATGTGTTTATATGATTAAAGTTCAGGGCCTTACTCCACCCCTTTTTGCTGCATTAAAATGCACTTTTTCAAATTAACTCAATATCTACTTTTATATTTTTGGGGTCTTTGGTTCATCACCAGCTGAACAGGAATTAATCATACTTTAACAGTGACACCTCCGGTCAGTAGAGCCTCGAAAAATGAAAATGAAATAATAAGTGAAAATCAGACTCATCTAACAAAACAAAAGAGGTAGAAATAAAACAATAATATATTCTGTTGGTCACACAAGGGCCTCCCACTAAATGTATTAAATTGTATTGTAAATACAGGGTTGAGCTTGCAAAACTTCTGTACTGATTTGAATGTAGGAGATTGTGGCCTTCTTCTAATTGTTAAGCTCCATTAGACACCTGTGAGCCTTTCATTGGCAGAGCACATTATAAGTAACAAAGCCAAGAGTGGTCTTTCAAAAGTATAGAGAAAGCAAGGTGACCTCAGCTCCGATGAGGCAAGTTAAAATGTAATGCTTGTTACCTGACCGATGGAGGTGGTCACTTTGCCGAAGTGGTCAGGCTAAAATCATGGTTCAGTTGGATGATGAGAACCAAGAACCCCTCCGAAAAATATGAAAAGTAACAATATTGGAGTTAATTTGAAAAAACTGCAGGCTTTAATGCAGCAAAAAAAACGGGGGTGGGGGGAAGGCCCTGGAACTTTAACCATATGTTTCTGCTTGGTCACACACCAGGAGCCACCTACTAAATTTATTAAATTGTAATTAGAATACAGGGTTGAGCTTGCAAACCTTTTGTACTGATTACTATGTGTTTGCCAGTTCTCCCAATCTTGTACCCCCACACACACACACAGGATGCTTCTGAAACTAGCTGTTTAGAGCTCATACTGTCTTTCCTGGTGAAACATTTTCCAAATAAAAATAAAATAAATATTTGAAACACCTCTGTTACCCTATTTGCATATTCAAAGGTGTTTGACTAATAAGTATATTCCATACACCTTCATTTACAGGGGTATTGTCACTATACAAAGCCCTGTAAATAGGCAATCTAGCTCATGTGATGTCATCTTGTATAATTCTTATACCACAAATGGGCAGTGCTGATATGGGCATCAGAATGTCATGGTTTTGAGTTGTCACTTTTTGTAACTGTGACTAGGTCCCTGTGATTATGAAGGTACAGACAGAGGGATAGACACCATTAAATATCTGTTTAAAGATCTAATTTAAAGACAACATGTCTATGACAAAGGTCTTGCAGATGGCATATGTAATAGACTGTAGAGAATTAACCATATTATAAAAGTGTGATCTGGCCAATCTTGCTTTCAAGTGGGCGAAAACATGGTCACATGGGTGTATGTAGCATAGCATATAACCTCCTCACAGGGACAATAATATATCTTCACATGGTCAAAAGTTCATTATGTACCTTAATACCAGACCAGACAGCTCACAAATACTAGACAGTTCACAAAGCCCCATAAAACACACTCCTTAGTCAATTGCTTCTCATTGCATAAAGGACATTGAAGCAGTTGACAGGGAACATGCAGGCCACTAAAAAGATCAGGGGCATGGAATACAAAAGCTATGAGTAGAGGCTGGTGGCCTACATGTACATATTGAAGAAAAGGACGTCAAGACGGGACATGATCTCAGTTTCGGCATACTTAAGGCTATCAGCAAGACTGAACAGAGATGTTTGATCTAGTGTCCCCCAGTAGAACAGGGGAACATACCCTAAAGCTCAGAGGTGGTAAGTTCAGGTGCAATGTTTGGAAACACTTCTCCTACTGGGTGATGAACCTATACAACAGCCTACCAGTGGAGACCATAGAGACAGAGGACATAAAGACAATGCAGGCTTTCAAGGCAAGCCTGAACAAATGTTGGCTTATCAAGAGAATCACTGTATACCTTGGGCAGTACAATGGACAGGTAGCACCTTTAAGTAAGTACATGTCTGCACTAACATACTTATTCATACCTGCTTGTGAAGTTGGGGGGGCATGATGGACCTCAGTCCTTTCTGACAAACAGTTACTATTTTTTGGATTTTGTTATATCTCTCCAAAACTTGCTTTAAACACCCTTAACCAGTTTCATCCTTCCACTCTGCTCCTTTCGTTCTGTCACCTATGTTGTCCCTTTCAACAGTAAGCACTTTTCCAGTTGTTCCTGTCTTTTCCTTTTCCTTTCCTCTCACAGGCCTCCTCTCTATGGTACCTCCCTTGGCTGTTCCACTTACACCCCTTCCCCTCTTACCACCATACAAAATTCTTTATGAACAGCCTATTACTACTTACCTAATGTGTTCTCACCACAGATCAGTAATTTATGTTAGTCTGTACACTACCTACAAGACGGTTTTGTGTTTCTCTGTTTCTTCTGTATTTTTAAAAAACGGTTAAACTTAGCCAATCTTGTCATGTCGTATGTATTTCAACAGTTTCAATCATGTATAACCTTGTATTTGTTATGTGTTCATGCCATGTTTTGTACTGTATACTCCCGGGTCATGCCTGAAAATAGTCATTGCTATGGCTAGTGCACTTACCCGGTAAACAAAAACTAAATAAAATAAAAAATAAAATAAATCATACACATATTTTCAAGTGTCTTTCCTAACAGCAGGCATCTTGGATATGCAAACCCTTGTACAAGTCCATCTGACAAGTGTTCACCAGAACAGACATTACCAAAAGGCTTGTACAACTGATTTAGTTCAGACTGAGAATGTCATAGAACAGACGTTAACATCTGAAGCTCTTTAAATTGTTTCTATGTGCCTTATTTAATTGCAACTTCGTAGCCACTACCTTTTTGGACTTCTTGTACCAGGTACAATATTGTATCACTATGTAAGCAATAAGACACAACAGGGTGTGCATGAAACATATTTTACCACACGGCCAGGGGTGTAATAAGGCTCATGGGCTTGGCCAAGTGCCTTTAGCTCCTGGCATGCGGTAAAATATGTTCCATGCACACCCTGAAGTGTCTTATTGCATTTATAAAATGGGCTCCTATCTTTATTTTAATTTTTACAGTTAGAAGAATCTTGCTTGGATGTAGAAAAAAAGATTTAATGCTGCTCATCTATGATAAAATAGTCCTTCTACAAGGCATAATGAGTCATTGATTTGCTTATTAATATTCATGACCTCATTTGCATACAGGGGGCCAGTGATTTCTAGGTGGGCTATGAATAAGTTTGTTTTTCTTCTGATGATCTGGCATCTTTAAAAAGAAACATAGTAGGTGGCATGTAACTGAGGTGTATGGACATTTTTTTCATAACAGTAGAAAAAAAAAATCCCATTGCTGCATCTTTGTTTGTGGTTATGCTGGCAGCAGCTTTCCATTCGTTAAAACGGGGGGAAAATGAGTGATTTTTTTTGTGTGTGTGTTGAAAGATGTACTGGAAAGGAGGCAAAATCACCAGCAATTGATTGATTTTCACACCATGGAAAAACAGTGAATTTTGTGTGTGCGTGTGTGTGTGTGTGTGTGTTAAAAGCTACACTGGAAAGGAGACAAATTGCCAGCAATTGATTGATTTTTGTACCACCATGTGGCATCCCAAAGGGTAGGCTGACAGTGGCTGAGAGAGCCTAAGCACAGGTAACAGAGATGGGTCCCGTAAGAGGACTATATCAGAGTCTAGATGGCAGGGCTGATTTTTTGTTTGTAACTACCCTTGTTTGATATAAAGGGGGAAGAGTGAAGAGTGGGCATCACTGTTGATCAGGGAAGAGACGCTTTAGCAGAAAAAAAATGGTGGCAATTACAAACTGGACGTTCTAACTGCACAATGTTTTTTTGGGCAGTCTGGCCCAGCTTTTAGGCACTTGTTATTACCTGTGCATGGAACAGATTTCATGCACAGGCAATAACCAATCAGATAGCTGGATTTTCTCTTCCCATTTTATAAACTGTTTTAACTCTGCTCCCATATACCATTAACTCCACAGTGACTCTAGAATTGAGCTGTTTCAAGTTAGCAAGCCCTTCCTGATAAACCCTTAAAATAAATAAAAAAACACCCTGATTAGTTTGTTGAAGGCCCTCAGCTGTTTCTCAGGCCTAACCCACTGGGAGGTGTGTTTGTAATAACTCACATTCTGTTATGTGTTATTCTTTATTTAAAATCAATAGTACGTATGTATTAGACAGTTTTGCCACTCGAGGTGTGGATATCCCCATAACTGCAGTCTCTTCTGCCCATCTCTGGTCACTGTCCAGGTAGAAGTTAAAGATCTCATGGCACTTATCAATAAAGGGTAGAGAAGCTTTCCAGGTACCATGGCCAACATTCCTCATCAATAAAACAGGTCTGTGTAACCCATCTTCCACCCCTACTCCTAGGATGCACCTGGAAACAAGTTATCACAGCTTAGTGTGCCTTTTATGGTCACAAATGACAAATACAATAATAATATCTGAAACTATATATGGCTCTAGCTGTAGTACATTATATAGTCCAAGGAATAACACACAGGAGTGTATGGATTAACCTATGATAGAAACACACACTTTGGCGGTGGAAGGTTGGGCATGAGGCATAGTTATAAATCCTACTCATCTTACAATCTCAGAAAACAAGACATTTCCTGTATATCAGCAATCCATATCAGCTGTGTTTCAACGTGATCCATTGTAAACATTCCAACACAGAAGAAGAACATCAAATGCAGAAAATGTCACAAAGCTAATAGGAACCATGTTTCAAATCACTGGGCCAAAGCTTGCAAATGCACACTTACCCATCATATGTAACATAGTGGGAGAAGCAAGCTGAAATTCAGCAGAGCAATGCAGGTCATAGGCCAGGCTGTATTGGTCTAATGGTTATCAACATGGTAGTGTAATGGGGGGGGGGGTTGAATAATAAACAGCTATAGGTAAACTGGAGAAGAAGTAACTATATTGAATCTGTCAGGGATACCCACCCTAGTCTTTGATACAGGTCACAGTGGTGGATGCTTTTGTAACCCTGAATACCACAAAAAAAGTGTTGTATACAAAAAATTGATTTGATTGATCGGGTTTCAAGAGGTCGAAACCATGAGTGTAAAAGGCAAGTGGTTTTATTGTCTCATTTCACCACCAAGGCAGAAGTTCTTGGAGAATGCATTTTTCCATTTATTTTTTGTCTTATTTATTTATGCTACTTCCCCGGTACTTCTTGACCACTCCTTCAGAGTGCCAATGCCTCACACCACCACCTGTGCCACCATCTCCTGAACCTGTCTCGTGACCTTACTGAGGTAACCTGACATTTTCCTATGTCAGGAGAATTCTCTCTCGAGAGGGAAGCTCTGTGAGGTGCAACTATATCCCTAGAGGCTGCCGCTGCAGTCAATCTGGGGCTTTGTGGTGCTGTGGGCTGGGTGCTCATCATCCAGTTGGCAGGAGTCCATTTTCATGTTTTCTTGGTCCGTTCCAAAACAGTAGCCTATGTATGGATGGCATCCTGAGGTGGGGAAGACATGGGACAGCATGTTGAGGCTTCACGACCCCAAGCTCTTTCCTAGTCTACCTCTAGGAGCCCAGGTTTGATCCCCTCCAGGAGAGGAGCACCCATTGGACACTCTGAATCCCTCCCTGATGGTTCTGTTCCTGGTACCCGGCTCAGGGCATGAACCCAGGTCACCAGCATGCCAGTGAACCTCTTTGCTTGGCACCACAGAGCCAGCATCTTCTACCATTTATTTTAAAATATATGGAAAACTGTTGTTGTCACAGTTTTTTTTATTTGGAAAAATTTCCAGCAGTGAAGGACTTAATGCATTGAATGACTGTGGTCATTTACAAACAAAGGATAAGACAACTAGTGGGAGAATCAGTCATTTGCTGGCAGGTGTGCTGTGTGTGTGTGCGTGTGTGTATACATACATGTGTGCATGTGTATTGTGGTGGGTCTCAGAAACAGCTTGCCATTTTCACTGTTAGACTTCTTGAATCAGGTACTCAAGTATGTCTATTTCTTCTCTCCCTTTCCTAATATTTGTTCTCTTTGAATATCTGTACATTTTATTCATTTTTGCTTCCATTTTAAATATCAAAATGTATCATTTTTGAAATATGTTAATTCTATTAATGTGTATTTCTGTTTCATTATACCATGATTCTAGTGAGCATTAATTCTTTTCTTGCTAGGTGTTCACCTGATTATCAATTCACAATTGGTTCTGTAATAGTTAATTTTTTTAAGTTAAATTTATAATATAATGGTTAATTGACAGTAATGTTTACACTCAGTTAAATTTTTCATTATAAACACTGTGCTAGGTGATGTTTAAGTTCTGTTAGTATAGTGTAAGGTTGTAATGTTTATGGATGTTATTGAAAATAAAACTTTTATTGAAAATAATTTCACTGCTGGACTTTTAGGTGAGTACAGGAAAGGATGGCTCAGTGCTATTTCCAGTAGTATGATCAGACACATTGTTTGATTGCTTGATTGATTTCTTTGTTTAGTAAACTGAATTGTTGATCAGTGTTTCCACTGCTGTGAAATGTTTGCTCGGATTGTTCAATAATAATGAGTACTGGGATCTCTTAGATCTGCTACCAAACTGACAAACACACATTATAGTTCCAGTTGTTGGACCTTTGAACATTATTGTACATAGGATAAGACATGTTTTATTCAGAATTGACTGCAGTGAAAGAATGAAATGATTGAAGAAATAAAATGAAGGGTAGGCCATGCCATCAATTTGATGAGACTTATAATGTTGCTATGATTATGTCTAGTTCATAGAAATCAAAAGGCAAAACAGAATATATTCACTATACAACTGGGACATTAACGGAGTATGAAGCAACTGAAACTGGAGTGGCACAAGAACTATCCACCAGTATTATTTACGTATTATTTATTTTAAAACTTGTAATCAGGAAAGACACACAGAGCTGATGCTCATCTCCACATGTGACCCTGGAGAGGGGGATATGGAGTAGATACAGAAAATAAAAATGACAAACAACCGAACGTGCCAAATACAATAAACAAATCAGCACCAAGGATACACGATGTGATGAGTAAAACTGAGTTCACAAAAGCATTATGTACAAAATGTGCAAAAATTATGCAAGTGTGCTGTGCATGATGGGTGGGGTCAACAGTGCTTTTGGATATGGAAAAGAGGCCAAGAGTGAGAGCACCATTAGTGCCAGTATAGGGAGACCTAGGTCTTGGTGGTGGTGGTGGGGGGGGGGGATGAAAGCAGAAATAAGAGAAAGAAGTCAGGGGTCAAGAGGGGGAGTGACAGGTGCAGTTCAATACAGAAACAGGTAATTAAAAATATAGAAATAGGAACATCAAAACAGGTTCTCGGAGCAATCAAATCATGACAAAACACATGTTCATCAGTTCATAAAATTAGTTTCCATGAACCCATAACTAGTGAAAAATGGAGCATTTACCTTGAAAATACTGAATCCCTTTCTAAAACAGCAGGTCCCTAATCTCACAAGTTCCAGTAAGACCATCTGGGGAAAAATACATAAAACTAGGTGGAGCAATATAACTATGTCTATAATTACAATGGTGCACATTTTAGGAAATCTGTACTTCAAGATTCATTTAGTACATTTTCCTATAGGAGCTAGACTGTTCCTAATGCCTTCTTTTGGAACAAATTTATTGAACACTGTTCTTCACAGGGCTAGAGTTTCAGAAAATGTGTGTTACAGTTCACATAAACGTGCCTTTGATGTTAAACAATGGCCCGGAGCTACACTTTAAATAAACTGCCTTTTAGAAACAACCTTTTCCTGTCTTTCAGCACTTTCATTTTCAGTCAGGAATCAATAACTTGCATTTCATTCTTGCTACCAGCAGATTTGAAACCTGATAGTTTTGCATTTGTAAATTAGCTAAAACAGTATTTTCCAACCCAGTGTTGAAAGCTGTTTTACTGTTATGTAAATATGGTACTGTGCAGAACTGGACTGGCCCCACCCGGAAACCTGGATATTGTCAGATGAGCCCCCTCTGCTCAGTACCTGACCACCTTCTAAACTCTGAAAAAGGTTACATTTACCATCTAGTTCTTAATGAAATGATCTGTTTTGTGCACTGCAAGTAAATGTAAGATGTAAACACAGGGCTGCAATAGTATATCAAGTTTAAGTGGAATACTGATATGAGTTTTGCCCTGCACCCTCACCTACCATGTGTTTAGGTGGGCCACTGTATCAGCTTTCCAGGTAGGCCCCCTGTACCTCACCCTAGTGATATAGCAAGACTGAGGATCAACTAATATAAGGCTTCACAGTTGAGTGAAAGGAAAACACTAGGTTATGTACCTGTAACCCCCGTGCCAAACTGGGGTTACTAAAAAGTGCCAGAACCAAGGAGGCTAAGAGGATAACTGTCAGAGTTGCCCCCTGTAATAGACGTGGGTGGTATCATGCCCAGGAAATGGGGGAAAGCTGAGAGAGTAGAGGCATAACAGTTGCAAGGTTCTAGTTAGTGCTAGTCTAGAGTGTAATTTTGAAGGAGTGCAGCTGAGAGTAGCTGTCCATGCCTTTGGGCTGGCACAAGGCATCTGAATGTACTTACAGCTGTTGGGCCTAGTGTGATGGCAATGCTCCAGTCCTGGGATGTGGCACAGGTCACCTGCTGGGTTTAATTTCTGGAGGGTTAGGAGGAGAAAGTCAGAGAGAAGACTACCCAGAAGTGGGAAAAGCAGAAGAGAGAGGCTTCCCACAGGACTTAGATACTGGGTTGACTATGTAGGTTACTCAAATGATGGGTACAAATGCTGTGTCCATGGACAATATCAAGTAAGCAATAAGACACGATGGGGTGTGCATGGAAGAGATTTTACCACATGACCAGGGGCGTAGTGAGGCACAAGGCCACAGGCTTATTCACTTACAGAATGGGCTCCTTTTTTTAGCTTTTTACAGTTGGGAAAAGCATGTTTATATGTAGAAACAATAGATTTACTTGTGTGCATTTATGGTAAAATAGTCCTTCCACCCACTGCAACTGATGTTATTGAAGATGTCATTGTATTACTGCTGGACAAAGTTTGTCCTTTGCTGGCATCAAGATTCAAGATATGGAATGTTTATCAAGGAATGTTTACCATGGAATACATGGATTCAAAATTCTGCTCAATTCCACTGGCAGAATGTTCCTCTCCTAACATACTGTACACACACACACACACACACACACACACACACCAAACTTCTACAGCTAGAGACTCAGTTATCTCACTGTGAGGGCAAGCAGAGGAGATTTTGATGATGAGCAGGTACTGTAAAGCTAGAAGGGGGATGTTTCATTGTCAGCAAATAAAAAGTTGTAATGAAAACTATAAACAATATTTAATGTTTCAAACTTGTTTATCTGTGTAAGAAAAGTGTGATGATCATGGAAACAACATTTAATTAATTTTTATGTAAGTAGTTTTATTTTGAGGCCCAGTTGAAGGTTTTATTTTTCACAGTGTAAAGGTAGCAACCATTTTATTTATTTTATTTTTATTTAATTTTGTTGACCGGAAGTGCACTAGACAAACAAATCCTGCCTATTTTCAGGCACAACCCGGGAGGTGGGATACAGATGTATGCCAACTGACCTTGAACCAGATTAAGCTGTTGGTGGTATTGTTAGTGAATGGGGAAATTTGGCCAGGACACCAGGGAAATCTCCCTACTCTTTCGATAAGTGCCCTGGGATCTTAACATCCACCTGAACTACCACCAATCCAGGCAGATGGGACCTCGGTTTAACGTCTCATCACGAAAGACGTTATTTTGGATGCCCATTATTTGGACTTTATTTTGGATGCCCATTTTATAAGTATCTTTGATGAAAACCCACTGATGGTCATAGGCCCTGCTATGAAATAACTGGGTTATGGGTTCACTCCAAATTGTTTTGAGAACTGATGCCACTCAATGAATGAATTTTCAGTCCTTTGTTTTTGTGATGGAAAATCAGTTCTGGATGTACAGGGATTGATGGAAGATAGTTCTGGTTGTAGGAGGACTGATTTGCTTATTGTGTGATGTGGTTTAGGACCAGGATGACTATGCATTAGACAGATTTCATGCATGGTCACATGATATATTTTGACCAATTAGACTTCTTTATTTTGGATGCCCATTTTATAAGTACATTTTATGAAAACCCACTGATGGTCATAGGCGCTGCTATGAAATAACTGGGTTATGGGTTCACTCCAAATTGTTTTGAGAACTGATGCCACTCATTGAATGAATTTTCAGTCCTTTGTTTTTTTCATTTTTTCTTAAGTGCCCCAACATTTTGTCTACATTTAACAGGCTTTTTCAAAGGGATTCTTTTCAAATTTCTGTAACATATATTAAAAATACTTATATCAATGTTGTTCACATTCCATATATCTGTATATGATCAACTCTCATAAATATTTTATCAAACAGAAAACACTACCTTTATGCTGCTTCTCTTTGCCATTCAGGGTAAACATTTTTCCAGATTTATCTTCAAATGCACTTAAACCATGAATCTGGCTTGCACATTTAGTATGTCTGATGGGACTAAGAGTGCAGTTGTCATTAGCAACTGCTGCTGGTAACTTCAGGGTTGCCTATGACATCAGCGTAATGTCACTGTATACTGCGATGGAGCTTACTCGAGGGTACAAAAGGGCTGCAAGCCAGGTCAGCATTCCCTTTGAGCAATGCATAGAGGCCTGTCAAAGAGGTCAGCTTTTACTGCAAGCTGAGCAATATCTTACTCCTTTATGAGCAGTTTAAAAGTTTGAACTGAGACATTAGTTGGAGTAATCAATGTAATAAAGTACTGTAATCCAAACAGGTAATCATATAATTACTGCTATTAGAAAATCATTTATAACACGAATGAAGAATGCATTATAAAATTATATAAGTCATATATTAGACCTTATACAGACTATGCAGTTTCCTTTTGGGCACCATATTTGGAAAAAGCCAAAAACAGTGGAGAGCTTACAAGAAGAGTGACAAAATTAGTACCAGTAAGGCATCTTACATATCAAGAAAGGGTAATATCCTTAGGATTATATCATTTACAGATGAGGTGGGATAGAGGTGATCTACTTTTGTTATTTAATATTTTAAATGAGGAATATCTTATGAACGCATGTGGTTTAAAATATTTGGACAAAATGTATAGTTTAAGATGTAATAACAGGCAAATTCAAATACCAAGGGCATTTACAAATAAACAAAAATGTTATTTTACTCAGAGAGCTGTGGGGCTTTGGAATTCTTTACCACAATATATAGTGGACCAGATGTCATGTAGACAGTTTAAAATTGAGTTAGATAGATAGATTATTGTTGGGAAACTCTACATAGATACCCCCATTATTGTGGGGTAAGTGGTCCTACTTGGCCTAGGGGCCTACTTCCACTTTTACTAACCGAGAGTAATACCGACAGTAATGGTCTCACTCTTGCTCTTTGTATCCTGCAGTGCTGCAGTAGCAGATGTAGTCTGCACAGTGACTAGCACTGAGAAGCATTGGAGTTTACAAGCTGCTTTAAACAGACAAAGCTTTAAATGAGATAATGGTATCTTACAGGGAGGAACAGGGTGCAGGAATACACTATTTTAAGTGAAAAGATGTTCCAGGACTAGAGGGCATGGGATGAAGTTGGAGGAGGACGATTCAGAGAAACATGAGGAAGAATTCTTCACAGAACGGTGGTGGACAAGTGGAACACCCTGCCAGAGGAAGTGGTGGGGGCTGAAACAATCATGGGATTTAAGAATGCATGGGATAGACATAAAGAAATTCTGGAGGTCAGGGGTAAGGGGCAACAGACTTCTAGGAAAACATAGACTGAACTTACAAGCTCAAATGGGCAGACCGGGTGGGCCATAGGCTCTTATCTGCTGACACTGTCTATGTATCTATGAATTACTTAGAATAAGAAGGTTGTGTAACAGACTTTAATATGATCAGTTGTGATAATGCCACAAACGGTATGACAAAATATAATAGATGTAACAGGTTGACTTAGTGAAAAAGCAAACTAGTAATGGTTTTGAAGCAGCATGATACAGAGCATAGTTAAAACCATATTTAAGAAACCATACAACTAACCGCTTACGTAGCTGAGAAAGTGCATAGCAACTGTATATAAATTTAACTGAAAGGATGTAAAAGTATAAAGTATATGAAGACCGCAAAGCACTGGAGCTTATGGGTATGAGGGGAGGTTTAGCATGTAATGCGCATACTAAAATAAATAATACAGCAGGGTTCACAGCCTGCAGTATTTGTTAAGACTTGGAACATATGAAACAAATGTATGAAAGAGAACAGGAGAACACACTGAGTGTTCATTGTTTAGGTGCATTTTAAGATGAATCTTGAAAAATGTTTACTTTAAATGACAAAGGAAAGCAGCATAAAGGTAATGTTTTCTGTTTGATAAAATATTTATGAAACTTGATCATATACAGATATATGGAATGTAAACAACATTGATATATGTATTTAATATATGTTACAGACATTTGACAATAATTCCCTTGAAAAGACCTGTCAGATGCAGGCAAAACATTGGGGCAGTTAAGAAAGAAAAGAAAAAAAAACAGTAACGCATTGAAAATTCATTCACTGAATGGCATCAGTTTTTTAAAAAATGTGAAGTGAACCCATGACACAGTTACTTGACAATGGGCCCTGGTGTCCTAGAGTATACCGCTAAAGATCTGTGGAAAGTAACAGAACTTGAGATGGATGAGAACTAGAGATAAAGAACAAATGCCCATGTTAAAGATGTTAAGAGTGAGACACCCTGTGGATTGAGGTATAGAGTCAGAAGTAGATTTTCTTGCCTAGGATTGAAATGGAGAGCAAAAGTTGGATTCAAAAGGAGAGGCTGTTACAAAGACAAACAGTGGTTTCACAATGAATACAGGACAATAGGTACTTATAAAAAGCTAATCTCAACACTGCCCTTGACAAACAGCCAGGGTGGCTTGAAATACTGGAAGTGGGTGTGTGTGTGGGGTGCCTTGTTTTATGCCTCGTACAGTTGCAACCAAAGACATGGCCAGATATCTCCTGAAAATTTCTGTGACATCTGTAGAGAAGTTTCCTGTGCCTGGTGCACCTCTGTGGGTCACCAGAGAATCTCTTTAGAAATATCATAAAATATCTGAACATATCTATGGCTGCAACTGTACCAATAAAGGATATTTTGACTCTGAAGGCAACATT
Organism: Neoceratodus forsteri; assembly: GCA_016271365.2. Classification (NCBI taxonomy): domain Eukaryota; kingdom Metazoa; phylum Chordata; order Ceratodontiformes; family Ceratodontidae; genus Neoceratodus; species Neoceratodus forsteri. The sequence continues at coordinate 39,490,403 of CM057459.1, forward strand.
CTTGCTTCCTTACATCTGGAAGAAGTGTTGAGACCAGCTTTTGAAAGCGCCTATGTTCTTGTTAGGGCCAGTAAACAAAGTGTCAGATTAATATCTCCCTTGGGGCCAGTGATAGATTAGATATTACAGGAAACAGAATGCATGGAATAGCAAGAGGAAAGGAGTTGTGATGTAAATTAAATGCTTTATGTCCACCTAATGGATCTTCCCAAAGTTGAAAGCTCAAAGAGCATGTCAGACACATTTAGGGACTTTAATCCTGGTCCAGAGATGATGGAGACTGGTGCCCTACAGGATCAGTTTGGCAGTGCAGAGGGCACCTAGGAGAAATCCTTTGACTGTTTAGTGTAAATGTATATCAGTGAGTGTCACATGTGTTTCCAAGCTCTCGGCCAATGGAGGCCATCCTTGTTGCACTGCCTGGGGAGCAGTGAATGAGGACTGTGTACAGTAAAAAGAATTAGTGTCAACACTTCAGGTGTCCCATTTATCTCTGTGAAATGTAGCATGCTGTGCTACCTGCCCTGTGGGAGCTGCTGAGAAAGGAGAAAGAGATTTATGAGCATGTTTAATAAATGCCCAATCCCGACTAGACGATCTGGTGCAAAAGATGATGATACTGTATTGGATTACAATGATTAAGGTGCCCTGAATGTTTCCTCATGCTCATAGTCCCAGAAAACCTATAAGAATCCTGGTTATTGCCCTGGAAATCATTGAGGTCCACATAGTTATCAATGTCTTGAAGTCCTGCTACATACTGTACCAATTACTACTACTGTATTACTAATTGAATAGGAGAATGTGGGTGGGGATCTCCATAAACTAGTACATGTTTGCAAAGCATACTTATTCATACTTGCTTTTATGAAGCAAGGGTTAGGTGGACATGATAAAACTACACTCCCTTCTGTCTTACATTGCTTGGACACTATGTTACCTATCCCAATTTGCATTATACAATGGTCTGTGTCACCCAGTGTATCAGAAATGCTGTCCCTTATTTATGTTTTTATTGTTTGTTTACAATTTCAGGACACAATGGCACACTGAGATAAGGCTTGTTTCAGATGCTATTCCCAGGGCTTGGGGTAGTACAGAGGAAACAGGACTAGGAGGTGTAGCAGTTACAATAAATTCCAGCAAAATGCATATAATTTAATAACCACACTGTTAAATATAATTTTGTTCATCAGTGCATTGTGCCAATTTTACATAACTATGGTGAATAAAAAAAGGATATAATGTAACAGTTAATAAATTGCTGCCTCTCACAGCACAGGTGGCTGGCAGGTGATAGAACAATGCTAGGATTCATCATTTGATGAATACCTGACCACACTATTACTCCACTGGACATATGCATGAAGAAAGGAGGTGCAATGACCCCATAATTAGTTACATTAATCTACAGTATAAAGACTTCAGAACTTCAGTAGGTCTGATTAGAGATTGGTTCAAAAATTAATATCTTAATGATGAAGTTAATGATGAGTTTCACCACCTCTGCAACACAGACTTTATCCATCACTTTCTAGCCCCAGCATTCAAATGACATTCTTATTTCTGATTGTATTCAGTAATTCCACAAGTTATGCAGTCCCCTATTTTATGGTCTCTCCAAGTCCCAACATAACAGACTGTGGTACAAAATATTATATTCAGAATGTTGTTGCAAATCTCATCCCTTGGACTTTGAAAGTCAGAGAACAGCACCCCAGTTGTTAGAATAAATCCTCCATAGGTATGCTTTAGATTTCCTCCCTGAATTTTCTTTTCATCCACCCCCCACTCGGACCACTTCTCGAGTGAAAAGGTGGCACTTCATTTTGTTAAAGCAAAGTTGCATGAGTTTCTACAGTATCTAGAGGGTGGTTTTATGAAAATGTGGTACTCACACAATAATTTCAATTGCTGAAGAGCTCTGTAAAGTCAAAAACAACACCACAATATACTGCAATACTGAGACTGCCTTGATGAGATTCACAAACCACCTACATCAGGCCATGCGTTCTAGATATTTTGTGGCTTCAGTATTTGTGGATCCCATCAAGATATTCAGCTTGGTTGATCATTACCTGTTAATAAGTCATCTCTCCAGATGTAATTTTTCCACTGATGTGTTAAAATGGTTTGATGGTTATCTTAGGGGTAGATTTCATAGAACCTCTGTCCAAAACCACATATCTGATTTCTTAAGTATTGAATGTGAAGTACCACAGGGATCCATACTGTGACATCTTGTCCTTTCACACTTCTTAAATGATTTACCATCAGCCTGTTGTTAGATATAGATGATATTATACAGGGATAATGTCAGAATATTTAATGCAGCAGTATTTGTTAGTTGGTAAAACATCTTATCATATAGTTTTTGGCAAAATGCATTTCTACTTATGGGGAGGAGTAGAGGCAGACTGGATGGGCCATTGGGGTCCTTTTCTGCTGACAGATTTCTATGCTTCTGTGCTTCTATGTAACATCCTTAGATATGAGCTCAGTCTATTTTTAGTTTTCTCAAATATTGTTTACACAGATTTCACAGCGTATTTTGCAATGAATACCTCATGTCATTAAAGATGGCTGCCACTTAACAATATTTAAAATATCTTCTGTTGAGGACACATTTGAAAAGCTCTTCTGTTCTAGATACCTGTTGAATGTACTTGCTAGACTCATAATGTGGATGTATTAGGATGGTATTACCACATGTTTTTGATGGTAAAAAGCACAACACTGTACAAAGATATTTTGTTTTTTCATGGTGTGCATGGCACAGGAGTGGGAACTTTGAAAAACTTTAAAATCCTGTGTATTGGCCATGAATGAATAAAAATGAAAAAAAAAATGGGATCTCTTTATATTTTTGCCAGACAAACATTACTGCTGAAAAAAACTATTTGGTCACTAACAAATACTGTCACTTTGAGAGCAGAAAAGATACCCTGAATGACATTTTACAAAGGGATTTCTGTCATTTACAACAATTTATTTATTTTAGTCTTTGGTAAACATATAAGGCCCACTAGGCACAATTGTCTGTTTTCAGGGGTGACTTGGGAGCACTGTGGCAGTTAAGTGACTTGCTCAGAGTCTCACAGTATTCAAGTGGAGGTTGTGGGAATCAAACCCCAGTCTGAAGGATGTACCAAAGCCCATTCACAGCTTGCTACTCTAACCTCTAGGATATACTGTCAGCCCCAGTGCTGCAATGCCCAACAATGTTTCGTCTGTCATGTAATGGTTCTTGACATAAAAATATATAACTATGATTTTTAGTGGAAATTTAAATCAAAATTAGAACCACTAATGGTGAACCTATTGAACTAGTTGGGGAATTCAGATAGGACTGTTCCCTTTCTTTCCAACAGCACATTGATCATTTAGTCAAAACTATTTATCAAAAGTCGAGTTCCTTATATAGAATTAATCAATATTTACTACCGAATCTAGGAAACTATGAGCCACCAGCCTTCTGCTTTACTGATGTGATTACAGAATTTTATGTTATATTGCTGCAGAACTGTGTATAATCTCCAAGACAAAAGTTCTTTACAATTTGATTAGTAGATTTACCCCAGGTCTCCAATATGGACACATAACTGTTCACTGTACAAAACTGCAGGACTCCTATATCTGGATGATAGGATTAGACTAACAGCTTCTATTTTCATTACTAATGTGGTGCTAGGGAAATTTCCATTATAAGCAAAGAGTACTAGGTCACAAGAATGGTTATGCTTCAGCTTACCATTCAGGAGGACTTATGCCAGACAGCGGCACTTGATTATTTAGCTAACTGTTTTTAGAACAATTTACCAAATTCAGTTAAGGATTCTGCAGCTGTTCCATCTCTTCTCTGTTTTTAAATCAGACCTGTTTGAACTGTTCCTTAATGTATCTTCTTGCATATGTGTTTAATATACATTTTGTTCTTTATTATACTTTGTTTTGAAAAACATTAGTTGCTGTTGAAAATGGGCAACTTTGCTCAGTATGCACTACCTGTATAATCAATAAACAAAATGAAAAATCTGCATTCTGCTTTTGCTAAAGACACTAAAAGAGGCTTACCTTAGAGCATTTATAAACTCCTTTCTGAACAGTGTATTGTATGGGTTAGACAATTCTGAAATGGAGATTGATCAAGTGCATAGTTTTCAGATATCAAGGAAAAAACAAGTAGCACACCACTTCCCCCAACTAGCATGCACAGTATTACTGAAGGGACAATAATGAGAGAATGCTTAACAATAAAACATACCTTATTTTAGGTAAACACCCCCTGAAAGGGAAAAAAGCGTTAACACAGTTAATTCCCACAATATGGGCCTTAGTCGCCAAACAGTCTTGTCCTTGTAAGGACTGCTCTTAGTGCTCTCAAGTGTGGTCAAATAACACACTGTTGAGCTACCAGTACAAATGCCCAACCAAGTGCAGCCCTGTGCCCGTGCCAACCCCACACCACTATTCATAGTACAGATCAATGCTGGTACTCCTGTACTGGAGACTGCCACCCTCTCCTACCTGGTATTAGCATATTTACATTAATTGCTGTATGGAGCTCCTTAAACCCAGTTCCTGTGTGCTCAGGGTCAGATCAAATTTAACCCACTGATGTTGCTGTGAGATGACCGGAGCTGGTGCACTTAAATGTAAATATAGCACGGTGCTCAAATTTAAATCTGTTGTTCAAAAGCTATGCAAATGCATTTACTTAAATAGCAAAACTAATTCTCAGTGTTATGAACTATTAAAATCTGGGCCTGATGTTCCAATGCAAAGACCAAATCCCTGACACACAGTTCAGTTCGGGGATCAGTGCAAACCTTGATCTTCAAGTCCAAAATGTAGTAAGCAATCTTGCCATTTACAACACACCAAGTGTAACCTTGTTGCACAAAAGGAGAATGAGGTTGAAATTACTATAACAATATTTTATTTTAATAAATATAAAGTTTTGCAAACAACCAGCACAAACATCTAACAGCAGTACCTAAGGCCACAGCTGTTCAAGTTTTGATCTTATGGTTCCCAAACTACAGTCTCTGCTTTGTCCTTTAGGCCACTCCGATCCGGCTCGACTCCTTCTCTGGTCATGCTCCACACAATCTCAGGTGCTGGCTTCACTAGTTCCTCCTGGAAGATCAGCTGGCTCTCTCATCCCTTGGGTAGTGCTGGTCTGCAATGACCTACACATCAAGCCTTTTGATCCCAATGAGCAGTAGCAGCCTGACACCTAGATTTAGTGACTGATGAGAGACACTCTGCAGCAGCCCCACTTCAGCTTCCCTGCCCTCTCTCTGTCAACAAAGCTACACACTGGAAAAAGCATCATCCTTTGTTCTGGCTAGCATGTGAGTTCCACTCATTTTTCCTAACAGGAACTTAAGGCTTTAGGCACAGTTCATGTCTCACAAATGCACCCTGTCCCTGACAGTGCACTCAAACCCTCCTCCACACAGCAGTCTTGATGCTCTGATTTTTGTGCATTCGGCTAACCCCCTTTTTCTTCAGCTGACAATGTTCATATCTCATTGGTTAAATAAACTGTCAATCCAATCCAGACACTCCCAAAGGTTCACATCAAGATATCCCATTGGCTGTCACAAAAGGCACCTAACTACATAGTCCTCTTGCATCCCAGAAGCCTTTGTAGCTTGCTTCACTTTCCTGTCCCCTGACTGGTTGCTTAGAGGAATCAATGGTCCTCAAGATGGAGGCAACCATGCATCCCAGGGGCTCTGGCTCCAAAGTTTATCCAGTGAGGACTCCTGTCCTTTTCCCAAGTTGGTGGTCTCCTGTTTTCTGTGGCATAGGTGCGCAGTTGCTGCTGGTTGGAAAGGGTATCAGTTGGAGTGTATCTTCCTCATTGGCATCAACAACCTCTGATGTGCATCTGGAGCCACTCCACCAAATGACACATGAGGCACCAAAAAAACTTTATTCCTGCAACTCCCTGATGGCTCCCGGATTTATGTGATGAGGTCAAATCCCTTACCATGCAGCACATAAACCGCGACTTAAACACAGCCAGATGCAAAGGCTGACCTAAAAGAATGACCACCACAAACAGCGAAGATCCTCAGCTGTTCAATCTAATAGCAATACAAATATTTTTTTTTTGCAGGGGCAAGCACCCGCACCCTTGAATTAATATAATCATCTTGGGGGTGGACTTTAAAAAGACTCTACATCCTACTGTAGGACCTAAACCCAGGTCCACTGGCTCTGTAGGTGGTGGCTCTTGCCACTACACCAAATGACCAGCTCAGCAGAGTTCAGCCAACACCAGCCTATATCCTAGTACAGTGAGTATAGTTCACTGCTACACTAGCTATACAGGATATTTTGCTCTGTTTCAATGGTTGCCTTACACATGAGCGGTATTATTGAGTCACTCAATAATACTCACCCATATAGGGTGTTACCATGGTTCCCCCAGCACAGTCCCAGTCCTGGGGCCAGTGGAGGCAGAAACAACTCAGCAGCACTTCCGTTCAGGCTAGGGGATGACCCTGTAAGTCCCACACTTTAGGGAGTTACACATAATACTGGTTCAAGTAATTGTCCATGGCTGTGTGTGGGCATTGATGAGCAGAATGGCTACCACTGCATGTTTACAGTCACTTCACTACCAGTCTCTCTCACTGCTAGTAAAGCAGTCTGAGATGCAGTGCATACAAAATGCAGTGCAAAAATGCAAATTCTTCTTCTTTATAAAATAGAACTGTGAAGGTAAGGGGGTTGGAACCTGGTTGCTTCAGCTGGCCTTGTAATCTAAGTTTTTTATGTGATTAACTGCAATTAAGGTACTTTGGAGGAGTCCTCCTCAAATGGTGCTAATAGACAGTGAATTGGGGGGTGTAACACAGACTCAGACTCCTATAAATTCAAAAATCATATTTTTATTTGAATGTTTACAACTTCTTTTAATGTGCCACCTGTAAGACCTGGCCAATGTTTTGTGGCAAAATGTGCCAGTTCTTCATGACCCTCGCTGGTCAACTAATTGTTTTGCCTCTTGTTCTCTCTTACCAACTAATATTGTAATTATCTCCTTAGAATTCCTCTTTCTTCCTATGGGCTTACCCAGCTATGGCTTAGGATGCAGTAATGAGGTTGCGTTTCATACAAAGATTACTCAAGACGGAGAGAGAACACAAAGGAATAAGCAGAAATAAATGCAGCTGGGTAAGCTTCCATAAAGAAATCAAGAGATAAAGCAATTGGTTGACCACCAAGAGCCCTGAAGAAGTGGCCATTTTTGGCCATGAAATGTTGGCAAGCCCTTAAAGGTGGCACATTAAAAAGCTATAAACATTCAAATAGAAAAACATGTTTTTTTTAATTTATAGGAGTCTGAGTCTTCCTCACACCCCCTGAATTCATTAAAATAGAACTGGCTGTTCGCAGTCTGATCAGCAACAATCTGGTGAGATCATCTCTGCAATTAATTTTCCAAAGTGTCTAGATAAGCAAAGATATTACTGTGAACTAAGAAGAAAAACACACTAATATGGAATTGAAACAGAACGCACATTTGTTCCAGACTTGTCTCTGGCCACCCAGGCTGGAAGAAGGAGACCCTGGGCAGGATTTTCAAATGTCCTCGATTGCCACAAGCCCTGCATGCACTGATGGCATGGCGCATGGGGCTTGCAGTGATCTAATGAGATTTTCTATCCCATGTGTCAACTGCCACAAGTTAGACCAACTTTTTCGGGTCTAACTTGTGGCAATCCTGGGGGCTTTTTTTATGGCACTTGAGACAGGTATTTTGTGCAAATTACCGTAAATCATGAAAACTGTCACAACTATACCTGAGATTGTAAAATCGGGTGCAGTTGTGGTGATGAGGTTTGGTGCACTTGCAGAATCTAAGTGTTGTTGAGCAGGGCATGGCACAAGCCTATTGTCATGCTTTGAAAATCTGGCCTATGGCAACCTGAACCTGGTTTTCTAGAACTTGGAGTGGAATGTCAACATGCTTGATTATATTCAGAAAAACTAATAGGTCAAGTTTAAATGGGTACTTGTATTTATTTAGTTTTTGGTAACAGGTACATACTGTACATTAGTAAATTAAGTGACTATTTTCAGGAACAACTTTGGATTAGCAGAGCAAATAACAGGTAAACAATATGATAAATACTGTTACAAAATCAGTACATATCTAATACACTACAGAGTTAGGTGCCAGTAACACACACATGAACACACTAAGTGACAAGTACAATGGACAAGTTCCAGCAGTGCTTGAGTGTGACAGGGAGTTCCTGCTACTCTTGAGGACTGACCTTTTCTTAAATCTGTTGCAATAGTTCTTATATTTCTTAGCCTAATCTATTCTTTATAATTTCTAGTCCATAAGGTTGACCACCTATGGCCACCTCTCCCTTCCTTGACTATGCTATAGTGTGCTCTTTAAATTTTCCTTTTCCTCTCAAGTCCTCGTGACAGGGAGGTTATTGTGGTACCACTGAGCTGATGTAAAACAGGCTGTGTTCCTTGTTGTTGGATTTAGTATGCAATGGCACTATGCCATAAAATACATTGATGTATATACCTTATGTGTATGAAACCTGTAAATGTTGAAAATACCATGGCACTAAGTGTGTTTGATAAAGGTAAAACATTACTAGGGGACTGAATGATGAAAATTAAGTTAGTTGTGCTATTTAAAATGCATGTAAATTGCCTTGAACTGAACAAGTCTGAAATGTCATGGTGATTTGCATATATCCCATGATGTTTTGCATTATGGAAGCATGTGTGATGTTGTGTTTCTTTGCAACTTGGCTTATTGTCAAAGCCCTTTGGGGGTAACCCTTGTTTCAGTGTTTATGCATTGAGGTTCTTTGTCTTTAGCTTGTTTTGTTTTTTTATTTGAACCCCCACCACCCAAAAAACAAGGCCCACATAAGGGAGGTTAAATCTCAACAGATAAGTTAGATCAGAGATCAGTGAATCAGCAGATACTGGCTAAGTGTAGGGGAAAGACTTGCATAGTCTGTTGCTACAAACTGATATACTGAAGAAGGGATATGCCATTGGTGAAGGTCATCTCCTGCATTTTGAATAAACATCACACAGAGATTGTGTGCTGAACTTGAAGTTCGGTGTCTGGTCCATCTGTTATCCCACAATCCCTCCACAGACTTGGTGTCTGAAGTGGGATAACTTGCTGTAAGTGTCTGGACTGGCTGAAGAGGGATATTTTCTGGTGAATATCGTCCAGATATCCCAGGTGGACCGATGAACCGGGAGTTGCCAGATGAGAACCTGGAGAAGAAAGTCTGTGGAGTTCTGACCAGAACCATGGCTGACAGACAGAGAGAAGGTGCTGCCTGGACTGGACCTTAGAGCTCAAAGGAAGGCCAAGATTAAAGATGATGAAGAGATGCAGGTCGAGGCAGACTGGAAGTGGGAGAACAACACCCAGGAGTTGGAGACCCTGTTGAGGATGATCCACTGGATGACTGGAGGTAGACCAATTATGCAGAGAGGTGGAATATTGGTACCAGGTGCTCAAGAGGTTCCTGTCAGAGAGTTTGGATAAAGAGTTGGAGAGGATTTTGTGGGCTCAGTTGGAGGAGGATCTCCTGAGTGAGCAGGATATTTCTTTGTTTTCTGTGCTCACAGGATGTTATCTGTTGAAGATTGGAGATGCGTATGGAACTTGAATGTGAGACCCATGTAAGACTGCACCTAGTGATATTGTGCTGTTGTTAAAGACTCAAGCAAGCAAGAAGAAGCCTATGAGGCTGAAGGGACTTTTCTTGTATTGATGTAGCTAAATCTATTAACAGTATTGTCTGGGTTATACTGCAGGCTAAAGATGCTAATATTGCCAAAATGTTACAATATGTTAAGATTGAGGAGGTGGGGGGGGAAATGGATTGGAACCTGTGTTGGGGTAACACCTATAGTGTCTACCCTCAGGTGTCTGTATCAGTAGCAAGTGAAATGAATGAATCAAGAGACATAGTGGGTTTATGTAGAGGGGTTGAACCTCAGACTGGGCCCCTGCTTAAGGCTGACATGTCTGGTGGGGTTGGAGCAGGTAATTACTCAACCAAGAGAAAGTCTTTCTATGGTACTGGACTTTACAGCCATCTAGATTTTTGGTTAAGAAATATGACGGACTTTCCCTAAAAGGAGATGGGAAGGTATCATTGGTCTCTGCTGAGAAATGTGTTAATGTCTCAGAGTAAAGAATGATGATATCCACCATGTTTATGATGGAATGTTTATTAGTAATAGGGACCCTGAGATGTAGCTTACGAAGATAGATGGTTGGAAGCTCCATCCCTTCCTGGGACAGGAAGGTGGCAAGTAGTCTGCAATAACTGCTTCCCCCTTAAGGTGGGGGATATGTGACAGGGAGCTACTGCCACTCTTGAGGATTGACCTTTTCTTAAATCTGTTACAACAGTTCTTCTATTTCTTAGCCTAATCCATTATTTACATAATTTCTAGTCCATAAGGTTGGTCACCTAAGGGCACCCCTCCCTTCTTGTCTATGCTATAGTGTGCTCTTTAAATTCTCCTTTCCCCTCTCAGGTCCTTTTACAGGAGGTTATTGTGGTGACCTCCGTGCTGATGTAAAACAGGCTGTGTTCCTCATTGTTGGATTTAGCATGTAATGGCACTATGTCATAAAATACATTGATGCATATATCTTATGTGTATGAAACCTATAAATGTTGAAAATACCATGGCACTAGGTGTTTTTGATAAAGGTAAAAAGTTACTAGGGGACTGCATGATGAAAATTAAGTTAGTTGTGCTATTTAAAATGCATGTAAATTACTGCAAACTGAACAAGTCTGAAATGTCATGGTGATTCGCGTATATCCCACGATGCTTTACGTTATGAAAGTATGTGTGATGTTGTGTTTCTTTGAAACCTGGTTTATTGTCAAGACCCTTTGGGGTAACCCTTGTTTCAGTGCTTCTGCCCTGAGGTTCTTTGTCTTTAGCATGTTTTTGTTTTTATTTTTTATTTGAACCCCCACCACCCAAGCAAACAAGGCCCACATAGGGGAGGCTAAATCTCAACAGATAAGTTTGATCAGAGATCAGTGAGTCAGCAGGTGCTGGCTAAGTGCGGAGGAAAGACTTGCATAGTCTGTTGCTACAAACTGATGTACTGCAGAAGGGATATGCCATTGCTGAAGGTTATCTCTTGCATTTTGAATAAACATCACACAGAGATTGTGTGCTGAACTTGAAGCTCGGTGTCTGGTCCATCTGTTACCCCACAACCCCTCCACATTGAGAAGGGCCAGTTTCAAGTGACATTGTGCCTCTGAGCACCAAACAAGGGGAGGGAGAGAATTACAGAACTTAGTAACAGAGATAGAACAGCAACCAGACCCATGATAGCATTGCACCTAGATTATTGAAAAAGCAGGACATCAAAAGAGCAAAGGGCATATGGTATGTCAGGAAGCAGCAACATGTATGACAAACAAGGAGGGGCACAGGCCTAATACATTTATCATTAAAGTAGCCCATAACAAAGATACACTTGGAGGAAGAGCAAAGTCAACCCAGGGAGGAACTGAGGGTGCTGCAATGTGCAAGGCAGGTCGCATCCAGCACAAAGTAACAGATTCTGTTATAGGCTATTTCTCACATAGATAGGGAAGATTTAGAAGAGTTGTGATGGACTGGAATGCAGTAGCTGAGGCTGGATAGCAATGGCCAGTCTAGCTTTCAATGTCAGACCCAGTCTGATATTAACTGAACTGTAGCTGGCAGCAAAATGTAGGGAGAAGTCAAGGGAGGGATGCAAGGTGGCATGTAGTTACTAAAGGATAAAATAGAATTAAATCTCAGTCTAGGCAATAAACTAAGATACTGCCTGACCAAGACCAATTGTTTTTAGAACCAAAAAGAATAGATTTTGTTTACTGGGATGGATATCTTCCAAGATGATGATGTACTGTAGCTACTGATCTTTTGTCTGTATAACTGAATTAGATGAATTTAGCAGGTGATGAAGCTGGATTGGGTCACACCTCTAGGCTCATTCTGGTATGGAACAAACCTTAATCCTTTGGGTCAGTGTCTGACCTGCATCATCAGTCTGGAGACTTATGTGGTGCATAAGAAGCAACACACTCCAATGCCTCTAGAGGCTGGTATCAGTTCCTGTTACCACCCCTAGGATTTGGGCTTGCTCTTTCCATGCCATCCTCTCTACCTCCCCACTGGACAGCATCCTGCTCTTGAAGCTGAGCATCTGGGGGAAGAGGTGTTTAGGCTCCCAGCCCCCAGTAGGCTTTAAATACATTTTGCCTGAATAGGCAAAATCAAACAAGATTCCACACTTTGTCATGTCCCACCTTTTTTATATACAGGAGTAAAGGGAGAACTGGAAATAATACCTGTAGCCTGACTGAGAGGCTAGACAGCCCAGCATACCATTGGTGGCAGAACTATAACAAAACTCTTTCTGTTGTCCTGAGTCAGCCCTGCCACAGCTGATAAATCCAATTCACAAGTACTCAGCATAGGCAAGAAAGGTGATGATCACACAGATTACATACTCTGGATGAAGCTGCAATATATGTGATTGTCACCTTTCTTACGTGAGTGGAGCACTTTTAAACCAGATTTGTCAGCAGTTGCAGGGTTGACTCACTTATATGAGCATTTTTATCACTGCTCTGCCCTTAAGGCATGCTGGCACATTTAGCAGCTCAGTTGACTTGTTGGCATTCTTCTGGGTTTGACATCAACTTCCCATATAATAAAACAAACTAGGCCATGGCAAATGATAGAATTTTGTAATTTGTCTGGTGGGGCAACAAGGCATTTATGGTGACACTTGTAAAGCTATTTGACAGAAATGTACTTATCATCTTTAAGAGCCACTTCTGGTAATCTGTCAGAACTCAGTCATGTACTTTGAGGACCAGTCAGGAGTTCATTCCTAAAACGAATTAAGTAATAAGGCATGACATGGTGTGAGTTATTATAGGACCTATCCATGCCTCACAGTGTGGCATGAGGTATAGCTAAGTGCCATAAAGCACATGAGTGGGTACAGCCCACAATGACCCATGTCTTGGGAGTGCTTATTCTACAAGAAAACATTAAATACATCCTGATGTGATGCAGCCATCAATCAATAAAACAGATTTAAATTCAATATAGAAGCTGACAGTGGAGTATATATGTCAAAGAAGATGATTTCCCTAAATGGGTTCACCCATTTCTGGTTCCAATTCTGGTGCTTATAAGAATGGGGTTTAAAGCACTTAGGGACTCCATTCCTTTCCCACCCTGTTTCTATTGTTCTGTTTTTCCTCAAAAGTCAATGGATGGAATGACTGTAAACCATGGAATATAAGTATTCAAAATTCTGCATAATGTGGCTGACAGAATGTTCACACCCTATGTACAATGAACGTGAGAATTTATAAAATGGGTTGGAAAATTCCTGCTTCTTAATTGACTATATAAATTCTGAGACCTGTATGTTAATTCCCCAGAAATGCACAGGCTGGAACAAGTTCAGGTAGTTGGAGCTGGAATTTGGTCCAGTTACATACAGATTTCATGAGCCGCTTCACTCATCCCGGACTACCATTACAAACATGGCTACCACCCTTACTCACTGAAAAACTGCAACCTGGCACTACAAAGTAAAAGTCTCATACATTTTAAACAATAAATTCAACATTCGTTCCTCTTATGATACCCTCCTTACACACTTAAACACACTTAAAAATAAAGTACTATTCACTGTTTTGCTTCCTGGTGTTTCTTTGGTGTCCATGGAAATCTCTTCTATCTTACCAGCTTGCCAGAATCTCTGCAACTAACACTGCTTCCAGTACAACTGAGACCACAATTCCAAATAAGGCCTGCTGTTGTGTGTGAGAGAGTGAAAATTCTACTAGAGAAATTCTGCAGCAGCTTGAATTCCTGTGTTCTAGAATAAACAAACATTCCATCTATTGAATGAGTGGAAAGAGAAATGACTGGCAACCTCGAGATGAGTTAAAAAATGGTTACCCATCGATGTACCATACATTATATTTTATAGTGTATGGTACAATTTAGATTTTTACAAAGAAAGCAGGTCCCTACTGCAGCTTTATGTTGCCACTGCTCGCCCTCACTGCTGCAGTTGTTTCAAGGTCATCCGATCCATTTGCATGCATCACAGACTGTTCCCATTTGTTAACCCATCGATGTGACATACTGTCGATGGGTTAACAACATCATGACGTCACATCGATGGTAAAACGTTGTTATAAAAAGGTAGATTTCTACCTATAACAACGTTCTACCATACATTATAAACAAACATTCCATCTATTGAATGTGTGGAAAGAGAAATGTCTGACAAATTGGGAATGATTACTTGTTACTAGTTATTTTTAACAAAATAAAATATTGGTCTTTAATTTAAACAAGCATTTGTCAATGCCAAACATTAGCTGCTTGTTAAACAGTGTGTTTTTGCAATTCTGACCCCAAATTTTGAAGATACTTGTTTTAGGATTTGCCTTATAGACATGACATGTGCCATTTATGGTATATTGGCCAAAATGTCATTTGCACGGAGGAGTGAAAACATCTTGTCCAGGATTTTAAAATTACTCATGTCACATTTATGAGGTGGTGTGGAAAAATGTCTGTGTTGAAAGGTTGAGTCAAAATATTGAAAATTAGTGAAGTTATGAGTGAACGTTGTAACAGTGTAATGGTTAGTCATAACTAGGTATTTTACTGTATTTGTACACCACATTTTCAGCATAGTCCTCTTATTACCCCACCTAATGAACATTGTAAGTTAAAATGTTTAAATCCCCAGCAAAATGTCATTTCGTGCCACAGGTGTGAAAACACATTTTGGCCAGGGTTTGAAAAAATGACATCTGTCACATTCATGAGGTGCTTTGAAGAAATGGATATGTTGAAAAGTTGGAATCAAAATATTGAAAATTACCAAAGTTACAAGCCTGCATTTGCAAATTTCAACATAGGCTCATAACGTTGTTTTTTTTAATATTTTTACACCAAATTTTCAACATAGCCTTCTTATGACCTCACCTCATGAACAAGGGCATAGAAAAATGTTTCAGCTCCTGTCTGAAAGGTGATTTCACACAGCAACTGCAAAATCACCTTTTGGGACAGATTTGCCTAATGTCACTGTAATTGTTCATGAGGTGGGATCCCAACTAAAGTACATTGAAAAAGTGGGGCAAATTATAACCAACAAGTTAATCAAATACTTTGCCTGCTGGGACCCTTATCTTACTTATCTAAAACCTAGAACCAGAGTTGGGTGAGAGTTGTACTTGGACACTGTCTTTACTTTGTATAATTCCCTGGCAACTATCTGATGTCTTTGCTGCAGTATAAGTTTACTTACATAACTCGGTACATGTGAATGCCTCCTACTATTATAGTTATGTTTACCTGGTCTAGGTTATTGTTGTTTATTTGTTGCTCAGGGTAGAGAAGTCACCCCAGACTCTATGGGTTTGGTTGATTGGCAAATATTATTTAATTTGTATTTGACCACATTCACCTGGTAGGTGCTTCTTTTTCAATACATTCTGGTGTGTTACTTTCTTACACCATATGATGTGCAGTACACATGGATATATTCATGTTTCTGTCTCTGCTCTTGAACTTGTGTTGATTTTTAAGCATTCACCATCTTTAGTATGACTCTGTAACATGATTTCTATTTTGTTTGCTTGTTTATATGCTGAAAACTTAATTAAACTTATCAACTAAAAAAATAATTGGGGGCAGAAATATTCAAAAATGGCCAAGTTATGTTGTTAAGTTCAAAACCCCTTTGAGGCTGATAAGCACCAGCTGCAGTTGGCGCAGGGTACCCCTGGAGACTCCGAGATAGAGCGCATTACAATAGTCAAGCCTGGATGTCACGAAGGCCTGCACTAAGGTGGGGAGGTCCAGTGGTGGAACTAGGGACTTTATCCTGGCGATATTTCTCAAATGATAAAAACTGGTGCGGACAACAGATGCCACCTGAGACTAAAGTGTCAATCCACTATCAAGAATAATGCCCAGATCATGCACCCTAGAGAAGGCCTTCAATGGTACAGAGCCAAGAAAAAGCCCTGTCTCTGCACCAGAGGCAAACCTATCATGCCCTCTGTTAGACTCTACCACCAGTACCTCCATCTTATTGGGGTTCAGTCGCAACCAGCTGGAGGCCATCCAGTCATTGATCTCAGTGAGGCAGCTGTTAAGCACTTCCACTGTATAAGATGTTCAGGGCAACCCCTCCCTCCCCATAGCCCCAATTGCCAAAAATGAAATATATACATAGCCCTGGTAGTCTAGTAGTACCCCCACCCCTCTCAATGCTGAAATCACTGGTAAACCCGACAGAAAGACATCCTGGTGGTCAGTGGCACCCCCCACCACTCCCACCTATATACAGGACCCCCTGCCCAGCTCCCCTCAGTAATTGGCAGGTAGCAGCAAACTCACCTGCATTCCTCTGTGGCTGCCTGCCAAATGACAGTGTACAGTATGAGCTGCAAGCCCATTGGTCACATTGTGGACCAATGGGCTTACAATGCATATATAATAGTCATTCACAAATATGAATGAAATGACATCATTCGACATATGTGAAAGACTAATATAGTATGCACTGCAAGCCCATTGGTCACAGTGAACAATAGCTTGCTGCATGTACTATGGTCATTCGAGGGCCACGCAGAGGTATCGCGAGCGGGCTGTTGCTACTGCTGTGACTGAAAGTGAGTGGGCAAAATCCTGTAAGAATGAGGTGCCCTGAACCACAGGATGTCTTTCTGTCGGGATTACCGTGATCGCAGCATTGGGAGGGTGGGGCCACTAGGCTACCAGCACTATGTATATATTTCATTTTTGCAACCAGCTAGGTAGGAGGAGGGGTACCACTGGACTACCAGGGCTATATAAACATTTAATTTTCAGTGACTGAGGGCTAGGAGAGGGAGGGGTACCGCTTGGCTACCAGGGCATGGCTTTCAGTCATTTGCAGAGATTGGCGGGTTGGGATGGGAGAGGGTACCACTAGACTACCAGGGCATGGATTTACTTCATATTCAGGGAATGGAGGTACGTGTGGGGAGGGGGACCACTGGACCACCAGGGACATGTTTGGGTGTTTGGCACAGTGTTCTGGGGGAGAGCCACCCACGACTGGTGGCTGCTGTGATGTGCCTTCATATATGGCAGTTCACCTGTGGGTGGCTCCCATTAAGCCATATTTTTCAGGCTCAACTTTGTGCCCTGGTATGTGGCGCATCTCAGGGTTGTGCCAGGATATGCGCCGCACATCCCGGGCTGAATATTAGGATGTGCCACTTATGCATGGGCACACCCCCTGGAGATGCGCTACATACATTATCTTTGCACTCTGGTACATCAGCAATTATGCTGCACAATTCCCCCTTTTAAATATTGCCCCAGGGTGCATTTCTGGGGTTGCGCTGGTGCAACTCAGTTGTGCCACATGCAACCACTTTGAATATCTAGGCCCATGAATAAAAAAAAAATACTATTAACAACAATTTCAGAAAAAGATCTAAGAGTTTATGTAGCTAACAATCTAACATATGATCATGTAAGGGAGATGGTTAAAAAGTGTAATAGAATTGTTGGTTGCATACTAAGAAATGCCAGGAGCAGAAGGAGGGATGTTATTGTTCCACTGTTTACAGCTCTTGTCCGACCATACTTGGAATATTGTGCTCCTTTTGTATCAGTATATAATACAAGCAGTTTGAAGATCATGGAAAGAATCCAAAGAAAAATGACAAAGAAAATATATAATTTAAAAGCAATGTCGTATAAGGAAAGATTACATGCATTGGGACTATATTCAATCCAATATAGAAAACT
Source organism: Neoceratodus forsteri (assembly GCA_016271365.2). NCBI lineage: Eukaryota > Metazoa > Chordata > Ceratodontiformes > Ceratodontidae > Neoceratodus > Neoceratodus forsteri. The sequence goes on from CM057459.1 coordinate 39,508,307, forward strand.
GCGAGGAGACCTCTGCTATATAAAGCATTTCACGATGAACAAATGTGAATAACTTCAGGTTTGTGCAGAAATGAAAATGAAAAAAATAACAAGGTCACATGGAATGCAACTAAGGGGAGAAAGGGTTAGAACAAATAAAAAGAGACAATAGTTCAGTCAGAGAGTGGTTAGTTCCTGGAATGCACTGCCAGGAAATGTGGTACATAGTGAAACAATGGGCCAATTCAAAAAAGAACTAGATAATTATATGGGTACAGATAAGGTTGCACAATACCACTGATATGTGGCAAGTCACTACAGGCTAGTGCCTACTGACTTGACTATGAAACTATGAAATATATTGAACCGCATATCTAATCTTTTAATTTATTTATTTCATATTCGGAAAACCTTTGAGCAAAAACTCTTTTCCAAAGGTTTAATGCTGAATGCAAGCTCACAAAAAAACAGAATAGTGGCACAATAATACAACAGTACAACCTAAGGGTATAAAATGTGAGTGCATGACTGATTGAGTAGGAACATACGAGAGAGCAATGTAGGGATGGACAGTACACAGATCAAAACGGGGGGGTAAACATGAACAATGAGTCCATCCCATTTGAGCAGGAACTGTAGCAAGGGAGAGACATAATACAGAGTGCTGTGATCTCCTCAGTTCACGGTCTAGCTTTGAAAACTGAAGGCATCTCTGTGGTCCAGAAAAGATTACAACATCAGACCCCCAGTGGGTAAGCAAGGGATTGGGGGATGGGGTGGTGCGTGCTGAGTGGTAGGGTTGGATGGGGGGAGAAATGGTGCAACAGGAAATGATAGACAGTTTTCTGTGGTACAGGGTTTAAGAAAAAAAAAAGAACAACAAGGTGATGACACTGGGGGATTGGGCACCCCAGTGTCAGCATTATATTTATTGGTAGGGTGGGTGCTGAGATAGAGGTTGGGTGGGGGAACAGCTATGGGGCACCTGCAAAATACAATGATCAATGGTTTTCTGTTTTACAGGGCTTTAAAGAAAAATAAAAGAATGATGATGGACAATTTTCTATATTGAAGGTGATGACATTGGGATATTAGGGCACCTAGTGTCAGTGATATGTTTATGGGGGTGTGGTGGTGGGTGCTGAGAGGGAGGGTTGGGTGGGGGAACAGCTATGGGGCACTTGCAACAGACATCGATGGGCAGTTTTCTTTGTTACCAGCATCTATTTGTATAAAAACAATAAGAAATAAAAAACTATCGCGGTGGCGACAATGGGGGATTACAGTGTCTGTGTAATGTTTGTTGGGTGGGGTGGGGTGGTGAGTACTGAGAGGGAGGTTGGGTGGGGAACAGTTACTACGAACAGTAACAGGGGTGCCAACTACAGACATCGATGGACAGTTTTCCTTGTTATAGGCTACACATACAAATAAGATATAAAAAAAAATATATGAGGTCACAACACTGGGGGATTGGGTACCCCCAGTGTCAGTGTTATTTTTGGGGAGATGTGGGGGAGTGGGTGCTGAGAAGGAGGGTCGGATAGGGGTGACAGTTACAGGGGGGCCAGCAACAGACTTTGATGGATGAGTTTCTTACAGACTGACAGGCTCCTGATGTTGAAAGCCGCTCAAATGTTTGCTGGATGGCTTCATGCAAATCAAAGGACCAAAACCCTTTCTAATTGGAGCAGCTTCGGTCCTTTGAAGTGCACAAAGTTTCCGCCCAGCAAGCAGCAAGTGATGTCAGAACCAGAGTGCTTTTGTGAACTGCAATGGGCTCAGCAGTGACACACCTGTGAAATCCCCTATTTCTTGCCACAAAATGGGTGCACAGGCGCAGCCAATGTAAAAATGGCATGTATTTTTTTTCTTAATTGTTTCTTAGTATATCCATTTTATAAGCACAATAAGACACTCCAGTACATTGGTAGTCTGGACTTAATTCACTTCCAGGTGCTGAAAGCACCTGGTGCAAGTCCCTTGTGCCCTTGACAACCAAACACCCTGTCATGCCTTATTACATACTTAAAATCCTCTATACTACTTCTGGCAGAATGTGTAACTCACACACACACACACACACACACACACCAAATGGCCTAAAATGGATCCACGGGCTTAATTTTATCTGTGGCTCGGTAAGCTATAGAGATTTTCTGGTAAACAGTTACGAATTACAGGGATTTTTTTTTTTATGGTAAGCAACGGAACAGTAGAAACTAAAACTATAAATAGTATTTCATTTTTAAAATGAACGTATGGGCTAGCCCAGTGGCACAGAAGGTTGAGGTGCAGAATGCCACACTTGCCACCACATCGGTGTTGTGAGCTTGGCAGCAGACTAGGGTCGCTGGAGCTTGGCCAAGCAGGAGAGGACGGAGCATCCATGGGACAGCTTCCTCTCTTTTTTTTTTTGCCATTAAACATTTTCTCCCATGGTTGGCACAGGTGGGCTACTCAGCCCTGTCCTTGACTCCCCCACCTGGCATCTGCCTTCCCCAGACTCACCTTGCCTGAATTTTTCCCACAGGGATTGTCCCCCGTGGTGAACCAGGAAGGGGAGAGCTGTCCTTTCCCACCTGGTGTCTCATCCAGAACTCAGATTGGTAGCCCAGGTGGCAATGCAGGGATGGGGGTAGGGAGGCAGGGCTTCATTCAGCTGATGCCAACCTTTTCCATTTTCCTGCCATGTTTCCCAGCTGTAGTGGCACATATGTGCATGCAGGTGCACATGCTATGGAACACAGCCCCTCCTCTCTACTTCACTCATAATTACCCCTGGGTAGGATCCCTACCCTCTGCCTCCTGCCACCCTCCTGCTCATGGCTGGGGATGTCCAGCAAATCCTAGCCCCCCTAGCAACCTCTTGGTCTCCTCCCCACTGGACCCCACTGGGCATCCACCAAGGTTTACATTATGCTCATCTGAATATATGCAGCCTGAGGCCTAAGGTTCACAAACTTCAAGCCTGGTTGATTAGATACAACCCCGATATTTTGGCGGTATCTGAAACCTGGCTCAAACCTCACATTCTACCTCATGAGGTAGCAGTCTCAGGATTTATATCCCATAGAATGGATAGGCTGTGTAAAAGGGGGGGAGGGGTGTTAATCTACACAAAAGACACCCTGAACGCCATACAGATATCCCCAAAACTATCCACCTGTATGGATAGCGAAGCTACCTTTGTGAGGATCACCCTTGGACCCTGTAAACACCTCAACATAGGATGTGTTTACAACCCCTCTTCGCACGTGAGGATCTCCCTCGAAGCCCTCCTAAAGGACATGGATGAGGAGTTATCCACCGAACTACTTCTACTGGGGGACTTCAACCTAAATTGGGCCCCTCAAGACAGTCATTCCTTAATAGGACTGGTCCAGGATGCCAGCCTTGAACAGATTATTGCTGGACCCACCCGCATGAATTATAAAATGGGTAACCACACCACCCTTGACTGGATACTCACAAGCAAACCCTCCAATGTCCAGGTGGGAGGCATACTAGCTGATGCACTGAGCGACCACTCCCCCATTTTCTGCATTTGGAAAAACAGGGTCCCCAGAGCCCGCCCGCGAATCCTGGTGGCACGTGACTTCTCCCACATGCGGACAGAGCACCTGCTAGGATGCCTTAATAGTATAGACTGGAGTCCCATCAAACTCCTCCCATCCCTGGATGAAGCCACTGCCTTTTTCAGGGAGCACTCTCCCTGGTGGCTGACCGGATGGCCCCTATAAAGAAATTCCGTACCAAGGGGACCTGCTATAAGTGGATCACCCAGATGTGAGAACCCTTATGAAACACAGGGACTCAGCCTGGAAGAAATACAAACTGTCCTCTATACCAGCTGATCTCACAACCTATAAGGCCCTTAGGAATAACTGTAAGTTGGCCATAAAGTGGCAAAAGCGAATATGTCACTGACCTACAGAAAAGAATCTAGGGAACCCTAGACTTTCTGGACCACTTAAATGGGCTTCAAAGGGCACCAGCAAGGCTGAACATGGCCCCATGGAGGTAAATGGCAGCTAGCCAGCGATGATACCATCATCGCTATGGCACTCAACCGTCAGTTCACCAACCTAGAACAGATCAAATCTGGTCTGCCCTCCCACCCCAGTCCTCTTGATCCCCATCTCACATGACCGTCCCTCCTTCCACCTTAGACTAGTCAGACCTCAAGAAGTCCTCCCTCTACTAAAAGCCCTTAAAGCAACGGGACCCGCGGGACCTGATGGGATTCCCTCCCGAATCCTCAAGGAAGGGGCCTCGGCACTCGCCAGGCCCCTAACCTGGCTCCTCAACCACTCCATTGCGGAAGATTACATCCCCAATACCTGGAAAATGGCTCACATAGTCCCTGTCCATAAGGGAGGCACGAGGGAATTGACCAACAACTACAGGCCAATCTCCCTACTCTGTAGTCTTGGTAAGATACAAGAGAGACTGATCTACAGTCAACTCCGGGACTACCTCGAAACCCACCAACTTCTAGCCCCCTCACAGCATGGCTTCAGAACCAATCACGGGACTGACACTGCCCTCTTCAGGTTCTCTACAGACATACTCAGAGAGCTGGACAAGGGTACCCCCACAGGGGCAGTCTTCATTGACTTATCCAAAGCCTTTGACCTCGTTAACCACAACCTACTGCTCTCCAAACTGAGACTGGTTGGTTTAGACAGTCACTCCCTACTGTGGTTTTCCAGCTACCTCTCTGGCAGGTCACAGAGGGTAAAATGGAAAGATTCCCTATCTGAGCCCCTTCCCCTAACTGAAGGGGTGCCCCAAGGGTCAATACTTGGCCCACTTCTCTTCTCGCTATACACCAATGACCTCAGCAATCACTGTGGGGGGAGTTCAGTGGTACAATATGCTGATGATGCAGTCCTCTATTGGCCCTCCTCCAACATGGGAGAACTCTGCTCTGGCCTCCAAGAAGACTTGATATCCCTAGAGAATTGGCTAGTCACAAACAGAATAGTAATCAACCCTAACAAGACCAAGGCCATGCTGTTTGGCCCCAGTCCCGGCCACCGGGACAGAAGTCAACTCCTCAAACTGATGTCCACCTCAGGTAAGAAGCTTGAGGTGGTCCCCTCCATAAAATACCTGGTACTTACTCTAGATCAGGGCTTCACCCTCAAAGGGCATGTTGAACAGGTAACCAAAAACATCCACTCTAAACTCGGGACCCTGTACAGACTGAAAGACCAGCTGATACCTGCGGCCCGCGTCTCCATTGCTACAAGTGTTCTGCTCCCCTCCCTCACCTATGGAGTCCCTGTTATCCAGGGAGCAGCTAAACAAGAGCTAAATAAATCACAGGTTCTCTATCATGAAGTGGCCCGTTTTGCCTCTTCAGCAGGCCCGAGAACCCACCACTGCAACACGCTATCCCACCTTAACTGGCCCTCCTGGGAGGGCAGGCTTCAGTACCCCTCGCTCTGCCTCATCCACAAACTTCTCCACTCTCCACCTCTTCCAGCCTCGCTGGTCTCATCTCCTATAAGAGGAACCCTAGGCTACTCCACACTACTGATAGGATGCTCCTCTTGGTCCCCAGGGTCAGAACAAAGGCGGGGGAAGTCTTTGCTCTTACTGCCCTACTTTATGGAACTCCCGCCCAAGGCATCCAGGAATCCACCTCCACCTACACTTTACGCATCAGGCTTAAGGACTACCTGGCTACCTCCACAAACTGTAATTGCTAGGATAAGTACTCAAGGTCTTCTCACTCCTTGATTCGCTTGCAGTTGTGTTACAACCTCAATGTATCCAGGTGGACGCTTGTTATGTACCGTGGTGTCACTATCCGTGTATGCAATACTCTTTTTGTTATTTTAATAACGAATGACTCTATGTTATGTACCTTGCTGTTCACTATCCCGTGTAATAACGTATGACTCTTGTTATCTTGACTCTGGCTATGTATTTTGTCAAACCAATAGCATGTCATGTTTAATGTAACCCTCGGGTCGCCCCTGAAAAAGGGACCTTTGGGGCCCAGCGGGCTCACCCGATTATCAAAATTTAATAAATAAATAAATTACGGTGCTACCACCCAGCCTCTACCAGGTGGCAGCCAAGGAGTGAGACGGTGTGCCTCCCTACCCCAGGAATGAACAGTTGTCAAACAGATGCTTCATCCTCTCACCTCGGTCGACACCCAGCAACCCAAGCTCATTCCTGAACTCGAGTCACCAGTGTGGTAGGAGGCAAGGTGCACAGCATTCAGCCCTCTGCACCACGGGCTGGCATAGTGCTCCCTTTCTAGGGAGGGGACATGGGGTCCTGTGCAAGCTTGGCCCATAGAGGCAGCTGGTGGCAGGCAGACAGGGAGCATTACACAGGAGACTGATTATTCTTGGTGAACTCAAACAATACTTAACTCTAAAGGTTAACAGTTGTATGGTTCATCAGAAGACAGAATAATAAGATGTCTGAGCTGAACCTGAAAAAATAAATTTTATTGCACAGAATTTTTATTAAAAAATAATTTGTGATTCACTCACAGAATTGTTGAGATGCACTTGAACTCAGCGCATGCACAAAAGATAGCGTTCACGCTTTGTATGACATGACAAAAAGTGATAAAAATAGTCTTAAACACAACAAAAAAGTAAGTTTTGTCTGTTTGTATGGCAATTTTAAAACAGTTGTAAAACTTTCTCTGTATCAGACATGAGTAGAAAGTTTAAAGGCACAATAAATAAACAAGCATTTGTCAATGCCGAATGTTGTCTTGCTGATGTTGGCATTGGCAGTGCAGGAGTTAGAGATGCATAATATGAATGGCAGTGAAATATGGAACCGACATCAACCTCACCTCACCCTGCAGGACTGATAGACATTGGGATGTGCCTTTGGGTCATCGGCCATAGCAGGTCACACATTTCACTCACCCTACCCCTGCAGCCAGTGACAGGCATCGAGTGTGCCTTGGGGTGTTTGGCTTTACACTCACCCCATTCCATAAGGAAATATGCTGAAATGGGTGCAGTATAGGAGAATGGGGTGAACACTGGGGCTGAAGAGTCTCAGGCACATCTCAATGCCTGTTACTGGCTGCAGGGTGGGAGTGGAATGGTGTGAGAATTGCTGTCAACAATCTCAAGTTACACCCCTGACACCTGTCAGTCCCTACAGGGTAGGGCATTATGGTCGGAAAGCCTAATGCCCCAGGCATTTCTCGGTATTTTCACTCCAAGTTTTCAACATGGGCTTTCTATGACCCCACTGCATGAACAGTGACATTATCAGTTCATTAGCTGAAAGGTGATTTTGCACAATGACTATGCCATTTGGCACCACAGGTGCGAAAACAAATTTCAAACAGGATGTGAAAAAATGACAGCTGTACTGTTCATGAGGAGGTGTAAAAAAATGGTAATGTTGAAAATGAGTGAAAATATAACAAAATTGGTGAAGTCACGAGCGTATGAAGAAACTGCTCAATGTACACTCATAATGCAATTATTTTTGGGATTTTTTATACCAGATTTCCAACATAGGTATTTTGGGGCCTCCGCTCATGAACAGTGGCACTATTTATTTATTTATTTAGCTTTTGTTGACCGGGTAAGTGCACTAGACAATTTCTGACTATTTTCAGGCACGACCCGGGGGAGGGGGGATACAGATGAATGCCAACTGACCTTGAACCAGATTAAGCTGTTGGTGGTATTTTTAGTGAATGGTTATGATTTTCTTAATCTGTCCCAAACTTTGATTTCTCAAAGCGACCGAACCCATTGTGTGCCACAGGTGCGAAAACATGTTTCAGGCAGGATGCAAAAAAATCACAGCTGTACTGTTCATCAGGTGGTGTGCAAAAATGACAATTTTGAAAATCTGGTGTAAACTTACAAAAATTACGAAGTTTTGAGTGTGCATAGAACTAAATAGCATAGCTAGTAGCACAGTCATTTTGGGAACTTTTTCACCAAATTTGCAACATGGGCTTTGGGACCTCTCCTTATGAGCACTGTGATTTTCTAATCTGTCCCTGAACATTGATTTCGCACAGCGACAGAGCCATTGTGCGCCACATGTGTGAAAACACATTTTCGGCCAGATGTGAAAAATTATAGCTATACTGTACATAAGGTGTGGAAAATGGCAATGTTGAAATCTGGAGTGAAAATATTAAAAATTCTGAAGCTATGGAGCGCATGGGAACTGCACAATGCACGCTCAGAATAATAATCATTTTGGGAATTTTAAATTGTAATTTGCAACATAGGCTTTTTGGGAGCCTACTCATGAATCTGACACTGACGCTTTGTTAATTAGTCTCAAAAGGTGATTCCGCGCAGTGACCGCAAAATCACCTTTCAGGACCCAATAACAAAATAACAGTGATTGAGTTCATGGGGTGGGGCCCCAAGAACCCCATGTTGAAAATGTGGTGCCAAAATTCACAAAAATGGCAAAGATATTCACGTAAGTTGGAAAGACCCCATTGATGCCATTATACAGCTTACTGGTATTTCTTCAGTTCGCAGTCAGCTTTGAAGAGTGCAGAGGTGATCCCGGTGCATCGAAGACTGTTGTGCTGGGCTCTGGAGGTAAGTATGGGGTGAGGGAGGTGTGGGGAGGTGGGTGCACAGAGGGTAGGTGCAGGTTGGGGAAGGGGGCTGCTGACAGCGAAGAACTGTTTTCTACTTTACAGGTGAAAAAAAAAATTAAAACATCGTGGAAAGATTTTCTTTTTTAACAGGTACATTTGGCATGCTGGGGTGGGCTCCCAGCATGCCACCTGTATGTTTTGGGGGGACTGGAGCCGATGGGGATTGGGCACCCCATCAACAAATAAAAAAAGGTCTGTGTTGGGGGGTGAGACATGATGCCAAGGGGGATTGGGCACCCCCCTCGGCAAACAACTTGTACAGGGGACATTATGCCGATGGGAATTGGGCTCCCCATTGGCAAATGAACTGGGGGAAGCATGCTGACAGGGGATTGCATACCGATGTCAGCTTTATGGGGACCATGAGAGGTGGATGGTGACAGCTGTCACCATGTTTATTGAAATGTAATACCAAAGAAGGCACACCCTGCAATGAGGGGTCGCTCCCTCATTGCAGAGATGAAATTGTTTCAGGTTGGTAGCACGCTTTTCAACTGCTGTCATAGACAGCATGTGTATTTACTGGTGCCACAGAGACAAGCCCTCAAGAGCAGTGGGGGCACTGGCCACAACAGGACTGCACCTCCAAAACATGCTATTCCAAGCTACCACAATATGTTGCTTGCTCGTGCGCAAGACAACATAAAAACGATCACCTGCACTGTGTACAATTAAAGTCCTACCATTAAAGATCTGGCAGTTTATATTTTAAGGGGGCATGAATTTTGTGTGAGTATTATAACAACCCTAATGTTAGTGCTTCATATCATTAGCTTATGCTGTTATTTTGGCATGATGGTCTGTATCTGTCCAGGAGGGGAACCAGGATCCTAGGTGATAGGTTTAAATGATTCATTGGCAAGCATTTAAACTAGCCAAGGGGGAGGCACTGGAAAGGAGCAGGGAAATCTGAGCCCCTGCCAAAAAATCAGGGTAGTAACTGAGGTAAACACGAAGTTAGACTTGTCGATTGGGAGAAGGGCAGTGGTAAATGGAGAAAATGACAAAGGACAGGGATGGGGCAAAAAGGGGTAAGGCCATCAAGAAATAGAAGGTAATGAGTACCAATTCCTGTAGTCTGGGCAACAAGCTCCCTGAACCTGTGGCCTTGATGGAAGAGGGATGCCTATATATCATAGCAGTCACAGAAACATGGTACACAGAGAACCGTGACTGGGATATTAACATACCAGGGTACACAATCTACAGGAGAGACAGGGAGGGTAGAAAAGGGGGAGGAGTAGCTCTCTATGTAAGGGAAAGGATAAAAGCAGTGGAACAAAAGAGTAAACAGGGAGGAGAGGAGGCACTGTGGGTCACCTTAGAGACTGGAAATGGCAGCACAATCCACACAGGGGTTGTATACAGACCCCCATGTCAAGGAGAGGGAATAGACAAGGATATGATAGAAGGCATCCTTAGGTTGGCAGAGAAAGGGAAGATACTGTTGATGGGGGACCTGAATATGCCAGATGTTAACTGGAGCACCTTTGCTGCAGCCACAGATCTAGAAGTGGGTAGCCATCTGGGAACAAGTGACCACCAAACAGTGTGGTTCAGAATAAACTCAGCTACAGAGTCAAGCCATACAACAGTGAGGGTACTGGACTTCAGGAGGGCTGACTTTGGCAAGATGGGAGAGTGCCTTAGAAAAGCACTAGCAAACAGGCTAGAAGGAGGGGTGGAGCAACAATGGGGAAACAACAAAACTGCCATCACAGAGGCAACAAACCTTTGTGTGAAGCAAATAAACAAATCAAAACAAAAGAAAAAGCCACTATGGTTCTCAAAAGAGATAGCGGGGAAGGTTAGGGAGAAAAAGATAGCATTTAGGAAGTATAAGGAAACACAGAAGGAGCAGGACAGAGAACTATACCAGTCAAGGTAGAAGGAAGCAGAGAGGGAAGTTAGAATAGCAATGGTCCAAAATGAGGAAAAGATAGCCAACTCAGTTAAAAAGGGGGATAAAACCTTTTATAGGTACATCAGGGAGTGTAGAAAGACAAAGGGAGGGATAGTGAGGCTGAATAGAAAGGATGGTGAGTGGGCAGAGAGGGACAGTGAAAAGCAGGATACTGAATGAATACTTCTGCTCAGTATTCACGAAGAGGAGGAGGAGAGTGACTAATCCAATTAACAGAAGCACTCTGGATATGGGACTGATCCCAGTCCTTTCACAGAAGAAAGGATTCTGAAAGAACTCCTAAAACTGAAGGTGGACAAAGCAATGGAGCCTGATGGAATTCACCCAGAATTCTAAAAATTAAGGGAGAACTAGTGACACCACTGACTACCTTTTAACAAATCATGGGAGGATGGTGTGGTACCTGAGGACTGGAGAAAGGCAGATGTGACTCCCCTTCACAAAAGTGGGAGCAAGACAGAGGTAGGAGACTACAGACCTGTCAGTTTGACCTCTGTGGTAGAGAAAGTGATGGAATCACTTCTGAAGGAAAAAATGTTGAGTAACTAGAGGCCAGTGCAGCACAGGACCCAAGGCAGCATGGGTTCACAGCAGGAAGGTCATGTCACATGAATCTAATTGATTTATTTGACTGGGTGACCAAAGTAGTAGACAAGGGAGGGGCTGTGGAAATGGCCTACCTAGACTTTAGCAAGGCATTTGACACAGTCCCACACAAAAGATTAGTAATCAAATTAACCAGCCTGGGAGTGGGTCCCAGGGTGGTAGCCTGGGTAAAACATTGGCTGGACATCAGGACACAGAAGGTAATTGTAAATGGAGTCCACTCTGAAGAAAGAGGGGTTACTAGTGGGGTACCGCAGGGTTCAGTACTGGGTCCAGTCCTTTTTAATGTCTTTATAAGTGACATTGCAGAGGGACTGGAAGGAAAAGTATGCCTCTTTGCAGATAATACAAAGATCTACAACAGGACTGATACACAAGGAGACGTGGAAAGGATGAAAAGGGACTTGGCAAGGTTGGAGGAATGGTCAGAAGTATGGCAGCTTGGATTCAATGCAGAGAAGTGCAAAATAATGCACCTGGGAAACAACAACCCAGGGGAAGATTACACAATGGGGGGTAGTAACAACAACAACAATGGAAAGGGACTTGGGAGTAATCATATCAGATGACCTTAAGGTTAGCAAGCAATGTGAGCAGGCAGTTGGAAGGGCTGGGGGGATACTGGGATGTATAGGGAGAGGCATCACCAGCAGAAAACAGGAAGTTGTTATCCCTCTGTACAGACAGTTGGTAAGACCCCCATCTGGAATACTGTGTACAGATCTGGAGACCCCATCTCCGCAAGGACACAGACAGGATGGAGGCAGTCCAGAGGAGGGCAACTAAAATGGTGCAGGGTCTGCAAGAGAAGCCATATGAGGAGAGACTAAAGGAGCTTAATATGTATACCCTTGAGGAAAGGTGGGACGAGGGCATGACAGAAACTTTTAAGTACCTCAGTGGAATCAACAAAGTCCAAGAGGGTAGCATCTTTCAGAAAAAGAGATGTGCAAGAACAAGGGGACACAATTTGAAGATAGAGGGGGGACAGCTCAGGGGCAATGTGAGGAAGTATTTTTTCACAGAGGGGGTGGTGGACACATGGAACAGCCTTCCTGAGGAGGTTGTGGGGTCTAAAACTGTGGGAGAATTCAAGAATGCATGGGACAGACATAAGGCATTTCTTGGGGGGTAGGAAGAAATAGGCTGTTAATTAACTAGGATCTGCAGCTTATCCTGTAGGTAGGGAAATGGGCAGACTAGGTGGGCCAAGTGGTCCTTATCTGCCGTCAAAGTCTATGTTTTCTATGTTTCTATGTTTTCTTATTTTCAGACACTGATTTTCCTGCTAATAATGTTGTTAGTGGCATATTTTCTTGTTATGTATCTGTTTTCTATCATGTTGGCTGCTCTGTGCTTGAGTCTCTTATTTCCTGTTTTGCGTTTCTCTCTGTGTCTTCATACACAGTGCATTTGATGTCATCTCATGGTTGGATCTTGGCACCAGACAATGTTGCCTACCTAATTCAATACTCTTGTCTCCAGTCAACGTGAGGCCACAAAAAACTGTGTATATGTAAAGGGAAAAAAAGACTGGTGTGTTTATTTTCATTGCTGAAATAAATCATTTTTTAAAGGAATGTAGTTTTTTTCATAGCTAAATTGCTATTAGGATACCACCACTGTCAGCCATAAAGCCGAATTTGTTACAAGGAGTGAACATCTGAAAAAGTAGTATTTGCCAGTGAGGTTTTATGACAGGCAACCAATACTTTTTTTTCCAAACTTTGCTGCAGGAATTATGTCTGATAGTGATGTTTTTGCTATGCTGTTTCTCTATAACTCTTTTCTGTCTAGTACATTAAGGGAAATGATGAAATAAGACTACAGTTCTGTATCCTGCACCCTCAACATAAATTGTGAAGTCCGACTGTCATTTATCAATATGCCAAGTTGTCCGTATTGTGACATAGGTGCAAATCAGAGTTTTTTTCCCCTCTCCTCTTTTTCAACCTATTCTGATTGTGTTGGAGCAGTGATTGGGAAGCTATATCTTCATATTGATTTAGTCTTGGGTACATCCGAGCAGATGTTGAAGTCTGCTAGCCTAGTAGTGTTTATGGGTGGAATAATGTTTAGAAACATCGGGCCCTATTCACGAACACGAGAGGGGGTATGCGTGAAAGGCACATATCCCCCACGTAGCTCTGCACCCACAGAAGAGCTGCACTGGGACCGATTCACAAACACTGGTCCCACCCAGCTCCTTTATGTGGCCCCTGCCCTCCTGGCCAGGTTCTGGGGTGGGCAGGTGCAGAACTGCGACCCTGGCAGGCAGCCAATTAGCTGCCCATCCCAGGAACCTCGCTGATCCCTTGCACCAGTGGGGTACCATGATGTCTGCAGGCATGAATGTGCCCACAGCACTGAGGGGTGGGAAACCCCAAGATGACAGTCGCCCAGCCTCCCAATGGCCCCAATGACAGAAGGCCACAGTGAGGGGGTCCTGATTCGCATGTCTGCCGTGATCAGCAGGCATCCCAGGGGCATGTACCACTTACAGCTGCCATCCAGAAGGCATAGCCGTCTCCCCACCATGCAAGGTACCTGCACCTTTGTGAATGGTGTGGAGTGTGTGAGTCCCCCCACCAGTCCCTGGCCCACTTTCGAACAGAGCTGCACATTCAATTGGGGTGCTAGCAATGTAAGGGGCCAGAGCGAGACATGAATAACGTGTGGGGGCAAAATATGTGTGTCCAGGTGTGGGTGGGCTATGTGCCAGGGTTACATGGCTCGTATCCCATCTGTACCTTTTGTGAATAGGGCCCATTGTGAGCTGAGTTTTTTTTCATTAAGTGTCACGGCATGATGCATGTCTGTGGGCGAGGTTTGCAGGGATCTTTGTCTGGACTTGCTTTTATTGTGGATACCTAGAAGGTGTTAAGTTCTTGCAGTATTTCTTTGTCCTGCATTTGGGACTTTGTGTTCATTTGATGGGATTTGTTTTACCCCAAGCATATACTTACCCTCACTCCACCACCTGTCAATGACTGCACAGCCCCTGCCCCCAAAACTCACTCCAGAAAAGGATACAATGCAGCAATAGCCGTTCCATTTGTCATCCCACATTTCCTGCAACAGACCATCAATGAGTCACTTTCAGATAACTAGACTGATCTCGATATTAGTGAGGGGAGGTAAACTTTGGAACAGAACAGATGTGCATCATGCTGTGATGTTTAGTTGAAAATTCTGTATACAATGTATTTGGATGTCTTTGCTCTGAAGTGCTGAAAGGCTGTCTCATTTCAGCATTTATTCTGGGGTACCAGGTCTGGAGTGACATGTAGATGCTGCTTGCTGAGCATTGTTTCGCACGTTCTGGGTATCTTGTGAATGCGGAGAACAGGAAGACTCTCCTATTTTCATTTATGTCAGTCAGTATGCATTCACATTCTCGTCTAGTAGCACTGCTCATTAAAAGTCCAGCACAACCAGAAAAATCATACATTGACTCACAAAGCTTACTTAACAAATGTAGTAAGTGTAATGCATGAAATATAGAAGCAGTCCTGTCTTCACAGACATAGACACGGGGAGCATCAAAATGATGAACCATGACATTGCTTCATCGAACGGCATTTCTGGGTTCTCGTGCACAAACTTTCAAAACAGCACGGGAAAAACACAGTACGGCGGCCATGCTTTGTAAAACACTTTATTACAGTTAAACACTTTACTTATGATGAGCGCTTGAAAATATCATTCAAAGGTACCCCAATGTACTCCTACTACTCAGAAGACTAATTCAAGTCCCATCTAACACAAAGAAGTGCAAGGTGATGAACTTAAAGAAAAGAAACCCACACGCAGAGTACTGGATTGAGGTTAGGCTGGCTACTACTAAGGAGGACTTCCTCAAGTAGCACGCATACAGTAAGGCATTAGTGATGCTGAGATGTATCAGGAGAGGTTTTGATAGCGGAGAAGTGAAGTGATACTGCCCTTATACAGATCACTGGGAGAACGCACCTGGAATTCTGTGTCTAGAGCCAGCAAGGCAGATCCTACGAGGAACGCCTGGTGGCCCTGAAAATGTACTCACTGCAGGCCAGACACTAGAAGTGTGACATGATAGAAACCTGTATTTTTAAGGGATGTAAAAAGGGTGAATAGTGAGGATCTGCTTATTAGAAATAGGGATGCAGTGACAAGAGGAATGATTGGAGATTGTTGGAGGGCAAATTCAAGAGGCATGTAAAGAAGTTTTACTTTACTGAGAGGGTGGTGGAGCTATGGAACAGAACAGATTGCTGGCAAAAGTGGTGGTGGTGGCAGGTACCCTAACTTGGTTCAGACATGGCTGTGACAGAGCAAGAGGACTCATAGTCCCACAGGGAGTATCGGGGAGACCACCTGACACTGGATCAGGAGGCGAGTATATAAAATGGATGGGCTCAATGGGTTTTTGTTTCTCTGTATACAAGCAAAATACTAAAAATGTATGACTTATCTCCTACGTTGCACAAAGCAAATTCTGACTTTTGTCTTGCTTGCACAGGGCTAAATATTTCATGTCAAAATAGTTAGGACTCATGTCCTATTTCATGAAAGGCCCTAAGGCTATGTGTAAAGCAAGTTAGGATTCAGGTCTTGTTTCATCCCTTGCATGTCCTGCATCACTCAGGTCCTGTAAGAAGCAAGTTACAACTCTCCTTTCTTAAAAAGTAAGGAAATTCATTGCAATAATTATGTTAATGCTCATTAGGGTTACAAAGTCACAAAAGGAGGGAAATGTTTACCATCACCTCCCTGCCCCAGCCTCATAACCCAAAGCCAAGCTACCATCCAGGGCTGTGCCCCATGGGTCTGCTGCTTCAAGCTACAGGCCTTCTGGGAAGAAAGTTAGGGCATCTCCTGCTTTGGGCAGGGCCCCATGTGAAGAAAATGATTGCTCTCCTACCTCATGCAGATCCAGCAAGAAAAAAGTTATGACTGATCAGGTGTATTGCACAAAGAAAGTTATGCCTTGTCCTGTGGGTTATAAATTGAAAAAGCAGACTTGTGGGACATTGCTCCAGACCTATACCTTAGAACGACAGAAACATGTGGCATGGCCTCGGAGCTGTAGATTCGCTTTGGGTCACCTAGCTAGAGGGTGGGTGCAAGAGGTGAGTGTTAGTGCTGAAAAACCTACACCCCACATTTCCCTCAATTTGTGGGTTTGGAACCCTAATGATGCATTAACGAAGTTTTTTGCAATATCTCTATCTAGCTACATACTCCCAATAACACATCTAACAGCTACCTTATTAACACATGGAGCAGTCAGACTAACACCCTCACATACCTCACAACTTCACCTTGTACCACACAAAAATAACTTACCCTGCAATTGAATCACATCTTCTACACCTCTCTCCAACTGCATTCACCAAAACAGAAATGTCCTTCAGTGTAGCAGATCTCCATCAGTCCAGTCTCCATGCTGCTGCTGCTCTTCTGCTATGATGCTCAAGACTGCAAAGGAGCCTTTCAGTACCACACTTCCGCACACTGTGCCCCAAACTGCTGCTGCTGCTCAAGAAAGATGTCACACCACCCCAACCTTGTAGTAGGCAGCTCTTCACTAACAGCATGCCCCTCCCGACTGCATATTACCTGACCACATGTCTCTCTGCTAATTAAAGGGATGGCCACCGGAGCCACACTTCATTTTATAGCAGGCCCCTGCATTACAGAAAGACAAGATGAAAAAAACAACATGGTCCCAAGAAAAAAACACTACACTATGGTAAAACACTGCCAAAACTACCACTACACTACAGAAAAGCCCTACACTATAGAAAAGCACTACAGGACATACCAGTACACTGCAGTAAATCCCTACGCTATGGAAATATGGTGGACACAACAAACAGGGTCCAATACAAAGTATTATATAAAAAAAGTAAGCAATAACCCGCGACAGGGTATGTGGTTATAGGGATTTAATGCACGTCTGGATGCATTGTGAGGCATGAGGCTGCACGCCAAGTGTCCTCACAGCACCCAGCCATGCTTTAAATCCCCATTCCATGGAGCGGGTTATTGAACTTTTAACATGGGTTCTGTTTAAACTAAGGGAAACCCCCCAAAAAGGGGTTCCCCCCGTTTAAACAGCTAAAAAGGTACTGTATCCTGCCACCTTGTAAAATAGTTCCCAACAAAAATTGCATACCTCAGTTCTGTTATGCCCATACAAATGTTACAAATACAGTACTGACAGGATTTGTGAAATTTGTTGTGCATAATAGTCTGTGGTATGCTTCAAATGCCCCTCACTTTGCTGCCCCCCCACCCCACAACACTCACAGACATTCAACAGTGCCGAGGGAAGTAATTGAAGCTCAGGACACAAAGCACACATGGAGTACTAACTCTTCCCAAAATGCACTATGTATCTCTATCTCTGTCACTCACTGTCACTGTCTGTGTCTCTGTCATGCTCCACGATGTGTGCTTTACTGCCAGTGCATTTGCAAACATAGGAACAGACACAGACAGATAGAACACTGTAGGAATTTGCAATTTAATGTTCCACTGTCTCGTTCACTTTTACTGTGCCTTTCTCTGTCTGGTTCATGTTGCACGATATGCCCTTTACTGCAAATGGGTTCTCCAAAACAGGACTGCTGGGAGACAGAGAGAGCATACTGCATGAATTCGGATTTTATGGTCCCTGTCTCTGTGTCTCTCTCCCTCTTCCCAGAGCATAGTCGGCTGCTGCCTTTCTCTGTCTCTCTCTCTCTCTCTGTCAGTCACTCTCTGTATAGTAGGACATTGCAGAAGCCAACTTGATATTGGATTGCACTGCAGCTCACATTCTAGGAACCTGGGGACAATTACTGTGTGGGGGGGTTGTGATTCTTGGTGGGGGACAGTGACATGCTTCGGTGGGAGACACATAGATCTTCCAGAATCACCACCAACATTGCACCATGTCTGTGTGTGTCGCTTTCTGTCTCTCTCTCTCTCTCTTCCTCTCTCTTTCTCTCTCTTACTCCTATGCTGCTAATGAACCCCACATTCAGTTCGGAGCTGCACAGACAGAGACACAGAGACCGCAGCCTATCTCTCTGTCTGCACTGCAAACCAGGGCTGCATTCTACTCCACAGGTACACTTAAGAGGCACACAGACTTACAGGACATTCTACAAATTGTGCTTTACATGTCCCAGTGTCACTGCCACTGTCTGTCTCTCTCACTCAGGCATGATTGTCTCTCTCCTCGGCCCGCTGAACATCACAGCAACAATTCTTGCAGGAAGCTTCAAGTGTGCTGTCACTGTCACCCATCGCTTGCTCACTCCACACACAGAACACACAGCTTCAGGACAGTGTCTACATACTGTACCTTAGTGTCTCCCTGCATGGCCCACTGAATACACCGCGGACACACACTGTCTTTTCTCTCTCTCTGTGCATCTTTGTGTCTGTCACTACTGCGCTGTGGCAACCCTTCCAGCTGTGCCATAACACAGCCACATGACAGCACCAGGGAAATCTGCTTCATTGGTCAACAGCATGGGCCACACACACTGGGAGGTGCATGGGTCACAGCAGATGGTCAGCAGTCCTGTGGGCGAGCATGGTGGGGTGGGGGGAAACAACACACAAGGGACCATGTCTTTCTGTTTCTTTCTGTCAGTAATGCCGGGAACAAAGCACATACTCGGCGGTGGGGTGGGGGGGGGAGCAGTTGCGAGTCTCAGACCTGCACTACGCTTCTCCATGTTTCTCTCTCTCTCTCTCACCCATACTCCACCAGTGACTGCCAGAGATACAGCTCTGCTGGGAACCCCAACTACTAACAACTCCCTCTTCCCCTGTATGTCACCCACTCAGAAACCACTCCACTACAACTATGACAGCAAACTCCATGGGACTATGGGACCATACTTTGGGGCATTGACTCCTGCAAGGGGGAGCCATGGATAACATGGAGGAAATTACAACAGCACTGCAGAGCACAGTGAGTCACAAGCCACTGTTCCACACTGTATTACTACTATTGGTCTGACCTACTAACAGCTACACAAGCTGCATAGCATTACGGAGCAAAACACCAATGTGGCTTCTCTCGCTTCCCCAGAATTACAGATGGCTGCCATTCACACTTCAAAACCAAAGGAGTCCCGACACAACTGTCAGTGAGTCCCTCCACAGCACTGGCCTTCATTTATCTCCAACTGCCCATCATTATGTATTAAATGGTAATCAAATCTGACTTCCATTGACTTCAGTGAGGCACACACTTCGCTCTCCGTTGCTCCATGTCAATGTTTGAGTGCAGAGCTGTGACAGATGATCCAGGGAAGTGGAAGGGATTGGCTGGCCCTCTTGTCTAGGCCAAACTACGATCCCTTCTCATCAAATACAGCCTGCAAATAAAAATGTAAAAATGGCCGGAACAAGCTTCTGCATAAGCTAACATATAACGTGAGTACTACCTGAATCTTGGAAAATCCCTTTAATGGCTTATTTTTATATTAGAACTCTAGTAAATGCAGCACAGAGTAATTCTGACATCATCAAACATTGTTTAAGTAGCCCTCCTATTCACATAAGCAGCACATACAGTGCTTTACTAGCCCCATTTACACTGGCCATTTCTACCCCAGCATAGATGGTTTGGAGAGCCACACCAGAGTACATTTGCATGTATAAACTGTGCAGGCATCAAACTGGTGTGGCTCTTCTGCTCTCTCCCCAGACAGAGGGACCGAAATGGCATAGGTGATTTCGAGTGCTGTGTAAATGGTGTCCACTTTTCATCTGATGAGTAATTCAGCATCACATCACAGGGAACTCCTTGCAGGATGGGTCCCACAATGCAGTTTCCAAGACACAGGTGTGACACAGATATGGAAGCTAATGTCCTTAAGTGGTGTACACCACTGGCTTCATAAATGATCAGGTGAAGACTGATTTCAGTGTGAGCCACTCCATAACAGATTGGTCAGTGTAAATGGGACTATTGATGATGTATCCAGCTTCACAAATATCAGATCTTCACACAAACAGCTGACTTGACCAATATAACTTTTAAACTTATGTTGTGTTGCTTAAACATAGAATGTCCTGACAAACATATCAGTCAGTTTTATCACTACTTGTAAATGAGAGGACTTCCGTAACTTAAAGCTGCAGTGCAGGAATCTGGTGTAAATTCTGACCTATACTTTTTCAGGCTATTTTAGACTGACCGTTATGTCCTGACTTGTTTGATACTCTTCTTTCTCCATTTTGAGTCTACTTCTGTACTTTTTCCACATTTGAAATAATAAAAGGAGTGCACCTTTAGTATGGCTTGGACCAGGTTTTCTCACTATTCCCAACTTTTTGAATGCCTACTGTTCCATAAGGTCAGGAAACACTGCCTGCTGCATCCTAGTTCATTTTAGTCACAATAAAAGTGATTTTTGTTTCTATATGGTCATTTTATTCTTTTTCCACCATTTCCCCCATAGTCCCAGGACTCTGGCAGACACGGCAGTGGGTGCATGTGGAGGCACACATGCACTCCAGGTACTGGCTCAGCCCCTTCTGCTCCACCCCTGGCTATTGCCAATCCCCCTGTAGCCCAAACTGCCATCCATCCTCCACTGGGTGGCAGCCAAGGGCCAGGGAAACCCCTCTTCCCTCCCCAGGTGAGGAGAGCCACCTCATGGCAGCTCAGTCCTGCTCCTTGCCCTCCCTCCCTGCCGATCCCAGACAACCCATGCTTGTTCCCAAACCTGGGTTACCGGTGTGGCGTCCAGTGCCTCAACCCTCAGCACTACCAGGCTGGATAAACAAAAGTGATTTTAAACAACTGATGTAGAAAAACAGCCAAGAATACTGATGAAAACCTAGTCCAAGCCATATTAAAAGGAGCAATACTTTCATTATTTCAGATGTGAATAATACTGAATATATACAAAAGGTACAACCATCAAAGATTCATAGACACAATAACTATAACAAGCATGCAGTAGCACACATTATGAAGGGTAAGTCACAGCTATTAAGTTGTACATAAACAGGCGGGTAAGGAAACTGATGATCAGACATATTAAAGGTGAGCCATATGCATCTGACAAAAGGTAACTATAAGGAATATAAGACCCATGTGAGCATGAGGGATAAATGAAACCTAATGAACCAGATACCCTACTAATCTAGGAAACTGTTGGAGGATTAATGAATTGAGGTACGGGGTGGAACAAAGATATGAATGTAAAAACAGGTTCCATTTATTATGATAAAAACTCTTACTTTCCAGTAGCAGTATAGAATAGTCTTTCAAAGAGGGCCAGTCTAGATAGGGCGGAGTGCCATCTAAGAATTGAAGGGAGAGTAGATTGGTTCCATTACGAGAGTAGCAGTCATTTGGCTTCCATAAGTGCTGCAAGGAGCCAACATCATAGAGGTTTAGATATGAAAGAAACTGCATCAGGAACACCCAGAATCACTAACTCAGGAGAAACTGGAATGGGCACCTTCATTACCCAGAGAAATCTGCTAAGATTTCACACCACTACCCAGCAAGGTTTGGGCAACTCTAAAGCATGTGAAAAGTCCACGCCAGATCAGGAACATCTCCAGCAGGCAGAGGCCAAAGATAAGGCCACAGAATGTAGAACTTGAGGTGTTCTGTACCATCAATTATGGCATGTCATAAACTTCCGAGGAAGGACTTGTTTGTCCAAAAGCTAAAGTTCTTGTTCTTTTTGTAACATCTATGTAGGTCCAACAAAAAGTACCAAACCATTTGCTTCTGGATCTGTTCTTACTAGAGCCAATACGTCAACTAAACAATTTGTCAGTTATTTTGACATAATTTTAAATTTCTTATCCAAATTTCTCCACAATGTCAGGATTTTGAGAAGCATTCAGTATGGGTGTATGCACCATGTTTTAAGTCTCAAACTTCAATGGAAGCTGAGTTATAGGTAGACAAACATTTTGCCAAAATTTAGATTTCTGTAATTTTAGTATAATTTTGACAGAGTACTTTGAAATGTTATACAATTTGACAGGTATACAGGGTAGCGCTTACATTTGTATATGTACATAGTTTCAGATTTCTAGCTTCAAATGGGACTGAGTTACAGTCTGCTAAATATCTGTAGATTTGCCTTGTCTGCCCCTTGACTTACCCACCACTGCTCCCTGTACCCTGACCTTCACTGGCTATCCCCCTCATCCAGGCACTTATTTTCCCTTGGTTGTCTGACTGACAACATCATTCACTCATCTCTTCCTGCCTCCCTAGTGGGCATGTTTACCCCAATGTTCAACCCCTGCCACCTGAGATCTACGTCATCAGCTCTTTTTTCCATCCCTTATGTGCCACTAAAATAGGTGAACAAGCCTTCTACTATGCCCCCAGATTCTGCAACTCCTTTCCTTACCCTCTTAGGCATTCCAAGTCACATGCCTCCTTTAAGTTTGCCCTTTTCAACTACATTGTGGCTTTAGATACTTCCAAATGCTTTTAAACACTTGGGACTTTGGCCAACCTCCCCTCCTGCACTTGCTGTTATATCTCCTGCTTCTGCCCCCCCCCCACACTCCCCACAGAACTATTCTTCCAGAGGTTAGGGCTGCACTTTACTTTTCTTAAACTATTGTTTACTATGCCTTAAGCTGTAACTATTCTTGTCTGTATGCCACCTCATGTCAGCTAGTCAATGCTTATGTTTACTTATCATAGGTTAACTGTGTTTGCTGGATTCCTGCTACTATGCAGCCATACATTGTTCCCCTATATTCTTATGTATCCACCTGATGTGTCTATTATTGTAATCCCTGTGTTGCTGCTTGTACCTTTGTATTTGTTGAGTAGTCTCCCGGGTCGTGCCTGAAAATAAGCAGGTTTTTTGCCTAGTGCACTTACCCAGTTACCAAAAGCAAATAAATAAATAAAACACGCTGCCAAAATTTAAATGTTAGTTATTCCTTCTAATTCTAAAACAACGTATCCAAATTTAACCAGAGTTGAAACATTTAAACTACTATACCATGTGGTTATTTCTGTAAAAGTTCATATTTTCAACTTTAAATGGGATTGAATTAAAAGTAGTCAAATTTTCACATTTAAAAATTTAATTTTGCCAGAATGTAAACTACAAATTTATAAACCCCTGAAACTTTAAAACTAGAACATTTAATACCATTAAATCTGGCAGGTTCTTAGACCTTACAAGGAGACTGTGTGTGCCAATTTTATTAACTGCTTGCTGCCAGAAATTGCAAAATAACATCTGTACCTAAAGTCAAATCCCATGAGTCTTTGTGAAAATTGTAGAATTTCATGAAAAATTCCATAAAACTGGAATTTGCTAATTTTACTCAGCCATATCTGGGGGATTCTAATTAAAGGATAGGGATATGAGAGGCAGGTAGTACAGGAGGTAATCAGGTTCAGGACTTAGATGCACAATTTCACCAAGAAATGGACAGCTGAGCTGGGTAGCACAACAGTGGTAGACCCCCAGGTTGCAGTAAGGAAGCGCAGAGTGTCAACAATTACAACCTGAATGCAGGATATTTAAGGATCACGTCCAGTAAATTTATGATCCAGGGAGCCTGATGTACATGCAAGTCTGGGACTTAGAGGTACTCAAAAGATGTAGTGGGGAAGACAACGCTTGGAGCAGTAGGAAAGAAGACTTCTGGCCAGTCCAACAGGGTAGGTCAAATAAAGAAAAGGAGTAGGTGACTCAGGTTTTAAGGAGTTTGTCACTGTAAAGAACAAACAGGATATCAGTGGGATCAGTAGTTCTACTGAGTCAATCTGGCTATTCCAAAATAGAAGGGAGTGGGGAACAGTCACCCAGAGAGAAACAGCAGGACTGCAAAAGCTCAACCTAGCTTTATCAAATGAAGCAGTGATGCATGCATTGTGAATGTTAAATCTACAAAAAGAATGCTGGATGCTTCATCTATAGGCTACCATAAATATGTGAGAAAATGTTACCAATATTTTTTTTTTCAACTGCAAATTTAAAACTGCTAAACTAATTTATCTGGTTGTGTTAGGCACCAGGATACACTGACTGTGGATATGCATCTCAAATGTTAGGTCTATGACTGCAAGAGCAGAGAAGTTACAAACATCCACATTTTTAAGAGTCTTCATAAAATCTTGCACATATTTACAGAGTAAAGATTTGAACCCCTGTAACTGAAAAAATCTCTACTCCAATGATCTCCATATTTAGAAAATTCTATAAGCATCACAGAAAGATTATTCATGCTAATTTACACATGTCGAGTTCCAAGGGTGCCTGAGTTATATGCATATGAATTTATTTCATGAAATTTCCTGCAGAAAATAAAATTACAGATTTTGAGCACATATAATTTTGAGACGATGCATCATATTGTCATGAAATCTGGCACATTGTCAGAATACCTATCATCAAGGAATCATGCCAAATGTAATATCTCTGATCCGATAGATGGCTGAGGTATATGCAGATCAAAATGTTCATGAAATGTCATGCAAAAAATAAAATGACATACTTTGAACACCTATAACTTTGAAACTATTCATCTGAATTTAATGATATTTGGAACAAAATTGTCCCTCTATCAAAGAGTAGACATGCCAAACTTCTGAGCTCTAGTTTCAATGATGACCAAGTTATGACCAAATGACTACATTTTTAAATTCCACAATATGTGATGAAATTCTGTGAATTTCACAGAATTTCATGAAATTTCATCCAATGTCCACAAATTCTGAATTTTCTTATTCTGCTTAGGAACTGCATTATGTCATGCGTTCCATGCTTACATGACAGCCAGGAAAACAGGGTAAGAGACAAGCTGATTTGAGAGCTTCTGGCCTCCAACAGCAAGCTAAGGCAGAGTAGAGCATCAATACTGGCTTCCAACTGAACCCAATGTGGGAAATCAACCATGGACAGCAGAAGCCGACACTCAAGCCTGTGCCATACGGTATACCAAAGCGTAACCTTCAAACCAAGGAAGACCTAGGCCACCCTGAGACCAGTGGGCTTGAAACTTATCCCAACTCATTCAGGGTGGTTTGCTTTCCCATGGAAATGACTGATGAGATGTTCAGTCCTACAGAATATGCTGGAAGGATAGAAAGTGGGAGGCTGGCAAAGACAGAAGCAAATTTCAACAAAACAAGCATGTGAATCACAAGAATTTTGCCCATAATAGTGAGGTTCAACTTAAGCTAGCAACAGAGGTCTAGATCTTAGGCAGTAAGGAGAGGGCGAAGTTCACCAATATCAAGTCTTCCCATTTGGTGGGATTTGGACCCCAGATATTTAAAGCCACCACCAGCCCATGTGATCTGGGACATTATAGCAGATGTTATCACAGAGCGATTTAATAGGAAAGGGTAGTTTTTATTCCAGTTAGCAGTGAGGCCAGACAAAGTCGTAAAGTGTATAAAGATTAGGAATACTGAGGGAGCAAGTCTGACATAGGTTCTAGGGTAAGGAGAAGATCATCAGTGTATATGTGTACTAACTAGGAAGATCCACATATGCAAATCCTTCAAATAGTTGGAGAAGCTAGTAACTTGCAATAGAGGGTCCAACACTAGAAGAAGGAAGAGGGGCAGCCCTGCTGCTTGCTCCTCTGAAGAGTGAAGGGAGAGGATATGGTATGGTTAGTAAGGACTACAGTGGTGGGGGCATTGTAAAGAGGTGAACCCATTGCCGAAACATGGGGCCAAAACCATAGAGCTCCAGAATGTTTTGTAGATAGGCCCACTCCACTGACTCAAAAGCCTAGCAACACCTGATTATTTTTCAGACTGTTATTTCCGATTTTGAACTGTCTGAACAAAAAGAATTTATTTAGTGTTTGGAACCCTTAAGACTCCTTTGGTGTTCTAGTTCAAAATTAGAACTCCAACCCCTAGTTTCTAAAAAGGTTCTAATCACTTTAGAAATAGTTCTGATAAACCTATTACCTAATGAAATTTATCCCCACAGATGTGTTATAAATAGGGGATACACAATGGCCTAACTCTAAATATGCAATCTGACTCCACATATGAGGAGCAAGACCATAACTCATGACTGTCAAAGCCACCAGTGAGTTATGAAAGTCTTCACCCCCTCACAAGTGGAGATAAATTGTGTATTTTGAGTCATGTTATTTTATTGCACATTTGATTTATACATTAACAGTTTAACAGTTATAACTTACCATCTGTTTGTGTCAAGATTTTTCTGTTTTTCTGTGATTTGAACTGCTGGCTTCATTGATGTATAGGCCTATTATGATGTCATCAGCATTGTGAGATCTGCTATCTGTGTCGGTTCTGTGCAAAGGTCAAGGAAAGTGACTATGCCATATCTAACCTCTAGATAAATGTTTATCTGGAGGTTAGTGAGCATGGTACATTTATCAGGGAAAATTAATTACAACTAGTGTTGTATATTATTTCTTCATGCATTTACCAAGGATAGCCTAACTAAGAGGCAACACTCCTTTTCAGTGGAATCCTACTTGTTGCATATTTTACAGCTGTGTGGGCTAAAGCAAAGGAAGGTCAAGTGACTTTCTCAAGGGGCAACAGTTAGTCCGTGGCTGTGTTGGGATGCAAAACGGAGGTTCCTCATTTATCAAAGTACAGCAACCTAACCAAAGATCATCCTGAATGCTCCAATTATGTCTGTGAAGCTATAGTTTTAGTATGGACTGAATGAGATTTGTGTTATCACTATAAACTCTTCCTTGAAGCTGTATGTCTTTTGTTTCTATAGAAGTTTTTTTTTTGTTAGCTTGTTTTTGTTAAATACTGACTCCCATTCTGTAGTTGTTCCATTTTAAGCCTTTCAGTGTACTTGATGGGAGATTTAACTGAGTGATGTAGTTCATGTCCCTTTCACCTGCAGAACATGAATGCATTTTGACAACAGGGTAAGTGCTTATCAAGGATATAATCTATGCCACACAGTTCCAAAACAGTCTATACCAGCAGTGCATAAATCAGAATCATCTGCTGAGTTTAATATAAGGCCAGTAAAGATGGAGCAGTAACAGAATGTTAAACAGTATATGAAAAAACTTCTACAGAAAATACAGGCTTGCCATGAAAGGCAATTCCTTTAAATGTAACAAATAACGTTGTTCCCCATTAGCCTCAAATCCCTTTCAGTTGTGTTTTGCCCCAGGAAGCTTCACTTTGAAAATATTAGACAAATTTATGGGCATTACATTTAATTCTTACCAGACAGACTACAGAGGGGATAGATGTTCAGTTATCCATAAATGACTTAATCTTGTTCTCAAGCTTCAGATGTAATACTGTCAGCAGGAAAGAAAAGAATGATAGCTGCAACATCCTGTTCATTAATAATGTGGTACTCCATTAAAATGCAGTATTCTGTATTGTGCAGCTTTTTAAAACTAGAATTGTACAGCTGTTTAAAAAAGTATTGTCTTTACTGTTGCCTAGAAACACTCTGTGGGCAGGCAAGTGTCAAACAATTACACCATATCATTCGAACATTGTTATAGGGCTATTTATTAAAAGGCAATCATGTAAAACATTCTGTTAGAGAAGCTATTGTTCTGTGGAAGACATGCCTAATTCAAAACACCCAAGCTTTGAGTTTTGGTTTCTATAAATAGCTACTGGATGTATTTCTAATAAACAGGAAGCTACAACTAAGCTGACCCAGCAAACCTGTTGTAATCTCACTTATCTGGGACTCTGCACAGACATATTGAGCTGGGTTTCAACTGATATGCTGCCCAGCAAGCGGTACATTTTTTTTTTGGGGGGGGGGAGTTGCAATTCATGGTTTGTGGATGCAGTCGATTTGACAGTTTTGTGTGGATTGTGCATTTATTTGCAGTTGCATCAAAACATAACTTTGTTAATTCATCTGTAGCTTGCCCTAAAGGTGCTGCACTTCAGAGAACTTTGTTTTATGCTTCCACTGTACACTTCATTCAGCAGGATTGTTTAATGGTATAAAGCATTTCAGTCTCACCGGAATAACCAAACCTTTGAATGGTGGTAGGACAACTGTGAGGAATGTTGCCCCAGGAGCCAGTCAAATTTGCCCAGGTGCTCAAAGCACAAATTGGATGTGTTTCTGAAGAGGAACAACATCATAGGATACATATGCAAGGACAGCAGGGGATGCACTTGACGGCCCACTGGCCATCTTCCTCTACATAGCATACCATTATAACTAGGCACCTATTTAAATACTATTATGTCTGGGCTCTGCCATGTCCAAGTTTAACTTGTACCTCTGTAACATTTCCTACTGCTGTGCCCCTCCCCCATCACACAACCCTTTTATCAATACACTGTTAATCACACAAATGTTTAACACTGTCTTGAAATGCTGCGGCAAGTGTGCTATGCATGCTGCAGCTACTCCACTGTATGGTAATTTGATCCAGTTACTGAGAGTGCCTTAAATAGGACAGGAAATGTGTGTTAACTGCCAGCAGTTAACAATGTTCCTATTACAGCAATGAAGTATGTAACTGTACCTGAATAAACACTGATGTGAAAATGGTTTTCAATTGTTTTTTTTTAGGGCAACATTCTGCACAGTTGTCTTCATGGAACCAGTAATATGGAGTTTTACTGTGCCACAGTCTGTATACAGAATGCTAATCATGAGCAGTTGACCTATCAGAAGAATCAGAACAATGTTAAGAGTTCTGTACACAAGCGTGACATAGTTAAAAGTCTACATCACTGATTCCATGAAGAGAACTGTAACAGAATGCTGTCCATAAAAACAAAAGAATGCAAAATAGTCTTTTGCATCTCTTTATTCAGAGTAGAGATACACATATGAATCGTTTAGAATGTGGATATCATTTCTGAAAATAGGAACATTATAAACAGTTTCCAATTAGAAATTATTTCCTGTCCTCTTCAAGGTATACGGCTGGCATAATTGCAATAGAAGTCAACTTTTTCATGACCACCACTGTAGACAGAAACATAGAAATCTGTTGGCAGAAAAGGACCCATCAGCCCATCCAGTCTGCCCCGTACACCCCATAGGCACCTCTGATACTGCTGCATCTTAACAGACATACAATAGAATAGTGAGACAGTCAATTGGGTGAAACACAGGGGGCTCCATTCTCAAATGTGTTGGAATGCCACAAGCCCCAGGGGAACCAAACCCATGGCACATGGGGGTTGTGGCATTCCCAGGCCAGCAATCAGGATTCTCAATCCCATGTGGCACATGTTGCAAGTTAGACCAGCTTTTGCAGGGAAAACTTTGCAGACCCTTTTATTGGGTTTGTGCCACATATTTGGAGCAAGCCGCCGTAAAGGGGGTAAAGTGTCACAAATGTGCACAACCTTTGTGAATTGGTCATAAGGTGTGGCAATGTGTTCGGGGCAGCCCTGCATCAGCCTTTGAAATTCAAGTCCAGAGTCTCCAGAATGATGAGGATATGGAGGACAAAAGGCATGAGGAGACACTGGAAACCCTTACCACATTCAGCCTGGAGAAATGAAGGATGAAGGGAGATATGATCTCAGTCTGCCCCATACTGAAGGGTAGCATGTTATGTTAGCAAACCAAAATAAGCAACTGCAGATGGTGACTCCATTTGGTCATCTACTGGAGTTGTGAGGGAAGGTTAGTGATTATGAGGAATCACAATTGGGAGAACAAATAGCGAGGGCAAAGCACTGGGAGGCTAGGGAGGTGTGGTGTTATGCTGAACGAATACAGCAGTGAAGTCTGCTGTTGCGGCTGCTGAGCTGTCTGCCTGGCATGGCAGATAGGGTTGCTGACTGTTGTGGTGATGGTCCCAGGTTTGGGACTGGCTGTAGGCATGTTCCTTTTGTGTTGTGTTGGTTTGTGATATTTTTTTCCTTGTTCTCCAGACACAGTGGTGCCCTGCATACTGTTTCCCCATTCGTGTACTTCCACTTTCCCTCAGTGTCTGCCCCGAGTTGATTATTTTAGTTTGGGGGCATGGGAGGTAAAGCCCCATTAAATATTACTTTTACTGTACGCATCTGTTCATTGGTTTTGTAGTCATCGCGTTGTTGTGTTGACTATTTGTATTCAGCAAATTGCACTCGCTGTTGTGTGAGTCACCAAAATATTTTCGCTGATATGACATGGAACAGTACTGAAGGCTAGCAATAAGATCGAACAGAGATGTTTGATCTGGTTTTCTTCCATAGGATGTGTGGAAACACAAGGGTAACATTTGAAAGCACTTTTTGGTGGACCAATGGAACACTGCTCCGGTTGTGCTACCAGCTACACTACCAAGGCAACTGGAAACCTGGGAATCGCAGAAGCATCTTATTCTTTTTCTAATGCAAAACCTGGTGCTGCTTAGATGATTACATTTTCAATCACAAGGTTGCAGTTTGCACATATATGGAACCCAAACAAACAGAAGAGAGAAAAGAATAAGTGCCTTAGCTGGGATTTGAACCCAGGCCGCCCAGAATATAATTCTGGTTGTACTACTAGCTGCACCACCAAGGCAACTGGAAACCTGGGACTCTCAGAAGTACCTTACACTTTCTCTAATGCACAACCTGGTGCTGTACAGACAATTACATTTTTATACACAAGGATGCGGTGTGCATATACTATATATAGAACCCAATCAAACAGATGATAGAAATAAGTGCCTTAGCTGGGATTTCAACCCAGGCCACCTGGAATCTCAAGCCATACACTATGAGCTGTGCAACTAAGACATCC
Organism: Neoceratodus forsteri; assembly: GCA_016271365.2. Taxonomy (NCBI): domain Eukaryota; kingdom Metazoa; phylum Chordata; order Ceratodontiformes; family Ceratodontidae; genus Neoceratodus; species Neoceratodus forsteri. The sequence goes on from CM057459.1 coordinate 39,539,139, forward strand.
GGAAACCTGGAACTCCCAGAAACACCTTACCTTACTCTTTCTCTAATCCACAACAACATGGTGCTGTACATTCAAATCCCAACTAAGTTACATTTATTTCTCTCTTCTGTGTGTTTGGGTTCTATATATGTGCACACTGCACCCTTGTGTATGAGAAAGTGCAATCATCTATGGGGCACCAGGTTGTGCATTAGAAGCTGTACCACACTGCCAATGGTCTTGCTGAAGTCCAGACAGACTACATCTATGTCTCTGCCACTGTTCACCTCCCCCCCTCCCTGGTCACTCCCTTAAAGAAGGTACTCTGACTGGTTTGGCACAATTGGCCACTCAGAACCATGCTGAGAGTGGGTGAGAAACCTGGCCTCAACCAAGAGCTCCCTTATTATAGCCCTGATAATGGTTTCTAGGACATGCCAAGCACTGATGTCAGGCTGACTAGCATGTACTTACCTGGGTTAACCCTTGCCTCTTTCTTAAAGATAGGGACATCAGTGATCACTTTCAGTCCTCCAGCACCACGCTTGCCCAGACAGGCTAATGAATGATTACTACAATGTGCCGAATGTTCCTTTTCCTCCACCATGCTCCTTAAGCATATCCAGTCTGCCCCTTGAGGTTTACCTGGCTTGATCACTGCTAGGTAGTCAGCTGCCACAGTGGGTATAATGTCCATAGATTGCCTCCCTGTTCCCCACCTAATGCCATCAAAACACTGTTTAAGGAGGGGGCTACAGACGTTGATGACTGTGCAGCATGGGAGCAGAAGGTTACAAGGGGGATGAGTAAGTTAAATGGCAAAACATACTGTCCCCATAAATTATTGTTAAAGCTGATTAAGACCGTCAGGCAGGCAACACCTTGATATTAATTGACTTCCCAGGTCTTGTCAGCTGGTCTTTAAGGAATAAAATTCATTACACTCAGGGTGATAAATGCCATCCTTAGGATCCCTGTGTTGTCAAATGCATCCTTCTGAACTCTCACAATGTTTGCCCTCTTCTCCATCTGATATGCAGTATTTCATCTGCCATTCTTCCATGGTTGAAAGATATGTTTTACCCAGTTTCTAGAGAAGTATTTCTTTGCTGCAGTGACTGGAATTAAAAAATATATTTCCATACTTTCAAAGGTCCAACCTGTAGAATATTTCCTGCACCACACTCACAGATAAAGTACCTTTTTGTATTCCAGAATTTTCCCATACATCATCTCATTAGCCTCTTACATATTGTGTCAACCTGCTGCTTACCCAAAATATGTGTGTGGTCAACTTTCTCTTCATTACGTCTCTGGCATTCCAAGAATATCTTTTATTAAAATCTCTCAATATAATTGGTGTTTTAAAACATCTTGCAGCAAAGTGCCAAGCAAATTCTCTTGTAGTTTGATGAACATTAGCCCAAATTTGTGTTCACTGTTCATTGGGAAGTAGTTTATTTAATTTCTTTGCTATTTCAGTTGAACATAGAGTATCCCTTCAGGTCTGGATAACTCTTGTAGAGAAGAGCCTGAGGACTAGACACCTCATACCTTTCCCCAGATATAATGTTATTACAAAGAGTGCAAAACTGTGTTTTTTTCTGATCATTATTAATATCTTAACAAATAGCCTTGCATCTTGAAATATCTATCCATTTTCTTCAGTCTAAATAGCGTTACTTGTTTCAAGACTAACTACATCTACCTTTTTAAATTAAAACTGTTTTTATCTAAAGAAATAATGAATACAATAATGAAGCCATTGTGGCAACTACATTTGTTGAGGCCATTCATGTTTTGTATAGAAAAGCACCCACCAACACTAATATGTAGTGTAAGACAATCATTCTTGTAGCTCCAGAAGTCTCCACTATGGTAACCCGTGAAGTGGGCGCATGAGGAAGGGCGCCATCCATTCCGGCGACACCCTCCCCACGCAATCCACTCACAGTGACCAAGAAGTAGGGCGACCGGATGAGGGGTTGGGAAAACAAGGCGACAGGATGTCGCTATATGTACGCGCACGGGGGTGGGAGTGAGCACATCAAGTGCGGGCTGGGAGGGGGTGGAGAGGCTGTATAGGGTGGCGCTGCAGTTGCCAGTCGAGCTGCATTGTGGCATTGGGGATTGGGCAATGGCTGGGGTGGCTGAGGTTTTGGGTTCAGGTCCGGGCGCTGGTGCAATTTTTATTGTGCCCTGCCCGAACCTTTTCATTTTCTACTTTTCACCCCAACATGCACCCCCTGGAGTTGAGAATCCTTAAGTAGGGGTGTGTGGGGTGAAGCCCCTTGAGGGAGGTGTGGAGAGGCACAGCCCCCACAAAAGTAGTAGAAACTATGTCCTGGCACCGTTGTGCTGAGTGCGCAGGGTTGTCAGAGTGCAAATCGTTCAGCACTCTGACTGGCGATAACGGTGATTGCCTTTAGGCATTCGCCATTATCACATAGACTCCTCTACTACAACTGATGTGGAACTTTACTGCAAAGAAACCATTCTAGATTTACGGCTGCAAATCAGTTTTCCAAAATACAGCTGATTATATACTGAAACGTTAATTATTTACATAGAAATTAGACTGATACAGTACTCTGTACTTATATACAGTACAGCTTCAGAGAGTAAGGAAGACAATTCACAGAGTTCCTCCCTCCCACTGATTCAGTAGAAATACCCTGTCAGTCACCCCTGTTTCAAAGTATAGTACTTGGTAAATCTGAGTTTGAAGGTCACTACAATATCAGCTGATACCACCCACTTTGAATGTCTATTCCAAGTATTTTTCCACTCAAGTACTTCTTAATGCTTTCCCTTGGATCTTCCTCCTTTCAGTGATATGACTCTCGTGCTGTTATTGTTGTGCATCTGGAAGGGCTGCATTATGTCTGGTGGTGTTATCTCTGTCAGGAATTTAAAGACTATATGATCATGTCCATTCTGATTCTCCTTTTTTTAATTAAAAAGCTCAGCATTTCTCTTAGCTGCTCCTCACAGCCCATATTTTCCCAGCCATCAGCCAGCTAGATCACTTCCTCTGTACTTAATCATGTCTATATTGTTACTCAAATATGGAAACAAATGGCACAATATTCAACAGCTTTGCTTGCCCAAGTAAGTTTACTTAAGTGTATAAAAATCAATATAACATACAATGTCCCTTAAGGATGCAAATACTATTTTAAGAACTATGCATTTGTGCACTTATTAGAGAACGTATGGGAATCTAGGAGTTGTTACACCACAACTAACGCTTAAAGGGGGGATGACACCTACAGTAATTTGCATGTGCAAACTAGAGACGTACAAGTAGCATATACATTTGCAACGTCCTTACAAGTGTGAAAATAGCTTAGCTGTGACTGTATATGAACAATAATCTATTTAAGGGATTTTTGCACAGTTTAGGATAGAAATTTAAACACCAAATGGAGGACGTCACTTGAGACCAAAAGGCTTAGGAATCTACATTCTTGGTCCTTAAAAGCTTTACAAAATTCATTGCCACCATATATAGCAGGTCTCCTTTAGAGATCTAGGGGGTTATAAAATCTAAGAAAGCACAGTGCTATTCTGCTTGATGTTCCGAGGCACTTCTCAAAATATGATAAAATGGTCTTTAGCTGGGCTGCCCCCACAGCCTGGAATGCCCTACCAGAATCGCTTAAACTAAATTTGCGAGTCAGACCCTTTTATTTCAAGGTTCTCCTTGGTCCATATTGTGTTGGCAAATGTGTATGATTTTAAATCACTACATGAACAGTGTTGTACTATTTGAGAATCACTGCATTTTTGTTGCATTCTTCCAGCTGCAAAACTTATATTTATCTACTACTGGTGTTACTAGTCTTTGTATTAGATTGCACATAGTGATCTGTTTTATGAATTAACTTTAACCTTTGTATTACATGTATTGTATTGTATTCTATTCTATATTCTGTCATCTTACTGGTTTTAACTGTGACCTGTCCTAACCAGGACATCCTTGCAAATAAGCAATGCTCAATCAAGCTTTGCCCAGTAAAATAAATAAAAATACAAAAAAACAACACATGGAAACACTGTAGGTGTATGCGCATTGGGGAGAAATGCAGCAACTTTATTACCCAGTGATATTTCCAATGAGATGTTACAATCTATTAAAACAAATGCATCAGGGTCCGATTCAGGATGGCTGGCGTAACTTGCACACAGTTACGGAGATTGCCGGTTACCCTATGCCAAAGACCCGCACATTCCAGAAGTGGCAGGGTCCGCACTGCAACATGGCATATTGCAGCCGCATGTCGCAAGTCGCTGCAAGTGACAGGTGGCAGCCCAACCCCAGCTCTGGACCGCCTCAGCAGACACCAGGGGCATGGGAGGGCAGGACACATGGCACAGGCATCAGTGGGTGGCACACCAGAAACAGACTTAGGGTCCAGGCAGATTGGGGTCAGGAGTGTTTTAGTGGGGGCTTGAGGGTTAACCTAGTGCCATTGCTGGGGCACTCCATGGTGGCATCCGACAGTGCCAGCCATCGGATGCCACTTAAGACAGGTCCATCCTGTCATACCTTTGGTACACCACTGCATCTCTTGTACTTGCAACTGCGGGTTATGACAGCCACCCTACAGGAATTGGGCTATGTTGCTGTCATAACCCACAGTTGCACCAGGTGTTGCGGGCTGTGTCGTATGTGTTGGTGTATCCTGCGATTGTGGCAGCCTGCATACACCATGGCGCATCTCGCCTTTTGTAATACGGGCTGGGTTATCACCTGGAGTAAGTGGCGAGATACACCATGGGGCATGGCGTATCTTGCCCTATGCCGGTGTACCCTCTTCTGGAATTGGGCACCATGTTTCTAACAGTTACACTGTAAATACTTTGCAGCATAACATAGCTGAAATAAACAGTTTAAAATGTCACATGAGATAAAAGTGAGTGTGACCTTAACATCAAATATTATAAAAGTCACTGTGCAACTCAGACTTAAACAGTTTTGAGCACTCAACGTCACTTTTTCTAATCTGTATAAGTACGCAAATGTTGAGGGGCATAAAAATTTAAATCTGACCACTTGATTTGAAATTAGCTTTTTCTAATGCAAAGTAACAGTTATTTGCCTATACTGAAGTTTATCTAGGAAAATGGACAGTGTTTTGTGTAATGGGCCCAACAGCTGCACACTGAATGTAAGCCGAAACATTACCCAGGACCTGTATGGTGCAATCGGACTGCTTCAGGGGTCTTGATGAGTGCAGATGGGTTTCTTTTGGTTCTCTCATTCCCCACAGTGGAAAAAACAGTCTGGTGGCAGTGAGTCATTGCCTGTCTTCACTTCCTACTTTTCCCTATACAGCTGCTTGGGAAGGGGGCAATGCTGGTTCATGGATGGAACAGAGGAGGCAGGTGGATGTACCTAGTCCATCCACTGAGTGGGATGGACAGCCAGATGTGGGAAGACAAGTGACAGATTTAAGGCAGGTGCAAGGCAACATTGCTCCCACTTTCCTACTTCTCCTCTAGGGTTTAGCCCTGCTTAGGTTTGAGGCAGGTGAAGGGGCCTGCACTCTACATGGATGGGAACCCCTTTTCAGGCAGCCAGTGGTATTGGAAACTGGTGTCTCAGACGGATGGATTAAGTGGTTATGCTGGTGATGCTGTTCCTATAGGTCAAGAGACTGAGGGAAGGGTGGGGCCTCAGAGTGGGCCTCCAAACAGGGGACTATGATCAACATAGCTGGAAAGGAGGCTGACCTTGCACTGCACCCAGGATGGATGGTGCAAGGCAGTCCATTTCATTCTTCCCATGAGCAGAGTCTGATATTGGGCTGTGGCCCTTACTATCTAGTCAAATAAGAGAAGGCTAGGGTTCCTTATAGAGATTCTCTTGCACATGTCACATATGTGTAATAACGTTTTTTGTTAAGTCACTTTATTTTATTAAGTTAGGCAAAAACAACAATATAACAAATAACAAAAAAGGAACCAGTTATAACAAACTCTACATAGTAGAGCAGGATTGGGACCTTAGAGGACTTAACAATCAGAAACTGCATCACATAAATGTAAAAAGAAAATATATCATTATACTGTACTACACCCAGTCTAGGCTAATGCACTAGCCTGCAGTAACAATGGTCCAAGTGAAAACATATTAGGTCAAATAAAGTAGAATTTATCTGGAAAACCTATGGAAGCGCAGTAATATGGTGCATTCCAACAAAGTAATGACCTATTATTAAAAAATTAAAATGAGCAACTTGAATCAGGAGAGTAGTTGAAGGGTGTGTAACTTCTTCCATTTCTTTTGACAGTACTTTTAGTGATGTCTGAGGCTGGCTATCTATTTTTCCATAAGTAGGACCAAAAATTTCTAAGCACTCCCTATAGGAGGGAGAAGCTTGATCTGTCCAATGGTGCAAAATGACCAATTTAGCTACAGCCGTAATGAGGGCTATGTGATGTCTCTGAGAACATAATAAAGTGTCTATACCTATACTGAGCAAACAGAGTTCAGGAGTAAAAATGTTATCAATCCCAATAAAGAGTCCAAATGAGCTTGATCTGTTACCATGAGGACTAAGACTTAGGACAGTCCCATAAAATATGTTTTAATGATCCCACATGGGTGTTACATTTCATACAAGTGGGTTTGGTAATCAGTTTCAGCTTATACAGCTTTTGTCAGGTAAAATATAAATTATTGACTATCATGTACTGCATAAGATGCAATTTGTCATGCTTGACATATTGATGGATATAATCCCATGGGGAGGAGCTTTCAAAGAAGCTCGCCTGGTTAGGGAACCCATTCTCCCAATAAAAGATTCTAATTTTAAACTTATCTTCTATAAGGTCCCTGAAGGCTATATATAGTGTGGAAATAACATGCTCTCCAGTAACTAGGCCAGCCAAGTTGCAATAAGCAGTACCATCAGTAGAAAGCCATGAGCAAGCATCTAAGATAGGTTGTAACATATGGGTGAGTTGTTAAAAAGAAAAAAACACTGGTGGAAGAAAGATTATTGTCATGTTGGAATCTGACAAATGGTATAAGATGATAATTTTGGATCACACAAGCCAATTGGTCAAGATTCGCTTGAGCTTACAAACTTGTGAGTTTATCTGAACAGACCAACCAATAGGGGTATATTTGTAATACCTTTTCATCAATATGCAAATAAGCACATGGCTTTGACCATTTTAATACCAACAATGGTGTGGTTATTGTCTATATATATGTGTGGGGGAGACAAGATGTGGAGCTTAAATAACCAGTAATATCTTTTAACTTACTTGCCAAGTTTCTCATTATGCATGCCATGATTTTGTTAGCTGCTGCTCCAAGTGTTGCTCCTGTTTAAAGCTCTCTGATCAGTATTCCCAAGTCTTTTCTGGCAGGGCATCAGTAATCTATATGCCATTTAAGCAGTATTTTGCCTTCATGTTCATCTTTCCTAGGGGTATTATGTTGCATTTCTGAACACTGAAGTTCATCTGCTATTTCTTGGCACACATCATGAAGCTATCCTGATCACTCTGCATGTCATTTATCTCCTCCTGTGATGCAACTACTCTTCTCAGCTTGGTATCATTGGCAGACATGGCAATCCAGCTGTCGGTGACCACTGCCCACCTCTTCAGTTCACCTACGGTACATACTGAACAAAGTACTGTAGTTCCCAGGATGGATGCCACTGGGGCCAACCATGTCACTTGTGCTCATGTCCAGAGGTCACATTTATTATAACACTCTGTTACCCAAAACATAAGCCGTTTTTAGCAACTTTCATCACACACCTAGCTGTACTGACACTCAATTGCACCTCCATTTTGGGAACTGTGCAGCAGAGTAATTCACTTTCTAGTATTCCTTAGCATGCTCACTCAACTGTTTTATCTTCATGTTGTGTTTTCATACCTTTCCTTTCCACTTCCTTGTGCACTGTGCTGTGTTTGTTCCATTAATGTTTAATTTATTTACTTTCTGTGTTTCCTTTTTTTGGTTTTACATTTTCCCAGGAAGCTTGTTGTTTGTATCCAAAAATGGTCTTCCTTTCCTTTCTTTGTTTCAGTTATAACCATTTAGTGCCTCAGAATGTCTTTTTATGCAGTCATGGGCATTGCAGCAAAATCTTTCTCTTTTTAATTTTTCCCCAGTTTATACCATTTATGATTCTTGCTATTTTACAGCATCCTGTCCTTAATTTTCTGTGGTGGTCCTTTTAATTTACATTTTTATTTTTGGTGGTTTTATAATGTATATAACATCAAATGTGTTCAGCTCAACACAAGTAGAACTGCTGTAAATCACGAGAGAGGTCTCACAGAAATGCAGTTTTACTTGCTGTAGGTAGTAAAGCATGGTGGGGGATGGGTTACAATTAGGTGATTGCTTTCCTTGAGTGACAAATGGCATGAGAGGAAGATGAGTGCAGTTTGCAGCAGGAGAAAACTACTGAAAGATAAACCACCCATCCAAAGTGCTTTACTAGCATTATAAAATGCTGTAAGACAGGCACTGTTTTAATAATGAACAAACAGCGGTATTATGAATGCTGACTGCTTAAAGGAGGCAGTGTAGCTGGATGATGTGAGCCTGGAGTCTTAGGTTTGAATCCCATTGCCCCTACTCACCATGTGATCTGGAATAAATTGTGTCACCTCCTTGTGTTTGAAGGAAAACAGCACCAGGCTTGTAACTTGCAGCAACCACTGAGGTGCCAGGCATTGCAACTGTGAGTTGGGTCCCTAAGGACATTCGTGTGCACATATTATAATAATGAAACACCATGTCAAATGGAATAAGAAGATGGCATGTGAAGTATGCATTAGTCTGCCTTGGCATGGGACTGGTGTTCAAGTCTTGACTCAGTTACAAATAAAATGTTTGATTAAGTTTAATTTGATTAGCAGTGAATAAGCAACAGTGGCATGCCTTGTTGAAAACAAACCTCAGATTTAAAGAGTGCTGAGGCTGAGCTGCCATCTTTATTTTTTAAAATTTCTTTATGTTCCTTCTCACTGGCTCCTGGGCTCTCTCCAGTGGAGTCACTTGGCACGCATTTCCCACCCACCTAAGTCCCCAGTCTTGCCTCTGGCTTGGACCCTCTCCACCACACCTCTAATCACTCCAACCACCCCCAGGCTCCGAGGTCCCCTGAGGCAGGGGCACAAACTCCTCCTGTTGTTCTATCTAGAATCTAGAAGAGCAACCAGGACACAGAGGAGAACTGGAGGCAGACTGCAGAAACCCGGCATTGGCCCTGGGGTCCAGCCACTGGACCCACCTTCCTACCAGGAGCCAGGGTCATTTCCTTATTCTGCCCCAATGGTGCAGACATGCAATGGTGCCAGTGTGTGGAGGATGTGCTCCTGCCCCCTCCCGCAGACACCCGCCGACACCATTCTTCCACTGGTTGTCCCTGCCCAGTAGTGTGGTGCCCCCAGCCTCCACCAGAAGCCACTACCAGGTGGGGAAGTCCCCCACAGCCCACCTCAGGAGAGGAGAGCAGTCCATCGGATGCTCAATCCTCTCCTCTCCCGCCAACCCCCGCTGGCCCGAGCCTGCTCCCAAACTTGGATCACTGGTGTGGTGCAAGGTGCGGCATCTAGCACCTCAACCCTCCACCTGGCCAGCCTGAACTGCCATCTTAAAGTGGGTAGAAAGCCCAGCAGCATCCCCAGTTCATATCTAAGGCTACTTAGACCCAGTTCTCATTCTGTACATATTTTTCCTTTTTTTTTTCTTCTGTCACCCTCATCTATAAAACTAGCTGTATATACCCCCCTTTATACTCTGTTGGTTGTTCCAACCAGTGAAATCATTAGCCTGTTTACACCACCTCATGTGCAGCTTTTTGTTCTCCTCCACCGAGCTGCTGCTCCATTGGCACCGCTCCCAACTTACGTTCAGACAGCACTCATGTGCATTTGTGCAGGGTGTCCTCTGGCACTGTGAGCAGCATTTCCAGGTCAGGTTGGTCCGAGGGAGGGAAAAATCCTTCATCTGACCAGTGGCTTTACAGTTTGTCATGGTGTGCTGTGGGACTGCACTGATGCAGGTGGAGCAGTGTCTTTACACGTAAGCCCAAAATGCCTGCACCAGAACATGATCCCACCATAGCAGGGACTGCACTTCACTCAGTTTGCTGCAATGGTGCGAACTTCAGTGCTCCACAGATCCTTTGCACAAACTGATCTGCATCAGTGCAGATTAGGTCATCTCAGTGAAGGATGCATATAGGTACAAGGAAAGGGGGTGGGGAGTGCAATAAATCAAAATAATGCAGTCAGGTGCTTCTGAGAGTTTTTATTTTTCCACAGTTCTTCGGGCAGCACATCACCCTCCATGTTTCACCTATAAAATGATAGACTTCCTTAGGATATTACCTACATGCATAGCTAGGAAATATACACAAAATTTACATTAGGGAGCTACATTAAAGTTTGAATATTTGTGTAAAATCATATAAATTACTCAAGAAAGTTCTGCTAGCTACTTACTGTATCTTTGCTTTTAGTTTTCTTATTCATAAGCTTACAAGCTCAGATCAATGCTTGCAATACTTACATTTAATCATGCATCTTCAGTGTTTCTTATTGCAGATTAGGTGACTTTTAAACATCACACTAAATTTGTGAGCACACACCACTACCATAAAGCTCATCAAGTGCAGAAATTCAGCTTGAGATAAATATCCTCTCTACCGCTTGCCAATAAATTCCCAAAGGTGCTCCTACCCGACCACTGTACACCCACTTTTAAATGTAGTGTGACAATATGCCCAACCTGTTCGAGATAGAGAACACAATTTAATTCATAAGCCTTTTTTAGGAATATATTTCCATTTTACCAACTCCAGAATACAAGAAGCTTTTCAAGACTTACTAAAGTTTAAAATCCACATCGCTTGCAACAGCCACTGGGCAAACATGAAATTGGGCAGGGCACTGAATGCTGCGTCACCTTATACTCACTGCAGTGGCCCTACATCACCCACATCATATGTGATGATGAAATGATGCCACGTGTAGGTGCAGGACCCAGTGCTAGTGGTTGCTAGGCAACCATACACTTACCACAGCTTCTGAAAATAGCTGTGGTACAGGGTTGCAGAGGTGAGCATATTACACTAGTTAATTCTTGCTATAAGCTTGTTTTTGGTTGTGGCATCTATAAGGGTGCAGTAGGGGGCTACAAGCAGAGCTAGGTAAGACAGAAGCCAAACAGAATGAGCAATATAATAATATATTCAGAACTAAAACAGGGTGTCATTAAATATGCATTGTTAACTCTGCAATGCTTCCCTGCCCATTTAGTTTAGGGCATGAAATTTCTTTAGGTCAATACTGAGCAAGACAGCAGGAGCAATTGTCCATACTATACTTGACCTATGGATGTGGATGGGATTTCCCATTCCAGTGTTGCTAGTTAAATGAAAAGGAAAGAAGGAAGGAAGGAGAGAGAAGAAAGAAAGAAAGAAAGAAAGAAAGAAAGAAAGAAAGAAAGAAAGAAAGAAAGAAAGAAGAAGAAAGAAAGAAAAGAAAATAATTAAAGTCCAGTGTTCTTAATATCTGTATGTCATACACCAGCTTGCAGTACATTAATATTTGGGTTTGGGGAGCAAATGGAAAAAGGCCATTCATTTATCACTGATGAACCATGCATGTCTCTAGGACAGGACATTCAAAAACACATGGGTTGTAGTCTCACATCAGGAACTTGGGCAAATATTCAACACTGTGCTGCCTTGTTAGGTCCCATCCTTTGGATGAGATGTTAAACTGCTGTCCCCTCTCTCCATCTTTGGAGCGGTGGCTGTTCTGCTGGAACTGAATATTCAGTGAGACTCTTGGACAACATTTCCCTTTCAACAAAATTAAAATGGATCCATTTATCCCCCCAACACACCTGGAAATTGGTTGTCACAGCTCAGCATGCCTCTCCTGGTCTGAAATTATTAATAAATATCGTTTTAGAAGGAAGCACAGTTTTTGTTGTTAAAATCATGGCAGGCAGAGGCAATACAGCATTATTTTGTGGAGTATGCAGTTTGCATTCCCTTCTCACTTCTGGTGCCACTTTACACCTACAAGTAGAAGCTCAATGTTGTGGTCCTTGTACAAACAGAGTGGCCTTTTTTTGCAGAAACACCATAACTGGCATTAGGTTTGGGGAGAACTGTAATACGTTACAGTGATGATAATAAAGAACTACTACTGTCTAAGAAAAGGTTTAGCTGTATGTTGCAACTACTTTTGAGACCTCTGTAGGCAGCCTACATAAGGATTCAAGAAACACACACCAACAGATACACTTAATTGCCTTATTTTCCTTTTTAAATTCAGTTACCTAATACCATTCTAGAAAGGGCTCCAGATACTTCTTCCTGTTCATCCTAATGAGATCCTCAGAGCAGTTTTATGGTCACCACTGACAGATAATGACATTAAGGTCATTATTTTGCCAGGCCTTGTCATTATCTGGGAACTGACAGGGGACTGTGGATTTCTGATAATGACTTCCATGACAGAGTTCAAAGCAGCACAGATAAATCATCATGTGGGTGGAATGGGGGGAAGTTGAGGAGAGTGAAGAAAAAGAAATAAAATAGGGGAATTCCAAGAAAATGAAGATTTCTCTTCATTATATCAAGAAATACAGTTAAGGGAGTAGGTTAAAATATGGCGGGGTGGGGGCACAGAGGATATCATCCTAGCAATATCTATTGGTGGAGGGGGTCCCAAAACAGTGCGTGAGATAGGGATAACAAACCCCTCCATCCCCAGACTCCTCCTGAGTTTAAAGCTATGTAGTAAGGTCACAAAGTACACATTTTAGAACTGAATACAGAAAAAGAAAAAATAGGAGGCAATTATTGAGGTTGCTATCTCTGTTTCAGCTACCATCTCCTGATGTTTTGCTCATCATATCATTCACTTGTACAATGAGAAAAGACAGTACCTCTGGTCCAGATTGAAGCAACTAAGGGACAGGGTATTCACAGTCACTGCTCCAACTCTCTGGAACCCGCATCCTGAATGGCTGCTGATGACCACCCCTCTGGAAACATATTAAAGGGAATTGACCACTTTCTTGTTTGGAAAAGGCCTACGTGGAGCAATAAGCGGCATCTTTTGCTGATCCATTATTGGAAATGCTTGTCTTGTGTGAAATATTCTTTACAGCTAGAGTGTTGCATTTATTTGTCTTGCTACTTTTTGTACAAACTTGGGTGGGGGTGCTTTATAAATCAAATTGCCTTGCCCTGATTCCTTGAAGGCCAAAGATCCCTCTCCTACTGTGGGCCTAAATGGTTCAATGATCTGCCTGCAGACCTTGCCAACTGCCCCAGACTTGGCCACTTTAAAAATGGTCTTCGATCTCTTCTTGCCAGCAAATCTGACTTCCAGTATTTCTGTTAACCCACGGCCTCTGACAGTGGTTCTCGCACACATTAAACACTACCCTCTCTCACTCCCACTCTCCTGTTCCACAACTGCCCACTTCCCCCGCACCTCCCACCACCTACTACCTCCCCTTGACAAAGCCTCACCTTGGCTGCTAAAACTGCATATCTGCAGACTAGGAGCACCCCGTCTGAACTGTAACATGATTGTTAAATACTGTACTGCACTTAATTAGTGCTGCATTAATATGTTTCTCTGCAAGTGTGGTCCTGTTTCTCCTTACTTCTTGTACCCTGCTTAATGTTGTAACTGCACACTAATACCACTTGTTAGTTGATGTCTTTCTGTTCTGCAATGTTTCATCACCTGTAGATGTCTTGTATTCCTTGTTGCCTTGGAGCCTTTGTAAACGAGCCCCTGGCTCAAAGGTATTAATCCGAATATGAAATAAATAAATAAAAAGGCAAAGGCTCAAGCAATAGTATAAACCTCAGAGAAAGGCCGTCACTGAATTCAAACTGCTCCAGCCGTTAGATTGAGGAAGCTCATATAGTAATATTATATCCTTTGCACCTTGGCATATCACAGCTCAGATGTAAGTGTGCTTGAGTGAAAAGGTTTTTGTCAGGCATGTTGGGGGACATACTACATAGGAGCAGTGATGAGCTGCATCATCAAAAGATCCCAGAATTGTGACTCTGGAGACCCAGGTTCAAATCCAATTTAATCCATTTACTGACTGTGTGACCTTGAGCAAGTCATTTAACATCTCTGCCAGTTCTTTGTTCCACCAAGGTGTATTATATATAGAGGAAGGACCCTACTCAAAATGAAACATTGCGTCTGAGCCAGGATATCTTGGCTAAATACTACACAACAGTTATTTTCACATCAGTTATAGTTTGCTTATGGTGCTAATCAGCCCACAGTGCCCAAATTTAATTTCACACTAAGTGGTTAATGCTTACTTTACCGCTATTGAAAATGTACAATTCTGAGCAATTAGTGGCTGTTTATTTTAAGCTAATTATTACATTATATGAATATTATTGAATAGATTGAGGAAGCTTGCAATATGATGTCATTTGCGCCTCAGCATATAACAGCTCAGATGTAAGTGGGCATGAGTAAAAAGGTATTAGTCAGATATGTGAAGCATAATGCATTTGGTGGTCAATGAGCCTTATCATAAAAAAAAATCATTTAACAGTGAACCAGGAGATCCAGGTTCAAATCTTATCAAAACCACTAACTGTGTGACCCTGAGCAAGTCACTTAACCTCCCTTTCAGTTCTTTCTTTCTTTTACCCAATTACATCTTGTACAGAAAAGGACCCCACTGATGATGAAATATTGCAGCTCAGTTGGGCTATCCTGGGTGAATACAGTACTGTAAAACAGTTATTTTCACCTTAATTATCTTTAGCGCATTGTGCAAATTGGCCCACATTGTGCAAAAGTAATTTCAGTCTAAGTGATTCATTTCTATTAAAAATTTGCAATTTTGGCCAGTTAGAACTATTTTATTTTAGTGCAATTTCACACTGCACAAAACTATCGAAAATGTAATTATAGCGAAAATACCCAGTTTTACTGTAATCATGTTACTGCTTACAAAAGGGCTGGGGAGGACATGATGAGCCTAGAATTCCTTCTGAGTTTGCTATGTTACCACGATAAATAATAAATCAAATGAAAAAACTGAGCAGCTAGTATAATCCAAAAAAGAGAATCTTTCAGCGTTATACCTACTAGTGCCTATCTGTTCCCCACCATTTGGATCTGTGCAGCAGTTTTGAAGTTGGTATTAACAGACAGCAACATTAAGGTCAACATGTATTTCTGCAGACCTTGTCAGTATATAAGAAAGTGTTGTGCTTTGCTTTATCTTATTTGCTGTGTGTGTGGGGGGGATCTTTGCCCCCTCAAGCCTAACCCTTCCTAATCTACTATGAAATCAGTAATAAAAGCCATGTGGTTCCATTTTCACAGTAAGAAGCTGTTCATTTTAAACTTTTAGTATCAAGGTTTCTAAAAATGCAATAAGATATGAATTTTAAAACATCTGTAACTGGTTATTTGACAAAATAATAACTTTTGTTTTATGTATTTTGTTTTATACTGAACTCATTCCTTAGAGAACATATGTCAGCTTAGCTCTCAAATCAGCCAATCGTGTCTTTTTGGAACATAAGTAGTATTAAGGGTTATACCAGTGTTTTAAATGGGATTCCAAGAAATCTTGGATCTTTGTTCTAATCCAATTGGTGGTCTGGTATATTTCTCTTGCTATTTAGATGGCTATGCAAAGATGGTTATGGTCTAGTGGTTAAAGTAAAGGTGTAGGAACTAGAAACTCTGGATTCAAATCCATCTGAGGCACTTAACACACCGTACAGTCTGAAGCAGGTCTTGTGCTTTAGTCCATTCCAGCTGTAAAACTGGGTAGAAGCAGGATCTTACTGAAAACACCTCACTGCCTCTTAGGATATCCTGGGTGAATAAACTGTTCAGTAAAAGGGATCACAGTATTGCTGGCACTTAGGGTTCATTAGATCTACATGCTAGGTTTTCCAGAGTGTATTATGGATAATGTACACCTGGTTGATTTGGACAACACAGTTTATATATCTACTAGGCTATCATGCTTTAATTGGTGTATAGTTTAATGGAAACATGTAAAGGAAAGGTTGGATTCACATGGACTTCAAACAATGAGAGTAGTTAAAGACCCAAGTTTATATTAAAAAAAAGTTTAAGGCTTGCCCCTTTTCCATGTCCCTTTACTCATGCCACCTTATATGAAATTGCTATTGTGTCAAGTCAGAAAACCTTTCTTTGGGGTATACACACCTCTGCCCTCCTGTTAAGGAAGTCATTTTCAACTGAATATAGTACAGTACAACAAAAGTATTTGGTGGAGAGCCAGTTTCACCCATGATGTTATCCCAGCACAACCTCACAGGTGAAACGAATGCCCACAAAACAGCCTTCTTACAATTGTAAATACATAAAGGGATCCATTTTATAATCACAGTAAGGAACTTCAGGGCATGTGCCACTGGGATAATGCCACTTCTGGGGTGGTTGAAGGCACTTAGCCTGTGGCCTTGTTTATGCACATGAGATGTGATGTTTTCTCATCATGCGCAAACCCTGGCATGCCTACTTTTAGTAAAACATTGCAAATTTGTAAATGCATTTTCTTGAAAGATAAAGGTAACAGAAAGGTAAAAAGTACCAGCTGTATGTTTAAGGTAACTGGCTTCCTAAACTGAATAATATAGATGAAGGAAGTTGATTATTTTACTTCAGTTGCTAATATCAAATTAATACCGTAATTGAAACTGACAAGTCAGAGATGAATTGGATGAGACAGCCAAGAAATGGCAGAACATGACCACAATCAAATTTAGCACACTGATTAGGTCTCGGTCAAACTATGTCATCTTTCAGCAATACTGCAGAGCACAGTCTTTCACTGAGCAGGAGCTAAAAAAATCCTGTTTAGAAATCTTCTCCTTTTCTTTTATACAACAACCAAGAAACCTTACATATTTTCTCAGAATTGTTTGTCTTGCAAGAATCAACAAAATGTCCCTGCAGCAGAGTGCTACAGGCTGCTAGTCTTCTTTCTGTATAGTCAGAACAGTTGCTCTTTAAATTATTAAATACCTTTGATGAAATATTGACAAAGCTGGAATTTTCACAAAACAGCTCTAAAACTACCAGCTATGCAAGCAGTCATCGCTATAGTCTATATTCACTGACTTCTCTGCAGGTCTAGCACAAGGGTGAACTTAATGAACTGAGGTGCTGTGGGAGCCATGGCATTACAAATTACAAGTAGCATTATTGATACGGGTGTAGCTGCTTATCCGCTAGACAGGGTCAGGCAAAATGTCACGGAAATAAAAAGGTGCAGTTGTGCTGAAAGTTGTTTTTCAAACTCTATTCAGTGCATGCTTTAAAGGCTTTGCCCTCCTGAACAGGTTGCTATCAAGTTATACCTTAAATCAGCAGTCATAAAAAAATGGCACTGACTGCTTCTCTATTAAAGAAGAATACAGGCTCCTGTATTAAATCATGCCTTTAACCCCACCCCCACGAAAACACAGTTTTAAAAATGATTTATTTTTGAACATTTCATTTCTGCCCATTAAAAAAAGTAGTATTCATCTTGGTCCCCGGTCCATCATACTGATGCTACACCAGTCATGATAGACATCTTTTCAGGCACTGATCATGATTAAAGAAGCATCAACGGGGGAGGCACTTGGAGCAGGAAGAGTGCCATCTTCTTCTTATCCACTGAAATCAAGTTTTTAAAAGTGAATCCTTTAAAAAAACAGAACAATCTCTTAAGATAACAGGATTCAGTAAAGGACTCTAGATGCGGTCCTGCTGAAAGAGCAGAAGGAAATGCCTTTTATATAACTAACATGTATGCTAATTTACTTTTGGGGGAATCATCTGAGTTTTCTGTTACTTGAAGGTGTTCTCTCATTGGCTGGATAACTCATGAAGCCAAAGGGTGAGTCACTTATCCCTATAGTACATATAGGGTACACAATGGCCTGACTCAGGATATGCCATTTACATTCTTGAATGAAGGTTAAGGACCTAACTCATGAGTGACAAAGCACTGTGTGAGTCATGCCCCCTCACAAGTAATTATAAAGCTCATAGTCTGAGTCAGGTTGTACATTTAGTTTATACCACACATTCTCGTACCTAAAGCTTTCAAGCAAATGTTTTAATAACTTTAACTATTTATTCCAGTTTACTATTCTGATTAGAATGCCAAGATAGAATGCTGCAGAACTGAATTCTGATGTCATCAAGCGCTATTAAACTGCTCCCCCATAGGTTGAGTAGTCCCCAGGCAACTATTTAAATTTGAATTTTTAAGATAACTTAGCTGACCTTTAGATAACATCATCTAGTATTCAGCTGTTTCACATCCAGATATATCATTTTATCTTTGTGCTTTGAGAGAGACACTGAACACACACATTATAATATAGTGGTGCAGTAGTGCCACTGTAGTTAGGGCTAAACAGGGCTTCCTATGTTAAACCTCAAACTTTGCACCCTAGTGGCTTCACAACTGTTCAATGGATTTACACAAAATGCTGCATGCACAGTCTCAAGGGATAGATCTGCTGATGTGCCAAGTGTTGATCCGGTCAGATGTGTGGATTCTGAGATCTGGATAGCAAAAAAAGTGAAAAAAGAAGTTTTTTTTGTTGCTGTTTTATCACCTAGCACCCAGACGGTTTGAAATTCTGGCCTGTAATCTTCAGAGTAGAAAGGCTTGCCACAGCAGTGCCCTTTGCTTGTTTGGTAAAAAATCTTACTCCATTCCAACGTTATTTTTAATCCAACGCTTGATTCACTGTGTGGCAGGCTGCATTTGTAGAAACCTATTTCTTCTGTTTTAAAACAAAATTGGTGTGATTTAACTAGGTCTGTTTCTTTGAATTGGAGACATATATCTTCTAATTCCAAGCCTATTTTGATGTGTTGTTGGTGAAGCTGTTTGAATTGGAGTCCTGTTTCTTTGGGTAGCAAACTTATTTTGGGGCTTTGAGTAGAATTGTGATTCATTGTTGCTGGCTTCACTAGCTGCAAAGTTTGAGTGCAGAGTGGGGGAAGGGTGCTAATGGTCTGACCAGAGGCCTCAGCTACTTGATTGTTTCTGGAAGACTTGGGCTGGTCCCACCCTTGGTCCATTATTTCCTTTATACCAGGGGTTCTGACATCACTTCCTCAAACAGGAAAAGGATATGCACCTGTCATAGCAAAAGCAGACATCCATGAAAGGAACAGCAGCAAGTGAAGAGATGACTGCTCTCTCAGTGGAAGGGAAGTAAATGCAAATCTAGGAGCTTTCATTATTACTTCTTCGCATTGATATTGCATTGGGGAACGAGGAGTAGGAGTTTGAAGAAGGTTGTGCAATGGCTACTTAAAGTCTGTTTTTGAGTGTGGATAGGAAGGATAGGAATATAAAAAGCAGTTGCTCAATATATCTAAACGTGTGCAACAAAGGAGGTAAGGGAAATAAAGAAAATGTTTTGCACTGATAGAGGAGGGAGAGGGGAGACTTGGGGGAGTGTTTGGTATCCTGCATCTGGAAGGGTGGGGGTCGCTGGTGGGCAACGACAGCAATGGGTAGGGTGGTAGGCTGCAATAACTGCGGTGCACCAATCTTTCTAAAAATTGCCTGGAGTGTGGGAGGATGTATAGTGTGCAACCACGCAGAAAAACTTAGAAAGGAGATTGAGGGTCTGCAGGAGGAACTAAGACAGGCAAGGCAGATTGGGGGTGGGTTTAGCCCAATACTGGAGGGAGGAAGAAGGGGAGATGAGGAAGGGCAATTTAAGCCAACAGTGGTGAGGAGAGGTCAGAAGAAGGAAGCAGAGACAAAGGGCCCAGGCCAGGAAGAACAATTGCCGGGGAAACCAGGTCAGGAGACAAAAGACAAATGGAAGGAGGAGATAGGGACTTGGGAGGGGAGACGAAGAAGTGGCAAAATCATGGATTGGAAAGGAGAGAACAGGTTACTATGAAGAGAGAGGGAGCGGGCATTTGTGAAGGATCTTCAGAAAATAGTTGTGCACTGCTAGAGAGGAAGAAGGTGGAGGAGGGAAATGATGAAATTAGAGGAGTAATTGATAAATGCCTGGACCAAACTGGAGTGGGGGGAAGTTCTGCTGGGAGAATTGCAACAGGGGTAAAAAGGGGAAATAATGTGCAGGAGGAAGAAGAGGAGCTGGAAATGAGAGAGGGAGATGAATGGAAGCAAGCAGGGAGTAAGAGGGGTGGAATCTTAGTGCTGGGGGACTCAATACTAAGAGGAGTTAGGTGGGGTAGCAAGGGGGAGAGGCATAGTCGCATTTGGGTGGAGGCCATGCCAGGAATGACAGTGGAAAGGGTGGGACAGTCTGTTCTGAAATATGCTAGAAGGGGTAGGGACAAGCCTCATTTAATTATACATCTTGGGACAAACGACCTGGCTGACAAGACAGTAGATACAGTCCAGAGGAGGTTTGAGGAACTAGCACAATTATGTGAGGGGCAGAAAGATCAGTAACTTATTCAGAGATACTTCCTGTGCCAAAGGCAAGCACAACAAGAAAGCTGAGAATAGAGGAATTTAACGGATGGTTAAGAACCCGGTGTTGTGCTAAAGGGTATGGGCTGTTGGGGGTGGGAGGGACCTGGGAGGACAGTAGTCTTTATGCCAAGGACAGACTACACTTGAGTGAGGAGGGAAATGAAGTGTTGAAACAGAGGATGGAGGAGTACAAGGAAGTTGGGAATTTAAACTAGGAGGGGGGTGGCAGTTGGGGAAGAGATATGCAGAGGCCACAGGTTGGGAAACCATATGAGTTTACCCCCCATAACAGTGACAAGGGACAAATGGCAAGTACTGTTGGTGATGCTAGGAAAGGAGGGCAGGATGGGGGGGTGGAAGGTGGTTACCCTTAATGCTAGGAGCCCTGGGAGGAAAACTGCAGAGTTACAGGTTCTCATGGCAGAGGGAGAGGTGGACATTGCAGTCATCACGGAAACCTGGGCCACCCAATACAATGACTGGGACCTGTCTGTACCAGGGTACAGATTATTTCGTAGGGACAGAGTGATTGGGAAAGGAGAGGGGGTGGCACCATATGTGAAGGAAGGACTGAAGTGTGTAAGGGAGGAAGGGGAGGAGGGTAGTACGGAGTCACTTTGGATGCAAATCCAGGATTCCAAGAATATGATTCTTAGAATGGGAGTGGTGTACAGGCCACCATCTCAGATGGAGGAGTTAGACAGGGAACTAGTGGGACAGATCAGGAGGACCTGCGAGAAGGGTAGTGTGGTGATTGTGGGGGACTTCAACATGCCAGGAGTGGACTGGAGCACCCCAACAACCAGGAACAGAAAGGAGCAGGTACTGCTGTATGCCTTCCGGGGACAGCTTCCTTCTGCAAATGGTCAGTGAACCAACCAGGTTAGGGAATACCCTTGACCTTGTGCTGGCAAATGGGGACTTTGTGAGAGAACTTACAGTGGAAGAACCGCTGTCAGGGAGTGACCACTGCTCAGTATGGCTCACATTGGATTTGGGCAAGGAAGGAGTGGAATCTGGCACAATAGTGCTGGACTTCAGGAGGGCCAACTTTGGGAGGATGGGGGAAGTGGTAAAAGGGTACCTAGCCAGAATTCAATCTAGTATGGACACTAACCAGAGGTGGGAGCTCATAAGCTGGGGATAGTAGAGGCAACCAAAACCTGCTGCAAAGCCCAGAGCAAGAAGGCTAGGGCTAAGAAACTGATCTGGTTGAGCAAGGAGGTCATGGGAAAGGTAAAGAGGAAAAGAGCTGCCTTTAGGAAGTACAAGAAACAGTGAGGGGAGGACAGGGAGGAGTACTTGACAGAATCGAAGGAGGTGACAAGGGAAGTAAGGGGCCAAAGCATCTATGGAACTCAGGCTGGCGCAAGGTATTAGGAAGGGGAGAAGGACTCTTTAAGTACATCAGGAGAAAAGGAGCTGTAAGGACCACATAGTAAGAATTAGGAAGGAGGGGGTTGGGTGGAAGGGTGTGATAAGGAAGTGAATAAATGAGTACTTCTGCTCAGTATTTACTAAAGAGAAGAGGGGGTGACACCCAAGGTGGGAGAAATGGCAGAAGCAGGGGGGAAGTGGTGACAGATGGGGAAATCATGGAGATCAAAGTTCGAGAGGGTTTGAAGGCACTGAGGGTGGACAAGGCGCCAGGCCCAGATGGCATCCACCCCAGGGTACTGAAAGAGCTGGCAGAGGTCCTTGCAGGACCTTTGGCAGACCTATTTAATGCCTCACTACATTCGGGGTGTGTACCTCAGGACTGGAGGATGGCTCTGTGGTGCCTCTCCACAAGAGTGCCCCAAGGATGAACCAGGAAACTACAGACCAGTGAGCCTCACATCCATCGTGTGTAAGCTAATGGAGACTATCCTGAAGGAGAGGCTGGTGGTCCTCCTAGAGGCCAAAGGACTACAGGACAGCAGACAGCATGGCTTCATACGTGGCAGATCCTGCCAAACCAACCTGGTTGAATTCTATGACTGGGTAACTAGGCAACTGGACAGGGGCCATGCAGTGGATGTCCTGTATCTGGACTTCAGTAAGGCATTTGACTCAGTGCCACATGGAAGGCTGGGAAGGAAGTTAGTAGGCACAGGGACGGGTGCAAAGCTGGTGAGATGGGTAGGAAACTGGCTGCAGGGAAGGCAACAGAGGGTGGTGGTGGGTGGGAGTCTCACAACCAAGGGCAGTGACAAGCAGTGTTCCACAGGGCTCAGTGTTGGGACCAGTGTTGTTTGGGATATTCATTGCAGACATATCATGGGACATCAAGAACAAGATCAGTCTGTTTGCTGATGATACCAAGGTAGGTGTGGTGGTGGATGACCTAGGGGATGGCAGGGGTTGGCAGATGATCTGGCAAAGCTTGAACCTGGTCAGACACCTGGCAACTGGGCTTTAATGCCAAAAGTGCAAGGTGCTGCATTTTGGGATGAAGAACCCAAGAAGGAGTTACCAGCTAGGAGGAGTGCAGCTAGCCCAGACAGAGGAGGAGAAGGATCTGGGTGTGCTCATTACAGGGTCAATGAACAACTCGGCACAATGTAGGAAGGCAGCTGAAAAGGCCAACAAAATGCTGGGTTGTATTTCAAGGGGTACATCCTTGAGGAGGGAGGAGGTGATTCTGCCACTATATAGGTCATTAGTTAGACCACACCTGGAGTACTGCGTGCAGTACTGGCGTCCGTATCTGAAGAGGGACATTAAGTTACTGGAGGGGGTGCAGCGCAGAGCGACAAAGATGATCAAGGGGCTGGGGGACTTATCATACGAGAGAAGGTTGAAGGAGTTGAACATGTACTCACTGGAGGAGAGGAGAGACAGGGGTGACATGATTGAAACCTTTAAATACATGAAAGTAATAAACAAGACGGGTACAGAGGGGCTGTTCAAAGTAAGGAAGGGGAGGGCCACCAGGGGCCATGATATGAGACTGGAGCGAAGAAGGTTCAGGAGGGAGATGAGGAGACACTTTTTTACAGAGAGGGTGGTGGCTGGGTGGAATGCATTACCTGCTGAAGTGGTATGCAGTAGAACAGTGGACTGCTTCAAATGAGGATGGGACAGGACAAGGGGAAGGGTTAATGAAGGGGAAGGGTGGAAGGGAGGGGCAGCTGCAGAATAAGGGGTGCTAGCTGCACATTCGAGCAGACTTGATAGACCTCTAGGCCTTTATCTGCTGGAAAATTTCGTATATTCGTATGTTATTAAATTTTGAAAAGTACAGTTATGTAAGAACTTACCATAACAGTAGATATTCAAGAGAATCTCTTACGTCAAGCCATACCTATGGAACTACAGCCACCAGGCTCTAGGACCACATGGAAACTTTCTAGCTAATATTCCAGTTGGGGCCACCCAGGACGACGATGTCAGCTGATGACGTCCCTCCCATATAAACGTGGCCGGCTCAATGCCCTTCTCTGTTACCCTGCCAGAAACCATATACAGAGGATCTCCTTCTGAGGAACCAAGGGAGAGCCAGAGATTCCCGTCAATGAGCAAGGTGAAACAGAAGGTGAATCATCCTGAATAAAGGGGAATATGAAGAGAGAGAGACTCTAAGATCAAGGGGTACAGAGGGAGAATCAGCATGGCCTGATTCAAGAGACTCTGTCGAAGATATACTGTTACAGTAAGCCCTTACGTAACTGTACCATCTTCATCGAGGATATCTCTTGCATCAGGCCACACCTATGGAATGAGTCCCAAGTAGTACTGTCAGGGAGACAGTCTGGGCAGCTGAAGTTAATAGACCTAAGACAGGAAGCCTTGAAACACAACAAGTCCAAAACCTGCCCTTCTAGGAGATGCAATGTCCAGTGGCAGCAGCACAGATTTCAGTGGCTGACGCATTCCTGAAGCAGCCAATGGAAGTGGCCATTCCTCCTATGGAGTGACCCTGTAAAACCCCAGGCAGTTCCTTACCGTACTTCCTGTAGCAGAAAATAATGCAATTAGCCAGCCATCTTGACAGGCACTGTTTAGAAACTGGTACGTGCTCTTTCCCTGGGGAGAAAAAAAACAGCCATGCGAGGACTTCCTGCAGTCTCTCATGCTATGAACATATCTGGGTATTCTATGTACATCTACGGTATGGAGCTATGCTTCCCTTGGATTGGCATTCTCCAGAAAATAAACAGGCAAGTGGATGGTATAATTCAGCATAAATTCAGACACCACTTTTGGGAAAAACTTAGAACTGGTATGCAAAGACACCCTGGGCCAGAGTTTGCAACTATGGCACAAGGCTTGCACCCAGCCCTGTGCCTCGGCACTTAGGTTTTGGTAGTGTGCCAAACCCTTCACCACAACTGCACCTGATTTTACAATCTTGGTCACAGCTGTGACAATTTCCATGGATTATGGCAGCTTGCATGAAATACCTGGTGCAAGCTCTGTAATAACTGCCCCAAGGATTCCTGCAAGTTAGACCAGAAAAAGCTGATGTAACTTGTGGCAATTGTCACATGGAGTGGAAAATCCCATTAGATTGCTGTAAGTCCCATGCGCCGTATCGTCAGTGCACCAGGGCTTGTGGCAAACTAATACTTTTGAAAATCTGGCCCCAAGTCTTTGTGGAAAGCCATATAAGGAGACTCGTACATCAGAGCCTGAAGCTCGGAAATGCTTTAAGCACAGATAATAGCAACCAAAAATAACACTTTCCACAACATGAAATTTAAGACCCAAGTGGGGACTGGATTACAGTTGAGAGACTTCAGGTAAATAATGCCTCTCAAAAATGTGTGGGACACCTCCAGTTGTTCCACTGAACAGTCATCTATGGGCACATAGAAGGCTGAAATAGCAACTGGTTGCACATTAATCAAAGAATATTGAAGGCCAGAATCTGAGATGGACAGCATGTACTCCAGAATCTGGTTAACTGAACAAGTGAAAGGGTCCAGTTGATAGGAAGCTGTGCACAGAGTAAAGCACTTGCACTTCATGGAATGAGTGGCCCTGGAAGAAGGCTTCCTAGCAGCCACCAGGATATCAGCCACCTTTTGGGACACCCCAAATCTAGCCATGGCTAGATCTCCAGGAGCCAGGCATTAAGGTGTAGAGACTTGAGATCTGGATGGACTAGGGTGCCCTGTTCCTGGGACAGCAAGACTTTGCACAGAGGCAGGGGCACTAGCAGTTCCACTATCAACTGCTGCAGTAAGGGGAATCATATCTGACAAGGACAGAAGGAAGCAACGAGAATCATGGTCACTCCTTCCATCTGGAGCTTGAGCAATACCCTTTGAATTAGTGAAAAGGGAGAAAAGGCATAGAGGAACCTCCCCTTCCAGGAGAGGGACAACGCATCTCGCCAGAAAACTCCAGGCTCTGGAGCAAGTGAGCAGAAATGTGGCAGTTTTACACTGAGCAGGGATGCAAAAAGGTCAAACTCTGAATGACCCCACCTGTCAAATAGGTCTTTTATCACCAATGTTAGTAGCTCCCTCTTGTGCATTCTGGACTGTGACCCACCTAATTGGTCTGCCAGGATATTTGGACACCTGGAACATGGACTCCCAACAGTTCCAGACCATGTTCTAGAGCCCAATACCAAACTCTCATTGCTTCCCTGCACAGGGGGTATGAATGGGGCCCCCTGCTTGTTTATGTAGTGGACTACAGTGATGCTGTCCATCTGCACCAGCAGATGTTCCTGTGGACAGATGGGCCTGGAAGGTCTGCAGGTCATACAGAATGGCCCTCATCTCTAGGACATGAATGTGGAGGGAACTCTCCATAACAGTCCATGTTCCCTGGGTCTGGTGAGATTCCAGGTGTGCTCCCCCAGCCTACCCCTGAAGCATCTGCGGTGAGGATATGATGGGGGTAGGGATGAGGAAAGGTACTCCTTTGAGTAAAGTGGTGAGGTCCACCCACCACTGAAGTACCTTCTTCATGAGTGATGTTACTAGAACCTTCTGGTTTGGATTGTCGGTACATTGATCTGATTGTACTCTTAATGGTCCATTGAGGGATCTGCATGTGCAGCCTTGCCAGAGGAACTGTAACAATGGCTGCTGCCATCAGGCTCAGCAGTCTTAGGACTGTCCTAGCTATTACATATCTGTTGCTGTAAAGGTCTTGGGGCTGTGCTATCAGGTGCTCTGCCTTGTCCTGAGGCAGAAAGGCTGAACCCTGAACTATATCTTGTATAGCCCCATGTACTGGAGACAGTGACAAGAGGTCAAAACTGACTTGGGCAGATTAACCATGATCCCTAGTGCTTGGAACAGTTGTCTAGTACATGCTAGGGTGGAAGACTGTTGCTACCCAGCCTATGCTTTGAGCATCCATTCATGTAGATAGGGGAAGATGTATGACCGATCCCTCCCTCCTGAGGGCTGCTGCCACCATTGCTAAGCATCTGGCAAAGACCTGTGGTGCAAAAGATAAGCCAAAAGGCAATGCCCTGAACTGGTGGTTCCCCCTGGAACAGGAACCTGAGTTACTTCCTGTGGGGGCCATAAATCTTTTTGTGCAGGTATGCATCCTGCATGTCTCTGGAGCATATCTAGTCTCCCATGTGCAGTAGAGACAGCAGGCTTTGTACAGTCACCATCCTGAACTTTTTGTACTACATGAAGAAGTTCAGATTTTTCAGGTCCAGGATGGGCTATAAATCCCCTGTGGATCTGGGCACTAGAAAAAAGTGGGACTTAGAATGCTCTATTCCTCTGATATTCTGGAACAGGCTCTATGGCCCTTTTCTGCAGCAACATGCACATTTTTTTCCAGCAGCACTGGAATGTGGTCTGGAGGGTAGCTTGAAGGACCTGGAGATAGATCTGGAGGATATTCCAGAGGTTCTAAAGTGTGGCCTTGCTCTGTGAGCTTGTGCTCTCCTCCCACCTGTCCAGGTGGCGGTAGAAGAATCCCCCTACCACCACCTTCTGTAGTACTGGAGGACAGATGTCTGGCAAGGAGGCAGGCTGAGGTAAAATCAGCAACCAGGGCTGCTCCCACCCCCGGTGGTGGAGGTGGGGTAGGCAAGGCTGCTTCAGCTCTGTGCTTGCCGAGTGGCCTGGTACCTGACTTGATTGTGTGGGAGGCCTGCTGAAAGGGCACCTTCTGCCCACTCCTTGGCTGGGTATAGTATAGTGAATTAACCAACCAAAGGGTCCTCTTGAGGCCTATAGATCAGAAAAAGGTTTCCTGCAAATCCACCCCAAAATATTTGTAGACTCTGAAAGGGGCATTCAGGATGGACTGCTGTACATCAAAAGCAAAGCCAGACAACCTTAGACAAGAATGCTGCCTTAGACAGACACCAACCACAGCTGCCCTAGCAGAGGAATCTGAGACATCATAGGCAGATCTCAAAATGTGCTTATCCACATCTGCCCTGGATTGGAGGACTTTAAGCAGCTCCTGTCTCTGTGGGCCCTATTATTATTCTCTGTGCTCAGCCCTTTTTAATGATCAGTTTAGAATTATCCAGTCAGATTAAGCCTTCTCTGGTCAATTATTTTAAGAAAAGAGACCACGGAACTCAAAATTGCGGGATCTGCATTTGTGAGTAGATAAGTCAATAATTGCGTTGGTTGTTAGGATTGTAAATTCAGTATATTGCCCAGCCAAATGGACCTGTGTTTCTCATATAGGGGGCATAGGATCACTAGGTGCATTAGGTTGTCTTCTCCCAAGCCACACTTACATCTATATTCCTTCTTCTTTTCCCCTAGATATAGACTCTTTTTTTGTTACTCTCAAATACCTCAAAATGGAACCTGGTAAGAAGGGTCCTCTCCTGGGGGAGTGTAGGATGTGGAGGTATCTTTCAAACTTATGTTCTCTTTTGTTTTTTGATATCCATGGGCATGCTTCGGATAATCGTCAGGCCTCTAGGTATTTTTGGACAAAGTTATCTTTAATTTTGTTGTTTATTTTTGTTTTTGGTGTACTCTATAGGAAGTCTTAAACAATCGGAGACTATGTGTAAAAGCCCGTATGGTTTGGTGAGTTCTTTCAAGACCAGCATACTTGGGAAAGTATTATTGGGATGAGGGTAAGTTGCTTCTTCTAAACACATTGTAGGAGTCTGTCAGGGGCATTCTGAATATCTTGATCCAGTAATTTATTTATCTCTGCACACAAGTACACTCTAAAGGTAACTCTCCAATCTCAGCCCTGACCAAAGCAGATGTCGCTGTTTGGTAGAACCAATATCATTTTGTAAAATTTGTTTAGTCCGAAATCTGTGGACCCTTTTAGTTCATGTCCCCATAATTCAGCCCCATATAATATTTGGCTTTTAATTTTGGCTCTTGCCACTCTTAATATTCCGTCTACAGATCGCCCCCCATATTTATATGAGAATGCTGATATAATTGGAAAAAAGCCTTCCAGCTTGCTTTTAATGCTTTTTAGGTGGAGGTTCCATGATCTGGTTTGGCTAACCATAAGTCCTAGCTAGCAGAAGTTTTTTACCACCTAAATCTTGGAGGAATTCATGTAATAGCTGTACCCTCTTTTGTTACCCCCCAAAAACTAGAACCTTAGTTTTATTGTGGTTAACCAACAGATCGGCATTTTTACATTCGAGCTGGAATTTTCCTATGCTTCTGCACAAGCCCAGATGACTAAGTGATAAAAGTACAACATCATCTGCATAAGCCAGGTAAGGGACTATTCTTGTCCCCATTTTTGGTAGGTGGAAGTCAGGATTGTACAGATCTTTCAAGACAGTGCCAAAATAGAGATTAAACAATAATGTTGTTTGTGAACCAAATGCTTAGTTCCCCCTGAGTTGCCATACCTGATACTGGTGTAATTGTCTTGGTGAATAAGTCTGATCATTTCCAGTAGGGATGGGTCAAGCCCCAGTTCACCAAGTCTGTCCCAGAGTAAGGGTCTGTTGACCCGATCAAAAGCGGACTTGAGATCTATAAAGGTACAATATATTGTTTGGTTTTTGATAGTCCTGTATTTATGAATTAGGTGAGTTAGAACATAGACTTGGTCTATTGTAGAATAGTTTCTATGAAATCCTGCCTGGGCTTCATCTGTAATGTTATTTGATGCAGCCCATGTCATCATTCTAGTGTTTAGGATTTTGGTAAAAACCTTTCCTAGGGAATCCAATAGGCTAATGGGTCTGTAGCAACTCGGGCCCTTTTTGTCACCTTTCTTAAAGATTGGTACGATGATATTTAGTTTCCAGCTTTTAGGGATATACCCTGATCTCCAAATGTAGTTAAAAAATTTGAGTAGAAAAGGAATCCAAAATGATTTGGTTCTAACTATAACATCTAGTGGTACCCCATCTAGCCCGGGTGCTTTTCTTTTGTTAAGTGAATTTAAAGCCCACCTAGCTCCAATTGTGTGATTTCAGTATCTGTGCTTTGCTTCCTGACTCCGTATTTGGATTCTGTTAGCCCAGCTAGGTAGTCTGGGTCTTCACTGGAGAACAGAAGCTTATAGTGCTTTATCCATGTATCTGGTTCAATATGTGTAATGATACGAAGGTGATGACCCATTCCGGAGCTTGCAATGTCCCAGAAGGTTTTATTGTCCCTGTTGAGAACTGCAATGTGGAGTATCTTCCATAATTGTTTAGTGTATTCCTGCTTCTTTCTGTTTAGAGTCTCCCTATACTCTTTCCTAGCTTTGTTCATTAGTTTATTATTATTCTTGCTTGGAAACTATTTTATGACTCTGAACTTTTTATTCAATAGTTTCCTTGCAACCTGGCAATCTTTGTTGTACCATTTTTTGCCTTTTGGTTCTTTTATAATTGCTTTTTTTGTTATTATGGTGGCTATTATATTTATAATGTAATTCAATTCATGGATTAGTGAAGGGTCCATGGGATGGTCTGCCAATGATGCTAGTCTTGACAAAATCTCTCTGCTGTCTAAGTGATCCATAAAATTATCACTCATTATTAAATTCCATTCAATACCCCTACTCTTAAGCATCACTCTAGGGGCCTTGATTCCTTCATCAGTAAAGAAGTCACCTTGCCCAATTTCTAATTCCAAGGCACTATGTTCGCTTTCTGCTCTGGGTACTAATTTTAAATACATGTTCCTAGTGAATAGATTAAAGTTAGCCCACATATAATCAATAAGAGATGAGCCCTTTGCTCCTTCAAATGAGTATTCTCCTTCAGGGTCAGTGTCAGACCGGCCATTTAGGAGCAGCATATTATTCCTGCACATTGTTCTGTGTAGCATTACTCCTCTTTTGTTGGTAATTAGGTCTCTGGAGTTTCTTCTTGTATTCAGAGATGGGTGCTGGAGGGATGTCAGTGCCTCTGACAGGTCTTCCGAGCAGCCTTGCAGTTTGCCTATCCTTGCATTAAACTCTCAGAAGATCATTATATATTTGTTGTTGGGTGCTCTGTTTGTATGGTGATAGCTAATTTTCTAATGAGCCTAAGAAATTGGTATCTCCATACAGGCTTCCTGATGGGTGAGCATAAACATTTATCATGAACCATGTTTGTTTAGATGATTTCCCTATTAGTTTTACCGCTAAAATACTAGAACTGTGAGTTATGATTTCTTGAGTTGTAATATTGCTGTTTAGCTTTATGAATATGGCCAATCCTCCAATTCCCCTCATAATATTTATTTGTGGTACTTTTTTTAAATGTCTTGTAACCACTTAGAAGATTTCCCAAGGCCCAAGTTTCCTGTATGCCAATGATATGAAATTGGTTCAGGTAATTACATATGTCTGGATCACCAATTTTTGCACTCAGCCCTGAGGAATTCCAGGATAGTATTTTAAATGGGTTCTTGTCCAGAGTTATTGCTTTGGCTGATCCATTTTCAATGATATCATCTTCATTGGTGATCCTAGTCCTAGATTGATTCCGAGATCCCCACCCCCATACTGTCAGACTTGGAATGTCATTGGTCTGTGGTAGCTAACAGCTCAAATTTGTTTGATGTCTCAATTAGATATTCCCAATTCTTGGAAGCAGTATAGACACTATCGGGATTTGTCTGAGCACATAAGTCCTCCTTCTCTATAACAAAATGTATTCCGAGTTTATCCAATGTGCTCTGCATCTTCACTAGCTCCTTGATTATGGAGGATTCATTGACATGGAATATTACTTGCTCATCAGGTTCCAGTCTTATTACTTTCCCTATGTTGTAAGTCCTAATATTGATATCCAGACAGATACTGAGAAAGTCAGTCAGTTTACCTTTAAGCTGGTTCTGGAGTATTTTCTTGATATTTTAGTCCAAAGGCTGAAATGACTAAGTCCTGTTTGCTGACCTTTGAGCAAATTTGATTGTTGTAATATTCTGGCAAAAGGTCCATTAGAGTGGTGATATCACCCACCGTGATACCCATGCCCTCTAGATTTACTTTTGCATTAAGTACGATTGCTTTTAGTATGTAAAACTGATGAGTTACCACCAGAACCAGTTCGTTCTCCAGGATCGGTCTTATAATACTGACTGAGTTTTCAAATTACAGCATCCCTTTAATATGGAAGACAAAGCACAGTTGCAGAATCTGATAGTTTCCTTTGTGATTCATTAGACATGCAGGATACCCCAAAAAGGAGTAGTGCGAAGTCAGAGCCTATAGTTTTTTGTAGGAAAAGGTAAAAATTAGCATTATAGCCAAAATTATTCTTACTAGTTTTTGGGGTGTCACTTTTTTCAGGGCCTATCATCATCTTGGGGTTAGTGCCAGCACTTCCCTTTTTTTAATTATTTACCTGTGGTGATTCTGGGTTCTCAGGTTTGTTTGTCAGATTTTCTAAATTTGACGTATTTGGAGATTCCTTTGATTTCTGTTTATCTATACTGTTTAAGTTCTGAATCTTATTTTCTTTAGATTTTTTGTCCTTGGTTGTGTTTTTCCTTGTTTTTCTCTGATTTATTGTGCAATATCTTGATTTCCCTTTGGGTTGTGTGTTAATAGAGTTATTGCTCTTGTCAGTTGATACCTCGTTGATTAATTTGTGTGTGGGCTTTTTAGTTCTATCCTTTTTTCTGGTGAGAGGGTAGGGGGTATCCTGGGCCGTAAAAGTTCTGCAGCCTGTTTTCTTTGTGTTTGGGGAGATTCTGGTCTCCCTGGGGCTCTTGTCCTTGCTATCTAATGCTTCTTGTTGTTCTCCCTTGTGCCACAAATGTGCGTGTTTGAGGGCAAATTCTCTACAGATGCTACTGTCTCTGAGTTCAACTGCAGGGAGCATAATGCACTCAGAGTTGCAACTACTAGTGTTGTAGTAATCAGTTCCAAAAGGTCCCCTGGGGCTTCTGCATCTTTTTCTAAAGAGTTTATTGAGCAATTTGGATTGCTCAACTCTAAATTAGTCTGTAAAGTACCAGGTAGGATTGTATGATTTCCTTTTCCTGAGCCACTATATTGACTATATTGAGACTCTTTTTCTTTGTTCATAGTATCAGCTCTATACTCTTTGTGTAATAGTTTGTTTTCAATTAGTTCCAATTTTAACCTATTCTCCAGGCACACTCCTTTGATAAATGAGACATTTTGTTTACATTCTGCTAGTTTTTTGAACAGGAAAATATTTGCTTTAACTGGGTCCCTGAATGCTGTTAAGAATTCATTTGAGATTCCCTCAATGTCTCTATATAATGAGTCTTCCTGACCCATGGGGCTCATTGTCCATGAGTGTGAACTGTGGTTTCTAGAGGGAGCTGCTTGGGAAGCATTCGGGTATCTGAATATTAGACTTCATGGAGATCTCTCTAGGGGACTGAGTTTATTACAGGGTTATTATCCTGATTTAGATTTGGGTTGGACTGATTTTTGCAGCTTAGGTAGTCTTCCTGAGGTTTGGGACTTAGCAAAATGCTGGTTTTTTTGGAGGGGTAATGGGGCATCAGTTCCTTGGTTTTCTCTGATGGCCTCCTCTTGTAATAGGGATTCTCTTAAGGATTGGACCTCTGGATCCAGCACTGAGAGATTGTGAAATATATGGGAGAAATCGATCTTTGCTTCCCTATGGTCCTCTGCCACAGATGCTTTAGATCCAGGTAAGTCAATATTATTGATAATATTGATTTCATTTTCCATTTGACCTTGTGGGGAACGAGTCATGTCTCGGTATACCATACCTAAGGGGGGTCGGGCTAAAGAATTTTCTGATATCCCTGTTTAAAGACAGCAGGTTAGGTGTAGAAACCAGCTGCAAAGCTTCATTGCCTATAGTCATTTTGTCTACTAGAGGTTTATCAGTCTTTTTCAAGCATCTGCCCCTTTTGTTTTTGTTCATTGTGTTTTCATTTTTACCCAGTTGTTTCTTGGCCAAGGTTTTAAGTGAGAAGGGTCCTCTATGCTTTCCTCCTCCTCCTTCCATTCTAGAACTTAGTTTACTCTGCTCCATGTCATGTGCACAGAAGGTGCCTGGGTTTTTACTACGGGTTGTAGCTGGCATTTCCAATAAATGAATAGCACAGTGGAAAGAGCAGTTCTAAGAGAAGCGGTTCTAAGAGAAATAGAGCCACAAATTCACGAAAAGCTGGTAACAGATGCTAATATAGCAATCCTGCAATCTAATAAGTCAGCAATCTACATGTTTTAGTATTTCTTGAGTTGCAGATAGCTGTAATTTCTCAAGGAGTGACAAGCAGTGTTCACATACTGTATATATGTATTTGAGCCAGCATGCAGCGGCATGCAGCAGCATATAACATATAAGTAGAGCTGGGAGGTCAGCCTAAATCAACAAGTGCATCAATTCTCAGTTTAACAGGTATAATACAATACAGTACAATACAATACATAAAAATGTTAGCAGCAAAGATTAGTTAGATACTGGGCTTTGAATTGACAGTTTAATAATGGTTGTATATATGCCTTTCTCTGTTCCTTAGCAGAGAGGAGGTCTGCTTTAAAACTTGCTTATCATTACAGCACAAGTATGACATGGCTTGTGATTCTTATACTTTGCATTTTTTGGCAGATACTGCCAGAAGGAAGGGCGAGACAAGTGAATAGACTGAGAAAGAAGACTTGCTGTTGTTAAACCAGCTATACACTTATAATACATGTATAATAATTTGTTCGAGCACTAGATAAATTCAATTATTTTGACACCCAATTTCATTCAGGTAGCGCTTGTTCAACTCCCTTCCAGGTCAACTTGGATCAAAGCACGCGGGTTTGTGAACAATATATCAACTTTGGCTATAAGTAGGACACTGGTGTGGAAATAGAAGATAAAATAACAGGCTATTGAGTGATGCATGATGAATGTACAGTCAAAACAAGGATTATTGGTTATTATCAAGAAGAGACACGGCTGGACTGGCAATCCTGGCAGGCCAAGCAGGTAAGCAGTAACTGGAAGGTCGCTGAGTTTGCTGATCTAAACCTTCAGGTAAACCCCCGGTTTCCTTTAAAGTATTAAAAAAAATGTAGACATACTTTGGAGTAAAAAACTGAAGGTATACTAAAACACGGGAAAGAGAGACACAAAACTCAAAGCATTAAAAGTTCTAAAGAGTTCTAAAAATGTTTAAAAGGCTCTGAAAAAAGCTCAGGACTAAATGAGTGTGTGACTTCCACTGAAATCAAAATAGAGGCCCTCAGTAAAGTATCGAGGCAGGAGATGACAGTAATTAGTGAGAGTCCACAATCCAGAGCCACATCCACATAGATAAGCAGTTAGGCAAGTAAAATATACTTTCCTGAGTAGCAAAACTTTACTCATCACAGCCATGTGACAGCTCAAGCAGCACAGACCCCACTCAAAAGGCATTCAGTCGAAGTAGAACCATATTGCAATAGCCACCTCGCACAGTTTGATTGGGACAGTGGGGAGCTTTCCCTTAGGTGTCTTCCTCAGCTCCATGACCCTCCACAGAGTGGCTTGTCTGCCACAGCAGTGGGGCTCCCTGCCCACCACTGGGACTCCTCACCAGATTGCTGTGGTGAAAAAAGCAAAAGAAGGGGGAAAATACTGGGACCAGATGGCACAAGACGGACTGGAAAGAGAATAGAGTTTTAAAACAGGTGAGGCAAAGGTGGTATACCTTAACTAAAAAGATAAATCGCTTCTCTCTGCTTCTGCTTTGTGAGGCTCCACCACAACCTCCTAGCGTGCAGCCATCTTGGTTCCTCAATAGCTCCCCGTCCCTTGTAGTTTTTTTTTTTTATAAATTACACCTTTCAATTCAGTTGCCGTAGTCCATTTCAAACACTGAGGTTTCTGCAAGGTTCACACGACTGATAAAAGATGCCACTCTGGAGAAAATTCTGCGCGCTAGTCACTTTCAGGTACACCTCGCACACCACAGGCAGATGTAAGAAACAGAGCGGGGTACTTCAAACAGGATGCTGGTGAGTTGAAAAAGGACACCGAGGTCATGGAACATGCCCTGTTTCGGTGTGGAAATGTCAAAGCAAAAGTTAGTAAGGCTGCTCGAGCAAACAGCTCATCATACAAATTCAGTCTTAAATTTTTCTTTATTTTTCTTTTTTCAAAGTCTGTATGATAGGTCCCAATGTTTTGCCTGGATAATGATTCATCTGGGGAGCTATAATACATAAACATATTTTAGTATCTTTATAATTTTTGTTCATGTTTAACATTTTCATTTTTCTCAATTATATTCTTAATTGCATTTTCAGTAGAAGGGTATCTAAAAACATTGGACAGCCTGTACATTAATTTCCGTATTGTTATTTGACTTACTTGTATTGAATAATACAAGTATTTACATATTTACATTTTTTTCCACACACAATTGGCTACTATTATAAAATATTAACACCTAATTTAGCCAAGAGACTAGAGATGATAATACCTACTATCATCAACAAGGACCAGACAGGCTTCGTGGCTGGGCACCAGGCAATGGATAATGTAAGAAGAACCTTACACATAATCGATTATTTAAACTCCCCCCAAAATCCCTTCAATTATTATGAGTATGGATGCCAAGAAGGCATTTGATCAAGTTGGTTAGTGCTTTCTCTATAAGGCCCTTGATCATTTTGGCTTTTCCTCTGCATTTGTTAACAGTATCTGGACATTATATAATGCCCCAGTGGCCTTTGTTAGAACCAACAGTCACCTTTCTTCTTGTTTTAAATTAAGTAGAGGGACTAGACAGGGCTGCCCTTTGTTCCCAGTTTTTTTTTTTGCCTTATATATAGAGTCCCTAGC
The DNA here is from genome assembly GCA_016271365.2 of Neoceratodus forsteri. Lineage (NCBI taxonomy): Eukaryota > Metazoa > Chordata > Ceratodontiformes > Ceratodontidae > Neoceratodus > Neoceratodus forsteri. Next base: position 39,575,756 of record CM057459.1, read on the forward strand.
ACAGAAAATCAGGCAAGAGATAGAGATTAAAGGTGTCAACATAGGCCCACTGACACAATATAGCACTTTATGTGGATGATGTGCTTTTATATCTCAGGAACCAGAGAATTCATTGGATAAAGTAATAGCTCTTATAAGAGAATTTTCTGAAAATATCTGGGTATGCATTGAATGAAGCAAAAACAGATATCCTGACCATAAATTACACCCCTTCAACACATCGTAATAAAAGATACACTATGAAATGGGATTTGCAGAAACTAAAATATTTAGGAATATTTTTAAGACCCACTACTTCCTTCCTATATAAGGACCCTACCCTTGATTAAAACATTATAAGCAGGCTACCATAGATGGTCTCGTATACCTTTCCCTCTGTACTCCCAAATTCAGACAATAAAAATGACTGTCCTGCCTAGATTTTTAAACTTATTCCAGTGTGCCCCAGTGCCTCTATCTAAAAGATGCCTCACTGAGGAGCAGAGAAAGATATATAAATATGTATTGGCCTCCCAACATCCTATGATTAAAAGTGTTTTATTAACTGTAAGAAAAGAGAGAGGTGGATGGGCCTTACCCTCACTAGATTACTACTGGATAACAATACAGGCAAAGATAGCCTTTCAGTGCGGAACTCCTGAGTACGACCCTCACTGGAGGGATATAAATCTTTTTCTAGGACATGAAATTCCACTGACAGTTCTTCTTTACGATGATACATTATGACATAATAGAGACCGGTCTCCTCTCCCCTCTCCCCTCTTACAGCCCTGGAGACTACCATTCAGACATAGAATATGATAGCCAGATATAACAGAAGTAGGGCACATGCATGGAAATATAGATGGCTGGCCTTGGAACATGCATTTACCCCAAATAAATTTGCTCTCTGGTTCAAATATCAGAATAAGAGAGGGTTGCAATTCCATCTCACACTGAGAGAATGGCAGACCAGTTGGAAAAATTATTTTAAAACTACTGCTACAGCCGAGTGTTGGAGGGGATGTAGAGAGAATGTTGGGACTCACTCTCATATGTTCTGGTCCTGTAACAAACTTAGACCATATTGGGAAGAAATGGCTGAAGCAATCCATACCAGACATTTGTTAAACCCCTGGATATAAAGTTATTCAGGCTGATAGGAATGGACGTAAGAAAGGGGATGGAGTTATAGTGTTGTTTAAGGAAAATCTACAGATATCTGTATTGGATAGCAGTGTTTATTTTGATTCTCTGAATGATTGGCTATTGTTAAGATTACTTTTGGGAGGTAAGAAATATGTTACATTGGGGCTTATTTATAATCCCATTACCTGTGGGCTAGGTGGGCTGAGGGAGTTTTGGGATAAAGCCTCTAGTTATCTTGGGGCATCAGATTTTGTTCTGGTGGGTGATATTAGTTTGAATTGGTTGCAGTAGGTAAGTTTGGGTTTAGATACACTATTTCATTCCTATAATTTGACTCAGACAATTGCTGAACCAACCAGATTTAATCATCTTACTGGAAACCTCTCTATTTTAGACTGGATTGCTACTTACAGAGCTGATGGGTGCTTGCTGAATCAGTCAGCGATCATCAGGCCACTTATTGTATTTTGAATTTTAAAAAGGGCAAGATACCTCCTCGGATTATCCAGTCATGGAACTTTAAAATTTTGACTCTGAAAAGTTGGCATACTGTCTCTCTTTAATAAATTGGTCAGTTTTAGACTTAATCTCAGACTCTGATAGTACAGTTTACTATTTCTGTAAGCAACTTTACCAGTCCAGGAATTGTTTTTCCTTTATGTAAATTAAGGGTAAGAGGTATAGCGAACAAGTGGTTTACATGAGAAATTAAAGTGGATCAAAGCTAGAAATCTTGCCTGAAAAATTATAAGCAATCCCTATCAGCGTAATCTTTTGGTTAGATATTGTTTCTAAGGAACACGGTTAGTTACTTAGTGAGTAACGCTAAGAAACCCTTTGATAAAAAAACAGCTTTGTGAAAACTATGCTGATCCAAAGAAATTTTGGAAATCTGTGAAAAATCTGATTGCTCCCACTGTAAAGTCATCTATTAAGATACAAACTCCTGATGGAATATTATCTGATCCTATAGTAATAGCAGAGGAGTTTAGTAAGTTTTCTTACCTTTCCAAATATGGGTGTAATTCCACTGGTTCCTTAAAACATTCTAGCTCCAGTGAAGTCCTGAGTGACAGATCCAGATTTTATTTTAAAAGGATTACAAAGTGGGCTGTGCTAAAATTAATTGCCAGTATGCCCAATAAGTTTAATGGTTGTGGTGAGAAGCTGATTGCACCTTGAATTGCTGTTCCTCTTTGTTCTATATTTTTAGCCGGTGTCACATTTCTGGTCAAGTTCCATTAACTTGGAAACAAACAAAGGTGGTTCCCATTCCCAAAAAAACTGGTGCAGACTCTTTTGATGTTTTTAGGCCCATATCAATTCTTAATCCTCTGAGTAAGCTACTCAAGAAAGAGGTAGCAAACCAAATTATGGAGTGTCTGAAAAAGTCTCTCATACTCCGCCCAAAGCAGCATGGTTTTTGGAGAAACCATGGTATAGAGACTGCCTTGGTCAGGTTCTTGAACGCCATCCTCCAGGGCTTTGATAGGGGCTTGTTAATGGGGACAGTGTTCATGGACTTGACCAAGGCACTCGACCTTATTAATCATTCTTTAGTTATGTTCAAAATTAAGCTGCCTTGGTTTCTCTGAGATTGCTCTGCTCTGGTGCAGGGACTACTTGTCTAACAGGTCCCAGGTGGTAGGTATAGGGCCAGTTACTTCTTCTGTTAGACCCATGAACCTAGGAGTCCCACAAGGGTTTATTTTGGGACCTCTTTCATTTTCATTATTTATCAATTCCTCCTTCTATTTTCAAGGTTTGCAACTGTCTGCTTTATGCGGATGACTTGATAATTTATTCTCAGGCTCGTTCAAATTTTCAGATTACATCTTCATTTCAGTCTGATTTCCATGATGTCTGCAGCTGGTTTTCTAGCAACTAATTGATTCTTAATGTAAATAAGACACAATCAATGCTGTTTGGAATGCCTCATTCATTGAAGGATAACCCAGTTTTGTTGATTCATAACACAGAGGGGAGTGCAGTTGAATTTGAAAGAGAATTTAGATATATTGGAGTTCTTTTGGACCCTGGTCTAACTTTTTCCATACAGGTAAAAGCCATCAGTAAAATGGTTAATCAAACATTGAGCATACTATTCAACATGAAGAAATACTTCTCTGAAGACATTCGTAAATCTATTGCTATGGGAATACTGTTGCCCCACTTTGACTATGTTGCAAGTCTTTATTATTTTTATTATTGGAGGCAGTATGGCACAGTGGTTTAAGGCTCTGAGCTGCAAATCTGGAGACCTGGGTTTGAATCCCACAGCCCCCCCCTTGCATACTGTGTGACCCTGAGCAAGTCACTTAACTTCCTTGTGTTCCCAGGTTGCACCTGCAAACAAGCTTTCAGCTTAGTGTGTCTCACCTGGTAAAATAATTGGTTAAAAAAAAATTATAAGCTATCAGTTAGTGAACTTGAAATGCTGACTGTGACTTATAATAATGTCTGCTGGTTTGTATTGGATTGCCCCTACCGATTTCATAATTGCTCAGTGTATTCCAAGCTAAGCTGGCTAATGTTAAATAATAGGATTACATTTTATTTTGGTTGTCAAATCTTCAAATCCATTTTCCTAAGAACTAAGTGTCCATTATCGAATTTGGTAGATGTAAGGCATTTGCAATTTATGCTCTTATAGTGGTACTATTCTAACAAATATCTCTTTTCGGTCCAAGGTTGGAGCAAAGTCTTTCTCAGAAGCAGTCCCTCCATTTTGGAATGCATTGCCTCTCAAAGTTCATTCCTCCACTTCATTTCAAATTTTTTCACAGAATTTTAAGGCTTATTTAAATTCTTTGGAGTCTTGTAAATGTTTTGTTTAAAATGTTGTTTTGTTTAGTTGATTGTCCTATTTGTTACGTTTATTGTCAGGTCAAAACTGAAAATGGGCTCATCCCAGTGTCCTTACCCAATTAACAAATAAAAAATGAATTGAAATGAAATAAAACAGAGGTTGAAGGTCATGGGTTCCTTACGAGAGGACATTTTGGGTACTCATATAATACTGTGTCTCAAACCAGAATCGTTTAGAGGTAAGGAACTTCTTTATTTGTGGAATATTTTGCTGGCAGCAGCCATAAAAGCAATAACACATAAATGGCCAAAATATTCTCCACTTGCCTTGCAAGAGTGGGAAGAAATTGTTGATGAAATAGCAGAATGGGAAAGGTTAACTTTTCGGTCACAAGATAGGGGAGAAGAATATTTGAACTGCTGGACTTGGGAATTATCTAATATGAATTAAACTTACAGGGGCCTTGAAATGGCTGGAATGATACTTGGTGCGGTGCTGAGGGCCAATGAGACCAGGAATTTATTTAGTAGAAAATAGGTATATGCTGTGCCCCCCCAGTTTCTTTAGGATTATACATTTCTTAGATAATACCATAGATCAAATAGTTTGTTACAAAATCATTATAGATTTTTACAGAGGAAATACTATGTTGCCCCTAAGTTGTTACTTGTTACTGTTTGTGATTCATAATGTAGTTTTGTTAGTCTGTTGTCTTAGTTGTAATTCTTATATACAAAACTTAAAAAGGGATTTTATCCTGAAAATGAGGTTCTGGGAATATTATGAGACAATTATACCTGCATACTATATAGATAATGTGAAAACCTCTATGTGATGTGTAACATTGTAGCATTGTAAAATCTATAATAAAGAAAGTATAAAAAAAGAAATGGAAGCACAGGGCTCCGAGGGCCTTGGGCTTCCACACCAACATGGATGTATGCATCTATGGAGGGTTGGAGGTGCAGGGCTCACAGGGCCCTGAACTTTCCAGGTAAATGGATATGCTCACGCTGTTTCCAAGGGACTGTTGTGAAAGAAGATATGATTACACTGTCTCAAAAAGTAAGGAAATTCATTGCAAAAAACCTCTATTAATGCACCCGTTCTGGTTAAAGTGACAAAGAAGGGAAATCTGGTATCAGGGTTCCCAGCTCTAACATCCCACCCTGTGGGTAGCAACAGGAAAAACCATTAGAGTTTCACCTCTCCTGAGACTTCGCAAATCAGGTGTGGGGTGTACCTTGGGGTTGTCAACCCTAATGCTCACCCCTTCTCATGTACTCCACACATCTCAGCTTATTTACTGGTGGAATGAGGTGAGTGTTAGGGTTGACAACTGCAAGGTACACCCCACGCCTGATTTGTGAAGACTCAGGAGAGGTGAAACCATAATGGTTTTTCCTGTTCCCGAAAGCAGGGTGGGGGTGAGTTGTTAGGGTTGGGAACCCTAACTCCACATTTCCCTACTTTTGTCACTTTCACCCTAACTGGTGCATTAACAAAGTTTTTTTGTAATGAATAAACACACATAAATATTATATATATACATATATATATATATATACACACACACACACACACACCATGTTATCCTTGTGTTTTGAAGGAGACTTTCAACACAACAAACACATTGTATAAATATATATACACACACACACACACACACACACACACACACACACACCACCCACCCACAATTTATGGCAACTTGTTTTTTGTTAATCTTTCCCCAAGTTCTTCTTTTATTGTTAGTAAACTAAAGGGTTATTATGAAATTGTTCTTGAGCCCTGAAGAAGTGTTGGAAGTGTAAAACATTTTAAACCATGAAGAACTGCCCATTTTAAAAAGGGGTCCCAGTCACAAACAAAAATGAACTGCAGTTGGCAACAGCAGACCTCATTTATAAAACATTCAGAAAAAAATCTGAATTTTAACTGTTTTTTTACACCATTGACATAAAAATTGTATATTTAAACCTCAAAATTCACTAACAGCAGAAACATTTTCACAGCTGAAGCCATAATTTCCTGCTTGTGTCATCATAGTGTTCTGCTGTGGATATGACTGTAATGTTACATGCAAGGCCTTATTACTGCAGCTCCTGAAAAAGCCACAGCTGTAAGTGAACTGTAATGGACACTGCACCTGTTTTCAGGTGGAAACCCTTAATGGGGAAATATCCATTGCCCAATGACCCATACCTCTGTATGAGGCCACCCCTGATTAGCAGTTTCACAAAAAGAATTACATTTTACCTTTGTGGCTTAGTCATTTTTATAGTTTATCTGGTTGATCCTGCTCTCTTTCCCGCTGGCATTTTGTGTTCATTGCCACTAGCAAAAAATCCCACAGCCTCTTGCAGCATTCCTAAACTGTTAGAACTTGTATAGTATACTCCTGTAAGTGGACCTATTACTATCTCTGATTTATGATCGACAGGTCCCAGAGCTATACCGAGACAGGTATAGAGTAACAGTTGTCTGGGAGACTTGGCTGGCCTGGTCTCAGTATAGCACTGGGACCAGCAGATAGTAAACTAAACCTATCAATAGTCTGTCCATATGAATGTACTATACAGACTCCTGTGGCTGTTCCCCGGCTCCGATGTCAGTCTCAGGACAGCCTTGGGAGGCTGCGGGATGTATGCTGATTACAAAATGCCAGCAGCAGAGGATGGGAAGATCAACCAAATAAAGTATGAAAACTGTTTAGCCACAAAGGTAGAAATGCAATTTCTTTTTGGTAAAACTGCTAATCGAGGGGCTGCCCCACACTGAGGAGGCAACCCCTGGCAATGGACAAGGAACATTTGGGCAATGGGCGTTTCCCTTTAATAATGAAACACACTGTAGATACTGCCAGCAGAAAAAGGCCAGTGGTACATCTGGTCTGCCCAAATAGGAATCCCAACCTAACCCCTTGACCTGATGTCCTGACATGCTTTCTACCCTCATTCCTCACCCTGAATCTTTCCCTTCCCTAGATCACCACAGTGGAACTGTCAGACCTCTTACTCTATCCCAGCCATGCTTGAGTCCAGTTATAGCTCCTGCCCTCACCACTTCTACTGGTAGACTGTTCCAGTGCTCAACCACCCTCTCTCTGAAGTAAAATTTCCCCATGTTCCTCCTGAACTTTCCTCCTGCCAGCTTCCATTAATGCCTGCTTATCACTGCCCCCCAATTTTTTGTTGAAAAGGTCTATGCAGTTCACTCTATTTATTCCTGTTGGTCTCTATCATGTCACCGCACTATTTTCTGACCTCCGGTGAGTACATGTTCAGGGCCTCAAGCCACTCCTCATAAGATTTGCCCTCTTGGCCCTTAAATTATTTTGGTGGCCCTTCAATACACTGCCTGTAATCTTTCTAAGAAGAATGGAATAACTTGAATGTGAGTTGTTCATCACAGTTGAGCTTGACTGAAACCAACCCTGTTTTTGGCTGATGGCCAGACCCCAATTTTAGGTTTTTCAGCACTGACTTTGGTTCAGCAGCTGTAAAGGCGTTGCTTATCCACTCACCCATGCTCAGAAGGAAATAAAAAGGTTTTGAATGCGCAGCCTTTTTATTACTGCATCACATTGTGTTTCCTGCCCATAATTAGGACTATGCAAAGTCAAAAACACATTGGACATGCAACATGATTAGAGACGAATTTTTGTCATGGTAACTTTTGGAAAATTATGACACTGTCATTGTCACAATGACAGAAGCTGGGGAAATCCTACATCATAGATTCATTCTGCATCAGTCTAATTACTTGTCTTGTGGACATACAGTATTTACATACTGGGACACCAGTAAAGATATTGTTTCAAAAATTACATTTTGTGGTGCTAATCCATGGTGAACAACAGTGTACTGTGTCGCTTGCTGGAAGACTAGGGCTCACATGCCATGATCCCAAATTCCACACTGGGGTTAGTGTGTTGTGAAGGGAATTACAACCTTAATTACAAAAAAGGTATGTTAGACTTGGAAACTAAAAGATGGAACAAGATAAAAATCATACCTGCCCTGGCAGGAAGGAATAGAGAGCATACGTGGATGCCTTCCTCCCAGAAGGTGGATGGTGCAGCTCTGCTCGTGTAGCAGTTTCTGATGGTAGTGTTGTGGAAGCACCCTTGGCATCATGGATAACCATGTGCTGCTAACCATTCCCACCCCAGTTCACCACACAGGCACATGCAAGTGAGAGGTGGACAGGGCATTGAAAACAGGAAAAAGGTATGGTGCTGGGCACACAAGGGGATGGACCCTTTGGCAGCCCCTGCCACACCACCATGCCCCCAAAGCAAGTTGGCCTACTACTCCCACCATCAGCAGGCTGATCAAAAGGCCTTCTCTCTTGTTGGCAACAGGAGGGCCTCCCAACATGAGTCAATAAGAATCTCCAGCCAATGGAGGACTCAGGGGATTGGCAGCAGGACCAGCAATACAGGGTCACTCCATCAGGCAGCAGGGTGTGCCTTGTAGGGTGCCCAGACATATGGGAGCAAAGCAAACTATATCTTTCATTCAGGATGCCTGCATTTCCATTAAAGAGGAGTTCTTAAAAAATAGCTGATAGGCACACCCTAATTTGCAACAGAAGTGCCAGGGTATGAATTCCCCTTCGTATTCAATGATCATGTGTAAATTACGGAAACTGAAAACACTAAAATCCATCCAAAAGAAAATTGTTCAAGAAGTGGAATAAGGCTCTGCAGTTGCCATATCAGACCATGAAGATTATGTTAATAAAGCAAATAGGCAAATCAACACACTCTGTCTATACTACAGGGAACTGGCTAGTGATCCAAATGCACAATACACAAAAGAGCTATGGGTCATTATTCCCAAAGCATGTCTATGACAAAATTAAGCAATAATGCATGACATGGTCTGTGTTGTGCTGGGATAACATCAAGCTTTATGTTGGTTGGGCATGAGGCCACAGGTGGAGTGCATCCAACACCCGAGAAGTGACATTATTCCACACAGACACGCACCCTGGAGTGCACTGTTGCTGTTACACAATTACTTATATGATGAAAAATAGAAAACTTATCAATAAATACATTTAAAAGTATTTTTAATTAATTTATTGCTGCATAGGAGTGCATATAAAAAAAGAGCGCTATGGTTTTCTTTTGGCCAGTAGATGGTGATACTTTTTGAGTACTGTTTGGTGTGGGCTTGCTCCAACCCCACATAGTTCTCTTCCTGTGTTTGTCTTTTCCCTAGTAGCCCCCCCTTTAGGTTTCTTTCACCCAGTCCCATTGCCTGCCATGGGACTGGGTGACGACATTTCGGTTTTCCTTTGCATTTTTGACAAAATAGCAATATGAATGGAGAGAGAAGCCAAGGGGAGATGTCTGGTTTTCTGGTCACAATTGGTTAAGTCACCCAGTTCATGGGAGAAGAGAGGAAGTGAAACTGGGAAATGTTTTTATTTTAAAGTTGAAGTGATTTAACAAATGGCCACTGTGTGTGGCTTTAAGAAAAAACAGCTGAGCAGCGAGTACATACTTCACTCCATTACAGCAGTCAGACTGTGAAGCTGACCCACATGCAGCAACCATTTCTCAAATAATTTTACTAAAATTTTTTAATTAAAAAGAAAAAAACACATCAGGTTAAATTTTATTAGCATATGAGAACATGTCACAGCACTAATTTATATCACATATCTCTATGCTGAAAGTACAAATAGCCTGAAAAAACTCTCTGGGAACACACAAATTGAATGCAGTTTAAAGGGAAAACCTTGCATTATAATGCAGACAGATAAATGTGGCATGTCATGCTTTGCTGCAACTTGTTTTGGTTGAACTCTAAGCAGGCAGGCATACTGTGGAATCTAAAGAGTGCTGACACATCATACACTCATATGCTAATGCAGCTGTCTTGGACAATGAGATTTCAATACCAGAAAATGGAGACCTCCAGGATGGTTACAGGACTAGTATAAACAGTGAAAATAAACTAAAGCAATCACATATATCCCTAACAGCTACACAAAAAGAGTTGTCTTTTGGCATAGAAACAAATAACATTTGCATGATATGAGGGTGTTGTTTTCTTTTAATTTAAAATCCACAAACGTCCCCTTTTTCCTAACCTATCAAACCTAAGAAAACTGGTAACCAGGTATACACACATCACAATCTTTAATACGAGATGTCAACCAGGTTTCAACTATAGATATTACATCCCATTTGTGATGCTGGGCTCAGACTACTAATACTGTAAGTCCAACTTTTGCAGAAGACTTTGGATATTAAAGGGAATGCATACCATTTCTATATGATTCTTGTAAAGGTTATTATATAGATCCAGCAGATGAACTACTGGATCATAGTTAGCAGATGTCTTGACTACAACAGAAAACTACTCTTAAAATTATGATGTGGAGACATCCATTTTGTGGACAGGAAGGGTGTTCTAATGATGTCATTGCGTCATCAGCCCTAATAGTGTGCAGTGAAGCAGGTTAAAACAAAACTGCTCCTGCAGATAGCGATCATGTCAGATTGTGAGAGAAAGCCCTGGATTGTTTTGTTAGACTATGACAAATATAAAATCAAGGGTTTTCTTCACAGTGTACAGCTCAACTGTTCTCATCTACTGCAGTGCACATTGTAAAGACTGGTGAGGCAGTGTCATTATCACAGCACCATTCCTGTCCCAAAAATGGATGCCTGCACATTATGTTTTATAAAGTATTTTTCAGTATTTTACTAAAGTGATTTGTTAAATGTATTATAGCAAACCAGTTTCTGGATGGCTATAGTAACTGTTGACATAATCTTATAGGGAATCTTGCACATTCCCTTTAATGTGAGCCATATTTAGACTTTTACCACAGTTAGGCTGACATATCTGGGACCCAGCATCACAGGGACCTGGATTAGGGTGTATATTTCCATAGACCAGGAGCAAATAATATATTAGGAGTTTGTACCCGTAGTTAGACCAGGCATATTTAAACTTTTTGCTCACCCGTTTAAATTTAAATTGCAATACAAAATGAGAAAAATGAACTTTAGAATGAAAAAGCCATCTACAGATTTGACAACGGTCTATTAGTCACTAAACCCTGGAAATTCAACATATCATAAGTTGCAAATCTTTGAGAAAAGTTATGCAGATATAGGCTGATATCCCCATTCAGTATAACAGGCTGCATAGGCCAACCTCCAAATGAAGCAATAGCACTTGTATTGGTTCCTAGGCTTCCCACCCACAAAAATAATACTACTACTGTATAGAATATTAAAACAAGTAACTAAAACTGAAATCTTAAAACCAGAATAAAATGATAATAATACAACAAATTAAATTACATGGGCTAAATTGCAGTTTAAATAGTGTAATAAAATAATATTACTATTTAACAGTGTCAGTGTCAGTGTCAGTGGCTCAGTAGGTAGCACACTCGCCTCTGAGGCCGGGAGATCAGAGGGCTGTGGGTTCAGTTCCCACATCTGACACTTGGGTTAATATCCCAGTACTGACACTGCAGTGCAGCATGAGAGGGGTGCTGCACTTCTGAGGTGCCGTCTTTCGGATGAGACGTTAAACTGAGGTCCCATCTGCCTGGATTGGTGGTAGTTCAGATACATGTTAAAGATCGCATGGCACTTATCGAAAAGAGTAGGGGAATTTCCCCGGTGTCCTGGCCAAATTTCCCTCATTCACTAAAAATACCACCAACAGCTTAATCTGGTTCAAAGTCAGTTGGCATTCATCTGTATCCCCCTCCCCCGGGTCGTGCCTGAAAATAGGCAGGATTTGTCTAGTGCACTTACCCGGTCAACAAAAGCTAAATAAAATAAATAAAATAAACAGATACATAGACAATGATGGCAGAAGAAGGCCAGTGGGCCCATCAAGTCTACCCACCCTACTTAACTACTCTGCACTGGCCCTACCAATCACAGAATGTTACCTATTATATCCAGTGTAAGAAATGCACAAATACAAGCTAGGTGGGTGGGGGAACTAAGTAACCCCTTCAACCCAAATGAGCTTATACAGGCACACTACAAAGGTGAAAGATGGAAACATAAGTGGGACAGCATTTCTCTCAATCTGGTGACTCCACTGTTGACCTGTCTGTCCTAGTTCTCAAATGATATTTCAAAACTGCACAGGAAATGTGAACTTGTGAGCACACATGTACAGATCTTCTGGGCTCACGAATAATAGACTCAATATAGACCTTAGTTTCATGATCAGTTACAGAAATCAGCTACCAAACTCTACTATTTTTTACAGGTTATTGGTTGCATATACATACCCTATAAATATGTGATCAATTTTATGTACAGTATATTTTATTAATATTTTTTACAATTTACTCTGGACAGCCCAACTATGGTGACATGTGTTGTTTTCAGTAGGGTCCTGGTTCCCCCTATTTCTGCAGCTGAGTAGACTGGATCACTGGGAGATTAACTGACCCGCCCAAGGCCACACAGTATTTATATTATACCTTAAATATTCCCAATGTTTCATGAATGTGTATCTGTATACCTATGTATATACTGCATATGAACTGTATTTGTGTGTATATATGTACAGTATATGCAGTATGCCTATTCAGCACAGATAAATATGTGTATTTTTCTCTCTTTCAGTGCTTCCTCTGTTCCCCACCTCATTTCCAACTGACTCATCTGCATCCTAGCTTACACATCATTCCAGTACCCCCATGTATAATTCCTCCTCTGAAAATACACCTTTCACAATGCATCTCCATTGTTTATGCTACAGGCATTGGTGACTAATTATGTGATCATAGACCTCTTTGCCTTAGATGTAAACTAAGCCATAATTCTTGATGGCATCCTTAAAGAGTTATTCAAGTATGCTGCCCCAGTTTTTATTTCCCACTAACTTACATGTTCAGTATGACTATTTGCCACAGAGAGCTACACGCTGAGTGGAAAATGGCTCTACGATGCCATTTTGACAACTGTGTTGTTGACCAACATCACAGTGATGGATTTATGTTGACTGCAAGTTGCAGTTAACATAAATCCAGCAGGAGACCCCAGTACTTTTTCTATCTGGGGGCTTTGCCCCCGAATTCCCTATGCAGGGGGCTCAGCCCCCCACACTCCCCAAACTATAGGATTCTAACCATGAGTTGGAGTTGATTCTGGGAGGGGGTGCAGGACCAGGAGGCAGAGTGCTGGGGTCTTGGGCGGACCATTACTGTGAACTGTCGATGTTGTCAGCATCGATGTGTTCACTGTAATGGTGTCGCCGTATGGTCGGCATACCATGGAAAACAGCTGATATCATTCTTATTTTTAGAGCTGGCTCTAAAGGTCGTATTACCTAACTATAGGCCTATTTTACTACCCCCACCATCTCCAAACTTCTGGAAGAAATGGTTTCAGAACAACTGAAAACAATTTGGTATAATAATAATATTCTTCATTACATTTCATTTTATTGATTATACTGGAAAGGCATGTGAGCATCACTGCCTGTTTACACAAGCATCCAGTTACAGGAAACAATTAGGTGACAATAAAGACAATATTGAGGATAACAACATGTAGGTACAAAATACAAACTGTTTACATCACTAACATTGCAAAATACAAAACTGTTTACCTAACTGACATTGAAGACAAAGGGCTATGGGAATATAAAACAGTTCTAAACAGTGTACAGTCAGGGTTTCATGCCAGGCATGGCACTACAACTTCCCTCGTCAAGGTGTGCAGTGATATGCAAGATGTTGTGGACAAAAGCTTCTGTACTAGGGAAATCTTTACTGATTTGTACAAAACATTTGACTCTGTTGATAACCCTATTCTGCTGCCTAAATGTGCATCCTTGGATTTTAAAACTAACTCAGCTGATTTGGAAATTTTTCATCTAGTAAACAGCAGTAGTTCGTAGAAAAAGGTATAAGGTCACAACTTTTGTCTCTTAAACTGGGGGTTCAACAGACATCAGTCCCGGGGCTCATTTTGTTCATACTATTTAAAATTAATTTGTTTCCCTAACCAGTAACACCAATAGCCACCTTCTGTGGAGGATACAGTATTATATGCCAGTGGGAAAAAGTGATATTCAAGACACTCTTCGAGCAAACGTCACCCATCCTCTGTTTTTCCTGCAGAATAATTTAACTTTGAATGCCAAAAAATCTCAAATAATGCTATTCTGCAATGACGCAAAAACTAAACAACAAATCTTTTTGGAAATCATTTCTAGAAATAAGCATCAGTTGCAACTAGTGTCTCACTAGAAGGATTTTGGCTTATTGCTTAATTCTAACTTTTTTTTTATTTAATGTATTTTATTACCAATTAGAACCACAAAATCACTAGAAAAAGAAAGAAGCAATGAAATAACATAATTTGTAAGAGAATATATATCGTGTCAGAGATTCCCCCCTCCCGTAATTTCCCCCCTCCCTACGCTGTGGTGCATTTTAATTACCATACATATAGCTATGTAAATCATTGCGGCAACAAAAGGAATGGCATCATAAGTCATCTGCAAAGTAACAGTGAGGTTCTCTTCCCTCTTCAACTAGTGGAAAGAGAAGTAATTGAAGGAAAAATAAGGAACATAGAAATATAGGAGCATAACATCATGGAGGAGTCCGCAGCCTATTTTACTCTTAGACCTTAAAGTAGAGGGCATACAACTTACCCCATTTTTTAGTAAAAGAAGGTAAACGGCGATTTACTTGCGCTATCAGATTCTCAGCACGAAGTGCAAAAGAGAGCTCATGAAGCCACTCCGTATATGTTAACTTAACTTGGTCTTTCCAGTGCCTAAGTACTAATTTTTTAACCGCCATTGATATTAAAGCCAAATGATATCTCCTTTCTTTCACCTGAATTTCTGAGTAATCACCAAAAATACAAGTTTTAGGGGAAAATAATCCATGTAACCCTAGCACTGGATCAAGATTAGATTCTATTTGTTTCCATAAAGGGGATACTAATTCACACGACCACAAAATGTGTAGCAAAGAGCCCTCCTCTTTGTTACATCTAGAGCATGTTGACAAAGATATACGTTTCATTTGCACTAACTTAACAGGGGTATTATAAAGATTATTCAAAATACAGTATTGCGTAATCCTGTATCTATCTTGGGTATGATAAATATAGAGGTCTCTCCATATGCTGCACCAATCAATATCTCTATCTGGATATAGACTTTGCCAAATTTTAGAACCAGCAATTTACGGGACTTCTGGAAATGTACAAAGTAAATTATACAACTTGGAGACACCATGCGGTTTATTAACTATTATAGAAATTTGGTGGAAAAAATCAGCAAGAAGAGAAACTTTAGCATTGCACCCAAATCTTCTAGTTAAAAGGTGCCTTAGTTGAATAATTTTAAAGACTGCATTTGTCGGCCATTTAAATTTTGCTAGGATTTCTTCTATAGAGAGAATACAATCTGAAGAGTAGAAGTTGCCCACCTTGCATTCCGAGAGAGATGGCAGCCATCCTCTGGCTATCATCGAATTACCTATCTGTAAATTGGGATTTGCGCAGACAGGTTGAGAAAAGTCCAAAGTTGAGGAAATTCTAACTTTAAAGCAGCAGTGTTATTTAGTTAGCAATGGGAACCTTTAAAATAACATTTTAGGATCCTGTATCTTAGTTCAGGAATGAAAGAAAACAAAAAGAAAAATTGGTATATTGATGTTTTGCTAGGAAAGCATTAGTTCTGAAAAAAAACTACATAGGGACTAGCAAACACTGCTGCTTTAACTGGGATGTTCACATTACTAAACTTGTGGGAAAGCTGAGACCCTGAGGAATGACTTTCTATGGGATAGACATAAAGGAATTCTGGAGGTCAGGGGTAAAGGGCAACAGACTTCTAGGAAAACATAAACTGAACTTACAAGCTCAAATGGGCAGACTGGGTGGGCCATAGGCCCTTATCTGCTGACACCGTCTATGTATCTATGTACTGTATATGTAGACACAGAGAGAGTATCCTCCCTTGTACTAGTCAATAGATTGGCTGTGTCTTGGGTGGTAAGCCAGTCTAAAAGAGAGATAGCTTTTTCTGTGTGTCTGTATAATTACTGTTCCTCATAGTCTTGCTGTAATATCCTGTATTATCTGTGTAGCTATCTGGAAGTATTAAAATACTGTATTTTTATATACTTCATGTTTCTGTGACTGAGTCCTTTAAGGTACAACTAACTGATTTATAATTGACAAAACTGTATTTCTGCATCTAAAGAGAATGCTACTGTTACCATATTCTATTTCTAAAGTAATTAATTTTCAACTGTGAGAAAGAGGGGTGGGTTGAGTGTCTGAGCAAGGAGCACTGCACTATGTGAGCAGTGCCTTTGGAGGGACTCAGACCTAGAGATACCCCAAGCGAATGTCTAAGCTCAGTAGTGGTAGCTACTGATTACCCTTTAAGCTGTGGTGTCAGCATGGCTCAGTTGGTAGCACATCTGCCTCTGGACCAGAAGGTTGCAGGTTCTCGTCCCACACCGGGATTTGACTTGCACCTAAAATGTTGACATCTGAGTGCAGTATTGGGGGGCATTGTACTGATGGGGTGTGCCGTCCTTTGGATGAGATGTTAAACCAAGATCCCTTCTACCCATCCTGGTGCTGTCCTGGTGGGTGACCAAGTGGAAGTAGAAGAATCCAGGGCACTCTTTGCAAAGAGTAGGGGACATTCCTGATGTCCTGTCCAACATTCCCTTCCCATAAACTGGTTCATGCAATTGTCCAGGCTGTGTGTGGGTGCTGATGTGTGATACGGCCTCCACTACACATTCAGTCACTTCACTTCACTACCAGTCTAGCACTGCTTGTAAATATAGATTTTTTTTGGGGGGGTTATACCCCCCTTCTGGGTTTGTTTTAGGTATTAACAACTTATTCCTGTTTAAGTTCTGGATTTTCATTTTTTTTCTGGACTGGTTATTCCCATATATCTTTGTGTATTATAGGTGCACATCTTTATGGACCTATTTTTTACTTTTGGGTTCTTACTTTTATTGTTTGTTGCACACTTTGGTAATGGTTGGGATGCTGTCTATGTTCTTAACACGCTGTTGGTTTGTGGCTGTTATGGTCTGTAATATTCCAATAAAATTTCAGTTAAAAAAAGTTATTTATGAGGGACAGAGGAACATTTTAAGGCAAAATTAGGGACAGTTGAGAGATATGACCGTAACCACATTTAGTTTACTTGGAGAGTGAGTAAAGTATCAGAAATAGGGAATAATGTATGTGCAACCATACTCAACAAGGCTGTGTTTCTATCAAGGGGTTGAGATGACAGCATATGAATCTCGAGAGTGAAGCTTGAGAGGTCCATGCTGTCATCTGAACCCTGAGATGGAAACACATGCCGAGTTGTGTGTGGTTGACCATATTTTATTTGTTATAGTATATTTTTTTTTTACACTGGACTGACAGACCCCCACTGAAGTGAAAACAAAAAATCTTGCCATTTCTTTGTTCTACTGACATATCAAAATCAAATTTCCAGACTTTTGAAAGGTAAAAGGTATGACTTTGAGCACTGGGTGGTTAGTAAGTAGCTAGGTGTAGAATAAATGAGAAATTTTAAATTGTATGACCTTTGAACTGTGTATAACAACTGTTCAGAATGTGCATAACAACACTTTAGAATGTGCATAATGGTTTAAAATGTGCTTAACAAGGATTTTGAGCAGGCTGATTTTTATACATAACAAAGGGTAACCATATACTATAGCCTGATGCTGTCTGGATGATTAAACAATGTACTGTATACACCTCATGTTTTACAAACTGCCACAAACCATATACAGTAGTTAGCAACGTCTTTTGTTGATCTCAAACTGGTATTATTATTTTCTTCTAGATGGTTGCAGCACTATCTATTTAAAGAAAAATGTCTGATTTTTGTTTGTCACAGTTTAAAATCAGAATGTGCTCTGTGCAAAATAAGTTAACAGTTAACTGGCATTTTCTGAAGACATACCCATTTATGAAATAACGTGACATCATAAGCCGGAGGTCTGTGCCTCAGGACAAGCATCTTGATTTACCAATCATTTTTTTATTTATCAGTGATAATTGTGAAATTCAAACAAGAAAAGAGAGGTAATGTGTAATTTACTCTCTTCAAATAGGGCGGTTTGCTGCCTGGGCAGTAATTTGTTTGATTGTAAATTATGCTTGCCTCTCCAAAGACAACAGGTTAGAACCAGAGGTAGCAATTAGGAAGGGCAGTCTATCCAGAAGCACATTGTTAATGAAGGCAGATCTTTCAAAGCAAAGAGTAGGATAACATTGTTTTTATTCAAGTGTACATACTATAAATGGTTTGCCGACTTACACTGTATATGCCATGTTATTTATCTGGTCCTCAAAGTCCTTTGATGTCCAGCTGTACTCTATCATGTAGGCTGTATATAAAAAACTTGAAGTTAAGGTAGCATGTTCTAGCTTTGAATTCACCTTGTCATCAAGGACACTGTTCTGAAATCAAATGACTGCATGTTTAGTTTTCAGTCTCTTTAATATCAATATATATTAGAAAAAAGGAAGCAGCTAGTGACTTTGCCTTAGACTATGAGTAAAATTTCCTTCTTGATTGTCACAATACCCTATACTAATTGTTATTTTTAATATTGTTAATTATTGATTGATATTAATGTTACTTGTTAATAATTATTATAATATAATATTGATCATATTACTAACCATAATGTTAATTATATTGATATTACTATTGCTCTTAATTGATAGCATTATTAATTGCTATTGCTAATAATTATGTGGAATTTTCACAATAATTATTAATTATTATAATATGATGATAATAGTGATAATATTACTTACTGTTAATATTACTGATTATTGTTAATTAATATGAATTACTGTTGTTAATAATTAATATGTAGTTATTAATTGGTATTATTAATTATTGTTGTTAATAATTTGTATTTTTGCCCAGAGCAAAGTTAAGTATTATCTTATATTGGTTAACTCTACTGGCAAGGATTTTTTAATATCTTACTTCAAGACTCTCTTGGGTCTGTGGTAACAAATGCTACTTTTAAAATATTGACACTTTTTTTCTCTCTGTCTGCTCACTGGTAGCCCTACAGATAGGCAGGACAAAGGTAGGAACTGGAAACTCACAAAAGAGGGAAAAGTCCTAACTAGGGGGGAAGAAGAAAGGGAACCATGACAAGTCAGCCCATTGGGACTGTCCCACCTTCTAGAAATGGGCCATGCACCTTAATGAAATTGTATAACTGGGGAAACATTATGAGGAGGAGTGCAAAAGCTCCCCTCTAAATACGGACAAAACAAATTAGGACTTGCAGGCCTCAGTAAAGTATGTCACATCTCTGCACATAGATGATTGGGGAAGGACAACTGTTCTTGTGTGGGATGGAGGCCACCTATGCACCCTCTTGATTGATACAGGTGCCTCCCTAACCCTCCTCTGTGAACAGCGTCCTGAATAGTCACATCTCTCTTCTGGCATATAAGTACAAATATCTGGTTTTGAGGGTTCATCTGCTATTGGCTATAAGTCAATGCCACTATCACTATAGGGAATGATGAGGGGTGATGGCCACCATGCCTTGAATGCCTCCCCACCACTATGAGGATACTGGGCTCTGTCTTCATGAAAGGTAGGGGCTTCTCCACTTAACAAAGAGTAAAGCTCATGAGTTGATGGCCCAATATGAACCAAGACATTAACCATTAAGACATTAGACTTTAAGGGCCTTTTTGCAAAGAGAGTGCAATGAACTTGCTCAATTCTTTGCAACTAAGGTGGCTGACATTAGGGTGGTGCTCCAACCAGCACACTCTAAGGGTATTGCTTTGGATAAGTGGGAGTCTGCTGCTCCTCAGTTTTCCTGGAGTGCCTTTGACCAAGCAGAATTCATGGATATCTTGCGGATTGTCTGGGGTGCATGCCCTATGTGCCATAGTTTGGATCAAGACAAACTTCCCTGATTTTGGGTTGTATTGATTACATCAGTCCAGTCCTGCCACAGATAGTCTGGTGCTCCTTGGAAACAG
Source organism: Neoceratodus forsteri (assembly GCA_016271365.2). Classification (NCBI taxonomy): domain Eukaryota; kingdom Metazoa; phylum Chordata; order Ceratodontiformes; family Ceratodontidae; genus Neoceratodus; species Neoceratodus forsteri. Next base: position 39,595,747 of record CM057459.1, read on the forward strand.
GTGGGTTTCTGAGCTCCCTGAAGGAGGCGGTGATAACACCCCTCCTGAAGAATGCTTCCTTGGACCCCAATTGCCATGTAAACGATTGCCATGTAAACTACAGACCAATCTCTAACCTCCCCTTTTTAGGGAAGTTGATTGAGAAGGTAGTGGACGTTCAGCTGGAGAACCATTTGACCATCCATGATATCTATGAACTGCTCCATTCCTGTTTTTGAAAGAGACATAGTACTGAGACAGCACTGGTTCAGGTGCTCAGAGATCTCCTGATGGCTAAGGACCAGAAGAACCATTCCATTCTGGTTCTTCTAGATCTCACATCAGCTTTTGACACTGTGGACCATGGGGTTCTACTTGAGCATCTGAGATTCATCTGTGGACTATCGGATGTAGTCCTCAGGTGGTTTACATCCTACCTCACTGGAAGAACGCAGAAAGTGATTTACGGGGTTTATTCCTTGGACCCTGTTTCTCTGTCTTATGGGGTTCCTCAGGGCTCTGTGTTGTTCCCCATGTTGTTCACAGTGTATATGCTGCCTCTCAGAGACACTGTAAGGAGGTATGGGCTGAGGTTTCACTGCTATACTGATGATACCCAGCTCTACCTTTCTTTTTCACCCAACCAGGATGGAGCTTTCTCAGTCTTTAATAGCTGCCTCAAAGAAATCCAGGAGTGGATGGAATCAAGTTGGTTGAAGTTGAACTCAGAAAAGACAGAGGTATTGGTAGTGGATCTGGCACAGGATGGGGGTCTGGGAGCTGGTTGACCCTCCGTACTTTATCTCGGGGGTATTTCACTCTCAACCTCTGAACAGGTGCGTAACCTGGGTGTAATTTTTGATGTAGGACTGACTCTGCATTTGCAGGTGTCTGCCATTGTCAAGTCCTCATTTTACCATCTGAGGAACATCTCCAGGATTAGTCACCTTGTTCCGTCCAGTGATTTTCCTATGCTGATCCATGCCTTTGTGTCCTCACATCTGGACTATTGCAATTCCCTTTATCTAGGGCTTCCTGGAGTTGAAATCTGCTGCCTGCAGCTGGTGCAGAATTCAGCAGCCCGGCTTCTGACTGGAATCTCCTGGTCCAGTCATATTTTGCCAGTGCTGCGTGGACTGCACTGGCTGCCAGTGCAGTGATGAATCACCTTTAAAGTCAGTCTTCTGACTTTCAAAGCCCTACATGGACTTGGTCTGGACTATCTGAAAGAGCTCCTGGTCCCTTATTGCCCTGGGCAATCACTCCACTCAGCTGGCGAGGGGTTGCTAGAGATCCTGATGGTGTGCTTGACATCTTCTGGGGCCTGTACATTTATGTATGTGGCCCCTACCCTGTGGAATTCTCTACCCCGTAAGTTACGGGAGTGTGCGACCATGGAGAGATTTAAAAAGACCCTGAAAATGTATTTATGGACCCAAGCATTTGGAGTCTAATTTTATTTGTTTATTTGTGCTAGCTGTTTTTAACTTTAAGATTTGAAAAGTTTGGCTTGTTTTTAAAGTTGTACGGCATCTTGGTTTTTTGAAAGGTGCCAAAGAAATAAAGTTTATTATTATTGTAACCAGTATTGTGACAACTGTATTGTGTGTGCTCAGGTGAACCCAGATAAATCCAAAAGAATGGGACTCTTGGGCCATGCCAGACCTGTGGAAGGACCCTAAAACTCACTGCAGGTGGACTATGTAGGACCCCCACCAACTACAAAGAAGAGTAACAAATACTTGCTAGTTATTTGTGATATGTTTAGTAAATGGGTGGAGACATTCTCTGACAAATCCAATACAGCTTTGGTAATGGCTCAAATATTGGTGGAGCATGTATTTGCATGTTGGGGCCTACCTGCTAGGATTGAGTCAGATAGGGGTTTTCATTTTACAGGTCAGGTTCTGCAACAAGTGATGCAAGTACTGGAGACAAACATGACTCCACATTGCTTATAGACCCCAGTCTTCAGGACAGGTGAAGAGAACCAATCACATCATTAAGACAATGCTCAAGAAGTTTGTCTCTGAGCATGGGAAAGACTGGGATTCCCTTTTGCCAATGCTACTGATGTACATCAGAGCAACTTCCTCAAAAACAACCAGCTATATGCCCCATGAGACTGTGACTGGTCGGAAAATGAAGTTACCTGAACATCTGTTGCTGGAGGGGCTGTCCACATCACATATGGATGTGATCTGCTATGAACTGTATGTGTAGAAAGTGTTAGAAAATTTGCAAACTTTGCATTTGGCAGTGGCCATATCTATGGGACTAAGCCAGAAAACAAATAAGATGTACACCGATGCTACAGTAGATCACCAGATGTAGAGTTAAATGTGGGGGACAGGGTTTTGGTAAAAATATATAAAAAGGAGGGACCCATCACCAAGGCTTGGGAGGGGTCCTACACCATTACTGACAAACATAGCCCAACCGTGTACAAGGTTTGCATTAAGGGTGATGCTGAGCATTGACATAGAGATAAATAGTTAATCAGATGAAACTGTCCAAAGGCATTATTAACAAAGAGGGGCCCTGAGACCCTTCTTTTCCCTCCTTATATGGAGTGGTCATACACCACCTCAGCATACCTTGCCCTGCATGCACTCCTTACATGGAGTGGTCATACACCTCAGCATACTTTGCCCATGTAAGGTATAGCTTGGCCATCTGGGTGTGTAGGAGAAGTTGTTTACTCAGCATTATAAGTATGAGTGGACTGGGGTGGGTATTTGAGATACAGACCTGATGACCAACTAAGAAAACTGGACCCCACTGCTGGTCTCCCAGGGACACTGGTAACTGGTCATTGTCATTTACCTGCAAGTTAGTTGCTAGGTGCACTACAACTATGGAAGGCGAACCATGTTCTGTATGTCATATCTGCTATGCTGCTGATAAAGAAATTGTTATGGGCTGCTAAATAAATGTTTGAGAGGTTTATTGTTATACCACTTGCACCAACACAGTTTCCTTACAATAATGACTTTGGTGAAAATTGAAAGAAAATGATGCAGATGTCTATCTGGACTCTTGTTTTCATAATTCATGGTACTGTAGTAATGTAAGAATTTAAAATACTATATTCTAAAGGCTTCAGTTACTTGACTTAGCAGGCTTAACTGAATGATTGATTGAGTACCGGCAGTGTATACTGAGTAGCAGCAGTGTGTGTGTGTGTGTGTGTGTGTGTGTGTGTGTGTACATGTGTGTGTCTAAGGGGTTGATCGCACCCAAAACAGAAGGAGAAAAAAATTGCTAACTTCAGGTCCAATTTAAATGCTAAAAAAATATTATCTAATTATAGGAACATGAAGGTGCTGGATACTGTTTCTGTAGCTGATCAGTTGTGTAGAAAATATAACTAGTGGGTAAAGCACCAAAATGCAGCCTGATACACATGCAGTCTGTTCCTTCACGTGACTAAATTGTATGGTGAATGAACAGAACATAACATGACATGACTGAAGATATCATATTTAACTTCATTCAAAACCATGAAAGATCAAGATATCAGTGGCCACTCATGAAGATAAATATAATTGGCTGGATTTTCAAAGCCCTTTGGAAGATGCAATGTACTTGTGTCAAGCAGAGGTGACGCATCTGGCACCTTGTGTTATAAGATATAGCATTCCCGATTCAGAAATGCAGTCTGCATCTGAATCGGGTGACGCTACAGCAAGGTTGTACTGCACCCCCTTTGTGACACAGCTGAGGTACACCATCATAAGGAGCTTGCACCACAGTGGGACTGCAACATCCCCTTTCCTGGGAGTCAGGAAGCCCACCATGGCCGCAGCAGTGCTCATGTGGGTTTATGTCACGGTGTGTCTCCACTACCCCGTCACCATTCCTAGACAGTGCCAGTATTGCCCAGTTATCGGCACTGCTGCGGATACACCATCACTAATATCCCCCCACTGCCACTATGGCACTCCATACCTGTGCTGCCCCCCGTACCACACATGCATTGCCTGTGTTTGCCCCCCACCCCCATCCATCCTGACACCTCTGTTCTTGAACTGGGTGGGGCAGCTGGATCCTTGTGGCATTGCCCACAGGTGTGCTGATTGCTTTGGCACATTTCTGCGGGTGCAGCAACTGCCAGCTTTCTGGCACAGGGAACCTGATATTTCTGAATACAGTGCAGGTTTCCTCACTCAGCCGGGGTGTGCCACAGCCCTAGATCACCACAAATTTGTGATGATCTATGGACCCTTTGAAAATCCAGCCTAACATCTTTGGTCAGGTCATTCTGGCCTGCTCCTAAGGCTTTAATAAACATACAATATCAACAACAACAACATTATTGGCTTGTCACAGAGAACACAAGGCACTATGGCATTTTCATGAAAAATGCCTGAAGTCATGTTGTCATGCAAAACACCAACAAATCATTATGTTTTCATACAATGAGCTACAGTAAATCATTATACCCAAAAATTCCATAACTGCTGTGTCAAACGTACAGCCCTAAGCATGATACAGCAGCACATACAGAGCTGTTTGGCAGAATAAACTAATGAACGTCTTTCATGATGGCAACTTTGAGTTTATTTCTGATAAGGTTGCCTATTAGGTTTATCTAATTTTAAATTTTCTAGAAAAGAAAACCAGTACATTTATTGTCTTTGCTCATGTTATGGAAGGCAGAAACAATACACAAACCCTGCTATTTATTCAAAAGATTTTGCAGGACATGAAGTTCTAGGGTGAAGACATGTAGGTATTTTAGTTCCGAGGCCATCTTGATAGACATATGTATACTGTAGCAAACACAAAGTTTCTATGTTTCTACGGTTCTCTTACAAGCTCTGTTTCTTTTAGTGTTGAAAGTGTTTCTTTTTAATAGTTTTGAAATGTAACCTTTTTTTTTCTTCCTAGTGCAGCAATAATTCAGAAGCTTGCATGGAAACAGTTAGTAACATGCCTGGGATTATAGGTGACAGCACTTATGTATTTATTTATTTATTGAAATGTTTCACCAGGAAGGCATACTGAGCAACAAGTCACTCATCTCCCGGTGCAACCTGTGGGTAAGGGATACAAATGGAATGAGACATTATACATTCAAGTTACAAGATCAACATTAACCTACAGTTGTTAGGCAGGTGTTGCAAACAGTGTTACAACAGCATTGTGCATAACATGGAGAAAGAGTGGACAATAATAAGTAAACAAGTGCTTACATGAAAGAAAACGGGAAAAGGGAGGGAGGGTGAGGTGGGGGAGGGGGAAGAGTTGTGCCCTTGGACACTCCTTTAGGATGTGAGGAACCATGCAAGAGGACCGGGGGACAAAAGAGAAGGGGATAAGGCAGTGTCCCAGAGAGACCCCTTTAAGATGGTGGGAAAGGGAGTAGATGTGAGATACAAGCCCCTTGGGGGCAGGAGAGGTACCCATGGAGAGCATTCAGGGTCCTTTACATTCTGTAAAAGATCAAGGGAGGCCAGTAAGGGACAGCAATTAGGGGAAAGGGGAGAAGTGCTAGAAGGGGTGGGTGTGGACAGGGTAACATGAGAGTGAGGGTAGGGGTAGGGTTTGTCTAGGGCTTAGAGGAGAGAATTAGGAAGGGACATGGCTGGAGCAGCAAGGTGCAAGGTAATTATTGAGGGCACACCTGATGAAGTAGGCAGAGGATAAGTGCCAGATTTTAGGGGGGGATTCCACATTTTTGGGTGGCAGTGAGAGTAACTGAATTGGCTAATTTGGGTGGATCTGAGGGGGACAACCAGGGTATGGGAGTCAGTTGATCTAAGGGAATGGGAGGGTGGGGGTGTTATAAATGAGAAGGTGAGGTAGGAAGGAGGCTCACCCAACCAGTGCTTGGAAGCAAATTTAGCACAGTGGGAGAGTCTCTTATTTGTAAGAGAGGGGAAGGATAGGGCACGATAAAGACTGCAGTGATGGGTGTGAGGGGGGCATCCAGGGCAAAGTGGCATAAGGAATTGAAGAGGGTGTTCAGTCTGGCCAAGGAGGACTTAGTGGCAGCACCATAGACCACATCACAGTAGTCAAAAATGGGCAGTATCATCTTCTGAACAATTTCACACCTAGCCATAAGATGAATGCAACTACAGTTCCTGAACAGGGCACCAATCTTGGGGTGCAGTTTTTTCTGGATGGAGTCAATATGTCCAGAGCAGTTTAGGTATTGGTCCAACCAAACACCTAAGTACCTGAAGGAGGATGTGTCCTCAAGTAAAGTCCCTTCAAGGGTGTGAAAAGTGGGCAGGGAAGGAAGCTTAGAGATTCTCTGCCTTGTGCTAAAGATCATGGAGACCGTCTTTTTGGCATTGAGGAAAAGTTTATGGTTAGCAAACCAGAGCTGAACCTTGTCAAAGTCTTGCTGTAAGCTGGTTGTAACAGGACAGGATCCAAATGCATACAGGACTGTATCATCTGCATACATATGTATAGCGGAGGATGGGGGGCAAACAGAGGGAAGGTAATTTAAGAAGATGGAGAATAGGAGGGGCCCTAATACCGAGCCCTGGGGGACTCCAGTGCTAATTGAGAGGGCCGGGGAAGTGACATCCAAGATCTTAACTGATTGGGTTCTACCAGTAAGGTAGGCCTTGAACTAGTTTGTGGTTGAAGATAGACCAGCTCCTGGGAGTGAATTGAGGAGAAGGGAGTGAGAGACAGTGTCAAAAGCCTTGGCTAGGTCGACAAAAATGGCAGAGGTAATTTGCCCATTGTCCATCCCAGTTAGGATGGAGTCTGTGAGCTATAGGAAACAGGTAGTGGTTGAGTGTTTTTTCCTGAAAACAGACTAGAAAGGGGTGAAAAAGGAGATGTCAGATAGAAAAGAGGTGAGTTGGGAGAAGACAATGTGTTCTTGAAGCTTGACAAGGGTATGGAGGAGAGAAATGGGGTGATAGTTGCCAGGTGATGAGGGGTTATCCCCTTTGGGTAAAGGGAGGACCACAGCATGTTTTCAAGAAGAGGGGACTGAGGCAGTAGAAAAGGAGAGATTTAGGATTATTGAGAGGGGGGTAGGCAATGACCGTAGTAGATAGGGAGAGGAGTTTTGGGTGAAGGCCACCAGGGGAGGCACCTTTAGAGGGGTTGATGGTGAGGAGGGCACTTAGGGCATTGTTTGGGGTTACAGTAGCAAAAGCAAAGGGAAGGTGGGAGGGTGGTGGAAGGGGGCACATCAGTAGAGGGTGGACAGGGGATTGGGTAGGAGGAGAGGGATTTCAGTAGCTCAGTGGTGCAGGAGGTACAGTAGGAGTTAAATTCTGCAGCTACAGCTGGTGGGTCAAACACTAGTGAGTTATTTACTTTAAGTACCAGGGGTGTTGGGCAAGATGAGGGGGTAAATAGGATGTGTACAACGTTCCAGAACTTTGAAGGACAATTTATGTTTGTGATGAAGGCAGATTTGAACTATTCGGACTTGGCTAACCGTGTAGCCCTGGTGGAAGTGTTTCTGAGCATGCAGAAGTTCACGAGGTCACTAGGATGCTGGGTAGCTTTATGACACTTCCAGGCTCGATCTCGAGCCCTGATACAGGCCAGAGGTTCAGGGGTTATCCAAGGAAAGTGGTTACCTCTGACTCTATTTTGTTTGAGTGGGGCAAAGGCATTCCAGTTTACAAGAAAGATTTCTTTGAAGTAGGCAAGGGCCTTATTAACTGAGGGGAGGGACGTTTGGGGGGACCAGTCAGAAGTAGAAAGGTTACTCAAGAGAGGTTCAAGGTCAAGAGACTTGAAAGAGCTCAGTTTTATGGTTTTGTGTGGCAATTTAGTTCTGTGGACTTTCGTAACTATGAATATTGAGTTATGGTTACTGAGAGCATTGGGGAGGACACCAGAGGTGATGACACGGTGGGGTTGCGAGGTAAGGATCCAGTCGAGTAGGGAGTGCTGTTGCGTCTTGTGGTTTGGGCCGATGGATTCACAGATCAGTTGGGAGAGGTTTAGGGCTCCGATTTCACTTTTAGTTTTGGTAGGTGACAACCAATTTATATTGAAGTCGCCTAGGATGAATAATTCCCCAGAGCATGCAAGGGAAGTGATGGAGGTTAGGAGGTCTAGCACGACTGAAGGATGGACATTTGGGTGGCAGTATATGCCAGCTACAAAGACTGTGAGAGTGATCTGATCATGGAACCCTCAGGCATGGGGCTAAGATAGGGATTTGGCACAAGAATATAAAATACATGAGCTGCTTGTACTGCACTGCATCTGTTACTAAGCCACAAAATGTCCAACAAAGTTTTAAACAGGACCCACTGAAAAGGGAGTGTTACATCTCAGCTGCGCTGCACTATCCTGGGTAAATAAGTTTTTTTTTAAAAAGTGCTAGCTCGGGTCACTGAGAAGCCTGTTTTTAGAAAAAGGCAAAATTATGAGAGAATATATATGTCCAACCAAGCCACGTATGGTGCTTGAAAAATAACCAGTGTTCAACATTGTTCTTAAAGTTAGTACAAAATATTTTCACAAAGGCTTAGTCTGTCAGACTCTGAATGCTGACAGTTTTCCTGGTAAAGTACTGTAATGCTTTAGGATTAATTAATAAAAGCAATGAAATAAGTATTCTGGTTCCTGATCTAGCTTCGGTAAATTCAGACTTGTTCTTGACATGTTTCCAAGTACTCCACTCGAGTGACTGAAAGGTTTAGTCAAGCTATATCCCCCAATGATATGAGATGAAAGGATTTACTTACCTCCACCACAAAGTGAAGTGGCACTATTTGTCTTTCTTTACAGTGGAGGTCAAACCATTTTTCACTTATGATTCAAAATAAAACAGAGAGCGAAAATTATTTTTAGCTTGCAAGCTGTAGAGCAGTGTAGTTGAAGAGCACCAGGCTCAGTGTATATAAAATCAAGACACTAAAGCCTTACATTCCAGGGCATCCTGAGGCCCAACAGTTCAAATTTGTTGGTGCCTGTATTTCAGGAAGGGATTTTTATTTGGGCACTATGTAGCCAGTATCTTAACCACATCTGTTTCCCAGTGTGATGGACTTACCTTGTGTCCAAACATTTGGTGACATCTGTGTTTGAACAGCCATGATGCACGCTCCATGGAAGTAAGTGGGGGTAGTTTTTTTACATAGATTTTTAAACATCAATCTATTCTTTTTAACTGAGCAGTGGCTCTAATTTGAGAACAGCGACCCTCTGAAATATTGGAAAATCTAAGTAAAAAAAGTCCCTATTTACTTCTGTAGTACTCTTGAAACACAAATGTCACTAAATGTCTGAATGCAGGAAGGGGGCCATCACTTGGGAAGTGGAAGGCATTTGGCAGCCAGTTCCACAGATCCCAAATGCAACCCCTTCCTTTTCCAAAGTACTAGCAGCAAAAGTTTGAGTTATTGGGTCTCATGATTCCTGTCAAGGTAAGGCACAGACTTCCTGGTTTGGTGATTGTTTCATAGCCGAGCATGATTAGTGCCCTTTAAAAGTTTTCTTGAAGATGCTGCATCCTCCATGCTATGTTACTGTGTGCATTTAGGGTGCTGTGTATACTGCCTGGGCAATGCCCTGTCATGCATAAACAAAAATCTAAACCAACATGCCAGTGTGTAATTAACCATCTACTTCACAAATGTTCTCAACGATGGAGTGAACGAGAGACCATAATGGTACTTAAAGTGACAAATGCACTCCCCTTTTTAGTTCCCCAAACTTTAAATAGCAGATCCTTGGTCAAGAATGTATGCTAAACAGAGGTATAAAATGTATATGTGATTCATAGATGACAAAATACTATCAGTCATTTTGTTTCTTGAGGCTTAATGTTGGTAAAATAAAACAGCTAACAAAAGGACCTTCATGGCATCAACGCCTGTGCAGCATCTATGTACAATAGCTATGTACATCCCGTGAAAGGTATTACAGTCTTCCACTACTAATCCAGTTTTTTCAAGACTAACAAAACAAAAAACTTTCTCTCCTGTTTAACAAGCTGTAAATAAAAACAAATTAGGATTAAAATCAAAGTAGCAAAGGTACTGAATGACATCGAACTACAGGTGGTGAATGTTATGTTTTAGTGGACAGCAGGAATTGAGGTGGGGCTGGTGGGTGAATGCCCCTGAGGCAGGAAGCTGGATACCAAACATGGGCAGGGATATGTACCTGGCTATCTCATCATACTAAAAATGGACACATCCTGTTTACTTGAAGTATTCCTCATGCAATATCTGTCCACCTCTTGGTATTGTAGGCTCTGTGACAAATTAAAGTGATTGTCCAGTTTTCTGCCAAACGCTAACAGCTGGCATGAGTAAGACTCAAATCTCTTAATGTTAACAAAAAGTTAAATTACAGGACATTCTGTTCTTTACTTTTATTGAGAGTTGTAATAAATCGGCCTCTTTGCCCCCCGAGACTTCATCTGTCCCTGCTGCTTTCCTGCCTTTAAGTCATAATCCTCTGCTGTGACATCACAGCCTGTTAACATGGGCATAATTGTAATGCCACAAACAGAAGATTCTGACTTTAATACAGAAAAAGCAACAAGAACAGAATGTCTATGGAGACACTTTTTATGTAACATGTCTTCAGTAATTAAAAGAAAAATTATGGTCCACAAATTCAAATACATGGAAAATGTGGTGTAACTGAGTTCTGCTGAAGCCAAAAGTGAACTGATTGCTGGAAATAAGGAAATCACTTTTAAAATGGTGCACTAGTGCCATAGTACTATCTTCCCACAGTGAGGGTTCTTACTCTTTCTTAAACTCAGTTCATTTTGTCAAGAACTGTTTAACTTCTACCAAAAAAAAAGCCATTTAAGTAAAAACGTGGATTTCCTTTTATTACTACTCGGTGGTGTAATACATATTTCTTAAGATGGATATACACACAATTCGCAACTTATACCCTCTTTTAAAACTACATGACTCCCATTTTAAGTAATATTGTATTTTCTGGGATAAAAATGTTTTCACAGGTAGAGAAAAATTGCAAATGAATGACAACTGATTGCTGTGCTGCCTTACATACATTTATATGACAAACACACACAGGTGGTTGCAAAAACAACAAAGAATTGGCACCAAAAGCAAAGGTACTCACAAAGCAGCAGGCAGATAAGATTGGCTTCTCAGTCACCATGTTGAACAAAATATTGGCAGCACACGTTGCTGCAGATTAAAGGACAATTTGTAATGTTCAAAAAGCTAGCAGCAGAGATACATGACACCCCAGGCTGTTTCCATGGGAGGGGCATCACGTATCTCTGCTGTTAGCTTTCTGAACATTAAAAATTGTCTTTTAACCTGGAGCAATGTGTGCTGCCAATATTTTGTTGAACTTGGTGACTGAGAAGCCGAGCCTATACATTGATATAATGTTCATGTAAAATGCATGCTGGTATCAATTTTCCCGAACCATGAAGATGCAAATTCATGCTGGAAATTGGGTGAAGGTCAAAAATTCTTGTAAAAAAATATACAAATCTAACCCCAAATATTGCCATTTAAATAACTGGTTAAAATAAAGCCTATGGAGCATGAGAACATAAGAATCTACTGGAGGGAACAGATCAAATACACAAAACTGTATCTGCTGCTTTTGTTACCTTAAGCATGTCAAAGAAATTAGTTGCTCCACCAAAACAAAAATGGACTTGTTTTGTGCGTGAAGTGCTTCTAGTCATCTGTTCATGTTACACGTTTCAGTCTGCTCCTCTTACCAAAGTACAGTAAGGGGAGCTTTTGAGTCATGTTTGATCCAGAATGCAGCTGGAATGACTTCCAACCCCTCTGATCCAGCAACAAAGATTGATCCAGTCACACTGTCATCCCTTATCAGGGCCAGACTGGTGAGCAAGAAGCCCACCTGTAAATTGGGTCATGGGACACAGTGTCGATATATAGAAACCATGCACAGCAGCATACAAACCAGCTTTTGCACTTGGAATATTTTACAATACTAAAATAACATTTGTAAAATGATTAGGTTAAAACTTGTACATAAACGAAAGTACAACTGTCAAAAACAGTGGTCACCTCAAGTGTACAGATATTCAAGCCCCCCCCCCCCCCCCCCCCAATCTTCAAATGCATTCTGAATGCGGTTAAAATTCTTAGAATAGCAAGGTGAACAAAAACAACACTCAACAAGAAAGACACACTGTCTACAGGTCAGTCAGCAGGAGGCAGATACGGAACTACAGCATGATCAAGACCCTCCAGCCGGGGTAACAGCCTGAGTGACTCCAAGCCCATTAACGGGCAAAAAAGCATCAATGGATCTGCAGACGGTGGCTGGAGGAGGACTAAACAGTACCAAACTCTAAGGGTAGCGTTCAAAGAATGAAGGAAAATTACAGACAGCTCTGTTTTTGTAGAATATATTAGGGGAAATTCACCTGGCTTGAACATTATGTAATAATGATAACAAATAATTATGTAATTATGTAATAATACAAATCAAACCTTTAGTGATTATTTTTAACTTTTTATTTATAGTATTTTATCAAATACATGACATGCATTACATCTGAGCAGGTTAAACAAAATCAATTGGTACACAGTCCATTACAGAGGTTTCATACATGTACTGTATCTGCTACGTGAACTTTACATTAGTTTTCAGGCTAGTCAAAAACTGGATCCATTTGCAAACTGATTCCATAAAACAACAAGTATAATACTTTGGTCAGTGCATTAACTCAACTTTTAAAAAAAAACTTTATTCTCTATGCCCCATTCTCTCTGGTGTAGCCTCATTTTCCAGGTCAGAATCAGCCCTGTCCTTCTGCATCCCTAGCACTTATCCCCTTTCATGCTACCAGCTTACCCAACAAGGTTGGACAAGGCCACAGCCAGACAGTATTGCCTGTCCCTCTCATTCTGGGAGCAGGCAAAGCCCATGGTGGAGGAGAGGCTAGTAGCAGGAGTTGGAGCCCAAGCGCATCACAGGTCATCCTACTCACATCATGGTGTTTTCTGGTTCCCCACTCCTTCCTAACATCAGCACGAATGGGCCCCAGGTGCAGATATGCAAGCATACAGTGTTGAGCCTAGATGAAATCCTCCTACCCACTGTGCTTCCCCACTGCACTGCCACTTGTGGTCATCCAGGTAGCAGAATAAAGATGGGTATCACACTCCTCCATCCTTTCCTAAAGGAGGAGAATATCCTCTGGGACACTCAATCCTCTTTCCCCAGTCAGCCTCGACTCAAGCGTGTTCCCAAATTTGGGTCACTGGCATCACAAGCTGTAGGGCTACCATTGTGCAGACAGGCTGACAAATGCAATAAATTGTTTAAGTGCACCTGAATTAAAACTTCTTGAATTTCAGGAATCCTACCAGAACATACTGTAAACTAATTGAATCAACTTTTAGAAGGAAATTAAAATTAACACAGAAATTTGTTACCAGCCTTATGTGTACAGAAATGATCAACCACAGAGGCAACTCAGTGGTACCTATGCTCATCTGTACTTTTCAGAAATACCCCCTTTTCTTGTATTTACAATAAATGTTCACCCTCCCCCATTTAAATATGAAGACAAAACACATAATATATATTCCCCCTTAGGTGGGAGTCCAAATCTTCCTTCAATGGTGTGGTGTTTACTCAGCTTTCTTCTATAGTATGCAAAGTCCAGCAGTAATGGGGAATGGCATCATCTCAAGCTAAGAGTCATAAGCTGCATGCTGGCACTTGGTTTCACTATCTCTCCTTCTCTGCTTCATACTATGCTCATTGTAAACTTGTTTCCCACTTTGACAAATGGCACGTACACCTGTACATAGCGATTCCTAAGTCAATCTGTATCCCAAATTGTATATATTGTCATTTCTGGTTTGATTTTTGTAAGTACTGCTCCTAAATTATATTTATGGTCAATATTGCACCCTGTTTTGCTCAAGACTGTATTACTGTTTCATTTCCTTACTGTAACTGTTGCATTGTTTGCTATTTGACTTTTTGTATATCCCACTCTCCTTTCCCCAGCTCACACCTGAAAATGAACCTTGGCTCAGTGTGCCTTTCCCGGTGACCAACATTTTAAATAAATAATAAATAAATAACATTTTTAAAAGTTTAGAGATGCAACATGATATGACTGCTTTTTGATTGAACTACCACCTGTGACTGCTGATCGATTCTCTTACTAACTGGTTGAAACAACTGTTTCTGCCAGTACCAACTAGCAATAACCATGAGAACTGGAGATACAGTAGGTTAGAGTCAGCACACACAAATATTCAGTAAGACACTGAAGTGTTTCCCACAGTGATAACGATTTCCTACACGGCTGCAGACGCACATAATGGGATTAACCATACTACATTCTTTGACAAATGCAGAAGTCTCACTCCATGTAATAAATGAAAACTTATAGCTTCAGTGCTGAACTAATATTGCACAAGGTCCCATATAGCACAAGGTTCCACAGATAAAATATCCCACACACATTCAAATCAGTTTGAAATATGGTAAAAAAATTATAAAGTGCATATGGTTCTATTGTTCAGTAAAAAGAACAATCAATGGCTGTTGCATAGTGGCTCCAAAGTACTAGCTAGTTATGAAGTGCATCAGTAGGTGGCTGTTCTGTGATTTCATACACAAGCAGCTTGCAACTTTTGTTTGCACCCATAACAATGATTCAAAAACACTATAGGGTACTCGAAACAAGCTACTAACAGGTAGGTTCCAGAGGTCACAGAGGGTCACATAACCAGCCTTACAGTCAGACTCTCTCCAGCTATACAAAAATAAATTACCGAGATGCCCCTTTATCTTCAGTGTGCTTTTACAGGTAAATCACTTTGTATTAGGCAGCAGACACCTCAGCATCCTGTCGCTCAGTGCCAGCATTGCTTCTGGATCCCATTCCCAATAGCACCAAGGCAGGATTGTTTATTCTCAGAAGGGAGGAGCTGGAGAACACAGAAATATCTATACAACTAAAGTTGCTTGTAGCATTTTTTGAATTGAAAAGCTTAGAATTCACCCACTGACATACAGATATCCCCACAGTATGTAGAAATTTACTGGGGAAGCTTTCATTAGATAGAGGCTGCGGCCGCATGACTGTTTTTCCAGGCAACAATCAGAAGTGTGTACTTAACAAAAGGAAAGGGCTAGAAATAAAGTCAGACAAGCACCAGAGCCCAGAAAAACATCTCTAAGGCTAAATTACAAAAACAAGAAGATATGCTGTGATAAGCATGCTGTAAAAACACCTTGTGCTGTGGTTTTACAGATTCATATGTCTGCCTCTTTGAAGAGTGCCACCATCAAAATGAACAGCCAATCAATCCAAAGACTCACAGTTCAGTCTTAAATTTTACAGTTTGCAATTAGGGTTTAGAATGCACTCTTTCTCTCCATTTAAAACAATTCTTTTTATCATATAAAATTTGTATTGAGTTTTCAACTTTAACAAGCTGTGTATGAGATATAGGATATCAGACCTGCTCATAGTCTTCAATCCAGGCTTACAGAAGTGCTAACACCATTTAATATATCTAACTGAGAAAAACTAGACCATAGTACTGCAAACAGTACTGAACAGTCAAGAAACTCAGCTAATCTCCAGAGAGGCAGTTCTTAGAAATTTAGTACTTATAACAGGCTTTAAACAACCATACAGACTGGTAGGGTGACCTCAGTTCACTTAAAGAATGTATATTAATTGACCAACTATACTGGTATTTATATTGTCAGAAAACCAGAGAAGAAGGAATGGTGAAAAAAGAAGACATAAACAGGGGTGGTGGGGGAGCAAGTCAGTGGCTAACAAGAGGGGGAATGTCCTCTATGCTGTTTCACGAGCATGTCACAAAGGTAGGGGGGTTCTGCTCTGGAGAATGTGCCACCAGGCAAATGTGGGAATGCAAGTAAGCTTCCCATTTCGAGTGGTAGTCAACAAGTTTCCCCTTGGTTACTGCTGTAAGCCACTCAAAAACGGCCAACCAAGCCATGGCTGCCTTCCAATGTGAGACAGTGGGGGGTTGGATGGCCTCCATTTCACCAGGATAGCTCTTTTTGCTTCCATAACTGCTAGAAGAACCCACGCCTTATGACAGGAGGTGGGTGAGCCTATCATGGAAGTGTCCCCCAGCACGAGAAGATAGTGCTGAAGGGAGACTGGTTTGCCTACTATTGTGGAGCAATCATTTAATACTTTTTCTCAAAATATGCGGATGGTGGGGCATGTCCATAGAATGTGGAGTAAATGGGCAAGGGAGGAGTGGCATCTCCAACAGCTATCCTGTGGTATTATTTTAAGATTGTAAAGAACTATGGGGGTTCTATACCATCTAAGAAGGATTTTCAGTTGAATTAACTGACTCTTAGAGTCCCCATACGTTATATGGGCCAGTCTGAGGCACTCCGACCATTGCTGTTAGGATAGAGAGTGGGGGAGGTCACATTCCCTTGCAGTCCTACTAGATGTGGTGGCATCCAGTAGAGCATCCCTGAGGGTTTTATAGAGAGTGCCTACAAGGCCTCCACCTTTTATGAATAGGTGGAGTTTTCCTAGGCAGCTCCAAGTGGGATGGGGTGTTCAAGTTTTAAGGAGAGGTGTTAAAGCACTCCTTAACTGGAGAAATTTCCAGAAGTCTTGTGAGGGCAACCCATATTTATCCCTGCTTGAAGGACATGAGTGTGTGAGTATTTGGAAGGAGAAGATCACCTATCGTGCGGATATGTCTGGTGGTCCAAACGGTCCAATTAAGTGGTTTGTGAACCACCTTGATAAGAGGGTTATGCCAGAGCAGAGCATAACATGGGGGAGGTAATAGGAGCATGGGACTCCAGTTAGGGCCATCACCTGCCAGGACCTGCATGTTTCTGTCATAATGGGCGTGAGTTGAGGTCCAGAGGGTTTCCTGCTAGATAGCAGGGAAAAGAGAGGGGTGTCCGCTGATAACGCATTTTCTAACCCTACCCACTGGGAAGGGGGGGTGGAATGGGGGGTGAACCACGCTACTGCCTGGGCCATTCTAAAAGTAAACTGATAGCCCAAGAACCAGGGAAGGCCAAGCCCTCCTCTGGTCCAGTGGGTTCGCATCTTCATATGCCCCCATCTAGGAGCTCTCCCTTCCCATAGAAAAAGTGCAACTAGCTTGTCTAGGGCTTGAAATGGCTTTTGAGAAAGAGGGATTGGGAGGTTCTGAAGCAGGAATGAGACCCTGGAGAAGACAAACATTCTTATAGCTTCTACCTTTCCTTTCAAGGTCAGATGCAGCTTTCTCCATCATAGGACATCGGCTGTAAGGGAGGCCAGGAGAGGGGAGAAATTAGCAGATTCAAGATCTTTCCAATCTGTCATAACAGTAACATCCAGATATGGGAAGCCTTGCGAGGCCCAGGTAATGTTGGTCACAGTGAGACAGTGCCTAGTACATCGCCTCGTTAGGGGAGAAAGTGTGGTCTTTCTTTGATTCACTGTTAGTCCTGACAACGAGGCAAATTCCTGTAAGGATGACAAGATAGTGGGGAGGGAGTGCTGTGGATTGGAAGGAGTAAGCAGCATATGCATTGACTAAGTAGGATGTGTCTCCCACTGGACCGGTAATGCATGGGGTGTGGGTGAACTTTCTGATCAAGGGGTCCAGGGCTATGAGAAAGAGGATGGGGAAAGAGGACAGCCCTGCCTGGTGCCTCTGTATAAGGGGAAGGGAAGGGAAGGGAAATATCCTTATTAGTAAGGATCCTGGCCATGGGTTGTTTATATAGGGTGGACACCCAAAAACAAAAGTAAGGCCCGACTTCATACAACCGGAGAACCTGATGGAGGTAAGCCCATTCCAGGTAGTCAGATGCTTTTGCAAAGTCAACTGTCAAGGCAGCCATTGGAGTTTCAGATTGTAGGGCTAACCACCTGAGGTTGAGAACAAGATGTAAATTGTCAGCTCTCGACTTCCCCTTTGAGAACCCTGTTTGCGACGGATGAATCAAGGTGGGAAGGACTAGAGACAATCTGGTCGCCAAGATTTTGGCTATTATCTTGGTGTCTACTGGGAGAAGTGATATGGGTCTGTAATTTGTGCATGTCAAACTGTCTGAAGACTTTTTAGAGATTAAAGTGATAAGGGCCTCGCGCATGGTCGGAGGGAGTGTACCATCTCTCTGTGCTTCTTGAAGAACGTGCAAGAGAGGGGGGGTAATCTTGTCTTGTAACAGTTGGTATAGCTCAACTGACATCCCATCTGGCCCCTTGGTCATTTGGGATAGGGCCAAGTGAAGTTCGGCTTGGGTGATAGGGGCATCAAGCGAGTGGAGTTGCTCTGTAGAGAGTCGAGGGAGTTGCACCCCTTGAGAGAAGGCCTGCAGCCAACAAGGAAGCTCATCCTCTGACAGAACATTCTAGACTGGTAGAGTTCCTGATAAAAACTTTTCATAACTTCATTGATGGATGTAGGCGTTGTTGCCACTGCACTCAATTTATTTCTGAGTGCAAGGATTCTGGAGGAAGCTTGCTGCTTTCTCAAATGGTAAACTAGCAGTTTCCCCCCCTTATCCCCCCCCCCCAGGACCTATGCTTGGCCCGAGTCAACTGCCACTCTGCTTTTCTGTTCAACAGCACATTAATTCTATATTTCAATCCTGTGATATTAGTCAGAAGAGGAGAGTGACGTGGGTTAGAGGTAGAGAGTTTAAACTGCTTTTCAAAATGGGAAAGCTCACCCTGCAGCTCTTTTATTTGTCTCGCCCTTTCCTTATTTTTGGCTGCTGAGAAGGAGATAATTCACCCTCTAAGAACAGCCTTGAAGGCTTCCCAGACTGTGGTTGCGTGAGTTTCCCCCAGGGTGATTGTAGAGAAATAGGAGAGGGCCTCCTTCTTTAGGTAGTCCCTAAACGATACATCCTGCAAAAATAGCGGATTGTACCTCCATCTCATGGAGGGTGCCCCTTGTCCCAGAGGGGAAAATGTGATCGTAACAGGGGCATGGTCCGATATCAGCATATTGCTGATGGTGGAGAATCCCACCCCAAGCATGGCAGTATAATTAGCCAGCCAAAAATCAAGTCTACTATGAGTCCCATGGACATTAGAGAAAAAGGTATAATCCCGACCAGTAGGGTGGGTAAGTCTCAAGGGGTCCCCCAAGCCCCATTCTGACATCAACATGTTTAGTGTTTCTAGGACCTTAGGATGGGATTGGGGCATAGGGATGGATTTATCCAGGAAGATATCCCGCAAAAGGTTGTGGTCCCCTCCTAATAGGATCGGGATATCAAGTTCTTCGTTGGAGAGCTCAACAAAAGCCTGGTTCAGATCCTGGTAGACCTCACCAGCATCGGTATTATAGTCATAAACATTGGCTATTATGACTTTGCCCCCAGGGTACAATAGTTTGGCCACCAGCCATCTCCTTTGCAAATCCCAACATTGGGCCTCGGCCATCCAGGATCCTGACGTCCATAGTAATATGGCTACCCCCCTGGATTAAGTGGAAGCACAACTAGAAAGTACAGTCCCCACCCAGAGCTTTTTTAACCACTGCACCGTTTGGCTGGTGAGGTGTGTCTCCTAGAACAGGGCTATGTCTGCACCCAAGGGATTCAAAAACTGTAAGACTTTAGTGCATTTTGCAGGGTGATTCATCCCATGCACATTCCAAGAGACACATTCCCAGCCACGTGGTGCAACCTGAGTCAGAACCATTACTGCCCACCACCAAACACTTAGCAAAGAGGGAGGTACTCACCCAGTCAGCAGTGATGGACGAGGCAGAAGAAGAGGAGGAAAAAAAATAGGGGGTACCTGGCTGAAAGCTTATATCAGAGTGTAGGCCATAGGTAACCTCAGAGGATAGAAGCTGAGAAAGAGGGAAGTTGGCAATAGAAGCTAGGCTCAACTTGTAACTGAGAGACAAGCCTGGACAAATCAAAGAAAGTACAGTTATATATCTGCAAACACTTTAAACTTAACAGTAAATGAATATGCAATAACAAGTATAATATGTCACTAAGTAAATCAAATAACTCAGTTGTTGGTGCTGGGTTGTACGTGTGAGAAGGGACAAAAAAAGCCCTAAAGCCACACTGCTTCAGACACCAAACAAAGAGACATGAGAGGGAGAGGTCACACCAATCATGTGTGATCGGTCCCAGCCCAACTCCAGAGGCCTGGACCTAAGGTCTGGGCCTAAACAAAAGGCTGACCCCAAAAGTTTGGGATATGGCTGGGGTCATGATCCACCTACAACCGTAGGGGGAGGATAATGCCGGCCAATAGAAGGCAGACTGGGGTCGTCTGCATTGGAAGCGGGGGAGCTGTCAACCACACAGGGCATACACAAACATGAAAGGAGCAATATCTTGTCAGGGGTTTGGGAATCTGTTGGGGGATAGTCAATAATAGCCTGAGGAGCATAGCCCCCTATGATGGGGCTTAATCCTCAACATTATTGTACAATGGTTGCTGCTAATCATAGGCCGCTAATAGCAATCTGGTAGTGGTGCCCAGTTAGCAGGAGGAGAGCACACACATGTCAAATCTGTGCAACTGAGGGGATTGAAGGGGAAGGGAAGAAGAAACCCCATGTTCGGAGAGAGAGGGGGTATCGGGTTGGTCAGAACGGGGCACACAGCTATCAGGGGATGGCTAGCAAATTATCATTAGTGAAAGGGGGAGTAGGCTAGACAGTTGATTTAGATGCCAGTAATGCTTCAGGCAGAGTGTGGAACTGTGGGGGGGGAGGGCGATCCACTTCCCCATTTCCGCTGGCCTGAGGGAGGCCGGGGCCATCAGAGTATTAAAATGAAAGTGGGCATTAAACAGCTTGCTTGCTTGTCCTGTTCTCTTAGGCTCTCACCATTTGTATGCACCAAGTCCATCCTGGCTAAAGCACAAGGCATCGCAAGGGCTTCTGCAAAAGATTTTAGTCCTGGTTTCAGTAAGCCAGCAGTGGCAGCGAGATCGCCTTCACTCTCTTCCATCGCCGTTGTCGAGTCCAATGGAACCAGGTCATATGAGGGAGTTACATCTGCATCCTCAGCACCCTCTAATTGTGTTTCCTGGTCCAGCGTCGTCCAGTTGGCCTTGTAGAGCTTTGCAGGTGGAGATGCATTTAAATTCCCTTGCGCTGAGGAGCGAGGACTCCTGGAGCACTGACGCTGCCTTGCGGGGAGATGGAGCTGGCTCAAGCCATCAGCTTGGGCTTGTGATTTGTAGAAGCAGTCACTGGGGTGGACTGAGGTGCAGTGGGGGTCGAAGGGTACTTAGTCCCTGTAGGAGATGGAGCCCAGAGCTGCTGATTCATGGCAGAGCTTTTGTTGGGAGGACCAGTCCTGTGGCAACTGTTGTCCCCTGTGGTAGCGTTCCCTTTCCTGATAGATCCTTGTTCTGTTCAGCCCCATGGCTCCCAGAGGCATCTGGGAGATGCAGTTCCCGGCAGCAAATTAGGCCAGTGGCTCCAAATCCAGGCCTCAGCACCTCTGGGAGATTCTGCTAAAAATGAGTGTCCGTTCTTTGACAGGCACAGCTCCGAAAGGCCCCCTGAAATGATACTGGATAGAGTTTGCATTTAAGATTCTCTTCAAAGGATTGTAGGCTTTACATTTAGCTGTAACCTCCTGTGTAAAGTCTCTGTAAAAAGATATAGTGTTACCTCTCCATGTTATCTCCCCCACGTCCCTTGTAGCTCTAAGTAGCCATTCCTTAACTGAGAGGCATAATAAACAGGCAATTATAGTCCTGGGGCCCTTGGTGTGTTTTGGGTTGCCGTAGACACGATGAGTGTGTTCAACCCCCACTGGCTCTTTCCAACGGTCCTCTAAAAGCTGAGGGATCCATTCATTTTGAAAATTCTCTGTTTGAGTCCTCCATCTCCTCTGGTACACCAAGGATCCAGATGTTATTTCTCCTGCTGCAGTTTTCCTGATACTCTGCTCTATGCCATAGTTGAGCCAGAGAGTCTTCATGCTCTCTAAGTTTATGCAAACATTTAAGTGCTGATCCTCCAGCTCCTCAACTCTCTGCTCGAGAATGTTGTGCTGGTCCTCAAGTCTGTGGACATCCACCATGTTGCCCGCTACAGAGGCACCAATCACATCAACTCTGGACAACAGAGCCTACAGCATTTTGGTAATCCGTGCAAGGACTTCCACCGTTTGTACCTGGGTGGAGGGTTTGAGAGAAGCTCGAGTGGAGGCTCCCCTCCATGCCATCAGTTAAAGGATCCATCACTTCAGAGGAAATGGACAAAAAACAGGTAGGCAAAGCTGTACCGGATTGCTGAGGCTTCACTCGGCCACTATCTGCGATTGAACTCGGTCCGATAATTGCTAAGGAGAGGAGGGAGAGATGCCGGTAATCTGATCGGGAGAAACACAGCGTGCCTAGGAGACCGCGCTTGGGCCTGTGCGGTCTAATCAGATGGAGCAGAACCGATATATGCGCAGTGCAGCAAGTACGGCTAGAGCATGTTTGTCCCACTGAAAACAGTCCAGATGTAGTGACAGGGTTGAGGAGGGATAAGGTCAAACAGAAAAAGCAAGCCTTCAGTCCAGCATTGCGCCAACTAGTATGTAATTTCTCACCGGGCTGGGGCAGAGCAAGTGGTTCTAGCTGCCATCTTCACTGGGTTGAAGCCACGCCCCCCACATTTAAAACAATTCTAAGTCATCTGGCACCCCTCCTCCAACATGCACATTTTTGCATTAGTTATAAGTAGTATAATCAATAATACTATAACTCTTGCTTAGGTAACAGTTCACTTTCTGATTTAGTTTTTCCCACTACAGTGCAGTTCATTCAATAAAGCAAAACAACAACACCAGCATACTTTCCTTATCTTTTGAAGGATAAACAAGACAGGTATTGTTTTGGGTGCCACTGCTATACTGTGCTCCTCGAATGCAGCTCTAATCACTCCTGCTGGACCTGCTCCCAGCTTCTCTCAGGGCCTTCCCAGTTAAGGATCAGGAGTAAACAGTACAAAATTGGTCATTGCAAAAAAAAAGAAAAAAGAAAAGAAACTGCAGTCGTGAAATAAAATCCATTTTATCTTGTACTGTCTGTTTTGCTAAGTAAATCTGTCTTCACTCCAAGTCTTCTCTTGATGAGTCATCTGTCTTCCTTTTTATCAGGAATCAATCAGGACCTCCAATGCAGCCAGAGTTTTACACAATAATTTTGGACCCCTGTGTTTAAGAAAACCTGGTGCACACATGAACAAATAACAATGCTATGACCCACTCCCCAACTAAGTCACACTGGGCAGCTGAAAAGCATTTCAGGAGTCTCAATGGTCAGTATCTCTCTACCTGAACCACATCAGGTGGCTAAACTGCTCTTCATGGGTCCTGATAGCCTTGTCTCCCATCCCTGAGTGGCACCAAATGGTGGAACTGCATCTTGGTGGCCCCAGTAGCCAGGATTCTTTTTCTAAGCCACCCTGGGAGGCAGAACCCCACCATGGGTGGCCAGATGGCCAGGCTCCCCACTCCTTGAGACACACCAGGTGGCAGAATCACATCTCGGGTGTCCCTATATCCAGAATTTCCCTTCTTCATCCACACTAAGCATTCTATAACCAAATTACTTCAGGAGACTGAACAAGCAGAAACTAAAGCAAAGAAGCACCAGTCATAAAGATGTATCACTATGCAACAATACTGCAGTTCAAAGTCAATGCAGAAAACATTGGCAAATTAAATGACCAACATTCTGCTGGGGTGTCAATGGAGAATAGTTCCCCACACAACCCACATTAAAAATCAAACACACAAAACAGTCACATGCATAACAATAGGCTACAAACTTTATTTGGTGCCTGTTAAGGAAAAAAAGACAATGCTGTCTGAATACGATTTGCAAGTTTTTATAAGAGTATGCAGAAGACACCAGTAAGATTTCATTGTAGAAGGTCACCTAAACTATTAAAGAAGGTCTAGTTAATCAATAGAACAATTAAGCAATAATGCACAACAGGGTGTATGTTGTGCTGGGTTAACATCACAATTTTGAGTGGTTGGGCACAGGGTTGCAGGCTGATTGCCTCCAGCAGCCAAGAAGTGACATTATCCCAGCAGGACACACACCCTGGAGAGCATTATTGCTGTTATACAATGGCTCATTTTAATAAAAAGTACTAACAAGATTAAAAAAATGTTGAAACTGTTTTATTGTTTTTTGGACTGTGGCAGCATACCTCTTTAAAAAAAAGTTCCTATTTTTTTCTTTGTCTGCTAGGTTCTCCTGCTGTGTAGATCTGTAGGAGTGGGTTTCCTGTTTGGCTTGTGCTCTTGGTCAGCTGTCTGCCCCTGCTCTCCCTCCCCTCCCATTCTCTCTGTTTCCCTGTGGGCCTTAGGTTTTTGAACATAAATCATTCCAGTCCCACTGCCTACTCTAAGAGTGGAAAAATATGCTGTAATTTCACAAACTCAGTCATTAATATTGCTGCCAGAGAGCAGAGAGTGAGCATTTACCACATTCCAAGCAGGTACATGATGTCGACGCCACTCACAGAGGCAGATAAAAGTTTCCATTTTAATTTTACTTGTTATGGGCTGAGAAAACTGGAGGGGTGGAGCAATTGTTTACTTGAAGCACTCCCTTGTGGTCAGGGGAGGAAGTGGTTCAGCGTGAGGCGACAGTTGCTTGTAGCACAGTGTGGACTGGGAATATACAGTCAGGGTGATAGCAGTTGAATACACTTGGAGTATCAGTGTTGAAAAGGAAAAAGAAAAAAATGTTAGTTTACTGTACCAGTAATAACAAATGTACAGTACTGTGTTGTTGGACAGCAGGTGGTGGTGAATGCTGTGTGACATGATGGGAAGGAGCTTGCTCCATGGTGCAGTGTTACCAGCTGATATTGAAACACATTAATAGGTCATGTGTGAGCCAGAACTAGACACAGTGAAGTTCTCCTGGGATAACATCGCTATTTCTAGGGCTCATGGACCGGAGGACAGGATTTTTTTCTTGTTATTGTATAATCAATTACGAAACACTGAGACAAAGATTGAATATAAGCATCTCAAAAGGCACACAACACCATACTTCTATGAAAAGTATATCAAATTTTCAAATTGAGTAGATGACAAATTATGGAGATATTTTTATATTAAGCTGAAGTTCTATACACTGCTGAACTTTGCACAGCTACAAAGTACTGAACCATTGTCAATTGCTGCACTAGAGTGTGTACTACCATGAATACAAGTAAGGACTTGGGTTACCCTCTTTATTCTTACACAACTAAAGAGACATAACAAATGATATCAAAAGGGAAAACAATTGGATACACCCCAGTCTTGGCAAATTTTTCAGAACTTTTGCAATTATTGCATTTCTATTATTAGGAAATCAAACTCATCCTTTTTCAAGCAAATTTAGCTAATTCTAGAAGTAATCTCAAGAAATCAAACTCATCCTTTTTCAAGCAAATTTAGCTAATTCTAGAAGTAATCTCAAGAAATGTTGGCATATGGTAGACTCCGTTTGGAAGGTGCCTTCAGAGTCCTCCACTCCAAATGTGTCTTATGATGGTTGTACATCTTACTCTAAAGAAGGGTGCCTGTGCTATGTTAAATTCATTTTTTTTAACTGAAGCTCCCACTATGCTATTAAGTAAAGTTTATTTGTCTTCAGTTGGCATGCATAGTAATCCCCTGGTAGTGTTCCCTCTCTCAAAACCTAGATTTTATTTTAGGTCAATAAAGATTGAGGAAGTATTTAAAGTGTTATGCTCCTTGAGAGACAACATTGCCAAGGGGATTGACAACTTAGATAATATATTACTCAAATGCAGTGTTGACATTTTGACCCCTCCTTTAACTTTCCTATTCAGTTTATTACTGTACTTACCATGCAAACATTTCCTACAGCTTGAAACACTCCTTAGTAATTCCTCTCTATGGGGAAGGGGGGAGTAAAAATTTGGTAAACAATTGTCACTCAATTTCTTTGCTTCCTATTGTTCCAAAATTCATGGCAAAATTGTTTTATCTCAGATTAATGATTATTTAGCTGACTATCAGATTCTTTCTAGTTTTCAGTCAGTTTCAGGCCCAAATTGTCTACCCAAACAGCAATGATTGACTCTCATAATTCTTTTTCTAGGGCTTTAGAAAAGGGGTATTTTGTGGAATCCGTTTTTATTGATCTGTCAAAAGCTTTCAACGTAGTCAATCACACTTTACTTTTAACTCATCTGACTTCTCATGGCTTTTTCTCAAATGTCACTAACTGGTTTTCATCTTACTTACATGTGAAAATTCAGTCTGTTTCTTGGAATGGCTGTCTTTCATCTTCTCTTCCTGTATCCACTGTGGTTCCACAGGGGTCTATACTTAGTCCTATTTTATATTTTTGTAGACTCACTATCCTTTGTTGTTGATTTTTGCTCCGTCAGACATTACACTCATGACACGGTCCTTTTCTGTCCTCACAAATCCCTTTCTCTTGCCATGATTCGTCAGGGTGACTTTGACAAAGTGACAAAATGGTTCTCAGATAACTTACTATTACTAAATAGTAAGAAGACTCAAGCAATGCTGCTTGGGGTCTCAGTACTCATCTCAGGTGGACTTTTATTTTCTAATTATTTTAAATAACCACCCATTGGAACTTGTCACTGAATGTATTTCTCTTGTCCAAAATTATGCTGTATGTGCCATCTAGATGGCCTGGGTCATGTCTAAAAACAGTCCCTGGGACCAGTGTACTTACCCAGTTATCAAATAAATAAATAAATTTAAGTATCTTGGTCCCATCTTTGATTCTTCTTTCACTTTCAAAATCACATATTGATAAAACTGTTACAGAAGGTCATCAATGCCTCAGTCACTTAATGTGTGCCAGACATTACTTGTCGAACTGGGATCACAAACATATCACTGGGTAAGTAATTTTCCCCTATTTGTGACACTGTTTATCGCCACATTCTTGAGTCACATTTCCTACCTTTAAACACTGTTTATTTTCAGTTACTTTGCTTTATTTTAAAATCAAAATGGGATGGGCATCATTGTTCTTTGCTGCATCAGCAAAATTGGTTATCACCCTCTTCCAGTTGTACTTTTCACTGGTCATCATTTATAAATCAGCCAATACTCAAACCCCTACTTACCTACAGTATCAGAAAGATTAATTGTTCCTGTTCACAAATACAGTTTTTTAAACATGGGCCACAGCCTGGCTTCTCCTTGCCTAAATTTCATACACATTTTGGCAGAAAATGTTTCTTATATGGGGGCCCTTTTTCTTGGAACATTTTATCCCCCCAGCTTAGAAATTCCTCTACTCTTGGCACTTTTAAATATGGTTTATAAAACTGCTGCTGCAGGAACAATGGGTTTGTAATTGCTTTACTAGTGGATTTGTGTATGTTTGTTATTAGAATTATTAGTGGAGCGGTGGCTTTCATTTTTCTTAAAAGGTTGTTTAAAGCCCTGTAAAATCATTCTGAAAATGAGCCCCATAGACTTGAATGGGGTGCGTCCCATTGCTCTCCCTAGTTAAATGTCACAATACGTGGGGCATGAGGGTAGAGCAGGCAGACCGGGAAGTGGAACAGGATTGGCTGGCTGGTAGTTTGGCCAGTGATACGATCCCTTCCCTTCCTTACAGGAGTGCATTAAAATTGTAAATTTTAACATACAAGGACTATTGGTGCCCCAAGGCAGTGGGCTATGAAGCCTAAAGGTAAATATTACAACTTTATTATTTTTGTAAGAAGATTGCCCAATGACCATTGGTATGCAAATGATAAAACATACTATAGCAGTCTGTAGATCCTAAAAAACAGGATGTATTGCTAGGGCATAATGGTGTAGTAATAGATGTTATGTTACCACCCATCCCTATTCTTGGACCCACTTGCAGCAATTTTGGCCTAAACACCCACTATAACAAGATAAACTGCTCCACCTCCACATGACTGCTCACACCTATCCACCACGGTGGATGCAGGGCATGTATGATTTCTATTTATTTTGTATTTATTGTATAAACTGTATTTTATTGTAATTCAATTGCACAGTTTATTTGTACTCTTTGTACAACCAATATTTTTATTTTTGCTTTTACCTACAGTATGTGGTATTATGTATCCTTTTATTTCTGGCTATTACTTAGTTTACTTTGTATGTTTTTTATTGTTTGTATGCTCCTACATTCTATATCCCTCCCCCCAACATCTGCCTCACACCTGGAAGTAAGCCTTGGCTCACAGTGCTTTTACCAATTATAAATTCCTCAATAAAGATTAATTTTGTGGATAAGATGTCAGTGCTTCACAACAAGCACTGCAGTTTTCTTTTAAGGGGGACCATGGCTGATAGACCCAAGACATGTTATTTCTTAACTCACTGTTGCAGATGCTAATGGGTTTATGTTGTCAGAACACTTTATTATTCCCTAAGCTCTGAGAGACCTCTCTACATCAACCTTCTGTGACTGCAAGTGGGATTTCAGCCACAGCTTATTCTCGAGCATTAAACCAGTGCATGGCCTTCAGGAATGATAAATGACTAGTCAAAGTATATTCAGCCTATTAAATCCCAAAGCATCAAGGAATCTTTTACATAAAAAAAGATAAGGCCGGTAATACAAGCCCCACATGAAATACCTTTAATTCTTTTACTCACTACAGTTTCTAAAGATCTCTACTATTAGGGTTAGGCATCAAGGCATGCAGATTGCCTCATGGAACACATAGCAAGTCACTTGGCCTTCTACACTGTTTCTAAATGAGCATTCAGTCAGTGATTTCAAAAACTGATACATTTAGTCTTTGTTTTTAAAAGTGTGCATGTTATTTTTACTTTCTAAATTAGGTTTGCATGAATAGATGAAACCCAAGAATTTAGCAGCTGTCATTACCTGATTACTATGTTCTAGCTGACCTCTTTTACCAACATTATAACAATAACAAGTAGTGTACAGTATATTAATACTGTAACATGACTTTAAGCAGGATTAACAATACCTTGTGCACTCTAGGAAATAATTAATGAATCCCTGAGCCTGAGTCAGAATCAGGGCTGGAAAAT
This sequence comes from Neoceratodus forsteri, assembly GCA_016271365.2. Classification (NCBI taxonomy): domain Eukaryota; kingdom Metazoa; phylum Chordata; order Ceratodontiformes; family Ceratodontidae; genus Neoceratodus; species Neoceratodus forsteri. The sequence continues at coordinate 39,624,688 of CM057459.1, forward strand.
TCAATGGTCACAGACCATGATGGGGGCCCTCATTTCTTCTTGGAGCTGTAGGTAACTAACTAGTTTATCTGGTTATACAGTACAGGTCACATTAAACTGTTCCTCCAGCTCACTGCTCTGGCATTGATTTTATATGATGACAATGCAGTGGCAACTCAAAATGCTTAGACTTATAACTCCATTTCAACCAAACGTCAACACTCATGCAATGTACATGCAGTGCACTTTCAACCTCTGTAAACTGCCTTCAGCTCCTCATTTTCAAATGCATTTGAGATGCAATACTTATTAGCTTGGAGTCTGAGCACCGACTGCCATTGTCAAATGCCTCTGCTGCATATTGAATTGGTGCTGCACATGTTATGAAATTTCTGTACCCCCCGATGCTTTTATACAGTTTACAACAAATAATTAAATATTTTAAATCCACACTTCACACAGATTTGCTGCCATGCTTCTCACCCTCCCGACTGCTCATTTGCTCCCGCTCGCTCGCTCATCCTGCTCACATTCACAACTGAATCCCAGTACAACTATCACTATAACTCTTCACAAGTAATAATCCTAAAAGACTTAAAAACATGTTGTGATATGAACTGGGGAAATAGTAGCATGTAGTGCGAGTCAGGGTTCCATCGCAGCTGTGACATTTTGAGTGCATCAGTGTGGCCAGTGATTTTTTTACCACACCACATTTTACTTGTGGCAATTAAGCTGCAGCGTTCATGATCATGATGAAATGTCCATATGCCCACTGACCCATTGACTTCTTAAGATATTTATTTCAATACTTCAGAGTTACTGTAAGGTGGAGAGTCACGTCTGAGAGAACGATGAACCCAGGATTCAGTACAGTGGACAGATGACGCTCCGATTTCTGAAGCACAGTGCTGTAGCTTTATTTTATCGATACTGTATGCCCACGCCACCATATTTTCAGAATTTATTTCTTTCATTTTCATGCACCCAACTGTGGCTCTGTAGTTAGAAATAGAGAATGTGCTGTATAGCAAATGTTTTACAGAGAGGCTAAGATGTGCACTGCAGTAAAGTATGTAGTACAATCAGGTTGCAACTCAGTATGAAAGCATTTTTTATGAGTTGCTTAATGTATGTACTAGTCATTGCACTGCATTGGATAAGGGATTTCAGAGAGCTTTAATGTAAGCTGAAGCTAAAAAACAGCCAGAGATAAGCCATAAGGAAACTTTTGTTAATGCATTTTACTGAGCAGTGCACACATTAAGCAACCCACTGAAAAATGTTAAACCAGTGAGTTGGAGGAACAGTTTAATGTGACTTATACTGTAGTTAAGCTTCCAGTTTCAACAATAAACTGCTGTCAAATGAGCAAGGCTCTAATAAGACAGGACTCCTATGTAGTATCTGACTTTGAGATGCATGCAAGCTTAGTGCTGTAGTTCAAGTGAGCAATACCACCCTCTTTTCACAATTATGTCAGTCACCTGACAGCTAAACAGTAGGCTGTAGAGGGGCAATGTTTACTGCAAATAACACTTTGCCCTCAAATTTGAAAGGGCACCATTCTCAGAAGCCCCTTTTATTTTGGTGGTCCTGTGCAGTAAGGGAAGATAAAGTTCATCTTGTAGTAAGTTTAGTTGCACTATATATTTCCCGTTGTGCCTCCTTGTATGTATCATCTGCACTTCTGTTGTAACAGCATGTACCGAAATAGCACAACATTAATGTCAAACACTGAAACAAAGGGATGCTACTCCACTCAATGCATCCTCCAAATTTAGCCATGTTTTAAGCCAATAGCTACAGTATTAGGAATTTCCTTTAAAAGACAGATGTACAGGATTCTATTTAAAATATATTTGAAATCTTTGGATCATTTGCAGATCTTCCCTTGATGTGTTTGTTTGTTTTTACGTCTGCAGTGGGCGGAGCCTGCAGACGTTTTGCATCGGAAAAGGATCTATGTCATGTTTTCCGTCCGTGGAACTATTTTTCGTCTGCCTGACCCTCCCCCAAGAAGCAATCCACCTATGTTGTCCCTATGGACTGCAGCACTGCACTATATCACAGTGGGCGTTTTTTTGTTTTTATGGGCTTTTGGTTTTTTTTACATTTCTGCATCCCTGCATAGCTACCGATACACGCCTGACATGCCATGGCATGCAGCACATGAAAAATCTCTGAAATGCCCAAACCTGTACAAAGGGATTCACTTAATTGATTAATTAGGGGATCCTTTCTTGACACTCCGTCATTCCAGGATGCACTACATACATGCAGTGCAGCTCATGCAACTGCCAACAGCATTTGCTCTTAATCTTCTTAATGGCATTCATGGGGACAATGCAGAACGGTATACATAGATAAACAGCATTGTTGCTAGTACTACTTTAGACCTCTAAATGTGTTTTCCTCTCCTAAACGCCCACTTGATAGCAATAATGTAAAAATAACCTCGACCCTCTTAGTAGCAGATATGAAAAATTGCATTCGTTTCCCTCAGTCCCCAAGTATTCTTGAACATAAACCAAAACAACTTAAAAACAACAACTAACACCGCAACAAAATAAGGATTTACAGGCAACCTGTTTCCTTATCTTCCTTTGTCTTACAACTGGGGCTAGATTGAGGCTGTGGTTAAGTATAAAGATCAGCATAATTTTTTTTTTCTACTGTATATTTGGAAAAGTGTATCCTTTTCAGAGGTTTAATTGGACATACATCTTTCTCCACTGAAAGCTATAGGAGTGTTCTGCCACTATGAGGTGACAGTCCCCCACCTGTATTTGTAAAGCTGAGTCCCACCACCTAAACATTTCAAATCTAGTCACTAAGATTCCTTTTAGTTGTGTATTTCACTGATTTAAAAATTCATGTGAGACCTCCAAGTTGAAAAAAGTGCATCCCTTTCCATGTGTGCACAAGGTTCTGGGACAAAGTTACAACCGAAAAGGTATGACATCACCTGCAGGCACACACCCAGCCATGCAGGATGGGGGTAGGGGTGATCAGAGAGGAAGAAAGAGATCCTGCAGCGCCACAGTACAGTATATGTTCCTAATGCAAGCTTACCACTGAAGCCTCGAGATGGCACAGAATGGCATTCGAATGCTCAATGGTGCTTTGCAGTTTTGATGCTATTCCCCCGACAATATTCACCCATTCTCAGAGAACACATTTCGTCCACTTTCCTTGTGTTCAGTTTGTATCACTTTGGCTTTAGAGACCCGATTATTCCTGGCCATAGGCTAAAAACAAAAGCCTATTACAGTGTGAACAGCATTTATATTTAATTGACATGATTTAAACTGAGCATTACACAAATTTTAAATTTCTAAAATTCCCTAGCAAAAAATTTGCTGTGCCATGTTAGCCTACACTAAACCATGAAAAAGAGAATTTTTTTTTTTTTAATTTTTGTTGTTGTGAGAATACCCTTATTAAGAAAGCTAAATGTATGAGGTACAAGCTTTCTTGGCCTCTTTACCTTTTCATCTTTTCATCAGCCATGTTGAGCAACATACGCCTACGTATGTTTTATAAAGGTTTAATTCTAATCAAAGAAGGGGATTTTTAGTCAATTTCAGTTGCTCAGTTGAGATATAAAGAAGTTTTATAGTGCACAATTGCATTAAAGAGGAGATTATTTCAACATGGAACCATTTAATATTGCTGGTTGTACAACTTCAGGATAAAGAAAAAGAAAGGCAATTAGCAGTGTGTGTGAGACAGAGCGAGAGAGAGAGAGAGAGAGACTGTATGGTGAATAACAGTATTTATTTGGATTTTTAAAGTTACTTAACACTTACTGACAGGGATTAAAAAGCAAATTCAAATTTAAACGCACAAATTCAATGGCTACCCCTTGAGTTGAAAGAGTTAAAAGCAAATATACCTTTTTCAAAATTAAAAGACAGTCTAGATAATTTCTTTCTTATGTTGAGCCCAGCTTGTTGTTTTGCCTTGTAGTATGTTTACTGTGTGCTGCAGGATAGCTTTTGATTATTCATATCTGTCGATGTGGTTGATGTACTGTAAGTGATGTCAGTGAGACTTGGGCTTCAACATGCATCGGGGCTGTACTTGAGTGTTCTCCCAGCTGGTGCAATATAAAAAAAAATCCCTTCTAGGTATTAGGAACTCTGCAATTTTCTGCTTGTTTTTTGCTAATTCAGCAGTCGCGATTGTGGCAGCATAAATGGCAGTAGTAGTCGCTATACTGGCTAATGAGCTCTTATGTCTGGTCGCCATCATACAGATCGCTATTTTGTAGTCGCTTATTTGTCAGTCATGACTGTATAGTCGCTACTGTAACGTGATTCCTATTAAAATGTATCAAAAAGCAGCAGCTGCCCACTATGGAAATGAAAAGCAACATCAGAAACAACGCCAGAGCCCAGGGTGGATTTATTAGTCCCCAATACGTTTTGAGCTTTTAGTGGGAAAAAGTTACGTTGATTTCAACATTCTGCTATTGTTCACAATCATGTCTATAAATAATGTGAATTTATTAGTTGGCTTTAGCATTGTAGATATTGTGGTGGAGCAATTGCACAGGGAAAAAGGAAAGGAGAAAGCCGTCATTGGCTAAGCAGACTCAAAAACTGAGGCACATAAGTGCCTTCGATCAGTTCAGGTTATTAAATGATGAGAAGATCCACCCGATTCAGAATACTTTAAATATCACATCAAGTATATATAATTTGGCCAGTTTATTAGTTTTTAATACTCTCTTTCCTTTCTTTTGGAGTAATCACAGGACTGATTGCATCTGGCCAGTTATGCTTTTCCCTTTACTGGGCTCAAGTTGGTACCATGGGACATTTTAAAAAGGTTTGTGGATTTTTTGGCTGAGTGGGAGCAGACGATTCCCCCATACCAGAAGTGAGCACTGAGGTCTGATGTCATTTTGCAATTCCACGCTGCCTCTGATACTGCTCTGCTGGGGACCTGCCTTATGTTTCACTTATTTTATGCATCTTCACACACTATTCCCCACTATTACAAAACAAGGACACCAGTATTTCAAGCTTTAGCTCTGCAATAAATCCTAAGTGAATATGCATCACACTCCCTGGGTATTACATCCAGTATGAGAATCGTGGAAGGCCAAACCTCCAATTTGCAACATTCAATGTCATAATGCTGGTCATTAAAAAAATCCACACAATCATTATAGCAGTCAAAAATGGAATAAAACCACAGCCTCTCTGTATATATTGCAGACTAAGCTGATTCAAAATACAAAAAAAAAAAAAACCTTCTTGTAATTGTTTGTTGCAAGATGTTTTACTGGTTCCAGTTGACAATTATGTACTTTAAATTATGCTTGTTACATTTCCCAATTATATACTGCAAGGTATTTTTATGGGATAGATGAACTGAAGTCTAACCTGAATTCTATGAATTGACATGATTTAAAATGAGTATTACACAAATGTTATATTTCTAAACATCCCTAGCAAAAAAAATTGCCATGCCATGTTAGCCTACATTAAACCATGAAAAAGAGAAAATATTTTTTGTTTAATTTTTGTTGTTGTTGTGAGAATACCCTTATTAGGAAAGCTAAAGTTATGAGATACAAGCTTTCTTGGCCTCTTTACCTCTTCATCTTTTCATCAGGCATGTCGAGCAACATATGCCTACGTATGTTTTATAAAGGTTTAATTCTAATCAAAGAAAGGTATTTTTAGTTTGGCTGGCAGTTTAGCCTTGAGGTTAGAGGAATGAGGTGTGAACAAGCTTGATACATCCAGCAGACCAGACCTGAGTTTGATTCTCACAACCTCCACTTGCATACTGTGTGAATCTGAGCAAGTCACTTAACCGCCCAGTGCTCCCAGGTCACCCCTGAAAACAGGCACTTGTGCCTAGTGGGCCTTACCCAGTTACCAATGACTTATATAAATAATCAATTTCAGTTGCTCAGTTAAGATATAAAGAAATTTTATAGTGCACAATTGCATCAAAGAAGAGATGATCAGTAAGTGTTAAGTAACTTTAAAAATCCAAATAAATACTGTTATTCACCATACAGTCTCTCTTTCTCTCTCTCTCTCTCACACACACACACACACACACACACACACACACACATACACTGTTAATTGCCTTTCTTTTTCTTTACGATTTATTCAAAAATTCTCGGTAGCATTAGTGGTTTAGGATGGCGGGGAAAAAAACACAAGGGATATTTCCCTGGTGTCTAGTGCCCCTGCCCCGCCACTGCCATCTGTCTGGTAATAATTTTCTCATTCCCTGGTGTCTAGCGGCACCCCCTCCCCAGGCTCATGCTTGCAAATTATGCTTGTTATACAGTCAAGCAGCATGGTTGGTGACCTTCTCAACTGCCATATTCAGATCCTGAACCATTGTCAAATGCTTTAGTGAGGTCCACTGTGTCCTGGTCTGATAGCTCTGGAGAATGCAGAAAAGAGGAATTCAGTGCCTTTTTCAATGTCCCATAACATAGCATACCAACAAAGCATACCCAACTCAGAGGAAGGTGCACATCTTTAATGTTATACTTCCCCATTTTGCCATGTTATGCATGTGCAAGTGGCTCACAGCAGAAATGCTTGCTGTGCCCAAGATGGTCATTGTATCTTACTGCACATGTGTGAACTCCACTGACAATCTTGGACACAGCGGACATTTACGCCGTGAACTCCATAACAGGGAGACTGTTTCCACCATCACTTTCATGCTCTCCTAATAGCTTCTTGCAGACGAGTAGGCTCTGACCAGAACTTGTTTTATCTGAGGCTTATCTATTGAATTATCTTTGATCACAGAGCTACTCACTGTATGTAGCTTCCTACAATGTTTTATTAGTGTGTGCACTGCTTGTGCAGTTTTATTTTTGGAAAATCCCATCACAGTAAAAGAAAAAAATAAAGCTCTGACCAGGCCACACATGGAGTTCAATTTGGCATATAAATCAACACTGAAATGTCATTATTACACAATACATCCCCACAGCAGCCAGCAGCAAATCTCAGATGGCCTCCCAGTTTTAAGCAGTGGGTTGGGAGATTAGAAATCCAAGAAAATCATATTTAGACAACATCCATCTGTGATATAGTATGTATAAAGATTTCCTACACAAAAAGGTCGATTTCACAGTGTAACCTCAGTTATATCATACTTTAGGGGAGAGCATTAGTGCTGTCAAATTTGTTACCTGCTATAATACAGAAATTCTGTCTTCAGAGACTACTTCAATAGTTAGGTTTAAAAACAAGAAATTGTATGTGTGTGTATGCATTATACTGTATATAGATATATGTAGACAGCTATATTGCACTCCGTTATACAGACAACTCAGGTGCAATGTGAGGAACAAGGTGTATGGCGAGTGCCTTACACCAACTGAGACATTCATATATCAGCATACCAAGACACCTCGAAGAGTGTTATACCACTTCTAAAATACATTCTAAATGAATTTATATATACATCTATATTCTTTGCAAAAAAAAAAACTGTTAATGCAGTTACATTTCAACTTAAACACAGCAAAAGTAGGAAAATGTGGTGTTAGGGTTTCCAACCCTAAGTCACTACCCCTACCCCCAAGCAGCACAAGAAAAAACATTAGCATTTTTGATCTCCTGAGTCTTGGTGAAGTGGGGTCTTTCTTGGGGTTGTCAACCTTAATGCACACCCCCTCCCCTGAGCAGACAAGGTCAGATGGGCCCTGTGTGAAGAAAGCTACAACAGATTTTGTTGGCAACGTGATGAGATGTACTTCTCTACCTTTGAAGAGTATATGAGGCACTGGCTTGGTGCTGTACCTTGTGCCTAATGTTTTTCCCGTTTGCTGCTTGGGGGGTTGGAAGTTAGGGTTGAAAATCCTAAAGTCACATTTCCCGACTTTTGTTGCATTAAGTTGAACCCTAAATGGTGCATTAATGCAGTTCTTTGTAAAGAATTTCCTTTATTTGAGACAGTGGAATTGTATTCTCATTCATGCAGCTCCCTTTGGGACCTGCAGGAACAGATGCACTAAGGGAATACTCCACCTGCCTATGGAAATGCAGGGCCGTGCTGACCCAGCACTTCTGTGCAACAACAGATGTCAAAAATTACCAAAGTTATGAACATGCATAGAAACATATAAACATACCTTTATAGCTTCATTGTTTTTTTTTTTATATTTTGACCTCAAATTTTCAACATAGCTTTCTTATGAACCCACCTCATGTACCCGGTAGGTGGACATTTTCAAATCCCAGCAGAAATGTAATTTCATGCCACAAGTGTTAAAACATGGTTTGGCCAGTATTTGAAAAATTACAGCTGTCACATTTGTGAAGGGTGTGAACAAATGGCTATGTTAAAAATTTGGGGCCAAAATACTGAAAATTACCAAAGTTATGACTGTGCTTTGAAAGATTTCAACATTTGCTCAAAACTTTGTAGTTTCTAAATATTTTACCCCAAATTTTCAACATAGCCTTGTAAGATAATCCCACCTGACAGTGACTTTTCAACAGCGAGGTCCCCTACAGTGACTATAGTGCCATGTTGCTGTAGGGAACCTGCTGGAACCCAGCACTATCTGTTGGGGGTTTGCACCCCACCAAATCAGCCCTGACTTGGAGTTGATGATCCTAAGTGGGGGTTGCAGGGGTGCAGCCCCCCACATGGGGGGGTTCAGGGGCAAAGCAGCCCGAAGAAAACACCTGGTGCCAGGGGAAACCAGCAGCTGACTGCAAAATGCGGTTTACCTGTTGGTTTCACTGTCAGGGCTCTCGACAAACATTTTGTTGAACACCCATCATGGATCCACCTTCTAATAACCCTACCTCATGAACAAGGGTGGAGAAAATTTTAAAATCCTGACCAAAAAGTGATTTCTACTAAAAAAGATGATTTCATTCAGGAACCACAAAATCACCTGTTGTGATGGATTTGAATAATTTCACTGCCCCAATCATAAGGTGGGGTCAAACAAGGCCATGTTGAAAATTTGTGTAAAATATTTGAAAATGACAAAGTTATGAATAAAAGGTAAGACCCAATTGAAATATGTTAAACAGGACTTACCTTATCTTCTCAAATTGCAGACACCGGTTCCAGCAACAAGACGTGTTTTCGATTGGAGCCTGGATCTACATCATAGGACATAGTCAGGTGAGTAAGGGTGTGTTGGGGGTGTGAGTGGTGGGTTCTGAGTGGGGGGTAGGTGGGATCTGGGGGTTCAGATTGCTCATGAACTATTATTATTTTTCAGTTAAACTGAAAAGAAAAAAGATTAAAAAGGGATGGTTTCCTTTATTGTAGAGGGACACAAGCTGACACTAGGGACTGGGCACCCCCAATGTCAGGGTGATCTTCAGCAACACTGGGGGTGGGCAACCCAGTGCCACCACATTTATTATGGGAAGGCAGTGGGTGATCTGGAGGGAAGGGAGATGGTAGAAGAGGCTCACAGGTGGGCACTTTGGTCCCCTTATTACAGTATATATTTAGAAATTAAAAGACATAAACACTGGAAAGGAGGATGGGTGATCTGGGGGGGAAGAAGCCATACCAGGGTGGGCACTTCTGTCCACTTAACAAATATGAAATAGATAGATAGATATATTAGAAAGACAGATAGATAGACAGACGGACAGATACAGTGAGAGTGAGAGAGAGAGAACAACACGCAGATCAGGGGATCAGAGACTCACTGCTCCAATTGAAGCCAGCAGCACAACTCCAGCTGCAGCTTCAATATTCATGAAAGTCCCACTCTTCTCACGAAAGAACAATATGAAAGAATTACAATTCTTTCATGTTGTTCTTTCATATGAGCCCTCACTATCCCGTCGTTTCACTGCTCCAACTGAAGCTGGCAGCGCAACTCTAGTTGCAGCTTCACAGTTCAAGAAAGTACTGCTTGTGGACAGTTCTTTCATGAAATCTCACAAAAGAACAATGGTTCCTTCATATATCCTCATGACAGAACTATGAAAAAAACAGAGCTAATTCTCACCCTCTTCTTTCATGAGCCAAAAGTATTCTTTCATGAGACTCACAAAAGAAGACATTTCACTCATGGAAGAAGACTTGGGAGCCCTCACTACCCTTCAACCTATGATTCTTGGGATGCCCAAAACCACATTTTGGGGTAATTCCTTCAAAAAATAAAGACCTGAATCCAGATGAATGGGTCCTATTTAGCTAGATTCATGTGTCTGTTTTTCTTCAGGGCATAATTTTTATGGGTCTTAATTAAAAAAGTAAAAAAAAACAGTATGGCTGCCATATGAAAGAAGACATTTTTTTCTCATGAAAGAATTTCAGCTCATGAAAGAAAATTATTTCGCAAGTCAGCAATTCTTCTTTCGTATCAGACATATAAATGAAAGACCCTACTGAGCATGCTCAGAACCACATTTCAGATCCTTATAACTTGGGAATGGATTAATACTTTTCACCAAACCTAAAAAAGGCACCATTATAGGGCAAACCCCTTCTACCCCGAACATTTCAGAACACAAATTCTTACTAAAAAGAGATTTTAGTCATATTGGTTCTTGGAAAACAGGAGTCACTGAAAGGATTGATACCTTTTATTGGACCCACATATGTCTTGCACAAAGATGGTATAGTGCACAAGCTTTCAGAGCCTCACATGTCCCTTCCCCAGGTGAATAACAAACTGAGCAAAATAAGCCACATTTGTTTACACTGTGAGGCATTGTTTAAAAAATAATTATGATAGAATAGTTGAGAAGAATTTAACGGGAAGATTGGGGGGGCAATGGCTGTGAGTGGATGAATAGCAGGAAGTACTAAGATATTCATAAGTGAGGCTAAATGGATGCCTTGAAGTGGTAATTGGAAAGGTACTCTGACAGGAGCACTGAATAATAATTACCTGAGATAAACAGAGTGTAAGGTCTATATACACTGTGATGCATTGTTCCAAAGTAATTAAAATTGGATAGGTGAGAAGAACTTAACAGGAAGGGTGGATGGGCAATGAATATCAACAGGTCTACAGTTGCGAGGATATGATTATCAGAAGGCTTGCCAAGATCCAATATAAATCGTTATCTGTTGATAAACATTAATTTCTGTAAATAGTCCCAAATCAACAATTTTTTTTTTACATCAGATATTAATATATATTTTATATCGGATCCTGGCAAGCCTAATCATAGACTTTATGAGGAAACATTTCTGGATACCCCTACTAGTGACACAGTTACAGTAGAATGCAGTGTTTAGGACACTACATTCAGCTGGCCTGATAATGCAGTATTTCACATATCACAGCATCACTCTCTCTACTGCTACTCTCTTCCTTATTTCTTAGTACACATCAGTGGTTTAGGAAGGACATCCATTGTTTAGCTTTGACCTTTGTTTTTTATGCTAATGCAGAATTAGATAAAATTGAAGGAGGATGTACAGTTTGCACAAGCAACAGGCAGCATCCTTTTAAAAACTTATCAGTTAAGTTTTCAAGGAGGGGAGGGGAGCTGGCTTGGAAACATTAAGCTGAACTATAAAACTTACCAAAATAAATTGGGCTGTTGGGCATGGGGAACACCTCCTCAGTCTAGTTGGGTCCTTGGGATCATCACCAGGCCAGGCAGATTACGACCCGAGGCTCAAGCCAGTGACTGGGAGGTGGTCCAGTCTGTGTCCAGACCTTTTGTAAAAAGAAATTGATAACTGCACTCCAGAGATGGAAAAATATACAGCAACCATCAAATATTTCACATTTAGAATAGTTTATTACTGAACCAGTTGCTCCACAACATCAAAAGATGGTCGGTTTACACAGGCACAAAAACCCAGCACTTTGCCTTCTCCCTAATGCTTCAGGGGAACCCCCTTGAAGCCTTAGGGAGAAGGTGAAGCACTGGGTTTTTATGCCTGAGTAAACTGACCAACTTTTAAGTTGTGAAGTAACTGGCTCAGTAATACAATATTCTAAATGTGAAATATTTGATGGTTGCTTTATATTTTTCCATCTCTGGAGTGCAGTTATCAATTTATTTTTACAAAAGTTTGGGACTGACCTCCTTTAACTGCACCCACCAACTAACAACAGGGCGCTGGGTCATCGTTTGGAATTTTCATGGTGTGTCCTGACCTTGGAGGAGACTTGGGATCAAGACAACTGTGGTTTTCAAAAGATATGACACTGGTGACTGCTGGAGTGTTCACTCTGAGACAGACTAGTGCTGCTGGTAGCTGGCAAATGTAACAAAGAAGTTCAGCTTGGGATCGAGAGGGACGGGAGGGCATGGGTTACCATCAGTTGTGTTAATCTCAAGAGTTGAGAAAACAGAGTGGTTCCACCGCATTCTGCACTCACCACCTCGGCTTTGACTATTAAATTGAAATAAATCAAAATAAATTATTAAAAAATAAATAATACCATGCATTACTGTCGGTTTTGAATCAAAGAAAATTGAGGAAAAGGCTAGAAAATAAAAATAGATATTTTCAATCAAAATCCTAAAAAAATAAAAATCTAATTCTGGCAATCCTAATTATCAGAAAGTGCTAAGTTATTCATAAGAGAGGCTAAATGGATGCCTTGAAGTGGTAATTGGAAAGCATCCACACAGGAAAACAGAATAAAAAGAATTGAGATACACAAAGTGCAGGAGGGGGAAAGGGAGTCCCAGAAGAAGAAGAAGAAAAAAAAACATATTTGATAAAAGTAACATACAGTATTAATGTTTTCCTTAAATGCCATAAATCGAATGTACCGAGTTTTTTAAAGTTTGAATTAAATTGTTTGAAATATTTCGGTTCCCATGTCCTTCTCTCTTGTGTGTTTTTTGAAGTTCCTCTTAGAATGGGGACAACAATGGTCATAATAATGGCACCACAAGCCAGCCCGATGGTGCAGAGGATTGAGGCACTGGATGCCACACCTCGAACCACGCCAGTGAACTGGGGTCAGGAACAAGCTTGGGTTGCCAGGGGTTTGCCAGAGAGGAGAGGATTGAGCATCCAGAGGACAGCTCTCCTCTCCTGGGGAGGGTTGGGAATTACAGCCGCTGTAGCACTGGCTCCTGGTGGCAGCCGGGTGGTGGTGCACAGTAGCTCAGAGAGTGGGGGGATGGTGGGGCAGACATCAAATGTGCAGCATGTGGGTGTACACGCTGAGATGTCCCAGACATCATTGCATGCCCATGCCGGAAGAAAAGGAAAAAAAGTGGAATCCTCTGGCATGATGAAGCCTCTCGGCCTACTGGCGCCACACTGGATTCTCCAAAGATTCTCCCTCCAGCCCCACTCACCAGGAACTCCCCAGTGTGTGGGGTATGTACCTGCTGGGTTGTGTGCAGGGGAAGAGGTCGAGAACAGGAACTGCTGCCAGTGGAGTGCCGGAGGTTGCAGGGCTGAAAAGGGGCACCATAGGCAACACCCCCAGCTGAGGAGGTAGAAGCATAAAGAATACATACAAAAAAAATGGCATCACAATATGCCAGTCTTTTCATGGCCTGTCTAGAAGTTATAGAAGAAAAAGATAAAACACCAACCCTATAAACTATTAGTCTGTCTCTGATATACAGTATAGATGACATATTCCTCCATTTGGACAGAAGGTGAAGACTCCCTTAAAAAGTTCTATAATGATGTCAAAATCTTTCATCTCTCTATAAAACTCACTATTGAATACTCCACAATCAGTATAAATTTTCTGGATACCACAGTCAGAATCGCTAATGATGGACGTATACAAACTGCTGTTAATAGAAAACTCACTGAAAGATACAGATACCTACGTAGCTTCCATCCAAGGCACATGCAAAAAAAATCTGTGATCAACACTCAGGCAGTTTGACACCATCAAATCGACTCTGATGAGATAACAAGAAACAGACAGCTTTCCTCATTTTAGAATTCCTTCATCCAGCAGGGTCAATCCTCAAGACAAATTGACAGACAAATGGAATGTGCTATACAAATGCCATGAGAAACTCAACTGGAATACAGGTAAAAAAATCAAACTGATTGCACACACCTAGTTGTTATGTACAGCCCCATACTAATACCCCTTCAGCAAATTATTAAAGAACAGCAACCCATGCAGAGTGAAGATGAAAGACTTAGTGACATCTTTCCTGATCCACCTGTCATTGCCTACAAGCAGCCAGCCCTCTAACCTTTCTAACACAATAACAAATAAACTCCCAGCAGATCAAAATGACCGTGAAATGAGAGGAACAACACCATGGAACAATACAAGATGTGAGACCTGTACCCACATATGCACACAGACCACCATCAAGACAGGCCGGAACAGCACAATAAAAATAAATGGATACTACACGTCAATCAAGTAATGTGGTTTACCTAATTCGATGTAAAAAGTGCATAAATGGATGCTATATAGGGGAAACAAGGTAACCACTGCAAACTAGGATGATCCACTACTGACACACAACAGTAAACCAGATTATCAGCACACCAGTAGGACATTTTTCCCAAACAGACCATTTCCTCTTAGACTTATCTGCTTTAATACTAAGAGGCAGCTTCAAAAACACACAGGAGAGAAGGACATGGGATTTGAAATATATCAAACAATTTAATTTGAACTTCAACAGGCTCAATGAGGACACTGGATTTCTGACACACTACGGAAAACTTTAATACTGTATGTTACTTTTATCAAAAATGTTTTTTTTCTTCTTCTTTCTGGGACCTCCTCCACACACACATACACACACACACACACACACACACACACACACACACACACACACACTGTGTATCTCACTCTTTTTATTCTGTGTTCCTGTCTGGATACTTTCCAGTTACCCCTTGAAGGCATCCATTCAGCCTTTCTTACCAATAACTTAGCATTTCCTGATAATCATCCCCTCACAACTTTAGACCTGTTCCTATTCATTTACCATCCACCCTTCCTGTTAAGTTCTTCTTACATATCCTATCATGATTACTTTGAAACAATGCATCGCAGTGTATATAGACCTTACACTCTGTTAATCTCAGGTTTTTATTCTTCTGTGTTTCTGTCAGGATACCTTTCCAATGACTACTTCAAGGCATCCATTCAGCCTCTCTTATGAATATCTTAGCACTTCCTGCTATTCATCCCCTTACAACCATTTCCCACCCACCCTTCCTCAACTATTCTATCATATTTATTTTTTAAACAATGCATCACAGTGTAAATGAATGCAGCTTATTTTGCTCAATTTGCTATTCACCTGAAGAACAGACCTGTGAGGCTCTGAAAGCTTGTATACAGTACTATCTCTGTACAAGACATATGTTGGTCTGATAAAAGGTATCAAATATTCCAGTGACTCCAGAACAAAAACTGCAAACCATCTGGGCTGTAGGTGAGAACAAAAAAATGCAGAAACCCATATTTTCCCACTTTTTGCACTATCCAGACAGACATCTGACTGTCGGAAATCTTGCCAAATCAAGAAACCTTACCCCCAGACCATGCATACAAAATTATGTGCAATTCCATTGAACGGGGAGAAGCTATTAAGGTGCAAAGTTAAGACTTTGAACATTAAACACCCTACTCAACCCTAACTATAGAGATGCTACTGCACCCCCTATAATATACACAGACACACACACACATCTACATATATATATTTATTATATTTTATTTAAATATTTGGTAACCAGTAAAGGGACACTGAGCAGAGCTTCTTTTCCAGGTGCAACCCGCATATATATATCTGTCTTTATTGCAAAAGAACTGTGTTAATGCACCAGTTGGAGGTTCAACTTAAAGCAACAACTATAGGGAAATATGGCATTAGGGTTTAAAACCCTAAGTCCCCACCCCAGCAGCAAAAGTACAAGCTCAAACAAGCAACCACAGACAGCTGTCATCAGGTAAGACCACCAAACATACAGCTGCTTCTAGATTACACAAATGCAGTAGCACTAATGTGTAACCTTCATGGATTTGTATCTGCAGCATGTAGACCACAAGACACACACACTCACTTGTCACTGCAGATAGAAATCCAGCATACTAAAATCACAACACTGCCTCTATGTGCAGAAGCACAGGCCCCTGGAGCCACAGATCTAAATCCATGACTCCCAACTTACAAGAGTTGTTTTGTCTAAAGAAGTGCAGGCCCATAAGGGGCCAACCCTTCTGTAGCTCAGATACTCAAGCACACTACAAAACATATACAAACTTAATGGGTCTGCTTCTGCAGCTGCAGATGTAAGATATATACACCAACCTCTGGCTGCAGAAGCCTGAGAATCAAAAAATCAGTGATACCAAAATTACAACAGATCTTCTGTCTGGAGAAACACAGGCCTCTAAGGGGCCTGCACCACTTCTCCTACAGGTGTGAGACGTACATACTGACTTCTGGCTCCAGAAGGGCAGGCCGCTGTGGAGTCTGCCATTACAGTGACGGAAGTACTATTGCACTGTAGGTATCATAATTTCAGCAGTGGATCTAGAAATTGTTCAAGGGGGTAGCAGGTTTTCAGTTGCACAACTGCATATAGAAAACCTTGCAGTACCGGATCATCCTGTCTAGTGAGGTACCTTGTAAAATGTGCATGAGTAATTCTGTCTACAGAGGCGCAGGCCCCATAGGGCCTTCTGCCTGCAGAACACATTGTGTGACATACACACATACACACACACACACACACACAGCTGTGGCTGCATAAGCACATGCCCCTGTGGGGCCTGTACTTACGCAGCCATAAATACAAATCCATGAAGGTAGCACATCAGTGCAACTGCATTTGTGTCATATGGAAACAGCTGTATGTTGTTGGTCTTACCTTATGATAGCTGTCTGTGGTTGCTTGTGTGGACTTGTCCTTTTGCTGCTGGGGGGAGTTAGGGTTGGAAAATCTAATGCCACATGTCCTTACTTTTGTTGCCATAAGTTGAACCCTAACTGGTGCACTAATACAGCTACATATATTAAACTAATAGGGGTGGGCAACCTGGAGGTGTGGGGGTTAAGACAAATGGTACTGGGGCTGGGTACCCCAATCTGCTTAAGAATTCCTGATTGTTGTGCTGTTCAGTGTCTCAAATGTCCTAAAACTCTGTAACCTTCTTGATTGAATGTCTATACTCTGTTCACATCATGTGGAACCTTTGTAAAAGAGCCTAGCTCAAAGGTAATTTTCTGAATACCAAATAAATAAAATAAAATTAAATTAAAAAATAAAAAAAAAAATAGAAAGACAAGCAGATACATACAAACATTGACAGACAAACAGAATGGTAGATACATAGCTAGACAGCTATAGACAGAGTGAGAGACAAGAGAGAGAGACAGAGAAAGAGAGAGAGAGAGAGAGAGAGACAGCGAGAGAGACAGACAGACAGATCAGGGCTCATTGCCCTAACTGAAGCCGGCAGCACAACTCCAGCTGTAACTTCACAATTCAAAAATATCCCAGTCACAGACAGCTCTTTCAAGAGATCTCATGAAAGAACAATGGTTCTTTTGTATGCTCTCATGAGAGAAAGAACAGTTACATATTTAACATAACAGTAGATCTTTGAGAAAGTCACTTCCCTTAGGCCACACCTTTGGAACATCAGCTATTAGACACAAGGACCACATGGAAACTTTTGCTAGCTGGGGTCACCCACATTGACATCATGTGTCAGCGTATATATAAATGTGGGCGGTCCTATCTCTCCTTAATTCCCTGCTGGAGATTAGACTGGGATGGCGGTCATATCTAGAGAACCAGCAAAGTATACCAGCACCAAGCATACAAGGTGAGGGGAAGGTGCTGGATGAACCACCATGTTGAAGACCAAGTGAGAAGTCTGTTATACCACCCTAAGGGGATGGAGGGAGGGATGGCATGGCCTCAGAGAAGAGATTTTCTCGAAGATCTACTGTTATGGTAAGTACATAACTGTTCCGTCTTCTTCAGTGATATCTCTTCCCTTAGGCCACATTTGGAATGAGTCCCAAGCAGTGTCAAAAGGAAGCTGAGAGGATGGCAGAGTCTGGATCAAGAGAGAGGAGGCCTTGCAGTACAGCAAGACCAAAACCAGTATATATGTAAGAGGCTATGTCCAAACTGTAATGTTAAGAAAGATGTGGACAGTGCTCCAAGTGACTGAAGCACAAATTTTGGCAGCAGAGACATTTTTGAAAAAGGCAACAGAAGTGGCCATACCGCTTGTGGAGTGCCCATGAACAACACTAGAAGTTCCTTACCATACTTCCTGTAACAATACATAATACAATGTGCCAACCATTTGGACAGGCACTGTTTAGATACAGGGGAGCCCTCTTTCCCAGAGGCAAATAAAACAAAATGCTGAGGAGACTTGCTGAAGTCTTTAGTATGATTACTGTAATACCTTAGAATTGTATGTACATCTAAGGTATGGAACAATGCTTCACCTTGATTGGCATGCTCAGGAAAGTAAACTTGAAGGTGTATAGATTGGTTTAACATAAATTCAGACGCCACCTTCTGCAGGAATTTAGGATTAATATGCAAAGAAATTCTGTCTTTGTGGAAGACTAAATAAGGAGACACACATGAGAGCCTGTAGCTCAGAAATCCTTCGAGAAGAAGTGATTGCAACCAAAAATAATGCTTTCCATGACAGAAAAAGTAAGACACAACTCATTTCTGGCTCAAAAGGTGCCAAAGTAAGTTTCTCCAGGACAGAACTCAAGTCCCAAGGTGAGATTGGATGGCAAATAGGAGGTTTGTGATGTAGAATACCTCTGAAAAACATACGGGAGACCTCCAATTGTGCAACTATATGCCAATCAGTGAGGGTATGGATAGCTGGTACGGCTGCTAAATGCACCTTGAGGGAGGAATATTGTAGATCAGAGTCTAACAATGACAGCAAATATTCTAATACCACCTGTACCAAATAGTTGAAGGGGTTCAGATACTTGTAAGTGACCCGTAAAGTGAACTGCTTCCATTTTAGTGAAAATGTACTGTATGCCTAGTAGAAGGCTTTCTGGTTGCTATTAACATGTCAGCAACTTTACGTGATACCCCAAAACATTCTATAGCTATTTCTTCAAGATACATGCATGAAGATGCAGGGACTTCAGCTCTGGATGAAGTAAGAAGCCCTTGTTCTGTGATAGCAGGTTTCAACACAATGGCAAGGGTACAGGGAGCTCCACTGTAAGTTGTTGCAGAAGTGCAAACCAGATCTGATGTGGTTACAGAGAAGCATTGAGGATGAGGGTGGTACCCTTTATCTTTAGCTTGAGCAGCACCCTCTGTATTACTGGGATTGGCGGGAATGCGTGCAGAAGCCTCCCTTTTCAAGACAGGGACAATGCATCTCATCAGAAAACTCCAGGCCTTGGAGTGAGTGAGCAGAAACACAGCTGTTTTGCATTATGTAGTGATGCAAAAAGGTCCAGCTCTGGAGGAACCTATCTTGCAAAGAGGTCATCGACCACAGAGGTCAACAGTTTCCATTCATGCATCTGGGAAGGTGACCTGCTTAGCTTATCTGCTAAGACGTTTTGGACACCCAGGAGATGCACAGTTTACAGTTCTAGGCTGTGATCTAGTGCCCAGTACCACACTCTCATTGCTTCCCTGCATAGGTAATAAGAATGACTGCCCTTTTGTTTATGTAGTGGACCATACTGATGTTGTCTGTCTGTTGCAGCAGAGGTCACTGTGTCAGATATCACTGAAATACTTGTAGGTGGTATAGGATCACATACATTTACAGCATGTTGATATGTAGAGTGGTTTCTGCTTGGCTCCAGGAGCCCTGTTTTTGATAGGGCCCCAGGTGCACTCCCCAACCTAAGCCTGACGCATCCTTTGTAAGGGTTTGTGTTGGAGTGAGTGTCAGAAATGGAATTCCTCTTAATAAATTCTTATTGTCCATCCATCACTGTAGGGTTTTGCATAATGGGGATGTGATGAGCACTTGTTGGTCCAGATCATCCATCAGTTGTGTCCATTGTACCCTTAAAGACCACTGTGGAATGTGCATATGTAAGTGAGCCAGAGGTACAGTTACACTGCCCACTGCCACGAGATCCAGAAGGCACAGAAAAGAACTAACTGGGACCTGGTGGCTGTTGTAAATGGGTTGTGCTTGAGTAATGAGGTGTTTCACCCCAAGTGGCAGAAAAGCCTTCCCTGGGCAGTGTCTAGGATTGCACCTTTGTAATGCAAGCATTGGCATGAGTTCAAAACTGACTTTGAAATATTCACTGTGACTCCCAGGTCATTGAACAGTTGTCTTGTTCAAGATAGGCTGTCCCTGGAACTGACTTTTAAAAGCCTGTGGTGCAGGTTCAGGAAGACAACGAGACCTTCCCTGTGAAGGCTGCTGTCACTACTGCTAAACATTTGGTAAAGACTGGTGGTGCGGAGCATAAGCCAAATGGCAATACTTTGAACTGATAATGCTCCCCTTGCAGCACAAAGCAGATATATTGTCTGTGTGCTTTCCTGATTTTGATATGAAGATAACCATCTTACATATTCAGAGAGCATAACCAGTCCCCTTGTTGTAAGAGGGGAATGAGAGCCTGTAGAGATATGAACATATGAAAAATGCCAGCAGATACATGCCTAAAGGTCTATCAAGTTTGCTCGATTGTGCAGCTAGCAGTTTGTTACTCTGCAGCTGCCCCTCCCCACGGTCTGGTAGTGACCTTTCCCTTGACCTTCCCTTGACCCTGTCCCACCCCTACTTAAAACTGGCCACAGAGTTTAACATTACCACCTCCTCCTGGAGTGAGTTCCACCCATCCACAACCCTTTCCGTGAAGTAGTGTCTTCTCATTTCCCTCTTGAACTGTCCCCTTCCAATTTCAGCCTGTGCCCCCTAGTGTTTCTCTCTCCCTTTAATCTAAAATCCCCCTCTGTACTAACCTTGTTTATGCCCCTCATATATTTGACGGTTTCAAGCATATCCCCTATATCCCTCCACTCCTCCAGGAGTACATGTTGAGCTCCCTCAAGCTGTCCTCATAGGGTTTGTCCTCCATTCCTGTAATCATCATGGTGGCTCTGCATTGGATCCCCTCCAGTAACATGACATCTTTCTTTAATTAGGGCCACCAGAACTGCATGCAGTACTCAACATTTTGTTTGACCAGTGACCTGTACAGTGGCAGGATGATTGCCCTTCTCCGTGAGGTGATGCCCCTGGCAGTACATCCCACCATCCTGTTGGTCTTAGCTGCTGCCTTCCTGCACTGTGCTGAGTGGTTCATTTGCCCTGTGATTATCACCTTCTCCTTTTCATTGGGCCCACCTTTATGGATGGGCACCACATGTGCAATCCTCCAGTCTTGGGGCATGCATCCAGTCCTCAGGGAGGTTGTGAACAAGTCTGCCAGTGGTCCTGCTAGGAGCTCTGCTATCTCCCTCAGCACCCTGGGGTGTATGCCATCCAGACCTGGTGCTTTATCCACTCTCAGTGCTCTAAGACCTAGCACTCTGCTGTCTGGTATTTCCACCTCTATTTCCATCTCATTCAAAACTTCTTGTAGTCTATCTAGAAGTTGAGGCCTCTCAGATGTAGTACAGGCCACAGATCTCTTGTCCATTTTGGAATCAGGAAGTATCTGGAGTAATACTCCTTGTTCATCTGTTGAGCAGGAAAGGGCTCTATGACACATTTTTGTATCAGTGATTGTATTTCCTCTTTCATCAGAGCTAAATGACCCAGAGGATATCTGGAAGGAGGCAAAGGATCCACTGGAGGGGTCCATAAGAGCTTCAGAGCATGCCCCCTTGCAACTTTATCTAGGACTCATTTGTCTGTGGTGATCTCCCTCCATTTTGGAAGGTGAAGGTAGAGATGATCCCCAACAGCCACCCCTGAAGGCAAGAATGACTGTGGTGGAAGAGGAGTAGAGTCATGCTGAACCACTGGAGGCAGAATCACTGGTTCCAATGGCCTTTGGCACTTTTGAATGGGCACCTGGGTGAAGAGGTCCAGGAAAGGCATTGCTACCCTTTTCTGTAGCTTTCTGATGGTAGGTGGGATGACTACCTCTGGCAGCTGGTGGACAAAATGATTCTCTGCCATGACCTCTACCGTGTGTGGGATAGAGGGATTTAACAGACCTAAGTGTCATTTTGGAGGACTGAAGACTTCACAGGGTCTCTTCAACATCATATCCAAGCAGTTCTTGCCTTTAAATGGGGCATTCAAAACTGCTTCCTGGACATCAGTGGCAAATCCAGCAACTCTTATCCAAGAATACAGCCTCATAGATATGCCAGAGGCAGCTGCCCTGGCAGAGGCATTGGGCACTTCATATGGTGAGTTCAATAAATGTTTACCATCCTCAGCACCAGCATTTAAAGTTTTAAGTAATTCTGTTTTGACAGAGCTATCTGGCAAAGCCTGGGCTAAAGCCTTGGCATTTTTCCACAGGCTGTTCTGGTATTTTAATCATATGGGCCTGATAGCTGGTAATCCTAAGGCACAATGAAACAGAAACACATGTTATTTAGTCCATAACATCAAGCTGCCTAGATTCCTTATCCGGTGGCAAGGAACTTAAATGTTTAGGTGCCTTAGATCTATCATGTGCAGCCATGACTACCACAGAGTCTGTCTCTGGCTGGATGGCATAATAAAGCTTAGCAGTAGGTGCAGGGTACTGCTTATCAGCCTTAAATGGCACTGCATGCATAGCATTAGGCATGTGACAGACAGCAAATGTAGAATACTCCAAATCAGGGTAAATAGGTGAAATTATGATGGGTGGAGTGCAAGGCACTTCCAAAAAATCCATAGCATTTTTCTTAGTGGAATCTTCCTCCTCCACAGCAAAACTCTTTTCTGTCTGGATTTGTTGCATGAGACACTGAAAGGTAGGGTCTTCAGGTGGAGATCTTGGTATGTACACCACAGAGTCTTCACTGAATGAAGACAGGGTACAGCCGAAATGTGGATTACTTGGTTCTTCCCCATATTCCTGTTCCTCTCCGTAAGCCTCCTCCGTTATGAGGTCTGGATTATATTCCACATCGTTGCCAGCAGACCTGTCAATGGTGCAAACAGAGGACCACTCCAGTGATGCCAGTGGCAATTAGTAAAAAGGAATTTGCAGTGAGCTGGTAGTAGATGTCGATGGGACCCATGTCAAAGGTGCACCCATTGATTGTAAGACTGACTGCAGTGACAGGCCCAGCAGAAGTAATTGTATCATGTCAGAAAACAAGGCCAGCACTGATTGCTACTTGACCATACCCAGCCTATGGGTCATGATCACAGGGGTCGAAGACTGGCCAAGACCAGTCAATGATGGAGAGGTACCAACCATAGTAGGTGTGGTAGCACTTAAGCCGATCCCCGACCTTGGGGTCTGGTCAATGATTGGAGGGGCTGTAGCTACCATCACCAGAGTGGATGGAGACAAGGTAATGTTACCTCCAGGCCTTAGCAATGACTGGGATCTCGCAGGGGGGGAGGAGGAGTCCCTGTCTTTGTCCCTCTGGTTATGCTTGCGCGATGATAAGGACCAATCTTTAGGCTTCAATGACCAAGAACTGATTGATGGAGTGGGCAATGCCAGTTTCTTACTTTGGTTTACCTTCTCCATGGTGGCCGCTAGAGTTTTCTTAAGAATAAATGTCTCTAGCTCTTTTTGATGATGTCACCTTGAAGCCTGATTGAAGCTCTGGCAAATCTCACTGCCCCACACATTGTGAGAGATACCTAGGCAGCAAATGCACACCTCATGGGTATTGTTCTGAAAGATCTTCTTTCTGCATTCACAGTACTGAAAGAGCGTGGAAGGCTTCAGTAGCATACAGAGGTAGTGATGAAGACTGAAAAAATTTGGAGAATAACAAAGAACAATACTGTTGTCGGTGTTCGTTTCTGTAGCAGGTCCAACAAGGCTAATCAATGGTGGAAAAAGAACTAAGGAGAGACACAGCCGCCCTGCAGTTATATACATGCTGACATGTGACATTGACATGGGTGGCCCCAACTAGCAGAAGTTTCCATGTGGTCCTAGTGCCTGACAGCTGATGTTCCAAAGATGTGGTGTAAGGGAAGAGATATCCTCAAAGCAGATCAGTGGTTCTTTCATATTATCTGATGAAAGAACTTTAAAAAAAAAACTAAGTCCCATCCTGTTCTTTCATGAGCTGACCTTCTTTCATGAGTCATGAAAGAACTCACAAAAGAAGCATTTCAGCTCAAGAAAGAAGATGGAGGGACTTAGTTTTTTTTTCATAGTTATTTTGTGAGCCAACCTTCTTCTTTTGTGAGTCATGAAGAACTTTTGAAAGAATAATTTCTGCTTAGGAAAGGTTTTTTTTCCACTTTGTTCTTTCATGAGCCAACTTTCTTTTTTTGTGATTTATTTTGTGACTCATGACAGAAGAAGGTTGACTCACATAAGAACTCTAAAAGAAAACCCAATCCCTACCATCTTCTTTCATGAGCCAAAATTCTTCTTTTGCAAGTTTTCTTGTGACTCATGAAAGGTCGGCTCTCAAAAGAACCATGAAAAAAACTAAGTCCCACCATCTTCTTTCATGAGATGAGATTCTTCTTTCATGAGACTCATGAAACAAGAAGTTTGACTCATAAAAGAAGAATCGAGATCTGTCACTAAACCTTCCAGCTATAATTTTAGGGATGTCCAAAAGCCATATTTTGAGGTATTTGTTTTTCCAAAAAGCAAACACCAGAATCTAGCTAAATGGGTCCCATTTAGTTAGATTCATGTGTTTGTTTTCTCCAGGCATAATTTTTATTGTTTTGAAATTTTTGTTCTGAAAAAATTAAAAACAAGATGGCTGCCATATGAAAGAAGAGTATTCTTCTTACAAAAGAAGAATTTTCAGCTCACAAAAGAATCTTCTTTCATGAGCTGGGAATTCTTCTTTTGTATCAAACATATAAATGAAAACACTGTACTGAGCATGCTCAGAACAGAAATTTTAAATCCTTGTAAGAACAGATTAATAATTTTCACCTAACCAAAAAAGACTCCTTTCTAGGCAAGCCCTTTCTACCCTGAAATTTTCAGAACAAAATTCCAAACCATCTGAGATGTAGGTGATAGCAAAACACAGTACACCCCCAGTCTGGATCTCAGAATCTGGACATCCAACCATCACAAAACTTGTCAAATCAAGAGACTTTACCCCCCTGACTACACATGCAAAATGTCATGCAATTCTGCTGAAGAGCGGTGAAGTTATTAAGAAGAAGAATCAGCATTTATATAGTGTTTTTCATACATCCAAAGCACTTTACAAGCAATGCTAGACTGGTAGTGAAGTGACTGAATGTGTGGTGGCAGCCATATCGCACATCATCACCCACACACAGCCTGGATAATTGAATGAACCGGTTTTTATGGGAAGGGGAATGTTGGCCAGGACACCGAGAATGTTCCCCACTCTTTGCGAAGAGTGCCCTGGGTTCTTTTACTTCCACCTGGACACCCACCAGGACAACACCAGGATGGGCAGAAGGGACCTCAGTTTAACATCTCATCCGAAGGACGGCACACCCCAGTAGTACAACACCCCCAATACTGCACTTGGATGCCAGCAATTTTTAGGTGCAAGTCCAATCCCGGTGTGGGACGAGAACCCACGACCTTCTGGTCCAGAGGCGGATGTGCTACCAACTGAGCCACACTGACACCAGGTTCAAATATAGGGGTTTAACATGAAACACACGACTGAACCCTAACTATAGGGGTGCTACCACACCCCTATAAATATATATATATATATATGTATATATATATATATATATATATATATATATATATATATATATATATATATATTTATTAGCTTTTGATGACCAGGTAGGTGCATTAGGCAATATACCTGCCTATTTTCAGACATGACCCAGGAGAGTAAAAGATACAGTATAGGAAACAAACACAGGTACATACAAGCAGTCAAATCATTGCATCAGATATCCTCTCAGGGATAGACATAAAATTTTTAAAGCAAGTAGGACCATCCATGCAGGGATGTTTTAGGAGGTCAGGTACAGTTGATAGACATACAGGTGTAAGGCTAAAACAGGGATCAAGACAGCTTGGATAAGGCAGGAAGGGAACAGTCACAAGAATCAAGTGCTAAGAGGTGAGAGAAGAGTGCTGTTTTAAAGGAGGAGTGGGACAAGGTGCCCTTTAAACTGTGGGGGAGAGTATTCCAGGTTTTGGGGACAAAGTGTGTGAAAGCTTGTTCACCCATTTTTGTAGTGCAGTGTGGGACAGTGAGCAATGGCAGATGGGAGGACCTTGGGGTGGGAGTGGAGCACAGTGCTAAACATGGCTGTTAGTGCAGAAGAGCAGGGAGTTCTAGTGATGGAATCTATGAAGCAGCCCAGTGAGAAAAGGTGACAGGTTTCAGGTGACAGCCAGTGCAGGGTCAAGCAGAGAAGACAATGGTGGGTGAGGCAAGGGGCGGACAGAGCAAATCTGCAAATATTATTGTAGGTGGTGTTCCACTTCTGGAGATTAACAGCAGCGGTATGGGAAAGGATAGAAAGAGTGTAATGAAGCCTTGGAAGCAGGACACTTCTAGCCACCATGATCCTGGCTGCAGGGGTTAATGAGTGGCGCACGCGGTAGGCTGCCCCAATCTTCATGTTTACAGATCAACATACTTCATTAATGTGAGCAAAGAAATCAAGCATAGGATCCAGCATTACTCCAAGGTACTTGAAAGAGGACATGAACAAGACAGCAGCCCCGTCCTGGCATAGCACGTGAAATGTAGGGGACAAGGCCTGAACATTTCTTGGAGACCTGAAGAGCATAGCTTGGGTTTTGGGAAGGTTAAGGATAAGTGAGTTAAGGGAGAACCAGGACTGAAGCTGTTGAAACCCTATAGTGAGATGTTCATTGAAGTCAGGAATGGAACTAGAAGCAGAGAAAAGTACTAGGTTATCCATGTACATGATGGAGCTACAGTGGGGTATGGAAGTAGGAATATCGTTACCGAAGATTGAGAATAGCAGAGGCCCAAGGACTGACCCTTGAAGGATGCCCACAGAGATGGGGACAGAGGACGAAGGGGTTTTGCAAAAGGAGACAAATTGGGATTGGTTATTGAGGTAACTAGTGAATCAGGCTAGAGTGGGCTCAGATACACCGAGGGAATACAGCTTATCTAGGAGAAGAGCATGACTAAGTCTAAAGCCTTGGTTAGGTCAATGAACACAGAACCAGCGAGTGGACCTTTGTCCATATTTGACTTAACCTTACTGGTGAATAGGGTGAGAACAGTGGTGATGATATGTCCAGCCCTGAACCCGTGTTGCACAGGTGACTGAAGGCTGAATTAAAGCAAATGAGCAGAGATCTGGGCATGGATCAATTTCTCCAGTAACTTGCTGAGAGTAGGAAGCAATGTGATGGGGTGATAGTTGGATAGGATTCTGGGGTCCCCTTTCTTGAACACTGGAATGATCCTGGTGGCTTGTCAGGCAGAGGGCACAGTAGATGTACTGATGGATAGGTTAAAAAGCCTAGTTACAGGAGTGGCAAGAAAAGGGGCAGCAAGTCTGAGGATTCTGGGTTCAAGTCCATCTGGTCTGGCACTCCCCCAAGAAGAAATGTTTCGGTGTAACTTAAGTACCTCCTGGCGCATGACAGGGGAGAGCACCAAGTTAGGAGATGCACCAGGAGTAGATGGAGTGCCAGGAAGGGAGCCACTGGGTGCCAGTGGGGAGGGGCATGGGACCTTGGTAAAGAGGGTGTTTTAGGCATTAGCAATAGTACAGGGGTCATTACAAAGGGTATCATTGATTGGCATATCATTTGGCACCTGTGGCTTGTAGTTCCCCAGGATCTCATTAATCTGGTACCAGTATTTCTTTGGGTTGGAGGCCGATGAGTTAAGGAGATTATGGTAGTAGGCACTTTTGGCTGCACGAACTTCCTTTTTGCAGGTATTTCGCATGGCCCGATATTCCTGAAAATCAGCCTGGAGAGAGGAAGATTTCCACTTTGACCAGAGTTTGTCATGACACTTAATCAGTTGCAAGACATGCCTCTTTAGCCACTTGGTCACTTTCCCACTGACCCTATGTGTCGAGAAAGGAATATACTTGTTTTGCAAAGCAAGTAGAGTTTTATTGAAGTAATCAGTGGCTTGGTCTATATTGGTGGTAGTAAAGAGGTGAGACCAGTCAGTAAGTTTTAGGTCATTAATAAATGCCGACTGGTCAAGAGTCGAAAAGTTAGCAAAGGACAACACTTTGTGAGTATATGAGGGAGTGGAGGACCCCTTTACACTGTAGACTGGACAATGATTACTAATTGAGTCAGGAAAAACCCCAGTGGAGGAGTAGCAATCTTTCCTATTGGTGAGGATCCAGTCAATCATGGAACCATTCTGGGATATCCTGGTAGGAGCTGAGATGAGTTGACAGAGGTTAGCCTTGCTGATGGTAGAGGCTAAGAGGGAAGAGCTAGACCCAAGCCAGTCAAGGTTAAAATCATCCAGACATATCACCTCATTTTTCTTGGATACAAAGGGAATAAAATCCATAAGCTCTTCAAGGCCAAGTTTGCTGTTATGAGAGGGAATGTATACCCCAAAGATGTGCAGATTTTTGGCACCTCTGAGTAGAAGTAGGGAGTGTAAAACCTCACCATTATTTAGAGTAGCTGTAGGCAGAAGTGAGATGCACAGGTGAGACTTATGTACGGTGCCAAACCACCACCCCTTTTGGAGGAAGGCCTGTCAACCCAGCTCATATTATAGCCTGGTAAAGTGTAGGCAAGCTCAGAGATAGAGGGTTTCAGCCATGTTTCGGAAAGGACAAGTATATCCGGATTACTGACCTGCACCCAGGCCTCAAGTTCAGGGAAACTGTGTACCAGACTTCTGATATTGAGATAGACAAAGGTCAGACTCAGGGTCTGAGTTAGGAGATGGCCAGAGAGTGTATTAGTTATGTATGGGTTGATTACTGGACCAGGGTTGGCCTTACTATCCCCAGCCAGGGTGAGGGATAGTGCGATAGCCCAGAGTGAGGCAAGTGCAATAGGCCAGGATCAACACCTGGAGGAGTGACATTTACTGTTTAGAAGGAATCTAAGGATAGGCCCTAAGAATTTATAGGCAAGGGGAACTTGAGTCGCAGGTATGGAGGAGCTCATGGCTAACATGTTGGAGAATGTGAAATCATAGACAGACCCCACAGTTCTGTATGAGGGGCTCACTGGACCAAGGGATAGAGAGTCAAGGGTAGTAAGGTAAAGAGTGCACAGGGCAGATAGTACAAAGCCACCCTCGACATCATAGTGAGGAGATAGATAACGAGTAAGGCAAGAATTAAATAAAGATCAAGTATTTGAAGTTCAACGAGAGTGATAGCAGCAGGACAAAGGGGGGAAGGTAAGCAGGGAATAACCAGTCAGAAGGGTAGGGATCAGGACGAGCAGGCAGTGAATGCAGGAAGGCAGGATCCTAATTTATATAACATACAGAAGTATACACACACACAAACACACACACACACACACCGTAAATCTAGACGTGTTTGTGAAGTGCTAAATACTGCCAGATTAAAAATCAACGGATTAACCAGTCACCATAAATGGTCACTATTTACTGACAGCTTAATTAACAATGTGACCACTGCAAAGTAAGAAAGTAAAAATTAACAACACAGACACATTACAAACACACTGACAATATGCCACAAAAATTGACACTCAAAATCAAGATGCTTACCAAGAGCTAAGCAAAATACATATTTTTTAAAAATGTCTGAGACTGTTTTTTTTTATTTCCGAACTCTGATATTGGGCTGAAGCTTGAACAAATGCAAACCTCTGGCTTGTAATGTGATAAATTTAAATCAAACATGATGAAATCACATACACACACTCCCGTTTTGGACAGTGATAAATTACGATATTATACAATGGCAAGAAAAAATGCTGGACTCTGATTGGTCAGTCTTGGGCTGGACCCGTGCTGTTATCCCAGTACAACATCACGGCTCTAGTCTCAGCCTCACTGTGAACCTGCAGATGAGCTTGCTATGGAGCTTCTGATTGATTGTTTTATGGAGCTTTTGATTGATTGTTTCATCTTCTCTTAAAAAACAAAAATATTTTTCCACACAAAAACATCTTTAAAATTATTTTTTTATTCTGTATAACAATGAGCCATTGTATAATAGCAATAATGCCCTCCAGGGTATGTGTCATTTGGGATAACATTATGCTTCAGTCGTTGGAAGCACTCGGCCTGTGGCCTCGTGCCAAACCACCTGAGGCGTGACGTTATCCCAGCACGACACACACCCTGTCGGGCATTACTGCTTAATTCAGTTAGGATTTAGCCAGTACAGTTCTTATTTTCAATAAATCACCACAGTCACCTCACTCTAAGTGACCCGATCACCATGTTAGCTCCCAGTATCAGGGAATGGAATTAGCTGCAGCTGCCTGATGCTCGCTCTCCCTTACAAGTGCAGGCCCCCTCGTCACCACAAGCCACAATCAAAAATCTATACTGTATTGGTATTACATTTTTCTAATGATATGAAAATCGTGTATTTTGTATTTATTTCCTTTCATATGTTGTTGAATTTGCCATCCTGTTATCAACTGATGCTGTGACTTAAGCAACCATGGTCTGGCGTACTAAACCCGTGAACACACAAATCAAAATTAAAATACAGTACTCGGCAAATGTAACATCATCTACAGTCAAAATCCTTTCGCAGTTTGATGCTGCAGTACAGTCCCAATTACTGGCACACAGCAAAAACTGTCAGCCTTGAAAAATGCAGTGGCTCATCATAGTGCTATGTGAGCATGGGTGTGGGGGGTGGGAGTGGGATACAGTGGCCAAATAAAAAAAAAAAGTCATGAGACAGTAAACAGCAAAACTGGATGAATCTTCATAGCTAGCATATCCCTTCCAATAACAAAGCTAGCAGCAAAAAGTGGACATATGGTTATAAACTAGCACTGACCCTCGCAACAAGTGACACCTTGAGCATTAGTGCTTAAGTGCAGATGGCAGTTAGCACCTCAGATGGCAACTACCAGTTAGCACTTCACTCAGACTAATGAGGTGTAAATGAATGGCCATAATTAGCTCTGAGTGTTATATGCCATCATGGATTATGGAATCAGAGGATTCTAGTTTAAAGAGGCAATTAAAACAGGGTTTTTTCTGTCACACTGCACTGCTGTTCAGATAATGAGGCAGCTGGACTAACATGACATGGATTAACCAGGTTTGCCTGTATACATATTTTTTGCATAAAACTTTGTTAATGCACCAGTTAGGGTTCAGATTAAAGTGACAAAAGTGAGGAAATGTGGTGTTAGGGTTCCCAACCCTAACAACCCATCCCCACCCTGCAGGCAGCCGAAGGAAAAAATTACTACAGTTTCACCTCACCTGAAGTTTTGCAAATCAGGCCTGGGATATTCCTTGGGGTTGTCATCCCTAATGCTCACCCCATTCCATCAGTAAAGTAGCCGAGAATGGGGTGAGCGTTGGGGTTGACAACCCCAAGGAGTAACCCAGGCCTGATTTGTGAAGACTCAGGAGAGGCAAAACTATAATATTTTTTTTTCCTTTGATGAAAGTCATGAAAAAGGATTCTATTATATGAAAAAATAATCTGAAAAAAAAGAAGTCTAAAATATTTTATCGTATGAAAGCATCTTTTTTCGTATGAATGAAAAAAACTCACAAGAAAGGATTCCTTCATATGAAAAAAGAATTTGGACTTAAGTTTTGGGATTCTTTTTTCATATGACAGGATTCTTTTTCATGAGATTTTTTCATTCTTATGAAGAAGGATGCCATTATATGAAAAAGGACATTGGACTTGATTTTTTTTTCAGATTAGTTTGTCATATGAAGGGATCCTTTTTTGTGAGGTTGTTTCCTTCATATAAAAAAGGATGCCTTCATATGAAAAAAGAATCTGAAAAAAACCTAAGTCCAAATTATTTTTTCGTATGAAGGGATCCTTTTTCATATGGCCTAATTTCTTTGTCATATGGCTATACGAACAAGAGAATCAAGTCCTGACAAAAGATTTTTAAATTTTAAAATATAAAGAAAAACATTTCTGGGTCATTTTTGCAAAAAGTAACTCCAGAATCCATCTAACAGGGTCCAGATTAGGAAGATGCATACGTTGGCATCTCTGCAAGATCTAATTTTTATGGGTTTTCTGAAAAATGTTTTTTGGAAAAAAATGGAAACAAGAAGGCGGTCATTGAAAAAAGGTATTTTTTCCTCACAAAAAGGATTATCCCCATATGAAAAATATACATATTTTTTTTTGTAAAGACCAACTTCTTTTTTCATTCCAAGCAGCTATCCAAAAAACCCTACTGATCACATTCAGAACTGATATTTCAAATTCTTATAACTTTGGAATGGATTAATATTTTTCCCCAAACCAGCAAAAGGCACCACTGTGGCCCAAGCCCTTTGTACCTTGAAAATGTCAAAGCAAAATTCTGAACCATCAGGGCCCTAGGCAATGGCACAAAACAGCAAAAAAAAAAAAATTCACTTGTTTCGCTAGTCAGATCTCAGAATTCACATATCTGACTGGAACAAAAACTTGGCATGTCAAGAGACCTTGCCCCCAAGATCATGAAAAACAAATTGTGCAAAACTGTTGAATGTTGTGAAGCTATTAAATTGCAAAGTTTGGGGTTTACCATGGAAACCTATGCTCAGTCCAAACTATAGTCATGCTACCACACCACTATAATATGTATGTACACACACACACACACACACACACACACACACACTCACACACACATGCACACTTATTATTTTTAGTATTACCTTTTCAGTAAGCTGGCTATTTATTCATACTTGAAAGTAACCTAGCCATGGGTGTCACTATTTTCATCGGGCATAGCGTAGTATTTCCCATTCAAACTACAACAATGAGTTGTAACAGCTGCTGTGCATTTCCTACAGTACTGAGAAGCAGATGAGATGATAGATGGATTTGCTGCATGGTACTGTCAGGGAACAGTCATGAGTTAAGCCTGGTTGTCTCAAGCCTCCAGCCCTAATTACAAAACATATTAAGCTTGATGTATCCAAAACAGGCAAAGCATTACTATCACAGTTATGCAGAAATACTCTCCCTGCAATGCAAATGCAAGTTGTCAAAGGTGCGGCAGAAGTCATCAAGGAATGCACCTCCTGCCCCCTTTCAGTACCCACTATTCTATTCATCTGACTTCACCCTTCCCCCAACAAAATCAAATACATTCCCAGTACACATCTGGAAACAAGTCATTCTCAGATCAGCGTCATTTTCTTGGTGAAAAACATAAATAAATAAAACCATGCAGCTTTAGAGCCTTCTACTGTAGGAATTAGAACTTCTGTACATGCATGAGAACATGTAGGGTTTCTAAGAGTCATTTTTTTAAAAACATATATTGTAGCAAATGAAGTATGATGACCTACAGAAAGGAGATCATGCCCTATAAGTACATTTTTACAATATCGATTTTTTGTCAGATTTAGCATTCTGGTTATTTGCTTGTAAGGAATTGGGTCCCTCAGGGCTCAGTCCTAAAGCTCCGCCTGTTCAAAATGATCTTTACAGGAACATCCATAGCACTAACAGGACTGTTGCCAGGATTTTCACAAGAGGGGTTCTTTTTATGCAGTCTGCAACCTTTTGAAAAAAGCTGTGGGTCTTAGGGCCACCAGGACCCCAGAAGCTATGGGGTCCTAGATGTTCTGTGGTGCATTTTGTGGCTTATTTTAAAGCTAAAGAAGTCATATCTGAAATCTCCTTCACCCCTTGCCCTAAGCAAAATTATTATCTGGCTGGCTGCAGGGTGAATACATATATGACTTCAGTACTGGAGGGCAGCATGATGCTGCTACTGTAATATACCTAAGGCATTGTCTCAGATATGTTATCAGCTTTAATATCTGCACCTGTATCTACTGGTGTGCAGAGTAACTAAGATGATTCAGGGACAGCAATGCAGATCCTTTGAGGAGCACCTCAAGGCACTAAAAATGTGCTCATTGGAGACCAGAAGGGAAAGGGGAGATATGACAGAGACCTTCAAGTTCATTAAAGGAATTAACAAAGTGAACTGTGGGGTACTATTTAGCCTGAGTACCAATTCATGATCACATGGACATGAATGGAAATTAACAGGAGGCATGTTCAGGAGAGATGTGAGTAAGTACTACTTTGAGGAAAGGGTGGTGGAACTTTGGAACAGTCTGTCAGCTGAATTGGTGGCTGCAAAAACAGTAAGAGGATTTAAGCAGGGCTGGGACATAATGAAGGGAATAGTGGTTACTGGGGGCGACAGGACCAAGGAGGAGAATAGAGAGAGGATGGGAAGGGTTAGTACCCTGGAGAAACAGTAGGTTCCAGGGATTACAGGGAACTTGGGCAGACTGGATGGACCTCTGTCTTTTTCTGCCATCATGGTCAATGTTTCTGTGTTTCTATACCAGGCACCCTGCTTAGAAATAAAATCTGTAACATAATTCTTAGTTTAATATTGGGTACTACTACACTTGTTGCCCCCACTCCATTCTCCAATGTAGTAGGCATGACAAAGGATGTGAGGGGAAAGGTAATTTGACAGTGGCGGGGATTCTCAGTGCAAAGTTACCATCTCCTAGATGTCTACCCCAACCGCCACCATGCTTCCAAAAGTATAGTGGGTATGTTCATAACACTGAACTGTAGCAACAAATGTCATTCTACTCACAAGTGGTTATCTGGCGAAAACGCTTATCTCAACATATTTGTTTTAATGGCATCTTGCACAGATGACAGACAAAAATGGAACCAAATGTCAGTGAAAATGGGACCACAGTGAAGACCTCTCTGAACAGCACAGTTAGTGATGTGGCAGTGTAGATCCCAGCCAGACCCTTCCAAACACTTGCATTGCCTTTCCACTGTGGTACCTCTTTTACTTAACTTATGAAAAGTTAAAACAGGCATATGAAACATGACAACTTTGCATTTTGTATAAAGGAGGATTTAAGTAATTTATTTATAAATCTTTAGCCCGCCCACCTGAACAGCTCCCTTGCTCAATTGCACAGCCTATCCCTTTATATGCAGTTATTAAGGGACACATCTTCGGCAATAGTGGCCAGCAAAATTTACCTGCTAATTACCAATAATATTATAAGTTGAGGTCCTCTACTTCCTTTTTGCTCTCCTGGTGATGTCATCTCTGAGCCTGCCACCATGCTCCATCTTCCTCGAGTGCTAGCTGACAGTGTGAATTGTGGGCAGTGGCCGTGCTGTATTCTGGCCACATTCACAATGCTGACGTGAGCCCCAATTGGTCAGCCAGTCATGGGGCGAAAGTGTGGAGAAAGACACACAAAACATCTCCAGTCATCTTACTGGCACTGAGGGAGCTGAATGGTAGCAGATGGGAGGGGGCTCATGCAGAGAGAAAGTGCTGGGGTCCATCATGTGTACATAGGCACTCTATGACAGTCACAAAATAAGCAGAAATTATGAAAACATTTTACAAATGATGAAAAAAAGAGGGAGTTTCAAAAGGGGGGGTTCTTTCGAACCAGACGAACCCCCCCGGCAACGACTATGACTAAGATGTAAATGTATGCTGATGGCAGGATTCTTCATGGATGGGTAAATAAGCTAACTATATTGCAGCATGTTCTACAGACAGGTTTTGACCCTATTCAGCATTTGCTGGTTATGGACAAATTATTGATTTATTTTATTTACAAGTTGTTAACTGGGAAAGGCACACTGAACTAGGGCTCTTTTCCAGGCGCGATTAAGGAGACGTGTAGAAGGAGAAACAGGTTAAGTGCAGTTCAATATAAAAAGAATATAGATAAAAATTCAACAGGTTTAACACAGGGGAGCTGGTACAACTCAGAGGAAGTAGAAAAAAGTTGAGTTTCAAATGAGGTACATCATTGTAGCAACCGTGATTAGGTGAGTAATCATAGAAGACAGGGGAGACATATTAGACTACGGCAGAAATGAGTGTACTAGAGGCAGTGGTAGGCGTGAAAAAGCTCCCAGGGAACTACAGCAAGCAGAGGAACATTTCTGCAGCAAGCAAAAGTGCATTGTAAGAAGAGGGCAGCAATTGGAGGACTGAGGCAGGAAGAGGGGTATAGAGTTAGGGTGGAAAGCAGGAGCAGGAGGGCATTGGTACTGTAGTTGCCTCACATGAAGTCTAAAGGCAGGGAGTGATGGGGATAGGAAGAGAGGAGAAGAGAAGAGAAGAGAAGAGAAGAGAAGAGAAGAGAAGAGAAGAGAAGAGAAGAGAAGGAAGCTGATTCCAGAGGGAGGGAGGGAGGAGGGAGGAGATAGGGAGAAGGCCGCATGACCAGCAGAAGAGTGAGAGTGGGGTGGAGAAGGTGCAGGAAATCCTGGACCAAAGCAAGTAGGAGGATCTGTGAGCTGGTGATAGCAGGAGGAGAATGAAGGCAGAGACAAACCAATATTTGGCGATGAAGGCCGCATAGTGGGACTGATGACATGACAGTGGGGTGGGGGGGTTGGAGAGGGAAGTGTAGGGGGAACAGTACTGGATACAAGGGGAAGAGGGGGAAAGTCAGTGGTGAAGCAGCAGAAGGCTTTGCATAGGGAGTATTAAACTCTGGAAAAGCATAATTTATGCTGCTTGTATCTGCACTCACATTAAAGTCTATTAAATGCCCTTTGGAAATTATTACAAATTATAACAAACATTAAGAAATGTTTCCCATTATGAGTATGTGTTGGTCTGACTGGAATCCCAGTTAAAACAGGTTTTTCATATTAACAACTTAATTAAAAAGTTTGGCCTTATGACCTTTTTTTTTTTTGGTTCCAGGCACAAGTCTAGTTTTTCTCAACAGATTAAAGTTAAAATTAACACAATGTTAATCTTCTTACTAGAAAAGGGTGACATTGTAGAGTATATGGAAAATTGACAGCTGTGTCCTGGAGGAGTTAGATGTTCTATACAACCAACTGGCCCAGATCATTTAAATGTACCCAGGGAGGGTGGTGGAACAGAGGCACATCCCTCCAGTTGTACCTCTCCACAATTCCTATGCCATTCTGGCAAAGTGTAGTTCCTCTATGGAGGCACCCGCAGTGGAGACCAAGGAGGATGCTGGGAAACTCCACAAAGGAGACCCACAGGAGGGTGGCAGGGGACCCTGCAGGGGAAGGAAACAACTCCTGGTGGGGGACTCCATTGTTAGGAAGGTAGAACTGGGCAAGGAAGGGCAGAGGGAGGTAAGGTGCCTGCCTGGCACCATGGCTTGGAGGGACAGGGAGCGAATCCTCAGGATTGCCAGAGCAGCTGCACAGGGGAGGGAGCTGGATGTCATTGTCCACCTAGGGACAAATGACCTGGCTAAGAAAGGGATTAGAGAAGTGCAGGAAGAGTTTGTGGAATTGGGAGGGCCTTAGTCAAGTAGCACATACGGTAACCTTCTCGGAGGTGCTACCCATCTATGGCATAGGAGAAGCTAGGGTGTTCCGTATCATGGGATTCAATCAGTGGTTGAAAAACTGGTGTGGAGCTCAGGGATTTGGCTTCACTGGGGACTGGGGGTCCACCTGGAGTGATGCAAGCCTATACTGGCATGATGGGCTGCATCTGTCCGGGAGGGGAACCAGGATCCTAGGTGATAGGTTTAAATGCTTCATTGGCAAGCTTTAAACTAGCCAAGGGGAGGCACTGGAAAGGAGCAGGAAAATCCTAGTCCCCAAACAATCATGGTAGTAGGTGGCAAACACCAACGTGGAGGTGTCGATAGGGAGAAGGGCAGGGGTAAATGGAGAAAGTGACAAAGGCAAGAAGGACAGGGATGGGGCAAAAGGGGTAAGGCCATCAGAAATGGAGGGTAATGAGTACCAATGCCTGTAGTCTGGGCAACAAGCTCCCTGAGCTGGTGGCCTTAATGGAAGAGGATGCCTGGATATCGTAGCAGTCACAGAAACATGGTACACAGAACCATGACTGGGATGTTAACATACCAGGGTACATAACCTACAAGAGAGACAGGCAGGGAAAGAGGGGAGGAGTAGCTCTCTATGTAAAGGAAGGGATAAAAGCAACTGAACAAAAGAGTAAACAGGGAGGAGAGGAGGCACTGTAGGTCACCTTGGAGACTGGAAAGGGCACCACAATCCGCACAGGGGTTGTTCAGACCCCATGTCAGGGGAAGGAATGGACAAGGATATGATGGAAGGCATTCTTAGAATGGCAGAGAAAGGGAGATACTGTTGATGGGAGGCCTGAATATGCCAGATGTTAACTGGAGCACATTTGCTGCAGCCACATCCAAGAGCAGGGCCATTCTTGATGCCCTACAGGTGGCAGGCATTAGACAGCTAGTTTGGAACCCACTCATGAGGGAGCAATCTTAGACCTCGTGCTCTCTCAAACAGGGGCAGTGAGAGGATCTCAGATCTAGAAGTGGGTTGCCATCTGGGGACAAGTGACCATCAAACAGTGTGGTTCATGTTAAACTCAGCTACAGAGTCAAGCCATACAAAAGTGAGAGTACTGGACTTTAGGAGGACTGACTTTGGCAAGATGGGAGAGTGCCTCAGAAAAGCACTAGCAAACAGGGTAGAAGGAGGTGTGGAGCAACAATGGGGAATTATCAAAACTGCCAGCACAGAGGCAACAAGCCTTTGTGTGAAGCAAATAAACAAATCAAAACAAAAGAAAAAGCCACTATGGTTCTCAAGAGAGGTGGCTGTGAAAGTCAGGAAGAAAAAGATAGCATTCCGGAAGTATAAGGAAACACAGAAGGAGCAGGACAGAGAGCTGTACCAGTTAAGGCAGAAAGAAACAGGGAGGGAAGTCAGAATAGCAAAGGCCCAAACTGAGGAAAAGATAGCCAACTCAGTTAAGAAGGGGGATAAAACCTTTTATAGGTACATCAGCGAGCGTAGAAAGACAAAGGGAGGGATAGTGAGGCTGAATAGAATGAACGGTGGGTGGGCAGAGGAGACAGTGAAAAAGCAGGAATACTGAACGAATATTTCTGCTCAGTATTCACAAAAGAGGAGGGAAGTGCCTAATCCAATTAACAGAAGCACTCTTGATGGGGTCGATCTAGTCCTTTCACAGAAGAAAGGGTTCTGCAAGAACTCCTAAAACTGAAGGTGGACAAGCAATGGGTCCTGATGGAATTCACCCCAGAATTCTAAAAGAATTAAGGAAGGAACTAATGAAACCACTGGCTACTCTTTTAATAAATCATGGGAGGATGGTGTGTACCCGAGGACTGGAGGAAGGCGGATGC
The DNA here is from genome assembly GCA_016271365.2 of Neoceratodus forsteri. NCBI lineage: Eukaryota > Metazoa > Chordata > Ceratodontiformes > Ceratodontidae > Neoceratodus > Neoceratodus forsteri. Next base: position 39,663,925 of record CM057459.1, read on the forward strand.
GATTCCTTCACAAAGTGGGACCAAGACAGAGGCAGGAAACTACAGACCTGTCAGTCTGACCTCTGTGGTAGGAAAGTGATGGAGTCCACTTCTGAAGGAAAGAATAGTTGAGTACCTAGAGGTCAGTGGAGCACAGGATCCAAGGCAGCATGGGTTCTGGCGGGAAGGTCATGTCAGGCGAATCTAATAGATTTCTTTGACTGGGTGACAAAGTAGTAGACCAGGAGGGGCTGTGGACATGGCCTACCTAGACTTTAGCAAGGCATTTGACACAGTCCCACACAAAGATTATTAGTCAAATTAACCAGCCTGGGAGTGGGTCCCAGGGTGGTAGCCTGGGTAAAACATTGGCTGGACAACAGGACACAGAAGGTAATTGTAAATGGAGTCCACTTTGAAGAAAGGGCGGTTACTAGTGGGCTACCGCAGGGTTCAGTATTGGGTCCAGTCCTTTTTAATGTCTTCATCAGTGACATTGCAGAGGGACTGGAAGGAAAAGTATGCCTTTTTGCAGATGACACAAAGATCTGCAACAGGGTTGATACACAAGGAGGCGTGGAAAGGATGAAAAGGGACTTGGCAAGGTTGGAGGAATGGTCAGGACGTATGGCAGCTAGGATTCAATGCAAAAAGTGCAAAATAATGCACCTGGAAACAAGAATCCAGGGAAGAATACACAATGGGTGGGAAGGTAGTAACAACAACAAAACAGGAAAGGACCTGGGGTAATCATATCAGATGACCTTAAGGTTAGCAAGCAATGTGAGAAGGCAGTAGGGAGGGCCGGGGTATACTGGGATGTATAGGGAGAGGCATCAGCAGCAGAAAACAGGAAGTTGTTATCCCTCTGTACAGACAGTTGGTGAAACCCCAATCTGGAATACTGTGTCCAGTTCTGGAGATCCCATCTCCACAAGGACATAGACAGGATAGAGGCAGTCCAGAGAGGGCAACTAAAATGGTGCAGGGTCTGCAAGAGAAGCCGTATGAGGAGAGACTAAAGGAGCTTAATATGTATACCCTTGAGGAAAGAAGGAGAGGGGACATGATAGAAACTTCAAGTACCTCAAGGAATCAACAAAGTCCAAGAGGGTAGCATCTTTCAGAAAAAGAGACTTGCAAGAACAAGGGGACACAATTTAAAGATAGAAGGAGGGTGGTTCAGGGCAATGTGAGGAAGTATTATTTCACAGAGAGGGTAGTGGATGCATGGAACAGCCTTCCTGAGGAAGTTGTGGGGTCTAAAACTGTGGGAGAATTCAAGAATGCATGGGACAAACATAAGGCAATTCTTGTGGGGGGCAGGAAGATATAGGCTGTTGGTTAACTAGGATCTGCGGCCTATCCTGTAGGTAGGGAAATGGGCAGACTAGATGGGCCTAGCGGTCCTTATCTGCCATCAAAGTCTATGTTTCTATGTTTCTATACACCATTGATGTTCTTTATACAACAGACTCAGCTGGATTTCACTAGAGAACAAATATAAAGGCAATTTTATGCAATTCAAGTACAACTGTATATTACCTCTAAAGTTCCCTAATATATTTGTGAACTTGAGTGGGAAATTGGTTAAGTGACAAAACCCACAGAGTGATAATAAATGGGCAGTTCTTGGGGGTCAGGGATTGGTCTTGGGACTAGTCCTCTTCAACAGTTTTATGTGTGACATAGAGGTAGGAATAGAGGGTAATAGATGCCTCTTTTTAGATGATCAAAGATATATGGCTGTGTGGATAGTGATGGGGTGTCAAAACTGTGAATGAGAATCTGGGTAGATTAAAAAAGTGGTCCAAGGTATAGCAGTTAAAATTTAACCAAACAACATTAAAGTGGATCACTCACTCCACTTCTCAGTGAAGTCAGACTTGGATTCAAGTCCTCAATGATACTTTTATTTTATTTTTTTACAGTTATTCTTTTCTTCCCTGGAGTCCTCTGCTACCCATCTGATGTCCTCCTGCATTGGCACCGGGTATGAGACCCCCTCCCCTTAACCCCACGACTTACCCTTCGTGGCAGGGGGTGGGAGTGATTCGATCCACCAGACCAGACCAGATATAGTGTTTGGGGAGGTGCCTTCATGGGCCGACACAGAGGGGGACAATCACCATTCACGCAGAGAACTCCCTCTTCACTTTTTTCCTTTCTGCCCTGAGAGGCTGTAGTTTGCAGTGGCACCAGTGGCGGTAGCACGCACGCATCCATGTGCAACCTCACCAAGCACCTGCCTCAGTCTCTCCCCATATTCTTAGTGCTTACATGCCATCTTCCAGTCTTTGCTATGGGGCAGGCAATTGCCGGGCACTACTAACCTGACTCCCTGGGGAAGGAGAGCAGTCCTGGGGATGCTCGATCCTTCTCCTCCATGCCAACCCCCAGCGACCCATGTCCATTCCTGAACATGGGTCGCTGATGTGACATAAGGCATCCAGCACCTCAGCCCTCAGCGCCACTGGGCTGGCTAATGATACTTTTATTTACTAGATCCTGTTTCATTGTTTTACCTGTATGGCTTCTTCAGGGCACTTCTAAAATAGACACAACAAATTCCAAATGAAAAATCTTAAAAACAATATTCATATTTTAAATATCTGAACACTGTCATTGTCCATAAAAATGAAATACCGTTAATGTTCTATATCTCTCTTCAAATAATCAGTATTTTTGCATTGGCTTAAATACCTGGAGAGGTCAAATAAAATTCATTAATGTTATGTTATATAAACATTACTGTATATCTTAGTGCCACCATCATCAAACTAGTACAGATGATGTTCTCAGTATGGCTAAAAAGCCTACAACATCAGTATGACATGATCTATTCAGGAAACCACTGGTCCAGACTGCCTGCTGTACAGTAAAATCTGTGTTCTCTAGCTGGTATAAGGATAAATGCAGAAGAGATACATATGTAATTAAATGTATGTTATTTCATGGACAATGATGCCATTTAGTTATTTTAAAAAAACAAATATTTATATGAATATTTCTCATTTGGAGGTTTTTTGTATCTATTTAATAAGTCCCCTGAAGAAGCCATACAGGTGAAACACTGGGGCAGGATCCATTAAATAGAGACATTATTATTTGACTGAATGCAAGTAAGTATGATTGCCAAGTCTGACTTTATTGAGAAGCTGACTGACCGAGTCACTTGAATATTATTCAGAGTTATTTAACACCCAGACTGGCTCCCCACCTACCCAGACTATAATTTGGTGGTTTCCTGCTGCAAGTAAATTGTTTTGAAGTTAAAATTAAACACCAAAAAGTGCAAGGTGATGAACATACTGTAGGGGGAAAAGAATCCTAACACTGACTATAGAATGGGGGAGATAGTAATGGAAAGCACTACTGAGGAATAGGATGGCTTGAAAGTGTTGATTTCAGATAATATGAAGACATCAGCAAAATGCAATAGAGCAAATAAGTTGCTGGGTTGATTACGAAGGGGGATCAGCAATAGGAGAAGGGAGGTGCTGCTACCACTGTATAGGTCACTGGTTCGTTCTCACCTGGAATACTGTATGTAGTTTTGTGGTCTACATTTAAATATGAACAGAGTAGAGGCAATGCAGTGGAGGGTAACCAGGAAGGATGGCCCAAGATCAGCAGGAGGAAACTGATGTGGAGAACTTGACAGACCTAAACATGTAAATGCTGGAGGCAAGAAGGGAGAAAGGGGACATAATTGAAACATGCCAATACTTCCATGTGGTTAATAAAGCAGATACTGGGGAATTATTCAGACTGAGTGGGAACACAAACACCAGGGACAAGTCCAAGAATCAGAGCATGTACACATGCATGGCCATAGGTATGAATTCTGATGCATCTTGCTCTGGTACAGTAACCCACAATCCTCCCAGAAGTTCACCACCACCAGACTGCCCTGGCTTGAGAAGAACAAGCAAACAAATGAAATGAAAAGCTAGTGTGCACTTTTAACCCCCCCACACACACTTTTGCCAGCTGTTTGGCTGTTTAACTACTAGCTCACACAAGCTGGTAAAACTACTTTAAAGATTTAACTACCAGCTTAAGCAAACAAGTTAACTCGGCACATGACAGAGCCAGCTCCAGTACAAAACATGCCTATCAGGATGGCTGCCACAACTTTGGGAACTTGTAAAGCTTTCCTTCTTGCTAACACAGTCAAGTGCAGCCATGGCAGCTAGAATCGTCAAAGGAACCTTTATCGCTAATCTGACAAGGTGTACAGCTGAGAAAGTATTAAGATAGACAACAGAGTCAACCAATCAGCATGAAGATGACAACGGTGGCCAGTAGAGATGTGGATGACTCTGCCATGTGATGGGCTGCAGCTGTATGCACAGCAGTCACATGTATGCATGCAAATGGACACATAGGCCCACAGCTCTGTTGATTGCCAGGGAGAGGCTTTTTCCTCCATGCCTCACTGGCTAGCACCCTGACACACCAGCAAACTCCTGTAGCTCCTAAACATGTTTGCTTTGCAAGCAAACATAAACAAGCAGCTTCCATCTGTTATGAGAATTAGCAAACTATTGTAGAATTGTGGGCATAAAAGGAGGGGGAGCAGGCTACAAGAAGAGTAAAAGAGTTATCTTGAATGCAGGTGCACAAAGAAGGTAAACTGAGTCAGGTCAGGGTGTTACAATCATGAGGTCAATGCAATTGGTCTGCAAAGTAAAAAGTAAGCCTAGATTGTCTAATCATTCTAATATGCTTCCATTTAAGGATCATTCCCAGAATAGATCATATTTATGAAGTGTAATTTCTAATTCATTTTTATTTTCATCATATATAGTAAATAAGCCTGTCATTTTATTCCTAATAATGCCTTTAGTTGCAAAACAAGGGCCAGCCAAGAACGAAAACATCAACTATGACCAAAACACAATGCCACTATTTGGAACATGCTAGCCATGTAAGAGAAGGCAGCATGGTAAAGTGGTAAGAATAAGGAACTGTCAACCTGACAGTGCAAGGAAGAGGTGTGCACTGTACACTAAACTGAATAATTGTCATAAGCATCACATATACTTTTCTAGTTGTTATTGAGCATCATGTAACAAAACATATCCATTAGTCATGTCTTTGCTTTCCAAAATTTAAAACATTTAAAAAGCCTTATGCACTTGCTCCTTCTCCCTAAAGTGACCAGGGCTAGTCCCATGGCAACCAATTACTTCCATCAGTAGTCACCCACCCCCACCCATTTGTAGCTTGAATAAAGAAATTTAAAACAGCTGCTGGTTTAAGGATAGCATCTTTTTTAAGATGCCCCCTCCCTAGCTCAAGTTGCCCAAAGCCCCAACAAGCTATATTTCACATGACCCCCCCCCCGGTCCCCAATCAATGGTGGGTGGCAATAATAGGTATGGATCCTGTCTAGATCAGTGGTTCTCCCTCCTGAACATGAAGCATGCAGGCTGCCTCTTTCAGCATGTTGTTTGTGACAGCCTATGCAACGTCAGCCTTGTTTAGGATTTTGATTAGTCTCTTTATATATGTTTACCCAAGAATAAAATAGGTCTACTGGAATGTTTACAACCAGTCAGGAATCTCTCTCACACATCTTTTTTATAATATGATTTAATTTATAATTTATCCTATCTTCAACCAAATCTTTACTGAGAATGACTATGATCTGTAATTATTAAAGAAAAACAACTCACTTAGGCCCTTCCACCCACAACATGCATTTAATCCAAAGGACCCTAGATAATTATCTGTAGTTTCCCATTAACAGTCACTGCACATTACTGTACCTAGAATACACAGTAGCTGAGCTGTATAGACACTTGCAAGTATATGTGTACACACACAGACACACACACACACACACACACACACACGACTGCTGAAAAAGGGAAACAGACTATATGTTTTCCTACATAATGCTGACTGATACAGAATTGACCAAAACATGTTGCATTTGACATTTCTTTACATTTTCTGATTTTTTTTTAACTTTTATACTATAACGCATCCTTTCTAGTTTATGTAGAACAAGGTTCTGATAGTTTATCTGCTTTTTTTTGCATGTCTTTGTCACAAGAAAACTCAAATTTGCTTCAACCACAAAGATAACAGTTCAGTCAAAGTATACAAGAGAAAGATAGTTTTGGAAAGCAATCAAAAATTATGCGGAACAGCATTCCAATTTGATGGGAAACACTGAAAGTTACATTATTTGTCGTATGGCATTTTACATGTTGTCCATGGGTTTCTAGCTATATTTCACTCCAGCAAAGTTAAAAAAATAGTTCTTGATTTTAATCCTTTTTTGTATTTAATTCCTTTGGGTTGTTAAAAGTCCATTTAACATATCCATACAAAAGTGAAGCGGTTTATTTTATGTATTTACTTCAAATGTTTGGCCAAGAAAGGCATACTGAACTGGTAAAAGCTCATTTCTAGATGTGTCCAGGGGGTTGGGGTGGGGGGTAAACAATACAAGCTATGCAAATGAAAATAACATACTAAAGGTTCAACCGTAACAAAAATAAAATAAATTACAAAAAAAAAAAAAATAAAACATTACAGTTTAGCAGTCACAATGAACAGGCAGCCAAACAGAGCAACCCACAATAGAAACAATTGCACATTTTTAATTTTTGCATTTTTATTCTGTTTTTAAAAATGCATGGTAATGTAGATAGTAATGCAGGTTAAATAACAGATATAAGGCTCATTAGCTTTTTAAATGAACCAGCTCTAGCCTTTCTGAATCATTTTTAATTTACTGAGTTACATTTTCAATAAAAGAACTGAAGTCGTGTAATTGCAGATAACTTAATTTTACCAGAATTTATAAAATGAGCTGAATATTTCCAGCTTCCTGAATGACTAAATTTTGAGACCCACATATTAATAACCCAAAAATGCACAGGTTGGAACAAGTTCAGGCAATCGGATTTGGAATTTGGTCAAATCACACACAGCATTTAAGACCTACTTCACTCATTTCCATGATAAACATAATGTATCGGCCATCTTTACTTGCTGAAAACCTTCAGCAAGGCCCTAAGAAGTAAAATTCCCTTATTTTTTTAAATGAATGAATATTTGTACATTCTGACCTCTATGATGCTCTCCTTACACACATAGGCCTACATTTTCAAAGGAGATGCATAGCCCAAAATTGAGATGCACAGAACATCCCAGAAACTGTGCAGAACCGCAATATTCAAAAGGGAGAGATGCATCATGCATTTCCAAATGCGCTATTCCGCAGATATAATGTATGCAGTGCAAAAAAAGGGGTGTGTGTGTACATGAATATGCAGCGCATCCATTCATTCAACCAAAATGTACAGCGCATCTGCTGCGCATCTCAAAAATGCTCCGTGCAAAGTTAGGCATGTCGGGGATGGCCAAAATCAGCTGGCCACCCACAGGCAGGCTGTAGAGCTATAGACAGGCAACTCTGAGACAGCCCTCGGAGGTGCACCAGGATGTGCTCCAGGCACCCATACACAGCACTCATGCCAGAAAGGATGTTCCCAAAGCCACAGGTGCCAGCACACCATAGGAACCACCCAAAGAGCCATCCCCCACACTACTCCCAGGACATGGACACCCAGCTGCCACATGCCAGTGCTATCGAGTGCTCCCAGGCACACCAGCAGAGCAGATGGCCATACTGCAGAACACGTACCAGCAGCCATGGCCTGCACCCATGTGGCCTGCAGGGCACCACCTGGTGGTGGCATGCACCCAGGGTGATGTCTGGGGCAGTGGTGCACAGGTATCCTGGCAGTACTAGTGGCAGCATGGCATGGGCCAGGGACTGATCTGTGGCACACACTCACAGTGGTACACCATAGGTGAACACAGGTGGGACCCACCCACTTGGGTACCTGGCCACCTTCTGCACACTGCCTTTCCTTGCAGTTATCACCATGTTCCTGTCAGATGAGGGTGTATGTTGGGCACTGCAGGTGACTGTACACTGCATATGGAGCTGGTGTATCACATGCATGTGGTATGCTGATCAGACTGTGTCACCCTGTGCCCTCCCCTGTTGCTTGTCGAGGTGGGCCCCTATAGCCAGTGTCCAGATGGGCCCCTTGTACCACAGTCTGACCCTGTACATGATTGTGGGTAGTAGCACTGTACCTAGGCCAATGCAGTTCACCTACCCACACACAAACATTCCATCACACCTGCCTGCTAGGCTGCAGTACCTCCTGTTCACCTTTGTGGAGTGGTGGAACAGCCCTGCAAAGCTGGAACTGTGCATGGCTTGGGTATGCAAATGGCCTGAATACATTCCAGTAATGAGCTGTGCATGTGGGAAATGGGCTCGGAATGTGCAATGAGGTAATTTTTTGATATCATGACTGAATATTAAAATTTTGGCACTGCGCAAGTGACTTTGCATTGCACATTTCCCTATGCTCCACACTGGTCCCAGGTCACCTGTCCGTTGTGCATCTTCTACTGCGCAATTGTGCATGTTCAGGATATTCAGCCGGACATGCGCAATCGCATCTTTTTTTTTTTTTTTAAACTTTATTTAATTCTCTGGACACACAGACACACACATTCAGTGCTTGATACGTGTATTGTTAAAATACATCAGTGATCTCATTTGATTCTATATTTACAATATAATACAGTCCTTATAGATACCAGCTTTCTCATATTTTTTAAACTTAGCTTCTTTACCATATTTCATTAAAGATCCAGCTTTTTATGCTCCTGTAATGTCAACTTACACACCAAAATCTATTCCATTTTCTCATCTCCCAGTATGATTTAAAACACTGGGAACCAATTGGTTGCCATAGCTTTTTCTAATGGAGCCCATATTTCTTCATATTTTTGCTTTTGGCCCAAAGCTAAGTATTGCATATGTTCAAGTTTCATTATATGAAGCAAATTGGATAGCCTCATTGCCACTGAAGGGGCCTTTGGGTTTTTCCAATGCAATGCCACTGCTCTCAAACCAACTGCTACGCCCAATCTTTTCAGTCTATTCCCATCCTTGATATATCAGCCCCTCAGTCCCGGCAATCCCAAAAGGATCTCAAGTGGGTCCATTCTAAAACGTATTTGCATTGTTTTAGCTAAAATTTCTATGATACCTGACCAGAATGGGCGAATCCCAGGGCAATCCCATACAATGTGGAAAAAACGTACCCACATGTATATTACATCTAGAGCAGAACTGTGAATTTTCAGGATTTATTTTATACGCTCTATCTGGTGTAAAATAGGCTCTCATCATAACATTATACTGGAGGGACCGGAGTTTGTTGTTCACAGAACAGCAGAGAAGATTTTTTTGTATAAGGGCCCAGTCACCTCCTGTCATACTTTCAGGATGGGTGTCTGTGTCCCACTGACTCTTAATTACTTCTAAGGGACTCTCCTGGGAACCCATGAATAATCTATAACAAGCTCTCAGGAGCTTAAACGTCGCTATGTTGGAGAACTTCCTAAATATCTCTTCAAGAAATGAATAGTGCATCTCTGCCAAGCTCTCCCCTCTCCACTATTAATCGGTCTATTGTTGTTCTCACTTTTAAATATGTAAAATAATGGGAGGTAGAAAGCCCATATAAGACCCTCAACTCCTGAAAAGGAATGACCTGTCCTTTTTGCAGGCATTGTTGGACCCTAACTAGGCCTCTCAGCCCAAGTATTTATGTGTTGTCTGGAGATTTTTGAGTCCTGTTATCCCCTGGACAATAATGCCTCTAGGGTAATATCAGGTGATATATATTTTTGTTCCCCAAGTATATGATGTGCTGACTTCCAGACTGTCAATAGATTTCTGGTACAGGGGTTGTGAACCTTCACTTCCTCTTTCCTTAATGATGAATCTACTAACAGTGCATAACATATGGGAGGCAGTCCTCCATCTTCTAGATAAGTCCATTGTGGGCATCCTCCAGGTCCATTTTTCAGCAGGTCAGGGATATGAACCAGTTGAGCTGAAAGGTAATGAAATTTTATATTTGGCAACCCCAGTCCTCCTTCCGTTGTTTTACACCAAAGGGCTTGCTTTGTAATGTGCGGGCGTTTTCCCTGCCATAATAATTGTGTTATGGCCCCTTCAATTGATTTAATATATTTAGCAGGTAGAGAGAGGGGAATGGTTTGAAATAAATATTATATTTGCGGCAAAATGGACATTTTTATTAGATTAACCCTTGCGCAATCACATCTTATGGTGCAAGTTTTGAATATACCATTATGTTGTGCCGGCACATCTCAGTTGCATGGCACAGGCACTTGCACAATGCAGCCTGGGACTTCTGAATATGGGGCCCATAAGCAAATTAAAACAATAAAATAATATTCACAGTTTACATTTCCGGTGTTTCTTCGGGTGATCATGAAATATTCCCTCTCCTATCCTTAACAGCCTGCCAGGGCACTCTCTGCTGCTTATCTTGCCACAGATTAAACTGAGATCTTGGTTCCATACAGAATTAGGCTTTCTGTTGCGTGTGAATAAGAACATAAGAATTTGATGGCAGACGGGGACCGAGTGGCTCATCTAGTCTGCCCATGAACCTAACCCCCTCCCCTATGTTTTGCTGTTTTTGTTTATACTGTAGTACCAGCCCCATGTGTGTTTAAATGCATTCACCATCTTTGCTGCAACCACCTCTGGGTGCAGGCTGTTCCATGTGTCTATTGCCCTCTGCATAAAAAACTACTTTCTGATATTGCATCTAAACCTTCCCCCTCTCAGGCATGGGTTGTGTCCTCTTGTATCGCCTCTCTGTTCACATGGAGGAGTTTGTCTACCTAAACAGTGTTTATACCCTTGATGAATTTGAATGTTTCTATCATATTCCCTCTGTCCCTTCTCTGTTCCAGGGAGTACAAGTTTAGGTCTTGGGGTCTAGATCCATATGGCTTGTGATGGAGGCCATGCACCATTTTTGTGGCCCTTCTCTGAATTGATTCCAAGCACTCTATTTCCTCCTTCAGATGGAACCTTCCAGAACTGGACTCAGTACTCCAGGTGTGGCCTCACCAGGGATCTACAGAGTGGAATGATCACTTCTTGTTTCCTGCTAGTTATTCCCCTGCCTATGCATCCAAGGATGCTGATTGCTTTTTGTGCCGCTTTTTCGCATTGATTCCCTGCATTAAGGTCATCCAATATGATTACACCTAAGTCCCATCCAGTCCTAGTCTCTTCAAGTCGATGCCCATCTAAGAAGTATTGAGTTCTTGGGTTTTGTATTCCCAGGTGCATATCTTTTAGCATTAAATCTAAGTTGCCAGTCGTTTGACCAATTTTCTAGTTTCTTGAGATCCTCCTTCATACTGTAGGCTCCCTCCTGATTGTCCACTCTATTACATAGTGTTGTTATTGTCTGTGAACAGGAAGACTTTACCCTCAAGACCATCAGCAATGTCACTAATGAATATGTTGAAGAGAACTGGACCCAGCACCAATCCCGGAGGGACTTTGCTGGTCACAAAACCCTCTTTGGACATGGCACTATTTACTGTAGCTTTCTGTGTTCTATCCTGCAGCCAGTACACTGCCAAGCTAACTGTCTTATGACCTACACCTGTGTGTTCAAGTTTATTGAACAGCCTCCTATGTGGGACAATGTCAAAGGGCTTGCTGAAGTACAGGTACACCATGTCCACTGCCCTCCCCGGTCCACTGCTTTGGTCACCCAATTGAAGAATTCGATCAGGTTAGTCTGACATGATCTACCTGCGGTAAATCTGTGTTGTTTGAGGTTGAGTTTTCCTGCCTCTTTTAGGAAGTCTAGTATCCTTTCCTTTAAGGAATGCCTCCATGATTTTACCCACCACTGAGGTCAAACTGACCAGGTGGTAATTTCTTGCCTCCTCCCTGCTGCCACTTTTATGCAAGGGTACCACGGTAGCCCTCTTCCAGTCAAGTGGCACCTTGTTGCTTTCCAGAGATTCACTGTATAGCTCAGTTAATGTTGCAGTTATTTCTTCTCAACGTTCTCTCAGTATTCTTGAGTGAATTCCATCCAGTCCCATGGCTTTGTCTGTCCTCAATTTTTCTAGTTCTTACAGCACCCTTTCCCTTATGAAGGGCTTGTGTCTGCCTCTCGTGCAGGGTGCTTTGTTCTGTTTAGTGACGGATCGCTACTGTTCTGCTCATTTGTGAAGACTGAGCAAAAGAATACATTGAGTGCTTCAGCTTTTTCTTCATCTTTTTACACTATCTGACTACTGCTTGTTGACATTCTGACTATACTCCCTTTGCTCTTCCTTTTTTCGCTGATGTATAGAAAAATATTTTGTCCCCCTTCTTGATTCCCAGTACTATTTTTTCCTCCGTTTGGACTTTTGATAACATGATAGCCTTTCCAGCCTCCTTGAGCTTCTCCTTGTAAAGTTCCCTATCCCCTTCCCTCTGTGCCTCCTTGAACTGCCTGAAGGCTTGTTTCTTTTCTCTACCTAAAGGCGTGTTTCTTTTCTTTAATCTCTAGTGCTATCTCCTGGTAAACCAGAGGAGGTTTATCTTCCTATTAGATTCAGTTACTAGCATTGTGCAGTCTGCTGTTACTGCATTCAGTGAGTCTTTTAAGTTTTTCCGGCGATCCTCTACATCCCCTGCTGATCTGTCTCCCAGCCGTGCTTTAATGCTGGATCTCATTTTCTGGAAGTCAGCTTTTTTGAAGTTGATAACCTTTAATCTGGTGTGTCCTGGAACCACCATATTATTGATCTGTAGCCAGACAGACTTATGATCACTGGCTCCCAGACTGATGCTGACATGGATATTGGATATTCTGGGGCTATTAGTGAGAACCAGGTCTAGGATTGCTATATTCCTGGTAGGTGAGTCCACTAGTTGGTTCAACCCAGCTTCCTTAAGAGTGATGAGAAATTCTCTGCTCTTTTGTGTAGAAGCAGTGCACATGGACCAGTCTACATCTGGTAGATTAAAGTCCCCAACTTGAAGAAGCTCCCCTTTGTCAGCCATTGAGTGAATGGTCTCAAGGAGCTCCTTGTCAGCTTCAGAGTCCTGGGCTGGGGGCCTATACAAGACGCCCAGGTGGATAGGAGACCTGCCCCCAGCTCCTAGAGTGACCCACAGGGCTTCTGCATTGCTGTGTTCTTGTTGAATCTCTGTTGCCTTTATTCATTCCTTGACATATACCACAACCCCCATTCTCTTTTATTTTTCCAGTCCTTGCAGAAAAGTGCATAGCTGGGTATGCTAATATCCCAGGTGTGGTTATCAGAGAACCATGTTTCAGTGACTGCTACCCAGTCCAGTTGTTTCTCTGCTATAATGGTGGAACGCTCAGGTATTTGGTTTGAAAGGCTGGGTGCACTGATGCACATTGCCTTCCAGTCCTAAACTATTGAACCACCTGGGTAGTTATTTTGCCTGTGTTGAGGGAGGCCCTTGGGGGCTTTGTTTTTTTGTAAGTTTTGTATGGCTTTGTGGGCTGAGATGCTGCTGGACAGAAATATGATCCCTGGTGTTTCTGTTGGAATGCTGACCTGTTCCTGCACCCAATTGATTGACAGGGACTATTGTTGGTGTAGGTACCTGCTGGATGGAAATATGATAATTGTTGCTCTTGATGGTATGTTTATATTGCTTTACTGATGGATTGTTGTAAGGAATTGATGGGGAAGGGGCAGATGGTGACATGTGTGTTGTGCTGGGTGCCTGTACCTCCTCCCTACCCTCTAATTTAACTGACCAAGATGGATATCAAACTTTTGGCCTAGTGCCCTAGTACCTTGTCTTGTAAGGTATAGCCCATTGAATTTGAAGAACTCCCTGTCCCAGAAGTTCTGCCAGTTGCCAATGTAGTGGTGTCCTTTCTCTTGGCACCACTGTTTCAGCCAGCTTTTCAGTTCGATTATATCTCTTTCCCTGATGCTCTGCCTGCTACCCCCCCTTTCCCACATGGGCTGGATCTCCGAGTTAGAGATGCTGGATGAAATGGAAGATAGTTTATCACCCAGCTTGGACAGGTTTAGCTTTGTCTGTTCTAGAGTTTGACTGGCCAGGCCATTTGTTCCCATGTGGATGAGAACATGTGTGTTCTGTGGTGCCACGCATACAAGCTTTTCTAGATGGTTTGTGTCCCTCCATGCTGACGTCCCAGGGAGGCACCTGACTGTAACCGCAGCTTGATCCTGCTGCTGAATGTGTGACTCTACTTCTCCTATCATGGAGTCACCTAAGACAAGTATGGATTTTTCCCTTTTGTAGTTTCTGTAGCGGGGGTGTTCTTACATCTTGCAACGGGTCACTCCCCAAATTGATGTTGGTTACGCTTAACGATGCAGATGTTAGTGCGGTGAATTTGTTTGACATTTGAATAGGAGTACTCTCAGGTTTAGGTGTGACTCCATTGGGTTCTTTGCATTTTGTGACTACCTGCCACCCTCCAGGTTTGTTTGTTCTTTGGGGTAGAGGTGCTTGCACAATATTGTCGTGGTTAGGAGGGATGGTATTAGACCACTGCGGGGTGTGGTGCAGTTGCAATCTAAGGTAAAACATTTCAGCATGTGCAGCCCTTAGTTGGGCACTTAGGTCATTGATAGTTGTGCATATAGGGCAGTGACCCCACTGTTGGGGAAAAGCTCTGGTAGAGAGGGTTCCACAGAAATTGCAGTTGACAAAGTTTATCATTTTAACTATTTTATTATGTGGATGAAAGGTAGACGGTGAGAGGTTATTCTAGTGATTAGCGGAAGAAAAGATAAAAGAAAAAATGTTTTTTTTGTCTCCCTAGTGTGATGTCACAGGGAGCCGACTATAAAAGTAGAGAGAGCCTAGGGGTGGGTGGGACTTACCCTGTATCTCCAGAAACAATCAGCCATGTGCCACAGGAGAGTTACCTCCTGCCTTCTCAACCTGGAAGGACAGGAAAGGAAAATAATTATGCTACCATTTTTTTTATTTATTTAGTCTAGGATTACAGGTACCTTTGAACCAAGGCTCTTTTACAAAGGTTCCAAGTCAGGGATAAACATACAACAAAGAAACAACACTGAGATAACAGTAAAACAATTTGTGTACTTCAGTGCTATTGAAAGGGGTCAAGTATAGGAAGAGTATGGTGTAGAGGCAGAGGAGGAGAAATGTAGGTGGCTGACATAGGCAGTTATAGCACAAGGAGAACACATCAGGATGCAAGTGACCACCAAGGAGTGGGTCAGGTCTGGTGCCCTGGGGTGGCAAAGAACAGGGATGAGAGGTGAAGGGGAGGGAAGGTAGATGCAGCCAGAGGCATTTGGTGAAAAAAGTGGGAAGGAGTGCTGGAGGAGAAGAGGGGGCAGGGTGAGAGGGAGGAATAAGTGCAGCAAAAGGGGCATGGGGAGACTAATGAGGCAGTAAGTAGACCTGGCTTTTTTGAGTTGGCGCCTCAGGAATCGGGGGGAAGTGACTGGGAAGGGGGCTGAGCAGTATATAAGTTAGGGCTACAGCTGTGTAGGTCATGAGCTAGGAGAGGCAGTCACAGGAGCTAGAGGCAGTGAGATGGGCCCAGAGCCTGGTTTTAAACAGACCTAGTGTAGCGACTGAGGCGATGGTGTCGCTGAGACCATTCAGCCATAGAGGAGCCCTGAAGGCAAAGGAGCATTGGCCCTGTGTTGTGTGACAATGAGAGACTTGTAGGTTCTGGGTTGTTAAACTCCTGGTGTTCCGCTAGTTAGTGTTTTGATGTAATAAGACCAAAACACCAGGAGGTGTTAGGCCAAGGTTGATTTTTCTCCCCATAGCACAGGTGAGATACTTTATCCAGTTGGAGAGTTGGAGCCATCCAGCTTATGCATAGAGGGCACAGGTGTGGGTGAGGTGATGGGCACCAGTTGTGAGTCGGCAAGCCTTGTTTAGGGCAGTTGTTATACGACGGAGGGTGGATGTCGAGGCAGAGCCATAGATAATGAGGCCATAATCAATAATTGACACCACCAAGCTCTGTACAGCAATCTTCAGGGCCTCTGGAGTGAGATGTTGCCTGTGCTTGTAGAGCAATCCAAGGTGTGTATTGGCAGCTTTGGCCACACTGTTGATGTGAGCAGAGTAAGAGAGATTGGGGTCGAGCAAACTCCCTAGATATTTGAAGGAGAATACTTGTTCGAGGACAGATCCCTGTTTGGCGGAGATGGCGAGGGAGTGATGCCTGTGATGGTTATGAGAACTACAGAAAAGCAAGGACTTGGTTTTCCTGTGATTTAGGATTAGTTTTTTGATTGAAGAACCAAGTTTCAACGGCACTGAATCCTAGCTGTAGGATGAGTTGGAGTGGTGCAGGGTCCTTATGTGTGGAGAAGACAACAGCATCATCCACGTACAGGATGATTTGTTCTGAGCTGGACTGAGGTAGGGAGTTTAAAAACAGGCTGAAAAGGAGTGGGCCCAGTATGGACCCCTGGGGGACTCCAGACCATACAGGCAAGGTATGTGAGAGAGCATTGGCAATTTTTACTCTTTGTGAGCGGTTTTCAAGGTAGATTCTGAACCAGTGGGCTGATTCAAGTGCAAGGCCAGCAATGAGTAGCTGGTCAAACAGTAGCCAATGATGGACTGTGTCTAATGCTTTTGATAGGGCAATAAAGACAGCCCCAGTGAGAAGACCTTCATCTAGGGAGCTGTGCACTTTTTCGGTAAATTCAAGTAGGGCAGTGGTGGTACTGTGCCCTTTTCTAAAACCATGCTGTTGAGTGCACAGAATGTTGTATTTGTCCAAATAGTCAGTGAGCTGGTCCGCAACACTATGCTCAAGGGCCTTGGAGAGTGGTGGCAATATGGAGATCGGGCGATAGTTTGAATGGCTGGTCTTATCCCCATTTTTGTGGACGGGGTCACTGTGGCAGTTTTCCAAATTTCTGGGAATGTAATTGTTGTTGAGGGAGAGGTTAAGAATTTTAGTGAGGGGACAAAAGACCTCATCAAGTGTAAGTGATAGCAGCTTAAGGTCTAGGGTGTCATTGCTGGTTCTAGATTTAGAGATGGCTGAGGCGATGTGGCAGCGAGCTTCACTCAGCTTAATCTTTCTGAATTAGAAACATGGCTGGTTGGATGAAGCGCAGGGAGTGCTTGAGGGGGTGTCATTAACCAGGAAGAAATCAGGTGGAAGAACAGAGCTGAGGTCAGTAAAAGCTGTGTTGAAGGTGTTAGCAATGACCACAGGGTCAAGGGTAGTGGACCCATCTACAATTAACATGGCTGGAGGGGACTTTGATTGTTTCCCAGTGATGTCCTTGATATTGTCTCAGAAGGCACAGCCTTTTCCCCAGGTGCTGGTGAGGACTTCCTTATAATATAAACTTTTCGTGAGATGGATGGATTTTGTACTGGCATTACGGGCATGTTTGTAGTTTTGGATGTCAGACTGTTTGCCTGTAGCTTTAGCTACCACCCACAGGTGGTCCCTAGATTTCGACTGTGAGAGGAGCTATGCAGTTATCCAAGGGTTACAGAGGGCTTTTGCTTTCCATTTTTTAGCAGGAGCAAAGAGGTCACAGGCCTTGTTGAAGGTGGCAATGAAGTAATCGAGGGCTATATTAACATCCGTCACATTGTAAATAGGCATCCAGTCTTGCAGGGATAGGTGCTGTTTGAGATGGATAAGTTTCCCACATGGAAGGACTCTGCTGGTTATGATTAAAGGGGGTGGTTTTACAAATGTATTAGACCATTCACATATAACCAGGGGGTGGTCACTGAGAGAGTCCAGGAGAATGGAGGGACGGGTGATCCTGGAAGGGTGATTGGTGAGAACCCAGTCCAGTAGGGTGCTGGTGTCTGTTTTGTAATTAATCCTAATCAGTGAGGTAACCAATTGTGAGAGGTTGGCAGCTGCAAGGGCATCCTTATGAGTGCAGACATCAGATGTGAGCCAGTTAATATTGAAATCACCAGTAGGATGTGCTCAGAGCGAGGAGGTTGTGAGCTGACGAAGTTAATCTTTGATGCCAAGATCTTGTTCCCGAGGTAGAATATAAACAGAGACGATGGTGAGGGCTTTTTGATTGGGACCAAGGAGGATTTTTATGGATAGAAGCTGGGCAGAGGAGACAGGCACAGGAGTTGAAATAGGGTACCCCAAGAGAGTATCCTTAATGTAGATAGCGCAGCCACCTCCCCTTTTGGAGACACGGTCCAGTCTGAAAATATTGTAGCCCTGCAGGGTGATTGCCAGATCCGGGACTTTAGGTGTCAGCCATGTTTCGACAATTGCAAGGATGTCTGGATTATGTTGGCTGGTGAAGGCTTGAAGTGCATCAAGCTTTGGCAGTAGGCTGCAGATGTTAAGGGTTGTGATGGTAAGAGTTCCTGCCTTTTTCAAGGGGCTGGAACAGCTAGGGCCAGGGTTCGGGTGGACATTTCCTGAAATCAGTAGGAGAAGTAGAAGAAGCTTCAATGAGAAGAGGCGTAGGTCCAATAGTGATAACTTGTGTTTTGTTTTATTGTATGGGCAGCAGGTGGATTCCATATGGCAGCCCCAATGATATGCAATGTGGTACAGTAGGGATAGGTTGGCATAGAGACCAACCATGGTGCTGTTATAAAGCAGCCAGGAATTAGCGAGTGGAGGCCCATGTGTAGGACTGGGCAAGTGGTGAAGTGTTCCCAAGGTGCAGCTGGTAGTGATTAGGTAGATAGTGGGTACGGGGCGAGGGTGGCACGGGCCCGGAAGAGAGAACAGGGAGGAAGGGTAAGGAGAGAGAGGGAGGAAGGAAGGGGCCATGGTAGGGGAGGAGACACATGCCTGAAGTGGAGCAAGGAAAGACGGGAGAGGAAGTGAAAGAGAGCTGAGAGTGGTCAGAAACAGCAAGGATGGGGTATGCAGCAGTTAGGGAGAGGGAGCAGTAAAGGCTTGGGCTGGGCTGAGAGCCAACAGGAGAGACCAGCAGTCAAACTAGGGTGGAGAGTGAGGGTAGTGAAGGAGAGTGAAGGTAGTGAAGAAGGTAGTTCAAACAGAAAAAAAAAAAAAACTAGGCTGGTATTGCCAGAGTAAGGGAAAGGGCTGAGATGAGCCAATGGGAAAGGGGGAGGGTGGAGCAAAAGTGTATTTAAAGGAGGCCTGGGAAGGGGTGGTGGGGTGGGAATAAAATTACACAGTGCAGATTTAGCACACTTAAAAGATAGCAAGGATTTTCAAGCCAAAAAGATGCTCCAATCAGCTGTGGCTAGAGGAGCAGTCCTGCCAATCAGGACCTGCCTGTATGCAGCGCCGCACCAATCAGTGACTTGAACTCAAAATTCAGATGACAGTAGTACCTGGGGTAGGGATCCGGTCTGGAGGACCACGAGAGTGGCCGAGAGTCACTTGAGGATTCGGGCGGCGGCCGTAGGAACAGCCGGTGATCCACCACATAGAATCACCAAGCGCCGCTTCAGGCACAGGTCCCTTGGGGAGAAGAAGGAGAAGACACAATTTATTAAGAGCTCAGGGAAAACAGGCAGGTAGCTGGTGGCAGACCGTCAGCAGGGGAGGGGGTGCAAGAAGTTTCAACAAAAGGCTAACGCGCTTACGATTAACTTACCCAAAGGCTAAAGTAGTTTATGTAAAATGGGGTGGTGTTTGTGGCAGAGAGAGAGAGAGAGAGAGACAAAAGGTCAGAGGGAAGATGGAAACCACAAGGTGAAAAATGGGTAGCCGAGATGGGGGTAGAGTTACAGACACAGAGGGCAGAGATGGAGTTATTGCTAGTGAGACTGTAGAGAGAGCTAGGGGAAAGAAGGTAGACGGCAGGAGAAATACAAGAGCTGAGGATTGCATAGAGACTAGAGCAGGGAAGAGAAATAGGCAGAGATGGGGAAAAACAATAAGGCACTATGAGATGAAAAATACAATCAAATCTGCTATTTCAAGTATCAAGCACCTTAACACAGAAACATTGATGAAGATTAGGTTAAAACAGTAGCAACTAAAACTTAGAAGCAATAAGCACAGTCCAGAAACCTTAGGCAGAATATTAAATAAAATTACACGGTGCAGATTTAGCACACTTAAAAGACAGCAAGGATTTTCAAGCCAAAAAGGTGCTCCAATCAGCTGTGGCTAGAGGAGCAGTCCGGCCAATCAGGACCTGCCTGTACGCAGCACCACACGATTCAGTGACTTGAACTTGAAATTCAGATGGCGGTAGTACCTGGGGTAGGGATCAGGTCTGGAGGACCACGAGGGCAGCCGAGAGTTGCTTGAGGAGTCAGGCGGCGGCTGTAGGAACGGCCGGTGATCCACCCCACAGAATCACCAAGTGCCACTTCAGGCATGGGCCCCCTGGGGTAGGGATCCAGTCTGGAGGACCACAAGGCAGCCGAGAGTCACTTGAGGAGTTGGGCGGTGGCCATAGGAATGGCTGGTGATCCACTGCACAGAATCGCTGAGCACTACTTCAGGCGCGTTTCCCCTGGGGTAGGGATCTGGTCTAAAGGACCATGAGGGTGGCCAAGAGTCACTTGAGGAGTCGGGCAGCAGATGTAGGAATGGTCAGTGATCCGCCGCACAGAATCACCGAGCGCCACTTCAGGCACTGGTCCCCCTGATCCACTACACTGATCCCATTGATCCACTACAGCAGTTTGTTCTAACGGCTAACATTTTAGGAGGCTGTCTTTTTGACACATTGGCTTTGTTAAAGGTTATTTCACAAAAACACTACTCAGAAATACTATTTGTAACATTTTTTGTTAATTTGATAATAAAGAATAAAAAGAAACTTACCTGTAAGTCTGTGAAATTAGATGGCGCCAAATTCAGCAGGGCCACTCTCCAAGACAAACTGACAGAGAATTTGAATGGGCCATAAAGATACCACGAGACAATCTGCTGGAATACAGGCAAAGACATCAAACTGACCGCACACACCTAGTGGTCACTTACAGCCCCATGCTAAAACCCCTTCAGAAAATTGTCAAAGAGCTACAACCCATGCTGAGAGAAGATGAAACACTGAAAGACATCTTCCCTGAACCACCTGTCATTGCCTACAAGCAGCCCCCAGCCTCTCGGACATAATAATTCATAACAAACTCCCAGCAAATCAAAATAACCAGAAAACAAGAGGGACATCACCATGCAACATGGCAAGATGTAAGACCTGCACGCACATATGCACAAAGGCCACCATTAAGACAAGCCAGAACAACATAATACAAATTAATGGATCGTTCACGTCAATCCACCAATGCGGTTTACCTAATTCAATGCAAGAAGTGCACAAATGGTTGCTATAGTGGGGAAACTAGCCAACCACTGAAAACCAGGATGAATCACCACCATCACACAATAGTAAACCAGATTATCAGCACTCCAGTAGGAAACCATTTTTCACAAACAGATCGCTCTCTCTTGGAATTATCTGTCTTGATACTAAGAGGCAACTTCAGAAACACATAGGACAGAAGGACATGGGAACTGAAATATATTAAACAATTTAAATCTAACATTTCTGGACTGAATTAGGACATCAGTTTCATGACACACTATAGTAAACTATAATTCTTTTTTATTGTGTACTAAATCATGTCGTTATTTATCACACTTTGGTTCTGTATTTCTCTTATTATTATTTTTTTCTCTGAGTTTTGCCTGATCTGCTTTTTTACCTGTACCTCATATCCTCCCTGCCTCTCCTACTAACTCTTTAGCTCAGTCCCACCCACTCCCTCTTGTTTTCACACCTCTGTTTATACTACCTCACACTCTGTTTATCTAGGCCTTTGCTCTTTTGTTTCTCCTAATTTCTTGATTTCCTTGCATCTCTTAGGCATCTCTTGTCTATTCTACCCTTACAGCCAGCCTCTGATCTCAGATCGTATCTATGTGCTTTTGTCTTCCCTTTAGCTTCCTTTCATCTCCTACTGACCTGTTCCTACTTAGCCACCCTCCCCATTTCTTCTACGTTTTTATTTTGCTTCTTAGACTTTCATCTCTAGTCTCCTTTATCACCTTCCTACTTCACTTCCTGATTTTTTATTGCTCCACAGTGGATATAAATACTGCTTTTGTTGCTCAGTTTTGCTATTCACCTGAAGAAGGGACTTGTGTGGCCCCGAAAGCTTGTGTATAATTCCATCTTTGTATAAGATACTTATTGGTCCAATAAAAGGTATCAAACCTTCCATCTTCTCCTATGGTGAACAATACAAACATATCACGGCACTCATCTCTGTGTGTTGTTGTTGTTGGCATAGTAATAACATTTGTAACAGACAAATTAGCCAAGTTGACAAAATCACATCTTTCCACTGGGACCCCCCCCCAACTTATTCATTCACCCAAGTTTTGTGAGAAAAGGCTTTGAATTCAGCCACATTAGGAGTAAAAGAAAAATTATGTGGGGAAAAAAACATAAGACTGAAGACATAGCTATTTTCGGCCTTTTTTTTATCAGACCAAAAGTCCTGTGATAGAGCCAGGGCCCTGTTTAAGGAATATGGTCATCATACTTTTCTCCAAAAGTGCAAAGAGCTTAGGAACACTATCAAAACCCAAATTAAACCCGTCAAAGCTTACTACCATAAAAATAGTCAAAGACCCTCCTCACACATCCTAAACAACTATGGAGTGGGATTAATGAAATTCTAGGCAATTCAAGGAAACCTCTTTTGCATTCTGTCACAGTGGATGACATTAAATTGAATGAGACAAAAATATTGCAAACTTTAACATAACTTTTAGTGAACTGTCTGCCTACATTCTGGACCCAAACTCTCACACTACTGGGGCTGATAACACACTTGACCTCCCCCACAAACCCAACTTCTATCTTAAAAGGCTAACCTGGGCTGAGGATGTACATCTACCTTGCCCAAACCACAATTAGTACGAGGATAGGCCCGGACAGCATAGGTATGAAGCTCCTTAAATTAGTAGGGTGGTTACCCACCACTCCAAATCATCTTTAATTTTTCCCTCTCCGCAGGGCAAGCACCAAGGCTCCAGAAAGTAGCACATATAACCTATATTCAAAGGGGGTAACCATGGTCCGTCCTCACATTACAGTCCTATCTCAATCCTAACTCCCTTTCAAGAATGCTAAAAAGGGTGGTAAATCAGGGTTTTAAATAACTCTAAAAATTGATTAGCGTTTTGCTCATAAAAGTTCTAAAACATTGTGAAAATGCATATCACTTGCCTCACTGTGTTTAACAAACATGACACTTCTAGAAAACCTATATAAATGCTTTCTATACAGTTAGTATTGTCCCAAGAAAAAAACTGCTAATCAATTATTTAAAACCCTGTAAATGTCCAGCTCATTCAATACCTGAACCAGCATGAGCTCCTGGCCAAGGAGTAGCATGGCTTCAGAAAAAAACACAGCACAATGACACTGTATTGGAGTTTACAGATTTGCTTCACTGCACACTGGACAGAGGTGACATTGCTGGCTCCATATTCATTGACCTTACCAAAGCCTTTGGCCTTTTCAACCATGCCTTACTTTGCCAGAAACTAATCAAATTGGGCCTTTTCACTGATGCTACCCAATGGTTTACCAGCTATCTGGCAAGTCAAACTCAGTCTGTAAAATGCCATGGAGTTCTGTCCGAATATAGACCAGTTACTGTTGGTGTCCCCCCAAGGGTCAATCCTGGGCCCCTTTCTTTTCTATTTATAAATGACCTTCTCACAGCCTGTAAGCTCACTAATATCCTTCTATATGCAGACGATACCGTAATCACCTCCACTACAAAGTGCCTGCGGAAACTACAGCAGAGAACACTGACTTGACTTTTCTGCTATCCAGGATTGGTTCACTTACAATCTACTTGCTATCCAGGATTGGTTCATTTATAATCTACTTGCTATCCAGGATTGGTTCACTTACAATCTACCTGTTATGAACACTTAGAAAACCAAATCTATGCTCCTTGCCAACCACATACATCCCCATCTTCCTCATCATTAAACATTACCTCTTCCTCTGGAACCCCCCACCCCCACCCCAGAGCAGGTACCTGGGGATCACTCTTGACTCTGGGTCATCTTATGCAGCACATGATGAGATCTTAATCAATGCTGCCAACTGCAGACTTGGGCTACTCTACAGACATAGGAATTGCTTCCTACCAGAGATAAAGAAATCTTGGTCAGATGCTACATTGTCAGCATAATTGACTATGGTCTGGTGGTCTATGGTGCTGTTAATGACAGTGTGCTGGCCAGGGTCAGTGGACTACTGAACAGAGCGTGCTGCTTTGTACTTGACCTAAGGCAGGACTCCCACTCCTGCTTACTTTACAGTAACCTTTGTTGGCTAAACCTTGACTCGAGATTACACTACTGCACCTTGGTTACTGGCAAGAAAGCCCTTCTTGGCCATTTTGCAAGTAAATTTTGTGCATTGATCCAGGATTTGCATTTAAGCAGATATTCATTTCTGGCTGTAAAAAAAAAGAAAAAGAAAAAATGCTTAGACAC
Source organism: Neoceratodus forsteri (assembly GCA_016271365.2). Taxonomy (NCBI): domain Eukaryota; kingdom Metazoa; phylum Chordata; order Ceratodontiformes; family Ceratodontidae; genus Neoceratodus; species Neoceratodus forsteri. The sequence goes on from CM057459.1 coordinate 39,688,290, forward strand.
TACTGCAGTTAAACAGCTGTATATTTGATTCATCTTTTAAACATACAGAACTTTATGATAGCACATTATTACATTAAAATTTCCCATGCAGACAACGTTGTCTCTTTAGATGTCCAACTTAGGGAGACGGTTGGTATGTCAATGCCATACCTACATCTGAACATTTATCATCTGGCATTGACAGTCAGTTATTTAGAGCCACCTTATAATCTACAGAGAGTGTAACTTTTGTTTCTTCATGACTGTCAGACTTTGGAACAGCCCCGTTGCTCCTTACAACACAATGGGCTTTCATACCACTGATGGCAGGACTATAATAGTTAACACAACATCTGTTATAAGGTGTGAATGTGCGCTTGGGCAGATGGATGGACAAAACAAGACATAACAATCTGTGCCTTAGCTAAAATTTGCATTTCAACAGCTGGCATTGCTCAATGTAATTTAATACAGGGACAATAGGGAGAAAAAAATGGGAGAATGAAAAACTGCATTAAGCGAAACGTGCATTTATCCAGTGTGCATTTAAATGGGCTCCATTGTACTACCGTAACTTGGCATCACAAAAAATAAAGCTGTAGATGAAAAACAATCAAAAGGAAATAACCCCATATTCATTCAACAACTACTACAGACAGATTTTCTCCCCCTTCATTTTCTCAATACAGTGAGAAAGCAAATTAATAAAAAAGTTATATCAATAAGCAGCAGATAACTAAGAAAACACCGTTTTAAAACCCGATGACAAAACAGTAACCCCTGTAATGCTTAATTAGGACAAATCATATATAGACAGTAATCCCTTGTAATGCTTATTCTTAATAAACCATATATAGACTGTTGGCCTGTGAGGCAAAAAGCGTTTACAAGTATCCAAAGAAGCTTTTAAGCTATTCCTTAGTGGAATAGCTCTGCCTGCCTCAGTATGACTTAAATCACTTTATAAGTTCAGAGTTAAGTGCTAGTGGAAGCTTTTTTTAATTGCTAAATGCAAATTTAAATTTTTGGTACAACTTTGTGCAAACAAAAAAACAGGTTATAGAATTGTGTGAGGCTACGAGCCAATGAGATGGCGGGAAGTCAGATATTGCAGGTTTTCCATCGGAAAGCATACTTTTCAAAGGTGTTTCACCACTCCAGTGAGTATGCTCTCTTTTTCCATTTTGATGATGCTATGCAGCCAATGCCCCCGCCTCAGCCCCTATTGTCGGCTTCCACCCACAGTGCCACTTCCTGTCCCATGTTTCCAGTGTGGCATCAATCCTCCCCACTCAGGAAGAAAACTTCTCTATTGATTTCTGGTAAGTTTTTTGTTGTTGTTGTTAAATGCAAACCTCTGCTCCCAGTTTACAAAGTCCTCCCTACCAGTTCTGATATAGAACCATCCTGGTCCCCCACGGCCTCAGCAGGAATCCACAGTGCCTCCCCCCTCGGGAGAGAGGGGCCATGTTTTCCAAGCTGTGATTCATTACTGATCTTGTATGCTCCCCTCAGGCCCAGCTCCTTCGGGGTAGGTTTTGCCAGACAATGGTGGGCGTTCACATGCAAACGAGCCTGTATAATAAAAATACCAAACACAGCCTCCATGTTGGCTTCAGGTACAAGAAAGTAACCCCCTCCTAAGTCAGGAGCTTACCTCCAACACCCACCTGTGGCTTAGCACCACTAACAGTCTCCCTCCTAGAAGCTCATCTTCTCGACTGGAAGCTGCAATTATTTTCAATCCCCAGCCCACGCAAGAACAGCAAACATGACTGGGGAGCACAGTGAAAGTCCTGGTGCCTCTATGTGCCCACTTTAACTACAGTCAGTAAACTGCCCAAGGAGTCCGTTCTCCTGGCCCCCTCTCAAACTTGCCATCTGGGGCTGGGAAACAAACAGCAGTCACTTCTTCTTGAGTGCAGAGAGCAGCATGGAATTCTTCACTCACCCACCCCCACAAACAGTGAACAGTAGGGAAGGGAGCACACAGCACTTCTGGAACTTCAGTACACCAAATCACCATGGCCAGTGAGCCGCTTGTTTTGCTGCTACCCCACCCTGTGAACAGTGCACTAGAGGTACAGGGAGTACAAAGGAGAGTAGCAGGACTTTCTCCGGGTGCTAATCATGCCAAAATGAAGGGTCCAGAGAGCAACAAGAACATTTTGCTCCTTACCCCATGAACCATTATACAGCTGGTGGAGAGCATCTCAAACCAGCAGCAACTGCCTTTCTGGTGCTGCAGAAGCACCCAACAAAGCAATCAGTGTGCTGCCAATAATCAACCTCCCAAATCCATAAGACATTTAAAACAGTGGCTGGGAGGCATAAACAAATAAATAACAGTGTCTGGCCAGATCCTGCTTCAAGTAGATGAGGTGACAAGTGTGACGGGGCTGAGGCTGGAAGCCCAGATCTGGGACAGCATGAACTGGAGTGACTAAGACCTGATAACAGCCAGCAGTTTCTCCATTGCCTTCCCATCACATCCATTCTTACCTGAAGGCAGCAGTTTTGGGTAATAAGTGGAATACCTCCAGCTCCTGCTGACGCTGGATTTCTAGATTCTCATTTATTGGTCCTGTTTGTTACTCCACCCCAGTTCATGGCAGAACTGACATTAGCATCTCTCATTATCTGACATAGGTGGCACTGCTCCCCATCATTGGAATATGGGTGCACCGACCACTTACAACCCCTGATCATTGGGCACCGATTTCTGAATGCCTGAACAGACCTTCCAGGAGGTGGGGAACTGACCTCTACCCTCAAATGTAAAGGTACTGACACTCCTACTGTGAAGAACTTGGAAACTCACAACCCTTCATTGTAGGGCCAGTGACCTGCCACAACACACACCATCCTTATCATATCATGAGATAGCAGCAGCTGGGCAAAAGATCAAGAATGGTGCAGTCATGTTTGGCTAAATACCATGATTTATAGAAGCTTTCTCTCTCTGCACACTAGTCATCTCTTTGTGTGTGTGGCAGAAGGAATCTGAGAGGCAAAATCGGGAGATGCCACTCCATAGAGAACAGCTAAGAGGTCTACTGTACATGGTGGCCCCTTCCCTGGTTTGTATGTACCAGAAGAGGGCCAAATGATTAGGAGATACATGGTGGGATTGGAACCTCTAACCTTTCTAGGCACACTGACCAAGGGTGTTAGGAGGTACACAGCAACATTAAAATCCACAGCAAGGTCGAGTGCAAACATAGCATGGATCCGCTGGTCAAATGCTATAATAATAATGTAAAAGGTTGGCAGTTGTACAAGCTTATAAGTGTAATGGCTGGACTAGGCCATTATCCCTGCCCAGTGGGCTTATGACCGAGTACTAACTACTGACACCATACATTATAGCTATTATATTGAGGTGCTCATAAAAAACAAGAAAACTTTTATTTTTTGACAAAAAATAGTTTATTGAACTTCAATTTATGTTATATGCATGCATGTATAGGGGTGTATGTGTTCATGCATCTTTTTGTAGGGTATATGGGTGTATGCACCTGTTTGTAAGGATGCATCTGTTTTTAGGGGTATGTGTGTGCATCAGCTTATAGAGATGTATAATGGCATGCATCTGACTGTAAACGGGGCATATGTGCATGTCTCACAGAGCATCACTGTCTCCCTGCTCTGAGAAGGCCTCTCCACTGCCACACAAAGGGGCTCTCTCCTACTCCTATCAGGCCTCTCCTCTGCTCCTATCAGGCCTCTCCCCTGCTCCTATCAGGCCTCTCTCCTGCTCCTATCAGCCCTCTCCCCTGCTCCTATCAGGCCTCTCCCCTGCTCATATCAGGCCTCTCTCCTGCTCCTATTAGGCCTCTTCCCTGCTCCTATCAGCCCTCTCCCCTGCTCCTATCAGGCCTCTCTGCTGCCACATGGAGCAAATTTTTCACACCTGCCCTGATTGGGCCTCTGTACTGCCACATGCAGTGGCTCTCCTCTGCCCCTACTGGGCCTGCTGAGTGCTGCACAGCAGCAGCTCACTCCCATCCTGATCGGGTTTGGCAATTGATGCATGGAGCAGCTCTCCTCTTGCACCGATAGGGCCTCTAGTGTGCTACTCAGAGCGTCTCTCTCCCTGCCCTGATCAGCCCTCTCTACTGCTGCATGTATTGGCTCTCCCCCTGCCCTGATTGTGCCTCTCATGTGCCACATAGAACAACTCTCCTCCTGTTCTGATTGGACCTCTACCACATATTGTAAACTGTTTTAATCCAAAGTCGGATATAGGACCTCTAGCTTGTAGGTTAACTGTTATACATTACTGGAAAAAGGGTTCACAATATTACTTGGCCAGGGTCCTGCTGTTTTCTTTTTCTTTTCACAGAAAATGCTAATTAGTAGCTAGTTTACTACTTTTAATAGTAGACAGAAAAAAATTAGGGTGAAAAATGCATTTTACACTTTTTTTAATCATCCGTCTTCCCTGTATACTGTAGCTCAAAGACCAACTTCCCTGCATGGCCCGGTTTCTAAGCTATATCCTTATTATGGAAAAAGGGAGATAGAACTGATTGGGATCAGTAAGCAGAGCTATATATAAGGTCAGATTATGATAACTGTACTCTTTCTTCCTGGACAATACAGGCAGTTTGGAGTGATTATGTGCACAGCTCCTTAAAGAGCAGCTGATAAAAACATGCTAGACTTAATTCTGCTTATACTTCACATTAGCTCTGCATTTCTCCTTCCCGATCATTTATTGTTGAGGTCTTTTGCAAGAAAACAAGATCTTTGCTCCTGAAGAGTTAATAGATTTCTTTTGCTTATTCCCTACCTGAGGTCATAATTCACTGCATCTTATTTCACAGTTACTCTCATAGCAACAGATTGTGATGCCACAGCAAAGGATTATGACTTAAAGTTGGGATAAACTACAGAGAGAGATGAACTCCAATGGATAAAGACTGTTTATTCATGCAAATTTCTTCAGTAATAAATAAAGGGTAGGTCCAATCTATAGAAGATATATTGAATATAATCTAAATTGTACCTAAATATAATGCTTTTGAGGCATCAGCAGCTCTTTAAAACTCTGGTAGAGCACCAGCGCGGACCTCTCCACTGCTGCATGGAGCATCTCTCTCCCTAATCAGGCCTCGCTACTGCTGCATGGAGCATTTCTCTCCCTAATCAGGTTTCTCCACTGTTGCATGGAGCATCTCTCTCCCTAATCAGGTCTCTCCACTGCTGCATGGAGCATCTCTCTCCCTAATCAGGCCTCGCTACTGCTGCATGGAGCTTCTCTCTCCCTGATCAGGCCTCTCCACTGCTGCATGGAGCATCTCTCTCCCTGATCAGGACTTGCTACTGCTACATGGAGCATCTCTCTCCCTGATCAGGCCTCGCTACTGCTGCATGGAGCATCTCTCTCCCTAATCAGGCCTCGCTACTGCTGCATGGAGCATCTCTCTCCCTGATCAGGCCTCGCTACTGCTGCATGGAGCTTCTCTCTCCCTGATCAGGCCTCTCCACTGCTGCATGGAGCATCTCTCTCCCTGATCTGGCCTCGCTACTGCTGCATGGAGCATCTCTCTCCCTGATCAGGCCTCGCTACTGCTGCATGGAGCATCTCTCTCCCTAATCAGGCCTCGCTACTGCTGCATGGAGCATCTCTCTCCCTAATCAGGTCTCTCCACTGCTGCATGGAGCATCTCTCTCCCTAATCAGGTCTCTCCACTGCTGCATGGAGCATCTCTCTCCCTGATCAGGCCTCGCTATTGCTGCATGGAGCATCTCTCTCCCTAATCAGGCCTCGCTATTGCTGCATGGATCATTTCTCTTCCTAATCAGGCCTCTCTACTGCTGCATGGAGCATCCCTCTCCCTGATCAGGCCTCGCTACTGCTGCATGGAGTAGCTCTCCCCTTGCCCAGATCAGGTCTGGCATGTGTCACATGAAGTGACTCTCCCTTTGCCCTGATAGGGCCTCTTGTGTGCTGTATGGGAGAGATGTCTGCCCGCCCTGATCAAGCCTCAGTATCACTGCACAGAGTGGCTCTCCTCCTGCCCCAAATGGGTGTGTTGTGTGCTGCATGGCATGGCTGTCCCCTGTCTTGACTGGTCCTGGTGTTTGCTGCACAGAGAAGATCTCCCCTTGCCTTGATGTGGCTTCCTATGTGCTGTATGCAATGGTTCTCTCCCTCACCTGACTGGGCCTGGTGTGCGCCTCACTGAGAGGCTGTCCTCTTGCTCTGATCAGGCCTCTCCTATGCCGCATGGAGCTCCTCTCTGCCTACCAAAACTGGGCCTCTGTACAGCTGCATGGAGTAGTTCTTCCCCTGTCCTGATCACCTGTCATGTGCCAAACAGAACAACTCTCCCATTCCTCCAATCTGGCCTCTCCTATACCACATGGAGCAGCTCCCCCCCTCCCAACTGGGCCTCTCACATGCCACATGGAGTGGCTCTCTTTCCTCCCTGCCCTATCTTTATTTCGGATATGGACAGCTGAAGAACTGACATCAGAAAACTGAGATCAGAAGCATTTGCTCCTCCAGAGCAATGGGGGACCTGCTGGTGGCATCAGCCAACTCAAACTTAGTAACTGTTTTTTGTACAGGTTTGCAGTAGTAACTGCCCATTCATTTTCTGCAGCCTCACAGGAAGAAATCCTCCATAAGCAAATGTGTAAGACTTGTCAATGCATTCACAGTGAGTCCTGTAAGGGATTATTTAATGAGAAATGGTTTAGTTGCATTATAGATAGCTTGATGTGTTTATATTCACTGCACTGATAACATAGAATGACATTTGGTAAAGGTGCATCATCATTTCAGTCGTTAAGTTGGCTTGTACTGTTACATGCTGGGTATCTGAAGTGTTTGATAAGCAGCCTCTTTCTATTGTGTAGTGTTACAGGCTGGGTATTTAGAGATTAGACTGGTTTCAAGGAGATCATTTAGATGCAAAGACTAATGTTAAATGTTCCTCGGTTACATAGTTATCTATGTGAATTGCAGCAGTTTGCTTATGGTAATAGTTGTGGTAAAGTGTAACAGATTAAGTTTCAGGGTTCTGAGTGAGGCGCAGTAGTACTGACAGGCTAATTTCTTATTTGTTGATACTACCATATTTGCTTAAAACTCTGATATGAAGATTTAGTAAACGGATGGTTTCAGCAGGCACAAATGCACAAACAATGCTGTTATACAAGTCTCCGAGACACTAATTACATTGCCACTGAATGTTTCATTTCATTTATTTTTTTTACCAGGAAATGCTCCAATGAGCAATGCTCATTTGCAAGGAGGTCCTGGTTAGGACAGTGCAGTACAGAAAATGAAAGCAGCAGTGATGAATATACAGATTGATGAATAATATAAATTACAATGGTATAAGGTGTGCCAGGTCATGGCAACAATAACAGGTACAGACATAGAGGCCAAAACATATCTCAGGCATAATATACAAAACACGGCAGTACACCAGAAGTAAACTAGTAGCAATAACAACATACTAGGGGCAAGTGCAGTTATCAGAGCAATAGGGAACTATGATGCTACAGAACACACTGCTGTAAAATAAGTAGGGGCTACTGTTTGTTTGCTGCTATCATATGCTGCTAATATATTTACATGTTGCTATCCATTGCTGCCATTTAAGTCTTCTTGACACCCTACTTGCTGCTACATAACTAGTCCCCCTTCCTCCAATGTAATATATGTAAAACTAGTTTGGGCTAGAGACCCTGGGTTGTAATAAATGTCTTTTTGCCTTTATTTTACAGGTTTGAATGGATGCCAAGCCCCTGCCTTTCAGATAAATATTGTTTTATGTTTAATTGTAAACTGGAGTTGGGATATGCGGACTGCACCAGTCTGTGGTGCAAGCCTGGGCGCAGCGCAACTGGGATGTGCCAAGGCACTGACAGGGTGATATTCAATGGTGCTGTGCCATGGCTCAGCAGCGTTGAATATCGCTCTGTGGTCACCCGCATTGTGCATGGTGCAGTGGCACTGCACCAGCGCAAGTGGCCAGACAGGAGCAGGGGGATGCACCAACACAAGTGCCATTGCACTACGTGCATCTACCGCGATATTCAAAGGTGCACATGCAAATCATTATAGCCCCATTTGCATGCAGGTGCGCCCATCCCTGGCAACTTGCACCTGGCACCTTGCCAGGCTGCAGCCATCGGGGACCGATGCCCCCTGCACAAGCAGCAAAGTGCCCCACTGCCCAATCACGGGCATATGTATAAAGTTTAAAACATCCCATATCCCTGGTGGTCCAGTGGACCACTCGCAGTCCGATCGCGGGCATATGTATAATAATAAGAATGTCTCATATCCCTGGTGGTCCAGTGGACCACTCCCAGCCTGATCACTGGCATATGTACTAAATTTAAGACGTCCTATATCCCTGGTGGTCCAGTGGACCGATTGCAGCCTGATCGCGGGCAGAGGTCTAAAGGAAGATTAAATCCCATTCCTGGTGGTCCAGCGGTGCCCCTTCCCACCCTCCCACTGGCCCACCACCCCACCCCCAGTCAGCAACAGGTGGCAGCTCCCCACCCGCAAGCGCCTGGCCACCCGCCGACTGACTGCGTGTGGTACAGCTGTCGCCCATTGGTCCCTAGCGTAGGCCAACGAACATCTGAACCGTGCTTTACTCGCAGTCAGATATGGATTCATTCACATATCTGGACTGTGTAGTATGTTACAGTCTGCATGACCATTGGCATCGCTGTGGACCAGTAAGCTGCATGCATGGCAAGTCAGATCGGCGGAATGTGACAGCTGGCGGGTGCAATACCTGGCCGAGGATCGAGGGTAACGGTGCTCAGTGGGAGAATGAGGGAAGGGGAATACCGCAGAGACTCTCGAGATGAAACCTGTCTTCCTTTGAACTCTGCCGTGTTCAAACCGTGATCATCACTGGACCACAAGAACTATAAGCGACCCTGTAACTATTACGCCTCTGCGAATGAGCTGCGGCGGTCACTGGGACACCGAGATATGAAGACGACGAATTATTATACATTGGCCCTAATCAGGCATAGAACACTATCCGGCGGAGGGTGCCGCGAGCTCGGGCGGCCACCCACAACTGGCAGCTGCCGTATTGCGCCCTGCACTACGGCAGCTCACCTGTAGGTGGCCGGCTGTTGCTCCTTTATTTTTTGGAACCACTGTATGCGGCACATGTAGGGTTTGCGCCTGCATGGGCTCCGCACATCCCGGGCTGAATATCAGGATGTGTGGGGGTATGCATGGGCATGCCCCCCCCCCACTTGCACTGCATACATTACTGATGCACCCTGGTGCATCAGGATTTGTGCCATGCACTTTCCCCTTATGAATATCATGCCGGGGCGCATCAGTGAGTTGCGCATGGTGCAACTGTGTTGCGCCATGTGCAACCCTTCTGAATATCCCACCCTGGGAGTAAATCCTGCAATTTGATTGTGTTTTGCCTGTGCATCAGATACATTAGATGCATGGGTAAAAACAAGGTCTCAGAAGTAGGGCCACACTGTCAAAAGAAAGATATCAGTGAGCCCTTAGAACGGTCGATTTTTCAAATGCTGCCATTGTTTTTTTTATCACAAACACAGCTCATCCTTCACCTGCCGGCTGATCCTGGAAACTTTGGTGCCATCAGTTTTTCAGTTCTTTCACCCTTTCAGCCAGAAACCAGTCTAAATGTGATTCCACTACTAATTTGTCCCTTGGTCTGAAATTTCAATCCTGCTACCACTCCTACCACAAGCCTGTGCCTGCTTTCTCCATTAACTCCTGCCCCAGTGCTTGCAAAAGAAAAATCCAGGCACATTTTTTTATACTGACCATCAGGCCAGCCCTGCACATGTTACACATGTAAAAAAAAGTATTTACTTCAGGTCTCACTGTTCTGATTATCATGCTACTGTTCCCACAGCACATTGCCTTCTGTTGCTTTTCACTGCACTGCAGCTCTTCACAAAATGGAGCAGGTGCAACTAAATAACATGGGAAGAGGAGAGACCACTCAAAACAAAATGTATAGGAATGCAAATATAATCTTTAAAAATTAATATGCTGTAATTTTATCAAAAGAAAAAAATTTCTTCTGGTATTGCCCTATGGTTTCTTCAAGTTCCCACCTGCTCCCACTGGAGTTCCTGTCCAAGCCTGTTGTGTTGGTCAGTGATTCAATTTAAAAAAATGCTTGCAAAAAAAAAGTTACACATATTACAGTATCTCTCTCTCTCTCTCTTCTATAATAAAACTATATACTAATAATGGGGAGAAGTAGGCTTAGTGTTCCTGCAGTGCTTCAGTAATAGTGATGTCAGTAAAGAACAAACCTTGTACAGCATATTCACAACAGGCGGACGGATTATTTTATCATAAATTCTCAAAAACAAATCTAGTGTTTCTAAATGTAATATGATTTTTTTCTGACTGTAAAAGGTAAGAAAAAATAGCCCATTTTATAAGCACAATAAGACACTCCGGGGGTGTGCACTGAACAGATATTTCTGCACTTTCGGGTATTGAAGGCACTTGTCCTGCAGCCTCGTGCCTCACTGTACCCCTGAGCATGCAGTAATATCTGTTCAGTGCATACCCTGTCATGTCTTATTGCTTACACATCTCTCTCTATGCTATTTTCCCCAAAAGAAACAGATCCTTTTTGCCCCATCGTTAATCTTATTTTACAAGAATGACTGCACACTGGCCAAGACTCCCATCCAAGGCTCCCCTGGACACAGGTAGGAAATTCCCTTCTCATTACCTATGCTAAGTGGGTAAGCTGTTATGGTGCAGCCATGCTCATTATGCTGAGTCAGCATTCACCTTTTTAAATGCAGACACTGGGAATCCATCCCTGCTGTCGGCATTCACTTTTTTTGTTAATGGCCAACTGATAACAATGGCAGCTGTTGAGGACATGGACAAAGGGTGTCAAAGTGCAGTGTTACAATAACCAAAATCATAAAGGGAGGTTTGAATTTTGTTATAATTTAATTTGCTTTTGCTTTGTGATTGGCAGCATTGCTGGTCGGTGTTTAATTGAAGGGGCTGCTGATTGTGCTCTAGAAGTCTTTATCAGGGGCCAATTTAGAACAGACTGCAGACAGAAGCAAGATTCCTTTGGAAATGACATGTTGCAATTCAGTTGGGTTGTCGTGGGTAAATGAACTGTAAAACTGGGTAAAAGTGGGATCTGAGTGGAATCAAGGTGTTGCATCTTAGCAGGCCTACCCTGAATAAATAAATTGCAGTTGTCTGCCTACCTGAGACCCCCAAATGGCAGTATGGTCAAGTGATTAAAGAACCATTTAAAACTGGGAGATCACAGGTTCAAATCCTGCTGGAGCCAAATACTCACTGTCTGTCACTAAGCAATTCACTTAACCTTCCAGTGCTCCTGTCCACCCAGCCTACAAAAACCAGTATAAACAGGCTTGCACTGGAAAAGGGATGTCACATCTCTGCTGGGCTATCCTGGGTTGGTGCCATTGTTGACTGAGTTAGTGCTCCTAAAGTGAGCTGTCACTCAATGGTGTTTTAGGTAGTTCCGCTGAGGACAGACACGGATTCTTACTGAGCCTTTGGGGGCAACAAGGAGCAGGAACCCCAGTCCAAGCCTCTGCCACTGGGAGTGGATCTATCTGACCCCCATGTGCCACAGTAGGCACCTCAGATTCAATGCCACCAAAACACTTCTCATTACATCTGTCTTGTTTTTGTTCACATCACATTTGCATTATAAAAACCTGCAATCAAACATCCTTGCCACTGACCAATGCTTGTTATGCAAATGTAAACATTTTCTTTTTAAACACAGGTTCTTGAATCAAAATTAAAATGAATAATTAATTCAGATTAATACTAGCTATTGGCAGAAAAACACAAAAAGTGTTCTAAATGAAGCACAGCTGGGTATAAAAGAGATTTTCCCACAGTACAAATACCTGCTTATCCTTAGTTTAACAGACCCCACTATCATTGCTGTTTATGCTAGTTCCATTCTGGAACTTCTTTCTATCATCATCAAAGACATCAGCTTTACCAAATAATGGTATGGACTGCTGCTGCCTACTGGGAACTTGATAGATTCCACTCAGTTTCTTTTATTGTAGCCTACAGTAGAAGTCACAAAGTTTGTTATGAGCAAAATCGAGGGGCCTGTGTGAACCTTTTTGCTGGGTCCCCATAACATGAGTGAAGAGTTTAATAAACCTCCACATCCTACAGTTGTTTCATCATGTTTCCCTGTTGAGTTTTAAAAAGAGTTTCTCACTAGTTCTGATCAAATGGGTTCTGAAGTTCTACAGCTTAATTTGGTCAACTTATACCACATGACAGTAAGATTAGAAAGCACATACAGTGCCTACTCAGAGGCACCATAATCTGACCTTCATACCTTGGAACACAAACAAAACCACTACACCAGACCTACAACAGACACATATAAAAAATCAGTAGTTTTCTATCAGTATTTTTCTCTTTCAGAACTTCTGTCTTACGGTATCTCTCTCAGTACTTAAAAACCTTTGGTAAACCACACTCTTCCCATCTCTCACAATCTGCCTTATTTTCCTCTCTGTCTCCCTCCCCCTGCCCCCTTGAATGTGCAGCAAATTTGGGTGTCAGCTCAGTGATCATTATGAGTAGCCAGAGTCTCTGACTTCTCTTAAAGGGAAAAGCCCATGTTTGAACAGGCCCCGCCTCAGTGTGAGGCAGGGCCCAATTAGAACTTCAAGAAAAAAAAAACAATTTTTACCTTTGGCAATGATTTGTATTTTATCTGGTTAATCCTGCCTCCTTCCCTGCCCAGTATTTAGAACACAGCAGTGGTGCACCCACAACCACCCGCGGCTGTCCCAAAAATTACGTGGCATGTGGGGAGCAGCAGTTTGTCTGCCCATTACAGTTATGTGTCAGTGAAGCTTCTAAAAGCTCTGGTTTGGAGCGCTCATGTCTCTGTGCTATACCAAGACCAGATATAGACTGACAGTGGACTGTTCGAAAATACTCCCTGCCAAGACCTTAGGATTACTTATAAGAAAGGCATTAATATCCCAGATAAATTAATCCATAGCTTTTACCAAGAACTACAAGGGGGCTACCCCCCCTTGGAAAATTACAGATGTGGCCACTGTGCGTAATGCATCAATACCAATAACAGTAATGATTTTAAACTTCTGAGGACTGTGAAACATTACAAAATCATGTAATTTATTAATTGTTCAACTACATATGTTGCATATGTTGTCTACCTGCTAACCTGTCCATGTGATCTTGGCTATGTTGGCCAAACAAAAAGGCCACTAAAAGAACAGATTTGTGAGCACAACTCCATAATAAGAAACAAAGTGCTTCCCAGCTGAGCGGCCTGCCACTTCTCAGGCTATCATCCCAGCTCCCCTGTCAGCATGAAATTTATAGCTACTGAAAAAGTGCCCCTTGGTCCACGAGGGGGAGACCTTGCTTGCAAACCTTCTCAAAGAGAATTGTATTGGATATTTACACTTGACACTTTAAGCCCAGCAGATCTCAATGAAGAATTGCCCCTGAACTGTTATTTGTAGTCAGCTATTATTGTTTTCACGTTTCATGTTTTCTTGTGTCTATTTTATTGTACAGTGTTGCATCTGGCATATATGGTGTTGCTTTAGGCATAGACATCGGAAACAGGGAGTGGAGAGTGCTGCAGCACCCCCACCATCTTAGGACATAATAAACTGCCCTTGTAAAACACAGCACCAGTTGCTCTTTTAACCCATACTCACAAAGAAGTCAATCAAAAAAGAGACCCATATGTGTCTCTCTGGTGTGAAGGGCTCAAAGTTGCCTTCCGAGGCAGAGCAGACAAGGCAGCTGAGCTGCAATTCACACTTGTTTTTGTTTCTTCAGCAGTTTGTTGAGAAACAAAAACAATGGTCCCAAGCCCAGCTATACTGTCTGTTTTCCATAGCCCCCCCCCCCCATGGCCACAAAGTGAGATAAAAGTAATAAATAACTAACATTCACTTGCCAGATCCTCTTCATTCATTCTGATCCCAGCAGACCTTACTGGTCATATGCTGATACAGGGGCACCTCTGAGCACTTCAGTATGCTTTACTGCTTGACTTGTTTATGCTGAATGCATTTTAAAGAAATCAGGTGGGTATAAAGAATGGACCAAGGAGTCCATGGCCCACATTACTTGCTGTGCCCTCATGGATGGTGGTTAATTTACTAGTGCAGTGCAGTACTATCTGTATGCCTAAACTTGCCTATACTATATACAAACAGTATAGAAATCATACATCTGATCGAGTCCAACCAGAGAAAGAATTACATCTGACTACATTCAAGTAAGCAAGCTGAAAATTATAAAATGCAATGTTGTTGTTGTTTTCCAGTCAGTCAGCACTGCACAGCATGACTGTATGGTTTCAAACTTAAAAGTTTATTTTCTGTTTCAGTTGAACTTGTGCATTGTGATATTATTTCTTGTGTGCAGTTAGGCAGGCTGGGTACTGTTATTTGATTTGCATATAGGCTGATGTAAAAAATACAGTACATTTTTGTGAATGGTTTCTACAGGACATGCTTTGTATGCACTACAGACCGAACAGTTGTAGAGTGCAAGCAAGCTATACATACAGTATATATGTTTTTCATTTTTCCCTTAATGCAACCCTGTCTCCACCCCTAATTCTCAATAGAACTGCTAACATTTCTATGTAGAACAGTACAATGTTTAGTCTTGTATCAGTTTGTCATGAAATTTTAATTATGGAAGATATTCTTCATATATTTTTGGTATGCCGCTTTATACATTTCAGCAGTTGTTAAAAGTTGTAGCAGACAGGAGAACACACAGTATAGCCCTAACTTCCTTGGTGACATAATTAATATTTAAGGAGGTTGCCAGTTGCCTATACTGCTGTTAGGCATTGGTTATCTAAAGTACGGATAATTCATCAGACGTGCAAATAAAATGTTTTATTGCATTCTTTTTTGCACAGTTATATAAATACTGTGCATGATTACTGTGCTGAAAGCATTTCCTGTTTTGCTATCAGAAGCATATGCAAGCAGTAAGCACCATCTACAGTATGACAATTATGTATGGTAAAGAGGTAACCTCCTGGAAGAGATGTTTAAAGAAATGCAGGTGGCAGCCATATTTATTGATGTGAATAATCAATTTCACAACTAGCAATAAAAGTTGTTTTAAAAATCTCTGCATTAATGAGAAATACACTGATGATGAATACAAGGATGTCAGAAATGCACTAGAGTTTTAAACACTGATGGGGTGGGTGACAGGTTAGAGGACAATGCCATACAATGCCATTATTACATGTTCTTCATGTTTTTAGTCACGTTTTCTAACCTGTACAGAGCATGCTTTGAAAACAGGATATCCCTAAATGTATGTACCTGGATAAAACTAAACTTTCCATCATCATCATCATCCCCCCATAATTGATTGACATTCTTCGACTATCAAAAGCTGTTACTTTGCTGTGCTGAAATATAACAGGAGTTTAAAATAATGAACAGTCTAATGCCCAACGTTTTTAAATGACACATTGATATAATACTGGTATTTGTGGCATATTTACTGTTAGTTACCATTCAAATAACAATAAGTGGTGAGAGTGTGTGGTGTTTTGTGTGTGTGTGTGTGTGTGTGTGTGTGTGTGTGTGTGTGTGTGTGTGTAAGAGAGTTACTCCAAGGACCCCACATTGCTACAATGTAAAACCATATGCATGGTCCTCCTGGCACTTTAAAGAATCTGTTCTCATGTAAGATGTTGTCCTGTATTATCTTCCAGAAGGCTTAAGAGAAATCCAGCTGCTGAATCTGAATTGCAGTCAAGATGTGTGTGACATTGAGTGTTGCTGCTTAAACAGTACAGAAGACACAAATCTGACTAAATGTAATCCTATAGAAAATCTGTCTGCTGCTTGAATGCATACAGATATTCTGCTGTCATCCTTTTAAAAAGCTCATGACATCACATGAGAACACTGGAAAGATACAAGTATATACACACGTTGTTTTGCTATTTATTGACACAGAATAGCCAGGCTTGACACTTTGTAGAGTAGTCTTGTTTTCCTCATTACTTTGCAGATGAGCAGAGTAAAGCAAGAAGTTGAGTGTTAATTCACTTGCTCAGCCTCATGCAACCATTAAGTTCCTCCACTATGGGATTTGAACCTGGATCTCCAGGTACCAAACTTATTGTACATAGAAAATACAAAATCACACATGCCCCCACAATGCAAAGCATCATGGGCTACATATGCAAATCACCACAGAATGTTATGCTGGTCCAACTTTAAGCAAAATTGCGTGGTGCTGAAAGGCCTCTCACACAGTTTGCAAAGGGTGCTAACAGAAGACATAGACATGTGTTTCGTCCTACCAGGACTCATCAGTATGCCTCATCTGTTTGGCACCCCAGTGGAATGGACCAGCTACCCTTAAACAGTGTGCCTTGGATATATTGTGGTGAACCCATTAAAACAAAAACTATTTAAAGACAAAAGAACCTCTAATGTCAAACACTGAAGGAGAGTTACCCAAAGGGCATTTGGCTGGGAAGCCAAGTTTCAAGAAAATACAAATCACACATGCCCCACAATGCAAAGCATCATGGGCTACATATGCAAATCACCACAGAATGTTATGCTGGTCCAACTTTAAGCAGAATTGCATGGTGCCGAAAGGCCTCTCACACAGTTTGCAAAGGGTGCTAACAGAAAACATAGACATGTGTTTTGTCCTACCAGGACTCATCAGTATGCCTCGTCTGTTTGGCACCCCAGTGGAATGGACCAGCTACCCTTAAGGCAGTGTGCCTTGGATATATTGTGGTGAACCCATTAAAACAAAAACTATTTAAAGCCCATGATGCTTTTGCATTGTAGGGGGCATGTGTGATTTTGTATTTTCTTGAAACTTGCTTCCAAGCAAATCTTTTGAAACAACTTCTCTCAGTGTTCTTGCTGAAAGTCTTTTGTCTTTAAATAGTTTTTGTTTTAATGGAGTTCACCACAATATATCCAAGGCACACTGGACGTAAGCGAACTAGTCAACCCACTGGGGTGCCAGGCAGATGAGGTGCAATGATGAGTCCTAGTAGACAAAACACATGTCTATTGCTTCTATTGGCACCAACCCAACTGTGTGAGACAGCCCACAATCCATGCACATGCTTAAAGTTGAATCATTTTATAACATTCTGTGTATTCATATAACAATCCATGATACTTTGCATAGTGAGGATATGTGATTTTGTATTTTCTTGAAACTTGGCTTCCCAGCCAAATGCCCTTTGGGGTAACCCTTGCCTCAGTGTTTGCGCACAGAGGTTCTTTGTCTTTTAAATAGTTTATTGTACATATACTCATAGTGTTGTTTTACTTTAACAGTTCTGACTTCATATGGAGCTATTGGAGGTAATGGGTCAGCTGAGGTCCTAATATTCAATATTAAATATTAGCATATGCTGTAAATGTACTCATAACCATTATTACTGGCATCATAAATGTGCATTTATTGCATTTCTGTGTATCAACAACTGGTACGGAAAAAGTGCCCTTTATACTGTAACAAGTGCCCTTCCGACCTTTAGCACCCCCAATTTTTAAAATCTTCCAGCACCCCGGCTTTAGGTATGACTATAGGTAACATCAATTCTGTGCTTCCTCTTTAAGTAGATTTACCATTCAGTGTTTACCTGCTTTTTAACATGTTCCATTTTTATTTATGTCATATTTAAAATGTGTTTCTTTGATTAGTGGTTATATTGTATGTATGTATGTATGTATTACTGTTGTTTGAATAGTGTAAATGTGTGGTGGGAAATTCCTCTGTAGCAGCTGGCATCACATGTGGTCATCATTATACACTAATACAATATTTAAATGACACACTTTCTATGAGCCAACCAGCTCTGAGGAAAGCGACTAGCCAAAACGTCAGCACACTGTGCATGACACAGCCAGTATGCACACTGTCTGCAGGCCGCCTAGTCCACTTTGGGAACACCAGTGGGTGTCAGCGGTAAATTTGTTTGGATGCTTTTATTAGCCAGATAGGTCTTTTGTCTTTATGCACCTAAACTTTTTGGCTTCAGGTTATTGTTTGCTCAACACTATTTTGCTGCTAAATAAGCTGGACAAGCTTAAGGTAAGCTGTCCATGAGTTCTTGCAAGCATTCATGTAGTGTGGTTGTACAATGGTGTGTCGCATAATTCAGGATCAGTGTCGGTAGTCCTGGCACCCCCACCCTCTTTTGTGAAATGCTTACATCACCAACTGAGAGTAATGACCTCAGCTAGGGCACAATCCTTTAGAGCAGATTAACTCCAAGGGTAAAAGAAAAAGAAAAGAAATGAAAGAAAAGGAAAGGAAAGGAAAAGAAAAGAAAGGAAAAGAAAAGAAAAGAAAAGAAAAGAAAAGAAAAGAAAACAATGAAATTCAATTTTATATACCAGCTTTCTTACACAGTGTATCCTAAAGCAGTCTAGACGCCATGAAAAATGGCAAATGGGAGGATGTGAGATTAAGGTAGGTTAAATAAAGGGTTAAACATAGAGAGAGGGAAAGAGAGAGAGAGAGAGAGAGAGAGAGAGGAGAGAGGAGAAGGGGGAGGAGAGGAGAGGAGAGGCTCACATGCACATGCTAACCCTGCATGGGTGACTGACTTGCTTAAAATGCTGGGATTCAGACCTGGCTCTCCAGAATCACAGATATGTACCCCAACTACTAGACAGCTGCACTGCCTTTCAAGAACCTGCTTTCAAGGAAATACCTTCACTAATAAAGAATGGGATGGACTGAAATGCAATATTCTTTTGGAAAGTAGTCTCATTGTCTTCTGCAGATGCCAACAGTGAACTGTGGTTTGTTTTGCTCTGGTGGGCAAAGGCTCTCTTTAAATGCATATCATAATTTTATGATGACTTTGGTTCCATCTTACATGAGTTTGTCACATATTCATCTTGAAGGCCATTGTTCAAGCAACTCTACTGAATGCCAATGTTGCAAAAAGTGATATATAATGCAACGTATTTGAAAGTACATGAAGAAGTCATCATACTGCATCCTGGAATGGCTACCATGTATAGGAGGACTGACGAAAGGGCTGGTTCAGTGGTGTGGTGGGAGCACATTGTGCTGCCACTTGTCAGTCAAGATTGCATGTACAAGCCTTGAAATCCTACTCTGAGCTTGGTTAAGGGGGAGTTAAGGCACATGATCATGGAGAGACATTGGCAGGGTAGGCAGTCACTGACCTGGTGTCCCAGGTAGCTGGTGGAAGAGTGCCCCTACTGGGGTCCCAGTTGTTAAATGTGGAGGACATAGGTAATCAGGGAAAACAAAGAAAAAATCATTGAAGAAAAAATCACCATTACACTGGCAACCTGGAATCAGGAGTGATCTCAGGTTGCTAGGGACTAACCGAGAGTTGAGCATCTGACAGACTGCTCTGCTCTCCTGAGGGATGGCTTGCCAACTCCATCAAGTGACTGCCACCATGTGGAGGCTTGGAGATAGTGCGGGACAGAAGCAGCAACAACAGGAGGGAGCTGCGGAACCTTGCAAGTGCGCATGCCTCCACGTATGTGCAACTGACATGAGCGCCCCAGCATGAGGGGAGAAAACCTGGGGGAAAATGGCAGTGAGGTGGGGGTGTATGTAACCCTGCCCACTGTTCCTCATCCACTCCACCACCAAGACCTCGAGGGATGCTCCGAACTGTAAGTAAGTCCTGGTGAGGTGGCAGATGGTGGGGGGTCTGGGTACAGGGTGGAAGGGAGCCCAGCCTGTCTTAGCCAAGAAAGATAAAAACCTGTATGAAAAAAATCACAAAAGTATCTTAAGTCAAATAGTTTTGCAGGTACACAGCAATTACAAAAAAGTGCTACAATCAGTGTCCATTATGGTGAATAGGTGGAATTCACACTTTTGCTGCGGCGCCCTAAAATAGACAATTTTCAGGAAGATGCATGAGTGCAACAGCCATACATTCATATGAATAGAGGAGGATCTCTGAGGGATGGAAAGCGCTAGAAACATTTTTGAATACAAGCTTAGAATTTATCAGCCAAAGTATCATCAACAACCAAAATCTATCATGATTCATGGAAAACATTGATTGGTCTTGCCTGTGAATTTCTGCTGCCTCTGTCTACAGCTTTTTATTTCCTATGGAGAATAAATATAGCAGTCACTCTTCGGGCAGTTACTATGTGGAAGGACCAGCACAGTAAACAGACAAAAGCATTTCATTACTGGAAATGTAATTTATGAGATCTTTTGGGTACCTATGAGTATCTCAATATGGCAAAATCCCATTTTTCAGCTAGCACACATCACAGGTCAGTTGGTAAGCTCATAACTAATGGCCTACCTGAAAGAAAACATTTTACTAATGTAAACATTTTGCTTCTGTGTCCAACCTGTTGTATGTTGGATGCAGGGCCAACCTAGCTGATTTTAGAGCTGCCAGGAATCCCTGGGTCCAGTTGTCACCGAGACTGTTGGGTGCTCCTTGAGGGATGGTGCAATATCATCTGCCTTGAAAAATGTGGTGGTTAGACCCCTTCTGAAAGCATCCTTGTACCCTGATGATCTGGTATGCTACAAGCCATCTTGAATCTTCCCTTTTGGGAAGATTATTGAGAAGGTGGTGGTGGAGCATCTTGAGAATCATCTGTAACAATATAACATCTATGAGTCTCTTCAGTCAGGTTTTCAAGCTTGTCATAGCATGGAGACTACGCTCATCAGGGTAACTCATGATCTCCTCATGGCAAGGGATCAAGGATTATATTCTGCCTTGGTTCTCTTGGATCTCTCATTGACATTTGATACAGTTGACCACGGGGTGTTACTGGATTGCCTGAAGAATTATGTTGGTTTTCTGGGGCATACTTTTGTGCTGGTTTGAGTCCAACATAGCTGGGACAATGCAGCAGGTGGCCCTGGGAAAATACATCTCTGAGGCTTCTGCTCTCTCCAGTGGGATTCCGCAAGGCTTGATCCTTGCCCCGGTGTTGTTTTCTGTGTACATACTGCCTTTGGGTGAGATCATTAGACTGCATGGTGTGTCATTGCTAGTCAGATGATGCTCAGCTATACCTGTCTTGTTCTCCTGTAGGGGCTGTTCTGGAGGGGTTCAAGCTGCCTTGGTGCTTTAATCATGTCTCGCTGAGATCAATGACTGGGTGACCTCCAATTGGTTACGTTTTAACCCACAGATGATGGAGGTCATGATAATTGAGCCGGGTCACTGGGGTTCAGCGATGATGAGTGGTTTGGCAACATCCCCTTCTTTGGGCGGCCAGTCATTCAGAGCCGTAGATGCAGTAATGGATATTGGGGTCATTTTGGACTGCAAGCTGGTGATCAGACAGCAGATGTCAGCAGTGATTTGATCTGGCTTTCACCATCTTCATAATATTACCAGGATTAAATCTCATCTGGCATCAGCTGATCTGGTACCAACTGTTCATGCTTTTGTCACTTCTAGGCTTGACTACTGCAACACTGTGTATTTAAGGTTATCTGGAGGTTTGATGCGATTTCTGCAGTTGGCCAAAATGCTGCTGCCCGCTGATTGTGAGAACTTCTCAGAGGGACAGTATCATGCCAGTTCTGTGTGCACTGCAATGTTTGTCTGTGCAGTGGTGCGTTGCCTTCAAGATACACCTGATGATTTTCAAGGCCCTACGCAGTTTGGGACTTGACTACTTAAAAGATCTGGGGCCCAATATTCAGTAAAGTGCAAAGTGGAGCACAAAGGTTTGTGCAGTCAAATAGAGTATAAGACCATGTCGGCACAGTGCCAAGTCAAGTAGTGCTGCCCAGACATGGCTCTTAAAGTGAGCCACAAGAGTGGATAGCCCTGGGCACTATCGGCAGTTTTCAAGGAATGCATGCAAATAAGCTCATTGGGCATGCAAGGTGCTAAGGGGCCATTTGCATGCCCATTATGGGCCCATTTGCATGGGTAGCAGAGGCAGGTTAGCACACTGGCACCCCCTTCCCAAGTCCAAGACATATATAACTATTCTTGGTGCTAGTGGCCCCCCAGACAGAAATCACCAGCCCACAGTGAAAAAATCTCCCTGTTGCTAGTGGTCCTCCCCTCTGATTGCCAAACTATACTAAAAACATCTCCCTGATGCTAGTGGTCCCCCTCCCCCCCGATCTTCAGCCCATAGTGAAAAAAATCTGACTGGCACTAGAGGTCCCCCTTCCCTCTGATCTCTAACCCATAGTGAAAAACATCTACCTGGTGCTATTATTCCCCTTCCCACCAATCACCAGCCCATACTAAAAATATCTCCCTGGTGCTGGAGTTCCCCCTCCTACTCGATCACTAACCCATAGTATAACTAAACCCTCCCCACAGCATCCAGTGACTTCTTCCCTAGCACCAAATCATAGTACCACCAGTTGCACATCTGTAATCTCTGGCATCTATTGGCCCCCTCACCATGGTACCAAGCATCAACCCCCCACTCAACTTATCAGTATCCCTGGTACCACGTGTGTGCATACAAGACTGGTGTAGCCCTCCTCACACCTCTTCAGCTGGCCACTGTATGTCCATGCAGGGAGTGCATGACTTAGTTATAGGACAGGGTGACATGCTCTGTCCTAAAAATACGATGTACACTCCTTGTCTGGACATCTGGGGACTGGCCAAGGAGGTATGAGAAGGGCTGCACCGGTCACCATATGCACACCCACTGCAGTGAGAATACTGGTAAGGTAACTGGGGAGCTGTATGCTTGGTGCCACAGTTGGGGGGGCACTATATGGCAGGGTTTACAGACGTGCAACCAGAGGTACCATGGATCGGTGCCAGGAGGGATTACTGGATGCCAGGGGTGGTATAATTATACTACTGGCTGGTGATTGGAGGGAGGAAGGGAGGACCACTAGCACCAGGGAGATTTCTTCACTATTGGCTGGTAACTGGAGGTGGAGGGAACCACTAGCAGCAGGGAGTTTATTCCCACTATGGGTTGGTGATTAGAGGGAGAGGGGGACCACTTGCACCAGGGAGATTTTTTTCACTTTGGGCTGGTAATCATTGGAGGGGTGCCATGGACCACAGGGGGTGGGTGTACTCCTCCAGTGGCCATCCAGCTAGTAGGTTGCTTTACCTCTGGCAGCTGCAAGGGTTGCACAGGGTAAGTGGGGTTTTTATTTGGCAGTATTTGTGTGGTGCAAAAGGATCACACTAAACCTTTTTGTGTGGCACAAATCTGCTAAATATGAGCTTGCCCTGATATTCCTGTCCCTGCCCCCCCATTTGCATACGTCCCCATTTTGGTTTGCAGGGGTGCTAACTCTGTTTACCAGCACAACCAAGCCTTTTGAATATTGGGCTCCAGCGCAAAACTCAGTTTGTGCAGGAAAACACTGATTAGTGCCCACGTAAACATTTAACATCGGGCCCCTGGTTACTTTTTGCCCAACTCATCCCCCTCTGCTTCTCTGATGCTGGTTTGCTTGTTGCTCCCTCTCCTCATTTAAAACATTCTAGTAACAGGGCCTTTGGTGCGGCGGCTTCTATACTCCAGAATATATTACCAGGGAGTGTCTGCTCTGCCTGCACAATAGAGGCCTTTAAAGTCTCTTTGAAAACTTATCTGTTCATTCAGTCATTCCCAGATAGTTTTTAAAATGAAAGTGAGTCATTTTGAAGCATTATTTTAAGTATCTTCTTATTGATGTGTATTTTTTTATTTTATTTATTTCATTGTACTGATTGTATAGCACCCAGAGCCCACAGGAAGAGGCCTTTTTTTAAATTAAATTTGCCTTACCTACTTTTGCACCATACTTACTTACAAAGGAATAGATTAGCTTATTACTTGCCATGCCATGGTTATTACTACTAAATGTATTTTAAATGCAACAAATTGTCAATGGAAGGACATTTGATGCTAAGGCTATCCAGTACAGTATACTGTAAACTTCATAGATCGTGCAAACTGTATAAAAAAAGGCAATCCCGATAGTTACAAAAGTTCACATATAAACTGTGTTTAGGTGGCATTTAATTGATTATAATGTGGCATTTTCATCTGCGACAACAAAGTGAGACAGAAAAGGGCATTTAGTAGAAAAGTCTCCTTGGCTCTGACAGAGGATATGCTGTCAATGTCAAAGTTCAGACATTTCTGAGGGCAAACTATAGAAATAAATAGTTCTGCCTTCAAAAGAGCCTCTCAGCCCATTATATGAGTGTAGACCTCAACAAAGGTAGGCAAAAGGCACTTATGGCTGTCACAAACGCGCTCCGCAGGCCAGGCCCTAGGCTCTGCTCCCACAGTGCCAACCTCAAAGTGCAATAGTGTGAACAGAAGACAGACAGGGTAACCCTCCTGTCAGTTTGGGGTCCGAATCACCTTCTAGCCTCGAGTCCTGGGGGTCAAATGTGAACCTTACGCTAGCGCACCCAGTTAACCAGCTCAGATATGTACCCTCTTCGGGAATGCAGTACAATCCTTTGCCCAGTGGCACCAAGCCAGGTTTCCAAAATGTACCCTTACGACTCAATATGAGACCTAGGTATATTCTTACCTTTAGCAAGATTAGTAACACATTCAAGCCCTTAACAGCTGTCAGACTTAAACATAGGTTCAGCATTCACATGCAAAAGAACTGAGAAAAAGCACAGGCAGTATTTTAAAGAAATTATTGTTTACTAAAAATGGTAAAACAGGTAAAATCAAACACAGAACAATTATATCAATAACTTGCAGTCACATAAAATAAATGGGAAGTTACAGAATACAAATACGCCTACCAGAAATACTTAAAGTTCTTGTCTAGCTAGATGTTACCATAAAGTGCCTACTTAAGTCCAGAGAACTAAGTCTCTCTTGAGTCCAGAATAAAAAGCTCTATTTTCTTCAGATGCCTGCCCATTTAAAAATTCATCTCCCCACCCCTTTTGGGGAGGTCACAGTTAGATCCTCCTAGTTTTAACTTCTTAGCATAGCTATCCACAAGGATGTATGTTATTACTGTGAAAATCAGCAACTAGCCATTTCCCACAATATGACAGTCTTTGATCAAAACATCCCCTTTGATGTGTCACAATCCCACAATCATGTCACTAATTCTCTGCTAGGTGAGAAAACCATAAAGGATCAGCTAGATGACTTCCCTTCCTGCTAGGGTCATAAAATTCATATTTAGTTTCCAACTTCAAAAGCTGGAGCAGGTTATAAGGGGTAATAAAATGTCTCTCTGGAAGGAAGGCTTTTAATTAGGGGTTGCCCTGGTCAGTTTAACATAATGCTACTTCAGCAACACTGACACCTTGGAAGTCAAAGGTCAAGTCTCTCACCCTGACTACCATCCTTAAGCAGCAGTCTCATACCATACACATTTTATTTATAACACAAATATTATACAATATAACAATAAGCAGGTGGCAGAGCGTCACAAAGGCAACCTCTTCAGGAGTCATGCTAACTCATGCAACTACAAAGATATAATAGCCTCAGATGCCTGCTTGCTACCAGTGAGAGCTATCTCATTAAAGGTAATCTAAAGAGATTCCTGGATCGTCACTCCCAAATCAACAGGAATGAAAAAAAATGATCTTATTATTGAGAAGAGACAAAAATGATTGTTTTCAAATACTGTGCTGACACATGGGGAACAAAATAAGCATTTTTCAGCAGTGGTTTAAGAGTAAAGCAGCAGGGACCACTGATTCTAGTAATAATGCTGTGAATCTAGCAACTCACTAGACCTTTGCTGTCCTTCAGTCTTGCAGGTGTACAGCTGGGTACTACAGAAGCTGGACCCAAAGACCATACGTTGTGTAATGCATCTCAGTTGGGTTCTCAGAGTAAACACATTGTGAAAAATATTAGTTACAGAAAATACATTATCTAACAAAAGTAAAGCTACTGTATAGACAACCTCAGTAAATAGGGTTACCCAAGATAAGACTACAATTCTCTGGCTCCTGAGTCCTGACTACATTAGTCCACATGTTTTTTCTGCATAAACAAACTAAAGTGAAAAAAAAGCAAGATTTAGAGTGACAGATGTTCCATTCATTATTTTTTCATTGAATTTCAGCAACTGGTTCTTCAAATGGCAATACATTTTTCATCATTTATTCAAAGGCCTTCATTTTTATCTGTCTGCATATCTGATACACTTGCTAAATTATACATGCTGTCTGCTTGACCATGCCTCCCATAGAAATGTTTAGATTTGGCTGGCTGTTTTCCAGCTGGCTGACAGTAACTAAAAGTTTAAAAGAGAAAACAGCAATTAATGGTATTATTAAGACCAAGCTAGAAGCAACGGTTTTATATGAAAGGACAAAATACATCTCAGATTCACAGTGCTAAACATAATACGAGTAGCTCCTAAAACAAACCTACAAAGGTATGTAAATCACTATTTTACGGCTCTTGTATTTCATTCATTAAACAGAGTGAAGCTGCCAACAGACTGCAGAGGTTTAAAATGCATGCTGCACACTTCCATAACTGCAGCACTTTTATTCCAGAAAGCAATTTTATAGTGGTGGAAAATGCAGTACCAGCTGCACATCTATTAAACACCCACCATAAAGGCTAGTGAACTTCATCATACACATAACTTTACATTTAGGGCAAGCACTGTGAAATGAGAAATGCAGGAAAACGGAACAGCTGACTGCCTGATTTCAGTAGTCCTGTAACTGCTATGACAGTCACAGAAGGTCAAACTGCATATAGGCAAAGAATGTACATTGCACAGTGGTTTGAACAACTTTACTAGGCATTTTTCCTGGCCATTCTTGGTATTCGACACTATAAAATGGCAAGAAAAAATCCTGAAACCGCATTAGACAACAGCCATCACCAGACAGTGCATTAAAATACTAAAGATGCATGGTTAGATACCTGACATTATTAAGGAGCAACTCTACACTTCAGTATGTGCTTTCTTAAGACGTTTCAGCTGTTGCTATATAATAGAGAACATGGTTTTTTTTTCATTCTCAATGTTCCTTTCCAAGATTTACAGCACATCTTGGTAGTTCATCTAAAAAGTCTGCACAGAAAACATTTGAAAACATTTGCCTCTCCCCTGTAAACCTCACAATGCCTTTGTTTATAATATCCTAGTGCTCACCATGACAACACACTGTGATATCACAAACAATTGTGTGGTTAGAAGGGGAGAGTCAGATACATTTTGAAAGACTTGGTGAAATAATTGCTACATTGTTTACAATATTTAGTAGACCAACAGCAGGGAAAAGTAAGAACAATAACAAACAAACTCTGGTCAGAGCTGATATGGCTGTGGAGAGCTTTTGGGATGCTTTTACCCATTATTTCTAACAAATTTACACAATGCAGATCTGCTGAGAGGCAGTTTCAATGTGGTCTTCCTTTTACACATTTTTACAATGTATTTTCCTAGAATATGCCTGCTGATTGCTATATATTTAGCCTGGATAGTTCACAGAAGAAATGGTATCTTATTTTCGGGTGGCCGAGCAATGGCAGTAGGGTGCTGGAATGTGTCATACATAGGCACAAGCTGTATGTAGGCAATAATGCCCAGTGGCCACACCTCAGGTGCTTGCATGCAGATCCATCAACCCGGTGCCATGGCACTGCTCAGTGTGAGTGACAGTCGATGATGTACCCACTCACACAGGTCCCGGAACAGGCATATTACAGCCGACCTCCCATTCATTTGTACAATTGGGGAACCATGGATGCACTATCCATAGCCTGAAGTGTACACTGTAAATGGCATTGCAGGATACTGCACCCCATGGCACCCAGGATACCTCAGCAGTCCAGAGGGTGGCATGTTACACAGGGAAATGGAGGAGAGTGTGGGCCTGCTGTGGTGTATGACAGCAGGATGATGCAGCATTGATAAGGCATGCATTGGAGGTACGTCAGTTCCCTCTTTTGGTTTGCCAGGGACATGCACATGGCTGCGTACACTGGTGGGTCCACAGCTTGTGTAGTGCCCCAATGCATGGTACAGCCACTTGGGTCATTCCAGAGTGCAGGTCCCCTGCCTGGGTCCAATGCAGTCAGTGGCTGGCCGTGGCAGGGTGTGGAGGGCAATGCCAGTCTCCACAACAGGTAAGATTATGGGGGGAGTGGGGATGTCTATGAACCAAGGCAGTGGGTGGGGGGCCTCTATGCTATGGATCTGGACTGTGGCTTCCTCTGGTGTGATTTGGTATAGGGGGCCCTACACTATGGAGCTCTTCAGAGATGGAGTTGTATCAATCAGAGACAGGAGGGGGTACCTCTAGTTCACCAGGGTTGCCAAGCTGCTGTGAACCCGGGTGCACTTTTGCAGCCCACCTGTGGGTAGCTGGGTTAAGCCAGCTATTCATGAACCAACTGTGGGCCACACTGCTCTGCACTGCAAGGGGTGCATTCCTACTGAGTATGCCGCAGCGCGGCATATGCATAGGAATGCACCCTCAACTTGCACGACACACTATTTGTGTGCACCCTGGCCCATTCCCTTGTGGCCAGCACATCCCACACATTTGAACATCACGCTGTGGTGCATTGTTGGAGTTACGCAACACATCTCCCTTTTCTGCCAGGATGATCCGCGCATCTCCTTTGGTGGCACTGGACTAGGCTACTCTGAAGAAATACATTATCAAAATGGTAAAATCATGACCCTACTGAAAACAAGATATTGCATCTAATCTGGGAAAGCCTGAGCAAATACAGTGCAAAAAATGTGTAAATGAAGTTCTCTATGACAATGAGATGTAGCATCTCCCCTGCGTTATCCAGGATACAAAATATAGGACAAGAAATATTTAAAGAAAATCTACTCTAAACTGACCTTCACTGTGTTCACTGACATAAACAGTTTCTTTAAGCAATAATTCACAAGAAGGTATGGATCATGCTGGAATAACCTCACACCTGGGTGGTTGGGCATGAAGCCACATGCCAAGTGCGTTCAGTGTCCCAGAAGTGAGATTATCCCAGCATGACCCACACCCTGGAGTGCATTATTGCTATTATACAATGACTCATTCTTATACAAAATAAAAAAAAATTAAAACGTTTTTTAGTAGATTTTTAGTGTTGCAATATATCTTTGTTTCTTAAGAGAAGATGCAAACAATGCAACAACAAATCAATACAGTGAGGTTGTGTTCAGATAACC
This sequence comes from Neoceratodus forsteri, assembly GCA_016271365.2. NCBI lineage: Eukaryota > Metazoa > Chordata > Ceratodontiformes > Ceratodontidae > Neoceratodus > Neoceratodus forsteri. The sequence goes on from CM057459.1 coordinate 39,717,445, forward strand.
TCACCGTTGCCAAGGGCAGACAGCTAATCAGGTTCCAGAATGTTTATGGTCATTGTATAATTATTGTTTTTTAACATATTAGAATGCAGTATTTATTTTGAATGTTGTGGCCATGAGAATGGTGTGTACAGAGTGTGTGTGTGTTTGCTGCAGCTCAATATATTTTTTTTCTAAAAAGCATAGTAGAAAATGCCTGCTGATTGCTACATATTTAGTCTGGGTAGTTCACTGAAGTCCTGGCATATGTTTGAGACAGTGCTTATCAGGCAGCGTCTTTAGAGGTTAAAAAACAGTGTAAATTATAGATTTTCTGGGAAAGGGTGACATTTATGAAGTATGAATCTTTCTTGAAAGACAATGTATTCCCAAGTGAAACTAGTAGTAAGAAGTTGTTTAAATGCTAAGTATTTAAATGTACAAGCTGTTGCATTCCAAAGGGGGTAAACAAATCTCCAGTTTAATAGGCAACCAATATTTAACAAATATTTAACAAGCTGTTTCAGTTTCCTAATGGCATCTGATGAGCAGCTTGGAGTTATGTCTCCAACATTCTTACCAGAAAGAAGGGAGTATTTTATTTCAGTTAGCGTGGAAGGATACATTGAAAAGTCCAAAACATGTGTTCCATGACACTCCATTTTCTAGCTACATATAGGAAGATGGCTATAGGCTCCACCCACAGCCATAAAAACTAGGAAACAATAAAATTACAACATAACTGGTGTAGATCTCATTTTTTAAGCTTTTTATTATGACAGAGTTTCACTTTAAGGCAAAAAAAAAAAACATTCCCAGGCAACATAAACTTTGTCACTACACTGGCAAAAAAAATTCAAAAGCTTTACTGATGCCATCTTGTAAGTTTTAACCTTTACTATCAACACACATTTTAAAAAAGTAATTATTATAGTTCCTGTTTTTAAGATATGTTCCGTCTTGCTGTATGAAAACAGATTTTCCCCATACATTTACATACACATTCCAACTATTGGCAAATCATCATTTTAATCACTATGACTCTGCTTCCTGCACCCCCCCACTCCCTGCTCAACAGCTCAGTAACTGACAGCAGGAATGAGAGCAGAGGTGGGGCTGATAAACAATTTATACTGAAAATGGAGACAAACATTTTACTTTTAAATGTAGCTCCTAAAACTTGTGACCAGTCCCTTTTTAGTGTGATGCCTTTCTGGGACCATGATCCTCGGCCCAGCTTTACAGCTGCAGTCAAGTGAACAAGCGAGCAGCTCAGTGGTCAGTGGGCTGGGCAGCAAGGAAACAAGTGTGGAGGTGGGGGTTTCTCCACATTTCTCCCAGCAGATGTGCTCACTGCCTCCTGCAGCCAATAAGAATGGCCTTCCATGTTAAGGGGCTTGCTGCTTTCCTGAGCTTGGCATCACACACTGAAGAAACCCTCTGCTACCCACCCGGCTCATCTTCCCTTGCAGCACACTGCCACTTGCCCAACTGGTTGGCATTTTTACCAGAAGACAGACTATGGACACCTTGCTGCCTCCCATGTCCCATGAGAACAGCCTCCCATGAAGTACAAGGAGCAGTCTACTGTCCCAAGCTTGGCGTCCTGCACAGAGCAATGGGCTGCCACCACCACCACCAGAGCCATGCACTAGCAGAGGTGGAGGAGTCCCGACTGCAGCCACATGTTACAAGGTGCCAGGCATTGGGGATACTATAAGAGGAGGAGGATGGCATCTACAAACAGCCACAGCCACTTACTACAAAGCAGCAATTCCACATGTGGGGGGGGGCATCCTTTTAAAATAACAAGACAGATCTTGGACTAAGAAAAGGTCAATTTACAGCACCACCTGCTGGGTCAACATAATGCAGAAACTTTTTGCTGGAAAACTGCATTTATTTTTCATTTCAATTTAAACATATTAACAATATTGTTTTTATCTTACAAAACCACTTATTCAACTTTTATTAAAAACATTAAAGGCTATTTTGCTCCCAGGGGCATAAGGACACTCGGCATTTGGCCTTGTGCCTTGCTACACCCCTAGGTGTGCATCATTGTTGCTTTAATGCACACTCTATCATGGATTATTGTTACATAATTATGTTGTACATTAAGAGACAGACTGCTAACCATGGAAAATGTGAAGTTAACCTTATTTTCCTCTACTCTTTCATATAAAGAGGCTTAAAAGACTTTGGGTAGCAGGGCAATTTGCTACTCTGTCTATGGATCCTGCTATGTGGTTTAATAGCAAATATGGAGTATACAGTCAAAGACATCACTTAAAAGTTTTCCGATGATGGTGTGAGCCAGTCTGATTTGAGAGTGCAGCTCAGTGACTCATAACAGCTATACAAAGGTTATTCCCTTCACTGATCGTTCTGCTGAATTTCACAGACTATTCTAGTAAAAAGTATAGATCATTAGGTGAAAATAGGCACAAATACTGGGTAAATCAAAAGCATCTGAGCCTTACCATTAGTACAGTTTTAGAAAATGTTGGATGATTCAGTGTTGGTATTTAGCAATAATGACACAAATATCACAAGTTAATCCTATTTTCAGCATTAGTGCCACCACAGAAGCTAGTCATTTTTATTGTCTCAAGGCAATTGCCATGGCAATGCAAAAGCTTATTGTGGCAGACCAGTGATCTGAAAAGTTTATAAGTAGAATAGAACAGAATAGAATAGAATATTAATTCATACTGCTGCTTTCACATGCAAAATATCTGAAGGTGCTTTACAAAGTAATGCTTTAGATACTGGTAGGGCAGTGACTGTGGGCTAACAATCGAAGCAACCTTTCAGTGCCCAACTGCATCCAGAACACAGCCATGGAGAACTGTTTTCCTTTTAGAAATATACAAACAGAGAAAAGCTAGAAAGGCAGTCCAGGATTTGGCAACTTGACTTCAATGCAAAAAAAAAAGTGCAAAGTTATGCATGTTGGAACTGAGAACCCCAGGACTAAATACAGCCTGGTTGGGGTCCAGGTATCTCTATCTGAGGAGGAGGAGAGGGACCTATGGGGTGATGATCACTACTGGCCTGAAGCAGTCCCTGTAATGTAGGACAGCAGCAGCAAAGGCCAATAACACGTTGGGTTGTATTGCCGTGGGGATCAGCAGTAGGCAGAGATAATACTGCTCTTCCACTGGTTGTTAGTGAAGCCACATCTGCAGTGTAGCATACAATACTGGTGTCCATACCTCAAAAATGACATAAACCTGCTGGAGACAATCCAAAGAAGGGCAATTAAGATGATCATGGGCCAGCAGAGTAGAACAAATGAAGAGAGATTGGAGGCCCTGAACATGTACTCCCCAGAGGAGAGGAGGGAGAGAGGAGACATGACTGAGACCTTTAGATATTTGAAAGGAATAAATAGGGTGGACATGGAGGCCCTCTTCAAGCTCAGTGAGAATCGAAACACGAGGGGACACAGTCTCACGTTGGAGGGGGGAGGTTTAGGAGAGTGGCTAGGAGGCACTTCCTCACAGAGATGGTGGTGGCAGGTTGGAATGGGTTTCCTGAGGAGGTGGTTTTGCTGAAAACGGTAGGCAACTTCAAGAAGGGCTAGGATAGTAAAGTTAAGGGGAAAATAAGAATCTTGAGAGAAGCAGACAGAGGGGAAGGGCTGATTGGAGAGGAGGGACAGCGTTATTAGCTAATGCTGATGATCCTGCAGTACGAGCAGACTTGATAGACCTAATGGCCATATTCTGCTGGCTTCATCGTATTTCTGTATGTCATAAATAAAGACCGAAAAAGACCATAGGTTGATTAAAGGAGTAGTACAGTCAGAATTTACAAAAAGCATATGTTATACAGAGTGTTTTGATTTGTGTGTGTAGTCATAGTGTGTCCTTCCCTTTGTCTGCTAGTAGGAATTTTTTTCTAAATTAGCCTGCTAATTTTATGGCCCCTGGGGATCTCCATCACAGTATGGTTTATTGCTTTTTTTGTTCCTACAGTAGCTCCTGTCCCATGTGACAGTACTGTATCCAGGACCATGCATTAAGCAGGCACTGTTTTAGAGTTAATTTACAACAGCAGAGCTGTGATACTAAACAACTTTACTTATCCAGTGAGTACTAATAGCTACATTGACAGTTTAGCAAATACTTGAGGGCTAATTGAGTGGGTTATCCTGTAAGAAAACAGCTATAGTCTTTACTAATTATAGCATTGATGATCTGGGGTGATTTGTGTGCTTTTTATGGCTGTGTGTAGTTTGATTAAATGAAGTTTTAAAAGCTAAACATTGACCCTGCTTGCTGGACATGAGACACACATAGAAAACAAAAAAAAAAATTGAATTAGACCTATTTAGTGGAAGCCAGAACATCTAGCTCCTATCTCTAGTACTTGATGAATCAGTGGTCCCAGAAGTGTCACTGTCACATGGGACTGGAGGCTTAGACCTGACACACACATACAAAACAAAACAAAAAATGAATTACAGCCATTTAGTGGAAGCCAGAACATCTAGCTCCTATCTCTAGTACTTGATAAAACAGTGGTCCCAGAAGCATCACTGTCACATGGGACTGGAAGCTTTGTAGGGAAAAAGAACAATACACCGTGCTAAGATGGAGATCCCCAGGGGCCATAAAACTACCATATAACTAGAAGGATAATTTAGAAAAAAACTCCTAACAGAAGACAAAAGGAAGGGCACACTAGAACTACACACAACATCAAAACACTCTGCACAATAAATGTTTTTGCAAATGTTGACTTTAGTATTCCTTTAAGTCTGTCCTAAATCCCTACAATGTATTGCTTCATAATAAGCCCCTTAAACTTGTCTCACTATATTTCAAACACAGTTACAGTCCCAGCACTGACTACATTGCTGGTAGACTATTCCATCCATTTATCACCCACTGTGTGAATAATTTCCTTGTGATTATGCCCTGTGGTGGTCAAACTGTTACTTTTAACCTCCACAGCTCAGGAGTTCACACTGTTGTACCCTTGTATGTATTTGAACATTTCTATTATAATCCCCCCCCCCCATCATCCTCCAGAGTGTACATATTGAGACCCTCTACTCTCTTTTGATATGACCAATGCTGCTGCCCCTGGATTGCTTTTGTTGCCCTTCTCTATGGTTTCCAACCTACCTCTGTCCTTCCCCAGATGTGGGCTCCAGAACTTCACACAGTACTCTAGGTATGGTCAACCAGTGACCCGTACAGTGACAGAATTACCTCCCTTCTACATCTGGTGAAACCCCTCCTTCTTCATCCTAACTTCTTGTTTGACTTATTGTATGCTTTACTGCACTACAAGAGTTTTATTATAAATACTGTTTTTATTAAAAATGATTTGCATCATTACATATTTAATAGGCAGGGTACCAATAGTACATATGCTTCAGGAGATTAATGCTTAGACCAAATTATATCCCAGTCCCTTCTCCCCCTGGTACAGCAGGGTGGTTGACAGTTATCATATTTCCAATTCCACTCCTGGATTATACAAGATGTCTTGCAATGGAGGGTATTACAAATGGGAGAGATGGTTGCCATCCATCTGCTTTAGCCATCAAAGGCCTCTCCCCCCTCCCCCTTACCCAAACAGCTATGGATTCTCTGACTCTCCTCAGGGTACAAAGTTCGAATCATATTGGATGACATACCTCACCCAAGTATTCCACCTAGATGTGAATAATTTTGACATACCATTTAGACTAAAAGTAATTATTTCCATGTTGTACAGCTCATGTGCTGTTGCCCTTTACTGACCTATTTCAGGTTGCTGTACCATGAGCCATTGTCTTATAATGCATTTTTAGCTGCTGAAAGCATCATTCCCAGAATGTGTATCACATGCCTATCCTTCAGCTGCCTAGGGTATTCATACAGGAGGTACAGCTTTGTTGTCAACCTGGTGGGGGTGTACAGGACCTCTGAGATGGCTTTCTCCAGCTCCACTATGAAACGTCTCTCCCTGCACTGCCTCCAGCAGGCTGCATTTCCCCCCACCATCCTATTGTAGGCTGTGATGGAAGGAGTTCTGAAGTATAATGCCAAATGCTTCCATGAGTTCTCCTACCATAGTAGGAAGATACGGTTCTACTTACCTCATAGCATCCCCTTTCATAATCTTCTTTCCCCGAGACCTGGCCAATATCTTCTCCCCATTTAGCAGCTATAGCTAGTGCATCATAAGGCTGTGTGTCCTACATGGCTTTATAGACTGTGGTGATATGATGTTTGCTGTTCTGTGTTCCAATATGTACAGTAGCATTAAAGGGACACTGTCAATCCTTTCTTCATTATATTATTTCTAGTTGGAAACCCACATTGTATGATTGCTTACCTTCTCTAAAACTCATTGAAGTAGTCAGTTGTTTGATCTGCTTCTTTTCTTAGCAGAACTGAAATGCATGGGAAAGGTGCAATTATACCTAACCTTGGTTTGCTTCAGATCCTTGATCTACTCTTATTGCATTCATTCTGAACATTAGGACCCTTCCCCCCCAAACAGTGCAGCCACTCATGATGCAATAGTTTCCACTACTTACACAGCATTATGACTGGCTAGATTGTGTTAGGGGCATTGCCAAGTCCAAGAAAAAATGCACTGGAAGTTGATTAAAAAATGTAAACAGACATACTTTATTGTGGTAACACCAGTATGGTGGGCAGATTATTTTATTTTTTTTTTGCTTTTAAAAAGAAAAAAGAAGACAGAATCAAACTACCAGCTACATCAACAGTATCCATAGAATGTGAGCAATCATAACGTGTTTTTTAATATAGGGACAATTTGAGGCCTACTGTGGTTGACAGTGTCGTTGAAAGTGTCAATCAAAGTGGGTGTCTTGGTATGGTATCTTATTTCTTGGGGTAGACTGGTCAGAGGTTTTAAGACTATTGCTAACTATCACACACATGTCCCTTCCTCCTCTGAGTGTTCCAGAAGCAGATTACTTCTACCAATGTGCATTACTTTATGTTTATTTTCTTGGCGCTAAATTTCAATTTCCAAATACTAGGCAACTTCTCCAGTCCATCCACATTCTTTGTCATACAAACTCCCTTTTCACTGTCCACACCTCTGCAAAGTTGCGTGTCTTTTGCAGACAGATTCACTATTCCCTGTAACTACACCCCTACATCATTTATGTACATGTTATACAGTAGCAGCCCCAGGAGAGACCTCCCATAACACCTGCCTAATTACCTACCTGGCATCAGAGAGTTTTCCATTCCAAACCCCTCTCTGAGTCCTGTCAGTCAATTTAATAACCACTTAGTTTACCTTTCCCCTAGTCTGAGGTCCCCCCTTTCTTTACCTCTATATGGCATTGAATCAAAAGCCTTGCTGAACTCCAGCTACAGGGCATTGACTGTCTGGCCTCAATCCACCATTTGTGTCATCAAACTGAAAAAAATGATTACATTCACATGACATGACCTGCCCCCTTCCTGAACCCATGTTGGTTCATAACCATAAGCCTCTACTTGCAGGAGTACAATGGCCAATAACTTTATAATGGCCTCGATTAGCTTGTCAACTTGAGATGTCAGGCTCCCTATCCCCAGGCTTCTGCAGAAGGATCATGTTAGCTACACTCCAGTCCCTCCACAGTACATCTTTCAGTAGTGATTCATAAAATTGGTCTGCCCAGGGTGCCACCATGGCCTGCCTTGTCTCCATTAGCACATTTTGGTGCTGCCCACCAGCCCCAAGGACTTGTTTACCTTTAGGCCCTTCAGATCCTTTAGTACTCATTTTCTTTAGATACATGTCCCATATCTGACTTGTGACTAGCTGTATTTCCAGATGTTATCCTACTGTCTGGTAGTGGCCCTGTAGCTTCCACCTTAAGCGCAAAACTAAAGTACTCATTCAATAAGTTTGCTTCCCCCTTATCATCCTTTACATTCTCTTTCTTCATCCTTCCTGTACTATCTTTTTTTTATCTTTTCTACCTTATATGCTTAAAGAAGGCTTGGGTGCATAGCAGTAACACACAAAAATCATAATTAATGCTGAGTGGTTTGTTAGTGAATACTCCCAGCCACAGCACAAAAATCCTGGCACTTCAAACCATGCAGGTTCTTTCTCAGGGGTGCGTGCTCTAGTGTACCTAATCTCACTCATATATGGGCATTTTAAAGTGACAGTGTGAACAATTAATGAAATACCATATGCAAATCAAAAGCTTTGTAATACAGAGCTATTGCAAAATGTACACTAGCACATATTAAAAGGAGTAAAAAGGATTTTTATATAATAAGGAGCTGCTATTACATCCTAGTATTCAGAATTTTTTCTAAGATTCAAAACATTAACAGTATGTTTGAAGTATCCAGAATCAAGTAAAACTGGATCAAATTTACTTTTTCAACTGGGTGACAAAAATAGTGCACCAGGGAGGTGCTGTAGACATAGTATACCTAGATTTCAGTGAGGCCTTCAACCTGGTTCCGTATAGAAGTCTACTAAACCAGTTAGACAGCATGGGAGTAGGGCATCAGGTGGTAAACTGGGTATGGAGCTGGCTTATTGGAAGGACCCAGAGGGTACTAGTAAATGGCTCACTTTCGGAGGAAAGAGGCATAGCTAGTGAAGTGCCACAGGGATCAGTGCTTGCAGCGATGCTATTCAATATTTTTATTAGCAGCATTTCTGATGGACAGGAGGGTAAGGTGTGTCTGTTTGCAGAAGACACAAAAATAGGCAATAGGGTAGACACTCCATGTGGAGAGAAGATGAAGGCTGACCTTAAGTCTTTGAAAATGTGGTCAAAAACATGGCAGCTAAATTTCAATGCTAAGAAATGCAAGATCTTGCACCTTGGAAGGGCTAACCCAAAAGGGGATTACTACCTAGGAGGAGAAAAACTGGAATCCTCTAAACAGGAAAGAGATCTGGGAATAATTATAACAAATGACCTGAAAATGTCAAAACAATTTAAGAAAGCAACACTGCATGCAAATGGTATGTTGAGCAGCATAGGCAGGGGGCATTACCAGCAGAAAAAGAGAGGTCATCCTGCCACTCTGTAGATCACTGTTAAGGCCGCACCTGGAATACAGCATCCAGTTCAAGAGACCACACCTTATAAAGGATGTTAACTGACTGGAAACAGTGCAGAGGAGAGCAACAAAAATGATACATGGTCTGCACAACAAGAATCTTATAATGAGCATCTGCGTGACTTGAACATGTATTACTTGGAGCAGCAGAGGGAGAGGGGAGACATGATTAAGATCTTCAAGTTCATAAAAGGTATAAACAAGGTGCAGGTTCAGGACCTGTTCCAGATCAAAAATCACTCACGAACCAGGGGGAACAACATGAAGCTAGAGGGTGGCAAATTCAGAGGCAACACATGCAAGTTCTTCTTTATCAAGAGGGTGGTAGATGCATGGAACTGCCTTCCACAGGTGGTGGCAGAGGCAAAAATGGTGTGACCTTTAAAAAATGCATGGAGCAGGTACAAGGGTACCATAACACTGAATAGCAGTTAATGGGAAAGTGTTAGGCTTATGGGAAGACTAGATGGGCCATATGGTCCCCATTTGATGTCACTTTCTATGTTTCTAAGTAACTGTTATGGAATGATAATGTAGAAATATGACTGTCAGAGCAAGGCAGACAAAACCAGATGGTTAACTGAGCGCCTAGAAAAAAGAGAAAAACAAACATAAAAAAATAGTGCAGAAACAAAGGTGATTAACATTGAGGGCAACTATACATACAGGTTAATAAATGACAGTATTAATTCAAGAAACCTAAGTGGAAAAAAAACTTACACAAAAGGCACAATGTCCCAACTGTCATTGAGATCCCACTGTAGTAACTGCATTGAGGTCAGCGATGGTCCCCTACTACGGCAACCTGTTTTTGGGATGGTGGGAAGAGATGGCCATCTACAACTCCAAGCGCAACCCTTTTTACAACAGAATCAGATCAGATAATGGTGCAGGTTTCTTGACAATATTATCTGCATTTGGTGTGGTTTAACCACTGAATTACAACCATTTATGAAACTCATTAACAATAATGACTGGAATCTCAAATTTACTAGCATTGTACACCCCACCACAGTGACATTCCTTGACCTCACTCTGTCCACTGGTACAAAGAGTAAGGTGTTCACTGAAACTTTCCATATGCTCACTTCAGGAACCACCCTACTTGCTTTGATAGTGCTCATCCTTATCACATCAAGAGGCATACCCAAGGGCCAATTTCTATGTTTTCAACGTAATTTTTCTGACCTCTCCACCTTTAACAAACAGGATGATGATCTACAATGCTTTTTGGAGAGAGAGGTTATGATCCTATTTTTTTAAGGGAAGTAGAGAGTCCGCTGTCTTTCAAGACCACAGTAAACTTTGAACACCCAAGAAACATGTAACCAGTGGTGACAACTAAATGCTGTACATTTTTATCACGGATGACAATGAGATCAGTCCAAATGTAGCTAGTGTACTGAAACATTTCTGGCACATTCTAGAGGCTGCTCATGATCTCAGAAATGTGGTAGATGTTCCCAGGGTTGTCTACTGTAAAGATCCCAGCATTCAGGATCAACAAACTAGATGGGCATAATATTGCCTTCTTCTGTCTATATACCAGTAAGTAGTCCAGAGTCACTTTGTCTTTTGCCCAACATGCATTTTCCACATATCCCATTGGCATGCATCATTGTGAAAACTGCATTACTGTACTACCCTTTGGCATTACCTGGTAATACTTTTGTAAGTCTAACAAATGACAGGACCTAGGAAATAAGTTATCTGATTACTTGTAAAACTCAATTTACCATCTATGCCCTTTGGTGTGATTACCCAACCCTCTACATCAGATGTACCATTAGGTTGATGAAAGAGATACTCTTCATGTTATGGGCAATGATCAAATCCAAATACACCTGAGAGGTGAAGACAGACTTAAGGTTCTCCTCCAACAGAAAAGTCACCTCATTATGGTTGCTTACACGCATGTGCAAGAAACATTTTGTGGCATCTTGTGGTAGTAGCAGATTTCAGAGGTGTGGCAGTGTTGTGGCCAGTGTCGCCACTGCTTTTGGAGGCTTGTCTGTTTGGCATCAATGAATGAGCATGCTGTCAATGACAGCAGTTTTGAAGCATGCCACCAACTTGAAAGAAATTAGCTGCCGCAATCAGGGAGCATCCCATAATTACAGGGCATAGCCACTGATATGCCTGGCATGCCATGACATGGGGGCATGGCTACGAGAGGCAGCATGTTTAAATTCTGCCAGTCCAGTAAACAAGGCACTGTACTTTCTAAGTTTGGAGCCTATTCGGACAGAGTGAGAGAAGCCTTATAGCTGAGCGTGAAGACTGCAGAAGATAACTGAAAAACCCAGCTCCCGACCGTCACCAACTCTGTTTTTGCAGCAGCAGCAGGCGCAGCTTCTTCTGGTCTTGGAGACACAGAGATTACCGATGGTTCAGTCAGTGCAGCACAGCAGAGAGCAGAGTGCTTAGAGAGAGGTGGGTAGCCAGCATGAATTTGATTTTTGAGCTGAGGACTAGCAGGAAGGAAGGAGAGGACACCTGACAGAGCTGAGCAGACAAGGAGAGGGAGCGAGCTGCTGTGGCCAGTGACGTGGTCAGGGAGAAGCCAAGATTCACTCACTAACTGTCTTTCAGAGCAAAAGAACTGTTTTTGTTTTGAGTGAGTCCAAGTCTGTTTATCTCTGTCCAACTACTTCACAGTGCACACTGCACTTCTAGTCTGCCTACCGCATTCTGAGACTCTGGCAGCATTCATCTAGCAAGCAAGACAGCAAGCAAGTTATAAGAGAGTGGCGCCACTTGTTTGGTCGACTTCGTTCCCTTACTGAGAGCCTGACAATCAATTCACTGCTGGAAGAGCCGCTAGAGGAGCCTTCCTTGCCCTGCCTCACTACTCCACCCGGTACTGTCCACTGTGTAGAAAAGGTCATTGCATAAATGAATCTATGAGGAAGTCCATAGTAAACCATATGTTGGTACCAATATTAGACCACGCAATAAAAATGTATGTGTTTGCCAGGGTCTCTGAAATAAAAAGGGTTGAAACTATGTACCGTAGGCTGGCAAGGTTTGCTTTGAAAGCAGATAGGAGGCTCCACCATTGTAAACTATATGAGAAGTTAAATTGTTTGGGTTACTATGACAAGGCAACTTTTGGATTCAGGGAGACCATTTTACTTAAGTGAAAAACTGCAGAAAGTGGAACATACTTATGAACTGAGACACATAACAAAACTGAAGGAGTTCAAACTAACCACACCAAGAACTAGGATAGGAGAAATGCCTTTTACCTATGTAGCAATAAAATTCTGGAATGAGTTAAAGATTCAAGGGAAAAACATAGATATGGGTTCACATGAATTTAAAACTGCCTTGAAAAATGAATTAGGAGTAAGATGTACCTGCTTTGATTAAGTATAAAGGGTTTTAAGTAAAGTGTATGTAAACTTTTGTACTTTGGATATATTTGATATGTGTAGCTGATTATCAACATCTAAAACAGGAACGCCTTGTAAATAGGATTTTATCCTACTGGTGTAAAAATGAGTCATTTTTGCATCCTGTATAAAAATAAATGCTTTTTACTACTACTGCTACTCCATCGATTGGGAGAGTGTCCTGCCTGTCCTGGATTTGGGTTACTGTGCAGCTTTCTGACTGTGTTTACCTGTTGTCTGCCTGAATCCATCGCTAGTCTAGACAGAGAAGATCAGATCAATAAGCACCCAATCAGGTATTTGCATTAAATTATTTGTTATTTTTATATTCTTATTGCAATTATTTCAGTGACTGGCAATGCAGTGTACTGAGTGCAGACTGCACAGTGTATTTGTTGTTATGTGTCTTAATTGGGGTCATTCTAGTTGTCTCTTAGTTTGAGTTGTGACAGCTGTATGCTTGGGCCCAGTGTGCCCCAGTGTCCCACTATGGTATGTAAAGCCATGGAGTTACATAGTAAAAGGGTCGTGGAGAATGGGTCGGAATGGCTCCTGAGTACCAGATTAGGAAAGATGTATATGGGCTGGGAGTAAAAGCTAACTAGGACACAAATGTATATACTGTGGAGAATAGTGATGACTAATAAAAAGAGAATTTAGATGGAAAAGCAGTAAGAACATGGATTAAGCAGCAGTCCCAGACTGCTGTCTATTACATGATGCAAAACCTGTAAAGTTCGGTACTTTTGAACCTCGCCTTTTGCTTCTGAGCTATCTGGATCCATGTAGTGTTGGGCCTTCTTAGCTGAAGAATATTTATGTTGATCCCTGACTCTTGCTCTGTCAGTTTTATTTGTCTGCTTTTTCAAAGCGGTAATATAAAAAGTCCAGTTTTCAACAATCCCTCTGTTTTTCCAGCTGTGGTGCATGTGGTAAGACAATATATCCTTTTAAAAACCTTACACAAAATGCATGCTAACTTGTGGGGAGAATGTGTGACTGTCCTGCCCTAGAAATAACTGCAGCTTCTGAGTTCTGACTGTTTACCTGCAGCAGTGCGTTGTTTCTTGTACCTATTAATTTTAGTCATTCATGTCAGTTAAGTGTCCTGCCTGGGCAATAACTGCAGCTTCTGATGTCTGTTTTACCTGGTGCCTGAATCCCTTATTAAAGATCAGATCATTGCATAGGCATCTAGTCAGGCACTCAGGTATTTTAATTATATGTATCTGCATTCAAAACTTCACATTGATATTTGAATTATTGCACTGACTGCAGTGCAGTGTATTTGTTTTGTCAGTTAGTTTGAGAAGTGAGGTAATAGTGGGTGTATTTATGTGTGGGATCTGGGTAGGTGTGGGTCAGGGAGGACTCTATGTTTGGTCACTGGTAAGATAAAGTTGAACTAAAACCTAGCCAACTGCTCACCTCAGTACAATTAAGAGACTGAGGGAACTAACAGATGGGTACTGTTTGATTAACCTGGATCTAAAAATCCCCAGACTGTGACCATGACTAAAGCAGGCCAGGGATAGTTTTAAGATGCACTCCATGCTTTCCCTCAGAGAGTGTGTCTGTGTGTGTGTTATTTTTACCTATGTGGGATTATGAACTGGGGAGTCTATGTCCAGTTAGCAGTGACTAGCTAGAAAGAGTTAAGAGGTGTGTGCGTGTGTGTGTGTGTGTGTGTGTGTGTGTGAATGAATGGACCTCTGTGGGACTGGCAACCTTGATGTGGTACAGAGGCTTGTCACTATGCAACACTGTAACTAAAAGCCAGTCTGTTTGACACGTGTTGGTGATAGAATGGCTTGTGTGTGTGAATGAAGCTCTGTGGCACTGGCTGTCGTGATGTGGTACAGAGGCTTGTTACAATGCAACGTTGTAACTAAGACAGTCTGTTAGCCTGACACTTGTGATCAGAATGCCTTCTTGCTGTATAGGAATGAGAGCATGTGAAGTACATCTTCACATTGTATATTTATGATATACGCCCAGTAAATGATGCTTGTGTCGGGTAGGAGGGCATGGACAGTGGGGGGGGGGGAGTAGCAGTGTGTCAACTTGGTGCATACATCTGAAATTCCTGGCTACACCCCTCTCGATCACCACATTCCAGTTGAACCATGGTGCACCGCATAGATTAAAGTGCCCCAGTGCTCCGACTGAACTGCCCATAAATTTCTTTTGCTGGACTCTATCGGACAACCAATGAAGTACCTGAAGTACGCCATCCACTGCCAGTGCCTCAGCCAGCCTGAGCCCCCATTTGAATGTTGCCTGCTGCCACTACCCTGCCTAGCTAACCCTACTATTGACACAGTGTTTGGGTAGTTTGGTCAGTCTGGAGAGGAGACGGAGCCATCACTGGAGCTATCCCCATAACTGCTACTGCCTGCTGACTGAGCGTAGCATCAGTAGTAAGGCATAAAGCCATGGGTCAAGTCTACCTGGCTGGGGAGTGGGGACAAGAAATGTTTTCCTGACCGACATTCGATCGTGGAGGTGTCTGACCCATGTCGTCTGGGGGGAACTGGGGGTGGTGACAGGTTCAGAACTTTAGACAGGCTTAAGTGACTGTCTGCAATTGGCACTGGTGGCATTGGTGCACTTCACTTTAGTTTCTCAACTTGGCAAAGTTGGCAAGTGTGAGTCAGTGGAAACAGAATCGCCCCTTCCCCACTTTACTTTAACTGTACTGTCTCGATCCTGTCCTGCTTGCCGCAGCTGCTGTTTGCCCTGTCTGTAGTGTCCATTCGTGAGTGGAGGGAGTGCTGTGGACTGTGGAGTGCTTTAATTAATGTGAGACCGGAGACAAGCAGCCAACACTGGGAAAGGCAAGAAATGAAGCACCTAAAGGGCTATCTGACCGACTGGCTACTGGATTCAAAAGTATTCTAAACATCAGGTATTTGAATCTGAAATAGTGCTCTTTTGGTTTTTGCTTTGTTCGTTTACTGATTTAAGTTGTGGTTACCCTCCCTTACCTACAGACCGACTTATTAGCTAGTAGTTGGGTATTACAATTTGGACTGGTACTGGTGGGAAGTTGGTTGGTCTTTTGTTTTTGTTTCCTGGTAAGATCAGCAAGGAATAATATGTATGTGGATAGCTCAGATTAGTTCTAACTGTTATAACCCAGATGACTAGATTATGAAGCATATACCCCTGTGTACTGCACACTGTTTGCCCTTTTTAGAACATGATTGTGCCTGAAGCTCAATATTTGTTTTTTTGAGTTAATGATTTTTAAGACACTTTATTCAACTATTGATATGTTTATTTTACTCTGTAGCTCAGAGACTTGTAACTATTAAATCATAAACGGTTGTGGTATTTGACTATGTGTTACATCTCTATGTAGGAGAGATCTGCCTTGTAGAGCTGTCACAATATTGTGTATGACAGGACCTGACACAAATCTCCATATTTAATTTTTGCTTATGTTTGTCTGCAAGAATTAGTTATGTGTTTAAAGGGACACATTTACACTGACAGAGCCTCTTATACTGCAAATACATAAAAATGTGGTTTGTGGTCACTGTAATTACTTTTTACTGGATGTGTTGCTCTTTTTGGAGTTAGTCTTGTATTAAACTGAGAAAGATCACTCTCAGCCACTTTATATACTGAAGATGAACAATTCAAGGTGTGCACTAGGTGTTGCTTTATAGTTTCTTATCTTGCATTGCTACATCTGCATTATGCTGCCATTACGCCACACTTGCTATATGAAATGGTCACAGTAATAGAAACAGAAACATAGAATTTGATGGCAGATAAGGACCGCTTGGCCCACCCAGTCTGCCCATTTCCCTACCTGATGGATAAGCTGCAGATTCTAGTTAATCAACAGCTTACTTCCTCCTGCCACCCACTAGAATTGCCTTATGCCTATCCCATGCATTCTTGAATTCTCCCACTGTTCCTGACTCTACAACCTCCTCAAGAAGGCTGTTCCATGCATCCACAACTCTCCTGTGAAAACATACTTTCTAACATTACCTCTGAGCATCCCCCTCTATCTTCAAATTGTGCCCCCTTGTTCTTGCACATCTCTTCTTCTGAAAGATACTACCCTCTTGTACCTTGTTAATTCCCTTGAGATACTTGAAAGTTTCTATCATGTCCCCCCTCTCCTTTTTTCCTCAAGGGTATACATATTAAGCTGCTTTAGTCTCTCCTCGCATGTCTTCTGGTGCAGACCTTGCACCATTTTGGTTGCCCTCCTCTGAAGAGCCTCCACTCTGTCTATGTCTTTGTGGAGATGGATTCTCCAGAATTGCATGCAGTACTCCAGATGGGGTCTCACTAACTGTCTGTAGAGAGGGATAACAACTTCTTGTTTTCTATTGTTGATGCCTCTCCCTATGCATCCCAGTATCCCCCCAGCCCTCCTTACTGCCTTCTCACATTGCTTGCCCACCTTTAGGTCATCTGATATAATTACTCCTAGGTCTCTTTCGATTTTTGTTGTTGTTATTAACTCACCCCCCATTGTGTACTCTTCCCCTGGGTTTTTGTTTCCCAGATGTATTACCTTGCACTTCTTTGCATTGAATCTGAGCTGCCACATATTTGACCATTCCTCCAACCTTGCCAAGTCCCTTTTCATTCTTTCCACCCCACCTTGTGTATCAACACTGTTGCAGATCTTTGTGTCATCTGCAAAGAGGCATACCTTTACTTCCAGGTGCTCTCCAATGTCACTTATAAAGATATTAAAGAGGACCGGGTCCCAGTACCGAACCCTGCGGTACCCCGCTAGTTACCCTCCTTTCTTCACTGTGGACTCCATTTACTTTTACCCTTTGCATCCTGTTGTCCAGCCAGTTTTCTATCTAGGCTACCACCTTGTGAATCACTCCAAGGCTGGCTAACTTTTATTTTAATCTTTTGTGGGAGACTGTGTCGAATGCCTTGCTAAAATCTAGGTAGCCCATGTCCACAGCCCCTCCCTGGTCTACTACTTTGGTCACCCAGTCAAAGAAATCTATTAGGTTCATCTGACATGACCTTCCTGCTGTGAAACCATGCTGCCTTGGGTCCTGTGCCCCACTGGCCTCTAGGTACTCAACAATTCTTTCCTTCAGAAGTGATTCCATCACTTTCCCCTACCACTGAAGTCAAACTAACTGGTCTGTAGTTTCCTGTCTCTGCCCTGCTTCCACTTTTGTGAAGTGGAATCACATTTGCCCTCCTCCAGTCCTCAAGTACCACTCCATCCTCCCATGATTTGTTAAAGAGAGTAGTCAGTGGTGTTACTAGTTCTACGCTTAGTTCTTTCAGTATTACTGGGTGAATCCCATCACGCCTGATTGCTTTGCCCACTCTCAGTTTCAAGAGTTCTTTCAAAACCCTTTCTTCTGTGAATGGACTGGTATCGACCCCCTATTCAGAGTTTCTCCCTTGTTTGGTTTAGGCACCTCCCCCTCCTCATCTGTTGTTAATACTGAGCAGAAATATTTGTTCAGTATCCCTGCGTTTTCACTGTCACTCTCTGTCCACATTCTCTCCCCTTTCTTAAGTCTCTGTATCCCTCCCTTGGTCTTTCTTCACTCCCTAATGTATCTATAAAAGGTTTTATCCCCCTTCTTAACAGAGTTGGCTATCTTTTCCTCAGTTTGTGCCTTTGCTATTCTGACTGCCTTCCCTGCCTCCTTCTGCTCTAACTGATAAAATTCTCTGTCCTGCTCCTTCTGTGTTTCCTTATATTTCCTGAATGCTACCCTTTTCTCCCTAATCATCCCTGCCACCTCTTTTGAGAACCATAGTGTTTTTTTTCCTTCATTTTGTTTTATTGATTTGCTTCACACAAAGGCTTGTTGCCTCTGCGATGGCTGTTTTGATTATTCCCCATTGTTCCACCACCCTTCCTTCTTGCCCATTTGCTAGTGCTTTTCTAAGGCACTCTCTCATTTTCCCAGAGTCAGCCTTCCTAAAGTCCAATACTCTTGTTTTGTATGACTTGACTTCACAGTATGTTGGTGTCTCTGTCCTATTAAGCTCTCTGCTGCGGTACTACTAATAATGTCCTGGTTGGATGTTGCAAAATCTAAGATTTCTTCCTCCCAGTTGATATCCTCACCTGCTGGGTGAGAAGGCAGTTATGTGAAACCTCCATAAACTTCTGACCTTTTTGTCTTCTTGCCTGCTATGTGTCCCAATCATTTTCTGGAAGGTTGAAGTCTCCTATGATGAAAATTCTTCCTTGCCCCATTGCAATCCTAAATTCATTTTCTAGCACATCATCTCAGTCAGCCAACATGTTTAGTGGCCTATTTGCAAGTCTGCAAACACAATGCACTCCAGTATTGCAGCTCACTGCACTCCTGGGTCAGCCAGCCCCATAACGAAGCTCAGACAAACAAAGTGGCAAGGCACAGGGATCGAAAATAAGCAGAATTTGTTTGGCTGTCAAGTGTTTCTAATTTTGTAAATGGACTGTGTTCTTTTTGGAATCAGCATTTGTTTGAAACATTTCTTTCATTAAAGAGCTAGTGTGTTGTCTAAAACTAATATTACTTTAACAAGCAGTCAACCCTTACCTTTTATATCTTAAGTCCTTTTTTTCTTTTCCCTTTGGCTAACTAGAAGATTGTTTACCTGATGTTAGTAGATGAGATGCGTGGGACAGCACTCTGCCTGGCAGCTGACATATCTATCTCTATTTTCCCCACTACATCATCAGAATTGTGACCTCACTGATGGTTACATCACTGCAGCTTAGGAACAGCCACTCAGTGACTGTAAGGTCAGTAACTTGTGATGTCACTGTCAGTAAGATCACAATGCTGATGATATAGTGGGAAGGGGGCAGAGACAGATATGTCAGCTGCCAGGCTAAGAGCTGTTCCATACAGAACATTCAGCACAATATTATCACATAGAAGACTTTCTAATGAGCAAAACCAAAAAGAAAAATACTTCAGAAATAAAGTTACAACTGACTACTTCTTAAATTTTCTATTATTTTCCTGTCTGCCTGTTTTGGCTTTACTAGCTCTTTAAATAGCACAGGTGAGCAATCTGGTAGCATGTTATAACAGCGAACCAAACTTAGCAGGTTGAAAATGAGCGACTCAGTTTGGGTGCCTGTAATGGTAGTGACAGTGAAAAGATAGCAAGGGGGTTGGGACAGCAATGGATGAGGTACAGAATGGCAGGAGCGAATCACAGGGCTTTGTATGGGGGTGTGGTTTAAATAGAAGAGTGGAGTCTGGTGCTGCTGAGGTGGTCACCAGGCATGACGGCTACAGACACCGCCTGCAGGGAGCAATAAAGTTGAGTATAACTAGATAGACCACTGACAGAGCAAAGGCCGATGACACATTTATAAGGTAGAAAAAGAAATGGGCAGACTGGATGGGCTTCGCGGTCCTTATCTGCCGTCAGCCTCTATGTTTCTATGTTTCTATGTAGGGGTGTGTACTCCATTTAGATACTCGGGGCATTTACCAGCCCTGAATATGGCACCCCAGGAGACAATAAACAGTGAGTGTTGTACCTCAGAGAAGCCCAGCCCAGTTTGTACACTGCACATCGGTAGATGTAAGGAGGGCAATTCAGAGCAAACCTGCAAAGGGCATTGAAAAGCATGATAAGTTTAGACATGACAGAGTTGGGAGACACTGACAAGACCACATCCCTAATGTACAAAATAGGGAAAATTATATTTTCTACAATGCATTTTCTTGTTGAAAATCGGAGACAGCTTTTCACCCATAAAGTAAAAGAAGATCAGGCAATTAAAGAATAATTCAGATTGAATGTAAGAACCTTTTTCAGGTCCTAGAAAGCGAAGTGCCAGAGACTGCAAGATTCATTGTTAGATCCCTTAAAAGAAACATAATTACTATGGAGAGTAATTTTTTTTTTCTAATAACAGGAATCCAACAATTATGTAATACAAAACTGCAGACTCTCTAGAAGCACATTGGGAGGCTAGGTCCAGAACCAACTCTATTTTTGAAAATGTTTTTGTAAGACAGCAGTCCCAGACTTGGCATCCCTCCTGGGCTGAATATCCAGACAATAATGCTTAGTAAAGGTGTGGACTGTAGACTGGGTAGCTGCTTTACATATTTCTTGGAAGGGGATGCCCATTGTAACTGCCACAAAGGCAGAAGTAGCTCTAGTAGAGTAGTCCCTTAGGCCTCTGTGAGGCTGCTTACCAGCTTTCTCATTATAAAATTAGATACAGGATGCTATCCAACATGAGATAGTCTTTCTAGCTGCTGGTTGACCTTTCCCAACCTCTCCATAAGTGCCAACAATTGTGTTCTGTCAGTTCCTGTGCCTTTTGTTCTGTCAAGGCGGTAGCTACATGCCCATTTAATATCAAGGTAGTTTATGTTTACCTGTGCTTTAATGGTTATGGGGAAAATATAGGTAGAGTAACAGCTTGGTTTACAGCATTTGGAAACTAAACTGCTGATGTGAGCCGTGTGGTCCCTGGACAGGTCAAATGTCAGGCCCAAGAATTTATAGGGAGATAGATACATTATCCAGGCAATTGCATAACAAGCAATGAATGTTCAAAGTGAAGCAGATTTGAAAAGACACTATTCATAGCTGAATAGCAAGGTAACCATTTCCTTTTGGCTAGCCACTAGCTTACTGGAGTGGAACCAGATTTGGATATTTGTGTAGTCATGCTGAAGGTGATGTACAATGAGGGCTGAGATGGGACTGGAGTTACGGTGTTATCAGCAGACATGTGAATCTTACAGTATCAATTTATTCAAGAAAAGTTTATAAGATCACATACACCCCCCTCTACACACATACATGCACACAAACACACACAATGCCAGATCAATATATTTTCATTTTCGTGTCTGGCCAGCAGTGTCATGTGACAACAAGCCAACATTTTGTGGCAAACCCCACTTTTTCAAGGCCGCTGAGCCACTATATACTGTATAAATTATACATAAGGAAATCTAGCCCAAAAATCTTTTTTATACATAGGTTATATTAGTAACCTTTAACTTCCACTGACAAAAACAACATTGATTCCACTAGCAAAAACAGCATTCAAACGTTGTGCAATACCAACTTATATCTAAGTAGATTTTTGTTCCACCTTTCATTTAAAAAATAATATATATGTGTGTGTGTGTGTGTGTGTGTATGTATAGCTATACATAGATATAGATATATACAGTTATTGCAAAACACTTTGTGAATGCATCAGTAAGGGCTGCCATGACAAAAGTAACATGGAAACACAGAAGCTGATGGCAGATAAGGGCCTCAATGCCCATCCAGTCTGCCCATTTCTTTTTCTACCTAATGAATGTGCCATAGGCCTTTGCTCTGTCAATGGTCTATCTATTCATATTCATCTGTATTGCTCCCTTCTGCCTATCCCATGCCTGTTTTAAGCCCTGCACTGTATTCATATCCACCACTTCCTGAGGTAGGCCATTCCATGCATCCACCACCCTTTCTGTGAAAAAGAACTTCCTCACATTACCCCTTAATTGGCTTCCCTCTAATCTCATGCTGTGTCCTCTTGTCCTGCTATTTTTCTTATACTGAAACATGTTATACTCTTTCACCTTGTTAATGCCCTTAAGGTGTTTGAATGTTTCAATCATATCACCTATCTCCCTCCTTTGCTCTAGGGTATACATATTGAGTTCAGTTAATCTGTCCTCAAATGTTTTCTGATGCAGTCCCTGCACCATTTTGGTTGCCCTTCTCTGGACTGCCTCAATTTGGTTAATGTCTTTGTGAACGTGTGGCCTCCAGTACTGCATGCAGTACTCCAGATGGGACATAACCAGTGTCTTGTAAAGAGAGATTATTACCTCCCACTTCTGACTTGTGATACCCCTACTAATACAGCCCAACATCCCGCTAGCCTTACCTACTGCTTTAGAGGTTTGCTTGGATAATTTCAGGTCATCGGTGATGACAGAGAAATATGGCATTAGGGTTTCCAAGCCTAACACCCAACCCCCACCTTGCATACACCAGCAGGTGTTGGGGTATTCCTTGGGGTTGTTAGCCCTAACACTCACCCCATTCCATAAGTAAATAAGCTGAGATGGGTGTAGTATAGCAGAATGGGTATGAGCATTCAGGCTGTCGACCCCAAGGTTCACCCCTGATGCCTACTGGTGTGTGCAGGGTGGGGGTAGTGTGTTAAGCTTGTAAACCCTAATGCCCTGTTTCCCTGCTTTTATCATGGCAGCCCTAACTAATGCATTAATTATGTTTTTACAGTGAATTTCCTGGCTTTTTTAGATAGTTTAGTTCTATCCTAATTTGCCTGCCTACACTCCATAACTGTCCTTATGTCACTGTGGGAATGCACGGTCCTTTGGGCCATGCTCCATGATTGTGCTTATGCATATATGTATGTACATGTGAATACACAGGACCCTCCGTGTCCTGCGATTCCATTTATAGGACAACAGTGACCAAACTGTCAGCATATCCATCTTATTACCCCACCTTACATACCCCTTACAGAAAATGTTCAAATCCCCACAAAAACATAATTCTACACAATTGCAGCACAGATGTGAAAACACATTTTAGCCAGGATTTCAAAAATTATGGCTGTGACATACATGACGTAGAGTAGTAAGAAGGTTATGTTGAAAATCTGGGGTCAGAAGATTTAAAAAATTCCAAAGTTACGAGCATCCATAGTGAAATTCCAATGAATATTTATCACTTTTTATTTTTAAAGATTTTGACCTCAAATTTTCAACATAGCCTTCTTATGACCCCACCTCATGAAGAATATGACTGTCATTATTCAAGTCCTGCATAAAAGGTGAATTTCCCAAGTGGCCATGAAATCACCTTTTGCGCTGGAGTTGTGGAGTGACAGTCACATTGTTCATGAGAAGGTGTCCTCAAAAGACCATGTTGAAAATCTGGGGTCAAAATCTCAAAAAAGGGCTGAGTTATGCATAAAAGTTGAAACCCCCATTGAAATACATTGAACCGCATTTACCATAGTTTCTCATATTGCAGTCACTGTTTCCAACACCAAGGTGTGTCTTCGATTGCAGAATAGGTCTTGAACCTAGGACCTGTTCAGGTGAGTTAGGGTGTGTGGGGGTGTTCTAGAGGGTGAAGGTGAGGGGAGGTGGCTGCACAGTGGGAGGTCTGGTGGCTTGTGCGGGTGTGATCGCCGATGGACATTTTTTTTTACAGGTTAAAAAAAACAAACAAAACATACATTGAGGGACGGTTTTCTTTTTTGCAGCTACAAATAAGCATTGAAAGGGGAGCCACTAACCATTAACAAAAAAAACCCATTACATATGGGGATTGGAGGGAGGGGGTACCATTAGACACTAGGGAAAGATATGGGACAGTGGTGGGGTTACCACTAACCACCAACAAAAAATATATGAACCATGTATAAAATATGGGGATTGGAGGGTGAAGGTGCCACTGGACACCTGGGATAGATATAGGAGGGTGGAGGTGCCACTAGACACCAGGGAAATGGGGACTCACAGCTGAAACTGCAGCCAGCAGCACGAGTTCCAACTGCGACTGCAGAAGTCAAGAAAATCCCTCTGTTCTCATACAGACAATGTGGCAGAAGTGCTCCTCTCGCTAAGATGAGCACCTGGGATTCTGCATGCCCAGAAAAGGTCTTTCTTGCCAAAATTTTAAAAAACAAACATCAGAATGTAGTTAAATGAGGTCCCATTTAGTTAGGTTCTGATGTTTGCTTTTGAAATTTATTAATTTTTTGTGAGTTTTCTTTGGTTTGTTTCTGTTGCTAACTGAAAAAAAATGGAAGACTCATGAAAACGCATTCCCAACCTGTGACACAGGCTGACCCATCTGCGTAAAGGCATTGGGCTCCTGCAACACAGGATGACCCATCTTGAAAAAAGGATTAGCTCCTGCAACACAGGATCCATTTTCATGCAGAACAGCTGTAATTTCCCATTGAAAATAATAGGAACTTCATAATATAATAACTTTGGAATGGATTCATATTTTTCCACCAAACCAGCAAAGGACACATCTGTGAGATAAAAGCTTTCCTACTCTGAAAATTCCAGACCACAATGTAAAACAGTTTCTGAGACACGGGTGGACAAAGAAACTACAAAAAACATGTATATTTAACAATTGTTCACACTCTGTATCTCAGAAACCACATGACTGAGTGACAAAATTTTCCACATCAAGAGAACTACACCACGAGATTATGCAAAAGTTCATGCAAATCCATTGAATGGTTGAAAGGTTATTAAGGTGCAAAAATTGGGTTTTAACATAGAAGTGATCCCTCAACCCTAACTATACTGGCGCTACTGTGCCAGTATAATATATATCTATATATGAGAGGTAATACATCAAGATGCAGCAGGTTATTGTCCACGATGAAATGCATCTGTCAGTGTAATGAGTAAGTCCAGGACCATTCTAATGTGTCTATTCAAGGTCCAAAACAACAGTATGTTATCATAGTGATCTCTACTGATGGCAGACTTCTAATCAGCGTACTGCACTTGCTGTCCAACGTACTGCATGAAGCTTCATCACATGCCCTTGTCTATGTCTTTCATTCTGCACTGCATCATAGCAGGATTGTATATAGCACCAATAAAGTGTTTGTTATGGTCCCGACTATTTGCATGCTGTTAAAATACCTTCTTCCCAGGAATTAACTAGGCTTCCAATATGCCATTATGCCATGTACTGTATGCATGGCTCTGCCTTTCATTAGTTCCCCAGGACCCTCCAATAAAAGGAATTTTGTTCCCCTTACCTGGTCACCATATCAATCATTCAATCAATAAATACATCACTGAATGGATGAATGAATTAGCATGTGCTCCACATGTGTCTTTCCACTGCTATACAAACTGCTTTGTAACATTCAAACTGCAGATTCTAGTATAGGAACTGGCTTGCAAGCTCATAGCACTACCATTCTAGTTTGTGCGGCTCAAACACAGTTTGCATGGCACACACAGTTCAAATATGCAGTCCTCAGTAACTACCTCAGTCACAAATGTACTTTCCATTTTCCTGGCAACATTATGAAGCCAATTCACAAAGAGAGATTTCAGCATTCCGCGAAACAGCTCAATTTAACTCCCTGACTAACCTTGCACTTGAATAGAGTACCTCAGTGTCAGGCCAAGAAAATGTGTTTTAATCCAAAATTGAGATTATATATGTAGTACCCATATATAAATGTAACAAAGAAAGAAGACCACCGGCCCATCAAGCTCCTCCCCCTCCATCTCATTGGAAATATCCTGTCATCCTCTTTTTCTTCAATGTACATATCTATTCTAAGCTTTATTAGAAACGGTGTCAACTGATACTGCTTTTTTTTTGGAAGTCTGTTCCAAGTATCCACAATTCATTGTGTGAAACAGTTCTTCCTGCTGTTCTCTTGAAAACTCTTCCTTTCAAAGATGCAGAGGGTCTCATTATCCTGTCATCCTTGTACATCTGGAAAAGCTGCATTTGTTCTGAAGGTATTACCCCTTTAAGATATTGAAACATTGTAATCATGTCACCTCTGATTCTTCTCTTTTACATGGAGAACAGTCCCATTTCTGGCAGCCTGTCCTCATATCCCAAGTTTTCCAAGCCTTCAAAAAACTTTAGTCACTTTTCTCTGCACCTTCTAAATCCTGTTGACATCTTTCCACAGATATAGGGACCAGAACTGTACAATATATTCAAGATGGGGTCTGTCCAGTAATCTATACTGGAGCATTACCATTTCTCTCAATCTGCTTACAAAGTTTCTCTTGATGCACACCCTGATTTTATTTGCTTTACTAGCTGCTGCCCCACACAGTAGCCCCAACTGAAGATGACCAGAAATAGGCTGGCCAAATGAAAGCTGTTGCTGAATTTTACCACCAGCGTTGTTTAGGCAATAGTTCACTTTCATATTCTTCCGATCAAGCTGCATTACTTTTCATTCTTCACCTTTATGTTCATGTCACATTTTTCAGCCTATTTTGTGAGCAAGTTCAGGCCCCACTAAATTTTAGTAACATTCTTCTGAGAAGCAACCACTCTTCCTACCGTGGTGACATCAGCAATTGTTGCAACCTACTGGCTAGTGCCCACTTCCAGATCACTAAGAAATGTGACATTGGCCCCCACACTAAAGAACATTCATGGACCTTCCTAGCCTCTCAGAATGTATGTATGTACTCACCAACACTTCATAATTCACAAGAGGGCCAGAATAATGGCCCCTAAGCAGATAACCAGCATGTTTCTAGAATGATTTCTAGTCTTTCCAAGGGGTTAAAAAGGTATGTAGAAAAAACTAATCTTTCCTATTTAATATTTCAAAAAACAGTATAAATTCATCATGGTTGAACTAGTCCCAGACAAATGTATATATTTCCAGAGACAGAGACCGATAGTTTCTAAACTAACCGATAACCACTATCTGGCAAATATTGTTGTATGATGATGCTATCTAATACCCTTACGTAGCCCTTTTCTAACTGTGTTATTCCAAGTCACAAAGTATTTATCTATCCAAGGGAGTATCACTGATACAGACTAACTGTATTTTGATTCCAAGTCACAAAGTACTTATCTATTCAAAGGGAGTATCATTGATACAGAGTTACTGTATTTTGATTTTGTTCTGGCTATTAAGCAATGTTGAGTTGGTACCAATGCTTTGCAGATTGTACCACTGATGGTAAAACAATACCCCAATGCTGTTCTACTCTAGGCCAGAAAAGGTGAGATACAGTGCACACTCACCAATCCAGAGAAACTGAAGGGACCTCGCCAGCCCCTCAGAATGTGCTTATTCATCAGCACTTCATTCTTTAAGTCTAAAAAGAAAAAGACTGACAGCCCCTGAGCCAGGAACTAAAAGTATATCCCGACTGGTTTTGCAGTTAGTGTAGCTTCTTCAAGTCTATTCCTATATTACACATCAGTAAATAATTATCCTTCCAAGTACTGTACATAAGACATGAATAAAGGATGCCCTTGTATGGGTACTTCTGCATGTATCACTGCATCAGTTATTCTGAGTGCCAGATTTAATTACTGTGGGCTCGATTCTCAAAAGGCCCTTAGATTGACATAAGATGTGGCAAAAGGTAGCTTTCTGCAAAGCTCGGTGTGCCAAGGACTCTGTGCCTGATTCTCTATTGGGTATGGTCACAATGACAAAGTCCAGCTGCTTGTGGCAATTGTGGCTGTGTGCCAAAAAGACAGCATACCTGAGGTGTTTGCCACAAGCTGCAGGGCTGTCAGGCAAAAGTTGTGTCCAAGGACTGTGACCAGCACAAGTTAATAACCAGGCATACAGTACCCTTGAATCAACACGACAATGGGGAAGCTGTAGACGATACACCTCATCAATACATACACCACACAACATCATATCACACAATCAAATAACATACATGGGAAACAATGGCAAAATATATTACAAACACATGTTGATATTGCCTTGGTGTCCATTAGTCCCCATGTTTCCATCCCTCATCCAATATAGATGATATTGCAATATGGCCCTGGTATCCAGTAGTCCCCCCTCCCCAGCCCTGAGCACCCCGTCCATCAATACCCAACAGTCCTTGGAGTCTAGGGGACCCCAATGCCTCCAGGACAGGTAGTCTTCTACCACTCAATCCCCCCATCTTATCCCAGGGTCAGAGGTTGGCACAGCCCTCTGCTCTCCACCATGGCCAGACACCCACTGAGCTGTCATGGAGCACATACTCTACAGTCAGCTGTTACAGTACATGCTTCTTGACAGCTCAGTTGGTGTCTGGTTGTGGTGGAGAGTGGAAGGCTGTGCTGGTCACTGGCTCCAGGAAGTATGGGAGAGCAGGGTTGTAGGGCACTACCTGCCAGGTTGGGGGGTTCCCCTAGACACCAGGGACTGTTAGGTACAGTTGGATGGGGTGATCGGAGCTAGGGAGGGGTGGAACCATTGGACACCAGGGCCGTATTGACATTTGTGTCTACATGGGATTGGAGCTTGGGAGAGGGGGACCACTGGATACCAGGGCAGTATTACAATGTTGTCTATATGGGACTGGGGATAAAGGGATTGCAGCACATGTTTCTTCCCACCCAGCCCAGGGAGGGTTCCAGGGCAGCACAAGCACTCTAAACTCCCAGAGGATACACTTCTAAGGGTTTAGAGAATCCTGAATTAGCACATATGGCAGCTTACATCTGCTGCAGGTCCCCTAGTACCACGCTGCAGCCCATTTTGTGCCACAAGGACAGCGCAAGCCCCCTTTGGTTCATGCAGCCTGCATTTGTTGCATGCTACTTTTGAGAGGTGCTCCCAGTGCATCTTTTGGTGCAAGCTGCGCCTTGTGCCATTCCTTGTGGCACAAGCCCCTTGTGTCAGTCAAGGAAGCTTTGAGAATCGAGCCCCATGAGCCTATGAAAACAAATGACAGAAATTAAAACTACGCATAAAAAGGATTAATAAAAGTTTGGATTACCCTGCCACTGTCTCAATTATTCTTTAAACATGTCTATGAAACTCAGTTTTGAGTGTTTATGTGACTAAATATTGATGATATATTCTGAGGTCAGACTTATACTCAGTTACAGTATCAAGAGGCCATAAACACCTACGCTATATTTGCTAAACTACTATGCCACTGATTTAATCCTGGCAATCTGATAAAGTCCATGGCTACTAGTCCTTGCAATTAACTCATTATACCCTGGGTGGCCATTTTGTGTCAGGAGAATCAATGGATGGTTCAAACTTCATACAGAGCTATTACGTACAACTGGACTGCCGTCCTATCAATTTTTGAATAGGTTCTGTGCCATTATTATCTTGGTAGATACCAGCTGAGATATAGTCCTTTATTTGTAACCAAAGAGTTCCTTTTTTATTATAGTTGGTTTCTGTAGAAATGCAGTCAGGTAAGTGTCACATTTTATAGACCTGATTTTCTAAATAGAAGGCTAAAACTTCAGCAGTTCACAAGCTGAGGCATACAATGCGACTCTCCTGTGGAACTCATCCATTGATCCCCAAATGTGCTGAAGCTCAGAGCAGAACTACTGTAAGGTCAGAAAAAAATGTCTTGACCACAATATGTATAGAGGCCCTCACTACAGCCACTTTCTGTAAACTAGCAAACTTAGAAGTTAGAGGGGTTGACTCTGTCATAGAATTATGAAAACACATTGCCAGTGATCTATTTAAGCAGTGAAAGTAAAGTAGAAAAGTAATACAGAACAATACATAGGGGCCCAGATATTCAAAAGGGTTACGCATGGTGCAACAGTGTTTTCATCATCAACTACTGATCTTGACATGATATTCAAATGGGGATTGTGCCTGGCACAAACCCTGATGCACCAGAGCACATCAATAATGTATAATGTGCAGATGGGGGGTGCCTGCCCATGCATACTCTGCACATCCTGATATTCAGCCCGGGATGTGCTGAGTCCATGCATGTGCAACCCCTACTTGTGCTGCACACAGGTGAGCAAAAAAAAAACAACGGCTGGCCACCCACAGGTGAGTTGCCATACTGCAGGGCGCAACATGGCAGCTGCCACCTGTGAGTGGCCACCCAAGCTCCGGCTGCACTTCCATGGTGGCACCCCCCCATGCCTGATCACGGGCATCTGTGTAAATAAATTCACATCCTATATACCTGGTGGTCTAGTGGACCGCTCGCAGCCCAATCATGGGCTTAAGTATAAATAAATCCACGTCCTCTATCCCTGGTGGTCCAGTGGACCACTGTCAGCCTGATGACGGGCTTAAGTGTATATAAAAGCATGTCCTATATCCCTGGTGGTCAGTGGTGCCCCTCCCCACCCACCCACTGAGCCCCATCTCCCCACTCCCGGTCAGTGGCAGGCAGCAGCACCCACCCGCCTGCCACCCACACTTCTGCTGACTGACACTGTAGGTAGGGCTGTATGCCCATTGGTCCTGGCGTGAGCCAATGGGCATGCAGCTCATCTCACTACACAGTCCAGATATGTAGATGGTCCATTCACATATCTGAATATGGTATGAATATGGGCTGCATGCCCATTGGCTCATGCTGTGGACCAATAGGTACAACCTGCCTATGGTGTCAGTCGGCAGGCAGGCAGGCAGGGTGGTGCTGCACGCCGCTGACCGGGGGGAGCGGGGCGGTGGGGCTCAGTGGACAGGTGGGGAGGGGGTACCGCTGGAACACCAGAGATATTGGACTTTATTTTTATAATACAAATGCCCACGATCGGGCTGCAAACGATCCACCAGACCACCATGGATATAGGACGTGCATTTTATTATACTTAAGCCCGCGATCAGACTGTGAGCAGTCCACTGGACCACCAGGGATATAGGACATAGATTTTATTATACTTAAGCCCGCAATCAGGCTGACAGCGGTCCACTGGACCACCTGGGATATAGGACGTGAATTTTTGTATACTTAAGCCCACAATTGGGCTGACAGCAGTCCACTGGAACACCAGGGATATAGGATGTGCTTTATTATATACTTAAGCCCGCGATAGTGCTGACAGTGGTCCACTGGACCACTAGGGATATAGGACATGAATTTTTGTATACTTAAGCCCGCGATCGGGCTGACAGCATTCCACTGGACCACCACGGATATAGAACGTGAATTCTTTTATACTTAAGCCTGCGATTGGGCTGACAGCAGTCCACTGGACCACCAGGGATATAGGACATGCTTTATTATATACTTAAGCCTGTGATTGGGCATGTAGCGGTCCACTGGAACACCATGGTTATGAGACGTTATTTAAATCTACATA
The DNA here is from genome assembly GCA_016271365.2 of Neoceratodus forsteri. Lineage (NCBI taxonomy): Eukaryota > Metazoa > Chordata > Ceratodontiformes > Ceratodontidae > Neoceratodus > Neoceratodus forsteri. The sequence goes on from CM057459.1 coordinate 39,748,658, forward strand.
TGCCTGCGATCAGGCAGAGGGGGGCATTGCTGCGCTGTGTAGGGGGTGTCAGTCCCCGAAGGCTACTGCCTAGCAGGAGCGCCAGGTGCAAATCGCTGGGGATCAGCGAACCTGCAGGTAAATGGGGCCATAATGACTTGCAAATGGCCCCATTTGCACCTTGCATACATTATGGCCCCATTTGCATGTGCACTTTTGAATATTGCAGTTGTTGTGCATAATGCAAGGGAACTTGCGCTAGCGCATCCACCTGCTCCACTCTGGCCACTTGCACTGGCACTGTGTCACTGCACCATGCGCACTGCGGGTGGCCAGGGTATGATATTCAATGATGCTGTGCCATGGCGCAGCTCCGTTGAATATTGCCCAGTCAATGCCCCTGCACAGCCAAGTTGCGTTGCGCCCATGCTTGCGCCACAGCCTAGCGCAGTCTGAATATCTGGGCCAGGGTGTATAACAAGATTTGTTTACATGCCTTAGTTGTGGGATGATACATAAATCATAAGAGTGACATTCAAGTGGTTTATGAGGTCATGATATGCCAAGGGTGTGAAAAAAAAAAAAAGAGATTTACTCAGCCTGCCATGATTCATTTTTGCATTCACTTGTGCTTGTGCAAGGAACGTCTTGGGACTATATGGCAAATGAGAGGTGTGTCACTGCCAAGGCAATTACAACTGAAACTACAAAGGGTTTGACAGTTTACACCAATGACCAACCAATTTGGTCATGACAGCAGTTCAGCTTTGCTGACATGGTGTGTGCTGGACTTGCAAGAAATTAACTGCTCCAATGGGAGTGCTTCATTTCTTTCTGTCACTCCAATGGGAGCACTTAATTTCTTTCTTTAGCCTGAACTGTGGTCATGTGCATTAGAGTGCACACTAATGCTCATGGCCTGAGTTACGGCCATTGTATTCTCTATCCCTGTCTTTGCTCCTCTGACCCCCCCAAAGGCTTCATTAGCTGCAGTGCGGCTTTCTCTTCCAGTGCAGCTTCTACTTCCCCCCACCACCTCAACAATAGCTGTGGTGCAGCTTTCTCTCCCTCTCCCGGTGCTAACTTCTCAGCCCCCATCTCAACATTAGCCACAGTCGGCTTTTTGTTAAAGCCGACATTGGTGTGACCAATAAAAAAAAACTGTGCTGCCACTGAGGGACACTGGGAAGTCCACTCCCAGTGTCCCCATATCTGTACCCCCAATATTCTGGGATACTGGGGAGCCCACTCCCAGTATCCCCATATCTATACCCCCCTTTAGAAATGGCCAGACTGGATAGGCCAAGAAGTCCTTATCTGCTGTCAAAGTCTATGTTGATGTTTCCCTGTAAAAAAGAAAATGGTCCCCTGATGTGTTTTTTTTTTATACCTGAGGAAAAGAAAATGATCCCTCATCATCTCCCCATCCCCTTCCCCCAATCCTGGCCCTCCCACTGCACACCCACCTCCCCGCATCCCATACTTACCTCCAGAGGTCAGCGGTTGTGATCTTCTCTGGACCGGGAGACATCTGCACTCTTCAAAGCCAAACTACGAACTGAAGAATCAAGGTAAGTGCCATTTAATTGCTGTCAATGGGGGCTTCAACTTATGTTGATATCTCAGCCAATTTTTTGAATTTTTGCCCCAAATTTTCAACATAATGTTTTTGGGACCCCACCTCATGAACACTGTACTGTCATTTTGTTACTCAGTCCTCTAAGGTGATTTCATGGTCACTGCGCAGAATCACCTTTCAGGACTGATTAATGAAATGACAGTGCCAGTATTCATGAGTGAGTCTAAACAACCCTGGTGAAAATTTGGTGACAACAATCCCAAAAATGACTGCATTACGAGAGTGTATTGCACAGTTTATATGCATGCACATAACTTTGCCAATTTTTAATATTTTCATTTCAGATTTTCCACATTGCCACTTTTTCATACCTCCTCATGAACAGTGCAGCTGTCATTTCTCACATGCTGCTCAAAATGTGTTTTCACACCTGTGGCACAGAATGGCACAGTTGCTGTGCGAAATCAACTTTCTGGATGGATTAACAAAATCAAAGTGTCACTATTTATGAGGTGGGGTCCCAAAAAGGCCATGTTGAAAATCTGGTACAAAAATGCCCATGTCACGTGCTGTCATTGAAATTTCACTACACATGCACGTAACTTTGGCACATTTTTATGTTTTCACTCAAATATTCAGCATTGGCAGTTTTTCACACCACCTTATGAACAGTATAGCTGTCATTTTTCACATCCTGCCCAAAATGTGTCTTCGCTTCTGTGGTGCTGAATTTATTTTATTTATTTATTTATTGAAAGTGTTTCACCAGGAAAGGCACACTGAGCAAAAAGATGCTCATCTCACGGTGCGACCTGGGGGGAGGGTTACAGAGGAGGCAGGTATACATGCAGTAGATGATTTTAGCAGTAATGCAATACAGACAATATACATCGATTGGAGGTATTACAAATGAGCTTGTTACATAAGGAGAGGAATACAGAACAATGAACAGGATCGACAGGGTAAATATGACATAGGTAAAAGGCAAGGTAAGAGCAGTATAAACATAGCACAACAGGGACAGGGTAAACACGTCATGGGTATACATATCAAGTGTACAATCATGGTAGGAGCAAAGCAGAGCAAACACTACAAACATATCATGGGTATACATATCAAGTGTACAATCATGGTAGGAGCAAAGCAGAGCAAACACTACAAACATATCATGGGTATACATATCAAGTGTACAGTCATGGTAGGAGCAAAGCAGAGCAAACACTACAAACATATCATGGGTATACATATCAAGTGTACAATCATGGTAGGAGCAAAGCAGAGCAAACACTACAAACATATCATGGGTATACATATCAAATGTACAGTCATGGTAGGAGCAAAGCAGAGCAAACACTACAAACATATCATGGGTATACATATCAAGTGTACAATCATGGTAGGAGCAAAGCAGAGCAAACACTACAAACATATCATGGGTATACATATCAAGTGTACAGTCATGGTAGGAGCAAAGCAGAGCAAACACTACAAACATATCATGGGTATACATATCAAGTGTACAGTCATGGTAGGAGCAAAAGCAGAGCAAACACTACAAACATATCATGGGTATACATATCAAGTGTACAGTCATGGTAGGAGCAAAGCAAGCAAACGCTACAAACATATCATGGGTATACATATCAAGTGTACAGTCATGGTAGGAGCAAAGCAGAGCAAACACTACAAACATATCATGGGTATACATATCAAGTGTACAATCATGGTAGGAGCAAAGCAGAGCAAACACTACAAACATATCATGGGTATACATATCAAGTGTACAGTCATGGTAGGAGCAAAGCAGAGCAAACGCTACAAACATATCATGGGTATACATATCAAGTGTACAATCATGGTAGGAGCAAAGCAGAGCAAACGCTACAGGGAAGGGGTGAACATACAATTGATACTCTAAGGGGAAATACATTAATTACGTAAGTGCCATTAGCACACTAGTGTGACAGGTTAGAACTTGAGTGCCTGTGCAGCCATGAGCTGCAGTGGGAAGCACAGGAGCCTGTTGGAGTTGGGGGAATAGTATGCTTAGGGCGTGGGGGGTAGGTATAGGTGATGTGAGAGGGAGGCGAGTGGTGTTGGTGCTGAGGGTGAGGCAGGGAGGAGAGATGGGGGGAAGAGGAGGTTTAGGAGTGAGAGGGGAGTAGCGTGAGTGTAAGTGCATAGAGCAGTATATCAGCCAGTCAATTTGGCTATTGCCAGGCCGCTGGTCAGGCTCTGGGAGGTAGCTGGGGGAGAGAGGTAACAAGGTGGGGGGAGTTCAGGGGCAGTTGCAGTTTGTTGTGAGAAAGTTAGCGAGGGCAGAGGATAGGGAGTATTTGGATGATGAGTGGAAGATCTGAGCAGGTAGGCCATTCCAGAGTTTGGGGAAGAGGTAGGAGAAGGCCGATTGGCCAGCGGTGGTGTTTCGGTGGGGGATGGATAATAGCCTTGTGTCGGTGGATCTGAGGGTGTGAGTGGGGGTAGGTGGGGAAGATAGGGAGGATGCTAGGTAGGGTGGGAGGGAGCCGAGCCAGAAGTTAGAAGCGAATTTTACAGTGTGGAGTAGGCACTGGTTGCTCAGGACTGGCAGGGCCAGTGAACGGTAGAGCTCGCAGTGATGTGAGCGAGGGGGGGCATTGAGGGCAAAGCGGCAGAATGCATTAAAGAGGGGGTCCAGTCTGGCTAGAGTGGTCTTTGAGGCGAATTTATAGAAAACGTCACAGTAGTCGAAGGTGGGTAGAATCATTTTCAGGACTAGATCACGTCTGATGGGTAGCAAGAGGGAGGAGCGTTTCCTATAGAGGACCCCAAGTTTAGGGCACAGTTTGGAAGTGATGGCGTCTACATGTGTGGTAAAGGAGAGGTGGCAATTGAGCCAAACCTCTAGATACTTAAAGGAGGGCACTTCTTCGAGGATAGTATTGTTTAAGGTATGGAAGATCAATGGATGGGTGAGTTTGGATAGACGCTGCCTTGTGCCGAAAGTCATAGAGACGATTTTCTTGGGATTTAGGGAGAGTTGATTGGTACTGAACCAGTGTTGGATTTTGTTGAAATCCGTTTGCAGTTTGGAAATGAGTTCTTCGTGGGTCTGGCCAGAGGTAAAAAGGACCATGTCGTCTGCATACATGTGTATAGCGGAGGAGGAGCATGAGTTTGGCAGATCATTTAGGAGGATGGAGAATAGAATAGGACCAAGAACTGAGCCTTGGGGAACGCCGGTGGTGATAGGGAGAGGGGGGAGATGTGGTCAGCTATTCTAGTGGATTGGGTTCTGTTTAGTAGGAAGGCACTGAACCAGTTTGTGGCAGAATCGGTTAAACCGGCCCTTGATAGGCGGGATAGTAGGAGAGGGTGGGAGACCGTGTCAAAAGCTTTAGCTAGGTCTATGAAGATAGCGGCTGTGATTAGCCCTTTATCCATCCCGGAGAGGATGGTGTCTGTGAGACGTAGTAGGGAGGAGGTGGTAGAGTGGTGTTTTCTGAAGCTGGACTGAAATAGGGTGAAGAAGTCGGTTTCTGAGAGAAAGTGGGAGAGCTGGGATAGAACTAGGTGTTCTTGGAGTTTGGCGAGGGCAGGGAGGAGGGAGATGGGACAGTAGTTTGTAGTGGAGGAGGGATCACCACCTTTTGGAAGAGGTAGGACAGTGGCATGCTTACAAACGGAGAGGAGTGACTCGGTGGTAAAAGATAGATTTAATAGGTTGGCAAGGGGTGTCGCAATGGCTGGGGCAGAAAGGAAGAGGAGTTTGTTATTAAGACCGTTGGGGGATTTGCCTTTGGAGGGGTTCAGGGAGCATAGGGCATCTAAGGTTTCGATAGGGGAGATGGGTCTGAATGAAAAGGGGGTCCTACCTGTTGGCCGTGGGATAGATGACAGGGGGGTGGAGGAGGTTGTCGATGTGTGGGGGGTGGGCAAGGTTGCTGGGGGTAAGGAATTGAGGAGAGTTTGGGTGCAAGTAGTGAAATAGGAGTTAAACTCGGCAGCTACCTTCTGGGAGTCGGTGAGGAGTGTCCCTTGGATGAGGAGAAGAGGTGGAGGGTTTACTGTTTGAGGGGTGAAGAGGGAGTCAATGACTTTCCAGAATTTAGAAGGATTCCCAAGATTTGCGTTTAGGGTGTTGTTGAAATATTCGGCCTTAGCAAAACGGATGACCTTTGTACATTTGTTGCGGAGCATGTGGTAGGTGACAAGATTATTTGGGAGGGGCGTGGCTTTTGAGTTATGCCAGGCCTTGTCTCAGGCTTGTTGGCAGGCTATCAACTCAGGGGAGATCCAGGGTAGATGAGACCCACGGACTCTTGCCTGGCAGGGGCATGTTTGTCCCAGGCGGGCAGGAAGGTATTTGTAAAAATGTGTAGGCGAATCCATACTAGAGCAGCTCAGTGCTTGGGACCCAGTTTGAGTGAGCGAGATCTTCCAGGAGAGAGGTTGAGTGATTTGTAAGGCGTTGGAAAATAAATTTGGGAGGGGATTTAAGTCTGTGGATTTTGCTGACCAAGTAGATTAGGTGGTGGTCACTAATGGAATTGGAAAGGAGGCCCGAACTGATGATGCGATGTGGGTGGGATGTAAGCGCCCAGTCCAGTAGTGTGTGATTACTGGACTTATGGTTTAAGCGGGTAGGTTCCAAAATAGTTTGGGTAAGGTTGAGAGCGGTTATCTCAGTTTGGGATTTATTAAAAGTGGGAGTTAACCAGCTGTGGTTAAAGTCTCCCATGATGTATAGTTCACCCGACTGGGCATGGGAGGAGAGTTGGCCCAGTAGGTCAGTGACTATTGTGGTAGGAGTGCCTGGGTGGCAATATATGCCAGCCACGAAGATAGGTAGTGAGGAGGAAGGGGACAGCTTTACCATGAGGAGCTCATAAGCTTTGGGTTCAGCTTTTGTGAGAGAGACGGTGAAATGAAGGGCTGATCTGATGTAGATAGCCACCCCTCCACCCCTGGTGGGCCGGTCTTACCTTATGGTTGTAAAACCAGGAATGGCAATGGAGCTATCAGGTAGGCTGGTGTTTAGCCAGGTCTCGGATAGGATAATTATATCTGGGGCGTGGTGGGCGGCTAGAACCTGAAGCTGATTGAGCTTAGGGGGCAAGACTACGAATTATTTAGGTGAAGGAGGCATAGGCCTCTGGGGCGGTAGCCAGAACATGTGTTGGAGGTGGCTTGGGCTGAGGGGTTAGGTATGGGGCGATCTGGACCTGGGGTAGGGGTAGGGCCAGGGTTAGGGTGAATATCTCCTGCAGTCAGGAGGAGAAGGGCAATGATTAGGTGGTAGTGTAGGACCCAGAGAGACTGGGATTTTACTGTGCACTGGTTGGGGGTGGCGGTATGGGGTATGGTGTGGAGGGAGTGGATACTGGAGTGGGTGAGAGAGGCCAGAAGGCAGCTGAAGGGAAAGACTGGGGAGGAGAGTGGTGAGGGGAAATGGGATCAGGAGACAGTTGGGGGATAAAGAGGATTTAAAGGGGGTATTTGTAGGATGGGTCAGGGTTGCCGGTGGGGGGGGTGCTGGGAAGCAGCTTAGTGGGGGAATTAGGATGGGAAGGGACAGAAAAATGGAGGAGAGCAGAAGTACAAGGTTTAATTGTGTAGGCATTTTACCAGATTAGGGGAGGAGGTGCCCTAGTAAGGTGCCTTGGTAGTAGGAGGATGAAGGTTATGGATATTTTGGTTGCCCTTCAGAAAGCATAGATACCACTTTAGAGTAGTGGTACTGTCATGGCCTCTGGTGGTCAGGGTACAAGGTTCAAGGCCCAGGTGGGACAGTTGGGATAGGGCTTGGCTAGGAGCAGGGATCCTGGTACTAGTTGGCTTGAAAGTGGTCAGGTTTGGGCCAGAAAACAGGGTTGGAATAGCGACTCCTAGTGGTCATAAGGGGTTCGTACCAGAGAGGGTGGGATCAGGCAATGTGGCATGGGTTTGAGTCGGGCTAGTCAGGTGACCACCAAGGGAGGGGCGTGGGCAGAGGTTGAAGGGGAGAGAGAAATGTTCAGCAAGTAGATGAGCTACAGGAGGCAGGAGAGGGGAGTAGTGTGGAGTTAGAGGTGGCAAGGACCGGGGGGGGTCCCTCTAGTGGTTAGCAGGTATAACCTGCAAATGGGAAAGTGGGGACTTAAAAAAGTGAAGGGCAGGAAGTGATGTCATAGGGCAGTGACTATATAAGTAGAGACGACCCAGGGTGGGTGGGGCAGTTGCGGGGTGGGGCAGTTCGCCGACGTGGCTAACCCCTCACAAGGGTGCTGTGTTGCGGGTACTGTAATTACCTCCGTTTGGCACCCGTGTTGGTCCCTGCTTCTGGAGGGAGCACCAAAGGCTTCAGGGCTGTTTGCTTGAAATCACCTTTTGGGATTGAGTAAAGAAATAATAGGGCCACTATTCATGAGGTGGGGTCCCAAAAAGCCCATGTTGAAGATTTGGAGCAAAAATACCAACAAACACCCAGGGCGTTAGGGTTTCCAGCCATAATGCCACTCCCACACCCACCCTGTAGAGACTGACAGATGTTGGGGGTGTGCCTTGGGGTCATCGGCCGTAATTCTCATGCCATTCCACCCCACCCCCACATTCACCCTGCAGCCAGTGACAGGCATCATGGTGTGGATGGGGTCTTTAGCCCTAATGTTCACCCCATTCTGCTATACTGCACCCATCTAGGCTTATTTCTTTATGGAATGGGGTGAGTGTTAGGGCCGAAGTAACCAAGGCACACCGTGATGCCTGTCAGTGTCTGCAGGGTGGGGGTGGTGGTAGAATTCTGTGAGCATTACAGCCGATGACCTAAAGGCACACCCACAATGTCTGTCAGTCTCTGCACAGTGGGTTGGGGGTGGGGCATTAGGGTTGGAAACCCTAATGCCTCATTAAAGAAGTAAATCAGGGAGGGACAGTTGATATCACCTACCTTGATTTCAGCAAAGCCTTCTGCAACATAGAAGGCTTATTAAAAAAATAGGTAGTATGGCCATGGGGCACAAGGCGATAAACTGGGTTAGAAGCTGGCTGATGGACAGGAGGCAGAGGATGGTGGTAATGGGATCCAGTCCAGGAAGAGGGGGATGATCAGTGGGTACCTCAGGGATCAGTCCTGGGACCATTTATGGTGCATCTTCCACCATGTGGCACCCGCCGCTCTCACTGCTGCCTCCTCTCTCTTCAGAAGCCACTACCAGTACCAAACACCACTGCAAACACCTGCAAGTGAACATTTGGCATTGACCAGTGCTTGTTGATGCTTGCTGATGCATAGGGTTTTAAATGACTTTTATTAAGGTGCTGTTGTTCTTGTGTAGCTTTGCATTTCCAGAGGACAGTGATTAAGTGAAAGAGAGACTAGGTTGAGCGGGTGGGTGGGAGTGTGTGTCTTAATCTTTAAAAACAGAGCATGTTGCATTTTTATTTAGAGCAGCTGGAGTGACATATTAGTGCAATTATACATGGAAAACTGTGTACACTGGAAAAAATACACAGTGAAGGATTACCAGTAATTATACAACCCATAATACTTTTGAGGGTCTACAAAAAAACGTGATCTCTGCAACTCATTTCATTAAAGAGCCCCTGACATCATTCAGAAAGCTACGTAAAATATAAACAATCTAGTTTATGTTTCACATTATTATTATTATTATTATTGTAGTGGCTGAAATCTCAGCCACATCAGGCACTCCACTGGAAGTTTCAGTGGGCCTTCTGTCAGCTCATCTGAATATGGCCCATTTTTCAATGTGTATTTTTTTTTATATATTTATTTAAATATGTGTGTGTGGTGTGAGGGGATCAGGAAGGACTGTCTTTATCTTCCCTGACCTCCATATTAAGGGGAAATCCCCTTTTAATTTAAAAGTGAAAGTGATGCCCACAGGAGTCCCGATCTAGCAGCTCCCACGGCAGCACATCAAAGGCATTAATCTGTGTGGAAAATCAAAACTGCAGTTAAAGTTGTTGGGAGTCGCGCATGCTAGGGATGCCATGTAAGGGATGGGTAGCAGCTCTTGACTCTGATTGGTTATGCAGTCAAGCCCTTGACTGGCATAGCCAATCAGCACTGCCTCCTTAGCCATCTAGTCAGTGGATTCCCTGCCATAAGCATAAAAGGAGACTGCCAGAAGGTTGAGAGCAGTCAGCAGGGGAAGTCTGGAAGGGGTGTCCAGAGAAGAAGCCCCAGGAGGAGGAGCCCCAGGAGGGGGAGGAGCCCCAGGAGGAGGAGGAGCCCCAGGAGGGGTGCCCCTGGAGGAGCACTCCCATGGAGTAGAAGCTTGATGGCTAAGAGCTCCTGGAGAAGGAGCTCGATGGAAAAGGAGTTTGGAAGGAGAATAGAGTGAGTGGTTCAGGAGGGACCCTGAAGAAGAATCCCAGGAAGGAGCATCGTGGGACCTGCAGGGGTAGCTGGGAGAGCCCTGCCAGCCTGGTAGCCTTTCTTTGTTAAGAGCTTAAGAGCTGTATCACTCAGGCTTGGCAGTTGACTCTGGTGTTCAGCAACAGGGGAGGCTGGTGAAGCCAGATAACTTTCCCCATACCCTCACAGGTGCCTAGTGGGGGACTCAGTTAGCAGATCGGCTAGTGGCACAACACCTTGGGAGATTTGGCTAACAGGTCTACTAGCACCACAGCACCTTGGGTGACTCAGCTAGCAGGTTGACTAGTGGTGAAGCACCTTGGGAGACTCTGCCAACAGGACAGCTAGCAGGGGAACACCTTGGGAAAATCAACTAGCAGGGCGTCTAGTAGCAGAGCACCTCAGGAGACTGCTAGCAGGGCAGCTAGCAATGCAGCACCTTTGGGACACGGTTAGCAGGACAGCTAGCAGCACAGCACCTTGAGACACTTGGTTAGCAAGATGGCTAGCAGCAGATCTCAGCTTCAAAAGGCCTGTATCTTTTTAAGTTCTTGCAGCAGTCCTTGGGGGAGATGTGACACCCAGGGAGGGAGCCCTGGGGTGGTGGTGTGATAAAGCTCTGGTCATTAAAGTTACAGTGATAAGTCTTTTTGCTAAAGTTACAGTGATAAGCCTTTTGCTAAAATTACAGGGATAAGCCTTTTTTGTTCAAGTTGCAGTGTCAGGCTTGACCACAGTAAACATTCTGTATTGTCTGTGAATGGTTAATTTTAACAGATCCTGGGACCCTTTTTAGTCTGCTGCCCTAGGTGATGGCAGTGGTGTCTTTTCAGGGGGAACAGTGCCTCCCCCCCTTATTAAGGCACTTTTTCATTCCTGCCACTGGCTGGCTTCACACCACATATTGGGCATCCAGCTATTGGACCGAGCAACCCAACATTGTTCCCTCAGTCAGTTTAATCCCATTACCTTTTGCTGAGGGCGGTGCCTCCAAGAAAACCTCTTGGTGTTCTCAGCAGACAGGTATGTAAAAAAAAGCAAATTTTAATAAAAATACATTTGTTACATTATTATTGTTTAAGAAGTTTAACCAGGAAATACATTCTATATTTTTTATTAAAATATAATTATAGGTTTCATGTCCCATTCATTAACAAATTATATATTTTTATATATTTTATAAATATATAATCAGATTTCATGCCCTATTACATAACATTGTCTTTGAACTATTATCTCCCTTGTTATTAAACAAACAGTAACTGGACTGCAATGTAACACAAAGCCATATATAAACAGTTTCTTAACACCTACTGCTAAGACCCTGTTTGATACACATCGGTATTACTAAGCTTGTTTTAAACCTAATGTTTTAACATTTCTGCAGCTTTTTGCTTGTACGTCTTTAAAAACAAAAGAACTTCCTGTGTTTACTGTGATAACAGCTAGAATGTAAATAGTGGCATTTAATTATATTGCTTTGGTGTTAACTAGCACTTTGTTTTTTCTTGCACTGCTTATCAAAACCAAGCTTCTACTAATGGCAGGCAGTTCAGCCTACATTTTAATATACCTGATGAAGAAGCAATAATCAGGCCTTGAAAGTGTGTATCTTTAATTTTTCATTAGTCTATTTAAAGGCATTATCTTTACCCAGCAACAATATTCTCTTCTTGTTTCTCTCCTGCTTTTGTATGGGCTAATAAGACACACTGTTATTTTTCTCTTCATTATTAAGGACAGTTTTAAAAACAAGATTATTGTCCCCTAGAAGACTTTAGCAGCTTTGGCCTCTTGTCTGTTCCTGACATCATAATTGTTTCTGCAGCAATAGATTTTCAAATGATCATAGAGTTGTGATGTCCCATGTACACGAGCAGCCAAGGCAGATAAGCAAAGCCATGTTAGTAAAAAAAAAAAGGGGGTGAAAATTTACAGACAAAATATGAAATATAAGCTACAATTTGTAAATATTACATATTTTCATGGAGGTCCAAATGATGTTGGGAGCTCTTTAAACATACATTTATATTTACTTGGTTTAGCATTTTTTAACTTAACCACATGATGAATTCAAGTTGCTGTAGTAATTAAATTACTAAAAAGCCTTCTTGTCATACATTTGAAGCCCAGGTGATCATAACATTAGTGGAGTTGTTACTGTGCAAAGGACCATAGGTAAAGAATTATAATTCAACAACTACAGAAATGTATTTCTGGAAGGCAGTTGCTTGATGTAGTTGGTTTTGCTGCAGTGCAGTGTTTGTACTGTTAAGATACAATAACCCATGTGCATTGTTTAAAAATCTCCAACAGACAATTAGATCTGTTTCACAAAGTAATTATCGCTACTGCTTCTATTAACAGTGGACAACAGCTTGTTATTTATGTCTTTCCTGTTGAAACATTTTCAAATAAATAAAATCTAGAGAGTGCAAACAGGAAAATGACAACTGTTCTGAGCATTTGCTCTGTGCCTTCCAGGAATGCAAATGTTATAATCAGGATATTTCACTGGGTGCAAGATATTACATATAACAAACCAATGAAAACACGCCAGTGAGTGATCAGAGCAAAAACAGGCTGACAACATTCATTAAGGCAGGACGACTGCAGAAAGGATACTGCAAGAACCCAAGAAGAGAAACAATGTGTTACACAAAGCAATTTGGCTTTGTGCTTAGAAAGCAGAACTGTAAACCTAGAGGTCCTGATTTGAATCCTATATTCAGTTTGGCCACCATTTACCTGTGTGATCCTGAGACAGTCATTTAACTTTCTTGTGTTTAACATCTCTGTAATCAACAATATCTGTGCATGCAGAATTTTTATACCCTTCTTCTCCTGAATTGAAAAGTGGTTTGGGATACAGTTTTTACGACAGCCTCTCTGTGGAACCAAACTCCTTCCCTTTCTAAGGTTCAGGGAATTAAACAGAGAAACTCAGCAAGATAAAAATACAGGTCCTAATTCTCCCAGGTCAGACTATATTTAGTCATGTTTGTTTATTCCTGTTTTCTTTGTCAATGTTTTAAAATTAATGCTATTCGCTTCCTTGCACTGAACTGATCAGCAGAAGTGAGTACTGTACATCTCCAGAACTCATGCTAAATCTTCCAACATAGAAATAAAGGTGTAGTGAGCTGAACTATTGTAACACTGTGCAGTCCATCCATCACATTCACCTCCCTGTTATCACCACAGCAATAACCTAAATTACCTTTCTCCTCCAGATATTTACCCAGCCATGTCTTGAAATTCTATACACTTCCTGCTGCTATTTCATAGTCCCATTACTCCCGTGGAGTGAGAATGCTTCATTAATTCCCTGGCGATCATTCCTTTGTTTACACAGTACTGCAGAATTAGCCTGGATGTAAGAGTGTGTGATAAACATGTGACACTTTCAAGTGTGGCAAATTGGCATAATATACATGGATTACATTGTGTTCCTGCAATATTCTGCAGTATGTCATTGGCAGAAACTGTCATAAGAGAAATGCATCCTGGCTGACTCCACTGTACTATTGCACCCTCATTTTGTTACCCTGAGTTCTGCTAGACAGGTTACCTTGATCTAGTTTCATAACCCGCTTTATGATTTTGATTACCCTAATCTTCATACCTCTCCAGCTCCTTATTTTATTGGGAAAACATTATGATACCAGATGCTTGAGTGTCACTCTTCTTATAAGTCATGTTTTCTAGCCCTCTTTTCATATTTTCAGCTTTATGCTACACTTTCCCAACTCCTATGCACCGTTTGTAAAGCAATGCCCAAAATGGCATGAAATACTGCTGATGTGTATGGAGTGAAAGAGATAGCACATATGAAGAACTTTGGGTATGTAATCACAGAAGACTTACTGAGCTATGAAAAAATGGCAACAAATTTACATACACTGCAAGCCAAACTGCTTGAACACAGACCAGCCAACTACCCCAAGGATTCAAGTCGCTCTGCCACTTTTCCGTGCCCGCCCCAACTATATGAGCTTCTTTTTCCTTCTATTTATTGCTTTTTAACAGAACACTGCCAAGCACTACTCATTTAACTTCCAGGTTGCATTTATAAGCCAAATTACAGTTTAGTACCTTTTGGGGCCTTACTTTGCACTTCCCAACACTAACCTGCACTTTCTGTTTGTTTGTCAATCAATCTACCCAGTGTGTCTATGTCCTCTTTTTTTTTATGCTCTTTTTCTGGCCCTCGGTCAATGTCCAGGGGAATACCCCCCCACATCAGCTCAGTCCCAGCACTCACTGGGATCTAAGCGTCATGAGGATTGCACCAAGGATTTTTTTTTGCATGACCCCTATGACATGACGGAATGGGGACAGTCATGTAATGACCTCAGCGCGCGGTCCTGCACAATCCCACCCACCATGTGCAGAGGTCTACCGGCACGACCCGACTTGGCCAGACAGCATGGTCCCAGACTGCCTTATGCCCCCCCAGTCTCTGCTAGGAGTTGGTGGGTGCCGAGCACCAGGTCCCCCCTCTCCCTGGAGAAGGTGAGCAGTCTCCTGGATGCTCAGCATCCTCCTCCCCCCAGCTGACCCTCTGACATCCAAGGTCCTCTCCTGAAACCCACTCATTGGCATTGCAGGTGGTAGCACTACCACTGCACTGATGGGGTGGCCCCTCAGGTCCTATTTAAATTTCTCACAATTGTCCTTGCTGTTAGTCACCCTGGCTATGCTACCAGGGATCTATTTTAACATTGTTTTACCCATCTGGGGCATAGTGCAAATTGACTAGCACTAGTGCAGTTAACCCATTACCTGCTTGTTTTGACTAGTGCAGGTTTTCCTTAGCTGTCAATGAAGCTAAAAGGCCCCTATTTAAGCTGGCTCCAGTCCACATACTAATCCTCCTCAATGTTCTAGATGGCAGCTTTGTATGAACTGCAATTACCTGCCAGTGAAAGACGAGGACCACACAAAAGTCTTACAGTAAGTCATTATCACCCCATTCTTAGGGCTTGCAGCTAGTGTCCAGCCTGAGATCGGGGTGGAGTTCTGTTAAATAACTAGCTTCCAGTGATCTTAGTTTGTCTCCATGTGTGATGATGTCTCCCACACTGTATTTTTTTTGTTAAATGTTTTATTTAAGCAATAAGGCAACACAGGGTGTGTGTTACTATGTAATAATGTCACACCTCAGGTGGGTGAAACATGAGGCTGCAGGCTGAGTGCGTTCAATACCCGAGAAGTGACGTTATTACACAACAACACATACCCTGAAGTGCCTTATTGCTATTATACAATGGCTCATTTGTTAAACAAAGTAAAAAAGGTTAAAAAGTAACTTTAAAATATATTTTTATTTTTTTTTGTTAGTGTTTGAATACTAAGTGAAAAAGAAGTCCACAGTTACCGGTTTTACCAGTAGGTGGTGCTGCTGGGTTTCTGTGTTCTTGCTCCCTTTATGGTGTCTCTCTGTCCCCCCCCACCCCCAACCAACCATCACCTCTCTCAATGTATCTTTCTCCAGTGGCTTGTTGTGCTCCTCGGCTGATCGCTTGCTTGGTGTAACTTTTTTTTTTTCTTTTTGGTTTGGCCAGCTATTAGTAAATGTGGTCATCAACTCATAAACAGTCACATGCAGTTGCAGTGCGCATGCACTTTAACTATTGCATGACAACAGGAAGGGAACCAGGGAACCAAGAAGAAGACTCTGAAGAATAACATGACTTCGTTTGTGGTGTAGTTTGGCATTTTTACTGGTAAGAGAGAAAGAAACCAGGCAGTATGTGGCAGTGGTTGGGTTGTGCGAGTTTTACTTGCACTTGCCGGTTATGTGATGGTCAAATTGCATTTCAGCAGTTCACTGAAACTGCTCTGTTTTATGTTACATCAGTTCAGTGAAAGTGCTCCATTTGGGGGTTGAGAGTAGAAGCTGACAAAGAAAAGGATGAGGACAGAATACGTTTAAGTGTGTGTGTGTGTGTGTGTGTGTATCTATATGGTATTGGGGGGGGGTCAGCTGTGATGTACTGAAGTCCAGAGTGGTGGATGCTGCAGCTGACGTCCTTTGCACAGTGCCATGACTTTTAATCTGTTATGCGGTCATTTGTGGGCCTGGACTTCATACAGTGATGTTACTGTTCAATAACATCACTGTTGCAGGCACACACTGACCAATCAGAGGGTAGAAAATTAATTTGCCATTGTATAATGAAGAATTATACAATGGCAGGAAATAATCTTGGTCTGTGATTGATCAGTTTGGGGCTGGACACATGGTGTTATTCCAGCATAATGCCACAGGTCTAGTTTCAGCACTGTGAACCAATGTGGAAGACTATATGGAGCATGAGCCTATGCTCTTGTTTTGCATCTCCTCTTAAGAAACAAAAAGTATTTTTCTACACTAATAAAAATATTCTTTAAAATTATTTTTTATTTTATATATAACAACAAGCCATTGTATAATAAGAATAATGCACTCCAGGGTGTGTCGTTTGGATAACGCCATGCCTGGGGCATTGATTGATTTCTCACCATGGCCTCTGCCCAACCCCCCAGGCGTGGCGTTATCCCAGCATGACACACACCCTGTCATGCATTATTCCTTTAATATAAAACAATATGCATGTAATAGAAGAACCATGACATAATATTAAAATTCATATAGGAACAAGCATAACAGCGATACATTAGGCTGGTTAAAGTAATTTCATCAGATATTCTTTTGAATTATTATCAGCTGCAATATAATCTCAGTATAGTACATTTTACAAGGGGAATGAGTAGACATTAAGATACAGAGATACTAGTTCATTAGATAACATAGAACATAAGCTGGGATTGTTCCCTGCCAGAAGAGGACAAGAAACTCACCCAGCATTTACATTTGGACATCTGTTAAATAACATATATTAAAGGGCAGATGAGCTGATATTATGTCTAGTCTATGTTGGGAATATCCCCAGTTCTATTGCCCTTGCCGGGGGGGGGGGCCATACAGCTTCAAAGACTGTTAGGGTGCCATTAGCTCTATGTTGTATTAAGGCCAGTGCCCATCACTTCTCGACATTCTGAGTGTCAGTATTCAACATTTCAGTGACAAAATGTTAAGAGGTAGTCAGGATCTGCACTGCTGGTGAAGGGGTTTTCCCTAGCCTCGCTATAGTGGTTCCCTCTCTCTTTCTAGTCTCCTAGCTCAGTGTCTTCCCTGTATACCACTGCAGGCCAGTAACAGAGGAGAACCCAGAAATGACTGTCCACAGGCCTACAGCAACTGTTACTGGCAGGTGTAGAGATCCTAGACTCTTCACAATGCACCACACTAGTCAATGCCATCCATACACTCCTATTACCCCACCCAGCATGTCCTTTCATCCTAAAAACAATGCTTTGTTGCATGGATAGTGCAACAATAACCCCTAATAAAAGATTATTTAAAGTGCTAAAATGCATATTTCTGGTGTGTATAGGTTCTTCTAAATAGAAATAGAGGTGTCAGAGCCTTTTGTCTTGGGACTGGTTCCCTGGGCAGATGAAAAGGCAAGGTTTTAAAAAATGCTGTTATTAATGGGTCAGAGCATATTAATACTTTTGTGCCTGGTATATAATAAGGAGAATGTTGCAAAATGTTCTATTCCCTATGCCCCAAAGGATTGTCTAACCCTTGCACCCCACAAAAAAATCTTTGATCTGTCTCTGTCTCACTTGACACAGCTTGATCACTTCTGGAAGAGCAGGTCTCTGATTGGTCACAGCATTAAGGGGGGGTGAGCATGTCCTTTTCTGCCTGACTCTGTTCACTACACTGTGGGTGTGAGTTAAACAGAAACATAGAAATACTGCTTGACTCATCCTGTCTGCCCATTTTTCCCCGGCTTATGCTGCCACCACAGACCATACTTGATCTTCAGCTCCTCACCCCCCTTGCTTCCCAGTAAGAGTCTCTTGTGCCTATCCCATGCATACTTGAAGCCCACCACTGTTTTTGTCCCCACCACCTCTGCTGGAAAACTGTTCCGGGCATCCATCACTCTTTCCATGAAGTAGTATTTCCTCACATCTCTCTTAAATTTACCCCCTTCCTGCTTCATTGCATGTCCCTTTGTTCTCATGCATTTTTGCCTCTGAAAAATACCCCCTTCCGGTACCTTATTTAACCTCATGGGGTATTTATAGGTCATTATCATATCTCCCCTCTCCCTCTTCTCTTTCAGGGTGTACATACTGAGGTCCTTTAGTCTCTCCTTGTAGGGCTTCTGATGCAGACCCTGCATCATTTTAGTTGCCCTCCTGTGGACTGCCTCCACCCTGTCCATATCCTTCCTGAGATGTGGTCTCCAGAACTGGATATAGTCCTCCAGTGTAGTCTTACCAGTAAGCTATACAGCGGCAATGCCACCTCCCTCCTTCTGCTGGTGATACCTTTCCCTATGCACCCCCAACATCCCACTGACCTTACCCACTACCTTGTTGCACTGCCTTGCCACCTTGAGATCATAAGATGTGATTACTTCCAGGTCCTTTTCCTGTTTAGTGACATTCAATACCCCTTTTTCCATAATATACTCCACCTTTGAGTTTCTGTGCCCTAAGTGCAGGATTTCTCACTTTTTTCACATTGAAACCCAGCTGCCAGGCCCTTTACCATAGCTCAGGTTTTCTCAGGTGTCTGCACACTTTCCACCCCCTCTGGAGTGTCCACCATATAGCAGATTTTAGTGTCATCCACAAAGAGGTAGACCTTCTCTTCCGTCTGAAATGTCACTTACAAAGACATTAATGAGTACTGGTTCCAGTACTGAGCCCTGTGGCACCCCACTCATCACCCACCCTTCACCAGATTGAACTCCTTTTACCACCACCCTCTGTCTGGGTTACAGTGGGGTGAGTTGCATGATAATATTGGCTATCAGCTACTGTGTGTGCAGGAATATAGTTGTTTGGCTGAATAGCTGCTGCTGTGTGATCACCTGGTTTGGAGGGCACAGAACAAGGAAGAAAAGGGGACATAGTAGAGAAAAATGGGCAGGGGGTGGACTGTGTGTGATTGCATGGCACATCTTTTCCTTTTTTGCCGTGGCAGGAAGTAGTGTAGGAGTAGGAGAACACAATCAAACAAAAGGGAAGCACACATCAACCTCCTTAGAGGTGCTCCAGCAAGACACAAACAGTTAAAAGAAAAAAAAATAAGCTGGGCACACACCAATAGATAATTGGTGGAAAAACATATTTAATTTTAACAAAAAGTCATCACAGGCCAAAACTGGGCTAACACCCCTACGTATCGACCCTGCAGGTGGGTCTTCCTCAGAGGGTGTCTCCATACTCGATTTGGGATGAAACTGTTTTTTTTTTTTTTCTCTTGGACAGAAATCCATGTATAAAAAAACTCAGTAAATACTCAGCAAAGAAAGATTATGCAGATTACAGAAGAGTTTGTGTTTCCCAAGTCAGAACCGCTGCACCAGCAGATTAATTCCTGCAGACCCAACCCAGAGAGTGGCAACAGGGCAGCTGGCCCATTCACACTAGCCACCCTGCAGTTTAAAGAGCAAACAACTCCATTCTACTCAGTGAGAGCCAAACCACTATTAGTATTTAGCTCCTCACAAGCACATCAAGAAGCAACAGCTGATTTACTTTCATCACACACCTATCCACAAGCCCAGTCCTCCCCCTGGCACAGCACTTGGAGATGCAAGGTGGAGAAAGTGAATACATGTTGCAATCCTTCAGTAAGTCAATGGAAAAAATTCTACTGTGGATTGAGCGTTATGATCGATGCATTAATGCTTTAGTGCAAAAGATAGATTTCTTGCAAGGTGAAGTTAAGGTATTAAAGGAAAAAGAGGCTGAATTGGAGAAAATTGTCACCGATTGTACACAGCATATTGGGAAAAATGAAAAAGAACTGCAAGTACTGGAAGCCACATTAAGTGGGGTAATGAAAGAAAACTACAATATGGCTTGAAAGTTGGAGACAATGAGAATCAACTTCGGTACAAGAATATCCAATTGGTCGGTATTCCATCAAAGTTCAACTCTGAATTCCCTAATACAAGGGACTGGGTAAAAGATATCCTTATGAGAACTTTTAAATTGCCTGCTGATAGGTCTTCCCTATTGGTGCATGTTTTCAGAGTCCCAAGGAAGAACCAGGAAGTAAGAATAGACATTAAACCAACCATATTAGCTACTTCTACTTTTGACATGGACATAGACTATTTTTACTTTGGCTAAATTACGTGGAACTTTAGAGTATAAAAACAACCACTATTTTATCTCTTTGGACTACTCATATCAGACCCAACAAAGACACAGAAAATTCCTGGTGTACTCTCAAGAGGTACTAGAAAACAGGGCACAGTTCTCAATGCTATCTTCAGCTAAAATAAAAGCGGTAAAAGATCAGACATGGCCAGATATTTCCTGAAGTTTCTTTGATATCTCAAGAGAAATTTCCTGCATGACTACAGTACCACTGAGGGTCACCAGAGAGAATGTGTTAGATACAGGTATATCACAAGATATCTGGATTATCTGAACATATCTGTGACTGCAACTGTATCTTCAAGACCATTACTCAGCACAAGAAACCTCAGGCTCACCCATGGATTCACAAAAAGAGGTGCTAGAAACATAGGATACGATGGAATTTTAGTGTCTCTTTACATTAATTCATGAAAAGTGTGCATGTTCTTTAGTTTTGTTGAAAGTTCATTTCATCTTAAACACTGTACTTTGAGGAACGAACTATGAAGTGGTTCCCATAGAGGGGTAAAGTAAGTCTATTGAAATTTTTTAAGTTAATGGACTGAAATAAATTAGATATTTGTAGCTGTATGATTATGATTTAGATATCAAGAGCCTATATAATCACAGACTCCCTCTCAACCTGCTTTGGACTAGCGTATAATACTATGTTTTCTGAAGGAACTTTTTACGATTCTGTGTTTGCATTGCTATTATTTTATTCTTTTTTTATTCCTTTTTCAATTGTGAATATATGCATCACAGAGTTGCTATAATTGCTTGATCATAAGATATATTGTAACATATTAATAAAATCTAAAAATAATTAGTTAATTATTGTGGACTTGAGCAACCATCTGTGGATTAGTGCAATTTTGAATCAACTTGTCCTGATGGTTAGTGCAAAAAAGGTTAAGGTCAACCTCTGCTTGGTACAGTAGATTAGTATCACCAACAAAGTTCACCACTGCTAGTTTTAGGCACTGTTGATCATTGCAGTTCCAGGGGGTCCTACCCTTATCAGGGAACCCTTAGCCAAAGCCACAGAGCCTCATTAGTTTTGAAACATTCTGTTTCATTGTTTTAAAAGACTCTCTTATTCAAAAAGCAATACTGAATATCACTGGACTATGTAGATGACATGGCATGATATGCTGTGATTAAATTATTTGCCTAGGTATAGCCCAGCCAATCAGAGGCAGCAAGACAGAAAAATCAGAGGTATGAGTAGAGAGACTTCTAAGATAACGTTGCTCCACCTAAAAAGCAATTTGAAAACATTACAGGGTTTTACTGAAAATAAAATTTTATGAATATGGGTAGGAAAGCAAGCCATGTGGGAAAGGTGGGGTGGGTAGAGGCCCCAGGATTAACCTTGCTGCAGGCTTCCCAAATCCAAAAGCCAGTTCTGAAATTAATCATTTTCTTACTAGTCCTTGATTCTAAGTCTAGATTGTTAATGTACAATAAAAACAGTCTTGGAACAAACCCTCAAGATACTTCGCAAGTCACCACCTTCCAAACATCATCATCATTTGCTCTCCTACCGCCACTGCCTGACTCTTTTTACAGTATTTAACCAGTTTCTAATCCATAATAACAGTTCTCCATACTCTCTGATCATGGATTTTGTGCATCACACACCTATCCACAAGCCCATTGGATACCTTGTCAAAAGCTTTTCTTCTATCTATACAGACAAATATCTACTACTCCCCTTACTTTACCATGTTGGCTATCACCTATTATCTTGTCCTTTGCCAAATGAGCCATTAAAACATCCTTAATTATCATAAATCCATTGGTTACTGCATCTAAACCACAGCTTCTCTGCAGTGTCCTTACATTTCATTAAATTTTTTTTTTGTAATAACCAGCTTGTATTTAAATGTTCTTGTAAAACTGTCTTATCACCGCTCACTATTCTTGCCTGGGGTATAGAATTGAGTTCAACTACTGTTTATTTTTTCTTTGCACATATACTCCAGTGGAGACCTTTTGCCCATGTACAGTTTTGTATGTTGCCTACACTGTACATTTTTGCACAATATTTTTGCATCTTACTGACTCTATAATACTGTTTTGCCACCTTCTCCCAGGATGCATCTGTAAATGAGCTGCTTGCATTTCATTACATTTTTTGGTAAAAAATTTGTAAAAAGAAATGTCAATCAATTGGTTATGTGTCATGTGGGTGATTTTTATAGGGTAACTGTAATTTGGGCAAATGCATTATAGTGAATGCAATTCACGTGACTGTATAGCTCAGCAGTGTTCAAAACCGTGACTATTTCACAGGCAACACTCCAGCTACGGCATCAGAGGAACCAGCCATACTCTCCACCACCACCTGCATGTACTACCAGAGCTCCTCCTCGCCCTCTCCCTCAGGTCAGTAATTACGTTCCTTGCACCAATGTCTACTGCATCACCAACATGATTCTGACCATGGGGCATGGATACAACATTGTTACACAGGGGAGCTCTCCCACCCGGTACTCCCCCAGTGGACTCTGCCCCTGGCTCCCCCATCTTAAGGATTACTACACCACACCACACATGGGCACTGGGGAAGACTATATATGTGTTGGCCTTAATGTGCGTAGCCCAGATGTGTCAGTCGCTGCAATAACACAGTTGCCCATAATGTGGTCACCGTAATTCAGTCGCTCATATCGTGTCACTCACATCCCCTCATTCAACTGACTGCTACCTAATCAATCATAGACTCCAGCATTGAGGAAGGAAGGAAGGAAGGAAGGAAGGGAGGGAAAACCACACATATCTGAACTGACTTTCTGTCTTCATCCCATCCCCAAACCACTACCATGTACTGCTTTCCAGAGCAGTTCCTTTAGGTCTTCACTGGGTAACTGTGCTGGTATAATTCATGGATGAAGCTCAAGCCCAGTCCTCAAACTGGAACAAAAGATGAAAACATGCATCTTCCATCCTGTTTTGAAAGAAATTTCTTGTTGAAGCTTCCAATTTTATAAATGTTTTAGTAATTCTTCCAACAAGGGCAGCAGCACAAGTTATCATAGGGAAGGATAGAAAAATAGACAAAATGGCAGCTATTTGAAGATGACTATTGGTACTCTATCAATCTCTGCTATCTCAGGGAAGAGGAGAAAAGCAAAAATTGCATCAACTATTGCAAGACAACCTCCTGCACTCTGTGGACTTGTGCATCCCATGTAGGAGTTGCATTTTCCATTGTTTGGTGCTGGGGCTGGGAGACCAGTGGAACAATGTCCTGATGGAGGAAAATAAATAATTTGATGTACAGCAGGGGATCATATTATAGTGAACATTTGGTTGTTCTTCCTTCTTCTTTCCATTTTAGACCCCCACTCCTGTCTTGTAAGAAGCCTTCCATCACCCATTTTAGTCTGCTCTAGCTTTCTCTTTTGAGATTTGAAAAAAAAATAATGATGAGCCTAATTAAACATGGCAGTCACAAGATTTAAATTTATATTCTCAGCTATATTTGAACAATCATAGTTTACAGGGGAAGAAGCTTGGCAGGAAAATATAATAAAGTACAAGGAGCTTGTCAGGGGGCTGAGTAATATAATGGGGGTTATAAGAAGCTGGGCAAGGGATTGGGGACTTTAATGGAGGGGGTTTGAGAAGCTGGGAATGGGGTTGGGAGATGTCCTATATGTCATTCTCAGGGATAACATGGGTTGCTTAATTTCTTGAAGTTTCCCAGTTGCACCTCAGGGGTTAAGGTTTGAGAGCTTCTATAGCTATATGCTGCTTCTGTATGTGGAGGAGGAGGAGGGACCTGGTGCACTTTATATCTGCTGCTCACTCCTGGGAGCATCAGTCAGATTATATTCAGTTCTAGTTTCAGTTAAGTGCAAGTTCAGAAGCAAAGCACCTTTGCTAAAGCTGTGCAGAGCTGTGAGGGAGGTCTCATGCTTTCTATAATTTCTTCTGCACTTCAGTGAAGTGGTGGAGGCTATTATTCATTCTACTGCTGTGTGTCTGCCCTGCACACAGGGTTGAATTACAGCTGTGGTTGAGACCAGCTCGGATGTTTATCTTTTGTAGTCTGTACTTCTACCATAGACTGTCTGTATTGTAAGACTGTTAATTGCTGTTTATGTAAATAAATCTTTTCCCTTTACTCTTTACTATCTACGTACTGTTGTGACACCAGGCGATATACCTTGGCTACAAACTGTAATTGCTGTTTACTTCTTTCATTATATATCACCAGAGAAGAAGAGTAACATAGTTATTGATGGAAGTGAAATGCTAACGTTCTTCTGAATTGTGCTGCTGCATGAATTGGAGAACATTAATTGCCTTTACTGTTGCCGACCATATTTTATTAGAACAGTAACTATATTTGCTTACTAACTTGGATGCTATTGGAATTGTTCTTTGTATTATCTTCACCACACTCCCTGAGATCTGCCTCTGCACTTCAGTGACTATGTTCCATCATTGTACTGAGCACACCTGCTCAGCTAGCCTGCTGCTCTTATCCATGACTTGAACAATCCTTGACTTCTATCAAGTTTGAAAAGCCTTCCATGACCTGAAATGGCATCAGATTTACTGTGAAATTTTGACTTCTTGTAACTTCATTGATGTTTTTTTTATTTTTCCTTTCTTGCAACAAATGCAATGTCTTGTTAATTTTGTTTCAACCTCACTGTTCATTGTATCTCACTGTTATCATACTGTGCAAAATGACATGCTTATTTTTCTATGTATAATATCCCTGGTCATGCCTGAAAATAGGCATTTGTTTTCCAAGTGTACTTACTTGGTTAATAAAAAAACTATATAAATAAACTGTGAGGTTTATGTTTCACTATTTACCTCTACTACCTAAACTGTGGATATGGTAGGTTTTGGTGAAGTGGTTTGTGTCACCCCTGGTAAGATCTATGGTCACTCCCATGGATGATAACAGGAAATTTGCCTTACTGCCCAGTAGGGTCTGTTGCTTGCTCTCCAGTTGGAGTGGTGCCCATAGGTTCTATTTCCCATGTAAGGGTGATAGAGGATTTAGGTGTTACAGTGGTGATCACATAAAAAGTTTCTTACTGCCTTGAAATGCTACAGTAAGTAAGCCAATCATGTTGAAGGGAGCAGGACATTTGTGCTAATTGGCAGCAGTTAATTTTCCTATTCACATAAATGAAACTTAACCTCCAAATGACCCATATCTAACTACAACTAAATAAACACTGATGTGAAAAACTGTGCTTTCAATTGTTTTCTTTTTATGGGCAACTTTCTGCACAATTCTCATCACAGAATCAATAATTTGGAGTTTATACTATGCCAAGGTTTGAGTACAGAATGCTAACCATGAACTATTGTCTTATGAGAAACATACTCAGAGTTCTGTATGGAAGTTTGACTTTTGTCCTATCAGAACCATGCTCAGAGTTTTGTACACAAGGTGTGACATAATTAAGCAATAAGGCATGACAAGGTGTGTGTTATCGTGTAATAATGTCACTCCTGGGGTGGGTTGAAGCATGAAGCGGCTGAGTGCTTCCACCAATTTGGGAGTGACGCTATTACAAGATAACACACACTTTGGAGTGCCTTATTGCAATTATACCATGGCTCGATGTTATAGAAAACAAAAAATAACCAAAAAACATGTTTTTAGTAGATTTTTAGTGAGGCAGTGTATCTTTGTTTCTGAAAAAAAAAAAGTGACGCATAAGAATCATCAGGATCATCCAAAAAATCAATACAGTGATGTTATTGTGGGATAACATCACTGCCTCAGGCACAAATTGACCAGTTAGAGTCCAGGAAATTTTCTTGGTATTGTATAATTACAATTGTACACCATGGATGTAAGTGAGCAGCCAATGAAATGGTCTGACTGGCAGTTTACCACCAGTGTAAATCCTCTGATAACCACTGGCTGATGATGTCCTAATGGTAAGCTTAATGGTGGTCATCTGCATACCAATCATCTGCAGCCCAGGAATAAATACAATAAAATTAAAAAAACAAAGCAACCTCCTTAAAAGTTGTATTTTATTACAGTAAAAAAATTAACCTTGGTATAATCGCAATAAGCTACTCGGAGGATATAGGTTATCGGGGGATTTACCATGGCTGGCGAGGATTTACCCACTCCAACCGTGGTAAATCCCCCGATAACCCACACTCCCTCATGGCTTATTGCTTAACTCTGAATCATTGGTTCCATGAAGAGTACTATAACAGAATGCTGTTCTTAAAATCAAAACAAAGAAAAATACAGTTTCTCATGTGCTTTTTATTTAGCTACAGTTACAAATGGATCACTTAGGGGCATGAATATCATTTCAGAAAATAAGTATGTTAACTGCTAATTTGAAATCCTTTCATGTCCTCTTTAATGGTTATTTGATCCAGCTACCTCAAGGTGCTTTAAGATATACTGCATCAGAAGGTGACTTTTTCATTACTACCACTGTAAATACAAGTGCCAAGGAGTGCTCGAGTCATCCCTCCCAATGCTCATGGACATGGTGAAACCACAACTGCTATCTCTATTACTTGCTAGGCACATTCCTCCAGTTACTAGATGAGACCACTGGACTCCTCTTCTTAACTGCCAGTTGCCAGAAGACACAAGATTTCCATCATGCCAACAATTATTCTCTGCAATGCAAGCAGAGTGGTCCTATTTGGCAAAAATGCATTTCCACCACGTGGTATGTTTGCTCAGAGTTTGCAGCTTATACACCAGTGACACAATAGCCATTATCTCCTCAGAGTGGTGACTTATGATTGGGATTTTGTAATTTAAAGCTTCTAATTTTGATTCAAGTGTCAATTATGCTTTCTATCAGTGATATCTGTCTGTGTGTGACTAAAGGGACATCTAGACTCTACAGATGGTGTGGACATCTATATTTGTAATGGTTACGGCAATTAATGCTACCCATCTCCTTGCTAGTACCTGTCTTAGGATTCCATCGTAACAAAATATAAATGTATTCAGGGTGTGACAACCTTCCCTGTGAGCCAAGTGCCAGCACTCAAAAAACCCTTAGACCAAGGAGGGAGACTTACCTGCAGAAACGCTTCAAATATCATCATGGCTGGCAGTCTGCATAATGGAACTTTTCAGCATTCCATTACTCATTGCTGCAGACTGAACCTCTTAGCAACTGACCTCCATCACTGACGTCAGTCCCAGGGGATTGTGGGATGCTTCTGAATGGCTTTGTTTTTAATTTTTCTATTAATCAGAATCAACCAGATCAACAAGAAAATAATGTAACATGTTTTTGCATTAAAAGTGGCAATCCATGCACATTCCACTTTAACTGGGATACAGAATTGAGGTTGAGGGTAGTCAGTGAATTGAAAATTAGTACATTTTTGCACAGCATACTTACCTATCCCTGCTTATGAAGGGAGGGCTGATGGACTCAGAGTCCCTTCTGATCTTAAATTATTATGTTTCTGCATTCCCACATGCAGAATAGAAATGGAAGTTAACATATATACATATTCATTGCAAACATATCATTGGGCATCAAGAGCAAAATCAGTCTGTTTGCTGATGACACCAAGATGGGAACGGTGGTGGATCACCTAGGGGGATGGCAGGGGTTGTAGGATGATCTGGCAAAGCTGGAAACATGGCTGGACACCTGGCAATTGGGTTTCAATGCCAAAAAGTGCAAGGTGCTGCACTGTGGGGTGAAAAACCCAAGGAGGAATTACCAGTTGGGGGGAGTGCAGCTAGCACATAGGAGGAGAATGATCTGGGAGTGCTCGTTATGGGGTCAATAAACAACTCAGCACAATGTAGGAAGGCAGCTGCAAAGGCCAACAAAATGCTGGGTTGCATTGCAAGGGGTATATCCTTGAGGGTGGGGGTGATTCTGCCACTGTATAGCTCATTAGTTAGACTGCATCTGGAGTACTGTGTGCTGTACTGGCACCCATATTTGAAGAGGGACACTAAGTTACTGGAGGGGGTGCAGTGTAGGGAAACAAAGATGATCCTGGGTCTGGGGGACTTACCATATGAGATGAGGCTGAGGGAGCTGAACATGTACTCTCTGGAGGAGAGAAGGGACGGGTGGATATGATTGAAACCTTCAAATGCATCAAAGGAATAAACAAGACAGGTATAGAGGGACTGCTCAAAGTAAGGCAGGGGAGGATATGAGACTGGATGGAGGAAGGTTCAGGAGGGAGATAAGGAGACACTTTTTTACAGAGGATGGTAGCTGAGTGGAGTGCATTACTGGCGGAAGTGGTATCCAGTCGAACAGTGGGCTGCTTCACAAGGGGCAGGAACAGGGCAAGGGGGAAGAGTCAAGGAAGGGGGAAGGTTGGAGTGAGGGGCAGCTGCAGAATAAGGGGTGCTAGCTGCACATGCAAGCAGACTTGATAGACCACTAGGCCTTTATCTGCTAGCAAATTTCATATGTTTGTATGTTTGCATACATAAGCCAGAAGGTTCATCCTCATCAGGTTACAGTCACAGTGCACAAATAAATGTTGATTTAGTAACCTTTGCTCCCATGCCAACCAATGTAACTAAATTAAAATAATTTCTGGCAATATTAAATGAATATTTATCAAGCCTAGCCTCTCGGACAAAACTCAGGATGCAGCTGATATACAGTGATCAGAAACTTGTTAAAAGAGGGTCAAACAGCTTTTGGAATAGATAAACAGCAGCTGTCTACATGCCCTGTGTTAGTGCATGTTAGCATGTAATGCCTCATCAGCCAGCGGGTGCTGTTATTCTTCATGACTTACACTGGTATGCATCATCAACTCCCATGATGCCTTGCATGAGTGAGGTCATGACCTTTGCAATGAAGACAAACAGGTTTTCACACCAGGGCAAATAGAGTGAAGCAACCTCATTTATATTTAAATTAAGATGACATTAGGGGGATGCAAGGGTTCATGCCTACAAACTACACAGGTGTACAGAAAATAGGTTATGGGGACTTTGCCTTTAAAATCCTAGGACCACAGCTCTCCCACCCTGCCATCCTTCAAAATTGCCATGAAGGCTCATTTCACTTTCTCCATGGTGTGCAACTGTTTCTAGACCTCCCTTACCTTTCGGTGCCAAACTACCAAAGTTATAATCTAATTTATGTCTACTATTTTATTACTCACTGACACCTTTACATAATTTATTGCATCTTAAATTTGTTAAGTCTCTCACACTGAACTTGCTTATCCTATTTTTCATTCTGTGCAATTAATTGTAACTTGTCATGTTTGCTATATATCTTCCTGGATAATGTCTGTATTGTGTGTTTTCTAAATGTGTCTTTGTATTTTGTTTGTTCAATTTGGAATTTGTTACTATTGTTCAGTACTCTCCCGGATCATACCTGAAAATAGGCACTTAATTGTCTAGTGTACCTACTTGGTTACCAAAAAACAAATAAATAAACCCAGGGGTACTTTTTACTTTCTCTGGAAGAAGCTAGGTTACAGAAAAGATTCCTTGATTTTGAATATTATTAACAATAGCCACCAATAATTTGATTTCCAAAGAAAATGTTGACTTTGAAAGCAAAAAAAAAGTACAAAGTAGCCTGCCCATGGATACTGAGGATGAAATGTTTAGCCCAAATTTTATTCTCACTTTTGGGCAAGTTATGTTTCACTGTACCTGAATGAAACTTATACTAATTAGTCTGTATGTATACAAACATACGAACATATGAAATTTGCCAGATAAAAATGATACTGTGACTGCTTTGATCATGGCCGCCAGGCTGGGCATGCTGTGAGCTGTATCAAGCTGCACCGAACACTTTGTGTTTTCTTCCTGCTCATTTTTAAGTTTTATAGCATTTTATAGGGGATATTGTGTTCATTTTAAATATTTGTTTTATGTTTAGTTAGCAGATAGTTAGGGAGTACCAAAGTGAGGTTGTAAGTTGATTGAGCATTATCAGGATTTCGCATTGCCCTGTGGTATGAATCAGGGTTAACTAAATCGTTTTGTTTTTTGTTTAGAAGAAAGGCCTTTATTATCGGCTTTTTCTATGTAATTATCCCGATGCTATACTTCATGAACAGGTTTATGTTTTGTTACCCGCTCTGTGAAAGGTCCTAATGTGGAAAGTTTAACTAACTACGTGAATAAACTGAGAGGAGGTATTGCTGTGAAGTGGAGTGGTTACATGGAGGAAACTTTTCCGGATGTGCTGAGGTCTGGATAGATGTCTGAAGACTGGAGTGACGTCTGGGACTATTGCCGGCATCTATTTTGCTGTATGGATTTAGGAAATGTTGTTATTGGATCGAATGCTGTGGGATCTGTGAGGCTTGTAGTTGTTGGGGTGAGAGGACTTAACTCTGATCGGGGATCAGCCACTGGATCTGTCATGGTACGGGAGCTCCGGGTTTCGAGGCAGCCGGAGAACTGCAGGCAGGTTCCTGATTCTCCTAGGCCACTGGGGGAGTTGGTTGGCAGGCAGACACCTTCCGTGGGCTGAAGTTACGGTGGCAGAGCATATCTGGTGGCGGTCTCCATTAGTGGAGTTTCTCTGGGCCTCTGATAACTTCGAAATGGACCTGAATCAGTAACTGAATGAAGAAGATATGGATTTATCCTAGGATTCAAATCTCCAGACATGGTCAGATCTCATTCTCCTATATTATCCTTTGATGGTTTTATGTAAATCTCTCAGGCAGTGAGAGTGCCTGGTGAACTTGTGTAATTTCCAGGTAGTGAGAGTGCCTGGTAAACATTTCTCCAATAACTTGGTTGGCTCTAATGCACTTACGTGAGAGGTAGTGCATTTGAACTATATATGGTCCTTCTCACTACATGTGAGAGGCGGTACATTTGAATTGTTCCCTCTTTTAGCGGAGTATAAACTTTCTGACTTAAATTGATATACTGGAAAATATTTTTGATGACTAGCCTTTCATTCTGCTAACTGAAATTACTATCTGCAATTGTACTATAAGTTATTTGTATTAAAGGGTTAGGAGGATTTGTTGGGGAGGGGTGTAAGGGTTTATTATGAGTATATATGTTTATTGTTATTTAATTTAGTTGTTTCTTGCTTTAAATCCCTGTCCTGTCTGTGAGAGAAATAGGGAAGGGGTTATTATTAAAAACTATGAGAAGGGGTGGGTTTTAATATTTTAAAGTGTTTAATTGACAAGGGTTAATTATGTTTTTTTTTGTTTAAATAATGGGGGGAAGAAGTGTTGGTTGTGTGGGGTTGTAAATTGACACTGCGTTATTTGGTATTTTGAAATATGTGCTGGGGTATCAGGGATATAGTCAAGCAGTACTCCCCCTCAAGACTAAAGGATCTCCGCCCTTTTGAATATCCTTCTCTTCCTCCGGAAGTTTATAACAGATGCTGAGTTTTTGGCATCTTGAGATGGAGGAGTGTAAGGAGTCAGAGATCCTGGAACTCTTGGGGGGGGTGGGAAAGGAGTGAGCGGATATGAACAGTGAGGTCCAGAAGGTGCCCTGGGGCAAAATGGATGCAGGAGCAAGGTTATCCTTGCCTTGTGCCCATACCCAAGGGTTCTGACTTTGTCAGACAGGAAGTGGAGTCATCCTTGGACTCTTGTCCCTTTTGGGCAGTGTTGTGCAACGCCAGGTCCATTAGGAATAAGGCCTCAGTAGCGGCAGATTTTGTTGCTTCTGTTGACCTGGCCTGCATCACTAGACCTGGCTGGATGAGAATGTGGGCCCTTTTTTGGAGTCTGTGGTTCCGGACGGATTCTCGGTGATTCACCACCCGAAAGTGGACCATAGGGGCGGGGGTTGCAGTCTGTTTTAGGCAGGAACTGGATCTCAGGAAGTGCCAGCTGGATGTATCAACCTCTTTGAGTGTATAGAGGGTGCAGATACAGGCTGCAGGATCCTTCTAATTTACCATCCACCAGGTGATGGGAAGGAGTTCCTGAGGGAGGTTGCGGACTTTGTCTCTGAGATGGTGTTGGAGAGGTGGTTGATTCTGGGGGATCTCAGTGACTGAGTTGATGATGAACTCTTGCCTTTTGGACAAAACCTCCTCCAATTGATGAATTCATTGTGCCTGACACTGGTTGTTACCTCTGCAACCCATGGGGGCACACTCATTGGGCTTGATATTTCATCTGGGGATGGAGATATCTGATGTAGAGGTGGAGCCAATCAGTTGGTCTGACCATCATGCCCTGATGTTTAGTTTCGTTGCCCCCCAAAAGAGGCCTGCCCCCTAAGGAGTTGGTACAGTTCTGTTCCTTGAGAGGAGTTACCTCAGAAGGCCTAATGACAGAGCTGGACTTCTCAGGAGTGCCAACAGATAGCACTGTCCCAGGGCCCTGGTGTTGGCCTACAATAGGGCTGTTGTGGGGGCCTTGGATGTCATTGCTCAAACCCGAATTCATCCCCTTACTCTTCACCTGGGGGCTCCCTGATTTACCAGTGAGATCCGTGAGTTGAAGAAACAGGGGCGAATATTGGAAAGACGCTGGTGGAAAACTCGCCTGGAGATGGGGATTTTCTTAGATTGGTGGATCATTATAAAATCTACCAATCAGTGATTTCCCATAAGAAGGCAGAGTTCCTGTCCAGGGAAATTGCTACAGTGAGGAATAGACCAACTCAGCTCTTCCGGACTGTAGACAGACCATGCAATCCAGCCTGTCTCCATGCCGGTCAAGCTTTATCACAGTTACAGTGTGAGGAGTTTTCGCAATTCTTCGCTGATAAGGTGTCCACCATCAGGGATGAGATTAACCAGTGCCTTCCCATTGGGCCATGCATGAATCAGTTGGGTAGTACTAATACCTAGTTGACTTGGTTCACCTTGAGCCAACCAGTAGTCATGGATATAGTGAGGATTATCCAGACTCTGTGACCTACCTACTGTAGTCTGGATCCAGGCCCTACTCACCTACTAGTGGGGTGTGTAGAGATTATTGGCCCAATCCTTACTGGGATAGTGGTGGTTTCATTGAAGAGAGGGATCTTTCCAGATCCCTTAAAGGAGGCAGTAGTTCACCCCCTTTTGAAAAAGCCCTCCTTTGATCCCGACTGTCCAGGAAACTACAGGCTGGTGTCGAACCTACCTTTTGTAGGGAAAGTTATTGAGAAGGTGGTCGCTCTGCAGTTGGAGGATCATTTGATCAGCCACAGTATTTATGACCCTCTCCAGTTTGGCTTCAGGAAACGGCATAGTGCTGAGACAGCTCTTGTTCAGGTACTAAATAATCTCCTGATGGAGACAGATCAGAGAACTTGGTCCATCTTAGTTCTCCTTGATCTCTCAATGGCATTTGACACCATGGGTGGTTTTTCTGTGGACTGAGGGGGGTGGTCCATAGTTGGTTTTGATCTTTCCTCAAGGGTAGGTCTCAGAGAGTGGTGTCCGGGATTCACTCCTCGGCCCCTCACTGCCTGCCCTGTGGGGTTCCGCAGGGTTTGGTGTTGTCCCCCATATTATTCGCAGTGTATATGCTTCCATTAGGGGACACTATAAGACAATGTGGGCTGAGTTTTCATTGCTATGCAGATGATTCTCAGCTCTATATGTCTCTTGTGCCCGAACAGGAGTCTGATTCAATCACAGTGTTTAACAACTGCCTGCTGGAGGTACAGAACTGGATGAGTACTAGTTGGCTTTAAGTTGAACTCAAGTAAAACAGAGGTATTGGTGGTGGACCCTGGAGTTAGGATGTTAGGGTCATGGGTGGGGAAACCCTCAGGCTTATATCTGGGGGAGACCCCACTTATGGCCTCTGGCCAGGTGCGTAACCTAGGTGTTATATTTGATGAGGGCTTGACCCTGAGGGAGCAGGTATCAGCTGTAGTCAAATCTTCCTTTTTCCCATCTAAGAAACATAGCCCCAAGCACCTGGTTCTGCCCGAAAATCTTCCTACCCTGGTCCATACCTTAGTCGCTAGTCGTTTTGACTATTGCAATGCCCTCTATCTAGGGCTACCGGAGGTAGATATCTGCTGCTTGCAGCTAGTGCAGAACACAACAGCCAGGTTGTTGACTGGAATCTCTAGATCCAGTCATATAGCACCTGCACTGTGTGAACTGCACTGGCTACCTATACAGTGATGGATCACCTTCAAGGTCGCTTTGCTGACCTATAAGGTCCTACACGAGTTGGGACCTCACTGCCTGAAAGAACTTCTGGTCCCTACTGTCCCTCCCATTCTCTCTGATCCTCTGATGAGGGATTGCTAGAGATTCCCAGAGAGATTCTGAAAACATCTGGTGGAAGATCTTTTGCCTTTATGGCATCTACCCTGTGGAATTCCCTACCTCGCCAGATACTAGATAGCCTAACTGTAGAAGGATTTAAAAAATCCATGAAAACCTTTTTGTTTAAGCAAGCATTTTCAGAAACGTAATGTATATTTTTTATGTTTGGGTTATTTCTAATATGGATTTTAAGTTTATCTGATTTTGTATGGATTATTGTAAGGGTGCCATGAGCTTAGGAAGGGTGCCTTTTATAAATAAAATTTACATTACATTACATTACATAATTAAGGGGTGGATGGTCAGACACATTTGTTAGACAAGAAAATTAAAACTGGGTGCAAAGTGTACCCTGTTGGGCAGAATTAAAAATTGCTGTACTATGAATTATGAAGGAAGGCAGTACAGCACAGTGGTTTAAGGCTCTGAGCTGCAAATCTGGTGACATCCAGCAGACCAGACCTGGGCTTGAACTCCACAGCTCTCACTTGCATACTGTGTGACCCTGAGCAAGTCACTTAACTTCCCTGTGCTCCTAGGTCGCACCTGTAAAAAAGTTTTCAGCTTAGTGTGCCAGTCCTGGTTAAATAACTAACAAAAAAAACAAAAAATATATAGATTTGTGCTAGAAAGCAGAGGACCCCATGGTACAGATCCAAATTTTTAAATGAAGGCACCCAGATGTTACTGTGCACAAACATGGTTTGCACACCGTAAGAGCACCACACACGTGTACACACTGCCATGCATATAATGTACGTGTGTGTGTGTGTGTGTAACTTCAGAGAAATACATCTCACTGACTCATACCCTGGACCATATCTAGCACTTGTTGATTCCATCCCATGACATTCTTCTAGGCAGTCCAGAGGAACACAAATCCAAACCCCAGTCGAAGGCATTCCCTAGCACTCCAGTGAAGCCCCCCAAACCTGAGATACTCAAAAATGTTCAACAACAATTCAGACATCGGATGATCTGTCTAATGATGTAAGTGCACACCCATGCAGCACTTGGACAACCCTCTACCACAATTTGTCTCTTGTAGTTTTTGGGGCCATCAAAAAAAAGATGTGATGGGTGCACCAGTCATAGCTGGCAATGTGCGTAGCACTATGTGCTATTTGTATGGCAACTCTACCCCCTCCCACATGTCAACACACTTTAACGTGGGCTAGTGCAGAAATACTCCCCCAACCCCCTTGGTATAACTCACAGGGTATGCAAGCAAGGGACAGTCACAAGGCTGGTTTGCTCCAATTTTGCAACAGTCCCTTGCAACTGTATATTGGGCCCCAGTGTTTAATGGGTTAAATTATATACACTTACAGAGTAGCCTGATTATGTAAAAGAGACTGATTTATTAACTTCTGAAACCAGAAGAAATCTGAATTGCCTAATGCAAATTACTGAATTTTGTGGAAGAATTTCCCTTGAGTCGAACTCTTAGAAAAGCTACCTCTTAAACACAGGATTCGGGTTCGAATGCAGGGTCCAGTAGTTATTGTTTGTCATGTAATTCTGTTTATAAAAGATGCCTCCCCCTACCACCACAGACAGCCTCCCCTTCCCCCCAACAACAGGTGTGGGGCTTGGTTCAGAAATATTTACCTGAAAGGAACATTCTCTTGAAAAATATGTAAATTCTGTCTTTGACATATAACCCTGTTTTCTGCAGTATTCTGACTACTACCTCTAAACTGCACATACTTGATTCAGTATTTTCACCAGCATTCAAAAATATCTTTCAGCTGCATATTTTACGTGTAAATCTTGATAGTTGATGCATAATGTACTGAAACATGTCAAGAACCCTGGCTATCCCACAGGACAAATAATTAAACTGATATAAGCCATTTTGTACAGTATATCAATGACAAAGCTTGGAATTATCACTCAGTGCCACTTGTTGACATGCTTGTGATAAATCTAGCTGAATGAATTGTTTTACCTAGTTATCAAATAAACAAATCATGTGATCTTTGAATGGGGTACTGGTCTACATCTGTCCAGTCAAGTTTGATTGTGACCTCATACTCCCCACAGAATCTGACCCCACTGTCTCTTTTGGTATACAAATACTGGGCACAGACCATTCACTATAATCTACTAGGAAAACTATGCCCTCCTAGTCTGGTTCTTTCAACTGATGATTTAGGGTTCCCCACTATCTAAAAGCACTGTGCTAGACTTATAACCTTTGAAACAGCTTGGTCAGATATATTCAGCTTCACTTTGATACCTTTCAGTGAACCCATATCCAGCAGTTACATTTGATCAATGCCAGTGTGGAATTTGGACCAATTTAGCTTTTTATTAGTTCTGTTTTTCTCCATTTTGGTCCTTATAATCCAAATCACCCAGGTGGCAGTGAGACCCACAGCCAGTATGCTGTTGGCTGGGCTTCTAATCCAGATCTCCAGGTGACAGTGGGATCCACAGCCAGTATGCTGTTGGGCTGGGACTCTAATCCAGGTATCCAGGTGGCAGTGAGAACCACAGTCATTATGCTATTGGCTGGGCTTCTAATCCAGGTCTCCAGGTGACAGTCTGACCCACAGCCAGTATGCTGTTGGCTGGGCTTCTAATCCAAGTCCCTAGGTGATAGTGGGACCCACATCCAGTATGCTGTTGGGCTGGGACTCTAATCCAGGTCTCCAGGTGGCAGTGAGACCCACAGCCATTGTGCTATTGGCTGGGCTTCTAATCCAAGTCCTCAGGTGACAGTGGGACCCACAGCCAGTATGCTGTTGGGCTGGGACTCTACTCCAGGTCCCTAGGTGATAGTGGGACCCACAGCCAGTGTGTTATTGGCTGGGCTTCTAATCCAGGTCACTCAGGTGGCAGACACACACACAGACAGCATGCTATTGGGTTGAGCTTTTACTCCAGGTCACACAGATGGCAATATAACCCACTATCAGCATGCTATTGGTCTGGGCTTTTAATTCAGGTCGCCCAGGTGGCATTATGACTTATTGCCGGCATGCCATGGACTGGCCTTTTCATCCAGATTTCTCAGTAGGAGGTTAACCCACTGCCAGCATGCTACTGGGTCAGCCTTTTAATCCAGGTCTCCCAGATTGCAGTGTTTATTTATTTATTTAGTTTTTGTTGACCAGGTAAGTGCACTAGACAAATCCTGCCTATTTTCAGGCACGACCCAGGGGAGGGGGATACAGATGAATGCCAACTGACCTTGAACCAGATTAAGCTGTTGGCGGTATTTTTAGCGAATGAGGGAAATTTGACAAGGACACCGGAGAAATGTCCCTACTCTTTTCAATAGGTGCCATGGGATCTTTAACTTCCACCTGAACAACCACCAATCCAGGCAGATGGGACCTCGGTTTAACGTCTCATCCGAAAGACAGCACCTCAGAAGTGCAGCACCCCTCAGTATGATCCGTTGCCAGTATGCTATTTGGTTTTCCTTGCTCTAACATTATTCTCTGAACTACATTTTTAATCACTAAAGTGATTTTTCTGGTTTTCAGCAAAAAATTTCATAGTTGCCATCAGCAGAACTCAGTCACGAAAAATGTGTTGACAGTTTGAATGTTTGGACATTCCAATTTTGTTATTAAAAACATTTAGCAGGAAAATAGGCTCCTAGCCCTTCAGGCTTATATTTTTGCTGGTGCTTTGCCTGCCTTGAAGTCAGAATACTCTACTTGGGATGTCAGAATATTTACTATAGCAACAGGTTATGATGTCAAAGTAGATGATTATGGCTTCAAACTAGGAAAGCAGCAAAGACAGATTAAGTCTAAGGAGCAAATAACCTGATGTTCTGCAAATGTCTTTAGTAATAAAGAAAGGAATGTTGTGAAGTTCAATGTTTTTTTTTAAATTATAAATGGGTAGGGAAATTTACTGTGTCCTGCTTGATCAGTAGCTGTGCAATGTCAGAGTACTACCAGTGGTCAAAAAAGTGTTGGTAATCAGGACAAAACACACTAATGCATCAATGCACTTTGTAAAAGAAATTCCCAGCTGCCATTACAAACATGGTCACCATCTTTACTCTCACTAAAAAGCTAGCTAGGCCCTAAGTATGAAATTACCTCAACATATAAAACAAACATTTATGTGTTCTTTCCCCTTTATAATCCCTTTTTTACATACATATACCAATTAAAAAAAATGAAATACTACTATAGTTATACATTATGGAGCGTCTTTCCTGACCATCAGAAAACCCATTCTTATCCTTACCTTCCTGCAAGGCAAATCTTTGCTGCTTAACCCTGCCCAGATAAAACTATATTTCTGGCTTTACTGAGGCTTTCTGTTGTGTGTATTTGTATTGGGGGAGGTGAACCTTCTATCAGTAGACTTCTGCAGAAGTTTGACTTCCTGCATTCCATAATAAACATTCCATCTACTGCATGTGTGGAAAGGCAGATGACGTGTAGATGAACTATTTTTACTAGTTACTTACAAAAAAAGAAAATACTTGATTTTTAAATTTAATAACACTGGCTTTTTAAAATGTCTCAGTTGCCCCATTTTGTAAGTGCAATAAGACACGGCTGGCTGTGGGCAGTTATGTGATAATAACAATTCCAGGCACTGAAGGTACTCGGAGTAAACACATTGTGCCTCACAATGCAATGTGAATCCAGTTATCACATAACTACCCATGCCCTGTTGCATCTCACTGCTTTCATGGCATGAGATTTGAGTCTTGCTGATGCAAATTTCAGTGTTTTACAGAAAACTGGAAAAGCACTTTTAGAGCAGGGTAACTCCCTTTTACAACTAGCAACTCTAATGTTTTTAACCCAACTATCACATTGAACTGCTGTAGAACATGCATTTTGCTAAACAGTCAAAATATGTGCTCAATGTAAGTTTTCAACACACAGTTTACTTATAATAGCACCTGTTCTCTAGATTTATATCTGCACAGTTTTTCAGAAATTATTGCTGCACTTATGTAAATTGCCTTTTAGAACATTACTGTAGGTTTTACCATCACATAATATGGTTCACATGCTCACTATTACTAGTTCCAATTGATACCAATCATATTTTTTATTGACCGATCATCCTTGTGTTGTGCTGTCTGAAGGCAAATCTTGATAAGTAGATGTGATATTGTTTGTAGCTTTTAGGCAATGTTTCTCAGAAGTGCAGTTCTTGAGCATTCATCCGTGAAAGACAGTGTTAGTGTAATTCCTTCTATGTGCAGGACTGGGCCACATTTTCAATCCACTTGCAGATCCCACTCTGATATGACCAGAAGCTGGATTTCTGTGGTGGATGATCCATCCTGCTTTACCAGTTGCAGGTGAAATTTGAGTGTGATGACTTCTTACCAGTGAGGGTTGTCCTTAGGGATACCTCAACATTCATTTTAACTTCATTGTGGTTAAAAAAAGTGTTCTAAGCATATGTACAACTTTGGGTAAGTATACTCAGAATGGCCACATCCCAAAAACTGGTCTGTGTCCTTCATTAATGGGAAAGATGTTATAAAGCTGATTTGTCTTTTTCTGTAAATGTTCGGACACAAAATGTTTGCTCTGGAATAACATGAGTTGATCGCATTCCTTGCA
The DNA here is from genome assembly GCA_016271365.2 of Neoceratodus forsteri. Classification (NCBI taxonomy): domain Eukaryota; kingdom Metazoa; phylum Chordata; order Ceratodontiformes; family Ceratodontidae; genus Neoceratodus; species Neoceratodus forsteri. The sequence continues at coordinate 39,788,546 of CM057459.1, forward strand.
CTCTTCTTGTATGTAGACTAAATACTCAATAAAAAGAAAGACTGAAAAAAGAAACTAACAAACTGTGTCAAGATTTCTCAAAGGTATTGGCTTTTTGCCTAACACCTGGACAGCATTCCAGGGTATAAAGAGTTCAGTATATGGGTATGATACTCCTGACAATTTATACTGCACACAACTGGTCTCCTATTTCCTCATCCATGGTGATTCCCAATGTACAGAAAGATATCAGTTTCTTCAAGCATACAATATGCTGTGTGATAACTTCATTTGGTGGCTGCTGTTGTTAGCTGTAAAGTTTAAACCTTTCAGATATCACATCTCTCTTGAGGGCGTGATCTCTTACAGTTGTGAGAGACTCTAAAAAGACAGTCTCGGCTCCACAACCAGAGGGCACACTGCACTTCATGATTGCTGTTGGCGGCATCTGAAGCACATACTGTATAACTAAAGTCAAGCAAAGTCAAGCTAACCATCTTGTATTTGCTTGGGTCCTTTGTAGGTCCTTTTATGCACAAAGGGATCACATAATCTGACTGCCAACCCCTTGGTATTTCACTTGTTTCTATAGATTTCCTAAACCTCTCCGCCAACAGCTGTGTTAGTACATCCTTGAGTTCCTTCAGTATTTTGGAGTAGTAGGTAGGTGAGAATTTTGGAGTGTATTATGGCTGACCCTGGTGCCTTACATACATGTACAGTACATAATTCAAGTACTTTGCCATGAGCTCTGCCAAAATTTCCACATGGTTACATTTCATCTTCTGCCCCTCCTCTAACTGGTCATCTATAACAGGTAGTCTTCCTTCACGTTCCTTGATGAAAACTGACACAAAGTAGCTTTTCAGCTCCTCTGCAGTCTCTTTGTTTCCAGTTAAAAATCTGGGCCCAATTCTTAGTCGCAAAGGACCAGCACAAAATTGTCTCCACAACAATTTTGTACCAGTCTTTTCCAAGAGACCTCCTGAGCTAGATTCAAAGTGGGTTGCAGATGTTCCCTTGTGGTCACTAACTCCACTACAACATTGCAGGGAAGGGTGTGTGGTCTCCAGTCCATTCATAAAAAAGCAAGGCAATCCCTGCTTTAATTGGTGCAGCATTTACCAACCCTAACCCTTAACATCTTGAAAACTAGCAATAGCTATGTCCCTACTAGGAGACAGAGGGGGACAGATATCAACAAGGGAGCACAGTGGATGGAACTGCAAGTAAGGGGAACAAAGCTAGTGAAAGGGACTCAAATAAATACAGGCCCTGGAATGGGACTGGAGAGTGTAGGGGAACACTAATCATCAGGAGGACAAGGTGGAGTAACAGGGTATGGCATCAATCTCAGCCAGGAAGTTAGCATATAGGTGAGCGCTAGGTGTGTGCAGAACAAATATGGTGGTACTGACAGGTACCTGGTGGTTTGTGCATTGTGGAGAACCATGTGACTGGGACATACACAGACCACCGTGGGTACCTTATGTCAGGTGTTAGTGTGCACAAATCTTGTTTGAGCACACTAACATCTAGCAGAAAAGCCACATAACATGTGGATAAATGGGGGTCAGTCTGTACAAATTTTGTAGCTTCATTACTGCGTGACCTAGAATTTGTTCCTTATTGTTTGATCCCAATGCTATGGGGCCTACCCTGTCTTTCACACCCATCTTACTTTTAGTAGATGGACACATTTCTTACTGTGCCTTCCAATATCCCTTGCAATGCCATTTTCATATTTCAGTTTGCCTTATTCATACCATTTTTGCACTCCCTTTGAATGCATTCCCCCTTGGTGTTGTTCAAGAACTTCTCTGTCATTTCTTTAAATGCGTTTCTTTTCATCTTTGATTGCCAACATCAATGCCTGACTCATCCATTCTGGTCTCTTGCATTTCCCTTCATTTGTTTAGCATAACACATGTTTTCACCCCCACCATCCGGTTCCCTCCTATCAGTCTCATCTTGCAAAAGTTAGCCCTGCTTAAGATCAAAATCCATATAGAAGTTTTCTGTCTCCTCTTACCTACTAATCCTAAATCCAACTACACTGTGACTTCTGTTACAAACATTTTACTAGACCCTACCTTGGATACTGATCCTTCTATATCACTCATTCCCATAACCCAATATAATTTACTAGGGAACCGAACTAACAACCTACATAAATGCTGTAAGCACAGTTTCAATTAATCATTTCACTGACAAGATCACCAATTAGTATTCAGTTTCAATGGTGACAGGAAATGAGGTTTATACTGTTAAATGCACTCCCATTTTTCTTTCCATGTCAGTCATGTATTCAGGTATAATTTGATGATTTTTTTTTGACAAATTAATGGTCAAGCATTGTAGCACCCTTAAGTCTACCTTGTATTTTTATTTAGTTTTTATTGACCGGGTAAGTGCACTAGACAAATCCTGCCTATTTTCAGGCACAACCCGGGGAAGGGGGATACAGATGAATGCCAACGGACCTTGAACCAGATGAAACTGTTGGTAGTATTTTTAGTGAATGAGGGAAATTTGGCTAGGACACCAGGGAAATTCCTCTATTCTTTTTGATAAGTGCCATGGGATCTTTAACATCCACCTGAACTACCACAAATCCAGGCAGATGGGACCTCGGTTTAACATCTCATCCGAAAGACGGCACCTCAGAAGTGCACCACCCCTCTCATACTGCACTACAGTGTCAGTACTGGGATATTAACCCAAGTGCCAGATGTGGGAACTGAGCTCACAGCCCTCTGATCTCCCAGCTTCAGAGGCGGGTGTGCTACCTACTGAGCAATGACACTGATAACCTCTCTTCAGCAGCTGCTTCTCTCTGTTTTGAAATTCTCAATATATTCCACAAGTTTTGTTATTCCATTCATAGAACATAGTACTTTAGGGGTAACAGGGACACTAGGTCTATCACGCTTATTCCCCCACTTCATAAGCAGGAAATATTCTGTGCAAGCATATACTAATTCATATGAATTCTGAGCATTCCATTATATTTATCTGAATGGTCCAGGGTGGTGTAACTGCTGCCACAGAATGTTTATAAAGGAATAATGCCTGACAGGGTTGGTGTTATGCTGGAATAACATCCCACCTCGGGTGGTTGGGCCGAGGCGGCAGGCTGAGGGCATCCAACATCCAAGGTGGGATGTTATCCCAGTGTAACACTCACCCTGGAGGGCATTATTCCTATTATACAAAGGCTCATTTACATTAGAAAAATAGTAAAAAAATACTGTTTTAATTGTATTTTTGTAGTTTTTTTATTGTTTAAGGATATTGATTTGAAAAGTAGTGCCTTATGCTGTTTGTACAGCAGGTGGAGCTGTTATTCTGTGTGTCTATCTGTTGTAGGTGTCCAATAGTTGCCCCCCCCCCATCTCAGTTTTGTCATATTGGGTTCCTTTTTTTAGTTTACTGTTTTTCTCCTGCTATTGCTCCATGTATTAAAAAAAAAAGACATGGAGAAGGAAGACGAGCTGAACAGGAGCAAGTGTTAGTACAGGGGGTACATGCTGACTGTTGAAAGGCGCCATAGCTCATTCACTTGTTCAGCTCCTTTTTCATTGGGATCACATGCTGTTTTACTTTTTATTTATTTATTTATTTAAAATAAAACTAGGAGCAGAGTTAAAGTCAGTCACTGTGGAAACCAGTAACAGAGGAAGCTGGAAGTGAAGCCGAGAGTGGTGTTGGTATGGCGGACACCAGGAAAGGAGTGGGAGACTGCTATGAAGCTAATACCAAAGACAACCTTCATTTTAGTTTTTTTTTGTTTTCTTTTTTTAAGTAACAGAAAGAAAAAAGTTTGTTTGGGGGAATGTGTGAGAGCTGTGCCGTAAGTACTGTGAAGCTGATCGGAAACGTGGCTTTCACTTTCAGTGGGAGCAGGAAATAAGGGACGGCTGTGGGTGGTTTTTTTGTTTAACTTTTCATGTGGTCATGACTATACTGGGACTAGAGTTGGGATGTTATGTTGGGATAACATCCCAGGTCCAGTCCCAGTCTGACCAATTAAGGACCAGGATTCTCTCTTGCCATTGTATAATATAGTATAAAAATAAAAATAAAAAAGCAGCAGCTGATGAGACTTATTCGTGCCTGCTTATGAAGCAGAGAGCAGACATGATGGACCTAGAGTTATTTCTGACCTTATGTTACTATGGGAAGAGATGAATTCAAGGTAGCAACTAAGGCAATACAATGTTATTATTTAACCAAGGCCACAACATAGCAGAACATGAGATGGACACAATGAAAAACTGGAGGGCACCTGAAGGCATAAAACTGTTTCATATCACCTTTGAAAAACAGAAAGAATGTCATTTGTTTCTGAAGTTGCAAATAAATTTATGCGACTGCTTATATAAACAAAAAAACTTCAAATTTCACCAAGACAGTTTAGGTAAACTATAGACATGACAGAAGTCACATATTGTGGCCTTTTACTTTTGGTACAGTCCAAATATGATCAGCAATTAAAACTACTCACATCATTATCCAAATGTACAAAATATGGGGTTTCCCAGGGCACTCTGGGCATCACAGGAAGACACCACATCCCAAAAATGCAATGCACACTCCTGGTTGATAATAAGGTGCAAGGTATACCAGAGTGTCTTTGCATCCTGAATTGTACATTAAATGTCTGAGAATGCATTATCTCTGGTGAAGCATAATCTGGAATGTGTTAATCCTATCATAATTACTAGTGATCATTTTTGTTGAGTTTGTAAAACTGCATTACAACTACCCAATTGAGCCAGTGGTAATCAGTTACTATCAATAATGCTTACACTCAGTGCAGCGGAAGGATTTCTAAAAGAGCTGCCACCAGCTAAGTCAAGCACATCACAGAAACCCCAAATGAATTAAAAATGTTCACTAGCAAGTACAAAAAAAACAAAAACATATGTGAGTGTGTGAAAACCAGAATTTTACAACCACCCTCGGTGTGGGATGCTTTTATAAACATCCTACTAGGAATCTGGAACCTCCCATGGCACTGTGAAATAAAGACAAAAAAATCGGAATAATCTATTCCCATCGGGATCAGCAGATATCAGGTTATATCAACATATGGATCATTCATCTAGCTTTGTTTTTTATATTGAAGTATTTGAACTTTGCTCTCATGGTTTATGTAGCATAGTGGGGAGTGTAAAATTGTGGTTACACCCACCAACCCACCCAGGTATTATTCTCTACGTAAAATGTGTTTCTGTAATACATTAGAAATAAAGATTAAGGTAATCTTTCTCTTTCCCAAAGTACTGTACATTTAAATCTTAAAGTACAGCAGAGCTATATACTGGTAGCAATTGAAGATTGTAAACCATCTATTGTAATTAGCTAGCCTAATAGTCTCAGAGTGAAACAAGATGGTTACTGAGCATAGAAATACTAGCAGCATTCTGTGTTTGAAATGATTAGTATACTAGTGTTGTTGACAATGAATAACGCAGTTTTAAAAACTTGCGTTGTAGCTCACAAATGGATTTTAATCATTTGTTTAAACTAACTTCACTAAAACTACCGGTGTCATTGGTTTAACATCAGCTGGTGCATAGTAGGCAATGTATTGTTTTGTATCCATTTTTATATTTTATATTTTTATGCTTGTTCTACATGTGTTGTTTCTTGGCTCACTTTTAAAAATGGGCAAGTTGCTGCTGAAGAGTCAACTGAGTTACTGAATGCCAACAAGTAAAAGTTTGGAGTATAAGAATATAGAGCTGGATACAGGCCAAGATTTGAAATTACACGTCTATGTAGCCCTTTACTACCTTTTTTTTCAGGTATAAGAATAACCTCTTTTTTGAATGTATCCAGTTTGACAACATTAACCACCATCTCTGACAGGCTTTTCCACTCATTATAACTCTCTGAGTTAAGAAGTTGTGTCTAGTATTCATTTTAGCTATGTTTCCCATCAGTTGCCATCAATGGCTTCTAGCATCCTGTACTTGTTCCTTCACACCTAAATCAAACAATTCATCATATCTGTACTTCAACTGAAGGCCTGGACTATTATCACATTACCTCTCAATCGCTTATTGTCAAGTGTCTATATTTAATATATCCAGTTTCTCCTCATATTCATGTCCCTGAAGTTCCCTGACCATCTTTGGATCAACTCAAATCTTTTCATATCACTGTTGAGAAAAGATTACCAAAACTGAGCACAGCATTCTGAATGGGGTCTGACAAAGGGTCTATACAAAGGCAGAACCACCTGCTTCTCTAGACTACCTAAGGGTTCTTATCAAAGAGTACTGGGTGGGTTACTGCATCAGAGACCTTTGTGAGGTCATTGAAATACTATAACACTATATTAGTGAGCAGCATAGTGCACATGTAATGGTTGCTCTTATGCAAAGTTGATTTGTCCATTTGTGCACTCTGTCCTACAATAAGGAGCACCGACCTCAAGAGACACCTCAGAACTTGGTCATATGGCCAAGGGAATGCTCATAGTGGTAATGGTAGCTCATTTATGATTAGAGCTGCCACAGAAACATGATCCCCTTATAATGTAGTTACCGTACAGAAGATGCCTACCAACTCAAAGAAAAAGAAATGCAGCCAACAGAGAATGGGAGGATAAAGGATCAACACAAATTGAACATCCCCAGGATACTGCAAGTGCACTTTTAAATACAGTAGCACTTGGTATGGACAGAAAGCTGGTTCCTCCACTACTCTACAAAACTCTGGACACAGCCTGTAACAATATAACATGTGTGTCTAACCCCTCACCCCTGCCTTTCTAGCAAAATGACAGGTGGCATGCTGTTGAAGGTGACAGCAGTACCTGGTGGGGACTGGGTTCATGGGAGGATGAGGTTACTTGGCACAGGGGACCTAGGTTTGGTTAATCTGAACAGGGGAACCCAAGTAAATCCAAACATAGGAAGCAATAACTGTAATGTCCAGAACCAGGAATGGGATTCTTCAGTGTGGCCTTTATTCACTTCCAAGCTGAACAAACAAAGCATAGACGGACCCCCACGGGGCTACAATCCTGGTAATGCAGATTAGAGACAACAGAACACTGTATCACTATTTCCAGCCCTCAGGCTCTAAACCCACCAGGCACACAGCTCAGACTTGCACGCAGCTTTGGGTACACAGCCCAGCTTGTACACTACTTGGGTTTTCCCCACTGACCCAGCTCCCCCGCTGGCCGCTTGATCCGCAGTCCATTTGAGGAATGAACCAATTATTCTGTTGTGGCTCCCCAAACCACACTAGAGTCTTTGACTCCTCGAGAGAATTTTCCTTACAATCCCACATCTGGGTACTTCCCTCATCACTGGCCAAGTGCCTGAGGTAAAGTAGAAATCCACAGAAGAAATCCATAGGTGGACCTGGTCACTAAAGATGGGGGCTACCCACCTCCAGCTCCCACAGCCCATACCCGCCATTTCTCTGGAACTGAACAATCCTTTACTGAAAACTTTCAAATGTAGATTCTGGGTAGACGCCTGTCACATCTCCTCACATCATTTGCATCCCAACAAGCTCTGGACTTGAACCTACTTTCACTTTGCTTCACCCATTACTCTAGGCTTCCACTATTTTAGTAATTCAATCCCCACATTGTCACACAAGTCCCAGGGTGAAAAACATAGGCCCTTTTAGCAAGACCAAACACTCACCCTCACATTGCAGGTGCCCCACAGGCGACTCACAAGTCTTCTTGTTCTTCCAAATAAACTCTGGAACACATAGGCAGCTTCTCTTTTACAAGCAGAATTAGGGGGTTGACCCAGGAATCTGCAGGAAACCCTTTCCTGCCCCCCCCCGAAGGGAGGGGTACTGAGACCCGAAAACAGCAGTCTCCACCACTTCAATTATCTTCTGTGTCTCTCTTTAAGGTGGAGACACACACCCTTTTACTTAAAAGTAGCCCTCTGACAGGGCTGAGGCTCCTAGAGCCTTCACTGAGCTGCTTTCTCAGCAAGCTCCCAACTTCACACTGAACTGACTCACACTGACTGACTTCAAAACTTTCCAGCGTTCTATACCAACTCCCATGCTTCAGATTCCAATGTGGCTCATGCAGCTGCGATAGTTCTATTGGTGATGTCATCCCTCAGTCTCAGCTGAGACTGAGAACAGAGTGAGACAGTGTGAAACCCATTTAACTGGAGTTTCACAAGCTGCCTTCCCTGCCTACCACTAGGTCTTACTGGGATTCTAGTAACCCCCGGTAACAAGGGGGTTATATGTGCAAGGAACTGGGCATAAAAATGTCAAGAAATTATTGGAAGTCTACAATGGGAGGGCTATGGGGTGGGCGAAAGCTGCAAATTCTGCTTTTGTGGAATGTTCGCCATTGGTGAAACTGGGATTTTTTGTTGGTTTTCACCGAGTTCCGCGGACTTTTTTGTGAACTGTGGAAAAATGTATATAAACTGTGGAATTATTCTATCCACAGTTTAATGAACTGTCAGTGAATAGGTACATGCTTGTACAACCATGCGGTCATTCACTGACAATTCAGTGGGCCATCGGTAATGGAGGAGAGAGGAGGGCTGCACCGGTGGCCTGCTCAGGGGAAGAGTGGGGGAAGCAGGGTGGTGGCACATGAACTGCTAGGGTGGGGAGTGGGGGATCCACTAAACACCAGGGAATCGGGATTACTTTTTCTATAAGGGATCGGGGATGGTGGGGGGTCCACTAGACACCGGGGAATACTGGGAATAGAGTGGGATGAGTTGGTGGGTTGAGGGCTGTTTTCTTGCAGATTAAGGAATCCAGGATAGGGAGGGGGGTCCGCTCGACACCAAGGAAGTAAAATGCATTTGGAGGCCATGATCGGTAGGTGGGTGGGGAATTCGGAGGGTCTGAGGGAGGGATTGGAGGTATTTATTTATTTACTGGGACCCCTGATCAGTGGGGGTGGAGTAATGAATTAAACTGCAGTTAAAAAAAGCCTCAGAACTGACCACTGGCAATGCTCCATTCTGCAGATCTTTTTCCCACAGTTTAATAAATTAACCCGCAGTTTGTATATTTATTTCACAGTTTTAAGGTGCAATTTTTGCAGAAATTGCAAAAATGATTTCCAGACTTTTGCAGAAGTGAAATTTGCATTTTTGCGGAAATTCCGCTGGCAAAATGTTTTTTTCGCACACCCCTAGAGGGCTATTGCCTGAGGTTCAATGTAGGGGAATAGCTCCTCCCACATCCCCTACAAAGGCCAGCTCCCTTGGCAGTTCAATGCTTAGTGCATTGTGAAACTGTAGCGCACTGGCCCCTTCCCCCTTCTGTCCCTCCTTCATCCTGTTTTTTTCCATTTCTCTGTTTTCAGCATCTTACCCTGGCTCTCCTCCTACCCCTGCCATGTTCCTGCCCCACTGTGGGCTACCTTTTCTCCTCATTGTTGCTCCCTGTCACATCCCTGCTCTGCTGCTCACTGCGATGGTCCCTCCCTGCAGCAACCTGCCATCTTCTTTTACCACTGCTCCTTGCCTCTTCCACACACCCCTATCACCTGCTCCATGTGGAGCACTATTGCTGGCTGCTGCTGAGATCCCCCCCCCCATTCTCGCTTCTCCCTTCTACAATATGGTGTTCACTTTCTGATTACCTTTTTTTCTCCCCCTGCCCCTCACCTTGTTTGCCACTCCTCTCCTCTCCTGGGTAGCTGGCCCTTGGGGGTCATCCCTCCATCCCACTTTCCCTCTGGGCAGCACCACCCATTCTTTCCTCCTCTTCTGTGGTGCAGCATCATCATCCCACTGCGCCCGCCTTGGACCTGCTGTGTGACACTTCGGCCCTGGTGTCACCCCTCTGTGCTGCCTGCTGTTCTCAGTTTGATCTGCTCCTTGCTCTTGCCTGTTGTTGTCTGTGCCTGCTCCATGGATTTCTCCGTTGCTCCATGATTATGTATCACGGACTTGTGTGGCAGTTGTACAACCTCCTCCTTTCTACTCATCCACCCCCTAGCATGCATCCCAGCCCTCTGTTTCTCCTGGCTGCTGTTTTCAGCTCTGTGTGCTTGCTTAAGGTGCTCCTGCTTGGATATGTGTGAGTGTGTTGGATGTTCGTACATTTTTCCCATGTGTTATTTCGCTCTCTTGTATGCTGCTGACCTCCAGTCGCTGGTTTTGGCTTATACTCCTCCCTTAATGGTCATTGCAGTACATCTGTTTTATTTATTTATTTATTGCTTGCTTTTGCTTTTCTTTCCTCGGTGGGTGCACTACACAATCAATTGCATATTTTCTGCCATGACCCACGAGGTTACCTCAGACACCTCCTGGAGAGCTCTGCTAGAGAGTGATGTCGTTCAGGCATGCATTGTGCAACTAATTCCTGCCTTGGTCCTGTGTTCCCCTGGTTTTCATTTTTGGGCCTTTTGATTCTCACACGGGCATTCCATCTCCATTTTTTACCTTAATCCCACCCAGACCCATGCTACCTCTACCCCAAGTCTACCATTTGCTCCCCTTACCATTTCCTCTTGGCACCTACAGTATACCCTGCTCAACTTCACAATTTCTATTCCCTTGTTCTTTCCCTGGTGCTCCTCCTCTTCCAGCTTGCCAGTTGCCTGCAATGTGTGTACCTGCTCCCTCTTCCACACCCATTTGTTGCTCCCCCTAGGCCCACATCATTGACTCTCATCATGGCTTCCAGCATTCATTGCATTCCATCGCTACTAGTATGCTCCTTCCTGGATTACTCTACTCTCCCCCTTACTGGCATTCCTGATAACTGTTCCTTGTTCTCCTACCTTCGCTTGCTTCCTTTCCATTTATATTGTGTCACAGTTTACCTGCCTAAGACTACACATCCAGATGCCTTTTCCTTGCTCAGCCCATACTAGCAGTCCATTCGGACTGCGTCCCTAACTCGTACCTTCTGAGATACTGAGCGAAGCTAGACTTGCCCTGTCTACTGGGATGGGATTCCGTTACACTCACTTCTACCTACTACTTATATACCTGACATCCTCTGTCCCTAACTCTGCTTGGTGGCATTGAGTGATGGTTAGCTCACCCTGACTACCAGGGATGGGAGCCATGTCTGCAGTCTACTATGTCATACTTATGCATTCTGTACCTGATACCAGTTGCAACTTCCATTCAGGAACGGGACCTCTTTACCCCATGTGCCTTCAACTCTCTACCTATACCAGATGGCCTCGAGGCAAGGTCATCTCACTTTGACTACCAGGAATACGAACCTGAGTCTACATTTGACTGTATCAACCATCTGCATTCTCTCTCTCTGATGCCAGGTTGCCACTACCCTTCAGGAATGGAAGCATTATACACCATTTGCATTTCATATCCTTCCTCTGCCTGGCAGCATCAACTGAAGATCATCTTAACCAACTACCAGGGATGGCAGATTGTGTCTGCAATAGACTGTTTCAACCTTATGCATTCTCTACCTGAATACCTGGATGCCGCTTCCCTTTGGGAATGGGACCTATTTACCCCATGTGTTTTCAACATCCTACCTATGTCTGGTGGCCTACATTCAAAGTAATCTTGTCTTGACTATCAGGGATGGGAGCCTGAGTTTACATTTGACTGTTTTGACCTTACACATTCTCCACTCAATACACCAGTTGTCACTTTTCTTCAGGAATGGGACCACTTTACCCCATTTGCCTTCAACATCCTATTTCTGCCTAGCAGCACTGAATGAAGGTTGTCTCACACTGTCTACCAGGGATTGAAGCCTGTGTCTGCAATAGACTGTTTCAGCTGCCTGCGTTCTCTACCTGAATACCTGATTGTTGCTTCGCTTTGGGAACGGGACCACTGTACCCCATTTGCCTTCACCATCCTACTTGTGCCTGGCAGCATCGAGTAATGGTCATCTCGCCTTGACTATGAGGGATTAGACCATGTGTCTGTGTTCAACTGTTTCAACCTTCTGCATTCTCTACCTGATAACTGGTTGCTATTTCCCTTCAGGAACAGAACCACTGTACCCCATTCGCCTTCCACATTCTACCTCGCTAGTCTACATCCTGCACTTCCATGGACTCATTGTACTTGTCCCCACCTTAGCCTCCTTGCGCTTTGGACTTGGACTCCACCAGCTTGTTCGATCTCTACTTCCATTCAGTTTGACTGCCTCCTGGACTTCCACACTGCTGGTCGCCCCTTCCTGTCTACAATGTGACTTTGCCTTCTCCTTCAGAGGTCTGAACCTCATGCCTCATTGATGCAGCACCTTCTCCTATCTGTGCTTACTGTTTGCCATCTTCTGTGAACATGGAACCTTCATGCATCAACTTCATAGCACTTGGTATCTGGATTCACTTCTGGTCTTCCTTCAATCTGCTGCTTGTGGCCTGCAGCAGCTTTGCTACATCCTACTTTGGTTTGCTGTGGTGCTGACCCTAGTCCTGTTCCTTCTTGCACCTGCAATGTCAGTATGGTTTGGCATCTGCTGTTTTCTTCTGGGACTCCTTCCTCCAGTCCACTGACATCCCCTCTGGACTTTCCCCTCCATCCTTGGACAGCTGGCTTCTCCTCACCAACCTAGTGGCTTGGGGCTTCATCCTGTTTGCTATGGCTCTTTTGGGGCATTTTACCTATCTCTGGCCAGTATTCCTACCCAGTCAACTACTCCTCCTATTTATCTATCTCATACTCGTACCCTGGCCATTCTAACTGCTCCCATCCACTACTCGACAGAGCACTCATTCATTTCACCTGAGGAAAACTACTTCTAACAGACATCCCTTGGACAACATGCCTCTTAGACTCTTACATCACCTTAGACTTATCTCTACTTCCTGATCATCTCCCCAGGATCAGTTCTGGAATCCCATTTGACTGGACCATAGAAAAATCTCATCCCTCATCTGACTCTACTGGATACTCCCTATGCATCCTGTCAATTCGAGCACTGTGGCTTCCTTATCTACCATCTCTCATAGGATATCTTTTTACATGGAAAAGTGACCTAATTCCTTCCATCATGAAATGACTCTGTAATCATCATCACTGTTACAGACAATAGGAACCACAAGACACCTCATGGAGGTCCTGGCATCATCCATTTTCCCTTTCTGTAACTTCTCCTACAAGCACTGACCCTGTTGATAATGATACTCGACTTCTACTTCCTCAATAGCCATTGTATATCATAAGACCTTCACAGCTACCTTCCCAGAACTCCCATCATTGGATCTCTGGTACCTAGCTGCCTTACTAAAGGCATTCTATCCAAACCACTGTTTTCCAGCTCCTGGATGTCACCATACTTCATACAATCATCTACATTCCTTCATCATATAACCATCAATCAGATCAGCTGCCCATCCAGCAGTCCTTCTAGCTCATCCTTCATGATTCATCTCCCATACTCCAGCCAGTGAAGACTTTCACTGACATCAGGCTTCCATTGATTCTCAATCTAAACATCCACAACCAATCTGGCTGTCTCACTATCCCAGTCTTGCCTCTCAACAGATCTATATTCAACTACACTGCTAGGCACCTACACCACTCTTGACTTCCCATTGCTACAACAGTCTATAAACTCTTTCATATACCCATTTCTGGGCTCCCCACAGTATTAAGACATTGTATTACCTGTAAGACAAAACAGTTATGGCCATCTCAGTGCATGTCACAGGCAATTACGCCACAGAGTTATCAGTATTTACTTTTCTACTAGTGGACCAGCAAGAGCCTATATAAGTATCATTATGACATTAATACCCAACTCAACTCTTGAATTCCTCATACTGAACTTTCAATCATTCCTTATACATTCAGTTACCATCTCTACTGCATATACCAGTCTTCCTTCATTGGTCTAAAATCATTCATGAAACTACTCCTACCTGGCACTCTGTCTGACTCCTTCATCTGCTTCATGGATGCTTACACTGCAACTTATCACTCTTCTCCTAATTCCTGACCTCCAGACTCTAACTTGGATGTCAGACCTTCTACAATGTTAGACTGTTTACCTTATGACTTCATAACCCATTATATTTCCCACTGCTCAAAGTCTGGTAGCATATTTATCAAATCATGCTCTTCCTACTCATTAGTCTTTGTAATCCCTTTGGACATCATCCATCATCACCTTGAAAACTTGGACTACATTTGCCCGTTTTTTGACTGGACCTACTCCACTCTCAGGATTTGGATGTTCCTTCAGAATAGACCTACCTCTTCAACTTCAGAATTGTCCTTCCAGAATGCATCATCTATGGATTCAAAGATGGACCGTCATCATTTCCAAGCAGTTTGCCTTCCTCAGAAAATTAGCTTATGGTTGCTAGAACCTAGATTCATCTCCACTTAGTTTGCCTGGAGGATGGGCGGCTCAGTAGCCATGGGTCCTCAGAGGTTTCCTCCACCTGTGGGTTTTCCCTCTCCTGCGTGCTACTGGTCATACTCTCCATGAGTTGGAGGAGGTAATCATACTCTTTTGAACATTCATTGGTAATTATTTTGGGCTTTCTATTCCTACTCACTACCCAGCTTACCTACCAAGGGCAGGAACAGAGAAAAGCCAAAAGTAAACCACAGTTACATAAGCACTACTAACCCCATACTCTATTCACCCAAACACGGAGACCAGCACTCTCATAGACTGGATCCTTACAAGCCACCCTGCCCGCATAAGCAATGCAGCTGTTCTCCCTGACTCTCTCAGTGACCACTCCCCTGTCATCTGTACATGGTCAAATAAGTTCCAAAAGCCGCCTCCAAAAACCATATTTAGCAGAGCACTACTATATGGCAACCTTACTCATCTCAAGGCATGTCTCAGGCAGCAAGACTGGTCCCTAATTTACAATACTCAAGATGTTGACTCAGCCCTTGACTACTTTATCACTACTTTCAATGCCACCTGTGACATCTATGCTCCCGTTAAAAAGTGCAAAATCAAAGCGCTCTCAAACCCCTGGGTCACAGCCAAGCTCTTGGCGCAACTCAAAGGTCGGGACCACCTCTGGTCTATTGCAAGAGCCACAGGCTCTCCAACGGACTTTCAAATTTATAAACAGGCTCACAATCACTGCATTAAGCAAATCTGATTGATGAAGAGTTCCTACTACACGAATGCCCTCTCCAACTCCTGGGGTGACAGGAAATCCTTCTGGGACAACATTAGAAATGTCACTGGTAAACAGACTAAGTCCTCTCCCACTATAATGACTGTTGATGGAGTCACTACCCTAGACCCAATGGTCATGGCAAAGACCCTTAATGAAACCTTCACAGACCTCAGTGGGGTTCTCCTATGGATTTCTTCTCTGACCCTGTCTCATCAAAACAAACATCTCCTACTACCTCTCCAAACAAACCCCCTTTCCACTTCAAATTAGTCAAGGCTCATGAAGTCTACAAATATATTAAGAAGGCTATCTCCAAGTCCCGAGTAAGTAGTGATACTATTGACCTCAAACTTCTGTCACTTACTCTGGATGAGGTGCTGCTCCCACTTACAAAAATTTTCAATCTCTCCCTCTGCCTCAGTCAATTTCCCAGCAAATGGAAATCTGCACTTGTCACCCCTGTGTTCAAAAATGGTGACAAGTCCCTACCTGGTAACTATCGACCCATATCTATACTCCCACCCCTCTCAAAGGCCCTCGAATGTATAGTGGTGGACCAACTCACTGAGTACCTTCAAAAGTATAACATCTTCTGCACTCAGCAACATGGATTCAGGAAAGGGCACAGCACATCGACTGCCCTATTGGAGTTCTCAGGAGCAATCCACAATGCCTTGGACAAAGGTTACCAAACCAGAGCTGTTTTCATTGACTTAACTAAGGTGTTTGATACTGTTCACCATGGCTTACTCATCAAACAACTACAATCCCTTGGCCTCTCTCAAAGCTCTGGTACCTGGGTCAAAAATTATCTTTCACAACGTACTCAAGCTGTAAAAATCGCAGGAGCTGTCTCTGACCCAAAACCGGTTCTCTCAGGTGTTCCCCAGGGATCCATTTTGGGCCCTCTTCTTTTCAGCATTTTTCTAAACTCACTCCCCAAATCATGCCCTGAACAAATAATCTTATATGCTGATGATGCCATAATTCTATCCTCTCACAAAGACCCGAAACCCTTACTCCACAGCCTTCAACTTGCTTTTACCAAAGTTGAGAAGTGGTTCCTTGATCACAAACTGGTCCTAAACCACAAAAAAACAAAATCCATGCTCTTCTCCAGCCCGCAAAACAAGAAAAGGCAAATACCACTCACTATCAATACATACCTGGGAAGTACTCTCGAACAAGTGACTACCTTTAAATATCTTGGAATCACCTTTGATCAAGGCCTAACCTTTGCAACCCACATCGATAAGACAGCAAAAGTGGCAAATCAGCATATTAGTATCCTGTTCTGGAACCGGCAGTTCCTCACCCAACCTGCATTAAGGATTGCTATTCAAAGCTCTGTCATCTCAATCATTGACTATGGCTTAATTATATATGGGTCTGCCTCAACCACCTCTCTTAAGCGCATTACAACCTCCCTCAACAAGGCCTGTCGACTGCTCACTGGTGCTCATAGACGCACTCACACATGAGCTCTACACTGAAACTGGTTGGTTGCAACTATCAAACCGCTTAAAGTACCTTACCTGCTTGATGGCGAAAAAAACAACCATGGGCCTTACCCCTCCGTGTATCCAAGACCTGCTACACCCGAATCCCTGCATCCGTCTCACCAGAGGATCGAATCATCAACCTCTCCAGGTTCCCCGCTGCCGGACTACTCAGGGTCAACGATCATTTGCTTATCGTGCCCCCAGCTGGCTAAATGCCATCAATACTCTCATCTCCCCCTCCACCCCTCTAGGAGTCTTCAAATCTCAGCTCCACTCTCACCTCGCTGCCTCCAGCTCCTGTGACTGCCTTGATTAAATTATTTTTTTCTTTTTTTCTCTTTCTCTTTCCTTACTACATTTCTTGACAAAGGCATATGTGAAGCTCTTTTCTCACTATTGTCTGCTTCCCTTATCTCCTCTTACTCTCTCAATAGTACATTTTCTCTAGAGTCTTTTCCCCATAATCTATTTTGTTTTTGTATATGAAAAGTATTTTGTTTCCCTTGTCTTATACTAAGTTTGTCAATTTTAAGGTTATGTGTCATGTCTGGCAATTTTGTCATAACTTAACTTATTTTGCCTTTCTATGTAACTACACTTGTTTTGTACTCAATTGACGTGAAACCTTTGTAAAAGAACCTTTGGCTCAAAGGTATTAATTCCTAGAATAATAAACTAAACTAAACTAAACACTGAATGGGAGAGCTATAGCCAAAGGTTCAATGTGGGGGAATAGTTCCTCCCACATCCCCTACAGAGGCCAGCCTCCCTTGGCAGTTCACCGCTTAACGCATTGTGAAACACCCACCATCCTTCTCTGCCTCCTCCTTCTCTGGCACTCTACTCACCCTTGGTGTGAGGCTTTCCATTCCCTACTCACTACCCAGCTTACTTACCAAGGGCAGGAACAGAGAAAAGCCAAAAGTAAACTACAGTTACATATGCACTACTAACTCCATACTCTGTTCACTCAAACATTGAATTGATGTTTTGTACCCATCTCAAATCTGTTGTGGATCCATTTGTGCAGATAGACAGACATAGAGAGAGAGAGAGAGAGAGAGATACTGTAGATAGATAGAGAGAGAAAGAGAGAGAGTGAAAGATAGATAGATAGATAGATAGATAGATAGATAGATAGATAGATAGATAGATACAGACAGACAGACATCTGTTCTGAAATGAGAGCTCAGTACATTCAGCAATTTTGGAACAATTATGTTGTGAAAATGCATGCATTAAAAATAAACAGAGATGGTCAAAAATAAGACATTTTTGGCAGAATTGTTCCCAAAGACAGAATAAGCAAACACTTATATTAACATTAATCATTCGTCAATATTTAAGGGAAATCCATTTAACCATTTTGAAGAAATGGCAATATCAAGTGTTTAACAAACATGCCTACCATCTTTAATCTGAAGGATATCAAAACATAGTCAGTAGGCCTTTATGTGAAATATATGTAGACAGTAAAATATGAAGAAAATCCATCAGACAAGTTAAAGGGATACCATCAGCTTTTTAGCCTATTTTAGTGCCCCTGTAATAGTTGTGCCTGTTAACGGAGCTCTACAAAGTAATTCAAACTGCATTTCAAAAGCATATTTGCTATATTTACTCATTATTTTTGTTACATTTTGTTACAAAAAACCTTTTACTCATCCTGTCCTTATTGCCACAGTTGGCTCCTTCCTGCACATCCCCGACATAGGTATGGTGATGAAATCTCACGGAACTTGGGGATGAATGAGACTGGTGATTTTGGAAGCATATAAAGTAAATAGCCTGCTGTGTAATGCCAACTGTGCTTATTTCAGGAGCATCAATCATTTTTAAAACCGAGGCTTATTTCATAAAGAAATTGTTGTTTGGAAAGTAAAACCAGGACTTGGCACATGCCCATTAGTGTTCAAGTTCAAGTTTATTGCAGGAAAACTCCATTGAGCAAGCTCATTCACAAGGAGGTCCTGTGACATAAACACTTAAAGTACAAACACAGATAGGTAATAACAGTATATACATGACATGCACGTTACATGATACAGGCTGGATATACATACAAGGGTACCACTTAGGGTGACCTCAGGTGGTAAACATTGATATGACACAGGGAAGTGACTTACAGGTTGCATACTGATAAATGAAACATGATGACTGGTGTGTGCAATACATATATTTTGGCAGCTAGAACAAACAACAGACTACAACTGATATGGGAGGAGTGATTTGATAGAGTAGCAGTGGAGCGTAAGCATAGATAAAGCCAGGAGTAGAAGGGAAGGAAAGCAGTTAATATGACAAAGCAATTATACCTTACCAGTGGATAAATATGGCACACATGGGAAGAAAGAGACTTAATGACAGTTACAGGTGTCTTTTATTTTGGCTGAACTTAGCGATTTGTAGAAGTTTATTGAAACTGTGCTAGTTAGTTTCAGTACAGTTTGTAATTGGTTCCAAATGGAGGGAAGGGCATACAATAAAACGCTTACCAAAGGAGGTTCATGTCCTTGGTATGTCAAGCATAATAAAAGTCAGATTTTTCTTAACAGTATACACTATGTGAGAGATAATAATAAGGAAGAGAGATAGCTTGGCAATTTCTGCAGGAGCAGTTTAAGAGTCCATAGCCCAGCATGGAGCAGGCGTCTAGTAGTAAGGGATGTCCAACCAACCGCTGCATATAAGTCACAGTGATGCGAACGGTAAGAGGAGTTGGTAATGAACCATAACGCACGGTGATAAAGGATGTCCAGTTTACTTAGATTTGCAAGTGTGGTGGAGGAATAGATTACATCGCCATAGTCGAGTAGGGGGAGAAAAGTGGCCTGTACAAGCTTGTTTCAAGTTTCAAGAGGGAAAAGGGCCTATTTCTGTAGAAGAAACCTAACCTTGCTTTTAACCTTCTAGAGACATCTTCGACGTGGTCATTGAAAGATAATTTATTGTCGATCCAGATACCCAGATATTTAAATTTGGTTACAACTTCCAGAGGCTCGCTTAGCGTGGTGACAATGAAGTCTTGGGCAAGGGTATTGGGGGGCCTGTGACAGCACTGCGGGAGAATATCATCACTTTAGTCTTCTTAGCATTGAGCAGAAGCTTTGCCTTTATTAGATTATGCTCAAGTTGTGCGAAGTCCGCTTGAAGCACTACCTTGACTTCAGATAACGATGAGCCAGAAGTATACAACACGGTATCATCCACAAAAAAGTGCAGATTGGACGTAGATATGTTAGCATCTAAGTCATTAATGTACAAAGAAAACAAGATAGGGCCTAAGATGGATCCTTGGGGTACTCCTCTTGCAACTGGCAAGGCAGCAGAAAAAAAGCCTTCCGCCTTTACTTTTTGGGATCTTCCAGTTAGGTAGCTAGAGAACCACTGGGCGGTATGGTATGTGGCACCCAACTTTGCAAGGCAATTGACTAATAGTTTGTGATTAACAGTATCAAAAGCTTTGCTGAGGTCCAAAAGATCATGCCAGTTACCTTCTTCGCATCTATAGCAGAGATCCAATCATTGGTTACTTTTGCTAGTGCAGTGATTGTGCTATGATTAGCCCGGAAGCTGGATTGAGCTGGGTATGAGAGAGAAGGTTTCAAGTGAGATTTTAACTGAATATGGATCAGTTTTGAGAACTTTAGAAAGGATAGGCAATATGGAGATAGGCCTATAGTTGTTTACATCATGCATGGGTCACCAGATTTAAATAGAGGGAGGATATGTGCTGATTTCCAGCAGGACGGCACAGTAGCAGATGTAATGGAAAGATTGAAGATGTGGAGAATTGGGGCAGTGAGATGGGCATAGCCTGACCTTAGGAAAAGGGTTCCAAGCCATCGTCCCCTGCGCTTTTTTTAGTGTCTAAGTTAAGAAAAGAATCTTCCACTTCTTTATAAGTTGTCTCGTGCAATTGGAAGGGGCTGGGTGCAGGACTAGATGTAGGGGGAGGGGTATGCTGGCTCACCGCAGCACCAGCATAAGGTGATGAGTCAAAAGTTAATCCAGCTGTGGCAAAGTGGGAGTTAAGTTCCTCCAGGATTAGGGACTTGTTTTCCACAATCTTGCCACTTGCAACTATCTTTGTTGGGACAGAGGGGGCCATGGGCCGTCCTTCTATAGCTTTGATAGTCTTCCATATTTTATGAGGGTTACCTTTAGCTTGTTCGAGAGTAGAAATATAATAGTTAGCTTTAGCAGAGCGAAGTTTTTTCACACAGTTATTCCTGGCTGTTCTAAAGTCCTGCCAATCCGAAGATTCTTTGGAATGTCTAGCTTTAGCCCAGAGCTTATCTTGAGCTATAATGATTGCCTTGAGATCTGAGGTGAACAAGGGGTTGGAATTGTTCTGTACCCTTACTTTGATGAAAGGGGCATGCTTATTTATTATTGTAGTGAGTTTGTCATTAAGGATGTAAGCTGCCTTGTTGACATCTTTGGCTAGGTAGAGATCTTGCCATCTGATCATGCTCAGGTCAGATAGGAAGTTTACTGCACTGAATTTGTGAAAGGATCTTTTTGTTATAAAGATGGGCTGTGGCCGGGCCTTAATTTGAGATCTTATGCAAGCAACAATTCCATGACTGCTCATGTCGTTATGAAACACTGCCGAATGAGATATTTTGTGTGGATGGGTGGTTAGTACCACATCTAGAATGGAACTGTTGGCAGTATTTAGAGTGTTGTTCCTAGTGGGTTCACTGACTAATTGCCCAAGACCTAGCTCATCACAAAGGAATTTGCGGCCATGTGATTTAGGTGACAGCCAGTCCATATTTAGATCTCCTAGAAATATTGTTTCAGTTTTTTCATCTACGAACATGGATTTCAAAAGATTAAGGACTTCATCACCACCAGACGGTGGTGAAACTGGGACTGAGCATATGTGCTCAGTCCCAGCTTCACTTTCCAAGCAACAATTTCCATATGAAATAGACCCTGGTCTGAAAAATGATCGATATTGCTGAAATCAGCAGTTAGTTTCATACAGCAAGCTATTTACTTTATATGCCTCTGAAATTGGCAAACTCTTTCTCACACTATTTCAGCATGATTAAGAACCATAGCAATGTTTTTTTTTTTTATTCTATTTTTCCACCTGTGGCTTAGGGCATCTCTCCAGGGAACCCTTTTGTCGCTTCCTCTACTCCCTACCTAAAGCCTTCCTTACCAGGTCTCCTCCCCGGGTTCCTTGGTTAAGTCCAGCACCCCCCTGGGGAGGACCCACCCACCCTTGGTGGCCTTTTTTGTGATTATAGAGACCACCAAGAAATCCAGAGGGCAGCCAGGAGACTAGGAAATCAAGCCTGGTGTTGGGATGTGGGCAGAATACTGGAGCCCCCTTTGCCCCCACTAGCCCACCAGGGTTCTCCTCTTGTGGTTGCCCCTCAGAGCGCGAATGTGCAATGCCTAGCAGTGCATCTATGAGTGCCCTGGCCACCGCCACTCCACCCCAATATAGCATCTAGCCCAGCTACCTTTAGGGACTCTAGTCTCCACTAGGAGCTACCTACTGAGCTGATGTACCCTGGAACCCCTCCCAAGAGCATAGCACAGTCCTCCAGATGCTTGATTCCCTCCCTCCCCAGCTGACCACTGATGACCCAAGTCCATTCCCAGACTGGCATGGTGTGAGGTGTGGCATCACGCGCCTCAACTCTCAGTGCCACCGGGCCAGCTAGCACCATACCTATGTTAGGAACATGTGGGAAGGAACAGATCATGGTAATAAAGTTGGGATGAGTATAAGTCTTTTTCATAAAAAAAAAATAATAATGATTCAAATGATAATAATACAGTAAATATGCTTCTGACAGGTAATCTGAGCAATTACTGGGTAGAGCTCTGTTAACAGGTACAATTGTTATAGGTGCAGTAAAAACTGGTTAAAAGCTGACACTGTCCATTTAAAAGATGCTACAGTAATAACTACATGCATTTTATTTTAAAAAAAATGTTTGCTTATATTGCCATTTTAATTAAATCAGCCACAAATTAATTTTTAAGTGAAGCTGAATTTTCAGTAAAATAGGAAGCAAATTTATTTAGCTGCTTTGGGATGAATCATGGATATTTATAGTTTATTGTTGAAGACAGGTGAATGACAGTCAATGAATCAGTCATTCATGATCCAATGTAAGCCAAAATCTAATCAGAAACCTTTTGTAAGAATGACACTTATTCAACAAATGTTATAAAAATCCGTTCACCCATTTTGGAGATAGACTGGTAGCAAATACTTTGGATTCAGACCCAAAGATGGGTATTCAGCAGCAATTGTTGATTGGATCCTCCCCAATATATACCAGTTCTTTATAATATGAATGGTAATTGCTTAATTAGAGATTGTCACTTCTGAGAAAAATATATAATACTTAGAAACAATTAGCATACTATGTATTTTATAGGGTCTCAGTATTTCCTTTCCCTTTTGTTTTTCATTACTATGTAATCTACATGGAAGCAGAAACCTTATTCACTAGAGTTCATCTGTTCCTCATGCTTAAGCCTTTGCTGAAGTCATAATCCTTCATGTGTGACATTATTGTTGTTGATGTGGAAATTATTATGATGTCAAACACAGGATTATGGGTACAGGGAATGAATAACCAGAGGGAGTGGATCCACTTAGGGAGGAAGGGATCCCATGTTATGCAATTATCCTAAAAATGAAGAAGAAATGGAATAGAAATACAGAAAATATTTAATTTATGCAATACTTTGGGTCTAAATAATTTGATTCTTGAAATTTTTCTAAACATGAAAATCTCACTTTGAATGTGTAGGCAAATCCCCATTTCCATTTTTGGAATAAATGTCATAACAAAAATTTAACAAATAACCTATACATGACAAACTCTGGTCAACACACATAAGGGTCAGTTATGAATTAACCACTTATACTTAAAGAGCCATTGACACAAAAAGTGCTACATTGCAGAATCCGAATAAGCATACCTACAGTAAATCTCATACCAAAAACTAGATTTCTACATTATGTCATTTTAAAGTTATTAGCCATTTTGTAACCCTGATTTCACTACCTGTTCAAAACAGCCTGTTTCAGTGAAGAGCTGCTGCTGATGTCATCTAGGGAGCTCACAGTCTAGTATCCCTGTCAGCAATCTCATAAGACATGTTCCTCCAATGTTTTAAAGATCATGTGAAATAGTCATCAAAAGTAAAACAGGCAGCACCATGCACAAAATATTGCTATTAAAACCATATGTGTTTCAGGTTTTGTAACAAAGATAACACAATTATATTATTTCATACCTTTTTGGTGTGGTCCATTTCTGCAGGGTTGCTGGATGCTGAGTCAGCATGCCTCCAGGCTGCTGAAGTCATTTGCAGTGCTACTCTACTGTGCCTGCTAGGAATGTGTGCTGCTGCTATTATTGTAATATTGGTAACTGCACAGCTCTTTGTCAGTGTCTGCTTTACAATATGTTTTAATAGGGGCCTTATATGTGTTAATTCCTACTAGGAGTGGAAGTGTTAGCTCTGGTAAAATGATCATATTTACAGTAGAACATACATGATCCTGAATGTAGGTCAAAACAGCTTGACAGAAGGAAAAATGTGATGGCTAAATAAGAAACTACTAGTAAGATTTCAAAACAGCATTACCTCTCCCACCCCCATTTACAAGGAGATGGAATAATTGTTTAAAAGTGCCATTCTTAAAAATTGCCTCATTTGAATGACAGGTATAAATGATCTCAGCCTTTCACCACATCAGACACTTATTCAGTCTGCAAACCTCCCAACAGTATACTATGACCCAGCATCCAGCAACCCTGGAAAAAAGGACCACAACAAAAGGACACCAAAACAAAATATTGTCAGCTTTGTTACAAAACCTGAAACACACATGGTTTTTAAAGCAATCTTCACTGACTGGTGCTGCCTGTTTTACTTGTGAAAACCATTGCACATGATCTTTACAACTTTGGAGAAACAAGTCCTATAAGCCTGTTGAGTGGGAGTACTAGACCTAGATGATACCACCAGCAGCTCTTCACTGACACCAGCTGTTTTGAACAGGCAGTGAAATCAGGGTTACAAAACAGCTCATCACTTTAAAATGAAGTAATGCAGAAGTCTAGTTTTTGGTAGGAGATTTACTGGGGATATGCTTATTCTAATTCTGCAGTGTAACACTTTTGGCCAGTTGATGTCAGTTGCTCTTTAAAAATCATTTAAGAATTAATATAGCAAAACAAAAACCATCTGCCTTAAGTACATGTGTCTGTGTTTTAAATTCCATTTATGCTATGTATCAGAAATATATGTGCCTGAAGAACTCTTTTCCCCATCACAACTCATTTTTTTCATTATGCTTGACTATGCTGTTAAGTTGCACTGTCAGGTCTGTGACACCACAATAATTTGGTGGGCAAAAGATTGCGATCACCAAATACATGATATCATATTCACTGCATGCCCAAGCAAAGGGAGATGAAGGGTTGTAAAGGGAAAAAGTTGTTGCTGACATCTAAACCTTTCATTACCAGAATTAATGACTCAGAAAATGCACAGAAAGTAAATGGGTTTTAAGTTTAAAGCAGCAGTGCAGTGAAGGGTTGGTCTGTTGGTGCCTGTTGGATTGTGTTGTGTTCTGTTCCACATTTATTCCCCCTGCTGTGCTGGTATGTTTAAATCTCTGGTTTAAGCTATTAAAATACTTATCCTCTGTATGATGAGATGGTGAGGATCTTTAACCCCCACAACATCAGGATTTGTACACAAAACTTGTTGTTTATTTTGTATTTATTCCCCCTACTTTCTCAAGAGCAGGAACCTGGCTCCATCATGTGTCAGTCCTATCCAGCATAATCCAGTCCCAGTCCAGTGATGCTCAGTGGTTACCACCAGTGCAGTGATACTCTGTGGTTACCACTCGGAGTGGGCCACCTGCCTTTCCTCTGATGGACTGTACAGGGTTGTGTCTGAGGTTGATAGTGCTGGGGCCAAGACCTGTTAGCCTCAAGGGCATTTTCCAAGTTTCTGGTAATTTCCACTACCTCCCATGCTGCTAGCACATGCATGCATATAGTCACTGATGCATATGCACGCTCACCATCTCATCCCATCCCATTTCCTGTTCTGCCACATCTCTGACTCCTGGCACTCCACAAGATAGATAATAAACATTTACTATATCTGCAGCTCTTGGACTACCTGTAGGAGTCTCTGAAGGAGTGAAGCAATGGATTCCCTGTCCATATGGGGAGGTGGGAGTGAGCACTGATGTGCAAAGGACCTCTCCCACATCTTCTAGAGTGCAGGGATCCAAAGATGGAGCATGGGCCAGGGTCACCCACATAACACAGTGTGCAGCCCATAGGCCATCCTCCAGTTCTTCCCCTCATGTAAACGTCTCAAAGACTGCTATTAGAAGTGTGAATGAATTGGCTATGGATTGTGGAATCAACAGTCAGCCCCAATCATGGTATGTATTTAAAGGCTAAAACTACTTAATCATAGGTTAAATATTTTTAGAAAATGGCCAAAATTGATTCTGTCTCCTGATTGGCAGAGACACTCATTTTGGTGGGCCTCTATCAGACAACAATGCCCACCTAAAATGAATGCCAGCCCAAGGTGTCCTATTACAAAAAAAATATCCCTGTGACATGCATCGCCGAGAGGTTATCACGAGCACTCGTGAAGCGCACTGCTCAGCATGCTGCGAGAGATTCAAAACCGGAACAGACGCGTCGGCAAAATTTAACAAAATGTTTCAGCCACAAGTCAATTTTCAGCTCATAAATTTTCAGCTAGTAAAGGTCTCAAAAAAAGTTGAGACCTACAATACAATTCATTTTATGAACTGCCACCCAAAAAAAAAAAAAAGAAAACGGAGGGCACTACAACACCTCACAGCCCAAAAGGCAACCAAGAAGTGAAGAAAACCAGCAATGCTACTGAACCAAGACAGGTAAAGAACAAAACTGGACACTCACCAGGACGACAAAAGAAACAGTGCCACAGAAGAGAAGTCCTAGGTCAATAAAACACTACAGATACTAGCAGTTACACTTCTATTATCACCAGTACTCAACTCTGAGGTAGAGTTCAAAACTGAAAGTACCGTCCTACAAGCACAAAGCAGTAACTGAATACATTTTTTCCCCTCATGCTACACAAATATTCCTTGTTATGACATAATCCTTTTAGCTACATACAGCTACCAAAGATATTCTGGCTTGACATTTAACAGTCAGTCGCAGTTCACCATTCAGTGTCATTATATGAGGAGCCTTCTAGTAAACAAACAATGCTGCTGCCCTCTATGACAACACCAGGATCATTAAGGGGACCACACACAATATAAACTGATTTCATTAGCTCGGGATTCAGAAGTTCAACTTCCCCCACTATACATTTATTCCCCTTTTAGGAATAAAATAAAAAAACCTTTTTTTTGAAAAAAAAAACCTTTCCACTTTAACCATAGCTAAACAGGATTTAAAATTAAAAAAGAACTTCCTCTTACCTACAAAATATTCTTATCCTAGCTATAATTAAAGCTACATATTTGATTTTCCTCCACCTCCTTTATATATCCCAAGCTGATCATAAAACCTGTGGCTGTAAAAAAACATCATAGATGCATTTGTATGTTTTTTTTGTGTCCTAAATGCAATCCTGTGACAATGTTCTTAACATATCTTTTTTGTCTCATTTTCTAAACATAGGATCACAACTTGTGAAATCCAAATTTACCAGAAACAGTAGAAAATGAAGATGAAAACATTCGTCATCCTACAGACCACAAAAGGGATGCTCCACATGCCAACACCAGAACTACGTTTTGCCACTGTCATTTCAGAAGAGCTCAACACCACAGAAGCCGAACACAAAGAAGTGAACACTAGAAAAAATACTAACTGGGCCCTTAAAGTCTTCACAGACTGGTCAGTCAGCAAAAACATCACCACTGACTGGAAAACTGACAGTCTCAATTCTAAGACGACTCTATGCAGAAGTGAGAACAACTGCAGGACAACAATACTCAGTCTCTGGCTACTGTTCTTTATGTGCAGGACTAAACAGGCAAATAAACAACCAGTCTGTAGGCAGAAATGTTAGCCTAATTAGCGATCCTGCATTTCGTCCTACTAACAATGTCCTAACATCTGTACTGAAGAAACCACGGAAAGAACAAAAAGACAGTGTGACCCACCACTCTCCTCTAACAGATGCAGACCTACATAAGCTCAGGCATTCACCATTCCTAAGTCCTGACACCACACCAGGTTTACTAGGCAAGGTATGGTTCGACATACAAATCCACATGGCAAGACATGGTGGGAAGGCCTCAGAGAGCTGACACATAATTCATTTAACATCAGTACAGATGACAACATCTTAAAATACATCTCACTAAGCCACAACAAAGCTACCAAACATCGTAAGAACCCCACCCAACCAAACAGAGACAGAAACATAGGCTTCATGTACAAAGACCCCGGCTATCCACTGTATCCTGTGAATTCATTCATGAAGTACCTAGCTAAGCTTCCCAGTAACGCAAAGGCATTTTACTTCCACCCCCATTAGACAGCCACAAAACATACAGGACATTCTCCCTTGTTGGTACTGAAAAAAAACACTAAGAAAAAAACTACCTTGGGACAATGATGCAACATCTAAGTGATGAAGCTCAACTAACAAATAGATATATAAATCACAGCGTAAGGGCTACTGCAGTCCAGCTCTTATCCAATGCTGGCTTGAGCAGCAGAGAGATAACAAGTGTGACAGGACACAAGTCAGAAAACAGCTTAGCAAACTACTAGGCACCAAGACAAGAACATAGAAAACACTGGAGCAAAATATTAAGAGGACACCTCTCACAAAGCAGCAACCAAACTGTGCCAAAGAAAGAAGAAACAGAAAGACAGCAGCAGACCACATCAACAGAGACACCTCCAACAACATCTAACCCAGTAAAAAACTTTACTCCAAGCAACTACACCTTCCTAGCACCAATTCAGTTCATCACCTACACCAAGTAGTATGTTTTTCTCAAGTTCAGAAACCCAAATGTGCTGCAACAAAATCAAAATTATTTCATTATTCTCTTTTTTCTCAAGGGCTATTGTTTTGTCCTACAGTTAAAATGGTTAATAAAACTAATTGTTCAAATGTTTAAAACTGAAATACTTACTCTGTCTCATTCTTTCCACCTAAAACCCATTTTCTAAGCGCAGTTATACCCTCCAGGGTGGGTGGTACAGGTTATACCCACGCTTCCAGGGGCTATAAGGCCCTTCGCCTGTGTCGTCAGGCCTCATTACACCCCTGGGTCCGTGGGTATAGCTCAATACTGCCCATCCTGCTGAGTATTATTGCTTGCTTAAAATACTGTGGTGAGGAAGATGGTAATGAAGAGGGCAAGATGATATTGCAATTAAGGCTGTATAAGAACCTTTTTTATGCTGTTGCTTTAAATACTTTGACCCTGGTCAGTGTGTGAAGGTCTGTCTTTAAGGCAAGTTGCTCACCTGTTTTGGAGGTAAAGCAGTAATGAGTAGTTTGAAGCAGACATGCAATCTGAGTAGAGAATTAAGTTCTTGAGCATTTCCAGTAGGTGATCTAGAGTTCTACTGCATTCTAAGCAGTTGATCTAGAATTTGTGTACATTCCACATAGCCTATACAGAGTTCATATGCATTCTGAAGTATTGGTTGCAGAGTTCATGTGTTTTAATAGTGATTCCAGAGTATTTTTACATCACAGCAAAAGTTTTAGAGTATCCTTACATTCT
Organism: Neoceratodus forsteri; assembly: GCA_016271365.2. Classification (NCBI taxonomy): domain Eukaryota; kingdom Metazoa; phylum Chordata; order Ceratodontiformes; family Ceratodontidae; genus Neoceratodus; species Neoceratodus forsteri. Next base: position 39,817,884 of record CM057459.1, read on the forward strand.
AATAACAGCAGTATCAGGGTCTTGTTTCATATGACAAGGGCAAGTTGCAGAGGCTTAGTGATAGGATTAGACAGTCAGAGCAGGGTTATTCTAAGTCCTTCTACTGCTACAATACCAGATATGAGGTATGTAGGCAAGGAACTGCCCTAATTCACAGGCTAGTGATTCCGTCGCCAGCTGATTTAAGTTGCCAGCCTTTCATTAAAGAAGAGCATTTTAACTTCAGCTTCCACCATTCCATTATAGAATAAGAGTTCGTCTCTGGTATCTAGCATTCTGTTACAGAAGAGGATTGTGTCCCATGCAAATAGCATTCCATTACAGAAGAGGATCCCCCCCCCCAACAAACAGCATTCTATTACAGAACAGGATGTCTCCAGCTCAGCCTTCCGTTAGAAGAGGATTTAGTTTCTCCAGCTCTTTCTAATTCCTTGCAGTCCTGTCTGGAAGTCCAGGCATGATTGTTAGATTAGTGCATTGAAGATTTCCTCTGCAGTTCTACTTCATGTTTTCTTCATATCCTGTACAATGATCCAGGTGTGATCTTCAGACTAGCAACAAGAGGATCCAGTCTCTTCAGTTTTCCTTCTTATGTCTTCATAACAGATCTGGTAAACCAGAAGTGAACATCGGACTGGTATCAAGAGAATTATGATCCAAAGTTAAATTCAGAGTTCTGCTCTTTCTGTGCCACAGCAGTCTTACACTGAACTGGAGACTAGAGCTCTCAGTGATTACAGTAAGTTTTAAGCTAACTCATAGAGTTGTAAGCTAGAACAAGTACAACCTTAAGAGTTCAAAGACTCCAAAGTGAATCCTTAGAGCTTTAAGTAAATTCATGGAGCCTTAAGCAGATCCATAAATCCTTTAGTTAATCTATCAAGCCTTCCAAAAACTCATAGAATGCTAAAGAAGTTTTTTTCCAATATGTTATAAATTTTTTAATTGCTTACCAGTTCCAGAACCCAGTGATGTCAATTGAGTGGAAGCCCAGCATAAAAAGTTTCATTATAGGCTTCAGCTCAACTGATATCACTGGCTCCAGAGCACAAAGGTAAGTAAAAAAATGAATATTGCGAGGGTACAAAATGTAGCATTAACAGGGAACCGTAAATAAGGAAAAAATAGGACTATTTAAACACAAAACCACAAAACAATATATTGGACAAACCTCTCATATGCACAGATTTACAATTACATAAAAACATGTAGAAAGACTTTATGTTCCCTTTAAGTGAATCCAGAGAGTCTTAAGGGAATTTTATACAGTTTTATGATCCTACCTTGAAGTGTGTGTAAAAAATCTTAAAGTTTCAAGTCCATTCCCTTAGAGGCTGGTTATCTAACTTAGAAATTGGAGTCAGTTCACAAAGTTGTAACTTGAACGCTTTAGAATTCACAGGTCATACAGTGATCTAGTATGCTGTGCACTGCATTCTGTAGAAAGTTCTGCAACATAGTCCTAATGTATTATGTATCATTTCCCTAGGTTGAGACTTATCCTTGAAGTATGAAGGAATAAGCTGCTAACAGGTACTAGTGTGTCTTCGAAAGAAACAAACCTATGGCTTGGTTTGTAGTTTAAAAAGGCTATTTTATTCCATAAAATCACAACAACTCACCCCACCAGCCTCTGCCAACCATTTCACCCACCTGGCCATGGGCTATCTCCAGGCCTGGGCTCCCTTAGCTGCCCTATCTTTTGCTTGGAACTCATACTTCTCCATTTTACTTGCTGTTGATATGACACTTGTAGATTTTCTTATAAAGCATAGTGTCTTGCATCTAAAATCAGTTCCTACCTCTCCTTTAGTAGGAAATACAGCTGCTGAACACTTTAAACCTCCATTCATACAGATCCAATCTGGGTCTATTATAACAAGTTCTTGAAAGTATTTTTTACTGTGCACGGTGGGGTTTAGTGACATTGTCTGTCATATTGCAGCATGCCAATCAACAACTCTCAGTGACTCCAGTTAATGATGTTTAATCCTATCAATATTATGCCATTGTTACACATAGTGATTCCTAGTTTTATAACTAGTTACAATTAAGGATATCACAATAATCATATCATGATAGCTTAAGTTACAGTGGAACCTGTCACTGAGCACCCCTATTTTAAATTTATATTTACTCAGTTCACTTGATAATGTGAGACTGTGTACAGTTAGTATAAGTTACCAGTTGGTAATGGCACTCAATGACTTAGTGGTCACTGCACTAGGGTGTCATCACATGAGATACTTAAAATCTCAGCTGAGGTCACAAATGAAAGGATGTAGTCTCAGATGGGTTCTTGCTGAAGAGTCCAGTGTACACAATTTGATATGGTGCCGCAGCAACACTAGTAATCTTGACTCATAAGACTCAAAGAACACTGGGGACCCACTTTGGAGAGGTAGCTCTCTTAATCCATTCTAAAGCACTGACATAACTGTGTTAGAATGCCTGCCCATAATGTTCCAGATGTGTGGATACATGGACTTCAGTATCCAGAGCTGTCAGGGCTTTAACTTTCATGGCAAGGCAAGGTAACAAATGTCCAACCTCCTAAAACCGAAACTCCTATTAAAAATCATTTACATGATTTCAGACAAGCAGCCCAGAAAATTGTAATACTGTTCATCATGTGTGCAGTTGTCACATCTTGTGGAAATGTTAAAGTGAAGCAATCCACTTTAGAAGTGAGGGACAGAATGCTACATTCCCTTTTTTGAAAATAACAAATGCAAAGTAAAAATTATTATGAATCTATCTAGCTAACATGAGTGATTTATAATAAGACTGCATGTGCTGTGAAATGTGTCTCATTCTTTGAAAACAACATCTGGCACAGTGTGGGCAGACAGAACTGCTCAGGTTTTGCTTTGTTCATACTCCTCTCCCCAAAATGTCCAAGATGACACTCATATACAAGTCAATAAGAGGCATCTTTTACGGCACTCATAAACTTATAATTGTTGGTTGACCTTGTTACCATATGGACTGCAGCAACTGTAAAGCTCCATAATACATGGGTATGATGTCATACCCACAGTTTATGGAGTTCTCAACTATGCGCCAATCACTGCCTGTGGTTGAGCAGCCATTTGCACCAACTCCAAATGCCACAGCTGTCCATCTTCTGGTTTTGCACTTAATCCTTCAGTTTTCATATTTCTTGCATGGTCTAAATGTTGTATCTGGCTTCTCCAGTTGTAATTGTCCGTTGGCTGCTCCATTTTTGTTTGCAGCATGCCGAGCAGTGGTGTGTGCTGATTTACTTTTTTAATTTGCTTTAGGTGGTGCACACAGTGGGGAAGAGGGTATCACATTATAAGGGGGACTCAGTTTTGAGTGACTCAATTTGAGTGTCCATGATGTGAGCTACCAAGAAAGGGTAGCGAGGCATGGTAATAGTGTGGCTGAAGGGGAATATAATCGACTATGGAGGGGGGTGAAAGGAAATGGATGGTTAAATAAAAAAATATGTGGGAGGTAGTTTGCTGAGGTGTTGCTAAGCTAGCCATGTGGAGTGGTGGTGAGGGTGGATGGCTGCATTGTGAGAGGTTTAGGCTTTGGGGCTGGGTAGGGGTACCTTTTTTTGTGTGTGTTTGTGGGAGTCAATTTTTTTTGCAACTCCCATTTTCCCCCCACCCCTCAGGTTGCCCCCCATGTTCTCCCATTCACAGCTTGTGTTTCCCTCCCCAAGTTGTATTCCTCCCCAAGTTTCTCCTCCTCCCCAGCATGTACCCTCTGGGAGTTGATAAGCTAAAGTTAGGAGGGTGCAGGGGGGCACAGCCCCCTGCATATATATGTATGTTCCTTTTTTTTGTTAGATTTACTTGTTTTTGTAGTTGCTGGGAAGCGTACATTGCCATTTTGCTTTTTGGTGATGTGCACTCGCTGTAACGGGATTCGCTGTTTAGTGGTTGCCATTATGACATGGAACCGGGGAAGAGTAGGTTAAGAAGCTGCTGCTCTGTGGGGAGCAGTAGCAAAATGCAGCCACCTGCCACCAGATAGGAGCAAGACTGCATTCCTGATGATTAAGGACTTCCCCCAGCATCAACCCTAGCTTGACCAGATGCTAGAGTGCAATCTTTTACATACAGAAAGGGGCCAACTACCTGTTTTAAAGGCAACAACCCTTTGTATATAGAACTTTAGGCTGTCCTATAGACTACAAAGTAGCAGCAATCTCATCTATTGCCCTGGATTTATTATATTTTATTTTGCATTTGTTTACAGGGTAGGTACACTGGTCCAATGGACCATTTTCAGGCACGACCCGGGCCATGAAGATGACACACTGATAAGGTGCAGGTACATAACAGTCATGGCAATGAGATAAGAGGATGAGAGAATAACCAGTCAGGCTACAGAAGCCTGCCACAGAGCCCCACAGGGATGCTGAGGACTTCACTAATGTACCTAGAAGTGGGATGGCCAATCAGTAATCAAGTGACAGTAAGAAAGATCCTCCCAAGTTACTGACCAGAAGAATTTGCTAATAGAGAGGCTGTCTGCTCAGGTTTTCACTGAGACATTTTCCAGAACATCCTCAGTCTGCAGGAGATAGGGAAGGAAAGCAGATCTACCATCTTCTGGAGTGAGTGAAGCTGAGCAGATACTTGGAGGGGCAGAAGTATGCTTTTACAGCTGTTGAGGAGGAGGCTGTTACATGAAAGACATCTGCACCCACGCTGCAAAATCTACAGTTACAGGTATAGTACCATTCTACTAGAGAGCCATCTTGCAGTTGAGACTCACAGACAGTGAAGGAGAAGGAGAATGACAAGGAAGAGGAGAAAGTTTTTATGCCACTCAGGACTACTGGATCTGAACAGAATCAGAGCGAGTGAGAGATGGAAAGCAACCATGCAAGTCACTACAAGCAGGGGATGGCCTGCAAAGGAATCTGTCTTGGAGCTTTGCAGATGTGAGCTGACAGAAGCATGGGAGTCAGTCACCCAGACCAAGAGACCAACAGAGCAAGAGCCAGGTCATCTGTTTGAGATGCCAGAGAGAGTGTAATCGGCAGAGGAGAGCTGAGGAAGCTTTCAGAGGAAGGTATAACGGGGACTGCAGAACTGAATCAGTATATCCAGCCAAAAAAGCAGAGACTGCACTAAGACTACTGAGCCAAAAGATGACAAGGAGTACCATGACATGGCTTACAAGTATAGGTATAGTCATGTCCAATAAGGCCATTTGGGTTACTACTATAGCGTTAGTGGACTAGGCTTTTCGGCCAGGGTTGTCATTCTGGGATTTCCTTTAATTGCTGTTAAGTGCACCGCTACCAGCCAGCTGCATGCAGTTGCCCATCAGGCCTGCCACAGTTTAACATCAGACTTTCCCAGGAGTAATTTGCTGGTATTAGAGGGATTGTGGTAGAAGCCCAAAAGTATGATTGTCTCATGTACTGTTATTGGCTGGGGAGGGCTGTACCAAGGCCAGATAAATTTATTTGCACGCATAAACCTTTTTCTTTCCTAGAGCCTTGATCCTGTCCTCCAAGAAGCCCCCTTATTTGTTTACAATTTCTGACTATTGAGCATATTATTTTTGTGAAATATTATTTGTAATCACAAGAATGTTTATTTCTGATGAACTGTTAATTGAATTGTGTGGGAAGTGGGTGGGGAGTACTAGTACTATTATTACTATTAGTACTACCAGAAGGAACTAGAAGGGGGACAGGATCAGATCTACAGTACAGTAACTTCTTGTTTTACATTGTTTTTCATGGATTCTACGTGGTAGAATGTTGTTTATTTTCTTTCTTACTACTAAGGGGCTAGCAGGGTATTGTTTGGGGCTGTTGGAATTTTGAAACCTGTTTTAGTAGCTGTAAGTGGGCTCATTTGTTTGGTTCACTGTGTGGCAGGCTGCATTTGTAGAAGCCTATTTCTTCTGTTTTAAACATAATTGGTGTAATTTAACTGGGTCTGTTTCTTTGAATTGGAGACCTATATCTTCTAATTCCAAGCCTATTTTGATGTATTGTTGGTGAAGCTGTTAGAATTGGTGTCCTGTTTCTTTGGGTAGCAAACCTATTTTGGGAGCTTGAGTAGAACTGATTCATTGTTGCTGGCTTCACTAGCTGCAAAGTTTGAGTGCACAGTGGGGGAAGGGTGCTAATGGTCTGACTAGAGGCCTCAGCTACCTGATTGTTTCTGGAAGATTTGGGCTGGTCCCACCACCCAAACCCCTCACCCCACCCACCCCGGTCCATTATTTCCTTTATACTAGGGGTTCTGACATCACTTCCTCAAACAGGCAAAGGATATGCACCTGTCATAGCAGAAGCAGACACCCAGGAAAGGAACAGCAGCAAGTGAAGAGGTGACTGCTCTCTCAGTGGAAGGGAAGTAAATGCAAATCTAGGAGCTTTCATTATTACTTCTTCACATTGATATTGCATTGGGAAAAGGAGGAATAGGAGTTTGAAGAAGGTTGTGCAATGGCTACTTAAAGTCTCTCTTTGAGTGTGGATAGGAAGGATAGGAATATAAAAAGCAGTTGCTCAATAAATCTAAACATGTGCAACAAAGGAGGTAAGGGAAATAAAGAAAATGTTTTGCACTGATAGAGGGGAGAGGGAGACTTGGGGGAGTGTTTGGTATCCTGCATCTGGAAGGGTGGGGGGTCACTGGTGGGCAATGACAGCAATGGGTAGGGTGGTAGGCTGCAACAACTGTGGTGCACCAATCTTTCTAAACATTGCCTGGAGTGTGGGAGGATGTTTAGTGTGCAACCACATAGAAAAACTTAGAAAGGAGATTGAGGGTCTGCAGGAGGAACTAAGACAGGCAAGGCAGATTGGGGGTGGGTTTAGCCCAATACTGGAGGGAGGAAGAAGGGGAGATGAGGGAGGGCAATTTAAGCCAACAGTGGTGAGGAGAGGGTCAGAAGAAGGGAAGCAGAGACAAAGGGGCCCAGGCAAGGAAGAACGATTGCTGGGGAAACCAGGTCAGGAGACAAAAGTCAAATGTAAGGAGGCGATAGGGATTTGTGAGGGGAGGCGAAGAAGTGGCAAAAGTCATGGAGTGGAAAGGAGAGAACAGGTTACTATGAAGAGAGAGGGAGTGGGCATTTTTGAAGGGTCTTCAGAAAACAGCTCTGCACTGCTAGAGAGGAATAAAGTGGAGGAGGGAAATGATGAAATTAGAGGAGTAATTGATAAATGCCTGGACCAAACTGGAGTGGGGGGAAGTTCTGCTGGGCGAACTGCAACAGGGGTAAAAGGGGGAAATAATGTGCAGGAGGAAGAAGAGGAGCTGGAAATGAGGGAGGGAGATGAATGGAAGCAAGCAGGGAGTAAGAGGGGTGGAATCTTAGTGCTGGGGGACTCAATACTAAGAGGAGTTAGGTGGGGTAGCAAGGGGGAGAGGCATAGTCGCATTTGGGTGGAGGCCATGCCAGGAATGACAGCAGAAGAGTGGGACAGTCTGTTCTGAAATATGCTAGAAGGGGTAGGGACAAGCCTCATTTAATTACACATCTTGGGACAAATGACCTGGCTGACAAGACAGTAGATATAGTCCAGAGGAGGTTTGAGGAACTAGCACAATTATGTGAGGGGCAGGAAGATCAGTAACTTTTTCCAAAGATACTTCAGTGCCAAAAGGCAAGCACAACAAGAAAGCTGAGCATAGAGGAATTTAACGGATGGCTAAGAACCTGGTGTTGTGCAAAGGGCAAGGGCTGTTGGGGGTGGGAGGACCTGGGAGGACAGTAGTCTCTATGCCAAGGACAGACTACACTTGAGTGAGGAGGAAAGAAAGTGTTGAAACAGAGGATGGAAGAATATATAGAGGAAGTTGGGAATTTAAACTAGGAGTGGGGGTGGCAGTTGGGGAGAGATATGCAGAGACCACAGGTTGGGAAATCATGAGCTTACCCCCATAACAGTGACAAAGGACAAATGGCAAGTACTATTGGTGATGCTAGGAAAGAAGGGCAGGATGGGAGGGGGAAAGGGTGGAAGGTGGTTACCTTAATGCTAGGAGCCTTGGGAGGAAAACTGCAGAGTTACAGGTTCTCATGGCAGAGGGAGAGGTGGACATTGCAGCCATCATGGGAAACATGGGCCACCCAATATAATGACTGGGACCTGTCTGTACCAGGATACAGGTTGTTTCATAGGACAGGGTGACTGGGAAAGGAGGGGGTGGTATATGTGAAGGAAGGACTGAAGTGTGTAAGGGAGGAAGGGAGGAGGGTAGTACAGAGTCACTTTGGGTGCAAATCCAGGATTCCAAGAATAGGATTCTTAGAATGGGAATGGTGTACAGGCCACCATCTCAGATGGAGGAGTTAGACAGGGAACTAGCGGGACAGATCAGGAGGACCTGTGAGAAGGGTAGTGTGGTGATTGTGGGGGGCTTCAACATGCCAGGAGTGGACTGGAGCACCCCAACAACCAGTAACAGAAGGAAGCAGGTACTGCTGGATGCCTTCCAGAACAGCTTCCTGCTGCAAATGGTCAGTGAACCAACCAGGTTAGGGAATACCCTTGACCTTGTGCTGGCAAATGGGGACTTTGTGAGAGAACTTACAGTGGAGGAACGGCTGTCAGGGAGTGACCACCACTCAGTATGGCTCACATTGGATATGGGCAAGGAAGGAGTGGAATCTGGCACAAGAGTGCTGGACTTCAGGAGGGCCGACTTTGGGAGGATGGGGAAGTGGTAAAAGGGTACCTGGCCAGAATTCAGTCTAGTATGGATTCTAACCAGAGATGGGAGCTCATAAAGCTGGGGATAGTGGAGGCAACCAAAACCTGCTGCAAAGCCCAGAGCAAGAAGGCTAAGGCTAAGAAACCAAGCTGGTTGAGCAAGGAGGTCATGGAAAAGGTAAGGAGGAAAAGAGCTGCCTTTAGGAAGTACAAGAAAACAGGGAGGGGGGAGGACAGAGAGGAGTACTTGACAGAATCGAAGGAGGTGACAAGGGCAGCAAGGGGAGCCAAAGCATCTACAGAACTCAGGCTGGCACAAGGCATTAAGAAGGGGGAGAAGGACTTCTTTAAGTACATCAGGGAGAAAAGGAGCTATAAGGACCACATAGTAAGGATTAGGAAGAGGAGGGGTTGGGTGGAAGCAGGGGTGCGATAAGGCAGAAGCACTAAATGAGTACTTCTGCTCAGTATTTACTAAAGAGAAGAGGGGTGACACCCAAGGTGGAGAAATGGCAGACGCGGGGTGAAGTGGTGATAGATGGGGAAATCATGGAGGCAGAGTTCGAGAGGGTTTGAAGGCACTGAGGGTGGACAAGGCACCAGGCCCAGATGGCATCCACCCAGGGTACTGAAGGAGCTGGCAGAGGTCCTTGCAGAACCTTTTGAACCTATTTAATGCCTCACTACATTCGGGGTGTGTACCTCAGGACTGGAGGATGGCTCATGTGGTGCCCCTCCACAAGAGTGGCCCCAAGGATGAACCGGGAAACTACAGACCAGTGAGCCTCACATCCATCGTGTGTAAGCTAATGGAGACTATCCTGAAGGAGAGGCTGGTGGCCCTCCTAGAGGCCAAAGGACTACAGGACAGCAGACAGCATGGCTTCATACGTGGCAGATCCTGCCAAACCAACCTGGTTGAGTTCAATGACTGGGTAACTAGGCAACAGGAAAGGGGCCATGCAGTGGATGTCTTGTATCTGGACTTCAGTAAGGCATTCGACTCAGTGCCACATGGAAGGCTGGGAAGGAAGTTAGTAGGCACAGGGGCGGGTGCAAAGCTGGTGAGATGGGTAGGAAACTGGCTGTAGGGAAGGCAACAGAGGGTGGTGGTGGGTGGGGAGCTCTCACACCCAAGGGCAGTGACGAGCGGTGTCCCACAGGTCTCGGTGTTGGGACCAGTGTTGTTTGGGATATTCATTGCAGACATATCATGGGACATCAAGAGAAAGATCAGTCTGTTTTCTGATGATACCAAGGTTGGCATGGTGGTGGATGACCTAGGGGGATGGCAGGGGTTGCAGGATGATCGGGCAAAGCTTGAAACCTGGTCAGACACCTGGCAACTGGGCTTTAATGCCAAAAAGTGCAAGGTGCTGCATTTTGGGATGAAGAACCCAAGGAGGACTTACCAGCTAGGGGGAGTGCAGCTAGCCCAGACAGAGGAGGAGAAGGATCTGGGTGTGCTCATTACAGGGTCAATGAACAACTCGGCACAGTGTAGGAAGGCAGCTGCAAAGGCCAACAAAATGCTCGGTTGTATTGCAAGGGGTATATCCTCGAGGAGGGAGGAGGAGATTCTTCCACTGTATAGGTCATTAGTTAGACCACACCTGGAGTACTGCGTGCAGTACTGGCGTCCATATCTGAAGAGGGACATTAAGTTACTGGAGAGGGTGCAGTGCAGGGCGACAAAGATGATCAAGGGTCTGGGGGACTTATCATACGAGAGGAGGTTGAAGGAGTTGAACATGTACTCACTGGAGGAGAGGAGAGACAGGGGTGACATGATTGAAACCTTTAAATACATGAAAGGAATAAACAAGACGGGTACAGAGGGGCTGTTCAAAGTAAGGGAGGGGAGGGCCACCAGGGGCCATGATATGAGACTGGAGCGAGGAAGGTTCAGGAGGGAGATGAGAAGACACTTTTACAGAGAGGGTGGTGGCTGGGTGGAATGGTTACCTGCAGAAGTGGTATGCAGTAGAACAGTGGACTGCTTCAAATGAGGATGGGACAGGACAAGGGGGAGGGTTAATGAAGGGGAAGGGTGGAAGGGAGGGGCAGCTGCAGAATAAGGGGTGCTAGCTGCACATTCGAGCAGACTTGATAGACCTCTAGGCCTTTATCTGCTGGCAAATTTCGTATGTTCGTATGTTCATATTGGGGACCATAGCGGTCTGTTATTGTTTCCAAGGAGGCAGTACTAGCATAATACACAATCCACTTAAAGCTCAGATGTTATTTGCACAAGGCCTTCAACAATGGGAAAGTTTAACTCAACCTCTTTGGGTAATGAATCTCCACAGGGGTTTTTGACCCAGGTCCCTTAATCACAATTGAGTTCATAAGAGATGGGTAGTATACTGACATCTACAGTAATCTGGTACAAAATCATTATCTAGTATCCACTGGTTCACCTTCAACTACTCAACATGTTCTGGGTGTTCCCTGGTATCCAGCAGCACTATACCATCAGCCAATGCAAACCCCCAATCACCCCCAGTGTCATTCCTCCCTTCCCCAGCACCTAATTCAGTCCTTAGGTCTTCTTATGCCTTCCCCTGCTCCCCAACCTCCAGTTATCATTACCAAATGTTATCTTTTTTGGTACCTCACCCCTAGTCACCTGATGGAAAGCTCATCACCCAATGCAGATCTCTCCAGTTATTGATGACCCACCAGTTACCAATGCCCCCCATTTACCAATGCAGTCCCCCCATTACTGACGTACCATCATAACATCCTTGGTGTCTAGTGAACCCCTGCTCCTCTCCCAACCCATCTTCCAGCTGTCTCCCCCTCCCCTTAGCTTCCATGACTGCAAATGCTCTCACTGAGTTACCACCTGATTAAAGCATTTAGGGCCTTTAGCATTGCAGCCCTCCCTCTTTTTCCAGCACTTGAAAGTAAGTTTGTGCTGCCTAGGAAGAGCTTGCAGACCCACTGAACCCAGTCTTTCTGATTAACTGCATCCACGTTTGGAGCTGAGAATTGGTCCCCTGGACCCTTAAGTAATGGTTGTCTGCTTGTGACTTAATTTTCATCTTCATGGCAACTTGGCAGCTTGTCTTGTCACAAACCAAGGATTACGATTTCAGATGTAAACATCCAGCAAACGTAAATGGAACCAAGTGACACATTTTATGTTTTCATGCATATGCCCTAGATGATAAAGAAAAATGAAAAGAGGAATGCAAAAATACATGAAGAATAGGCTGAAAAGCAACACTATGCCTATAAAGATGTCTTCGGTGTTTTCCCCATGGTGCCAGTAGCTCTTTAAGAGCCTGCAGAATCTATGTAACCACATTTTTCCTATTTCTGTATTTTCTAATAAAAAATTACTCATGTAGACAAGACCTTCTACAAACAAGTGTACACAATGATTGATGCAGTTAGTTAATGGCATGATATTCAGAAGAATACAGCAAACGATGCAAAGAATCCAAGGTTATGAAGCCTTGGGTCTGTCATTAATAACCCATAGACAGCTAGCTAAAATAATATTCTGCTTATTTACTCTTTAGGAAAAAAATCTACATTACAGACTAAAAATAGCTGGTAATTTTCTAATAAAACCAAGAAAGTGCTGTATTCTTCAAAGTTTATTCAGAAATATTTAAAAATTGTAACATACAATATACAGTTTCGTTGTGTTTACTTTTGCCGCAGTAACTGTTCCTCGTGTATGGCCTACTATTTATTTATTTATGTGTACATGACAAATGCTCTCATTTTTGTGTCCTGCCTTAAGTGCTTAGATAAAGCCATGCCAAACTTATTTGATGCTCTTCAAAAATTAAAAAGGATGCTACTTTGCTTATACTTAGCAGTAATATGTTAAGATGTTAGTGAAGTAAATGAGAAAGTTGTTTTCTATCTTTTTTGTTTTCTATCCCTGATGTTTCCCTTTCTTAATTTTTACCCTGCTCCACCTAGTTAATAGCCTCTTCTCACTGGCGTCTGTGCTAACACCTACTGGTGCTGGCAGGCTACTACATCTGTTCTGCATAGTGGCACTCTGCCAGTGCCAAAAATGAATCCATTGGAAGTATGGATGCTCAGAATTAACCAATTTTGATCCAATAGGATTCCATCGGAATTTCCAAATATCTGATTTTGAATCTGGTTAAATTTAGATTCTGATATAGAACTTGATATCAGAACTGGAATCCTATGTCTTACTTCCTAAGTTCCCATTTAAAAGCATGTTTTACCTTTAATTTGAAAATTAGGATTTTCAGACTGCAACTCCTAAAGAACATATTCAAACAAAAAAAATAGATTGAAGGGAAAGGATTCCAATTAATCTACAACTCTGGGCATCCCTCTGACCCAGTAGTGTCAGGTAACTCGGATAATAGCATCTGTTTTCTTTCCCCTTAGGTGGAAAGTGCACCATAAAATGACCTGCAAACCACCAGATTACAGTGAAGCTGACTTAACAGAATATAGAATGTGCACTGGTTAACTAACCCATGCAATAAATATTACAATAGTGTATGGAGACAGGCTATTTCCAAAGGATTTCAGTGGAAGCTCAAATGTTGTTCTTCTGCAGTAGTGATGCCTGCAGTGCAGCAAAACCACTTTTCATTCTGCTGCACTACGCACATCACATTAGAATGCTCACGAGGTGATTAACAAGCTGTCAGTTGAAAGTGAATGTCTCTCATGGCTTAAAATAAAACAAACGAGCACCCCAGCAGTTGTCAAACAGTTTAAACTAAGCACACAAGCACGGTTTCAGTTATCTAAAAATAGTATACGTCCTTCAGTACGATGTCCGCTGCGGTGTTATCAAGGCCTTTGTAGGACAGTTAGCAGTTTATTCTCAACCAGGAGAACCTAAGAACAATAAAAAAACAGACAATAACATGAGGCAAATACATAGTTACCTCAGGGATTAATAATGAGCATCGAGCCGTGAAAGACATCCCGGCATCAGAACTCCTCTGACAGAATAAGGTTAGTGTGTTTGGGCACTACATCAATCAATCATGTATTTTTTCAGGAAAGTGACTGAAAGTGGGTGTTAACAGAGTCAAAGTCAGAGGTCACAGGCCAGAGCAGACAATATTTTGTTTCCGCGTCGCTAGTGTTGTGCCCAATGGGGGGGCAGGGGTAAAGAGACAGCGTAAAAGTTCCTGAAAAGTATGAAATGTGCAATAGATGTTGCAGTGCTGCTATAATGTGAGTAAATGTTTTTGTACACAATATAACAATTACCCTCCTCTGTGTCCCTTCTCCCCAATTTCTATCTCCACAAGTCTCAATATGGTGGTGCCGCAGTACCAGTACAGTTGCAGTAATGTCTGACTGCAGTCTTTTTATGAACTGATGTGTTTCAAATGCTGCAGTGGTTTGAATGTTTATTAACCGTACAAGGTGACAGATGGTTAAGCATGAATGTCACAAGCGGTTTTTTGATCGTTATCCATCGGAAACAGCCTGTCTCCATACACTATACAGAACAGTATATGTCTCCTGATGCACAACATGGCTACTCTCTCACTTCATGGTTGCTATGCCGACTGAGGGACCTATCGAGTCAACAGTCAACATAGCAGCCACTCAGTAGGAAAATAGCCTTGTTGTGCATCATGAGCCATACATTATCCTATGTGTGATGGAATTTCTCTGAGCTTAGTTATTGCTGCTCCTTGGAAATTTGTCAAACTCATCACAGTAAGACAGCTGGGACAAAAATAGTCTGTACTGGTTGCATGCTACCTCTGAGAAATTATGAGGATTTATTGATTATTTTTAGAAATGTTTATTTTACCTCCAAATTTAAAACAAAGTCTAGACTATGGTATAGTTGTTTATTCTTCTGCTAGTAAAATGTTGATGCAAAGAATTGCTCAGTTGTTGAGCAAAGCTTGTAGGTTTGCCTATGATCTATCATTAGATTGTCATACTTGTTGCTTGTACAGTAGATCAAATTGGTATACATTGCAGCAAATGATTAATTTACCAGTAAGGTTGAGCCAGGCCACCGATGCAGCAGTAGTGCTACTGCTTACAATGCTGGTGACACTGGTTCAGGAGCAGAGCTAGGTCACTAGAGGGTCAGGCAGGGAGGAGCTGGATTGAGTGACCATTGCCTGCTGTCCACCTCCTGGGGGGAGTGGGGTTGTGCCTCCAGTACATTGTCTCTGAGTAACCATGGGGCAGACTACAACAGGAGCCTTGGTAGGGGACGGGATGCATGCTGGATGCTTGTTGCTTACATACTGCTCATGTCATTGCATACCACATCTCCCACTTCCACTACATTGTAAAAACTGGTCAACACAGGATGACACCCACCTCACCCCATTGCCACATAGTCAGCCTAGGGCTGCTTCCCTTGGACACCAAAACATGGTGTCTGATGCAGGAAGCAGAGACCATGGAGGAATCCCCACCTTGGGGGTGGTAAGCCAGGATGGAACACTGAGGGTGCAATCCCCTTGGGAGACATTGTCAGTAGCTGGGTGGTGGCAGGGCCAATAGAGAGCAGGTAGGGCCCCAAAAAAACATAGTTAAAAAAAAATTACCAGTTACGTTGTTGGGGTCGGAAGATGGTAAGTGGACATGTACCAGCTAATCTAAAGTTAGTGGATGGAAGACCAACTCAATCAAATAGTAAAACTAGGTTGATAGATAACTTATATTTATATTTACCAAACTGCTCAAAAATGTTGGACAAGCTGCATTTTATTACAGACTTAGCAGTTGCTGGAATTCACAGTTAGAACATTAGAAAATTATAAATCTTTTGCTTTTGCTCTTAGAAACCTTTCTGGCATGCCAGATGCCTGTTGTAAGCATTGACTCCTAATCTGTATTACTGTTTACTTTATGTTGTTTTGTTACTATGACCATGGTTACCTATGAAAATGGGCATTATTTGTCTCTAGGTTTCATTTTAAAATAAAATAAAATGAAATGACATGAACATTTCTTTTAAAATACCATACAGTATTTTCTAGGTTTAAATTGTTTAGGACTGACTGTGTTGCATTATAATGGAGAAGCCAACAGTCTAGCTGTAAATCTTTTTTACCAACATTTGATTTTAGTTAGGGGCACATCTTGACCTCATCCACAATCCAACTTCACCATGGCAGAACCAGATGTTTAATTTTAAATGATAAATAGTGTGATTCCAAAATGATCACATAGGTATCCTGCTACGGAATAAAAGACAAAAGTGTGGGAGCAGCAACATATTCAAACCAGTGCAGCACTGCAAAAGTAATGATGACTTCTCACTCATCAAATTTTTACTTATTTTAATTGTTACTGACTAATACAATATAAGTCCTCAATATTTACAGAAATACCACCTCCTTAGGGACAGAGTTACAATATATTGTAAGAACAAGCTTCATGTACATCAGGGTGTCACAAACTCGTTCAGCCGGTCAGCCTTCTACTCCCAAAGTGCCAACCTCTGAGCGTATGATTTACTGTATGTACAGTGAACAGAACAAGGTAACCCTCTTGTCTGTTTTGTGGGTTCAAGTCACCTTAGTCTCAAGCTCTAGAGGGATTCAAACTGATAACCTCTTGTTAGCGTACCCAATTATCAGGCTCAGATAATTCTGTCTTCAGGGGGCCAGATATCTTTGCCTACAGGCACCCATCCACGTCTTTCAAATGAACCCTTAGAACTCTATGCAAGACTTTAGAGAACTCTATCCATTTCCCAGTTTGGTATACAATACGCTCATACACAGTGTTACTTATAACCTTTAAAAGCTCCACTTAAAATAAAAAGAAATGTCAAGGCACTCCAGACAGTTTCCATTGTAAAATCTCTTTTTACTTTAAAATATCAAAACAGAGCAAAAATTACAGAACAAAATATATCCCAACACATACAGCCTTAAAACAAAAAGGTAAAAGTACAGTTCCTACAATACATACATTCAGACTGGTCTAATCTAATGCTTACTTTCTTTCAGGTTTCTCTTCTCTCAGTCAGAAATATTGTCTTGTGTGACTCTGTCAAGGTTCTTTCAGTAATTAAACACAGTTCTGAGACGGTCCTTTCTCATGAGGTCACTAACTCTGCCTTGGTGTAACATCTATATTTTATCTCACAGGATGTTCAAATAAAATATTTAAAAAACATAATAGGTGACCTCACTGCATTTCCTCCCTCAGGTTAACCAGACCAAACTGGTTTGTGCTCAGCTACATATACATCTCAAAAGTTTCTTTGATCTAAGTCACTGTATTCAAAGCAAAAGTGTATTTGCCTTTTTAATCCCATCTGGGCCTTGGAATCCACACCTCAAAGGTCTCTCTGAAGTAATTCAAGGGTTCCAAGGGAAAGTATATTGGACCTTCCAAATTCGTCTGGGTCCTCCCTGACCCAGACATCAACCTTTTTTCAATGTCCATTCTGGCTTCTCTTTGACACCCCTCCCTAAGTTCTGCCTGACAACTATTGTAAGTCAAAGGATTTTTCCTTAGGGAATTATGAATGGCTAATCTTATTTCCTAGGATGAAAGCAAATTGACAAGGTAATTGCACCCCAGATATCTGCAGTTTAGCTATGTCCTGTCCTTTGAACTTATTCCGGGGGGGTTGTGATGTGTCAGTTCCAGTAAAACAGTAGTTTCCTCAAACTGACCTTCCCATCACATATTTTATTTGTAATAAAAAATTTGATACAGCACTCAGATCTGGTTGTCAACGTCACACTCCTCCCCACCTAGACTGAATTTGGGGGCTTTATCCCCTACATGGGATGAGCTTCCCAAATCAGTTCACTCCTCATAGACCCTAGACAGTCCATCTGAGTTCTAATTTTTGGCTCCGGCCCTATGTACGATTTTCAAATCATACCCTTGTAAAGCAAGACTCCATCTGAGCAGTCTGCCATTGTTTTTCCACATCTGCGTTAGCCAAACCAGGGGGTTGTGGTCAGTCTGCACCACAAAAGGCTGCCCATACAAGTATGGCTCCATTTTCTTTAGGGCCCACACTAGGGCAAGACACTCTTTTTCTACTGTGGTGTATGCTTGTTCTCTGGGGAGCAGCTTTCAGCTCAGGTAGGCTATGGGGTGGTCCTTCCCTTCACTGGATATTTGGCTCAATACTGCCCCAATACCCATGTCTGAGGCATCCATCTGAACTATAAAGGTTTTACTGTAGTTTAGATTTGTCAAAACAGGAGCACTGCACAGTGCCTCCTTTAGTTTGGAAAAGGCATCCTCACAGGCTGGGCCCCAGGTGATTTTTTTGGGCATCCATTTCTTTGTCAGGTCAGATAGGGGAGCAGCCAGGGCACTGTAATTTGGTACAAATTTTCAATTGTACCCTGCTGTCCCAAGAAAACTCCTGACCTGCTTCTGAGTTTCTGGTCTGGGCCATGCCTGTATTACCTCTATCTTGATTTGGTTAGGATGGAGCTGTCCCTGGCCTACCACATGCCTGAGGTATGCCACTTCTTCCATGGCCACCTGGCACTTCTCGGCTTTGACAGTGAGCCTGGCCCTCTGTATTCTGCCCAGCACTTCCCTAAGGTGTGACAGGTGTTCCTCCCAGCTGGTACTGAAGATGGCAATGTCATCCAGGTACGCCACAGCGTACTCCTCAGCACCATTTAACACCAGGTTCACCAACCTTTGGAAAGTGGCCGGGGAGTTCTTCATTCAGAAAGGCATTACCTTGAACTCAAGTAAGCCTATCAGAGTGATGAATGTTGACCTCTCCCTAGCTCTGTCTGTCAACTCTACCTGCCAATACCCCTTTGTCAGGTCAATGGTCGTAAGGTAGGTCATCCCCCCCCAACTTGTCCAGGAGTTCATCCATCCGGGGCATTGGGTGGGCATCTGACTTCATGACTGCATTCAGTACACGATAGTCTACACAGAAATGAGTTGAGCCATCTGGTTTGGGTACAAGGACTACGGGTGAGGCCCAGGGACTGTGGGATCTCTGGATTACCCCTAAATCCAGCATCTCCTCCACTTCCCTCCTAATGTCCTTTTGGACAGCCTATGACATCCGATAAGCTGTCCACCGTATGGACACCTGTGTCTCTGTCTCCACATCATGTATTGCTAAGGGGGTTAGTCCAGGCTTGGCACTAAACAAGGGGGCAAAGTCTGCTAAAACCTCCCTCACTTTCTGGATCTGGCCCGGGGTCAGCTGGGGAGACAATTTTACTGCCTCCACAGAGGACTCCCACTTACTTTCCTCCAGCAAGTCCAGAAAGGGGTCTCCTTCGTCCGTCCCCTCCCCATGACTACACACTGCGAACATTGTATCAGGCCTATTTGCATATGGCTTCATCATGTTGACATAGTACATCTTTTCTGTCTGTCTATGGTCAGGTAACTCCACTATGTAGTTTACGTCATTTACCTTCCTAACCATTTTGTGCGGTCCTGCCCACTCAGCTTGCAGCTTGTCTTTCAGGACCGGAATAAGGACCATGACTTCCTGACCCACCATGTACAAGTGAACTCTGGCTCTGCGGTCATACCATGCTTTTTGTTTCTGTTGGGCAGCTGCCAGGTTGCTCTGGGCTGTCCCCATAAGCTCCTTCAGCCTTTCCCTAAACCTTAGGATGTAATCTACAATGGGAGTTCCCTGGGTGGTGTGCTTGCCTTCCCAGTCCTCCTGGATTAAGTCTTGGGGCCCACATACCCAGTGTCCATACAAGAGCTCGAAGGGGGAAAATCCTGTCGACTCTTGGGGCACCTCCCTGTATGAAAACAATAGGTGGGGAAGGTATTTTTCCCAGTCCCTCCCATGCTGTTCAGCAAACACCCGGAGCATTGACTTTAGGGTACCATTGAAGCATTCCACAAGCCCATTGGCTTGTGGGTGATATAGTGTCGTGCATCTCTGCACCACCCCACACTTCTTCCATAGACATTTCATTAGGTCCGACAGGAACCCCTTTGATCGGTGATTACCTCCTGCGGAAACCCAACATGGTAGAAAATCCCAAGCAAGGCATTTGCCACTTTGTCTGTCCCCAGTGAGGATAGGGTGACTGCCTCTGGGTACCGGGTGGCATAATCCACCACAGTCAAGATGAATCTCTTCCCTGAGGAGCTGGGGGTATTTAAAGGCCCCACAATATCCATTCCCACCCTCTGGAATGGCTCCTCCACTATGGACAAGGGGATCAGGGCGGCTTGGGTTTTCTTGCCCACCTTCCCTATTTCTTGACACCGGTGACAAGACCTGCAATACTCCTTCACCTGCTGGATGAAGTTAGGCCAGTAGAAATTCTGGGCCAACCACTGCATTGTGTGCATGATTCCCAGATGACCAGACAAGGGAATATCATGGGCAACCTTGAGCAACTGCTCACGATATCCCTGGGGAACAACAAGCTGCCTGCCTAGCATCCCTCCCTCTGTCTGTACTGCTTGTGTATACATAAGTCCATTTTCCCAATAAATCTTATGTCTGCCGTCACCTCCCTGTGCACTGTCTGAGTCTGCCCAAGCCCTCAGCTTCTCTAAACTAGGGTCACTGTGAACACCTCACACCTTCCCAAGGCATGGGACAGGTCCCCTTCTGTCACTAAACTAGGGTCCCTAGCACTAGTGTTAGGGCCCTCAGGATCACTGTCAGTCCCAACCCTCTGACAAGGGGTCACCCCTCCCTCTTCAGAGTAACCCTCTGTAGCTGTGTGGTTGCTTGTTACTGGGGAAATTTCTACCTCCTTTTTATCAGTCTCCCCCTCTGGAGACACAGGCTGGGGAACCAGCCTCTCAGTATCTTCCCCAATGGCTTCTGGGGGCTCAGGAAACTACAATTTTCCCTGTCCACTTGGCTATGGGTAACTGCAGATACCATCCCCTGTTGGAGATTGTTACCCAGGATCACATCCACTGCTAATGTGTTGGTTACAGCCACCTGTTGTACAGTTCCCCCTGTTTTACCCCAGTCCAGGAAAACACTGGCCAGTGGCAATGTTTTTTCTCCACCAGTAAACCATTGTACAGTTATGTATTTGTTGGGTATAAGCTGACCAGGCTGTACCAGATCCCTCTTTACCAATGTCAGGGATGCCCCTGTGTCCCTTAACCCCTGCGTCTGTATGCCATTTACCATGACTGGGTGCATGTATTCCCTCATGTTCACTGGCATGCTTCCAGGGACACACAAACAACCCACTTCCTTTCTGGTACTACTTGCTTATTATTGCTTGCCCCTTCTTGGACATTGTCTGGCAATGTGCCCAGTTTCTTTACATAACTAACAAACATTTCTTACTTCAGAGAAATCTTTTCTTTAAAACCTGGGCTAACTGGTTTCAGTGGAGGCAGTGAGGGTTTTAGCTGCCTTGAAGGCACACTTTTCCCTTTCTGCACTGCCACACTCACCCCATTCGCTCTCAGAGCAGGTCTGCTCTTGGCATAGCGGTCCGAGAGTTTAGCAGGCTCTTGCACTGTTTTTGGATCTCGGTCCTATAGCCAGGTTTTTAACTCTGCTGGGCATGCCCAATAAAACTGTTCTAATAAAATCACATTTTCAATTTTATCAACAGTGTTTACCTCAATTCCTTCCCACCAACATTTTAAAAAACTGACGTTGTTTCATGGCTAGCTGCTCATAGCTCATATCAGGGCTTTTCCTGAGCTTACGGAATTTAGCTCTGTATGATTCAGCAGTTAAACTTTTTTAACAGTGCAGTTTTTAACTTGCTGTAATCATCACTGTCTTCATTGTTCATTTGACCCAATGCATACCGAGCTTTTCCAGTAAGTAGCGGGGATAGCGGGAAGCTCCAGGACTCTTTAGAAATTTTAGCCTGAATACAAACTTTTCCAAAAGAATTTAAAAAGGCATCCATGTCCTCCCCATCCTTAAACTCAGCTATTAAATTTGGAGTTCAATTTGTAACCCAGACCTGTAGTCCCAGTTAAACCCAAGCCACTTACCTGCCCTGGTGCTGCTGGTTGGAGTCGTAGCTTCTCCAGTTCACATTGCCACTGGTGCTCCTCTCTCCTCTCCTCTGCCATTTGCTGTTCTTGCTCTGCCTCTCTGTGTTCTCACTCTTTCTTCTCTTCTGCCTCTCGCTGGTGCTCATGCTCCAAATGGTCTGCCTCTCGCTGTTCCCTTTCTCTCCTCTTCCTCTCCTGGGACTCTAGCTCCATCCTGCTCAACTCAAGTTGCAACCTGAGAACTTCCAGATTCAGGATACTGGTGACTTGTCCCTGCTGCTGTGGCTCTTCACTGACAGTGACCCTGCTGTCTGTCTCATTGGCTCAGGACCCCTCACTGGCTGCTAGCCCTTCCAGACTTGAGGTTTGGTCCCTTTCAGTCATGGTCTGTGACTCGATGCTCTGGGTATCTGCTACCATCAGGGCCTCTATGAGGCTCTGCTTACTGGCTTTCACCCCAAACGGGACTCCCCTGTCCCCGCACAACTGATGTAAGAAATCTACAGTGTGCCTGCTGTAGTCGGAAGCCATTTTCTTCTTCCCTTACTACTAATACTATTCTGACTGGCACTTCAGAGAAACAAAAATAAAATGGGTGGGAACTTAACTGTAAGTCAAGGTATATAATTCTGTTTCCTTTTGAAATAAAACACTGCCTTTCTTTTTTTTCCAGGTGAGCTAAACGGTCTCAAGCTGACACACTGAACAATGAAGCTTATACCACCAAATTTTTTATGCCACCTCTGCCAACCAATCTGTCACAAACTCACTCAGCCAGTCAGCCCTCTACTCCCAAAGTGCCAACCTCTGAGCGTATGATTTATGTATAGTGAACAGAACAAGGTAACCCTCTTGTCTGTTTTGTGGGTTCAAGTCACCTTAGTCTCAAGCTCTGGAGGGATTCAAACTGATAACCTCTTGTTAGCATACCCAATTATCAGGCTCAGATAATTCTGTCTTCAGGGGGCCAGATATCTTTGCCTACGGGCACCCAACCAGGTCTTTCAAATGAACCCTTAGAACTCTATGCAAGACTTTAGAGAACTCTACCCATTTCCCAGTTTGGTATACAATAAGCTCATACACAATTTTACTTATAACCTTTAAAAGCGCCACTTAAAATAAAAAGAAATGTCAAGGCACTCCAGACAGTTTCCATTGTAAAATCTCTTTTTACTTTAAAATATCAAAACAGAACAAAAATTACAGAACAAAATATATCCCAACACATACAGCCTTAAAACAAACAGGTAAAAGTACAGTTCCTACAATACATACATTCAGACTGGTCTAATCTAATGCTTACTTTCTTTCAGGTTTCTCTTCTCTCAGTCAGAAATATTGTCTTGTGTGACTCTGTCAAGGTTCTTTCAGTAATTAAACACAGTTCTGAGATGGCCCTTTCTCATGAGGTCACTAACTCCGCCTTGGTGTAACAGCATCTATATTTTATCTCACAGGATGTTCAAATAAAATATTTAAAAAACATAATAGAGTGACCTCACCTGCCTCCCTCAGAGTTAACCAGACCAAAGCGGTTTAAGCTTTGCTACATACATCTCAAAAGTTTCTTTTGATCTAAGTCACTGTATTCAAAGCAAAAGTGTATTTGCCTTTTTAATCCCGTCTGGGCCTTGGAATCCACACCTCAAAGGTCTCTGAAGTAATTCAAGGGTTCCCAGGGAAAGTATATTGGACCTTCCAAATTCGTCTGGGTTCTCCCTGACCCAGACATCAACCTCTCTTCAATGTCCATTCTGGCTTCTCTCTGACACCCCTCCCTCTCAAGTTCTTCCTGACAACTATTGTAAGTCAAGGTTTTTTCCCTGAGGGAATTATGAATAGCTAATCTTATTTCCTGGAATGAAAGCAAATTGACAAGGTAATTGCACCCCAGATATCTGTAGTTTAGCTATGTCCTGTCCTTTGAACTTATCCTTGGGGGGTCTTGGTGTGTCAGTTCCAGTAAGACAGTAGTTTCCTCAAACTGACCTTCCCATCACATATTTTATATGTAATAAAAAATGTGATACAGCACTCAGATCTGGCTGTCTACGTCACACTGGGTTTCTCATTTATTCTTTGCTTTCTTGTACTTTGTAGTTTTTTAATGAGCCTTACAATTTCACCTGAGATTTTACACTCTCCTTCACTGGGGATTTCTGCTGTCTTCAGCCTGCTCAGTATAGCAAGGTTTGCCATAAGGTAAGCCCCATCTGGGATGCAAGCTAGACATTGAAAAATAAGCTAATAACAATGACCCACCAATAAACTGTTAGTGGAAATTTGACTCATCAGCATGGAGCCATGCACATATTGGCTACAGTAGCTGCAAGAACTGTCCTTGAAAGCTTCAGCATCCATAGTGAAAAAAAGTGCCATTTATTAATATGTTTAAAATTGCTAATAGATAATGATCTGTACATTAACTGAACCTGAATGTAATAAGCTTCCTTCTGACCAGTATAATTTTGCAAACGAGAAGGGAAAACTGAAGTGACACTTTAATTTAAAAAAACAAGAGATAAGGCTCTGGCATCTTGGCCTTAATCTATTCTCAAATTATTATTGTTCACACTATTTATTCCCAGTGGCAAAGTTCATGAATGGTTTTGACTTTTTTTTCTAGCCACTATGTGCAACCATAGTTTTCAAGTTATGAATAAGGACAGGCTCATAAATTCCATCAGTTCCACGAAAGCGGGGATAAATCAGGTTGCACTCCCAGGCCATTCCTATCAATACTTAGTACACAAAACTAGGAAAGGGACAATTATGGGCAAATCTTTCATTTTCTGAATGCCACATTAATATCTAATGCCTTTCATTCAGTTTGTTTTATAAAACAATAGCCTTTAAAGTTATCTCTGTTTCCTGCTAAACAATTGCTATTGGCATCGGCAGGACTCAGATCTCAGATTCCTCTTCCAATAACAGAATGCTGGGACATTCCACTCATTATTACCTGACAAGTGACCAATCAGGTGTTACTACAGGCAAGGATATCATTATTCTTTTCATTCATACTACTGCTGGACCCTGAGTGAAGACTGCATTTGACAGGTCACTCCAGCACTGGATAGATTTTTCTTTTGCAGATCATAGAACGGTAGCATATCATTTAAAATAAGGGCTGGTGGGAGAAGGAGGGAGGTTGGGTGATTGAGGATGGGATACGGTTAGGGTATACTGTGATTACTGACTCAGTGGGACAGGAGCAAGGTGGGCAAGATAGGTGGTGTTTTTTTTGTTTGATTTTGTAACATGATGTTCCATAGGTGGAGGAAAGAAGGGATATTTATCTGCACATGCTGCATCTTTATTACAGTAAATTTTGCCAGACCTGTGTGAGGGGGAGGAGGGGAGATGGATTTTACAGGGTGGCAGTACTTAATTTCTAATGGTCTTTGTTTCAGTGGGTAGGGGTGCTTTAATAGTATAATAGGCTTTTTGTTTGAAGAGAAAAAACGAACTCTGTGTAGTTTTCTCCAGCAAAGTGCCACTTCACCTGGAAAAAACTATGAATAATGACACTTTGCCAGCAAATTCACCAGTGAAATGCCACTACATGTAGTCTTTCCTGGGTGAAGGCAGGCAATCTCACAGGTAAAAAGTAAGTAAAGTGTTGCTGCAGACAAAGAAAAGTCGGGGACATCTCACGAAGTACTGAAAAAAAAGAAGATTCCCAACTTTGCTCATCCTCAGAACCAAGTTTTTTGCCCCTTAGACTTAATTTGCTCCTGCTGCTTGTCATGCTTAGAATCATCTGCTTGTGTCATCAGAATAAATTCAGTGGCAACAGGTTGTGATGCCATAAGCAAAGGATTATGACTTCATGGCAGGACTAAGCAATCAGAACAGATGAAGTCCAATGGAAAAAGACCCGCTTTTGATAAGTGTTCTTCAGGAATGAATAGCAACATGCCCAGAATTTCTAATGTTTTAGTAATCTGAAGTATCTGAGTTCTGCTGATTGTTATTTATTTTTGTTACAATAAACTGAAAAGTCTTTCACTTAGATAACAAGACTTTGAAACATGGTACTTTAATAATATAGTAACATAGGAACCTAGGGTACAGGGTTGTGCTGCTGAAACAGCATATGAATTACAGCACTGCAGAAAGTGCTAAAATTAGTACAGCGACAAGGGTTTTTTCAGCGATTTGGAATAACCGCTGCCCCTGTCGCTGTATGGCCTAATGGGGGAGTGTGAAAGAGGCTGCCAGTGCAGTGTCTGGTCAAGCCGCTCCCATGGTGGAGTGGCTAGGGCACCAGCACCCAGTGACATAGGGATCTGGGGCTGAGGTTCAGTTCCCCCGAGGTCCCATATTGCTGCGGCTTTTATTTTTCTTAAAAACAGAATTTTCCAACCTCCAGTGTTTTGCCCCATTCCTGAAGTCCACACCCCCTCAGGGTTAGTTACAGTATATTTATTCCAGGAGGTGTGGTGGGTGAAGCCCCCATGTCATGGGGTGTGGGGGCAGAGCCCCTCAGAAAAAAAGAAAGTGCCATTGTTTTAATAGTGTGTGCTGTTTGTGGTTTGGTTACTGTGTTTCCTAACATTATTTTAGTGCACATCATTTTGCCTGTGGCACTGTTTCTTGCACTTTTTTGGGTGCAACATTATGACTCCATGCCAGAACCTAGACAAGGGAAGCAGAAAAAGAGCAAAGGTCCATCCAGTCTGCCCGAGTTCCCTATTTAGCCCTGGGGCCTACTGTTCCTCCAGGGTCCTAGCCCTCCCCACCACCCCTCCATTCTACTCCCCAGTTCTGATGTCCTGAGAAACCACTATACCCTTCATTCTATCACAGCCATGTTTAAAACCACTAATGGTTTTTGTACACAACACCTCAGCTGGCAGACCATTCCATGGCTCCACTACCCTTTCTGAAAAATAATATTTCCTCACATCCCTCCTGAACCTCCCTCCTGTTATCTTCCACTCATGACCATGTGAGCACACACTGGTATTCAAGTTGAATAATTCCCCACAGTTCACCCTATTAATTCCTTTCAGGAATGTGAATGTCTCTGTCATATCTCCACTCTTCTTTATGGTCTCCAGTGAGTACATGTTCAGTGCCTTGAGGCGCTCCTCATAGGACATGCCCTAGTGGCTCTGACTCCTCTTTGTTACCCTGTGCTGCACCACCATGAACCTATCCCTATCCTTTCTGAGGTGAGGACCACAGAACTGGGTGCAGTACTTCAAGTGTGGCCTCACCTAGGATCTATACAGCGGAAACATTACCTTCATTTTTCTACTATCAATATCACTCTTGCTATATCCAAGCATCCTATCTGTTTTGCTATAAGCCTTGTTGCACTTATTATCATTATATTATTTAGACGTTTTCACACCAGGAAATCCCCTTTTATGCCAAAATGCTTACTTTGCCTGCCAGTCCAGTGAGGCAGATTACTGAGATGCCTAGAGTGCCTTTTCTCTTCCACGCTGGTGTGCTGGGTTCAGAAACAAGCTTGGGGCACTGGGGTTCAGCTGGGGGAAGGGCTGGAAGAGGACTGAGCAGCCCAGCTCTTGGCTGCCACTGAGTGGAGGCTTGGTGGTAACATCATGTAGAGAGGGGTCTAGCGCTAGGCCAGGTGGGTGGAAAGGGGTTGATGGTTCCAGCATGCATGTGCACCTCTATGTGGATGCACAACCATATTGCTGAGGACCTGGAGAGTTCGGGGGAGAAAACCAGGGACTAATATTATGTCCTCCCATCGCTTGACGTGGCAGCCCTTGGGACTCTCATGTTCTGTTCTGTGCAGATCCCTGCCAGTCTGACTGCAGGGGGAGCAGTAGACAGAACTGAGAGACCCAAGTCAGGGCCTAAAAACAGGAGTAGGTGGCAACAGATGATCAAAAAGCATAATGAAAAATAAAGCCTAGTTTGTAAGAACTCAATACTTGAGGCTGTTCAAATTCCTTCATAGTCACTAACTCACTTTGTGACCATAAGACCCCCCCACACACACACACACACACACACACACACAGTCTTGTAGTCCTCCCAGCTGAAAAATGGAGTAAAAGAATAACCCAACAGTAAATGACATGTTGTGTCTCAGTTGGAGCATTTAGGCAAACAAAACCAAAACAGAGTTATAAAACAATGGCTTTGAGTAAAGTATTCTGATTGACAGGCATGCATTCTGAAAGGCTATGTTAATGACTGACATGCATTGTAAAGAGTTATGTTAATTACTGACATACATTCTAATTAGGGCTATGTTAATGACTGACATGCATTTTAAAGGGTTATGTTGATATCTAGAAACTCTTAAAGGGGAACTACAGTCAAAATTCTACAAAATAATGTTTTGTGCAGAGTGTTTTGATTTGTAGATGCAGTCCTAGTGTGTGCTTCCCTTTGATGTAATCCTAGTGTGTACTTCCCTTTGTTTGCTGTAAGGGTTTTTTTTCTAAATTTGCCAACTAGTTTAATGGCCACTGAGGATCTCCATGTTTGAATATTTTATTGCTCTTCTCTTTCCTACAGTGCCTCCTGTCTCATGTGACAGTGAAGCATTTGTGACCATTAATTTGGCAAGAGCTAGTTTTGTGTTAAGTTTAGAGCAGTAGAGCTACGATTTTAAAGGGAAACAGTCAGCACCAAGTGTGCTACACTCAAGTGTAGGGCTGATCCCAATATGCACTTAATGTGCACAAATATTTTGCATTACTTACTGTTTACTGTAGTATAGAAGATTGTATCAGACTAATTTTGCTTAGTTCTAGGCTGACATCTTCTGTTACTACAAATCCCAGAATCCCCAGCAGCTGACATCAGAGCACTAGGCAGCAGTAGGAGATTCAACAACCTGCAGTGCATGTAGAGTTTATACAGTATAAGTGCTGATCTTTTGTTTGTTGGTTCCGTTGTTCCCCCTGGGTTAAGTACAGTCACAGAGGACTGCACTTAGCCCTTGGAGAAATACAGACTTAGAAAACATATGACTGGGTATTATAAAAGCTCTTATATGCTGTGCAGGCTATTGAATCTCCCACTGCTGCCTACTGCTCTGTTGTCAGCTACAGGAGATTCTGAAATATGTAGTAACAGAAAATGTCAGCCTAGTAATAAGCAAAATTAGTCTAATACAATCTATAATACTACACTAAACAGTAACATAAAAACATAGAATTTGATGGCAGATAAGGACCACTTGGCCCACCTAGTCTGCCCATTTCCCTACCTAATGGATACGTTGCAGATCCTAGTTAACCAACAGCCTACTTCCTCCTACCTCCCACTAAAATTGCCTTATGTCTGTCCCATGCATTCTTGAATTCCTCCACTGTTTTTGACTCTACTACCTTCTTAGGAAGGCTGTTCCATGTATCCACAACCCTCTCCATGAAAAAATACGTCCTCACATTCTCTGTTAGCTGTCCCCCCTCTGTCTTCAGATTGTGCCCCCTTGTTCTTGTACATCTCTTTTTCTGAAAGATGCTACCCTCTTGGACTTTGTTGATTCCCTTGAGGTACTTGAAAGTTTCTATCAGGTCCCCCCTCTCTCTCTCCTCTCCTTGAGTGTATACATGTTAAACTCCTTTAATCTCTCTTCATATGTCTTCTAGGGCAGATTCTGCACCATTCTGGCTGCCCTCCTCTGGACAGCCTCCATTCTGTCTATGTCCTTGCAGAGATGGGGTCTCCAGAACTGCATGCAGTAGTCCAGATGGGGTCTCACCAACTGTCTGTACAGAGGGATAACAACTTCCTGTTTTCTACTGGTGATGCCTCTCCCTATGCATCCCAGTATCCCACCAGCCCTCCTTACTGCCTTCTCACATTGCTTGCCCACCTTAAGGTCATCTGATCTGACTACCCCAAGTCCATTTCCATTTTTGTTGTTGTTAGTATCTCACCCCCCCATTGTGTACTCTTCCCCTCAGTTTTTGTTTCCCAAGTTCATTACTTTACACTTCTTTGCACTGAATCTAAGCTGCCATACATTTGACCATTCCTCCAACCTTGCCAAGTCCCTTTGCATCTTTTCCACCCCACCTTCTGTATCAACCCTGTTGCAGATCTTTGTGTCACCTGCAAAAATACATACTTTTCCTTCCAGTCCCTCTGCAATGTCACTTATAAAGACATTGAAGAGGACCAGTCCCAGTACTGAACCCTGCAGTACCCCTCTAGTACCCCCTTTCTTTGGAGTGAACTCTGTTTACTATTACCATCTGCATCCTGTTGTCCAGTCAAATTTTTACCCAGACTACCACTTTGGGACCCATTTCAAGACTGGCTAACTTGTATATTAATATTTTTTGTGGGACTGTGTCAAATGCTTTGCTAAAGCCTAGGTAGGCCATGTCCACAGTCCCTCCCAGGTCTACTACTTTGGTCACCCAGTCGAAGAAATCTATTAGATTCATCTGACATGACCTTCCTGCTGAGAATTCATGCTGCCTTGGGTCCTGTGCCCAACTGGCCTCTAGGAACTCAACAATTTTTTTCTTTAGAAGTGATTCCATCATTTTCCCTACCACTGAGGTCACACTAACAGGTCTGTAGTTTCCTGCCTCTGTCTTGCTCCCATTTTTGTGAAGGGGAATCATATCCACCTTCCTCCAGTCCTCAGGTACCACACCATCCTCCCATGATTTGTTAAAAAGGGTAGTCAGTGGTGTCACTAGTTCCACCCTTAGTTCTTTTAGAATTCTTGGGTGAATCCCATTAAGCCCCTTTGCTTTGTCTGTCTTCAATTTTAAGAGTTCTTTCTGAACCCTTTCTTCTGTGAATGGACTGGTATTGACCTCCCTATCCAGAGTGCTTCTATTCTTTGATTTAGGTACCTCCCCCTCCTCTTCTTTTGTGAATACTGAGCAGAAGTATTCATTCAGTATCCCTGCTTTTTTACTGTCAACCTCTGCCCACCCTCCCTTCCCTTTATTAAGCCTCACTATCCCTCGATCTTTCTTCACTTCCTAATGTACCTATAAAAGGTTTCATCCCCTTCTTAACTGAGTTGGCTATCTTTTCCTCAGTTTGGGCCTTTGCTAATCTGACTGCCTTGCCTGCTTCCTTCTGCTTTAACTGGTGCAGTTCTCTGTCCTGCTCCTTCTGTGTTTTCTTATACTTCCTGAACGTTACCTTTTTCTCCTTAACCTTCCCTGCCACCTCTTTTGAGAACCATATTGGTTTTTATCTTTGTTTTGCATTGTTGATTTGCTTCAAACAAAGACTTGTTGCCTCTGTGATGGCTCTTTTGATTTTTCCCCATTGTTCCTCCACCCCTCCTTCTTGCCCATTTGCTAGTGCTTTCCTGATGCACTCTCCCATTTTCCCAAAGTTAGCCCTCCTAAAGTCCAATACTCTTGTTTTGTATGACTTGACTCTATGGCTGTGTTTATCATGAACCACACTGTTTGGTGGTCACTTGCTCCCAGATGGCTACCCATTTCTAAATCCGAGATCCTTTCTCCGTCCCCATTAGACAGTACCAGGTCTAAGAATGCTCCCTCCTGAATGGGTTCCAACACTAGCTGTCTGAGGCATGCTCCCTGTAGGGCATCGAGAATAACCCTGCTCTTGGATGTGGCTGCAACAAAGGTGCTTCAGTTAACATCTGGCATATTCAGGTCCTCCCTCAACAATATCTCCCCTTTTTCTGCCATTCTAAGGATGCCTTCTATCATTTCCTTGTTCATTGTCACCCCCTGAGATGGGGGTCTGTATACAACCCCACTGCAGATTGTGGTATCATACCAGTCTCCAGGGTGACCCACAGTGCCTCCTCTACTCCCTGTTTATCCTTACGTTCCATTGCTTTGATCTCTTCCCTTACATAGAGTGCTACTCCACCTCTTCTTTTACCCTCCCTGTCCCTTCTGCAGCTTGTGTACCCTGGTACTGTATATTGACATCCAGTCATGGTTCTCAGTGTATCATGTTTCTGTGACTGCCATGATATCCAGGTATCACAGGGATCAGTCCTTGGGCCCCTTCTGTTCAACGCCTACGTATCTGACATAAGGACAGGAATCAGGAGTGAGATGAGTCTCTTTGCAGATGACTCAAAACTGGGGGCGGTGGTGGATGGGGAGGAGGGATGGGTGGCCCTGCAGGGGACCTGGAGGCTCTGGAAAGATGGTCTAGAAGTGGAAGCTGAGGTTCAATGCAGTGAAATGCAAGTACTCCACCTGGGGCCAGAAACCCAGGCCAAGTGTACCCCTGGGGAAATACTAAAGTCTCAATGGCTGAGAGGGACCTGGGGTGGTGGTGGATGTCAAGATGAACAACTCTGAGACTTGTAGGAGGGCAGCAGCCAAGACCAACAGGATGCTGGGATGCATCGCTAGGGGATCACCTCCAGAAGGAGGGATGATACTCCTCTGTATAACTGCTTGGTGAGGCCACACCTGGAGTACTGCATGCAGTTTTGGAGGCCACACTTAAAGAGGGACATTAACCTCCTGGAGAGGTCAGAGGAGGGCAACCAAAATGATTTGGGGCTTGGGGACAGGACCTATGAAGAGAGGCTCAAGAGCTAAATATGTACACACTGGAAGACAGAAGGGACCGG
This sequence comes from Neoceratodus forsteri, assembly GCA_016271365.2. Classification (NCBI taxonomy): domain Eukaryota; kingdom Metazoa; phylum Chordata; order Ceratodontiformes; family Ceratodontidae; genus Neoceratodus; species Neoceratodus forsteri. The sequence goes on from CM057459.1 coordinate 39,850,013, forward strand.
GGGGACATGATAGAGGTCTTCAGGTACATGAAGAGGGTAAATAGGGGAGGAACAGTCAGGGTGCTTCGAAGGAAGGAGGAAGGGGCCACTAGAGGGCATGGGTGGAAGCTGGAGGGGGGAAGATTCAGGGGAGAAAGGAGGAGGTGCTACTTCACTGAGAGGGTGGTGGAGCCATGGAATGCACTGCCTAGGGGGCTGGTGGAGGCAGAGACAGTGGAGGGGTTCAAGAGGGGGTGGGACAGGTACAGGGGAAGGGTTCTGGAAGCAAAATCCAATGCAGCAAGAATATCCAGAACTGGGAAGGGAGAAGCCAGAGAAGGCAAGGGGGACAGCAAGGTCAGCACCCAGGGTGGGGGCTGACCAAACGAGCAGACACGAAAGACCGTTAGGCCTATTCTGCTGGCATTTTAGTATGTTAGTATGTTAGTATCCCTCTTCCATCAAGGTCACTAGTTCAGTGAGCTTGTTACACAGAATACAGGCATTGGTACTCATCACCTTCCATTTTTTTTATATTCTTTCTTTATGTTCCCTTCTCGTTGCAGCACTCCCATTCTTCAGGAGACAACTATAGCCTTGTATGTCCCTGCTCATCTAAACAGACGTCGGTGCAGTCCATCCCCCAATGGAGCCATTGTTGTACCCCCAGGTGGGAATGGGGTGGGATCCTTTCCACCCGGACGTGTCTTTATTTCATTGGCAATGCTGGCACCGGTGCCGGTAGGGGCATTGGAGATTGGGGCCTGGTGCTCCATCTACTGGAAGCACTGTGAGGTTTTTCCTCATTTCTGGTCCCCACTTAGGACATTGGCACACTTGGAGAGCCTAGGGGTGGAGCACGTCGGGATGTGCGAATGCTCCAGCTCCCAGTCGACGCCCCCTCCTTTCATCCTGCTATTCCACTGGACCTCCACCTGTGGTCACCCAGGTGGTGGTAGAGAACCAGAACAAGCAGCCCATCCTCCCCGGAGGAGGAGAGCAGCCTCTGGGTGCTCAATCTTCCTCCCCCTGGCCGACCCTCCAGCCACCCGAGTCCATTCCTAAACTCGGGTCACTAGCACTGTGAGTGGTAGCCCTACTGCTGCACTGGTGGGTCAGTTTATCACAATCCATTTTTGATGGCCTTACCCCTTTGAGCTCCATACCTGTCCTTACTGCCTTTTTCTGCATTTACCCCTGTCCTGCTCCCTATTGACTTCTCTACCTTGGTGTTTACCTCTCTAACTACTGTGTTTTGTAGGGGGAGGCTGGGTTTTCCCTGCTCCTTTTCCATGCCTCCCCCCTTGGCTAGTTTAAATGCTTACAAATGAAATATTTAAACCTATCACCTAGGATCCTGGTTCCCCTCTCGGACAGATGCAGACCATCATGACGGTATAGGCCTGTATCCCTCCAGGTAGACCCCCAGTCCCCAATGAATCCAAAACCCCTGAGATCCACACCAGTTTTTCAACCATTCATTGAATCCCATGGTGCAAGTACCCTAGCATCACCCTTGCCATAGACAGGAAGCACCTCCAAGAAGGTTACTGTACATGCTACTTGTCTAAGGCCCCTCCCCAACTCTTCAAACTCCTCTTGTACTGCTCTGATTCTATTCCCAGCCAGGTCATTTGTCCCTAGGTGGACAATGACATCCAGCTCCCTCCCTCCCTCATGCAGCTGCTCCTGTGATCCTGAGGATTCGCTCCCTGTCCCTCCAAGCCATGGTGCCAGGCAGGCACCTTACCTCCCTCTCCCCTTCTTCCACCAGTTCTCCCCCAAATGATTAAGTCCCCCACCAGGAGTTGTTTCCTTCCCCTGTGGGGTCCAATGCCACCTTCCTGTGGGTCTCCTTTGTGGAGGTTCCCAGCATCCTCCTTGGTCTCCACTGCAGGTGCCGCCATAGAGGAACCACTCTCCACCAGAAGAGCATATGAATTGTAGAGAGATACAACTGGAGAAATGCACCTCTGTTCCATCACCCTCTCTCTCTCCCTGAGCCCACCTTGGTCCAAGCGCTCCAAGGTTTTTGCATATAAAGTGCACATTGGGACCAGCCTCACACTTGAGTGTAGGGCACTTAGTGTTGACTGTTCCCCTTTAAGCAAGTCTCCTTATCCAGTGACCACAAATAAAGGCTACATTTATGAATGTCAAACACATGAGGGATAACTGAGTGGGCTGTTCCAAAGGAAACAGCTAGAGGCTTCAGTAGGTGCATCATTAGTAACCTGGGGTGATTTGTGTGCTTTTTATGGCTATGTGTAGTTTGATGACACAAAAAGCTTTAAAAAATATTCCTCCTGCTGTATAAACCTAGACATATAACTGGAAAACAAAGACTGAATTAATAAGAGTTGCACAGTTGAGGCCAGGATATCATGATCCTAACAGCAGACTCCAGCTGCAGCAGCTATCACTCACTGAATAAGTGGTCCCAGATGCATAACTATCATGATAAAGGAGGCACTGTAGGGAAAAGAGCAACACAATATTCAAATATGGAGATTCCCAGGGGCCACAAAACTAGCAGGGAACTTTGGGAAAAAAAAACTCCTAATGCAAACAAAGGGAAGAATACAACAAGACTACACCCACAAATCAAAACACTCTGCCCAACATATGGGTTTGCAGCTTTTGACTGTAGTTCTCCTTTATGTAAAATAACACAGACTAAAAACAATAAAACATTAATTAAACACAATGTAAACACATTAGTAAAATAATAGCAATAAATTAGATAGGGAATGATTTTAAATATCTTAAAACACCCTCTTGAATCTTTCAGTTATTTAAAGGGATACTGTCAAACTTTTTGCATTATATTTCCAGTTAAAAACCCACATTTTAAGATCACTTACCTTCTCTTTAATTCATTGATGATGCCAGTTGTTTCATCTGCCTCTTTTCTTATGTAACCCCCCTGTTACCTGGGGTTACTAGAATCCCAGTAAGACCTAGAGGTAGGCAGGGAAGGCAGCTTGTGAAACTCCAGTTAAATGGATTTCACACTGTCTCACTCTGTTCTCAGTCTCAGCTGAGACTGATCGATGACATCATTATAGAACTGTCACAGCTGCATAAGCCACACTGGAATGTTGCAGTTGAAGGTTAGAGTAGAACGTTGGGGAATTTGAAGCCAGTCTGTGTGCAGTCTGAGAGAGAGACTGTGGTGCAGCAGAGTGTGTGCAGGCTCTCAGAGCTTTAAGCTCTGTTTCAGAGCTACTTTTGTTTTAGGTGTGTGTTTCCACCTGAAGAGGAACACAGGAACTGGTAATTGAAGTGGTGGAGACCGCTCTCAATGGTTCAGAGCCCCATCCCTGAGGGGGATGGGGGGAAGGTGTCTGCCTGTTTTCCAGGGGCAACCCTCTTGGGTCCAGCTAAGGGAAAGAAGCTGCCTGTCTGAACTGTGCTGGGGCACCAGAAGCTCTGAGAGGAAGATTCCTTGTGAAGGAAATGCCCGTGGGGCACCTACGACCAAAGGGTGAGTTCGCTCTGAAAAAGTGCCAAGTATTTTCACCTGAAACAGAAGAAAACTAAAGGGACTGTTACTGTGGGGGTCAGGAAAAGACAGCCAAGTACAGTTGGAAGTTGTGGGGATTGGACCGCTTAACTCAGTGGGGAGTCTAGAGTAATGGACAAAGCCACTTATAAGTATGTTCAAGGCCAGCACAAAAAGGAAAGGAAGATGTGGGGATTTGGACTGCTTAACCTGTGGGGGGTCTAGAGTAATGGACAATGCCACTTATTTTAAGTATGTTCAAGTCCAGCACAAATGGGAAGCAAGACAAGTTGATTGAATGTGAAATACATTTAGCAAGAATCTACACAGCAAAGTGCTAAAGGATGAGGTGTTTACAGTCCAGAGAAATTGCCAGATATGAATTGTGGGAGCGAGAGGTGGGAGACCCCCCATCAGTAGTAACCAAATTCACCTCTACGGATTTGCTGTGAGACACCTTTTGCTTTCCCTCAGGTACTTGGCCAGAGCCTGAGGAAAGTACCCAGACATGGGATTAAAGAGGGCGATTCCCTGATATAGCCGAGGTGCTCTTAGGTGGTTTAGGGAGCCACCAGAAAATGCTTCCATGAAGTATGGAAGGTGTCCAAGTGGCTGGCAAGGAAGCTGAGCCAGGGAAAACCCAGAGCAGTGTACAAGTTCGGGCTGTTTAACCCAAAGCAGTGTACAAGTCCAGGCTATGTGCCCAGTGTGTGGTAGAGCCTGAGGGCTAAAGTGATGAGGATGTGTTGTGGTCTCCTTTAATCTGCATTGCCAGGAGTGTAGCCCCGTGGGGGTCCATCTATGCTTTGTTTATTCTGTTTGGATGTGAATAAAAGCCATACTTTAGAATCCCACTTCTGGTATTGGACATTGCAGTTATTGCTTCCTGTGTTCGGAGTTACTTGGGTGCCCCTGTGCAGAGTAGCCAAACCTAGCCTTTGTGTCGAGTGACCTATTCCTCCCCGAACCCAGGCCACCTGGTAGAGCTGTGAGATACAAATGGCATACCGGATAGGGGTTACACTTAGTAGAACTAAAATACATTCTAAAGGTGTAATTATAAGTAACCTTAATAGTCTCCCCCCTGCACCATGAGAGACTAGACTGTGTTGGGGTGTTCCCAAATCCAGGAAAGGTGCAGTGGTAGTTGATCAAGGACTGTAAACAAACACATTTTTGTGTGTTAACACCAGTATGGTGGGCAGTCTGTTTTTCACTTTAAAAAGAAAAAAGAAATCAGAATCAAACTGCCAGTAACATCAGCAGTCTACAGAATGTGACCAATCATAACATGTGTGTTTTTAAACTAGAGACACTTTGAGGCCTAAAGGGGTTGACAGTATCCCTTTAATGATTTCTTTCTTTCTTTATTAAATATTTTCACCAGAAAAACATACTGAACTGCAAGCAGCTCATTTTCAGATGTCTCCTTGGGAAGGGAGTGAGGGAGTATTGGAAATAACAAGGTGCATAAGATTATGCAGTGGGTGTAAATAAAGACAAAGTAGATGACAGTGAGAAGTAGCATGAAACACAATATAAAAGCAAGAGCAGAAACAACATGAACATTATATACTTGTTTAGAGGAAACCATGCAATAAAGAAAACAACAATAATGCAAGGTACCGACAGTCAAAAATTAAAAGGAAAGAGGAGGCTGGTGGTTGTAAATGGGAGAAGAAGCTAAATACCCAGCAACTAGCTCAGTCTAATGGGAGTAACCAATATTTGCCTAAAATGTCATTACCAAATGAATTTGCCTTGCTGGCAACAAACTGTAGGTTGAATATGTAACAGTTAATAGTTTGCAGTGAGATACAGTACTATCATGGGCTGGTGTGCATTATCTTTTTTGTACAAGTACAACATGTACATATTAGGTTTTGTTGTCTGTAAACAAAAAAATCTTTCAATAAAGTATACTGATTTAAAAAAATTATGCAAGAAAACCCAAACTGAAAATAAAACGCCTGTCGTAAGCAATAATACAGAATCAAGTCCTTTTTATGTTTGTTTGTAAATTGCAAAGCAGCATATTGGATTGTGTTTGGGGTCTGTAGATGTGTCAGGCTGTTAGCCAGTGAACAATAAAGAAAGCAGACTCTGCCTCTTGCCAGCCAATAGTGTGGGGCCCTGAGTTTGTTAGATTGCATAGATGTGATTACAAATTGATCCCAGGAAGTAGGAGTCCTGTCATGGAACAAAAGATAGGAGTGTGGGAGTAGTAACCTGTTTGAATCAGTGTTCACTCATCAACTTCTGTTTATTTCAGTTGTTACTGGCCAATACAGTATCATCCCGAATGTGTTACAGAAGTACCACTTCCTCGGGGGGGGGGTCCAATAAATTCTGAGAATAAGCTTCACATACATTACAGTTTGTCACCTATTCTTTGCTTCCTTGTACTTGTAGACCTTCAATCAGCCTTACAGTTTCACTTGAGATTTTACAGTCTCCCTCACTGGGATTTTCTGCAGTCTTCAGCCTGCGCAGTATAACAAGGTTTGCCATAAGGTAAGCCCTATTTGGGATGCAGGCTGAACATTGAAAAATAAGCTAATAGCAGTGACCCAAACATAAGGTGCCATCGAGCAAGTCTGTACACAGATATAGTTATGAAACACAGTACCTCATTCCTGAAGACTAAAATTTCCATCTGATAAGCAAAAAAGAAAATAATTTTGGAGCACAAAGATGTAACGGCACTTACCCCTGTTAAAAGAAAGAGCCAGTCCATTGAGGGAAAAATGCAAACATGCAGCACTCTGTTAGCCATTCACATATGGCACAATGACCCAACATTATTATTTTATTATTAGATCATCGGTTTCCAGACCTTTGAGTCATAGACTCATTTGCAAAGGCACCTCGTCAAGAGAGCAATACATCACAGCAAACAAAACAGTACAGTACATAACGCTTAGATTAAAAAAGCAACTAGTGTCACAGACATTCAATGGTGGTACACGCTTGGTAACAGGTAGATCACAGTCATAATATAGGTACATGGGTACCATTTCAGCCACTGTGGGCCATTGTCAAGTGATTGGGGACCACAAGCAGATACAGTCATTTATAAACCTTTACATACGTGCCTATTATAAGTCTGATTATTCATCAGCATAGTGAGGCTCCTGACTGGCTACTGGATGGGTCATTAATATCTTACAGTTGACCTATCCATGTGCCAATTAAAGCTATACGGCTAGCAACTTTGATGTACTTGTGCCACACAGCTTGTGCCACAAAACTGAAACCTAAAAAGTAAGTTAAAAAACTGTATGTTTGAAAGTTGTTATTGTGATTAGTCTTATAATTGCAATAAAAGTCTCACAGCTGGTCACTTCCTTGGATTAATGATTGGCTGGAGGGAGATGTCCCTCAGCTGGGCCTCTGGTCACCCATCCCACCAGCCAGTCATTAAACTCTTTTAAACGACCAACTTCTCAGTTTGCATTGCTTAATATATTTAAAGTGACAGTGCTTTATGATATAATGTACAAGTTTAAAAACATTGCCAAAAAAAAGAGGGAGACCTAGCACAATGGCAAGAAAATCTAGACATGCATTTCAAGATGATGAAACTCAACAAGATCATTCTTGTGGGACAAGTGATGCTGAACAGTAAAATAACATTTGCCAGGATTGCATCTCATTATAAAAAAGTCCCCTCCACACCAGGACAGAATTGTGCCATTTCAATCAACAACAACTATAGAAGACTATTTACAAGATCCTAAACAGTTACACCGGGATAATGCTTTCAGATATGGACACGGGAAAAGTAAACCTTGTCCAGTGTTAACTAATGTTTCCGGTCAGTCTACCTCAGTTGTCCACCATTTAGTGAATATTCTGAGAAGATAGTTAGTACTGCTGGAAGTATTGTTGCTAACTGAAGAGCCAGCCTGTCACCAGAAAATATTTAGGAGCTGGAATGTATTAAATTCAGTCTGGGGTTGCTCGATGGCTACTCAGATTCAGTACTAGTGCATCTTTTCTCACAAATTGATAATGGCACTGACGAAATCTGACATGAAAAAACTCCAGGAGTCTTGACATGAAGAAATGCCAAATGCTCTTTTTGATTTTGTAAATAAAATATTTGATATGTGATGCACTGCTGCAGACATTTGCTGGAATTAACGTCTTTCCAAGACAAAAAATGCAAAAACAAAAAAAAAAGAATTAGAAACATTCAGATTAAAAAATAATTTATAGGGAATGGTTTATTTGAAAGTAGGGATCCCCTGATGCCATAACACCAAAAGCTGGCAAAAGGAAGTCAATAACTAGACACCTTGGGCCACATTTTCAAATCTGGCCTTTTGTGCCACATACCCATTAGGAATGCACATCAGTTAGTGAACAACTTGCCTGGATGTCATATTTAGGCAGGAAGCACATTGTGACTGGTGCAGAGGGACTGTCTGAATATAGGAGCTGTGTTAGTGCTGCGTACAGTTACTATGCCAGGTGGCAACACAGCCCCCTGCAAGAAAGTGAATCACAGGAGCAGATGGAGATAGTGCATCCCAAACAGTATGGTGCCTTTGATCCTGTGAAGTCATATTCAGTGACTGGGATGTTGATAAGCACGTACAACATGCAAGGCATTAAGGGGCTATTTTCATGCCATAATATACCTGTTAGCACATCTGCACAATACCTCCATACCTGAATGCGTGGAGGCATTGTATGGAGCCATGGTTAACCTCCCCAATTGGTCTGAGCTGTCATGAAAAGAGAAACCCAGTTTTTCCACAGTCTTGTGATCCTTCACCCCTTGCCCCTCAGTCTGAGCTGTTGTATAAATGATGTTATGTAAATAACAAACCCATCCATCCTGGTAGTTTCCTGGCCACCTCATCCTCAATCACTGATCTGAGCTGTCATGAAAGAGAAACTGGTTCTCTTGTGGCCCTCCACGATCTTTAGTCCAAGGTGTCATGAAAAAGAAAATGATCTTTCCCTGATAATCTAGTGGACCTTCATCCCTGGTCTGACCTGTTATTAAAATAATAAGCCAATTCTCTAAAAATTTAGTGGACCCCCACCGCCTGCCCACTTGTTGTAAAACACTCCACGTCCACCAACCCCCCACCCTGATTGGCACTCGACTCCACCCTTTTCAGTATTCAAGTAGTCACTGCCATGTCCTGAGATGGCAATTAGCACAGTCCCTCCCCTCACCGCCTCCACTGGCTGCCATCTGAGAGATTGGAAGCAAAAGAGCCCATACTATAGAAACAGCTGGAATGTATAGCTAAGCATCAAGAAGCCTAAACATGAACACTGCCACTACCAGATTAAGTGACACCAACAGCCAAACATTCCACACCACCTGAGCAACAAGGGAATGATAAATCAACCCCCAACACCCACAGCCACCATCTGCTCCATGTGTTCATCACCGAAAGGCAACCAGAAAGGCACTACATTTTTGAGACATATAGATCAGCATGCATCAAGTACACCAGTACCAAGTACTGGCATATATTGAAACACAGAAAACGATAACAGAAAAAAAGACCACTGGTCCAGCCAGTCTGCTCATAAACCCTAACAAACACAGAACCTATTATCTACACAGGATTCTAGCCCACATTTGAAAATGGGTAGGGAAATTTCCCAGATTCTGATTGGCTAAACCCTTTTCCAATGGTACATTTATGTGCCGATAGAGACCAGGAAATAACAAGTCCCAGTGCCAACTGACTGTTTACCTATAACAAATCAAGCAGTGACTGACATTTTTAAAAACTAAAACCCACCATGTTTTTTTTTTCTTGCTTACCAAGTGCTTCCCACATATGCACAATTTGGAACATAATCCCAATCACTTTACCACTCTCAGTGTAAATGACACAGCAACAAAAAAATAGTAAATACCTTGAACTGTTTCATAAGCATGCTTACACAGCCACACTTTATTTTTTAAATACAACAGCTGCAGGCAGTGTGGGCTACATCACCATCCTGCCTACCATCCTCTACAGGCAATGTGCACTATATCTCTGTCCTGCCTCTCCACCTCCTATTTTCATAAAAACAATTACTTGCTTGCAAGACAGAAACATTTTTTTCTGCTAAATTTTATTCTGGAAGAGACTTGTTCCTAATCAATTCTCCCTGCTCACAGCTCAGTTCCTGGTTGGGAATTCAAACTCTGTCAACCTTCAGTCTGTCACTTTCACATTCCAGCCTAGTCTCAGAGCTGCCCCATACCTCATGCATCTGCTGACTCTGCTCACAGCCACCTTGCTATCTACACTGGCTTATACATGTGTGTTATTCAAGCACAACAGCCCACAGACACTTATGGTATACGTATGCTGCTAAGGAGGCCTTATCAACGTTATATTCCATAACCTAGCACCCACAAACACACCTGCATACAGCACCCAGTTACACACATCACTCAAGGTTCAAGGTTCAATTTTATTAGAAAAGTCTGTATAAAAACAATTATTACATACACAATTATTGAAACATAAAAGCAGTTGCTAAATAGTTCCATTACTCACATCCATCATTAATACATTTTATTGTACCAGTGTCTTGCCAGTTATTTATCTAAAAATGGCAGATTCATCACTCCGTATGACAGTGCACTTCTTTACTTTTGTCAAATGCTCTAATAGATCAGGTAACTGAATATCGATACCTGGGTGTAATAGTTGATGCAGAGTTAAATTTTAAAGAACACATCAAGGAGTTACTGAATAAAGTTAGTAGCAAATTAGGGGCTCTTAGACGAACATCAAGACACCTGGATTTCAAGACTAGAAAAACATAGTGAAACAGATGGTGATGCCTACCATTGATTATGGAAGTGTTCTATATAGGGTTGCACCTAAGTTAATGCAGATTAAGTTACATAAAGTTTATTAGAAACTTGCGAGGTTTATATTGGGTTGTCATTATAGAACACATCATTGTAAATTACTAATTCATTTGGGATGGACTACTTTAGAACAAAGAAATGGCGCGATATGGCTGAAACTACTGCATCGCTTTTTTGTAAAGCAACCGGCTCATTACATATCAGTTAATGCATTGATGAAAAAGATTGAGTCTATTCGAACCTTTACTAGATCTACATGTATTAATAAAACAAAGACTAATTAAAACAAAGCAAAATTTGGGGTAAAAACATTAATACATCAAGCGGCAATATGGTGGAATATACTTCCATATTCAATGAGAGTGGCATCCACAAATGTATTTAGAACAGGTCTGAAATAAATTTTTCAGGTCGTGTGCAATTTTTAAATGCCTGGTTCATTATCATGTTTTGTAAATTCTGGCCCAGACATTCAAACTGCGCCAGGCTGTGGCGCAAGCTTGGGCGCAGCTCAACTTGGCTGTGCAGGGGTGTGGACTGGGCGATATTCAATGGAGCTGCGCCATGGCTCAGCAGCGTTGAATATCGCACCCTGGCCACCCACAGTGCTCATGATGCAGTGGCACTGTGCCAGTGCAAGGGGCCAGAGTGGAGCATGAGGATGCGCTAGCAATGAATCATTCACGTATCTGGAATGTGTAGTACGGTGCGGGCTCACGCTGTGGACCAATGGGCGTATAGCCCTACCAACGTGTCAGCCGGGCCGCGGGCAGCAGGGAGGCAGGCGGTGGTGCTGCTGCCCGCCGGCTGACGGGGGGCGGGTGGTGGAGCTCAGTAGGCAGGTGGGGAGGGTACCTAGACCACCAGGAGATTGGTAGTATTACTTTTTTTAATACAAATGCCCATGATCGGGCAGTCAGCAGTCCACTGGACCACCAGGGATATTGGACTTAGTCATTTATTTATACAAATGCCCATGATCGGGCAGACAGCGGTCCACTGGACCACCAGAGATATTGGGGATCTGATTTTATTACTTAGCCCATGATCGAGTTGGAAGGTCCACTGGACCACCAGGGATTTCGGGGATCTGATTATTTTACTTAGCCCATGATCGGGCGGGCAGCGGTCCACTGGACCACCAGGTATATTGGACAGATGTTTTTTTTTTAACAAATGCCCATGATCGGGCATGGGGGGCACCGCCAAGTGCAGCTGGAGCTCGGGTGGCCACCCACAGGTGGCAGCTGCTGTGTTGCGCCCTGCAATGTGGCAGTTCACCTGTGGGTGGCCATCAGCTGTTCCTTTTTTTTTGGATCAATTTTGTGCTGGTGCAGGTAGGGGTTGTGCATGCATGGCTCTGCACATCCAAGGCTGAATATCGGGCTGTGCAGGGTATGCATGAGCACACCCCCCCCCTACCTGCGCCTGCATACATTACTGATGTGCTCCGGCAGACGTTTCCTTTTTGAATATCATGCCGCGGTGTGTCAGTGGGTTGTGCATGGTGCAACCCTTTTGAATATCTGGGCCTCTGACTATATAATGTAATTGTGCCTTATCCCTGTCTGCTTGTTCTTATATAAATCCCTGTATTTAACAAATTTAGACTGGGTTTGAAATCAATTTTTTAGGTTGTGTGTAATTGTTAAATGCCTGGTCTATCACTGTGTTTAGTAAATCTAGACCATACATTATAATGCACCTTATCCTTGTCTTTTGCCCTTATAGACATGTTTGTAACTTAATGTACTTAGGCCTGTTAGTACTTTTGTATATTCTGTATTAGTTGCTTGTCCTACTAGACAGTTTGATATTATGTATTTTGTACAGTGTATAGTGAATGTTGTTGTATTTAACACATTTTGTAAAAATTCTAGTATTTGTAACACACTATATGACTTTTACTTTTATGTAACCAAACAGGACTTGTCTTGTAAACAGGGATTTCATCCCTAATGACGTGATATCCTGTATAAAAATAAAAAAATGTACCTATCTGTCTACCTACTTTTATTGTTTGGGCATAAATATATATCCTTTCTCCTGCCACAGCCCCATACCTTACCAACCCTTGCCATGCTTTCCCTACTTTGACCTACCTTGCCCAACCTTGTCCCACCTTACTTTACCTCCCCCAGAGCTAGTTTATAATGTTTGCTTATAGGAACTTCATTGCTTTATAAGTGACATTTTCTACAGTGAAAAGAACTGGCTCTGCAAAGAACTGGCTCTTCTTCATCAGAAAGCAATTTAATTGTCTTTGCATTGTTATCCTTTCCTTCCAGCAGTTTATTAAATGGCTGTAGCCATTTCTTTCTTTCTTTCTTCCTTTAGTTGCATGCATTTGAATTAAATATGTGCGACTATTAGCTTAGTGATACTGTCACACGGACAGGGGGAGACAACTCTGGTGTGGCCAGGTCCTCTCCAAAAATGATCCATACATTCAAATCTCAATCTACACAAGCTTTCTCTAAATGTTACATTTTCACAGAATTGCAGGTATTTCTCAATAGCAAAGTTGTTTTTTTTTTACAATTTTTTTAAAATAATTAACTCCCAGGAATCATTGATAGTGGCTACAGTAAATCCTTCTGCATTGCATTATCTGTACTGCTATATCTCTGAAGGCTTAGCAGTCTACCATTGGGTCCAAAGTAAAATTATTTTCTGGCCCTAATTTGTTTAAAATTTTACATAAACAGTTAAACCATCTTAGTTCATTTCTTTATAGCTTTATTTCTTTCCAACAAATAATTATCAGGGAATCTGTTGGTGCGTGGGTGATCTTTAACCAGAAATTCACTATTCTTTTTGTTATCCTTGAGTGCATAGAGAGTGTTCCTGTTTCAGCCCTCACAGCAGCATTAAGGGTATATCTCAGGACTCCCAAGAACATTTTTACATAATAATTTTGCAATAACTCCAATTCATTACAGTTACAATTTGTTTCCTATATCTCCGTCCCATACAGCACTTGGGTGGTAATTTTCAATTCATAGCATCTTTTCTGAGCTGTATATGAATTTTTTTGCAAAAGTATGCACAAAGTGGTTTACAGCTAACATGGATTTCATTGCTGACCCCATTGTTTTTTAATATGCTCTGTCCATGTCTGCCTTTTGTTAAACCAGATTCCCAGATATCAAAAACTATCCACTTATTGAATAATTTTGCTATTAATTTTTCATGGTGTTGTTTTTTTATTGCCATTTTTCAAAAACCATAATTTTTGTTTTCTGAAGAGTTAACCCTAAGTTACTTAGGCTTTTCAAAGCAGAACCTAGTGCTCACCTTAAACCCAGTGGGGTTTGTAGTAGTATCACAGCATCATCTGCATATAATAAGATCTTAATAGGAGGTATGCCTATTACCAGAAGGAATGATTCTACACCCTTTAAGACTTCCATCAATTTCTCAATGTAGATATTGAAATGGGTTGGAGCAAGTAAGCAGCCCTGTCTAACACCATAGTTGACAATCAATGGGTCTGTAATATCTCCATCTTTCCCATACCTAATAACTATTTTTGTGTTGTTGTATAAAAGTTTAAGTATCACCAGCAATTTAGGGTTTATATTTTTTCCTTTCATCCTATCCCGTAGACTAGCTCTATTTATACTATCAAAAGCTGCCTTAATGTCTAAGAAGGTGGTATATAATTTTCTTTTCTTGGTTTTAACATGTTTAGGGATTAGAGGATTTAAAGTAAAAACAGGATCTAGTGTTGATTTCCCTTGTCTGAAACCTGATTGATATACTTAAATTATCTGATATTCTTCCACACAGTACTGTAATCTTGACAGTAGGAGTCTGGAAAAGAGTTTTAAGCTGATACATAAGAGTGTTATCGACCGATAGTTTTGTGGGTCAAGTTTTTACCCCTTTTTTGTGGATGGGGACCACTATCCCTGTAGCCCATATTTTCAGTACCCTCCCACCATATAATTGAATACTAGGGTGAGCAGCTCCACCCACCACAAGACATCTGCATGATAAATTTCATCTGGGATACTATCCATGCCTGGGGCTTTATTCGTTTATTTTTTTTGCAATTTTATCACCTCCAAAACTTCTCATATTTTGAACTCCTGCCACCCATAGTCTATTGCTGAGGGGTAACATTCATTTTCCTTAATGGCAGGGTTCACTATTTGCCTGCTAAAGTTTTCAGCTCTATATATTTTTTAAGTGCTCTGTCCAAGCATTGGGTGTGATTATAACCTCCAGGTTGTATCTAAGATTCCCTGTACCATGCGCAACTAGATTCCAAAATGATTTGGAATCTTCTTCTTTAATGGATTTTTGCAATGTCTGCCATAAACTTATATAATGTTTTGTCTCCTTTTTATCCAAAAATATCCTGTATTCTTTCCTGAAAACTGTGTAAGCTATTCTATCTTCCACGTATAGTGTTTTCCTCATTTGCCTGCCTTGTGCTGTCATAATCTTTCTAGCTTTACTAAATTCTGCATCAAACCATTTTGCCTTGTTTACCTCTTTTGATTCTTTCCTCCTATTATGCATGCATACGGAGTTAATTATTTTATTCCTTATTAATATGATCATATCTACAATGTCCTCCACATTACAAATTAGTTTTGCAGCGTCTTCATGCTTTCCTTGTTTTCCAAGAAGGTCTATGCATACATTTTTTAATATTTCACATTCTTCGGAGTGCAAAATATCTAATACTAATTTATAAGCAGTGGATATTCATATGATTTTCTTATAGCTGTTTACCTGCATATGTTCATCTGCTTCCTCCCACCTTTGTGAGATCTCATTCTTACATTCATGACTCCATTTTAGTTCCAATAAATATTGGTAAGTGATTGCTATCCCAAACACCCAGGACTTTCATGTCAGAAACTTTTGAGAAGGGAAAAGCGTCTATTAAAAAGTACTCTAATACACTCCCTCCTTTATTTGTGGAATATGTCCAACTACCTAATCAGTCTCCTGGAGATCTGCCATTTATTATCCAAATGTTGGGGTTTTTCAAGATCTCTAAAAATAACTGTCCCCATCTGTTTATTTTATGTTCCATAGAAAGTCTTATAGGGCTGTTTAAAGCAATGTCCAGGTTCCAGTGACTGAACCCTGAACAAACCTAAGTCTCACCCCCTGCCCTGATAAGCTGTCCATGTATGTCTCAATATATTTGTCATCCTCTTGAACAACTGGCATGTTGTTACCATGTCCATGATGCTTTACATCACATGACAGGGAAATACACTGCTGGACAGCTATAGTGTGCAGTATGGCACATGCTGTGAACATTCTTCACACATTTCCAGGTTCCACATGTCCTCTCTATTCACCGGAAGCTTATATTCAATTTGAAAATGCACTCTCCGGCACAGACTGTGTCCTATGGTGTGCCTCATTGTATCATGCCTCCACATCTGTGTGTGTCACCAAATAGGTATAATCAAACACAACTATAAAGTATAGCCATTATCATCTGTGGAGACACACATGTTGATACATGTTGGTCACTGGTACACAGCACGCACCCATCACTAACACACCACAATGGTCCATGTTACTCACCTGGCAGTCATCCATTTTGTCCTTCATGTGCAATGCCAGCATATTTAGAAATCATGGCTACAGCCAGGATATTTCATGCATACATTTGTAATATACCATCAGTATTGCATATCAGCTGGGCATTGATGCTGTAAAAGACCTAGTGATTGCAATTAGCCTCTTCATTGTAGTGTAGGTTGGTGCCACTGGGGCAGCCAACATAGGTGCACTCTATAGCACCCAGCACATTAGGCATGCCATGCTGGGAAAATAATGCTTCTTTGGCATCATCTATGTCATGCTGCTACACTTGAAGGGTTATGTACTCCTAAACATGTTTGGGAAGTGCATTAGTAACCAGGCACAGGGCCCTGGGCACAGATGACTGGCTAACATTGGTCATGTCCTCCGCTACTCTGAAATGATCCAGTGACATAACATGCCAATGCACAGAGAACCTTTGTCCCCACTATCTCCACTATCATGGCACGTGAATGCCTTATGGAGTATATTATGCCTTCCTTACTATGTCACACAATAGCCCAGTTGTGGTCTGGCACAAAAGAACATCTCTAGGCAGTGTGACTCCCCTAGGGTAACCACAACCAACTGGTTCTGGAATGCCTGTGGCTGTCTCCTCCTTTCTCTTTTTTCTCTCCCTCTCCAGTTCCCCATCCATGAGCATGAGGTTCATCAACAGTGATGGACATGTATTCTAATAGTATGGTTTGACACCTATGTCACCTGTGTCTCACCAGTGCACACACAGTGGACCATGTATGTACCTATAACTGGCTCCATGTATGCACCATGCATGTGCATGGCCTGTTTCATGTGTATTTTTTTACTAGCCTGTAAGTGGCCCAAACATATGGAGTGTGTAATCATTTGCATCCTGCCCCTGTAAGGTGCAAGTCTTGGCCCTACTACATGTGTGTTGTAGTAGGCCCTGTGTCTTAGTCCTGAAGACCATCCGTCATCATGGAGGAATCAATAGTGTAAGTGGGTATTAGTGCACTGGAGTGTTCCATAGGGGTGAAGTAGCAGCAATGCCCACCAAAGTCAGTCATATGAGCCTCCTGTCCTATCGGGATGACATGAGAAACCTTTGGGACAGTGTCTGACCCACCTGCAATAAGAACAGCCAATCACAGGGATGGTGGAACTTCTACTGCCTCATATGTGCTGGGGTCACTGATGCCTTGCACTTGCTTGTATCCACAGGATTACGATGGGCAGCTACCAATAACAGCAGTGGAGTATTAGGAGAGAGTGGACAATGCTGTACTTCTGGTGGTGGCACACTGAACACAACGGATCTGAAGCTGCCACAGGGGATGAGGTTGGTTAACAATGGCTAACTGGATGAGCTGAGGATGTGATGGTGGTGGTGGAGTCCTTACATGGGAGTATGGTTACATACCCAATACCTGATACTGATCTGTAGATGCCCTCTCAGTGTAGTGTTTCAGTCATGGCTGTCCTTGCATGTGGCCCACCACGTCTGGGGTGTGTTGTTATGGGGAGGAAAGCTTAGCATACACAGGTATATTGCTGATATACATTCCTTGATATTGTGATATTAAAGGCATACCATGGTCCTCTTTGGAAGATGGTTCTCCATAAGATACCTTATAAGATGTGTGGCTCACCTGGGTCTGGAGAAGACACAGATGAGGATCAGGAGCCTTTCCACATAGGTATACTTAGTGACCTGTGTTTTTCTTAAATAAGAAATAACAAGCACTCAATGTATAAAAAGAAATAACAAGAAATTCAATGCAAAAGAAGAAATAACAAGAAATTCAACATATGAAAAGAATAAAACAAAAAAAAACAAATGAATAAAGTGAAATAATTGCTTTTTGGGGACAAAAACTAAATAAATGCTTGCAGCAGTTGTTGTTTAGGCTCCGTTGTCACCACAGAGATGGTACACAAGGAAGCAACAGTGGAATTGTTTCACTCACAATACCTTTCAAGACCATAGCATAATACTGCTTAATGCAATATAATATACTAGGAATGTGATTCTAGTGTGTATATGGTCATTTTAAGGTAATTTATGAATGTAAATGTAATAAGAAATTAAAATACTTTTTCAATGAATAAAAAGAAATAACAAAAAATTCCCAAAAAAATGAAAAGAAAAATGATAAAAAAATGAAAAGAATTTCACGGGTCTCTAGGTATACTGTACTGTTAGAGGCTGTTTTTGACCATTACCTAATTTTTAATTTTTTTTTATTACATTTTCTATTTCCTGCATTTTCAATACAAGATTATCAGCATAAGCATGTCCATTGTGTCTGTCTGTTTTTGTGTGGCCCCCACTTCTGCTTTACTGATGGGTGGCCAGGTGGGGGAAATACTCATGACTGTGCTCACTTCCAGACTGCATGCGGTCCTGCATATCACACTAGCACTGTGGGATGGGGGCAATGTCCAGGGTCAGGAGTGTTGTTCTGATTCTCTGCTATTCTAGGCTCGCAGTGGTATTACTGAATGTATTGCCATTTATGATAAGGTTCCATGGTACACATTTTATCTCCACTGGTACTAAGTTGCACCCTGTCATAATTTGCTTTGTGCATGCATTCCTGTGTCAGACCTGCATGCTGTCATGTGACCATACTGCTTCATACAGGAGCATCTAATGCACTGCATACCTCTACAACTTGAGCTTATTGTGTCGATGTCTGCTGCATGTTTCCAGTATTCAAGGGAGTTTGTTGCAGTGGAACCGAGGGAGTGCAGTGCCGCACCAGGGAAATACATGCATGGTTAGAAGGGATGGCAGGCACCTGCTATACTGGAGGCAAATTTGCTTGAAATTAATATACCCAGAGAGAAAAATATGACATTACCTTCATTTGAAGTGCTGTTATTTATTCAATGTGCAAAACAGTGAAAAAATAAAATATCCAACAGTGGCTGTGTCTATGTTCTAAAAATACACAGCAGCATCAAAGTATAACAGCACTGAACCTCAGAACACAGAGATCTCCAGCCTCCACTCATGGATGTGAGCCATGACATGAAGGACAGTTCTGTCTGGATATATTCATTTCAAGCAGATGTGCCTCCAGTCTAGCAGGTGCCAGCCATCCCTACTAACTGTGCATGTTTCTAGTATGTATCCTTGTATCCTTTTACTCTGTGGTTTTTGCACAACGTATCACCTTACACATTGTGCACAGGGCCCAATATGCATACTAGAGTCTGCTTTTGGTGCCAGTTATTCATGGATTCAGTCTCTTAAGACCTTCAAAGCATGGAAGCAATTAGAGGCGTACATTATCCCTAATTACAATTTATTTATTGAAAGGTTGTTTCTTATTTCGTTTGTCACTGTATAGATCAAGATAAAAAGGTTTGACTTTGATTAGTCTATAAGTCAGTAAAACATTTCATTAAAATTAAAACTGGGCGCTGACAGTACAAGAGAAGTATTTTGATATTAAAGCTTTACTGGTAGAACTGTGTGGTCAGAAAATCCCAGGAACCTGCTTGAAGTTGTGCAACTTCAAAGGCCTGATTAAATCATAGCATAGAAAGACAAAAATGCCACAGATTCACCTTCTGACATCTTCTTTACAAAGAAAATGGTGAAGGCAGACAAATGTTCCCAACTTTCCTTAAAGCTGAATTGGGCTTATACGTTATTTATTTTTCTCATTAAGCTGTTTTTATATGTTAGTTCCATTCTGTTATTGTTGCAGCTTTGCAGTCCATTTAGTAAACTGTAAATGTTTTTGACTTACACATTGGTGGGTAAATGACAAAAATGTAACCTGAACAGGCATACTTCAAAGTACTCCATAAAGCCCTAAAAGGGTCCGTATCAGTAGTATTAACTGCTACAAAGGTCAATAACAAAATGTGCTTCCAAAACCTACAGTATGAGACAATCCCGCATAAAAAGCAGAAACACTGTATGAGTACACTGGAGATTGAACAATGGCATAGAAAGAAACAGAATTGAAAACACAAGCTTGCAGGTTAAGAACAGGTATCCTTTATATGAAAAGGCACACAAAACAATGAAGGGGTTTTCATTAGTGTTTAGTGGACACATTTTATTTTGGATCTGATTCTTTCTAACTCTGTAGTTACTAAGAATCTGGACCACTGCTTACCAATGAGGAAATGTCAGATTTTTCTCTGTCCATTTCAACAATGTGCCACATCTTGGGGATATTCTGTATTATAAAATGGGTAGGTAAAGGATTCTGATTGGTTGGCACCTTAGTTTTAGATCTGCCTAATGCACAGAAAAAGTGTTGGTAATCACAGCACAGCATACTAACAATGCTAATGCCTTTTTCTAAAATTCTTGACTGTTATTACAAACATGACTGCCAACTTTATGTATTAAAAATAATCATCCAGGCTCTAAAAATAAAATTCCCTCTAGATACAAGGAACAAACAAATTAATTAAATTTTCTCTTTCAATATTCTTGTCCTTACACATATACATAAAACTTCTTACACACACACACACACGCAAGTTTACACAAATTTAAAAAACAAAGTATTCAGTTTTATTTCTGGGGCATCTTTTCTGACTATGCAGTGACCCCTTTACCCATCCTCTCCTCCCTACTAGGGAAATATCTGCTGCTTGCCCTGCCACAGGGAAGACTGCATCACTGGCTTTACTGATGACTTCAGTTGTGTGTATGTGGGAAAGGTGAACATTCAGCCAGTAGAAGTCTGCAAAGTTTGAATTTTCTTATTCCATGACAAGCAAATATTCCATCTATTACCAATTATTTTACCAGGTGAGACACACTAAGCTGAAAGCTTGTTTGCAGGTGCAACCTGGGAGCATGAGGAAGTTAAGTGACTTGCTCAGGGTCACACAGTATGCAAGTGGGGGCTGTGGAATTCAAACCCAGGTCTCCAGATTTGCAGCTCAGAGCCTTAAACCACTGCGCTATTAACTATGTGGATGGACAGATGGTGTACAGCTAGGGAGGGATTACTTTTTCACTAGTTACTGTAACAAAGGAAAATACCTCTTTTGAATAAAAAAGAGTTTTTTTTTTTTAATTTCCAGTTTACCCATTTTACAAGCACAGCACAATAAGACACTTTAGGGTGTTCATTATGCTATCTAATCACATTCTCAGGGGCTCTATGCATTCTGCCTGTGGCACTGTGCCTCACTTCACCACTGAACATGCAGTTATACCAGCATAATGCATACCCATCATGTCTTATTGCTTACATCTGATGTAATGTTTCAGGCCCACTTGTTCTTGACACACTGTTTATTCTACTTGCCCCATAATGGCTGACAACAGAGTAGAAGTGCTACTTGTGTTATGTTCCAAGAGGCCTGTTCTCAGTAGATTGTTCCATTTTGATGCATATTATAACAATCTTTTGAGACTAAGAGCTTGATTCTCAAAGCCCTGGAATTCACGCAAGTTGCCTGTGCCAAACATAACTGGTACAAGTGGCACCTTGTGTCAGAAGTAGCCCCCTGTGCTATTCACAAAGTCAGCCTGTGTCAACCACAGGCTGTCTGCCTCAAACAGGGCTTGTGCTGCCCATGTACACAAAAATGGGCTGTGACCTGGTGCTAGGGCGCATGAAGCAGACACAAGCTGCCTCATCCTCGACAATGATATTCTCAGAACTCTCCCAGAGGGTGAAATTTTAAGTACCCTTAGACCAGCCAGAGCTGGTCTAAGGGGGCTTAGAAAACTCCCCTTTGAGATAGTGACCTGTTTGTGGCAATGTGCCACTATCTCCATCCCCTTGATGTTGCCTAATAATATAGCCCCCACTGTTGCCCAGTGTAGTAACATTTATCTCCTGTCCCTGGTAGACTAGTGGCCCCCCAACCCCAATGTCACACCATTTTGTAATAAATAATTTTAACCCTTTCTCTGGTGGACTAGTGCCCCCAACCATCCCATTCCCAATGACACTCCATTTTATAATAAATAAGTTTATGCCATTTCCCTGGTGGACTAGTTCCCCCAACCATCCTAGTAACTATCCTAGTAACTCCTATCCATGGTGGACTAGTGGCCCCCATACCTCTGCAGGTATTGTCCCCCCATCCCAATACACAGCCAGTGCCCAGCACAACCCACATCTCACCTCCATGACCAGGCACTGACTGAATTGTCATGGAGCGCATACTGTACAGTGTGCACACTCATTGGCAGACTGCCATTCAGTGAGCACGTACACTATACAGTACATGTTCCTTGATAGTTCAGTTGGTGCCCGGTCACTGAGGTGAGAGGTGGGTTGTGCCAGGTACCGTTTGTGTATCAGGATGGGGGAGCAATACCTGCAGAGGTCGGGGGACCACTAGTCCTCCAGGGATAGGGGTTACTAGGATAGTTGTACACTTGGCAACATCAGGGTCAGTGTGGTTGGGGGCACTAGTTGACCAGGGAAAGGGCATACAATTTATTATAAAATGGGGTGACATTGGGATCATGGTGTTTGGGACATGGGGCCACCAGAGATGTGATGCTGGGGTGACTCTGGGGATCCGGGGCAAATTTGTGCTGGAATGCAATACATTCTCCTTTTTAGGTGAATTTTATTTGCAAATAAATGGCACTGCAATGGAGGTGATTTTAGACATTAACTTTACTAATTTCTTAGCTGGTCTGTGGGAGGAGGAATTTCTGTATAATGAAGATGCCAATCCATTTTAAGACAAGATTATTTCATGGAGGCATTGCACTGATGATTGCCTCATGGTGTGGTGAGGGACCATGGAAGAATTAATAGATGTTAACTGCTATATTGAGTCCACCAGTGAGTGTGTATGCTTTTCCCTGACAAGTACAGTAGCCTGTCACATATTTCATTTTTGGATATCTGTGTCTTTAAGAATACTGAAAACAGGGTTGATACTGGTTTATTCAGAAAGCTCACAGAACACAGTACAGTATAACTAGCAAGCTCGTGCCATTCACATCATGTGAGTAAGGCCATTCCAACTCGCCAGTTCAGACTAAGATGTAATTGTAGTGCATGTGATACATTTGATCACAATACTGATGAATTACTGTATGCGACAGATTTAAATTTAGGGGGTACAGAAGCATATATATTCAGTCAGAAAGGACAAGGGTGGAGGAAACTGAGAATGGCACACTTTTGTTATCAAGGCAAAAGCAACAACAATCTAGCAATAAACTTAATTTTGTAACTACTTTTAGTATGGCAGCACACCAGATTGGGCACCTGATTGGAAAAAATGGCACATTGTGCTTATAGAGCCTAAATTAAGTGGTTTTATTAAAGAACACCCTAGAATGGTTTCCACCACCCTCATAATACTGGTGACACAGTCACTAGGAGTCCTCAACCAGTCCCAAACAGTCAGGGCAATGGCTACCATCACTGCCCCTGGCTTCTATATCATGGAAGCACGCCAACTGACTATGAGCAATTCATCCCATGACAGTTTGCTCCCTTTCTCCCACCGAAATAAATATTGCAGCATGATTTATTTACATTTTTGAACCCCTAAATTAATAACCTACCTTATACTGGGAGACGTTTGCTTTCCTGTAACAGTTCCCAAGATCTGGAGGAGTGAAATGTCACAGGGCAAATACTCTGTAACAGATTGTCATGTAGCCTTCTATCATTGTATAAGATGCAAATATTGTGAGGTGATTAACAACACAACTACCTTTACCAATCCAACTAGTGGGAATGTTACCATATTTAGAAATGTCTGAATTGTGATTCTGCTTCTTTATTTATTTAGCCACATGCACTTGTGGTATGCATTATGTGAGTAGAACTAAATGCAAATTAAAAGAAAGGGCAGGGGACCACGTGACAGCTATTGTAAAACAAGATTTGGATTATGTTACTACTGCTCATGTGTTTCATAGTGCTTTACCTGGAACACATAGGTGGAGTTTTACTGGCATAAAAAAGGTGTCAGTGAGTCCATGTGGCAGGGACACTGATCTTAAACTAGCACACAAAGAGGCTTTTTGGATTTTTAAACTTGGTGCTAGTAGTCCACCAGGCCCATGATAGGATAGAAACAGCCCTTTCTTATGAAAACTCACTTTGCAAACCTGAACTGTGACTATAACTATGTGCTATAGCATGTCATGTCTTCAATGTGTTTGTTAAAATATGGCCATATTATGGGTTTATAGCATGTAATGTCTTCAGTGTCAGTTTATTTTTTCTCAGCAAGCAATTGGTACCATACATTTTGATCCTTGTGGATTAGCATGAACCAGTTATGTTGCACTCAAGGTACTATATGTTCTATAAATAATGTCACTGTTGTGTATTTTTAGTTATTTCTCTTTTTTTTGAGCTCACTTATTTGAGCACTTATAGACTCAATGCATGTACAATGGTACTATCCCTTTAAGATACCCCTTTAAAAGGGCTGCTACAGTAAGCAAAGCAAAGCAAAGTTTATTTATATAGCTCCTTTTTTGAAGCCAAGGCACTTTACAAGTTACATTAAACCATAAAACACATAAATTGATAAAATGACAGATATATAAATTAATTGAAATCATCTGGGAAGGCCATCTGAAAGAGATAAGTCTTAAATTCTGACTTGAATCTCTCAACAGTCAGACATTCTCTCAACTGACAAGGTAAAGAATTTCACAGGGTAGGGGCCACAAAAGAAAAAGCATGAGCACCAGATGTCTTCAATTGTACCCTGGAACTCTCTAGCAATCCCTCATCGGTGGATCAGAGAGGGCGGAGGGGGTGGTAGGGAGTCACGAAATCTTGCCAGTACCTGGGTCCCAGTTCATGTAGGGCTTTAAAGGTCAGAAGACTGACCTTAAAGGTGATCCACCACTGAACAAGCAGCCAGTGCAGTCTGCGCAGCACAGGCATAATATGGCTGGTCCTAGATGTACCAGTTAATAGCCTGGCTGCCACATTCTGCACTAGCTGCAAGCAGTGGATATCAACCCCAGAAAGCAATAGGTAGAGGGCATTGCAGTAGTAAAGGTGGGTAGTGATGAAGGTGTGGACCAATGTTGGAAGGTCATCCAGAGGAACCAGGTGTTTCACTCGGTGATGGTCCTCAGATGGTAAAGAGGATTTGACAAAGGTAGACACCTGAGGTTTCAGGGTCAAGCTGTCATTAAAACAACACCCAAGTTACTCACCTGGTCAGAGGTAGTAAGCTGGATGCCATCAAGCCATATGTCCGACACCTGCCCAGCCCCAAACCCTCCCCAGGATGACCAGGGTCCACAGCCAACACTTTGGTCTTGTCAGGGTTCAGTCTCAGCCAGCTGGTGCTCATCCAGTCCTTGATCTCGGCAAGATAGTTGTTAAACACAGAGATTGCATCCCCTTGTTCAGGTAGAAAGTATAGATACAGTTGAGTGTCATCTGCATAGCAGTGAAAACTCAAACCGTATTGCCTAATGATATCTCCTAATGGCAGCATATACACTGCGGACATGGGTGCCAATATGGAGCCCTGTGGGACCCCATAGAATGGGGAGGGCATCAGAGGAATAAATTCCAGTGACCACCCTCTGAAACCTGTCCATGAGGAAGGATCAAAACCATTCTAGGACTGTCCCTGACAGTCCACAGAGACACCACAGGCACTCCAATAGCACACCATGGTCCACAGTGTCAAATGCTGTGGAAGATCAAGAAGGACCAAGATGGTACATGCCTTTCGATACCTCGCTATTAGGAGGTCATTCAATACCCAGACAAGTGCAGTCTTGGTACTATGTATCTTCCAAAATCCAGACTGCAGAGCATCAAAAACATTGTGGGTCACAAGGTGATCATCCAGTTGCAATGCAACCACCTTCTCAATAACCTTCGCGCAAAAGGAAGGTTAGAGACAGACCTGTAGTTAGCTGGGCAGTCTGCATCCAAGTATGTTTTTAAGAGTGGTCATACAACCACCTCCTTAAGGGGCTCTGGAAGACACCCCTCTCCAGGGATCCCCAGACAATTTTAGCTAGGATTGGACAGATGACATCTACACAACCTACTAATAGGGGTTTAGAGCCTGGATCAAACTACAGCTGGTTGGGCACAATGTTTGGATGATCTGCACAATGTCCAGCTAAAGTCCATCCAGACAGACTGAGTGCTCATCACCTCTTGCTGACCTCTGCAGTCCCTCATAGGGAAAGCAGGACCGATGCCAGACCAGATGCTGGCAACCTTATCTGCAATAAATCAAGCTAATTCCTCTCACTTAGCCCGGGAAAATGCCCTTCCAGCCTTGAGACAGACTGGATTGCATAGTCTGTCTACAGTTTGGAAGAGCTGAGCTGGTTGAGTCCATGCAGCAAAAATCTCCCTGGACAGGAATTCTGCCTTCTTATGGGTGATTTCTGATTGATAGCCCTTATAATGATCTATCAATCTAAGGCTTTCAGCATTCAGGCCCGACCTCTGCCATGCTCTCTTTAGCCTTTGACCAACTCTCCTCAACTCCTTCAAGGAACCTTCAAACCAAGGGGTCCTTTGGTGAAGAGTGAGCTGTCACACACAAACTGAAGCAATCTTGTCCAAGGCCTCTCCACTGCTCTATTATAGGCCAGTACGAGATCCCTGGACTCATGCATAACTCCTTGACAAATTGCACACGTGAGAAACATTGCCTTTTTCCTTAATCTTGTGGATTCTATTCCTGAACAATGCTGCCTTCATGATGAATTGAAGTGTACCACTGATTGCAAGTCAGAATTGCCTTAGTGGATTTTTCAGCAAAGCCTCGTCACATTGTATGTGGCATGGGTGACTTTATGCTTTTGTACTTATTACCTAAGAAATAAGTCCTCTGAGTCTGCCATCTGCAGCATCATACTCATGGTCATTACCTCATTCACATCCACTGCACACTACCAGTACTGCACAGGTTTTGACTTTAGTGCCACTACAATTTGAATTTCTCTGTAACTTTTCAAATGGCATATCTAAGCACGGACCCTATAAGATATTAATCAGACTGACATTTGACAATTGTTTTGCGCTGAACTCTTTCTGACACACTGAAAAGGTTGGAGATGGATCTCAAGCTGTGATAGCTGGAAAAGATCTCTTAATGAGTTATAAAAGTTGACCTCAGTTAACAGTGAAAGGACCTAGCAAGCCACAATACTTGTAATAGTTTCCTTTGTTAGCTACAGTACTTCCCTTGGTAAGTGTTTCATTCTATTAGGATATTTGCCTTGAATACTGTACCAAATTTAGTGAACAAGTACCGCAAAGGTAGTTTCCATTGCAGCATTAATACTGAATCAAGATTGACTCAGTCCTTTCACATGATTATTCATGGTGGTACTAGATTCTGATAACTAGAGTACATCACATAACAGCTGCAGCCATACTGTAATTTGCACTGCATATGATGTTGATTTGTATGTTAAAGTGAAAGTATGCTGTTTGTTTTCATCAATAGGCAGCTTAAACTAAAAGGGCATTTCCCTAGTATTTAAAAAAAAATACAGGCACGCACACAAGGCCAGAAAAAAAGATTCTCTAGCCAAAATGGGTCACAAAACTCAGAGCATCTCCTATTCTCTGTCTCATATTATCTCTGTGTTTTTTGTGGAGGTTAGGTAAAGTTATAAGACTGCCCACAGAATGCTCTTGCAATGAACTTTAGTTAGATACAGTAGGAGTACACTGTTCTGCATACCTCTCAACTGTCCCTGATTTTCAGGGACATCCCTAATTTAGCCTCAGAATTTCCTTTGCCCTTTGTGATATTTATTTATTTATTTATTTATTTATTGAGAACATATTTTACCAGGTAGGCAAACAGAGCCCTGAAGTTGGTTTCCAGTTGCAAGGGAAGAGGGGAAATTGGTTAGGAAGGAATACGTATACATATAAGTACAAGGCTGTAGTTGTGAAGCACATACATACATACATACAATTCAATGCTTACAGTTGTACAAGTACAAAGTACTCACAGTTGTACAAAGTACAAGTGCTCACAATTTATTACAAGTGCAATGCTCACAGTTGTACAAGTAAAATGCTCACAGTTGTACAAAGTACAATACTCACAGTTGTCAAGAGACATATCCATGCAATTCAATGCAGCTCAAGTCACATTTCAGTTTCAGATTTGAGTTCTGCTTCCTAGGGCAGAGCAGTTTCAAGAGGCTGCAAATGTAGAGAGAATACTATACTGGGTGGATATGGGTGTGTTAGATGAGGGTGCAGCAGGGGTAAAGTGCTTGACAGTGTAGAGATAGCATATTTTGGTATATTTTCAGAGGGGGAGTAGCTCGGCTGGCTCAGTGAAGAGTCAGGAGCAAATGTGGCAGGACCTCACACCTGCAAAGTTGGACTTAATTAGCCTCTTGCCACTGCAAATGATGGGATGGAGGTAATGCTGGGAGGTAGGTTGCTCCAGGTTTTTGGTAGTCGATAGCTAAATGAGGCTTGCCCAAGACTATGTTTGTATCTCAGAATTCTGAGTCATTGACCATCTCTGAACAAGAGTGCATAAGTTGGATTAGCTGCTGGAAAGAGACACACACAATTGATTAGTTGCTGTATTGGTCCTTGTAAGAACAGAACCAGAAACAAATAGTTTGATACCTTTTATTGGACCAACATATATGTAACAAAGGAAAACAGTGCATAAGCTTTTGGACCAACCAAGTCCTTCCTTGGAAGCAGGAAGGACAGTTGAGCTAACACTGTTTTCCTTTGTTACATTTATCATGCTAATTTTATAAACTGTTATCTTTGCTTATGTTTGTCTCAATTGTACCAATGACGTGGAACCTTTGTAAAGATCCTCGGCTCAAAGGTATTGTAATCCTAGAACAAATAAATCAAAAATAAATAAACATCTATGTTGGTCCAACAAAAGGTATCAAACTATTTGTTTCTGGATCTGCTGAAAAGAGTAGATTTACCAGGCAGCATGAAAGTTTGCCCGTCCAGAACTTTGTTCCCAGAATGGTTGTGTGTGCATCTGTTGTTTTGCCTCAGGCAGCCACCCAAAGGTCATTGTAGATGGAGCAGTGGTAGGTGCAGGGTGAGGCCAAGTGAATCTGCACAAGGTATCGAATAAGGTGGACATTTTGGTCAGGGTGTAGGGGTTTGCTCCCGAGTACACAATGCCCCCCAGGGGAAGAATGGAGCATTCCACCACTTGTTTCCTGATGTGAAGCTGCAGACAACTCTTCACCCTGTAAAGTGACCAACTATTGTGTAGTATTTGGCAGCTCTTTCTATATGTGTTGAGTAGTCCCAGTGCTGACCCAGGAGGAGGAATAGGTATCTGTAGTTTGAGACAGGGTCCAGAAGAGGTCCTTGGGTGGAGGAGATGTTTAGCGTGGCAGAGGATGGTCCTAGGCCCTGTCTGGATCCAAACAGCATGGAGACATTTATTTTCTGATTTAAGACCAGCCTGTTGTCTTGGAGCCAGTTCTCAACTGCATGGAATTCCCAGTTTAGTGGATCACCAATGAAGCTTATGGTGGGACCAGATACGTATATGATGGTATCATCTGCATACATATGAATGTTAGGGGGGAGACTGATGATGGGAGATCATTTATGAAGATAGTGAAGAACAGGGACCCTAGAACCGATCCCTTGAGAGACTCCAAGGGTGACTGGCAGGGTAGATGACAAAGTGCCACCAGGTTTTACTGACTGTGACCTGTCTGACAGGTAGGGTCTAATTGACGATTTTCATAGATGCGTAAAAGTGGCAGCCCTGTTTGTGATGGCAATCAAGAATGAGTGAAGTGACTCATGAATTCTGTATGTGAGTTGCCAAAATTCCAAATCCCTTAGCCTGAACTTGTTCAGACCTGTGCAGTTGTGAAGAATGTTCTCCTAACTTGTTTATCCCATCAGGAAGCAGGAAATTTCTAACCCATTTTATAAGCAAACTGACAAACTCACTTGCATAATTTTGTAAATTCTCATTTTCCCACAACACTACTTTTCTTTTAAGTGTATGGTTTCTTTCCTTCCAATCTGCCCTTCTGGCCCTTCTTAGGTCTGCCACCTTGTACAAACCCCATCACCCCACCTTCTCCAAGAACTTAACTGTGGTAGTTGCCCATGGTATTCCTTCCCCATGGTAGAGGTTGGTGGATGTGAACCAGGTCCCTACCATAAATTTTGGTTCTACTTGACACCAGGAGGCTGCCTAGGTCAGTGAGCATGGGGTCTGCATACTAGGGGTGGCATTCATGCTATGCAGCTGGGGATTTCCCCAATTTTTCCTCCTCCTTCCTTCAGGACACTGGATAAGAGCAGAGTGACCCAAAGCATCAGCATCCCCTCCTATGCTGCATCTGGATCCTTCTTGTACTGCCACCATGTTCTCTAGGTGGTAGTCGCACAGCAGAATGATCCCCTTCCCCCAAGGAAGGGAACATCCTGTGGAATGCCCAATCCTCCTTGCCCTGGCTGACCTCCAATGCCCCTGGCTCATTCTAAATCCCAAGTCACCAGCATGGCTGACAGAGTGGGCACTAGGTGCCTTGGCCTTCCACCACAGAATCGGCACAACTCTACTTTCTGCTCTAAAGAAACAGCTCTTCCCATGGAAGCAGATCATGTTTTTTTTTGGGGGTGGAGTATCCTATAAAATTATTAGAAACTATTTTAAATACCTTAAACACTTTCTTATTTCTTCCTTTTAATGGTGTCTGATATGTGTTGACCAACTGTTACTGGATTGATTGCTATTCTACTGTACTGTTGGCCTGCTTTATTTGTTTGTGCATGTAAACTTTATCTTGCGTGCCTTCCCCAGAAGTGCACCTGGAAACAAGTTGATTCTGCTCAGTACACTCTTCCTCGGGCAATAAATAAATATACATATATATATATATATATATATATTTAATCTAGAAAAGAGTGCTATTTTTCTTTTACAAATGACGTTTACATCTTCCATATACTTGACTCTAGCTATTTAGTAAATTGTTACTTTTCTCATTTTTTCCAGAGAACCTCAAAGCATTTCAGGCTGCATAACTATTGGATCAACAGTTTACATTCATTAATATATATTACAGTATGTAATTCTAAATCAGTACATTTGAAACCATAATGTTATATTTAAATATATAGATGTTCAGTATATTAACATGTACCAAAGTGTATCATCACATGGAAACTATATTTTATGGCAATTTCATTTCATTTTTACTTTTTATCTTGGAGAGCAAGATGAGCTACAGTACATAGCCCTTCTTCACAAGTGGACCGTTACAAATAAAAGTATGGGGTACAGAACAGACATAATTCAATAATACATAATACTACAGGGTACAGACCAGGCATAATTCAAAAATAAACACAGCATACAAAAGTAGACAAAGAAACAGTTGGGTAAGGCAATAAGTAGATGATTAGAAGCAACTCCAATGTGAATTGTTAGTCATAAATTGTTATATACTCATAAAGCAAAGTCATGGTCAAATGAATGCAGACTTTTATTTAGAACTAGAAAAGAACATGCCTATTCTTAAACAAAACAACCACTAATATCTTCTGACCATTTCCAAACAATAGTTTATAATGCTTGCCAGTTAGGATTACAAACTTTGTCCGAGCAACATGAGTAGATTACAATATTGTTCTCATGTATGATACATGTACTGTATATTTCTATATATTTTGTTACTAATAACATGATTTTAAACATTTTTGAACCAGTTTTAATACACATATATATGCACGATATAGCAACATTGTGTATTGATATTGGCTTAACTGACTCCAAGCTTTCATTAAAAAAATAAGTTTCTAACCGTAATGGTTCCAAAGTTTCCCCTTTTAAAGAAATTACTTTCAGAAAGGTCTGACTTTGGAACTGTTGGGGCTAGAAATAAAATGAAGGCTGAGAGTCAGATCATTAGGAATTAGTCCTAGCAATGCAGTTTTATGTGACAATACTATTCCATATGCATTGATACTATTTGAAACTGATCTTCAAGTTTATTATCAATACTATGTTTTTTAGTTGCAATACAGTCAAAACATGGTAACACGTAGTACTGATACTGTTTTTATATCAGGCTGTATTGATACTGTCTTTGCATCAATATACATAAGAGTTTAAAAAGCGTTTAATGTTTAATTTTCCATTGAACTTTTCTGAATGTTAGAAATACTCCACATTATTTAATTAGAAACTATGTTATTTGCAACTTATGTTTCAATCATTTTATGCCTTTAATTGTATTTTAAACATTTCAGTCTCCCCTCAACAGTACCTACTTCTTTCTTGCTTTCAAAGTTTCACCTGAAAATAAATCAGAAGATAATAATTGCATCTCTAGGCCTAACTGTTCAAATAGTAGCCTTATTCAAAGCAATTATTCCTAGAAAGGATCATTTGAAAGTCATAGGGCTAGGAATCTGATTTGTTTTAAAGGAAAGGTTGGGTTCTGGACAACATTGATAAGTTATATTGATAAATTTTCTGCATTTTGGATCATTCTGGGTGCGTCCCTGAAAAGGGACATCTGTCTCGAGTGGGCCTACCCAGTTAACAAAATTCAATAAATAAATAAGTTTTAATTTGTTAATATTCTAAAATATCATTAATAATTTTGCATATGGAATATGCTGCCAAGCTAATTAGTACAGCAGTAATATTACTGCTCCCTTTGCTTAGTGACCCTAGTTTAAAGAGCCATCTATGCCACCAGTAGAACCTTGAAAAACATAATGTTGGACACAAAGCAGCTTATATTTCTCATCAGCTCTGTATTTCTTTCCCCATTATTTACTAATGAGGTCATAAGCATGAAAACAGAATGTCTTATTGCTTATTCCCAACCAGATAACACAATACTTTATGAATGACAACACAGTTATTCCCATGGCAACAAGAATAAGTAAGATATGCTTTTGCATACAGTATCTGCAATGAAAATCACAAGTTGCATAAACTTCTGCCTCTGACTGAGATTTCAAGTAATAATTTAATGAATCAGGTGAAATGGAATAAGCCCAAGATAATAATAAAGGTGTATGAGATGTTGTTCAATATTTTATTTTATTTAGTTTTGTTTACGGGTAAGAGCACTAGCCATAGTGATGACTATTTTCAGGCATGACCGAGGAGGTTACAGGGTAAACAGTACAGATATACAACAAAAGGTGGTTACAGCAAGGTGTTAATAATAGTGTTACACAGCAGGTTCAGCAGCAGAAATTAAGATACAAGGTGTTGAGAACCAGGTACAGAAAATATTTTACAGTTATAGCATGGTGATGAGACATATTTGCCATGGAGTAATACAGTGTGGGTCACAAAAAGAAAGAAAGAAATCTAGGTCAGAGTATACAGTGAGGCAACACATACAAAAGATAGACAAGGCAGTAGATATGACCCTAAAAGAAGGCATTTAAACAGACAAGTAGGATAAGGGAAACAGAGCTGAATAAGTGCTAAGAGGGTAGATGTAGGAGATGGGCAACTGGGGTATACATGTTTGGAGTCAGGTAAGCTTCAGAGATATCAGCCAAGGCAAGTAGTGGGTAAGCGGGACAGGCGAAGAGGGGATATATCTTGCAACGGTAGATAGACAAGATAGTACTGATTCAGAGAAGATGGGCACAGGGGGAATACGTGCAAAGGGGGACTGATGCAGAGGACAGGCTAGCTGAAGGTTGGTGAGGTTTGAAAAATGCAGGCCTGATGAAAAGGGGTCACCGGGGGAGGAGCATAGGGGAAGGGACGTAAAGTGTTATTATAGCAAAAACAAGTTAAGAACTGCTGCCAGGGAGGAGGGCAGGGTGCTAAGGAGGTTTAAAGCAGGAGCACTGGTCAGATGCGATGAGGTGGTGGTGGAGTGATTTTTTAAAGGAGTCATGAGTGGGTGCTAGGCGGACCTCGAGAGGGAAGGAGTTCCATAGCCAAGGAGCATGGTGGGCAAAAGCACTAGCACCTTTGATGGTTGTGTATTTCAGCCCATATTTTTATAGCTCTGTGCTGGCTCTTATCCAATATGTACTGGCAATACTGGAAAAAAAATTAGACAGTTTGTGTACAATAAGTGTATTTTCCTGTGGAATTAGCGTAAATCATTCTAAAGTAAATCATTGCTTAATTTAAGTAAATCTGCATAGATGGTTTTAAATTTTGTACTAGTTTAGAGTTTTTAACTTGGTTTTGACATTACATAATGTGTTTGATAATTAATATGTATGTTTTTATCTTGTGTCAACGTTTAACTTGCATTAGTGAGTTGCAACTAAACTATAAAAAATCAGACTGATGTCACAATGGAGCATTTAAGCAATAAGGCATGACAGAGTGTGTGTTATTGTGTATTATAAAATGGGCAAGGATTTCAAGCAAATAGGAACCTCATTTAGAATACACAGACCCATTTTATAAACCAATAAGCCACTCGGGGATGGCGTTAGACAGTTCAAACTCACAGCTAGGCGACTGTATGCAGTCGGGTCTGTGGCCCTCATGCCTCACTACGCCTCTCTAGCTGCATTAGAACTCTAATGCACACCCTGTTCTGTCATATTGCTTACATAATATCATACCTCGGTGGTTGAAGCATGAGGCCACAGGCGAGTTGTTCAATACCAGTAGCGTTATTACAAAATAACACACACCCTGGAGTGGCTTATTGATATACAATGGCTTATTATATTTAGAATAAAATAATACAAAATATTATACATTAATTTTTTTACTTATTTATTAGTGTGGAAGACTGCTTAAAGAAAAGAAGTTATTTTCATGGCTGTGCAGCAGATGGCACTGTTTATTCTGTGCTGTCTGTACCTGTGTGTTTCTCTCTGTCCCTCCCCCCCCCAACCACCACCACCACCAATGCTATTTTCGGTGTTTGGCCTCCATTTTGTTGTTGTTTTTAAGGTGGGATCTGAGTGAGAATGTTTAATATTTTATAAGAATTTCAAAAGTGTTGAGTGATGAAAGAGAAGCAAGCATGGCATTGGCGAGTACCTCACATAAAGAGATGCACCGAAAATGATTAGCAGCAAAGCAGGTTTAGTCTTCTGTTTCTCCACTCTTCTCAGGAGCTTTAATATATTTAAATATGGTATCGGGTTTTACTTAAATAAAAGGAACAGTGTGGGAAGGTAATTCATGAAATGGAGCCTCATAATTAAAGTGTTTATGAAAGGGAACAATCAGACAGTCATTTTTGACTCAGCCACTGTATGCAGTTCTCTGGGGAAATGGCCGAGTGCCAAAGTGAGTGCGTGCTGCATTAAAGCTTGGAGTCAGCAGCAGTCAAGCCAGTGGTGCTGAGCAGCTGTTTTTCATATTAATTTTTTTCCCACATTGATTTTCAAGGTACTGAGTTGCCTGGAGGAGCAATGGACAAAGTGTATATGTGTGTGTGTGTGTGTGTGTGTGGCGGGGGGGTGCCATGCGTGGTTCAGTGAAGTCACTTGGTTAGGGGGAAATCAGTGGGAATGAAATAGCCATGCCATGAAATGATTTCTGAGTGTGTCATGTGGTCATCTGTGTCCCTGGACTTCATATAGTGATGTTATTGTGTAATAACATCACTGTTTCAGGCACCAAGTGACCACCCGGATGGCAAAAAAGTTTCTCGCCATTGTATAATATGATTTTAAGTAGGGAGAAAGGTGTAGAGGCAGACGAACTCTAAAGGATAAGGATCTTGTTTTGTGGGAACTTCCTCAATAATAAATAAGGTAGAGTAATCTATTGATGGTAAATGAATCAGAAGCTGAGCTGTGTCTAAATAATCTGTTTTACAAAGTTTTCCTAGAGGCATCAGCAGCTCTTTGAGAACAAACGGATCACTCAGAGCTGTCTGGGGGAATGGGGACTGAGCCTCCCAGGGACAGTTCTCCTGCCTCATGCAGGGGAGTCTGTGCATCCCACTGCTTGACTGCCACCTGGTGGATACCAGTGGGAGCACACGGACTGGAAGAGGGACAGCCACCAGATGGCAGTCATGCATCATTGTGCACTTGCACCCTCAGGGAGAAAATCAGGAGCTGCAGGAAAAGCCCAGGTCCACAGTTCTGTTGGTACCCCTCCTCCACATACACACAGGCTCATACATGACAGATAATGGCAGGCCCCTCACCACTATTGTGGTTCTTGGTAAGCAGTGGATAACCAGTGTGTCCATGAAAAGGTTGGTGATATGGCTAGGGGGATGTGGTTGGGTGAGCTGGGGACAAGAAACAGCTTTATTAAAAAAAATATTTTAAATATGTAAAAAAAATATTGATCATTTTTAAATTGATTATTAACTGTATCCCTATAACATATATATCCATATGACTGCAAACATTTATTTTAAACAAGAAATTAAGTTTCTATTCACAAGAGTTTTAAAGTTTACATTTTCAAAGAAATTATTTTTGGAAATTTCTAACTTTAGGACTAGTACAGTAGTGCTAGAAATAGTATTTTTATATTAAAGCTTGAAGGGGTACCAACCAAAACTGAATCCAGTCTTTGGTGGGGGCCTGGGGACACTCTGCTGACCACATCAAGGGGACTAGCCCTGGAGGGAAACGTTTGACATAGCCCAGTTGATGTCAGAGGACAGGACTGGGGCACCCTCCCGAATGAGGGCTGTCAGAGGGGGAGAAAAAGAAGAAAAAAAATGGAGTCAAAGCAGCATCATGAAAGAGTTGTAAGTATATAGTCTAGTTAACAATAACGAAAATCATCAATAACCCTTATGTTTTTCAATCTATATGTCTAGCAGTAACATTTCCTGAATTAGTTTTTTTTTTAAGAAATTATCTTCAGAAAAGGCCAAATTCACTTCACTGTTCTCAGACACTTAGAACGCATATGAAACCGGATATGAATGCCACCAAGGAGTATATTAATATACAATTTAAACTATTTCTCTTCTAAAAGTTGTATGCTGATAATTGGTCAAGCTAAGAAGTTTCATTGTCTAGTGAATGGCTACAGAATATTCACTAACTGCTGTTATCTCAATTTCCATGTTCTTCACAACAAAACTAGCATCACCTAGAACAGTGAGAAGAGTTTTAGACAATATGGAAATCAAAAAAAGTTAATAGTAATAAAGTCCTTGCCTTTCCAGGAGGATGACAATGTCAGTGAGGTTTAAGAGTATTCCTACTCTTCAGGTTGATCTGTTCCCAGAAAAGCCCTCATCCTCAGTCTGTATCACTCAGCAGAAGCACTGCTATGGGTTTCTTGGATTTACAGAAGCATTACTTTGGTTTTTGTATCTCCAAACCTCATGCATATTATGAGGCCTCAGACCTGGTGCAAGGCCTCACACACAGATGCATACTGTAGATGGCAAAGGACAGAAAATACTAATCAACCACCGAGTCTGCCAGTTGCTCCTACTATACATAGCTTTACTTAGGTCTTACAGAACTTATTCTACTTCTACATGCCATTTGTTTCTAATCACCTGCTTGAAACTACCCATTGGGTTTAGAGTCTTGATATAGTCCTGGCATTAATCCCATTGTGGGGTAGATTGCTTCACCTAGCCACCACCATCCCAGTAACAAAATATTTCCTGATATCCTTCTTGAATCCCCCCTCCCATGCTAGTTTAAGGCTAAGCCCATGGCTGCCCTCAAACCTTTAAAATGTTTCAGAAGCTCAGCCATCCATGTACTCCACAATATTCAGACTGAACAGAAATGTTTTATCTGGTGTCATTCAAGGAAGTGTGGGCACACTCTGAAGGTCAGAGGTAGTAAATTCAGAATGACATTAGGAGGCCCTTCTTCTCCCAGAGGGTGATGAACCTGTGAAACTGCCTACCAGTGGAGACACTGGATATGAGACAGTATGGGTCTTCAAGATTACATTAGAGACAGTTCTGCTTCCTAAGGGAATGAACAGGTAAGCTTGCATACTGTAGTAGAGTGGGAGGACATCTTTATTTGCAAAGAATACATATTTCCATCCATGCTTATGAAGCAGGGGGCTAGACACAATGGATCTAGTGCCCTTTCTGACCGTAACGATCTATTATGTTTATGCAACAACAAAAATCTGGCATTATGGGGATTCAGCATAACACAGTGGTTTGAGCAATGATATGTGGAGCAAGATATCAAGACTTAAATCCCACTCAAGCCATTAATTCTTTAACTGGAGGACATATTAGTATTGCTTAGCTTTGAGTCATTCCAGATGTAAAAGTGGATTACAGGGGTACCCACTGAAAATGAGATGCTACGTCTCAGCTGGGCTAGCCTAAATTTAGTTTAGTTTAGTTTATTTAAACACATTGCTGCCAACACCCCAAAGGGGTAGCTAAAGTTACCAAACAATGTAATACAACAATGGAAGCATAAAAAACAATAATCAATAATATAACATACACAATGTTTCACTAATATAAAATTACATACTAAACCTCTATAAATATTTAATATAAAATATTTTCTTTCTCATACACCCAGATACAAAAATTCATACAAAAGCTCAAACTATAGAGCACATTCATTCATCTAAAAGCATGAAGAAAGATGTTTTGTACGTCATTGTTTTAAAACTGGGTTTGCACCATCTAACCTGTTTCCTTAACCCATGTACAGCCATATCTCTGGGTGGTAACAATGCACATAATTTGTGCTGGGGATTACATATATCCCTAAACAGCTTCTTTGATTGAATTGTTAGATCACTGTGCTTGTGTTCCTCCTAACAGTTTACATTTACTCTCATTAGTTTTATTCAAACTATAGGATGAGATGGGTACATATCAAGCTTCATAGTGTATCCATCTGATTTGGCTACAGTCCACAAATGTGAGGCAATCAGAATCTGATCATGTATTGTACTTTAACACTTTGTTAGGCTCTCAGCTGACATTGGCAGTTTGGTCATATGGAAAACTATAAGGAATACACTCACTTCAGATACAACAGTACAGCATAAAAAGCAAATATAGTAGTGTGTTGAACTTTTTACTGTGGGTATAATGTGTTAGCAGCAACCCCCAGTTTCCAGGCCAAGGGCCAGTGGAGGATCAGCATGACACTGAAGTTGTGCCCTTAGTCTCCAAGGGGAAGACTGACCGTAACATCAGTAAAAGGGCAACCCCCTGCCATCCAGCACAGGAATGGTTTTAACATCAGCTGCAGTATTTATTTATTTATTTTATTTATTGAAATAGTTTCACCAGGAAAGGCACACTGAACAACAAGATGCTCATCTCCCAGTGTGACCTGGGGGAGGGGTACAAGGGGTTGGATAACACACAGGTTATCAACTAAGCAAATAACAGAGGCAAATAGCAGCATATGGATACAATTGCATTAAAGCACAAGCAACACCACATGGCGTACATTGGATATTGTATGGCATATAACAATTACCTGACACATAGCAGCAATACAAGGGAAATTTTAGCACACAGTAATATGCAGGTATAAACACAGGAGACACAGAACAGATGATGGTGCAGGACAAAAAGGCACAGGACAAAAGTGCATAGGTTGGGGCTATATGCCAGCATTTGTAGCAAAGCTAAGGTCGCTGGTCGGGCAGTGGGGAGGAGAGTAATTGGCGCATGGCCGAATCAGGTACAGGAGCAATTAGTGGTGAGGAAGTTAGCTAGGGCGGTAGAAAGAGAGTGGGCAGAGGAGGAATGCTGAATTTGAGGTGGGAGATCATTCCATAGCTTGGGTAACTGGTGTGAGAAGGCGGCTTGCCCGGCAGTAGTCTTCCAGCTAGGGATTGATAGTTAGCGGTAGTCGCATGATCTAAGATAATGGGCGGGAGGGCAGCTGAGGAGCACGGAGGAGGGGTAGGAAGGGATGGTGCCAAGCCATAGGTTAGATACATATTAGCAGTGTGAAATGCAGCAGTTTCTGAGGATGGTAGTGCAAGGGAACGGTAGAGGTCACAGTGGTGGGTATAGGGTGAGGCATCGAGAGTAAAGCAGCAGAAGGCATTAAAAAGTGTGTCCAGCTTAGATGAGGTGGACTTAGGGGCCACTCTGTAAACAATTTCACAGTAATCAAAGGAGGGAAGTATCATCTTCTGGACCAGTTCACGTCAGACAGGAGGAGAGAGACTTTCTGAGTGTTTGACCATCCAGGGTGTGGAAATAGGGGAGGGATGGGAGTCTGGACAGGCATTGTTGTCTGCCAAAAGTCATTGTGACCATTTTTTTTTACATTTAGGGAGAGCTGGTGAGAGCTGAACCATTGCTGTACTTTGTTGAAGTTGGTTTGGAGGTTAATTTGTACCACTTCAAGGTCGGAGCCTGAGGAGAAGAGTACAGTGTCATCTGCATACATGTGGCTTGAGGTAGAAGAGCAGATGATGCTAAGTCATTAGAATATAGAGAACAGTATGGGTAACAGAACCAACCCCTGGGGGACACTGGTAGTTAAGGGAAGGAAGGGGAGGTTAGCATTTGCGACTCTAACAGACTGGGTTCCACCAGAGAGGTGAGATCTGAACCAGTTGGTGGCAGCAACAGAGAGGCCTGATTCAGCGAGACAAGAGAGCAATATGGGGTGGGAGACAGTGTCGAAGGCTTTCGCAAGGTCGACGAAGACAGCTGAGGTGATCAGCCCACTGTCCATACCAGTCAGGATGGAGTCGGTAAGCCTTATCAAGGAGGATGCAGTGGGTGTCCCTTTTTCAAACCTGACTGGTAGGGTGTGAAGAAATGTAGAGTCGGTGAGGAAGGAAGTAGTTGAGTGAGCACAAGGTGCTGTTGTAGTTTTGCTAGTACTGGGAGGAGGCAAATAGGGTGGTAGTTGGAGGAGAAGGTGGGGTACCTCCTTTGGGAGGGGATGACAGTGGCATGCTTCAATGCGGGGATGGCAGTGGCAGCAAAGGATTGGTATAGAGTTTGGCAAGCGGAGTTGCTATGCATGGGGGAGAGGTAGAGGAGTTTAGGGTCCAAGTCATCTGTGGATTAACCTTTGAAGGGTTGAGAGAAAGTAGTGCATCTAGAGCATCCACTGCAGAGATGTCATTGAAGGAAAGGAGGCGAGGCCTAGTCAGGTTCGTTACATCTGTAGAGGGTGCGATAGGTGCAGGATTTGGCAGGGCAGAGAAAGTGGCAGCACAAGTGGAGAAATATATGTTGAACTCAGTAGTGACTGCTGTTGGCTCAGTGAGAATGGAGTTATTAATATTTAGAATTGGAGTGGGATTGGCAGCTGGTGGGGTGAAGAGATGAATGACCTTACAGAATTTTGAGGGTTATTTAGGTTGGACTGTAGGGCTGCTGAAGTACTCTGCTTTAGCTAGGTGAGTGGCTCTGGTACACTTGTTTCAGAGCATGCGGTATGTGGAGAGATGTTGTGGGAGGCGTGAGGATTTATGCAGTGGCGCAGCCAGGTTTGGGAGCATTTGGGAGCCTGGGGGGCCATTCAGTCAACCATGGGCTCCACAATGGGAACTAAACAATGAATAATGATGGTGGTGGGGCACCACTACTCACACTGATGCAGCCAGGAGGGGCGACCACCCCCCCAGCTCCCCCTCTAGCTCCGCCACTGGATTTATACGTTTTCCAGGCTTTGTCATGGGCAGTTTGACATGCAATCAGTTCCTGGGTGATCCACAGCATGTGGTTGCTTGTTACCCTTGTACATTGCAGAGGGCATGTTTGTCCCAGATGCTGAGAGAAAGTGTCTTTAAAGTGGAGAAAGGTGTCGTCAATGGGGGTCCATAATGAGGCGGGAGCCCAGTTTGCTAATGCAAGGTGACTAACACGGGGCAAGATTGAGGGATTTGAAGGAGCATTGGACTAGAAATTTAGAGGATTTTGAGCGGTGGATTTTGCGCACTAAGAAAGTAGCGTGGTGGTCACTGAAGATCAGGAAGAATACCGGCATTTATGACCCGGTGAGGGTGTGGTAGAGCCCAATCGAGAGTGAGTGGTTACCAGATTTTAGGTTAAGCCGGGTGGGCTCAGTAATGATTTGAGAGAGGTTTAGTGCAGCAATTTCAGTCCTTGCTTTGTTGAGGGCAGAAGCTAGCCAGTTGTGGTTTAGATCGCCCATAATATAAAGTTTCCCTGTCGGGTTAGGCAGTAGATTTGCTTGAGGAGGTTAGTGACAGCAGAGGATGGTGTGCCAGGTCAGCAGTATATTCCTGCAATGTAGCTTGGTAGCAAGAAGGGGAGTGTCAACTGGAGTAAAATTAATTCATAGATTTTAAGTTCAGACTTGGCTAGGATAACTGAATAGTACAAGTCTGAGATAATAGTGCTTAACTCCGCGCCTCTTGTGACTCTGTCCTGGGCCAAAGTGCTGCCTGGGATGGCGGTAGAGGAGTCGCTAATGTTTTTTGTAGAGCCAGGTTTTGGACAAGGTGAGGATATCTGAGCATAGTGGGCAGCAAGTACCTGAGGAGTCAAGTTTATGGACTAGGCTTCTTATATTTAGGTGCAGGAGGCACAGACCACGGGAGAGGGTCTCCAGGGAGAAGTGAGGAAGTGTCCGATGTGGGGGGACTTGCAGCGATTGAGAGGGGTGTGGTTTGGGGGCCGGGGTTTGGGTGGATGTCACCTGTGGCAAGGAGCAGGAACACAAGAGGTAGGTAGTGGGCGAATAGCTGTATGTGACTGATGGTGAGCGGACATCTCTTAGTTAGAAGGCTTGGGTGATTATTTGGAGCTGGGCAAGGGGGAAGTAGTTGAAAAGTAAACCAGGAAAGTGATGGGATGAAGAAAAGGGCTTGGATGTGTGGCTGAGTGAATCCAGGCTTGAGTAAAAGGGAGCGTGGATGCCGAAGTGGAGGTTGGGGAAGCCCAGTGAGGTTGGGCAGAAAAAGGGTGGGGGCATGGGAGAGGTGGGTGGCATGTTGGAGAGGAGGGGAGGAGAGAGAACATGGATGAGCAGTGGCAGGAAGCCTAGTAGTTGTGCCATGGCACAGATCTGGCGTTAGAAAGACCCTAACTGTTGTGGCAACTTAGAGGGACAGGCATAGAGGCCAGGAAAATTGAGTGATTCCTGCAGTAGGATGGAGGTCCAGTGAAAATTAAGGCCTAGATAACCAATGAGGCGTGGCTGGCAATAGCCTGTAGGAATGAGGTAGAAAACTGGGGTGGGGTTTATGTGTATTTAATCAGGATCGTGGGGGTGGGTGGCTGGGCCAACAAATTGGAAGCTTGAGCTCCCTTCCTGGAGGTAATCAGTCCCTGAGGGCAAATCCATACCTGCACTTCTGTGAGGGGCTGGTTCACACCTGGACTGTGGGTGGCAGTCTGGCAGGTCGGGTTCATCAGAGAACCACGGCTGTGGCTGTCAGACTACCTGAAAAGAGAAAGCAGAGGATAATTAAATAAGAAAGTCAGAGGGAGTGGGGCTGCTCGTGGAGCTAAAAAGAAATGCAGACTGGCTTAACCGGGGGGGTGCTGCAGACCAAAATGTTAGGCAAGGTGCCTCAAAGTCTGCAACAGCAATAAAAGGGCTATTTAAAACACAATACTAGAGTGAAAAGGTGAATGGGGATTTCTAAGACTGAGCTGAGATCGCTACTGGTCTTATGAGGAACACAATACAGGCATTTACATTAAATCAGAAAACTTCAGCTATAAATGCAAGCAAAGACAGTTTTAACAGAAAACATGATCTAGTACAATATAATCAAGCATTAACAGTGCAGAGCTATAAGGAGCCAATCAGAGTGCTCCTCAGACTGACTGCAGCCAGTGGGTCACAGCAGTAACAGACTCTGGGTTTAAACCCTGAGACAACTGTCCTCATGTAAAAAAAGCAAAATCGCAGCTAGGGCTCCCTTCCTGGAGGTAATCAGTCCCTGAGGGCAAGTCTGTACCTACACTTCTGTGAGGGGCTGGTGGCTTCACATCTGGACTGCAGGTGGCAGTCTGGCAGGTCGGGTTTGTCAGAGAACTATGGCTGTGGCTCTCAGACTACCTGTGCTTCTGTGAGGGGCTGGTGGCTTCACACCTGGACTGCAGGTGGCAGGCTGGCAGGTTGGGTTCATCAGAGAATCACGGTTGTGGCTCTCAGACTACCTGTGCTTCTGTAAGAGGCTGGTGGCTTCACACCTGGACTGCGGGTGGCAGTCTGGCAGGTCGGGTTCATCAGAGAACCAAGGCTGTGGCTCTCAGACTACCTGTGCTTCTGTGAGGGGCTGGTGGCTTCACACCTGGACTGCAGGTGACAGTCTGGCAGGTTGGGTTTGTCAGAGAACCACGGCTGTGGCTCTCAGACTACCTGCACTTCTGTGAGGGACTGGTGGCTTCACACCTGGACTGCAGCTGGCAGTCTGGCAGGTCGGATTCATCAGAGAACCATGGCTGTGGCTCTCAGACTACCTGTGCTTCTGTGAGGGGCTGGTGGCTTCACACCTGGACTGCGGGTGGCAGTCTGGCAGGTCAGGTTCATCACAGAACCATGGTTGTGGCTCTCAGACTACCTGCGCTTCTGTGAGAGGGGCTGGTGGCTCACACCTGGACTGTGGGTGGCAATCTGGCAGGTCGGTTCATCAGGAGAACCACAGCTGTGGCTCTCAGACTACTGCCTTACTATGTGCTTTCTCCTCCTTCCTGCCTACTGCTAATTCTCTTTTCTAGGTTCTACTAGTGTCCACCCTTCATCAACTGGCTTCCTGTATAGTTTGCCCTCCCCATCCCTGACCCACTGTTCCTTCTCTGTGATGCCCCCACGATACTCTCAGATGTCAGCCCTCCTACCGACACAATCCTCCCCTCATCCTCAACCTCCCCAGCTCCCTGCCAAGACACTAAACCTCT
The DNA here is from genome assembly GCA_016271365.2 of Neoceratodus forsteri. NCBI lineage: Eukaryota > Metazoa > Chordata > Ceratodontiformes > Ceratodontidae > Neoceratodus > Neoceratodus forsteri. The sequence continues at coordinate 39,894,584 of CM057459.1, forward strand.
TTCTTGAGCCTCCTAGGCTGTGGCATATTGGGCACCCTCCCAGCCTCCACAGTATATTCATCCATTGCTGCCCCACAACTATTGCACCCAACAATCCTACCATGGTCACACTACCTATACAGCCTCGCCACTATAGCTATCCCTACAGCAAGTAGAATTAACTAATCCTAGCCCAGCCTCTAACATAAATTTTACTGGATGTATTCCAGTTGAAAGCCCTCCACAGTATCCACCTAGCACACTAAACAGCAATTCATTGTGGATGCTGTACTCCTATTTGAAACCTACCTATGCTTTTTCCCTGCCCTGTGGCTACATTATTTGATAGAGCTACATGAGCTGCACCTGTAGCCCCTTCCTCCAATTACAGGGCAGCTGTTCCCCAATAAATGAGCTGTGCTTCTGGGGAGGGAGGGGTGAGAGGGTGGGATTAGGCCCACACCCAACTCTTACAAGAGTGTATCAGCCCTGTTTTCCTTAGTACCGGTGTCCAGCTAAGCCAAATGGGGGCTGGTAACATTGTAGTGGGTTGAGAAAAGCCTCAAAGGAGCTTTTAAATATTTTTTTTAAATCAGGGACAAAAAGCAGGACTCATGAATTTTAATGAGTCCTGCATAAATATGGATGAGGGAACTGCCTGCCACCTAGGGGCACAGTATTCTGGTGGCAGTGACAGCAGAGGTGGGCAAATAACTTTAAATGAATGAATTAAAGGGGCTAAGAGAGAATTGATGGAGCTATGAGTATGTGGGTTACAATTTAATAAAAGTTAATCTGTTGGCTGCACCAGGACTTTATATTTGGGGTCTGCATAAACTGCTATAAGAACTGTGTATACAGCCATTTTTCAGAAGCCAGGATTAAACAAAGGCACTCCTGGGACAGTGCCAGAGACTTGTGGGGAAGAAGCAGGGACAAAATCTAGGTGCCAAAATGCTGTCCAGTTAAAAGACTGGGACTGTGATTATCAGGCTGGACAGCCAATCAGATTACAGGAATTTTTCTCTTTATAAAAGGAGGGACTGTTTGAATCTAGTCAGTCCAAGTCAGTTTGAGGGTGTTTGTCTGGAGCTCCTGAAGGGAAAGAAGGGGAACGTGGGAAGAGGTCTGCTTTGCCTCTTCTCAGCCAAAACACCTGCTGACTAATTATGTCAGCCAAGTCTGCAGAACCAGCTGCAATCCTCAAAAAAAAGGGAGAATCCTCCAGAGTGAGTTTCCAGACTGAACGTGGGATCAGAGTGTTAAAGGATCCCAAATCTGCCTTTTAGTGAGAAGTTGTTTTTGCCTCAGGGACTGTGCCTGAATTTAATGCCTGTGGTCACCAAAATTGTCTCCAGATGATTTGCCAGAGAGAGATCTGAACTGTGTGCCAGCTTACGTTTCCAGGACTGCAACTTGCAAGTGAGTAAGCTATGCAGCCTATTACCGAACTGTATCCAAGCTGAACTGGTGATGCCAGTGTGCTTAACAGACTGTTGCTGCCTGTAAAAGCTAAGCTGCCAGATGACCAGAGAAGGGAATCGGCTCCTGTGGAGAAGTTCATCACAAGTTGCGGTCACCCTTGGTGGCTACACCTTGATGAAGGGGTGAATTGTGCTAGCTCTGGTTCCTGTATCCTGGTCCTTGCAAGAAAGCCAAAGTGCTGCAGCCTGCAGCCACACTCTGCCTCAAGGAGAGCAATCCTAGATATCAGCCCAGATCCCGAGGTCCAAGGTTCAGTGAGTACCTCAGGGTTTTACCCTGCAACACCAATTAACCTGTTTATTCCAACTGATTTGCCTTTCAAGTCTGAACTTTGGTTTAGACTGTCTTTGCAGGCTAACGGGCCTGGGGGATTACAAATTTCTGCATTTAAAAAGGTGTTTTATGATTTCTACAGCCAAGTACAAATTAAAGCCTTAACCATTTCATTGTTTAAGGGCCCCAACCAGCTGCAATGCTGGCCAATCCGTGGCACCACCTCAGGCCTGCAACGTAGCTTATCCTGGTTACCCAGTGAGGTTAACTGGACAGTCCAAAGGGGTTAATGCATTTGGTTGAAGGTTTATACAAAGTCAAAATATTGCTAAAACCAAAAGTGCCAATTGATTAAGCTTTAATTTTCATCCCCTACCTATTATTTAAACCCCCTAAATAAATCTGTTTGTTGTTTAAATATTAATCTGGTCCATGAGTATATTATTACTGAGTGCTGGTTTAATGCAAACAACTGAAAGATTTTGTTTTATTGCTGGTAACTGCTTTTTACAGATGCACAGGGTGAATGCAGAGTTCCAGACCCTGTTGGTAAATGGTCACTGTGAGCATATTATTAGCACTCTCCATTAATTGCGAATTAAATGCAAAACAAGGTGGTTATTGTAATTTTAAGTGTGGGGCCACTAGGTGGGGCTTTGGGTAGGTATAGCTTCCCAGAGGACTGTACCAGTTCCAGATCTAACCTACTAAATCATTACTCTGGGTGGAGGCATCGTAATTGTAGTTTTACTGTTGGTAGTGGCACCACAGTTTCCCCTGTCGGCAAACCCAGGCCCCTCAACCTGCAGTCAGGGAAGCAGACAGGGGTAGTAGCCCTTGTTATAATGATACCAGTGTTACATTATTAATAATGGCCATGTGCCGGCATGGTGGTGCTGAGGGTTGAGGCACTGGACGCCACACCACATGCCACACCGTCGACCTGGGTTCAAGCATGAGCCCAGGATGTCAAGGGTCAGCAGGGGAGGACTGGGATTGAGCGTCCGTAGACTGCTCTACCAGTCCTGAGGTGGGTTGGGAGAACCTCGCCATGCTGTAGCGGCTCCTGGGGATGCGTAGGGGCACTACAAGTGCTAGCGATCTAGAGGAAAAGCAGTGGATGTCGGCACGCTGTGCCGGACATCATTCGCGTCGTGTTCCTGGGACCAATTGGAGGAAAATGGCTGGGCATGATCGTGCACTTTGATGGCCGCACTCCAAGCCACCTGGAGGACTTTGGCAGAATCCTGTCGGGGAGGGTCCGGGGCTGTCCCGGCTGGCTGAAGCAGAGGGGGAGCCCTCCAGTGGAATGGCAATACGGCTGTTCCGGATCCTCCTGAGTGTAGTCTGAGCTACCCAGTTCTTCGGGCAGGCGGAGCAGGCAGCTGGATGCCCCAAGCCGGTAGTGTGCCGCAGCAGGTGGCAAAAAGCATTACATAAAAAAAAAATATATAATAATGGCCATACGGTTAGAAGCTGTGGAGTTTTTGTTGACTCCAAAAGTGATTCTCTACCTATTTTTTGCATGTGGAGCAGCGAGATTGCCAAGCAGCCAGACAGATTTATCTCTTACAGCAATATCAACAATGTCAATCTTAAAGAGCTTATGAAGAAGGTGAATGATGTGAACTGGTCCTTTATTGATGATATTATCACAGTGGATATGGCTGTAGATTATTATGTGGGGATTCTGACTGAGATACAAAATACATTTTTTCCACTTAAAACCCATTAAGTTAGAGCCCAAAGAAATAATTGGATTTCATCTGACTTGCTTTCCCTGATTTGCATGTGTTGGCGTCTTTGCAGACTTCATGATCGGACTAGTCTTGGAGTGACCTAGATGGATAATTCTGGGCAACTTCAATGCTTGGGTCAACGATGAACTCTCAACTTTTGGCCAAGACTTCCTCTGGTTAATGCAATCACTGGGCCTGACATAGGTGATTAACTCTGCAAACCACTCACACGGTCACTGTTTGAGCCTTGTCTTCTCATGGGGATTGGAGGTCTCTGACCTCATAGTGGAACCAGTCATTTGGTCAGACCACTTTACCATGAAGTTCTCGTTTGAGGCCCCCCTGACAGACTCCCCTACGGACATGATTCATTACCGTCTTTTGAGGGGCTTAACCCCAGAGGATCTTATGGCAGTGATGTATCTATTGGGTGTGATGAGAGCTTACGATTTGGAACTGGGGTAATTGGTATTGGTCTATAATAAGGCCGTTAATAGCTCTCGACTCCATCACACCAGCCGTGTTCGTCCTAAGCGATGCCTGAGAGCCCCATGGTTCGATGGAACCGTTAGAGAATTGAAGGCAAGAGGCTGAAGGTTGGAGCACTGCTGGCAGAGATCCCAATCTGTCGAGGACAAGATTGTTTTGATGTCTCATTATAGTATCAAACTGCAATGTCCCATAAGAAGGCAGAGTTCCTGTCCAGGGGTTGCTGCAGCAATTAACAGACAAGCTCAACTCTTCTGTACTGTCAACAGGCTGTGTAATCTGGTCTGTCTTCAGCAGGTAGAGCTTTTCACAGTTTAAATGTGGTGAGTTTGCTCTGTTGTTTACTGATAAGATCTCCTCTATCAGATCTAGGATCCTGCCAGCATCCTACAATTGGACTTGCAGTGGCAAGTCTGTGATTGACCCAGGCATTCCGTTGATCTGGTTTTACTTTGACCCAGTGGTGGTTGAGGATGTAGTTTGGGCCCAGGCCTGATGTGCTTCCTTGTAGGGTTCACTGAGTATATCAGCCCAGTCTTCACCAGTATAGTCCAGAGTTCATTAGTGAGGGGGGTCTTTCACAAACCTCTTAAAGAGGTGGTGGTGAAGCCACTCCTGAAGAAACCTTTGCTGGACCCAGACTGCCTGGTGAACTGCAGATCTGTCTCTAACCTACCCTTCTTAGGGAAGGTTATCAGGAAGGTGGTGGCTTTACAGATGAGAGCCCATTTGTTAGATCACAACATCTATGACCCTCTCTAGTCGGGCTTCAGGAAAAGGCAAAATACTGAGACTGCTCTGGTTCGGGTACTTAATGATCTCATGGTGGTGAGAGATAGAGGAGAGCAGTCTATCCTCGTTCCCCTTGACCTCTCAGTCACTTTTGACACCGTGGACCATGGGGTGCTTTTGGATCACCTGGGGGTTCATTGCAGACTACCTAGTGTGGTCCTCAACTGGTTCCATTCTTTTCTCACCGGCAGGATGCAGAGGGTGGTCTTGGGAGCCTTTTTCTCCCAACCACTCCCCCAGTTTTGTGTGGTCCCACAGGGTTCCATTTTGTCTCCCATGTTTTTCACGTTGTATACATTACCACTAGGGGACATTATAAGATGGTACAGACTGGGCTGTCATTGCATGTTGATAATACCCAGCTGTACCTGTCTTTGCACCAGAACAACAGGATGCGGTCTCAATTTTCAATTGGTACCTTGCCGAGGTCCAAGACTGGATGAGTGTCAAGTGGTTGAGGTTAAATCCAGATAAGATGGAAGTTCTGGTGATTGAGCCTGGTAACCAAGGGTTGGTGTACAGGCTGCTCAAGTCTCGAGCTTAGGCTTGAAGACTCTCAGCTTCTCACCTCATCCAGGGTGAAAAATCTTGGCGTTGTTCTGGTTAATGGTCTGACACTTGAATCTCAGGTGTTGGCCGTGGTCCAGAGTGGACTTTACCATTAAAGAACGTCACCAGGATTAAACCCTCAATTCCCTCGGGTGACCTGCCATCACTAGTTCATGCCTGATGACATCACAGCTTGATTACTGCAATGCCCTTTACCTAGGGCTATCAGGGTTTGATCTTTGCCACCTGCAGCTAGTGCAGAGTGCAGCAGCCAGGCTGTTGACTAACCTCCGAGGTCTCGTCACACTACGCCAGTGCTGCGCTCTGTGCACTGACTCCCTATTAGGAAGCAGATTACCTTCAAGTCCGGCCTGCTGACCTATAATGCTCTACATGGTCTGGGGCCCAGTTACCTGCAAGACCTTCTTACAGCCCTACCACCCCTCTCACCCTCTCCGGTGATACGAGGATGGCCTTTCCCATGGTTCATTTACAATCATCCGGCACTCGGGCGTTTTTAGTTGCTGTGCCTACCATATGGAATTCATTGCTTCGGTCAATAAAGAGGCCTCCTCGGTGGATGCCTTCAGGAGGGATCTGAAGACCGCTTTTACTTAGTAATGCTTTCCCATCCTTTTAATTTATTATATTTAGCTTTAATTATATTTCTATGTATATTTTGCTGTAATTTTGTTTTTGCTTATTTCATTAGGGCATTTTGAAAAGTGCTTAGAGTCACAATGAGATAGAGCACTCTAACAAATAAATGAACAAACTAAATTACAGTAACACCTTGTTATCACGAAAACTAGGATATAATGAATGGGACTGTGGCTCCTAACATTAGTAGCTGCTTTACTTTACTGTCCTAGGCAGAGATTTCAAGCACAGGTACAAGGATTTAAAACTCAGTTCACGGGAGGAGGGAGCATTCACTCACCATTTCAACCTGTTCTTTACAATGTTTTGTATTGTGTGAGTATAATAGTAAAGGCACCACTGGAGACCAAAGAAACCGAAGCGGAGAGTCACCATCAGAACTTCCCCTTACCAATACAGCATGGCACTAACCGGAGCAAACAGCAGTCAGTCTTTCTGTCTAACAAACGAGGAACCAAAGCACAGAGCTACCGTTGGAACTTCCTTTCTGTCTAATGCAGTCTCCCCCATACGCCGTACACTGTCAATCTCTGCCACGTGTCTGAAGTATGATCTCTCACCACACTAGTTATTGCCCAGGTCCTACTTATTTCCTTGTAGCCGACGAGGAGAGAGATGTCGACCTGGACGAGAGGGAGATCTAGGTGGATGAGGGGGAGATTGAGCAACATATTGAAGGGGTGTGCACTGAGCAGGTTAGCAGGTTAGCATGAAGTAAAAACAGCGAATATCAAAAGTAATTTTTTTTTTATTTTCAAAGTTTAAATCAAGATTTGAGGGAGGATGAGAACTGGGGCAAGAGCATGGACTAGCAGACAGTATAGATACAGCAGTACAGTACTATATTCTCACTGAAATCTAGTGTCCCTTGCTTTAACGAACAAGGTGCTGTAACTAACTGCAAACGTGGCTCCCAAAGCATTCATTATAGCAAGGGGTTACTGTAGTAAGTAAAAAAATGTTATTGGAAACTGTATAAATCCTCTAATAGTACTGTATTTCTGATTGGAAAAAAGTATAGACAACTGAGAAAAGTATCAGTCTGAGATTCATAAATGTAAATCCAATCATTTTCAGAAAAAGAAAACAATACTCTTGGTAATCTGAAAACATTTAGACCTCAGTCAAAACTGTGATTGCTCTCAATTGGAAAAAAAAATTAAACCTCAGTCAAAAAATGTATTGCTCCAGAAGTTAGCAAGTCATGTGATACTATATATCATAATGAAAATATTACTAAACCTCTATTATTAAGGAAATATTCATGGACAAATGTTCATATTTATCAAATTCAAAACTGTTTTTGACAACAATAATACCTCTTCTCCTTGTGATTTTTCTGCTCATCTAACTCACCTCAAGGATACTTAAAGAACTAAGTGAGGACCTGACTGCCCCTTGACATCCCTGTTCAAATCAATCCTTGGAAATAGGGTTAATACCAGGGGACTGGAGAAGGGGAAGATGTGGTACCAATCCACAAAAGTGGAAACAGGGAGGAGGCAGGACACTACAGACCAGTGAGCCTGACATCGGTGGTGGGAAAGGTAATGTAAACATTAATACAAAAAAGGATGGAGGAGTACCTGACCAGCAATAAGTTGCAGGATCCAAGACAGCATGGCTTTACAGGTGGGAGATCATGCCAAACTAACCTGATCGACTTCTGCTGGGTGACACGAGTCATGGACAAGGAGGGCAGTGGATGTGGCCTACCTGGATCTCAGGAAGGCCTTTGACACTGTCCACACCAGAGATTAGTTAACAAGTTGACCAGTCTGGGGTGGGGACAAAAATGGTAACATGTTTGCAGAACTGGCTTAGCAACAGGAGCTAGTGGGTAGTAGTAAATGGGGTGAGATCAGAAGAGGGGAAGGTGACAAGTGGGGTACCACAGGGGTCAGTCCTGGGGCCATTGCTGCTCAATGTCTTCATTAAAGACACTGCAGAGGGACTAGAAAGTAAAGTATGCCTTTTTGCAGAAGACACAAAGATCTGCAACAGGGTTGACATCCAGGAGGGTGTGGACAGAATGAGAGGAGACTTAAAAAACTGGAGAAATGGTCAAGGGTCTGGCAGCTAGGATGTAATGCCAAAAAGTGTGAGGTCATGCATATGGGGTGTAAGAACCCAAGGGTAACATACCAGCTAGTAGCTGAGGAGTTGGCAACAACTCAGCAGGAAAGGAACCTAGGAGTCATCATAACTGATGGCCTCAAAGTGGGAAGTCAGTGTGTGAAGGCAGTGATTAAGGCAAGCAGGATGCTGGGCTGCATTGGAAGAGGAATAACAAGTAGAAATCGGGAGGTAATCTTACCCCTCTATAGATCATTGGTGAGGCCCCACCTCAAGTACTGAGTCCAGTTCAGGAGGCACCATCTTAGAAAGGACATCAACCAAGTGGAGGCAGTGCAGAGAAGGGATACCAAAATGTTCCAGGGTGTGCATCAGAAAATCTGTGAGGATAGGCTCAGAGAGCTAAACACGTACTCACTGGAGTTAAGAAGGAAGAGGGGAGACTTGATAGAGACATTCAAATATGTCAAAGGGATTAATAATGGAGGGGAGATCAGCTTTCTGCAGAAAAGGAAGAGAACTAGGAAGAGGGGTCATGCAATATGGCTGGAAGGGGGAGGCTCAGAGGCAATATGAACATATGAATCTGCCAGCAGAAACAGGCCTCATGGTCTATCAAGTCTGCTCGAATGTGCAACTAGCCCCCTACATTGCAGCTGCCCTCCTCCCCTTCCCCCTCACATTTACCTCCCCCCCCACCCTGTCACCATCTCCTTTTAAAACTGTCCACCATCCTACAGAATACTACCTCCTCCTCCTGGATCATCTTTGTTGCCCAACGCTGCACCACCTTCAGTAATCTGACATCCTTTTCAGAAGCGGGCTCCAGAACTGTGCCAGAACTGCATGCAGTACTCCAGGTGTGGTCTGACTAGTGACCTGTACAGAGGCAGGATCACCTCCTCCTTTTTTTTTACAACTCTATTTGTGGCACTCCAAACCCTTGGAACTCTCTCGAGCTGCTTGGCGACCAGCCACTTCTACTGCCTACCATGACCCCACCTCCTCAAGGGTTACTTTCTCCTTGGAGGACCCTCTCCAGCCAGGGCCTGCAAGGAGATTGAAGGAGGCTGAGGCGGAGGTCTGGTATTGGGCCTGTGGTGGCTGGTGCTGGGAGCCATTGCCTATCCAGGCTGGAGGGGATTTTCTTTGCATTATGCCCCAGACATGGGGCGTGCAATGCCGCCTAGCCTGTAAAGTGGGTGCTCAACGTCTTCCCCATCCCTTGCAAGCCCCTGTGCATTGCAGTGCCACTGGTCTCCACTGGGGGCTGCTGCAACACCGGGCTACTCCTGGATCTCTCCCCAAGAGAGGAGAGCAGTCCTCTGGACGCTCGATCCTCTCCCTCTCCCTGCCGACCCCAGCAGTCGCGAGGTGTGGCATCCAGCGCCTCAACCTTCAGTGCCACGGCCAGCTACCTCCCTCCTTCTGGAGGAGATTCCTCTTGCAATACACCCCAGCATCCTGTTGGCTTTAGCTGCTGCCTTCCTGTGCTGAGCTGAGTTGTTCACACAGTATTCCCCATTATAACCACCCCTAGATCCTTTTCTTCCTTGGTGGTACCTAACTGAACCCCTCCCAACTGCTAGCTCCTCCCAGGGTTCCTTGCTCTGAAGTACAGGATCTTGCACTTCTTAGCATTGAACCCCAACTGCCATGTTTCCGACCACTCCTTCAGTTTAGTTAGGTTGTCCTGTAGCCTTGCCCCTCTACAATGTCATCCACCATCTTGGTATCATCAGCAAACAGACTGATCTTACTCCTGATGTCATGTGAGATATCCGATATGAAAATCCCAAACAGCACCGGGCCCCATACTGAGCCTTGTAGAACCCCACATGTCACAGCCGGGGATGAGAGTCCCCCCACCACCACCACCATCCTTTGCTGCCTCCCCTTCAGCCAGTTCATAATCCAGTTCACCATCTTTGTCCTCACCCCCACATACTCCAACTTCCCCCCCAGTCGCACATGAGGCACCAAATAAAAGGCCTTGCTGAAGTCCAAATACAGGACATCCACTGCATGGCCCTTGTCCAGTTCCCTCATCACCCAGTCATAATACTCAACTAGGTGGGTCTGGCAGGATCTCCCTGAGACAAACCTATTTTGCTGACTGTCCTGGAATCCATTGTCTTCCAAAAAGGTCACCTGCCTCTCTTTCAGGATTGTCTCCATTAGTTTCCCTACAATAGATGTGAGGCTTACTGGTCTGTAATTGCCTGGTTCATCCTTTGGGCCACATTTGTGGAGGAGCACCACATGAGCCTTCTTCCAGTCCTGTGGCATGCATCCTGTGTCCAGGAAGGTATTGAACAGGACTTCCAGTGGTCCCACCAGCATCTCCCCCAGTTCTTTCAGCATCCTAGGGTGAATGCCATCCAGTCCTGGTGCCTTATCCACCCTCAGAGCCTTCAGACCTCCAGCACCCTGCTCTTTGTAATTACCTTATCTAGCACCCCTCACCCCTTTTCCACCTTCCCCATCCCCTGAGGTAGCTGCCACCCTTCTCTTTGTGAATACAAAACAAAAAACTTATTTAGTGCTTCTGCCTGCTCCACCCCTTTTCCACCTCCCCACCACCCTTACCCCCCCCATCCTTCCTAATCCTCACTATCTGGTCCTTGCAGCTCCTTTTCTCCCTTATGTACCTGAAGAAGTTCTTTTCCCGTCCTTGATGCCCTTTGCCAGCCTCAGCTCTCTGGAAGCCTTAGCCACTCTAACTAGTCTGGTTACCTCTTTGGACTTCTTCACATACACTTCCTTGTTCTCCCCTCTCCCAGACTTCCTGAACCTCCTAGATTCTGCTTTTTGCCCTCACCCCTTCCAAGGCCTCCCAATTCAACCAGTTTAGAAACATAGAAACATAGAATTTGATGGCAGATAAGGATCGCTTGGCCCACCCAGTCTGCCCATTTCCCTACCTAATGGATAAGCTGCAGATCCTAGTTAACCAGCAGCCTACTTCTTTCAACCCCAACCCCTAGAATTGCCTTATGGCTGTCCCATGCATGCTTGAATTCAACCAGTTTTTGACTCCACAACCTCCTCTGGAAGGCCGTTCCATGCATCCATAACCCTCTCTGTGAAAAAATACTTCCTTACATTACATCTGAGCCACCCCTCCATCTTCAAATTGTGCCCCCTTGTTCTTGCACACCTCTTTTTGAAAGATGCTACCCTCTTGGACTTTGTTGAGTGCCTTGAGGTACTTGAAAGTTTCTATCCTGTCCCCCCTCTCCCTCCTTTCCTCGAGGCAATACATATTAAGCTCCTTTAGTCTCTCTTCATATGTCTTCCGGTGCAGACCCTGCACCATTTTAGTTGCCCTCCTCTGGACAGCTTCCATCTTGTCTATGTCCTTGTGGAGACTGGGTCTCCAGAACTGCATACAATACTCCAAATGGGGTCTCACCAGCTGTCTGTACAGAGGGATAATAACTTCCTGTTTTCTACTGGTGATGCCAATCCCTATGCATCCCAGTATCCCCCCAGCCCTCCTTACTGCCCTCTCACATGGCTTGCCCACCTTTAAGTCATCTGATATGACTATCCCCAGGTCCCTTTCCATTTTTGTTGTTGTTAGTATCTCACCCCCTATTGTGTACTTTTCCCCTGGGTTTTTGTTTTCCAGGTGCATTACCTTGCACTTCTTAGCATTAAATCTAAGCTGCCATACATTTGACCATTCCTCTAACCTTGCCAAGTCCCTTCTCATCCTTTCCACCCCACCTTGTGCATCAACTCTGTTGCAGATCTTTGTGTCATCTGCAAAGAGACATACTTTTCCTTCCAGTCCCTCTGCAATGTCACTTACAAAGACATTGAAGAGGACCGGTCTTAATACTGAACCCTGCGGCACCCCACTAGTAACCCTCCTTTCTTCAGTGTGGACTCCATTTACTATTACTCTCTGTGTCCTATTCTCCTGCCAATTCTTTACCCAGGCTATCATCTTGGACCCACTCCCAGGCTGGCTAACTTGTATATTAATCTTTTGTGTGGGACTGAGTCAAATGCCTTGCTAAAGTCTAAGTAGGCCATGTCCACAGACCCTCCCTGATCTACTACTTTGGTCACTCAGTCAAAGAAATCTATTAGATTTGTCTGGCATGATCTTCCGCTGTGAATCCATGCTGCCTTGGGTCCTGTGCCCTCTGGCCTCTAGGTACTCGACAATTCTTTCCTTCAGAAGTGATTCCATCATTTTCCCTATCACTGAGGTTAAACTAACAGGTCTGTAGTTTCCTGCTTCTGCCCTCTCCCACTTTTGTGAAGGGGAATCACATCTGCCCTCCTCCAGTCCTCAGGTACCACTCCATCCTCCCATGATTTGTTAAAGAGGGTAGTCGGTAGTGTCACTAGTTCTACCTTTAGTTCTTTTAGAATTCTGGGATGAATCCCATCAGGTCCCATTGCTTTGTCCACCTTCAGTTTTAAGAGTTCTTTCAGAACCCTTTCTTCTGTAAATGGGCTGGTATCAACTTCTGTATCCAGAGTGTTTCTATTGTTTGTTTTAGGTACCTCCCCCTCTTCATTTGTAAATACTGAGCAAAAATATTTGTTTAGTATCTCTGCCTTTTCAGAGTCACCCTCTGCCCACCCCTTCCCCTTTATTAAGCCTCATAATCCTCCCTTAGTCTTCCTTCACTCCCTGATGTACCTAAAAAAGGTTTTATCCCCCTTCTTAACTGAGTTGGCTATCTTTTCCTCAGTTCGGGCCTTTGCTGTTCTGACTGCCTTCCCAGCTTCCTTTTGCTTTAACTGATACAATTCTCTTTCCTGCTGTTTCTGTGATTCCTTGTACTTTCTGAATGCTTTCTTTTTCTCTTGAACCTTCACTGCCACCTCCTTTGAGAACCATAGTAGTTTCTTACATCGTTTTGTTTTGTTTATTTGCTTCACACAAAGGCTTGTTACCTCTGTGATGGCAGTTTTTATTATACCCCATTGTTCTTCCACCCTTCCTTCTTGCCCATTTGCTAGTGCATTCCTTAGGCACTCACCCATTTTGGCAAAGTCAGCCTTCCTGAAGTCCAGTACTTTTGCCTTTGTGTAAGCCTGACTCTATTGCTGTGTTTTTGTGAAACATACTGTTCGATGGTCACTAGTTCCCAGATGGCTACCTACTTCTACCTCTGTGATCCTCTCTCCATCTTCATTTGAGAGGACCAGGTCTAAATTGCTCCCTCTCGAGTGGGTTCCAATACTAGTTGTCTAAGGCATGCCCCCTGTAGGGCATCTAGAATAACCCCACTCTTAGAAGTGGCTGCTGCAACTGCACTCCAGTTAACATCTGGCATATTCAGATCACCCGTCAGCAGCATCTCCCTTTATCTGCCATTCTAAGTATGCTTTCTATCATTTCCTTTTCCATTTCCTCCCCCTGAGAGGGGGATCTGTATACAACCGCTGTGTGGATTGTGGTGCCATTGCCTGCCTCCAAATTGACCCACAGTGCTTCTTCTCCTCCCTGCTTACCCTTTTGTTATGTTGCTTTGATTCCTTCTCTTATGTAGAGAGCTACTCCTCCTCCTCTTTTACCTTCCCTGTCCCTCCTGTAGATAGCGTATCTTGGTATGTTTATGTCCCAGTCATGGTTCTGTGTGTACCATGTTTCTGTGACTGCCATGATATCCAGATGTTCCTCCTCCATCAAGGCCACTAATTCAGGAAGCTTGTTACCCAGACTACGGGCATTGGTACTCATTGCTCTCAATTTTTTGATGGGTTTACCTTCTGTAGCAGCATCCCCCACTGACCTTTCTACCTTGGTCTTTTTCTCATTTAGTACCCTGTTTTGTAGGGGAGGCTGGGATTTTTTCTGCTGCTTATCAGTGCCTCCCCCCTTGACTAGTTTAAAAGCTTGCCAATGAAGCATTTAAACCGATTGCTCAAAAGACTTGCTCCTTCCTGGACAGATGCAGACCATCCTGCCAGTATAGGCTGGTGTCCTCAGGTGGAACCCCAGTCTAGCAGGCCAAACCCCTGTGCTCCACACCATTTTTCAACCATTCGTTAAACTGCATGGTGCAAGTACCCTCACCTCACCCATGCCACTGACAGGCAGCACCTCTGAGAAGGATACTGTGTGTGCTACTTGTCTTAAGCCCCTCCCCAGCTCTATAAAGTCCTTCTGCACTGCTCTGATCTCATGATGAGCCAAGTCATTTGTCCCAAGGTGGACAATGACATCCAGCTCAGACTCCCGTGCAACTGTTCTCGTGATCCTAAGGATGCACTTCCTGTCCCTCAAGCCATGGCACCAGGCAGGCACCTTGCTTCAGTTTTCCTGCTCCCCCAGTTCTATCCCTAATAATTGGGTCCCCACCAGGGCTGCTTCCTTTCCTGTGGTGCCCTCTGCCTCCTTCCTGAGGGCCTCCCTTGTGACAGTTGTCTGCACCTTCCTTAGTCTCCTCTGCGGGTGCATCCATAGGGGAACTAAGCTCCCCCAGAATGGTGTATGGATTGTGGAGTGGAACAACTGACTGGGTGTGCCTCTGTTCCACCACCCTTACCCTTTCTGAGCCCACTGTGGTCCAACTGCTTTGCTTTCTTCACAACCTCTGAGGTAGTGGTGGCAGTTCTGGTGCTCTCTGGATGGGGGAGGTTCCCTTGCTACTGTCCAGTGCGGCCTGAAGATGGGCGACTTCCTCCCTCAGGGCAGATAGTTGTCTGCAAACAGGGCAGCATCTCAGCCTCCAGAAAGACTCCCGGAGACTGCTGCCCCACAGTCATTACATTGCACTACTGCCATGTGTCTGTCTACCTTGTTTTTTTTTGTTTTTTGTTTTTGTGTGTGTGTGATTGGTGTGTTATATAGAAATATATGTATTTATATAATGTGTATGCTTATATTGTCAGTACAGTGTGCTAGAGAGATATGACAGTGATATCACCTTGCCCTCTTGAGAAATGATGTCAGAACCCCAGGTATAAAGGAACTATTTCCAGGGTGGGTGGGGTGAGGGTGGGAAGGGTTTGGATCTAAACTGTGCCCTCATGAAACAATCAGCTAAAAGCTCTGACCTACCGCTGCGATGAGTGCCTTCCTGTCAGCAAGGTGCCCTACACGGCAGTTTGACAGAGAAAATACCCTGCTAATCAAACAGAAAAATCCAAACATCCAAGTCAGACACAGGTAAACCTCCTCAGCTCCAAAACAGCCTGGTAACTTGTGCTCTGAAAGCAGTCAGCCCCAAAACATGTCGGCTGTGCAGAAGGGCAGATGCAGAAAACAGTATTAAGCCTCTGTGGGTTGAAACTCTTCCTGCAATGAAAATCTTAACAATTGTAACAAAAGTAAAGCAACACCACCTCCCTCTGTTGATTGAAAGACTGCCTTTTCTGATAATTCTAAGTTCCTTATTTCACCCTTCAGTTAGAAGTATCCTCCACCTGAAGAATATTAACTTTCCTAAGGAATCTGCTTCAAACCAAAGACAACTGTAAATTGTAAGGTTCACCTCCCTCTGTTGTGAGCACAACTCGCTTTCTTGCAAATCTTAAGTCCAGTGTTGCAGCTTCCAGCCAGAGGTAGCTTCACCTGAAGACTATTAGGTTTGGTTTCTTGGCCCTACCCTTCTTGCTCTGTGGCTTTGTACATGAACCAGTAACCTCCACTAGTCCCAGCTTGATGATTTCCCATTTTTGGCATGCAACCAAGTGTGGATTAATTCCTGCCAGGTGCCTCTTCAAAATGTCCTCCATCTTAACAAGGCCAGCCTTTCTGAAGTCAACCACCATGGTTCCTGTACCTACAGCATCCTTGCCCATGCTGAGCATAAACCACAGTGAGTTATGGTCACTCCCAACCAGCGGGTCTTCCACCCCCAGCTCCCTTACAGCCTCCCTGTTAGACAGTACTAGGTCTAGAGTTTTTCCCAACTGAATCGGCTCATTAACCATCTGTGCTGGAAGATGTCCTGGAATGCATCCAGTAGGACTTGTTCCCTTGCACTCGAGGTGGCTGGGGTGCTCCAATCCACTCCCAGTAGATTGACGTCCCCCACGATCACTGTGTTCCCCTTCCCACAGACCCTCTTGAACTGCTCCACTAATTCTCTGTACAAGTCCTCAGCCTGAGCTGGTGGCCTGTACACCACTCCCATCCTAAGTTTGCTTCTTTTTGAATCCTGGAACTGCATCCATAGTGCCTCAGTCCTACCCTCCTCCCCCTCTTCCCTTACACACCTTATCCCCTTCTGTAGGTAAATCACCACCCCACCCCCTTTCCCCTTGCCCCTATCCTTTCTGTACATCCTATACCCTGGGATAATCAGATCCCAATCCTGGTATTGGGTGGTCCAAGTCTCTGTGATGGCCGCAATGTCCACCACCCCACTGCCAAGAGAGCCTGTAACTCAGCTGCTTTGTTCCCCAGGCTTCTTGTGTTCAAAGAGACGACCCTCCAACTTGTTCCCTTCCCTTCCCTTCCTTAATCCGTTTCTCTCTATTCTTAATGCCCCCCCCATGATCCTTCCCTGGTACCATCCTTGTTAGCTTGGGGGGGTAATCTAGTTCGACTCCCCTCTCCAGCAGCTCAGCATTCCTGCTGCACAGTCGCCTCCCTCCACACCTAGTTTAAATCTACCTTAGTTGCTATGTATTCCTCCAGTCTCTGCTTTAATGCCCCCTGCCCCACCTTACTCAAATGTAACCTGTGCTCTGTGAACAGATTATTTTTGTCCCAGATGTCACCCCAGCTTTCCAGTAACCCATACCATTTGGTTCAATACCACTCCCCCAGCCAAGTGTTGAACTCTTCTATCCTTACTTTCCTCTCTTTGCTTGCTCTGGGTACTGAGATCACTTCCAAGAAGGCCACTGATTTCCCTGCCTCCTCACACAACTTCCCCAGTTCCTCGAACCTCTCTCTTACCAACCTGACCGTGCTACCCACCAAGTCATTTGTCTCCAAGTGCACCATTACATGCAATTTCTCCCTTCCTCATCTTTCACACTTGAGAATAAACTGACAGTCCAGGTAATGATTTCACCCATATTTGACTATGCTGCTCTTTGCTTCCCCATCTGACTCCTTTCAGGATTGGGTCACCCAGCACTGAGACCCCCCCACCTTTGTGCCCCAGCACCATCCTACCTTTCTTACACCTGCTTTCAGAACCAACCCCATCCTGCATATTCGCAGCTTGATCTTTCTCCTCTGCTGTGCCCCCAGCCCCTACTGGACAATTTGTCCCCTCTACTTTGCCCCTAGCCTCTGCCTTACTCCTGCCCCCTCCCCTATTGCTCCCATCATCTGAATTGCCCCCCACTCCCCAATGTCCTCTCCGCATCATCCTTCTTTCCTATCTCACCGGACTCCATTTCCCCTTCTCCCTCCTCTGCCTTATCCCCCTTGCCTTCCCTTTTACCGTTATCCCTTTTTCTCCTGGTCCCCTACCTCATCCCCATTGTCTGTCTGAGTGTTGCCCCCTGGACTTACAATACCCCCTCTTCCTCCTGCTCCCGCTCAGAAAGCCCCTCCTTCAGTCTTTTTCCTAAGCTGCTTGTTTAAAAAATCTTTGGCTGCTTTTTCTGTGCTCCAGCTCTCTACTGCTTGGGGCTTTTTCTTACTTACTGCATCTTTAATTTTGTTTAATATATAATCTTATGGTTTAATGTACTGCCAGCTAGCCACTGTATCATTGCCTGTTTAAATAATTTATTCTTGCTAGAATTAATTCATGATTATTGTAGAACTTTGCTGCTGTCCCTAATTGCTGCCCAATTATCTTATTCTCCCTCTCTCTCTCTGTAACTCCTCCCCTACCTACTGTCCCACCCTCTTTCTACTTACTAATTGCCTGTGTTTCTTTTTGTTCCTCATTTCAGGGTATGAGAGCTGACTTCTCCAGTTATCCCCAGCCCTTGCATCAGTTGCCGGCGAAAGCCCACATCAGGTATGGGTCCCAGTCTTGGTGAAGCCGCAATGCTCTGCTCACTGAGGAGCCCATTTTTATTCATATTCCATCCTAAGCTGTTTGTTTAAAAAAAACTTTGGCTGCTTTTCCTGTGCTCCAACTCTCTGCTGCTTGGGGCCTTTTTGGCCCGCCCCCACCTAGTGCCTTTATTAAATACACCTTTGCCCCGCCCACTGGTATTACTGACTAATCCCTGCAGTTAGGAGGTGGGATCAATCTCTGTGAAATTTGACCTCCACTGCCATTCTCAGTACCCTGCCCTTCAGCAGTCAGTCTCTCTGTCTCTGTCTCTCTCTGTCTGTCTGTCTCTCTCTCTCTCTCTCCTCCTTTGTCCCTTCCCATCTTACCTGATCTCTCAGTTCATCATGCAGCCTTCCCCCTGTTGCCTAGCTCTCCTGACCCCTATCTGCTGTATTATTGCACTGGACTGCTTTACCCCTCAACTTATCATTCCCCTTGGCCCTGTAACCAACCTGACAGACTTTTCATTCTCCAACTTGCTGCCTCTTCCGCAGCGTCTCCCTGTCACCACTTTGTATCCATACCCTAAACTGTGCTTCTGTCTCTGCAGGTACCTTGTCCGATCTAAACGTACCACTCGAGCCAGGACCACCTTTGCCTTCCTGGCTGTGGCTACATGGATTATGACCCTCTCTTTATCACTTTCAGGTGATATTGAGACCAACCCTGGCCCAGCAGCATTTAAGATCCCACTCCTTCAGGCTAGATTTTCTGTGGGACCCCAACCCAGCGGCCTCAAGATTGCTCAAATAAACATAAGAAGCCTTGTGGCAAATCATGCTGACTTGGTGGCATGGGCTGCCACCCATAAGCCTGACCTCCTAGGAATAACAGAATCCTGACTTAGGCCTTTCTCCCTGACTCTCTGTGTGCTCTCCCTGGCTACAATATGATTCAGGTTGATCAGGCCTCATCCAAAAGGGTGGTGGCCTGGCACTTTTTTCTAAGTCCCACCTAAACCTTACCTTTCAATCTTGCTCCCCACTTGCGTCCTGCAAGGTGCTTCATGCCCTGCTTCTATTAGGTAATACCAAAATGCTACACATTGTATGTGCCTACATTTCTCCTGCACCCAGTAAACAGGGACTTAAGGAATTTCTAGAATTTCTACCCCATGCCACCAAAAACAATGATGTACTTTGCCTAGGTGACTACAATCAAGTTTGGCTTGGCCCAAGCTCCCCTATTCTCAACACTAACATGGACAAAGCCAATTTAACTCAGCTTGTCACTGAACCTACCAAGTACTCCAGCAGTGGCACTAGTCACACCCTGCTCAACTGGGTCCTCACTAATAGGCCAGACAGGCTTTCCTCAGTTACTGTGTTGCCTAACTCCATTCTCCTGTAACCTATGTCTGGGATGCCTGCCCCCCTTCATACTCACCTAAAATTATCTCTGTGGCTGACTTCTCTGCCTTCAATCCCTTGGCTTTTCTATCTGCTCTCCAGCAGGTTGACTGGTCTCCCCTTTTCACCACAGACAACACTGACCTGGTGGTGGAGTATTTCTCCAACACATTGCGCTCACTGCAGTCCAAGCACATTCCTTACATTAGGCACAGGGTTAGGGGCCTTCCCACCGAATGGTTGACTAGCCCCCTTCTCCGCTTGCTTAAATCTCATGACAAGCTCTGGGCCAGGTGGAAAACCTCCTCCCTTCTTTCCAATTTTGTTGCCTATCGCTCCCTTAGGAACTCATGTAAGAAAGCAATCTGCACTGCCAAAAGCAATTACTATAGAGGTCTTCTCCATGCCTCTGCCCATTTCCTGAAAAGGTACTGGGCACATAACAACCACATTCTGGTTCGCAAAGCTTCTCAAACCCCTCATGACATGCTAATTGACAATGTTTCTTGTAACAACCCCCAACACCATAGCCAACACCTTTAACTCACTCTACCTCACCTCCTTCCTTGACCTCCAATGCAGCCATTCCTTCCATCCCTCCCTCCCCTCCCTCCCCAGACCTCCTTTACCCCACCCTCTTATTCTCAGCCCTGTCTCTAGAACTGATGTCCTACAGATCCTCAACACTGTGTCTCCTCTTGGCAGCGCTGCTTCTGATGGTCTGGAACCTAGAATTCTCAAACTTGGCGCCTCCATTCTTGCCACCCCTATCTTGCACCTCTTCAACCACTCCATTAGCTCTGGCACCATGCCCTGCTCCTGGAAACAAGCCAGGGTTATACCTGTCTTTAAAAGGGGTGACCCTAAAAACCCCATGAACTATTGCCATATAGTACTCATGTCTACCCTTAGTAAACTTCTGGAGAAACGTATTCATCATCAGGTGTCAGACTTTGAAGCCAACTATGACCTGCTATCTCCTGCTCAGGATGGCTTCAGACTGGGCCACAGCACCTCGACTGCCCTAGCGCAATTCACTAATGACACTTCAACCACCATGGATAGAGGCCAACTTACGGGGGCTGTTTTTATTGACTTAACAAAGGCTTTCGACTCGGTCAACCATTCACTGCTCTTGTGTCAGCTAGGTTTACTGGGTGCTTCTCAGTCCACTATTGCCTGGTTCTCCAGCTAGCTGCACAATCGCACCCAGTCTGTCTCCTACCATAGAGTCCGCTCCTCCCCTGTCCCTCTATCCACTGGTGTTCTTCAAGGTTCCATTCTTGGGCCCCTGCTCTTTTCCATATTTATAAACAATCTACCCACCATTGCTGCCCACTGTCACATCTTACTCTACGCTGATGACTTGGTCCTCTATACCTCTAGTTCCATCTGTGACATTAATTTCCACCTCTCTTCCAACCTGCAATGAATCCAAACATGGCTCAGATATCACCACCTCATATTAAATGTTGCCAAGACCCAGACCATGCTCTTTGGGTCCCACAGGAAGCTCAGTGCCCTAAACCCCTAATTTCTGGTCTCTTGTTTTGATGGCTCCCCGGTACAAGTTACTGACTCCTTCAGATACTTAGGGGTCACTCTGGATCCATGTCTCAGTTTCTCTCTCCATGTCAATGCAGTATGCAAGTTTGTCAATGCCAAAATTGAGCTGGCTTATCATGTCCACCATGCCCTGACCCCTGCTGCTAGGATCGCTGTCGCACAAGAACTTCTGCTCCCTGGTCTTTGCTATGCACTGTCGGTCTTTGCTCAAGTGCAGGCAAATGTCCTTCAAGCGTGGGATGTTGCCTATAACAGTGTTTGCAGATTTGCCTTGTCTGCTTATTGGCTTAAACACCACTGCACACTTTAGTCTGACCTCCGCTGGTTATCCCCCTCCTCCCAGCATTTATATTCCATAGGCTGCCTGACCAACAATATAATTCGTTCTTCTCTCCCCTCCTCCCTTGCAGCCATGTTCACTCCAGTTGACTGCCTCCGACTCCTCTGGTCATTGACTTCAGCTCTGGTCACTGTTCCTAATTGCTCCACCAAAATGGGTGAACTTGCCTTCTCCATCTACGCTCCCAAATTCTGGAACTCCCTTCCGTTTTCCCTTAGAAGCTCCAGTTCTCACCATGACTTCTAGCATGCACTCTTTAATTATCTCACCTCCCTAGATGCATGTAAATGTCTTTAGTTCATGTATTACACCTCTTTACTTGCTCTAGTTTGTGGAACATACCTCTTTACTTGCCGTTGCACTGCAGTCCCCTTCCCTGTCCCATACCCTCATCCTATGCCACCAGCACTGCTGTTATGCACTTATGTTACTGATCTCTGCAAGCTATTTTTATCTCTTTTGTACTGTAATGCTTATGCTATGTATGCCATCACTTTCATGCTAAATAATTCTACTGTCATGTAAGGTTGTTGATCTCTTTATGTACTGCATTGTATCAGCTTCTCCCTGTACTATTATTTGTAACTTGTCTGAGCTGTAATGTCCCAGGTCTTGCCTGAAAATAGGCAATCCTGTCTAGTGCACTTACCCAGTTACCAAAAGCAAATAAATAAATAAAATCATCCACCACTGAGGCCAGCAAAGGGAACCTATTGCTGGATCCAGAGCTTCTACTGTTCGCTTCTCCCCTTGTGCTAGCCCTAGATTCCTCTTTGCTGCTTCTGTAATTGTTTACTCTGTTCCCTATCCTCTTTGCTTCCACTGGTTCTGTGCTACTGATTCCCCAAGGGGGTGTCAATCCTATACCAGTCACCCTTCTTCTTCCCCCAATCCTCGCTAACTCCCTTCCTAGCCACTGTACTTCTGCTTCCAGATTCCTCAACCTGTGACAAATTAGACACCCCCTAGCTTCCATAATGTGTCCATCCAGATTGCTACCCCACATCCACTGCAACCCACTATTCTTTCCTTCCTGGATTGTCTGCAGCCTCCTTCCCCAGAACCAGTCCCCCTTCCATTGCCTCCAACCCCTTTCCTGCAGCTGTAATCCCCACCCAATTGTAACCTTTGCTAGTGTGCCACATTTCTATTCTTCTAGTCCCCATACTGGTATTCCTAATTTCTGTGCTGGATCCCCCTACACTGCAGTGCCTTATATAGTACAGATGAGTTCCTTGACTCTAACCTAACACAATTACATTACCTGTTTCTATTTTGATACATATTTTTTTTGTAGTTTTTTTTCTTTTGTTATCTACCCATGAATTACAGGGATGACCAGGGTCAGCTAGTGTCTGCACCTGGCTGTATTATCCACCTATTGCAATGTGGCCCCTCCATCATAAATGTGGAGTAGCTGAGTTATGTAGTGTTATGTAGAGGAGTGGGCTGTTTCCCCTCAAGAAAATGCAGGACATTGTATGACTCAGATACTACCTTAAGAAAAAGCAGGAAGTTGTATGACTCGGGTACCACCGTAAGAAAAAGCAGGAAGTTGTATGACTCAGGTACCTAAAATGGTGAGGTGAGCACTGGGGTGGGTTGGTTGAGAGAAGGGGAGTTACGTTGCTGCCCCCCTGCTCCCACAAAAAACAATCAGGCAACCAAAGTAAAATTCCCTGTCTATACACACAGCCCACCCCCCTCCCAAACCTAGAACAACACCAATGCAAACAGGTAAAAATGAAAGCACTTTGTGTTGCAGTTACTTCCCTTCACTCAAGATAGCAGCCCCTCTTGACTTGCTGCAGTTCCTTCCCTGGACATCCACATATGACTCATGTAAGGCTGCTGAGCTCCTTAAAGCTGTTTTGCTTGGCAGGCTATTTAAAGTAGGAAAAATCCCTTTTGGCTGATTAAAGTAGGGAAATTCCCTTTGTCTCCTCAGTGGAAGCAGAGTTACATTGCTGCCCCCGCTCCCACAAACAACAATCAGGTAACCAAAGTAACATTCCCCATCTGTACATACAGCACCCCCCCTCCAAACATAGAACAACACCAATGCAAAGAGGTAAAAATGAAATCACGGGGGCGTGGCCTGACCAGGCAGAAGATGGCAGCATAGTTCAGAATCTCTGCAGGAATGACTGCAATCTAACCTCATCCAGCCTTCACCAGACCTTTCTTTGGTACCAACTCCTGTGACCATCCTGTAATCTTACTGCCTGCCACAGTTTGTAAGTCATTTTTGATCCATCATTTACTTATATTCAATTATTCTACACTGTACTGCAGCATACTAGGCCTCATCCTTCAGCATTATGGCAGATCTCCAAGTACAGCAAAGCTCACTTGCTAGAGTGGAAGTAATGTTTTCTAAACTGATGGCTGAGATTAATGATCGAAAAACCTCCACCCAACAGAATGCGACCACTCTTGAAACTTTTAGCCAGAAAATTGCATTTAATGAGAAAGCAACGGCCTGTGACACCACTACTATTCATGATCTCCAGGCTACAGTCCTCAATCAAGATCGAACTATTAAATCCCTACAAGACAAAATCGACGATATTGAATATCATAATCATTGCAACAATTTAAGATTTTTTGGCTTCCCTGAAGGTGTAGAATTAGGAGACACTACTGCGCTTTTATTACACGTGCTGCCTGCAATGCTTAAACTGCCTCCTGACCTAAAGTTAATTATTGAGTGGTCTCACCGCACTCTGGGTCCCAGGCCAACATCAGACCAGCGACCAGGGCCTATCATTGCTCGCTTCTTGTACTATTCCCATACAGAATTAATACTGAAATGAGTCAGAGAAATGGGGAAACTTCAGTGGCAAGAGTTTAATATTTCCATCTACAGAGATTTTCCAAAAGATTTGACCATCAGAAGGAAGGTCTACAATCCATTTAAACAAATCCTCCACCAAACAAGTATAAAATTTGCTCTACGTTACCCCGTGACACTACGCCTTTTCTCAGGCTCTTCCTTCAAGGATTTTGAAACCCCTGACACCTTAGCCAACTATCTGGAGGTCTCCCTCTGCAATCTTACCATGGGAGGTTCAGCAGCAATTGGCAACCGCACGGAAGGTGGACAATGAGGTACAGGAACGTGGGGAAAGTGTTGCAGAACTCGCAGCCCCGAGCAGCAATGCCACAGCTGATTTGAACCCAAGGCAATCAACACGGCTGCAAGAGAAGCTTCTGTCGGGGCATTATTCTTCAAGACTTTCATGCTGTTCTAGTGAGGTTTCACCCCAAACACCCCAAGCTGTAGCCGCTCACCTTCAAATCAACCCCTCTATTCCCCTGAGCAATAAGTTTGCTCTCTTGGAGGATGACATGCACTCCTCACAGGAAGATCTTTCCCAGCAAATTTCAGACAAACATCCCTCTAATTTGGGCCCTGTGCCTCAGGGATGTATTTCTGCCGATACCTCATGGGCAGAAGTTGTTGCAAGTTCCCCCATCAAATCTTTAGAGCCGCCCAAAAAGAAACGTAGGGCAAAGACCAAAAGCAAGAACATCAATAGTCACAATCCTGCTAATAAATCTAAGGTGTCATGAGCTTATATGGTCAGTAATATGGTCACAGTTGCTACATCTTGGTAGGTTTTGCTTCCAGGATACTTCAAGGGAGTGCCAGTACACTTTTTCTGCCTAGCCGCCCTCTCTACAGTCTATGCTACCTGGTTGCTTTTGCTCCCAGTGGGTGCAGAACAGAAAGCAAAGGCTGTACATTGCGGCGCGATCAATTTACTTTTTGTTGCAGTGTTTAAATGAGCAGCTTAAAGGTCTTCAAGGAAACTTTGGTATATCAGCAATGCTTTTCTAACCCATTATTTTGGTGTTAGATCTTATACATTACCTCACTAAACAGGCTCTCTGTATCTAGCCTTTTACTCTCCAGTTTAGCAGTGCATCAGGTTTATTGTCTTTTGGCTGTTCAGTTGCAAATCTTCAGTCGGTATGCATCCTGATTATTGCCTTTTCTTTTTTCATTTGTGAATTATTATAAATTACAAGGCAATTTACCCCTTCCCTCTCCTGATGACAGGTTCTTAAGTATTATTGGCAACTACATTTAATCTATCTCCTTCCCTATGCTCCATTATTCTTACTACCTCCTGTTTACAATATGGAACTATCATTAGCACTCAAAGAGATGGGCTATGTTTGGTGTACTGTTGCAAAGGATTGTCAATCTACATCTTCCTTATGCTCCTTATTTTACTCTAAGCCTACAGATATTATAGAAATCCACAGCTGTGTGGTCCCTCCTGTTTTGGAGCTCACTGGGCCTAGTCTTCTAGACCTAGTCACCTCATATAACACCTATTTAGGCGATTTTTTAATAATCAGAGCTGATCTTTACTATGACTATCTCTTCTGTCTACAGTTATCACCGAAGCCTATACCTCTCCACATAATCCCGATTTGCATTTGGCTCAGGGCGTAAGGACTTAAATTTACCTCCCCTTTCTTCTTTCTCCCTTAATATTGTATATTGTATTTATTATGTACTTATTCTGTTGCACTGCAAAGTATACTACTCAGAGTCACTCTAATGTGGTAATGATCTACTTTTCCTTTTATATTTGTTCATTTGCATTCCACCTGGCTCCCTGAATTCCTTGCTCTATGTCTAGGCTGTACTGGCATCTCATATATGGTTCTTTAATTTACTGTTATTTTGAGTTGGTATATATTGTACTATCACCACTAATGTTTATAAATAAGTTCTGGTGTTTAGCTTTATCCTTATACCTTGTCCTGTTAGCTTAGAATTAAGCTGAGGTTATTACAGCCCCCTGCCTTTCTTGGTATTATTCCCTTTCAGTTTAGCTTATCAGGAATACTTACTTTATTACATTACTGGGATCAGACTTAGGTTTGGGATGATATTTATAACTAGTCTTCCCTAGTCTCCTCCCTACATCCATAGCCCCAGAGTGTGGTGAGAGAGTCTCTTAGCCAGTTGGTTGACTCATATCTCCTCACACCCATAAAACGTTTTCTTTGCTATTTAGCTTACTAGTATTGTTGTTGTTGTTAATGACTTTTCTCCTTCACCACCTCTATTCTAACTTTAATAAGATATCTGTGCTACTCATGTATCATGCATCTCACTTTTTTGGCTTGAATGTTCCTGCCTCTCTCTGCATATACGTGAGCTCTCAATATTGTATTCTAATCATCCTCTGCCTCATTTATTTGTCCCTTCACACTCCAGTGATTATTCCCTTTCTTTAACACTAACAGTATGAGTGACATACTTTTATATACATGGAATGTGAAGGGACTTAATTCTCCTTGTAAGCGGAAGCAAATTCTTTCACATCTCAAAAAACATAAAACACAAATTGCTTTCCTTCAAGAAACAAAATTATTAGCAGAGGATGTTCATAGACTTAAAAAAGGTTGGGTCGGTCAGATCAACGAATCACCCTATACCTCAAAAAAAGAAGAGTTGCTATTCTTATTCATAAGAGTCTCAAATGGTCCCTTGTAAACTCCATTGACATATTGACGGCAGATGGGTGATGGTCAAACTGAATACCAACTCTGGTCCTCTTCTGCTTGTTAATGTCTATGCACCCAACTCCGATTCCCCAAAGTTTTTTCATAATTTAGCTCAACAGATTCTATCCTTTAAAAGTGATAATACACTTTGTATTTTTGGAGGGGATCTTAGCTTTAGAAGCCAGCATTGACAGAAGTAGCCCTACTACAGAGGCCCACCCTAGAAGTATTGAAGCCCTCTCATTACTAATGCAAGATATTGGATTAGCTGATGTATGGCACCTCCTTCACCCCCGTGATCAAGAATTTACTTTTTACTCCTCTCTACATAAGACATACAGTAGAATTGGCTACTGGTTAGCCTCTCCTGTTATAATTGAAAAAACTATTGATTCATCCATCTCTCCCATCAAAATCTCGGACCATTCCCCTGTCAAATTGCAACTTTTGTGGGGCCCATTAGCACCTAAATCTTCTTACTGGCGGCTGGACCCTCTCCTTCTCAAGGATCCCAATTTCTTACCCGTGATCAAAGCAGGGTTTTATTTAACTCTAAAAACTGATTAGCGTTTTGCTCATAAAAGTTCTAAAACATTATGAAAATGCATAGCACTTGCCTCACTGTCTTTAGCAAACATAACACTTCTAGAAAACCTATAAAAATGCTTTCTGTACAGTTAGTATTGTCTCAAGAAAAAAAAATGCTAATCAATTATTTAAAACCCTGCAAAGCACAAATTCAGGACTTCCTCTTTCACAATACCCCAACCGAATCTTCTATGTCCTCTGTATGGGAAGCTCTTAAAGCCACGATTCGAGGGAAAATTATCAGTTATGCTGCACGTAGGAAAAAAGTAAGGGAACAACAGCTGGCTGACTTGGAAAAATCTCTTAAGGCTAAAGAGAATTTATACTTTTCTTCTAATAAGCACTGCCCTGATTCTCATCTTCATCTTGAAATTCTTCAACTTAGAGTTAAAATTAACGAACTAATTTCTCTTAAAACCGAACTGGCCTTGTTTAAACTTAAATATAAGTTTTGGGAACACGGCGATAAAATGGGAAACTCCTCTCTTACCAGCTCAAGCACAACAAATGGAACGACACATCCTAAGCCTAAAAGATGAACAGGGTGCGATTCACTCGACAACCCCTCTATAAACCATATCATGAAAACCTTTTATCAAAAACTATACTCTAACACAAATCCTCCATCTATTTTACAAATTCAACAGTTCCTTAAATCGTTACATCTTCCTCATCTTTCTACTCTTGAAACAAGTTCTTTAGAAGAACCCTTCTCGCTTCAGGGAAATCCAGAAAGCTTTGTCTTCCTTGAAATCTGGCAAATCCCCTGGGGTGATGGATTCCCTGTCAATTTCTATAAAATGTTTTCCAACACCTTATGTCCCCTTCTTCTTAATGTTTATCAAGAAGCTTCCAATACTGGCAAGCATTCCCCATCTTGCATCGAAGCAATCATAACCCTAATCCCTAAGAAAGAAAAAGACCCTACTCACCCCGCAAGTTACAGGCCCATCTCTTTATTAAACATGGATGGGAAGATATTTGCTAAACTACTAACTTCTCGACTTGAACCCTTGATACCGAAGCTAACTAATTGTTCTCAACCTGGTTTTATTAAACATAGATCTGGTTCTGATCACCTACATTCCTTATTTAATTTAATTCACAAAGCCAAATCCCTCAAGACACCGGCTGCAGCCATAGCTAATGATTTCGAGAAGGTCTTTGATTCCTTAAACTGGAACTACCTTCATCAAGTTTTATCTTATTTTGGTCTTTCTCATACCTTTTGCTCCTGGATCAAGCTATTATATAACTCCCCTGCTGCTAAAGTACTTACTAATTCCACCCTTTTCCTCTTACTTTCATCTAGCAAGGGAAATTAGACAAGGCTGTCCCCTGTCACCTTCAATGTTTATTTTAGCCATGGAACCCCTGACTGCTTGTTTACGTCAATCTTCTGGCATTATGGGCATACCTGTGAGCAATTCAAGATATGTTTCTCTCTCCTATGTGGATGACCTATTAATCTTACTTGAAAACCTGAATGAGGCTGGGCCCCTGTTGGTTGATTTGCTTAATAATTTTACTAAAATTTCTGGACTTGCTTTGAATTATGGCAAATCATAAACGATGCCCCTTAACGATCACTGTAAAGCCTTTATGAACATACCTCTTGGATTCCGCTGGTCACCACAGGGTATAACATATCTAGGAATCAAAATTACTAGTAACTTAGGTAAGATACGGGACATTAACTTTAACCCCTTATTTGATAACATCAAAACAATTCTGGACAGATGGAAGCTTCTTAATCTCTCTTTCATGGGGAAAATTGCAGCCATTAAGATGTCCATTTCTCCCAATATTCTTTACCTCTTTGCCAATATTCCTTTAGTCTTGCCATCCTTCTTTTTTGCTAAAATTGATAAATTAATAGGTAACTTTATCTGGGATGGAAAACCACTGAGATTTAACTGCAACAAACTTCAATTGCATTGGAAAAAAGGGGGATATGGACTCCCCTGGTTCAAAGGCTACCTCTGGGCTTTCTGAATGGCCCAAACCATTAAATGGTTTCAGAAACCCTCCCCTCACTCACCACTATGGGTTGCAATGGAATCCACGTTGTGCCCAGGAGGAGTTCCCACTTCCTTCATTTTTAATCCCATTTCCTCTAAACTAAAATCTCACCTGACTATATCATCCTCTGTCCTTTACTGAAAACTAACCAACAATTTCCTGTAATCCAATCCAACACCCTGGTTTTATGCCCCCTTATGGGGCAATCCACTGCTCACTCTAGAAGATCACCCAATTTTCTGTCGTACATGGAGGAACAAAGGCATTTTCTTTCTCGGAGATAACTTGGGCCAGAATTCATTCACTCTTAGATCATTCTCAGACTTGCAGGTCATATGGAAACTTCCTACACAGGACTTCTGAAAGTTTTTACCAATTTGGGCAGCTTCTAACTCTCTCTCTAGTTTAGTGTATAGGCATACTCTTCTAAACCCATACATCTTGCACTGGACTAATTTATCAGTAAAATTAAATAGCTCCATTTACAAAGACATTATTGATAATCTACCTGATCAGTCTATACAGGCCAAAAATAAATGGAGTACTCTTCTTAACTACAATATTTCAGATGCACAATGGAGTAATTGTTGGCTTATTGCACATAATACCTTTAAAGATGCCCGTAGTTCTTTAATACAAACTAAAATCCTACATCTTTGGTATAGAACCCCCTCTGTGCTTCAACGAATGGGCCTATTAAATAATAACTGCTGGTGCTGCAATTTGGCCATCGGGGATCTACTTCATATCTTGTGGTCTTGCGCTCCCATTAATAAGCTCTGGCATAAAGTTTGTTTACTTGCCTCCAGAGTAACAGGACAAAAACTACCTTTTGACCCCAAGCTAATCCTTCTAGGCATCCTTATCCCCAATAGCTCTCTCCTCTCACATGCACATTTTAGATGGCTAAATATATGTTCTCTTCTGGTCAAACATCTGATTCTTATGAAATGGAAATCAACTCTGGTGCCTTCTCTTTCAGATGTTCTTCAAAGCCTCTCTCAGTATGCCTCTCTAGACTGATTATCTCATGTTACTCATAACCGACTCACTGTATATGACAGATTTTGTCAGGATTACTTCAAGTACATGAACCTAGTTCTTCTAGACCCTTATTCTTTGGGATATTTGCCCTCCTTCTTATTTTGCTCTCAGATTAGGTTTTCTTGAAACTTTTGTGCACGATTTCTCCTCTTTTTCCCTTCTTCCTGTTTTCTCCTCTCTTTTCCCTTTTTCCTTGCTTTTCTCTCTTCTTTCTTTCCTTGCACACTTTTCTCTTATCTTCACCTCTCCATTACTGAACATTGTTCATATTACCACATTATCACTTTTGCAATTTACTGAATGCCTTGCCATAGCCTGCCCTAGCATGTATTTCGTACATGGTTGCTATTTCTGATCCTATAATACCATATTGATTGTAACCCTTCTGTTCTCCACTTACATCCTGTCTAGGTTTGTGTTTTAGTATCAATACATGTATATAAGGCTTCTCCAATATGTTTCCCATAAATACTGTGTTTTGTTACGTGATATTTTATACCTTATATGGAGGATAGTCTTCTGTTATATAAGATGTGTGCTTTCTTATATTCTCGAATTTCAATAAAAAGATAAAGTGAAAAAAGAAATTAAATCACTTTGTGTTGCAGTTACTTCTCTTCCCCGAAGATAGCAGCCCCTCTTCACTCGCTGCTGTTCCTTCCCTGGATATCCACGTCTGACTCCTGTAATGCTGCTGAGCTACTTAGAGTGCTTTTGCTTGGCAGGCTATTTAAATTAGGGAAAATCCCTTTTGGCTAACTGAAGTATGGAAATTCACTGTCTCCTTAGTGGGGGCAGAGTTATTTTGTTGCCCCCTGCTCCCACAAAAAACAATCAGGCAACCAAAGTAAAATTCCCCATCCCTACATACAGTGCCCCCTCCTCCCAAACCTAGAACAAACACCAATGCAAGCAGGTAAAAATGAAAGCACTTTGTATTGCAGTTACTTCCCTTCCCCAAAGATAGCAGCCCCTCTTCACTCGCTGCTGTTCCCTCCCTGGACGTCCACCTCTGACTCCTGTAAGGCTGCTGAGCTACTTAAAGTGCTTTTGCTTAGCAGGCTGCTTAAATGTGAGGAAATACTTCTTCACAAAAAGAGTAATTGAACCATGGAACAGGCTACCAAAGGAAGTATGAACATATAGCTCATGTTACCCCTTAGTCTACCCCTTCCAACCTTATGTTATGCCTCCTCATTCCTGAACATCTTCTTTTCTAAAATATGCTACCCTCTGGTACCCTATTTATGTCCTTTAGGTATTTGTAGGTTACTATCATATCTCTCCTGTCTCTCCTCTCCTCCAGGGTATACATACTGAGGTCTCCCAGTCTCTCCTCATATGGCTTTTGGTGCAGGCCCTGCACCATTTTTGTTGCCCTTCTTTGAACTATCTCCCCCCCCCCGTCTATGTCCTTATGGAGATGTGGCCTCCAGAAATGGACACAGTACTCTAAATGAGGCCTCACCAATGATCTGTACCCTGACATCACCACCTCTTTTCTTCTGCTGGTGATACCTCTCCCTTTGCACCTCAGCATCCCACTGGTTCTCCTTTCAGCCTTGGCTAATTGTTTGGCCACTTTCAGGTCACCAGATAAGATTACCCTCAAATCCCTTTCCTGCTTGGTGATCATCAGTATCCCCCCCCCATCATGTAATCCTCCCCTGGGTTCTTGCACCCCAAATGCATGACTGTGCACTTTTTCATATTGAATCTCAGCTGCCACACTCTAAACCATTCCTCCAGTTTTCCTAGGTTCCTCTTCATTTTTTCCACCCCTCCCAGAGTGTCCACCCTGTCGCAGATTGTAGTGTCATCTGTAACTATTCACTGCCCCAGTCCTCAATAACACTGGTGCTCCAGGGAGACCAGGCAAATATACAGTACACCAGGTCCACAATAGCACAGATTTTCAGAAACAAGTAAATATTCAGTGCACCCAGTTCACAATAACATGTGTTCCAGTTACAACAGTTAAAGACCAACAACAGGTACGCAACGCAGCTCTGCCACGCCGTGGAGCCATAGGAGTGTGGCACAGTTAGGACTTTTGGGTATTTGATTGGCACCTTTTACTGTCGGCCCAGGAATGGAGATAGTTTTTTTTGTTTTGTCTCACACTAGATTTCTTCACTGCCAACAGTAACCACTTGCCTTTTCAAAATGTACTTTAAGGAGCCTTAAGAACGTTGTACTGATTTTTTAAAAACTTAAAGAACCTTGTACTGTTTTCTACTAGCATGTGCTGTGTGTAATATATTGTTTGATGCCTCAGTGCAACTGCCAGAAGCAACTATCGGATCCCCCAAAAAAGAAAAAAAATATATAGTTTCCAAACATTGATTGCATCAGTGGCAAAAAATACCACAATTCCCACTGGCAAGGCTTAATTCCCAGCTAACTTCAACATCGGGAGGTAATATTTGTTTCAAACTGTATGCATCAGTGGCAAAAACACCATAATTTCTCTAGCAAGGCTGCATTTACAGCTAATTTCAACGTCGGGAGCTACTTCAGCAGTTTCTAAAGCTACTTGCACCCTGGGAGGTACTTTTACAGTTCTAAAATACTTATTCAGCCTGGGGGGTAATTTAGCAGCTTAAGAACATTTTATTTTGCATCAGGGAGAACACTGTTCTTAATCGGAAGGAAGGGAATTTAGTGCTTGCATAGCTGAACCACTCCCCCAAGATCAGGCTATATAATCAGTCTTACCTGCTCTCCAAATTGTACCAGGATCCAGTGAGGGTCCTCAGAGAGGTCACGAGGGCTGGATAACAGGCACCCTCCCCACCCGAGACCACCAACAGGTGCAATGGAAGCTCTGCCACCCGTTGGGAGCCGTGCAGTGTGGCACAGTTAGGACATTTGTTTACCCAGCCCCCACCACCACCCCTTGGTGACCCTGTGTTATATAGGGCTAAAGGGAACCATTAGCATGAGACTGAGTTTCTGAACCTATCAGCCCACTTCTCCCTTTGCAGATTATAATTGCTCGCCACTTGAGGCAGCACTGTACCGCTTCCCCAGCAACTGATTCCCCTGTCCCCTGTAAAGCACTTTTATATTGTATTTTCTATTCCACATCTCCATCCTACTCTTTATACTAAACACCTTGTCCTACTCTCTCTGCTAGCTCCCCCCCTTACCTGATACTCTTCTAATCCCTCACTACTAATTCCCCCTCATTACCAGCTGCTTCTCAAATCCCTGGCTTCTCCCCTGTTCTCAGCACAACAGCACTAGAATGCATATCTCACTCTTTACTTTCACCATCCTCCTCCAGGCACTTCCTAGCCCCACACCTGTGGCTCTCCCCCCTGCACCCCCTACGACTCATCACTGGCACCCACCCACTCTCCCTCTCACTGCAGCTCTGCCACCACTCCCCCACTCATCCCGCTACCCCCTCCCAACTCCACCTGATATGTCCCATTACATGCCTCTCCTTCCCTACTATCAGCTCCCTGGCCATCCCTTGCTCTGGCGGCACCTCAGTCAAGCAGCATCGTACCAACACTAGCAAGTTAAGACTTCTGGCAATACTCAGAATCACTACCCTATTGCTCCTCATCTCAGGCAATGTTCACCCCAATCCAGGCCCCTTCTCACTCAGTCCCAGTGCCACACACCATGGACTAAGTATGGCTGCTATGAATATCTGCAGCCTACCCAAAAAGTTAGCACCACTACAATGCTGGATGCTGCAGCATAAACTGGATATGCTGGCACTCACGGAAACCTGACTGTCAAAGAAGGTCCCAGGCTCCTCTGTTGCACTCCCAGGCCTCACGCTGTATAGAGTTGACAGAGTTGGCAAATGGGAAGGGGGTGCGCCTTTTACGTCAAAGACTCTTTTCTATGCCAGAACCTTCTGACACCCTCCCTGAACCACGGGGCACAAGCCCAGACTTTAAAATTAACACTAGACCCTACCAGAGCCCCAGTAACCATTACTGTGGCTTACATCCCACCAAGAAATCAGGTTCCTGCCTTTCAATCCCTGACCGACTATATCTCTAGCTTCCCACCAACAACAGAACACATTACCCTGAGGGACTTAAATGTGGACTGGTTATCAAGCTCAGCCTCCCCCATAAAATATACTCTTTCTGCGCTAGATCTAGCCCAGTTAGTTAACCAGCCTACCAGAGTGAACCCCAGTAATGGTACTGCCACCCTAATCAACCTCCTACTCACCAACCACCCAAACAAAATCTCAAACTTGGCTGTACTCCCAGATTCATTAAGTGATCACTCCCCCCATCCTCTTCACCTAGTCATGTCATCGGAAACCTCCTCAGTCTAACAGCTTTACCAGACACTGTCTTCAACCAGGAGGCCTCACTAAACTAAGGAGATATCTCACCCTGTGTGATTGGTCCCCCATCAGCTACGCCACCTCCATAGATGTATCCCTTGACTACTTCACTCACAATTTCAGTGATGCTTGTGATAGATTTGCCCCCATCACAAAGGTTCAGTCCAAAAAAATGTAATGCACACTGGGTCACACCAGCACTGCTTCAGCAATTAAAGTACCATGAAGATCTCTGGCACAAGGCAATTGCCTCAGGTGGGCAGGCGGACAGACTTGCCTATAAAGTGGCCTACAACAAGTGTACCTGGGCAATTAGGATGGCCAAATCTAGCTACTACAGGTCCACCCTCGCCTCCTCCTGGTGTAATGCCAGGCTGTTCTGGGACAACTTAAAGGAACTGAACAGTAACTCCAGGAAGCCACCCCCCCCTCCCAGTTAACTGTCAACAATACTATTACCTCGGACCCTGTCACCATCTCCAGTGGCCTAAACGCTGCATTCTCCAATCTAAGCACAGTACTTCCAAACAACTTGTTTGACCCCACCCCTGTGACTCCTGAGCCATGCAATAATTACCCCCTTCTACCTCAGGGTTATTACAATGAACGAAGCGAGATCATACCTAGCCAAAGCCCTAGGAGGCTCTAACTACTGCAAAGACTCCTTCGACATGAAAATCCTTAACTTGGTACTTGACTCGGTGCTCTCCCCACTGACCGATCTCCTTAACCTCTCCCTATGCCTCGGGCAATTCCTGACAGACTGGAAGATGGCCACTATCACACCAATACTAAAGAATGGGGATCCCGCCTTACCCAGTAATTACCGACCCATCTCAATTCTCCCTCCCCTCTCAAAAGCTTTGGAGAAAATCACTGCAACCCAACTCATAGACTACCTGCTTGCTCACGACATTCTATGTAGGGAACAGCATGGCTTTAGACCGGGACACAGCACAACCACTGCCCTCATAGAGTTCTCAAACGCTGTGCACAATGCACTAGATAAAAAGCAGATAGCTGGCGCTATCTTCATAGACCTGTCAAAAGCGTTTGATACAGTCTCCCATGCCCTGCTGCTAAATACTCTTCACCACACCGGTCTATCCCCTGGGCCAATTGCATGGTTCACAAGCTACCTCACAGACAGGTCTCAATGTGTGAAGATAAATAACACCCTCTCACCCACCCTACCAGTCCACTCGGGGGTCCCACATGGCTCCATTCTTGGCCTTTTACTATTCTGCATCTTCCTGAACACACTGCCTAAATCCTGCCCATGTAACCTTCGGCTCTACGCAGATGACACGGTACTATATGCTTCCCACTCAAACCCAGCAATCTTTCAGTCCTCCCTACAACTAGCCTTCAACCATGTTGAAAACTGGTTCACTGACCACAGACTGGTGGTCAGTGTACAAAAGTCTAAATCATTGCTCTTTGCCCACAGACAGAGCAAGGACTGCAATGCCCAGCTAACAATCTTCTCTAAAGCTCACCTCCCACTGGAACAGGTTTACTCCCATAATTACCTGGGCCTTACCTTCAATCCCAGCCTTTCATTCCACCCACATATCTGTAATCTGTCCGCTGCAATAAACATATGCACAGGACTATTGTATTAGCACAAAGCCTGCCTACCACCAGAGGCCCTAAACATTGCTGTTGCCTCCTCTGTTCTTTCGCTTGTTGACTATGGTCTAACCATCTACTTGGCTGCAGATCCCACCGCACTAAACAAAATCCACCTAGCCATCAACAAAGCCTGTAGGCTCCTTACTGGAATGGACAAGCATACCCACAGTTGCACACTGTATACCCTAGCAAACATCCTCACCTTAGACAAAAGAGTCCAGTATCAAACGTGTCTCCTCAGAAAAAAAATCCAACTAGGCCTCACCCCCGCTGGAGTTTCTGCCTCCCTCCTCACTGCACAAACCACTGTAAACATGTGCTCGGCAGCTAAACTAATGTGGGCTGTTCCTACAGTCTCTACCTCCTTAGCTCAAAGGTCGTTCATGTACAGAGCACCATCATGGTATAATGAACTCCCTCCAGCCATTACCTCTATCTCCAGACTAAGCCCATTCAAGATAGCCCTCAAAAACCACATACTCTCTACACGTCACTGCCAATGCTCCAGTTAAGAAGGGAAACTGACCAATAAACAAAAGGAGAGCTCTAGGATAAGGTCACCATGTTATTGCTGTATTGATTACATGCTTATACATGAATACATGATTACATTGATTACATAGCTGATAGCTACCAAATTGTATAGGACTATCTGACAATGTTGGTATTCCAA
The DNA here is from genome assembly GCA_016271365.2 of Neoceratodus forsteri. Classification (NCBI taxonomy): domain Eukaryota; kingdom Metazoa; phylum Chordata; order Ceratodontiformes; family Ceratodontidae; genus Neoceratodus; species Neoceratodus forsteri. The sequence goes on from CM057459.1 coordinate 39,931,646, forward strand.
CTGATAGCTACCAAACTATATAGGACTAGCTGTACTGATCTTACTGTATGATATATTACAATGACAATGTCTATGTTGGTACTTCGACTGATAGCTACCTAACTGTATAGGACTATCTGTATTGATCATACTGTATGTTATATTACTACCCTTGCTGTTATATAGCACACTGATTAACTCTGATCTGTGTTGTACTCTGACGTGACGCCTCTGTAAATGAGTCCTTGACTCAAAGGTTGATATCTGATCTTTCTTAATAAATAAATAATAAATACATAAATATTCAGCACACCTGGTCCCTCAATAACACAGGTTTTTAAGATACAATAGGAAAATATTCAGGGTACCCTGTGCCTGATAACACAGGTGGTACAGATGCAGCAATTAAATAGTCAACGTACCCAGTAGCCAATAACACAGGTTTTCCAGATACAATAGGCACAAACTTAATGTACTCAGTCCCCAGTAACATAGGTTTTCCAGATACAGCAGGAAAACATTTAGCGTACTCAGTCTCCAATAACACACAGAATGGTGTATGACTGACCATACACAAAGATGCTGTGTTTCCATTGAGGGAATATGATGACATCACACAGGTCTGGAGAGTGAAGCTCAAGAGGTCTCTATGATGGCATCTCATTCCTGAAATGGAAACACAGACTTGGTTGTCTATGGTCACCCATGCACAGTTTTATATAGTGTATGGTTTCCCCGAGATTTTAACATTGAATTTTACAAGGTTTCATTCCTTGAGTTCATGATCCCTCTCGAGTCGCTGCTGACAAACAGTCATTCCCACTCCTAACTCTCCATCCATGTAAAGATGAGATTCACAACAAGAATATTTATTTTTGTATTAAAAGGAAAATAAAAAAATGGATAACTTAGTGCAGTTTGACGACACAGAGCCATCTATGGCTGTCCGTGTCCAAACCGTCTCGATGAACCACTCGATAAACGGTGCCGCCATTTCACCCTTACTTTTTTGGTTTCCAGCACATTTTCTTCCAATCAGATGGCACATCAAGGCTGAAAAGTTGTTGTGGTATCATTGTAGCATCAGAACAATATCGTAATAACTTTTCATGACCTTTTAACAGTACCACAACAGCATTTTGGAGTGTATGGAAATCCATACAGATTAAGGTCTAACGATACACTATGCAGGTGTTCCAGCTGCAACAGATAAATACTGAGTGCTCCTAGTCCCCAATAATAAAGGTTTACAGATACAACAGGTAAATGTTCAGTGTACTCAGTTGCCAATAACATGGGTGTCCAGGTACAACATATAAATATTTAGTGTATTCAGGCCTCAATAACACAGGTGTTCCAGATACAACAGGTGAACATTCAATGCACCCAGTCCCCAGTAACACTGGTTTCCTGAAAGTGCCCTATAACACAGGTTTTCCAGATACAACAAGTAAGCTTTCAGTCCATCCACTCCCAATAATACAGGTGTTCATTGTAGACTGAGTCTTCTTTTTAGAGCTCATGCTTTCTTAATTACTGAATCACAAAAGTTGTTGGTCCATAGCTTGTTATTTTCCATTATGGGTCAATTGTTTATACTGCTGTGTCAGAAAGAATGCTATCCAAACTGAAGACTTCCTACAACAGTATGTGTCATTTTGTCACAGGTGAACAGAGATTCACTCACCCCTATCATCTTTACACTGACAGTGGTTGCCTTCCTTTGAGGAAAGGTATAAGTTTTGCTTAGCTGAGATGTTGTATAAGATTAGACTGGGAATCATGCTTCCTAGTATGTCTGAACTGTTTCCTCAGTTATCTAGCAATTTTTGCACCCAGGTCTCCGTCAAATAATCTTTTCAAAATACCACACTGTAAAACCAGCTTTGGACAGAAAACATTTCTGTTCTCAACTGCTCTTGTTTACAGTGGTTTACCAAATGACTTATTCTGCTGTAAAAAGTGCCATTCAAGTGTAAATTGAAGGTATGGCTGTTTCAAAATTCCAGCTGTAACTGATTTTTGTGAAATGTTATTTTTCCATTTTTAATGCCATAATAATTATTCTGTTGTTATGTATGTTTAAAGGTTTCTGGTCATTTGTGAAAACGAGCATTTTTTTGTTCATCAGTATAAAAGAAAGAAATAAAGGAATGAAATGAAACTAAGATGCAGCAAGCAAATATTTAGGGTGCTCCATCCCCTATAACTCAGATTTCTTGTTACCACATGTAAATATTCAGTGCAGTCAGTCCCCTATAACATATAGGTCTTTCAGAAGCAACAGGTAAATGTTCAGAAAACCTATCCATAAAAACTAATTTTTTTTTTCAGAAATAATCAGTAAATATTCGCTGCTTCCAGACCTCAATAACCAGGATTTTCAGGTGCAAAAGGGAAACATACAGTGCACCCAGTCCCCAGTAACACAGGTTCTACAGCTACTGTACAACAGGTCAATAATCATTGCACCCACCCCACCCCCCAATAAAACAGGATTTTCAGATGCCACAGGTAAACATCCAGTGCATCCACTCCCCAATAACACAGGTTCAACAGCTGCAACAGGTAAATGTTCAGTGCACCATGGCCCCATTAACACAAGTTCTATAGCTACAACAGGAAAATATTAAGTGCACCCAGTCCCCAATAACACAGGTTTTCCAGATACAACAAGTACGTTGGCGTTCCCCAGGGTGAAATGCAATTCTGCAGCATTTTGCAGCATTCTACAGAATGCTGCAGAAGACCTACTGAATAAAGAATGTAATTTCAATGGTAATTAGTCCCCTTTGTCATTCAGGAAAATGTGACACTGCCAGAATGAAGTGAATGCCACTGTTTCCTGTATGACAAAGGGGTCTAATTGCCATTGAAATTACATTATTTTATTCAGTAGGTTTGCTGCAGCATACTGCAGAATGCATTAAAAGTGTGTTTCATCCTTGGGGACGCCACCCCCTAGCAACACAGATGTTCCAGTTGCAGTAGGTAAATATTTAGTGCCCCAGTCATCAATAACACAGGTTTCAAGAAACAGGTAAACATTCAGTGTATTCAGTCCCCAATAAACATGCCTGGGACAGGCATAAGGGAACCTTAGAGGTGGGGAAGAGAGGGAAGGGGCCATTGACCAGGAAGGGTCAAGTAGCCACTGACTTGTGTAGGGCTTACAGGCAGACTGGATGAGCCTGGCAGTCCTTATCTGCTGATAATTTTTATGTTTCTATGTAATAACACAGGAGTGTTCCAGTTACAACAGGTAACTATTCAGCTCACCCAGTACCCAATAACACTGAGCAGTCTCCGGGGGTGAGGCAGCTGCAGTATAGGAATGCTAACTGCGCATTCGAGCAGACTTGATAGACAGTGAAGCCTGTTTCTGCTGGCAGGTTCATATGTTCATATAACACAGGTTTTACAGATACAGCAGGTAAATACTCAGTACACCCAGTCACCAGTAACACAGGTGTCCAGGTACTACATGTAAATATTCAGTGTGTTCCCAGTCCCCAATGACACAGGTTTTACAGACACAGCAAATAAACATTCAGGGTACCCAGCCACTATAACTCAGGTTTCCAGCTACTACCGGTAAAGTAAGTAAAGTAAACTTTATTTCTCAAGTGCCCATTTGAGCAATAGCATATATCAAATAAAATATCAGCAACAGATAATAAATAAATATAACAAATGTAAATTAATGAAACAAAAAAACTAGAACAATTCAATTCAATTTTATTTGTATACTGGAGGGTATGTGAGCAAAAATGCCTGTTTCCTCAAACGTCCGGTGTGAGAATAACAGAGAATGGTAAAGGACAAACACAGTCAAGAAATTATAACAAGAATGCAAGGGGAAAAATACATTGCAATAATATGGTAAACAGAAACAAAAACATTTACAGGCTATACACAGCATTTGGGAGCAAGAAAAATACATACTTTGGGAACAAATTGAAAAAACAGATATGTAGAAAGGAGGGAAATGAGTAGGGTGGAACCCTAAAAGTGCTCAATGCAGGTAAAGTACAAGTCCTCAGGAGATGGTAGCATTTAAGGAGTCTTCTGTCAGTGCAGGGCTCAGGCCAGGGGAGAAAAGATGGGCACAGTCAGGGGTGGGCGTTTAAGAGACAGATAGGGTGAGACTTGTTTGGCGGGGGTGAGGTAATGAAGGAGGGGACAGAGGAGTAGAGGGAGATGAAGCAGGGAGGTGGAGGCCGGAATTAGCATGAAGGCCAGCCAGTGAAATCGTAGATGGACGAGCTGAGGATGTAAGCCTTGAGGGAGGAGCTGAAAGAGTTGATGGACCTGCAAGCCTGGATTACTGAGGTAGTTTGTCATACAATGTTGTGCCCTTGATGGAGACTGCATTCTGAGCCTGTCTGGTCCAGTAGAAAGGGGTGTCGAAAACCATGCAGGAGGACCTCCTGATTGACCACCCTGGGGCTGAGAGTGGGAAGAGGGAGTTGATGCTGAGCAGCATCAATTTGAGGTAAATCTTGCAGAGGAAGGAGAGCATTTTTAGATTAAACCTTCCTTCAAGGGTGGGCCAACTGAGGGAGGAGTAGAGGGTACAGTGGTGACTCTTCCAGGGGAGACCGGTGTCGAAACAAGCTATGTTGTTGTAAGTAGTTCTACATTTGGAGAACAGGTGCGAGGAGGTAGTGGGGGAGAAGACGATGGCTCCATAGTCTAGAAGAGGAAGGAGAAGAGAGCTAGCTAGGAGGAGTCAGGAAGCAGGGATCAGAAACCTTATAATCTTGTACAGAAGACCAAGCCTCAGATAGATCTTCTTAATGAGGTTATTAATATGAACATTGAAGGAGAGGTGGCGGTCCAAGAAGAGACCAAGGTATTTGAATTCTGATACCTGTTCCATGGGGTTTCCAGAGTTGTCAATAAATGTAAGGCCAGTGACTGGGGCTTTCTTTGGGCCTGAGAAGATCATGAATTTGGTCTTCATGGAATTGAAAACCAAGCCATTTCAGGGAACCAAGAGTGTAGCTTACTGAAATCTGACTGCAGATTGTGGAACATAGAGGCAGGGTTTTTGTCACTACAGAAGAGGGCCATATCATCAGCGTAAAGGACAAGTTGTGTAGCTTGATAGATAGAGGGAAGGTTATTTATAAAAAGTGAGAAAAGAGGAAGGCCAAGGATAGAACCCTGGGGTGCCCCATATTTCACAGGGCATTTAGCAGAGAGGTGACCTTCAATGGAGTTTTGATGGAATCTCCCAGAAAGGTAGTTTCTGACCCAATTAACTGCATTATCCAAGAGGTGTAGACTTCTAAGGGTGTTAAGGAAGAGGGGATGGTCCACAACGTCAAATGCCTTCATTAAGTCCACGAAGACAGACACAGTGTAAAGGCTTTTGTCGTTGGCCTTGAGGATGTCCACCATAAACCTGACTAGGGCTATTTCAGTGCTGTGTCCAGGTCTGAACCCATGCTGGGCACTAGAGAGTAAGTTGTAGGATTCGAGGTAGGTGGTGAGTTGAAAGTGAACCACTTTCTCAGTTTTTGACAGGGGACCGAGGAGGGAAATGGGGTGGTAGTTACTGACATCATTTCTGGACCCAGACTTCAGTAATGGTTTAATGGTGGTGGTTTTCCAGGTACTAGAGAAAGAACCAGAACAGAGGGAGTGGTTGAGTATATTGGTGATGGGAATCATTAGGGCATCAATGGACATTTTAAGAATTTTGTAGTCTATACCATCAGCACCTTTGCTGGGTTTTGGGTTGTTCCTATGAATTTGCTTGATGGTGTCAGCTAGTTTCAGGGCCTTAAAGTAGAATTTGGGGAGGAGTCTGACCATAGTGTTGGGGCAGGGGGGGTGAGAGGATGGACAGGTTGGCCGGAGAGAGGTGGGTTTGTACATTTCAAGGTTGGCAGAAAAAGAGTTAAAAATGTTTGCCACTTCAGTTGGGTCGTTGATTTGTCTACCGAGTTGGAATAAGTTAATGATCTCAGAATTTTTGGTTTTACCAAGTAGCGAGTTGAGGGTACCACACATCTGATGGGGGCATGAGGAATCCCCAAGTTGTTTATCATGTAGGAAATCAATTTTAGCTTTTCTTACAGCTGATTTGCACTTTTTGTGGAGAGACCTGTAAAGGGAGAGCTGGGCAGAGTCTTTGTGCTTCGAATATCAGGCTCAGGCTTTGTCCCTCATTCTCATCATCTTGATAATATCAGAAGTGACCCAATCATTGGTTTTACCCCTGGTTCTAATTTTTTTGAGTCGGGCATGCTTATCAAAGATACTGACAATATGAGACTCTTATGTAACCAGAAAGATTAGTATAAGGGAAAAGCCTCCTTAAATAGATGGGACTTCACCCCCTCTTAAAGGCTTCCAATGAGGGGACCTCCCTCAAAGACCTTGGGAGTGAGCTCCACATTGTTGGTCTGGCTACCACTAACCGGATTACTTCAGCCGAACTCTGGGAACTGCTGGGAGGCCCTCCTCAGAGGAATGAAGATGATGGAGGGGTTGGTAAGAAGACAGTGGTCTCATGGGTTGCTAAGGTTCCAGACCTTGTAGGGCTTTATAGGTCAGCAATCTGACCTTGAAGGCAATCTGCCACCTCACCAGCAGCCAGTGCAGATTGCGTAAGACTGGTGTAATATGGCATGATCTAGGAAGGCCTGCTAACAATCTCACTGCTGCATTCTGCAATAGTTGCAGGTGACACAGGGCTCATCCATTTAGCCCCAGATATAGGGCATTGCAATAGTCAAGTCTGGATCGCAGGCAAATAGTCAGTGCACCAAGTCACCAGTAGCACAGGTTTCTAGATACAACAAGTAAATATTAAGTGCACCCAGACACCAATAGCACAGATTTCCAGAGGTGGCAGGTAAATATTTATTTAGTTTTTATTTACCAGGTAGGTGCACTACACGACTCAGTTGCCTATTTTCAGGCACAACCTAGGAGAGCACAACAAGGTGGCAAAAAGTAAAGAACAGTTATGACAAATATTCAATACAGACATTGTTCAATACCAGATAGTCAACAGTAAGTGATAGGATGAAAACAGCATAGGGAGTAATACAATGAGGTTCAAGGCATATGATCATTCAAGACAATATATTACTATATACAATAATTGACATACAGAACAAGGTTTAAGGGCTTATATCTTTAGTTGTGGGAAAGAAGTGTATGTAAAAGAGTAAGGATCCATTCTATAATCCTAATAGCATTAACATACAGTTACTTGTTGAAGGAAGGTTTGAAGTGCAGTTTTAAAGGCATGAATGGATGAGCACTAAGGGCTTCACTTCGGATACAGTACCATAATGTAGGTGCCATGAAGGAGAATGAAATATCTGCATGTTTGGTCCTGGTTCTAGGGATGCACAATAATCCTAGGACATTAGTTCTGAGTGGATATGTCAGGCTGTCAGGTTTCAGCAATACTGAGAGAGATGAGAGATTCCTGGGTCATAACTGCATAAATCAGACTGCCTAAAGAAAATGTTCTTAGGGCTGAAGGAGGGAGCCATCCAAGCTCAGAATAGAGGCCACAGTAGTGAGTATATCTATTTGTGGCTAGAGCAAATCAACTGATATTATTGTAGGTCACGTCTCATTTATGCAGTGTGGTTTGAGAGTAGTAGACTGTCATCCTGTATGTTAGTTTGGGTAGCAGGATGCCTTGGGCAATTGCAGTATGGGCTGAGGTCGAAAGGCTGTCTTTGGCTTTATAGGAAAGTCCAAGTCTAGCGTTAACAGCTTTACATGCAGTAGAGATATGCACCAAGAAGTCTAAGGATGCATCAAGTTTCACTCCAAGCTAGTTGAAATTAGTGATTGTAGTGAGAAGAGATCCATCAATGCACTGGATGGCGAGTGATGAGTTAAACTTTTTTAGTTTAGGAGCCGAGCCAAATAGCATGGCTTGTGTCTTGATGGTATTTAGGAGGAGCTTGTTGGATCGGAGCCAGGATTATAAATAATGGAGATCAGAGGTGAGGTTTCACATTAATCCAGGGATAATGCAGGAGCTAGTATAGAAGGCAAGGTCATCAGCATAGAGAATCAGGGTGCAGTGTCTGAGGCTAGTGTGTATAGAATGAAAAAGAGGAGCAGACCCAGTATGGAGCCTTGGGTAACCCTGATTGTAGTAGCAGAAGGGTCAGACAGGGTTTGACCAAATTTAACACGTTGGTACCTGTTACCAGATAACTTTTGAACCAATTTAGGGCTGAAGGGGAGACACCCAGAGCAGTCAATTTGCTTCATAGTAGGGTGTGATCAACTAGGTTGAATGGTTTTGTGAGGTCCATGAAGACTGTCAGTGTGCTCAGTCACCAATAACACAGGCTTTTCCAGATACAACAGATAAATATTCAGCATACCTGGTCTCCCCAATAGCACAGGTGTTCCAGATGCAACAGATATGCTGTCCCAAGAAAACTCCTGACCTGCTTCTGAGTTTCTGGTCTGGGCCATGCCTGTATTACCTCTATCTTGATTTGGTTAGGATGGAGCTGTCCCTGGCCTACCACATGCCTGAGGTATGCCACTTCTTCCATGGCCACCTGGCACTTCTCGGCTTTGACAGTGAGCCTGGCCCTCTGTATTCTGCCCAGCACTTCCCTAAGGTGTGACAGGTGTTCCTCCCAGCTGGTACTGAAGATGGCAATGTCATCCAGGTACGCCACAGCGTACTCCTCAGCACCATTTAACACCAGGTTCACCAACCTTTGGAAAGTGGCCGAGGAGTTCTTCATTCAGAAAGGCATTACCTTGAACTCAAGTAAGCCTATCAGAGTGATGAATGTTGACCTCTCCCTAGCTCTGTCTGTCAACTCTACCTGCCAATACCCCTTTGTCAGGTCAATGGTCGTAAGGTAGGTCATCCCCCCCCAACTTGTCCAGGAGTTCATCCATCCGGGGCATTGGGTGGGCATCTGACTTCATGACTGCATTCAGTACACGATAGTCTACACAGAAATGAGTTGAGCCATCTGGTTTGGGTACAAGGACTACGGGTGAGGCCCAGGGACTGTGGGATCTCTGGATTACCCCTAAATCCAGCATCTCCTCCACTTCCCTCCTAATGTCCTTTTGGACAGCCTATGACATCCGATAAGCTGTCCACCGTATGGACACCTGTGTCTCTGTCTCCACATCATGTATTGCTAAGGGGGTTAGTCCAGGCTTGGCACTAAACAAGGGGGCAAAGTCTGCTAAAACCTCCCTCACTTTCTGGATCTGGCCCGGGGTCAGCTGGGGAGACAATTTTACTGCCTCCACAGAGGACTCCCACTTACTTTCCTCCAGCAAGTCCAGAAAGGGGTCTCCTTCGTCCGTCCCCTCCCCATGACTACACACTGCGAACATTGTATCAGGCCTATTTGCATATGGCTTCATCATGTTGACATAGTACATCTTTTCTGTCTGTCTATGGTCAGGTAACTCCACTATGTAGTTTACGTCATTTACCTTCCTAACCATTTTGTGCGGTCCTGCCCACTCAGCTTGCAGCTTGTCTTTCAGGACCGGAATAAGGACCATGACTTCCTGACCCACCATGTACAAGTGAACTCTGGCTCTGCGGTCATACCATGCTTTTTGTTTCTGTTGGGCAGCTGCCAGGTTGCTCTGGGCTGTCCCCATAAGCTCCTTCAGCCTTTCCCTAAACCTTAGGATGTAATCTACAATGGGAGTTCCCTGGGTGGTGTGCTTGCCTTCCCAGTCCTCCTGGATTAAGTCTTGGGGCCCACATACCCAGTGTCCATACAAGAGCTCGAAGGGGGAAAATCCTGTCGACTCTTGGGGCACCTCCCTGTATGAAAACAATAGGTGGGGAAGGTATTTTTCCCAGTCCCTCCCATGCTGTTCAGCAAACACCGGAGCATTGACTTTAGGGTACCATTGAAGCATTCCACAAGCCCATTGGCTTGTGGGTGATATAGTGTCGTGCATCTCTGCACCACCCCACACTTCTTCCATAGACATTTCATTAGGTCCGACAGGAACCCCTTTGATCGGTGATTACCTCCTGCGGAAACCCAACATGGTAGAAAATCCCAAGCAAGGCATTTGCCACTTTGTCTGTCCCCAGTGAGGATAGGGTGACTGCCTCTGGGTACCGGGTGGCATAATCCACCACAGTCAAGATGAATCTCTTCCCTGAGGAGCTGGGGGTATTTAAAGGCCCCACAATATCCATTCCCACCCTCTGGAATGGCTCCTCCACTATGGACAAGGGGATCAGGGCGGCTTGGGTTTTCTTGCCCACCTTCCCTATTTCTTGACACCGGTGACAAGACCTGCAATACTCCTTCACCTGCTGGATGAAGTTAGGCCAGTAGAAATTCTGGGCCAACCACTGCATTGTGTGCATGATTCCCAGATGACCAGACAAGGGAATATCATGGGCAACCTTGAGCAACTGCTCACGATATCCCTGGGGAACAACAAGCTGCCTGCCTAGCATCCCTCCCTCTGTCTGTACTGCTTGTGTATACATAAGTCCATTTTCCCAATAAATCTTATGTCTGCCGTCACCTCCCTGTGCACTGTCTGAGTCTGCCCAAGCCCTCAGCTTCTCTAAACTAGGGTCACTGTGAACACCTCACACCTTCCCAAGGCATGGGACAGGTCCCCTTCTGTCACTAAACTAGGGTCCCTAGCACTAGTGTTAGGGCCCTCAGGATCACTGTCAGTCCCAACCCTCTGACAAGGGGTCACCCCTCCCTCTTCAGAGTAACCCTCTGTAGCTGTGTGGTTGCTTGTTACTGGGGAAATTTCTACCTCCTTTTTATCAGTCTCCCCCTCTGGAGACACAGGCTGGGGAACCAGCCTCTCAGTATCTTCCCCAATGGCTTCTGGGGGCTCAGGAAACTACAATTTTCCCTGTCCACTTGGCTATGGGTAACTGCAGATACCATCCCCTGTTGGAGATTGTTACCCAGGATCACATCCACTGCTAATGTGTTGGTTACAGCCACCTGTTGTACAGTTCCCCCTGTTTTACCCCAGTCCAGGAAAACACTGGCCAGTGGCAATGTTTTTTCTCCACCAGTAAACCATTGTACAGTTATGTATTTGTTGGGTATAAGCTGACCAGGCTGTACCAGATCCCTCTTTACCAATGTCAGGGATGCCCCTGTGTCCCTTAACCCCTGCGTCTGTATGCCATTTACCATGACTGGGTGCATGTATTCCCTCATGTTCACTGGCATGCTTCCAGGGACACACAAACAACCCACTTCCTTTCTGGTACTACTTGCTTATTATTGCTTGCCCTTCTTGGACATTGTCTGGCAATGTGCCCAGTTTCTTTACATAACTAACAAACATTTCTTACTTCAGAGAAATCTTTTCTTTAAAACCTGGGCTAACTGGTTTCAGTGGAGGCAGTGAGGGTTTTAGCTGCCTTGAAGGCACACTTTTCCCTTTCTGCACTGCCACACTCACCCCATTCGCTCTCAGAGCAGGTCTGCTCTTGGCATAGCGGTCCGAGAGTTTAGCAGGCTCTTGCACTGTTTTTGGATCTCGGTCCTATAGCCAGGTTTTTAACTCTGCTGGGCATGCCCAATAAAACTGTTCTAATAAAATCACATTTTCAATTTTATCAACAGTGTTTACCTCAATTCCTTCCCACCAACATTTTAAAAACTGACGTTGTTTCATGGCTAGCTGCTCATAGCTCATATCAGGGCTTTTCCTGAGCTTACGGAATTTAGCTCTGTATGATTCAGCAGTTAAACTTTTTTAACAGTGCAGTTTTTAACTTGCTGTAATCATCACTGTCTTCATTGTTCATTTGACCCAATGCATACCGAGCTTTTCCAGTAAGTAGCGGGGATAGCGGGAAGCTCCAGGACTCTTTAGAAATTTTAGCCTGAATACAAACTTTTTCCAAAGAATTTAAAAAGGCATCCATGTCCTCCCCATCCTTAAACTCAGCTATTAAATTTGGAGTTCAATTTGTAACCCAGACCTGTAGTCCCAGTTAAACCCAAGCCACTTACCTGCCCTGGTGCTGCTGGTTGGAGTCGTAGCTTCTCCAGTTCACATTGCCACTGGTGCTCCTCTCTCCTCTCCTCTGCCATTTGCTGTTCTTGCTCTGCCTCTCTGTGTTCTCACTCTTTCTTCTCTTCTGCCTCTCGCTGGTGCTCATGCTCCAAATGGTCTGCCTCTCGCTGTTCCCTTTCTCTCCTCTTCCTCTCCTGGGACTCTAGCTCCATCCTGCGTAACTCAAGTTGCAACCTGAGAACTTCCAGATTCAGGATACTGGTGACTTGTCCCTGCTGCTGTGGCTCTTCACTGACAGTGACCCTGCTGTCTGTCTCATTGGCTCAGGACCCCTCACTGGCTGCTAGCCCTTCCAGACTTGAGGTTTGGTCCCTTTCAGTCATGGTCTGTGACTCGATGCTCTGGGTATCTGCTACCATCAGGGCCTCTATGAGGCTCTGCTTACTGGCTTTCACCCCAAACGGGACTCCCCTGTCCCCGCACAACTGATGTAAGAAATCTACAGTGTGCCTGCTGTAGTCGGAAGCCATTTTCTTCTTCCCTTACTACTAATACTATTCTGACTGGCACTTCAGAGAAACAAAAATAAAATGGGTGGGAACTTAACTGTAAGTCAAGGTATATAATTCTGTTTCCTTTTGAAATAAAACACTGCCTTTCTTTTTTTTCCAGGTGAGCTAAACGGTCTCAAGCTGACACACTGAACAATGAAGCTTATACCACCAAATTTTTTATGCCACCTCTGCCAACCAATCTGTCACAAACTCACTCAGCCAGTCAGCCCTCTACTCCCAAAGTGCCAACCTCTGAGCGTATGATTTATGTATAGTGAACAGAACAAGGTAACCCTCTTGTCTGTTTTGTGGGTTCAAGTCACCTTAGTCTCAAGCTCTGGAGGGATTCAAACTGATAACCTCTTGTTAGCATACCCAATTATCAGGCTCAGATAATTCTGTCTTCAGGGGGCCAGATATCTTTGCCTACGGGCACCCAACCAGGTCTTTCAAATGAACCCTTAGAACTCTATGCAAGACTTTAGAGAACTCTACCCATTTCCCAGTTTGGTATACAATAAGCTCATACACAATTTTACTTATAACCTTTAAAAGCGCCACTTAAAATAAAAAGAAATGTCAAGGCACTCCAGACAGTTTCCATTGTAAAATCTCTTTTTACTTTAAAATATCAAAACAGAACAAAAATTACAGAACAAAATATATCCCAACACATACAGCCTTAAAACAAACAGGTAAAAGTACAGTTCCTACAATACATACATTCAGACTGGTCTAATCTAATGCTTACTTTCTTTCAGGTTTCTCTTCTCTCAGTCAGAAATATTGTCTTGTGTGACTCTGTCAAGGTTCTTTCAGTAATTAAACACAGTTCTGAGATGGCCCTTTCTCATGAGGTCACTAACTCCGCCTTGGTGTAACAGCATCTATATTTATCTCACAGGATGTTCAAATAAAATATTTAAAAACATAATAGAGTGACCTCACCTGCCTCCCTCAGAGTTAACCAGACCAAAGCGGTTTAAGCTTTGCTACATACATCTCAAAAGTTTCTTTTGATCTAAGTCACTGTATTCAAAGCAAAAGTGTATTTGCCTTTTTAATCCCGTCTGGGCCTTGGAATCCACACCTCAAAGGTCTCTGAAGTAATTCAAGGGTTCCCAGGAAAGTATATTGACCTTCCAAATTCGTCTGGGTTCTCCCTGACCCAGACATCAACCTCTCTTCAATGTCCATTCTGGCTTCTCTCTGACACCCCTCCCTCTCAAGTTCTTCCTGACAACTATTGTAAGTCAAGGTTTTTTCCCTGAGGGAATTATGAATAGCTAATCTTATTTCCTGGAATGAAAGCAAATTGACAAGGTAATTGCACCCCAGATATCTGTAGTTTAGCTATGTCCTGTCCTTTGAACTTATCCCTTGGGGGTCTTGGTGTGTCAGTTCCAGTAAGACAGTAGTTTCCTCAAACTGACCTTCCCATCACATATTTTATATGTAATAAAAAATGTGATACAGCACTCAGATCTGGCTGTCTACGTCACACTGGGTTTCTCATTTATTCTTTGCTTTCTTGTACTTTGTAGTTTTTTAATGAGCCTTACAATTTCACCTGAGATTTTACACTCTCCTTCACTGGGGATTTCTGCTGTCTTCAGCCTGCTCAGTATAGCAAGGTTTGCCATAAGGTAAGCCCCATCTGGGATGCAAGCTAGACATTGAAAAATAAGCTAATAACAATGACCCACCAATAAACTGTTAGTGGAAATTTGACTCATCAGCATGGAGCCATGCACATATTGGCTACAGTAGCTGCAAGAACTGTCCTTGAAAGCTTCAGCATCCATAGTGAAAATAAGTGCCATTTATTAATATGTTTAAAATTGCTAATAGATAATGATCTGTACATTAACTGAACCTGAATGTAATAAGCTTCCTTCTGACCAGTATAATTTTGCAAACGAGAAGGAAAACTGAAGTGACACTTTAATTTAAAAAAACAAGAGATAAGGCTCTGGCATCTTGGCCTTAATCTATTCTCAAATTATTATTGTTCACACTATTTATTCCCAGTGGCAAAGTTCATGAATGGTTTTGACTTTTTTTTCTAGCCACTATGTGCAACCATAGTTTTCAAGTTATGAATAAGGACAGGCTCATAAATTCCATCAGTTCCACGAAAGCGGGGATAAATCAGGTTGCACTCCAGGCCATTCCTATCAATACTTAGTACACAAAACTAGGAAAGGGACAATTATGGGCAAATCTTTCATTTTCTGAATGCCACATTAATATCTAATGCCTTTCATTCAGTTTGTTTTATAAAACAATAGCCTTTAAAGTTATCTCTGTTTCCTGCTAAACAATTGCTATTGGCATCGGCAGGACTCAGATCTCAGATTCCTCTTCCAATAACAGAATGCTGGGACATTCCACTCATTATTACCTGACAAGTGACCAATCAGGTGTTACTACAGGCAAGGATATCATTATTCTTTCATTCATACTACTGCTGGACCCTGAGTGAAGACTGCATTTGACAGGTCACTCCAGCACTGGATAGATTTTTCCTTTGCAGATCATAGAACGGTAGCATATCATTTAAAATAAGGGCTGGTGGGAGAAGGAGGGAGGTTGGGTGATTGAGGATGGGATACGGTTAGGGTATACTGTGATTACTGACTCAGTGGGACAGGAGCAAGGTGGGCAAGATAGGTGGTGTTTTTTTTGTTTGATTTTGTAACATGATGTTCCATAGGTGGAGGAAAGAAGGGATATTTATCTGCACATGCTGCATCTTTATTACAGTAAATTTTGCCAGACCTGTGTGAGGGGGAGGAGGGAGATGGATTTTACAGGGTGGCAGTACTTAATTTCTAATGGTCTTTGTTTCAGTGGGTAGGGGTGCTTTAATAGTATAATAGGCTTTTTGTTTGAAGAGAAAAAACGAACTCTGTGTAGTTTTCTCCAGCAAAGTGCCACTTCACCTGGAAAAAACTATGAATAATGACACTTTGCCAGCAAATTCACCAGTGAAATGCCACTACATGTAGTCTTTCCTGGGTGAAGGCAGGCAATCTCACAGGTAAAAAGTAAGTAAAGTGTTGCTGCAGACAAAGAAAAGTCGGGGACATCTCACGAAGTACTGAAAAAAAAGAAGATTCCCAACTTTGCTCATCCTCAGAACCAAGTTTTTTGCCCCTTAGACTTAATTTGCTCCTGCTGCTTGTCATGCTTAGAATCATCTGCTTGTGTCATCAGAATAAATTCAGTGGCAACAGGTTGTGATGCCATAAGCAAAGGATTATGACTTCATGGCAGGACTAAGCAATCAGAACAGATGAAGTCCAATGGAAAAAGACCCGCTTTTGATAAGTGTTCTTCAGGAATGAATAGCAACATGCCCAGAATTTCTAATGTTTTAGTAATCTGAAGTATCTGAGTTCTGCTGATTGTTATTTATTTTTGTTACAATAAACTGAAAAGTCTTTCACTTAGATAACAAGACTTTGAAACATGGTACTTTAATAATATAGTAACATAGGAACCTAGGGTACAGGGTTGTGCTGCTGAAACAGCATATGAATTACAGCACTGCAGAAAGTGCTAAAATTAGTACAGCGACAAGGGTTTTTTCAGCGATTTGGAATAACCGCTGCCCCTGTCGCTGTATGGCCTAATGGGGGAGTGTGAAAGAGGCTGCCAGTGCAGTGTCTGGTCAAGCCGCTCCCATGGTGGAGTGGCTAGGGCACCAGCACCCAGTGACATAGGGATCTGGGGCTGAGGTTCAGTTCCCCCGAGGTCCCATATTGCTGCGGCTTTTATTTTTCTTAAAAACAGAATTTTCCAACCTCCAGTGTTTTGCCCCATTCCTGAAGTCCACACCCCCTCAGGGTTAGTTACAGTATATTTATTCCAGGAGGTGTGGTGGGTGAAGCCCCCATGTCATGGGGTGTGGGGGCAGAGCCCCTCAGAAAAAAAGAAAGTGCCATTGTTTTAATAGTGTGTGCTGTTTGTGGTTTGGTTACTGTGTTTCCTAACATTATTTTAGTGCACATCATTTTGCCTGTGGCACTGTTTCTTGCACTTTTTTGGGTGCAACATTATGACTCCATGCCAGAACCTAGACAAGGGAAGCAGAAAAAGAGCAAAGGTCCATCCAGTCTGCCCGAGTTCCCTATTTAGCCCTGGGGCCTACTGTTCCTCCAGGGTCCTAGCCCTCCCCACCACCCCTCCATTCTACTCCCCAGTTCTGATGTCCTGAGAAACCACTATACCCTTCATTCTATCACAGCCATGTTTAAAACCACTAATGGTTTTTGTACACAACACCTCAGCTGGCAGACCATTCCATGGCTCCACTACCCTTTCTGAAAAATAATATTTCCTCACATCCCTCCTGAACCTCCCTCCTGTTATCTTCCACTCATGACCATGTGAGCACACACTGGTATTCAAGTTGAATAATTCCCCACAGTTCACCCTATTAATTCCTTTCAGGAATGTGAATGTCTCTGTCATATCTCCACTCTTCTTTATGGTCTCCAGTGAGTACATGTTCAGTGCCTTGAGGCGCTCCTCATAGGACATGCCCTAGTGGCTCTGACTCCTCTTTGTTACCCTGTGCTGCACCACCATGAACCTATCCCTATCCTTTCTGAGGTGAGGACCACAGAACTGGGTGCAGTACTTCAAGTGTGGCCTCACCTAGGATCTATACAGCGGAAACATTACCTTCATTTTTCTACTATCAATATCACTCTTGCTATATCCAAGCATCCTATCTGTTTTGCTATAAGCCTTGTTGCACTTATTATCATTATATTATTTAGACGTTTTCACACCAGGAAATCCCCTTTTATGCCAAAATGCTTACTTTGCCTGCCAGTCCAGTGAGGCAGATTACTGAGATGCCTAGAGTGCCTTTTCTCTTCCACGCTGGTGTGCTGGGTTCAGAAACAAGCTTGGGGCACTGGGGTTCAGCTGGGGGAAGGGCTGGAAGAGGACTGAGCAGCCCAGCTCTTGGCTGCCACTGAGTGGAGGCTTGGTGGTAACATCATGTAGAGAGGGGTCTAGCGCTAGGCCAGGTGGGTGGAAAGGGGTTGATGGTTCCAGCATGCATGTGCACCTCTATGTGGATGCACAACCATATTGCTGAGGACCTGGAGAGTTCGGGGAGAAAACCAGGGACTAATATTATGTCCTCCCATCGCTTCGTGGCAGCCCTTGGGACTCTCATGTTCTGTTCTGTGCAGATCCCTGCCAGTCTGACTGCAGGGGGAGCAGTAGACAGAACTGAGAGACCCAAGTCAGGGCCTAAAAACAGGAGTAGGTGGCAACAGATGATCAAAAAGCATAATGAAAAATAAAGCCTAGTTTGTAAGAACTCAATACTTGAGGCTGTTCAAATTCCTTCATAGTCACTAACTCACTTTGTGACCATAAGACCCCCCCACACACACACACACACACACACACACACAGTCTTGTAGTCCTCCCAGCTGAAAAATGGAGTAAAAGAATAACCCAACAGTAAATGACATGTTGTGTCTCAGTTGGAGCATTTAGGCAAACAAAACCAAAACAGAGTTATAAAACAATGGCTTTGAGTAAAGTATTCTGATTGACAGGCATGCATTCTGAAAGGCTATGTTAATGACTGACATGCATTGTAAAGAGTTATGTTAATTACTGACATACATTCTAATTAGGGCTATGTTAATGACTGACATGCATTTTAAAGGGTTATGTTGATATCTAGAAACTCTTAAAGGGGAACTACAGTCAAAATTCTACAAAATAATGTTTTGTGCAGAGTGTTTTGATTTGTAGATGCAGTCCTAGTGTGTGCTTCCCTTTGATGTAATCCTAGTGTGTACTTCCCTTTGTTTGCTGTAAGGGTTTTTTTTCTAAATTTGCCAACTAGTTTAATGGCCACTGAGGATCTCCATGTTTGAATATTTTATTGCTCTTCTCTTTCCTACAGTGCCTCCTGTCTCATGTGACAGTGAAGCATTTGTGACCATTAATTTGGCAAGAGCTAGTTTTGTGTTAAGTTTAGAGCAGTAGAGCTACGATTTTAAAGGGAAACAGTCAGCACCAAGTGTGCTACACTCAAGTGTAGGGCTGATCCCAATATGCACTTAATGTGCACAAATATTTTGCATTACTTACTGTTTACTGTAGTATAGAAGATTGTATCAGACTAATTTTGCTTAGTTCTAGGCTGACATCTTCTGTTACTACAAATCCCAGAATCCCCAGCAGCTGACATCAGAGCACTAGGCAGCAGTAGGAGATTCAACAACCTGCAGTGCATGTAGAGTTTATACAGTATAAGTGCTGATCTTTTGTTTGTTGGTTCCGTTGTTCCCCCTGGGTTAAGTACAGTCACAGAGGACTGCACTTAGCCCTTGGAGAAATACAGACTTAGAAAACATATGACTGGGTATTATAAAAGCTCTTATATGCTGTGCAGGCTATTGAATCTCCCACTGCTGCCTACTGCTCTGTTGTCAGCTACAGGAGATTCTGAAATATGTAGTAACAGAAAATGTCAGCCTAGTAATAAGCAAAATTAGTCTAATACAATCTATAATACTACACTAAACAGTAACATAAAAACATAGAATTTGATGGCAGATAAGGACCACTTGGCCCACCTAGTCTGCCCATTTCCCTACCTAATGGATACGTTGCAGATCCTAGTTAACCAACAGCCTACTTCCTCCTACCTCCCACTAAAATTGCCTTATGTCTGTCCCATGCATTCTTGAATTCCTCCACTGTTTTTGACTCTACTACCTTCTTAGGAAGGCTGTTCCATGTATCCACAACCCTCTCCATGAAAAAATACGTCCTCACATTCTCTGTTAGCTGTCCCCCCTCTGTCTTCAGATTGTGCCCCCTTGTTCTTGTACATCTCTTTTTCTGAAAGATGCTACCCTCTTGGACTTTGTTGATTCCCTTGAGGTACTTGAAAGTTTCTATCAGGTCCCCCCTCTCTCTCTCCTCTCCTTGAGTGTATACATGTTAAACTCCTTTAATCTCTCTTCATATGTCTTCTAGGGCAGATTCTGCACCATTCTGGCTGCCCTCCTCTGGACAGCCTCCATTCTGTCTATGTCCTTGCAGAGATGGGGTCTCCAGAACTGCATGCAGTAGTCCAGATGGGGTCTCACCAACTGTCTGTACAGAGGGATAACAACTTCCTGTTTTCTACTGGTGATGCCTCTCCCTATGCATCCCAGTATCCCACCAACCCTCCTTACTGCCTTCTCACATTGCTTGCCCACCTTAAGGTCATCTGATCTGACTACCCCCAAGTCCATTTCCATTTTTGTTGTTGTTAGTATCTCACCCCCCCATTGTGTACTCTTCCCCTCAGTTTTTGTTTCCCAAGTTCATTACTTTACACTTCTTTGCACTGAATCTAAGCTGCCATACATTTGACCATTCCTCCAACCTTGCCAAGTCCCTTTGCATCTTTTCCACCCCACCTTCTGTATCAACCCTGTTGCAGATCTTTGTGTCACCTGCAAAAATACATACTTTTCCTTCCAGTCCCTCTGCAATGTCACTTATAAAGACATTGAAGAGGACCAGTCCCAGTACTGAACCCTGCAGTACCCCTCTAGTACCCCCTTTCTTTGGAGTGAACTCTGTTTACTATTACCATCTGCATCCTGTTGTCCAGTCAAATTTTTACCCAGACTACCACTTTGGGACCCATTTCAAGACTGGCTAACTTGTATATTAATATTTTTTGTGGGACTGTGTCAAATGCTTTGCTAAAGCCTAGGTAGGCCATGTCCACAGTCCCTCCCAGGTCTACTACTTTGGTCACCCAGTCGAAGAAATCTATTGGATTCATCTGACATGACCTTCCTGCTGAGAATTCATGCTGCCTTGGGTCCTGTGCCCAACTGGCCTCTAGGAACTCAACAATTTTTTTCTTTAGAAGTGATTCCATCATTTTCCCTACCACTGAGGTCACACTAACAGGTCTGTAGTTTCCTGCCTCTGTCTTGCTCCCATTTTTGTGAAGGGGAATCATATCCACCTTCCTCCAGTCCTCAGGTACCACACCATCCTCCCATGATTTGTTAAAAAGGGTAGTCAGTGGTGTCACTAGTTCCACCCTTAGTTCTTTTAGAATTCTTGGGTGAATCCCATTAAGCCCCTTTGCTTTGTCTGTCTTCAATTTTAAGAGTTCTTTCTGAACCCTTTCTTCTGTGAATGGACTGGTATTGACCTCCCTATCCAGAGTGCTTCTATTCTTTGATTTAGGTACCTCCTCCTCTTCTTTTGTGAATGAGCAGAAGTATTCATTCAGTATCCTGCTTTTTACTGTCAACCTCTGCCCACCCTCCCTTCCCTTTATTAAGCCTCACTATCCTCGATCTTTCTTCACTTCCTAATGTACCTATAAAGGTTTCATCCCCTTCTTAACTGAGTTGGCTATCTTTTCCTCAGTTTGGGCCTTTCTAATCTGACTGCCTTGCCTGCTTCCTTCTGCTTTAACTGGTGCAGTTCTCTGTCCTGCTCCTTCTGTGTTTTCTTATACTTCCTGAACGTTACCTTTTTCTCCTTAACCTTCCCTGCCACCTCTTTTGAGAACCATATTGGTTTTTATCTTTGTTTTGCATTGTTGATTTGCTTCAAACAAAGACTTGTTGCCTCTGTGATGGCTCTTTTGATTTTTCCCCATTGTTCCTCCACCCCTCCTTCTTGCCCATTTGCTAGTGCTTTCCTGATGCACTCTCCCATTTTCCCAAAGTTAGCCCTCCTAAAGTCCAATACTCTTGTTTTGTATGACTTGACTCTATGGCTGTGTTTATCATGAACCACACTGTTTGGTGGTCACTTGCTCCCAGATGGCTACCCATTTCTAAATCCGAGATCCTTTCTCCGTCCCCATTAGACAGTACCAGGTCTAAGAATGCTCCCTCCTGAATGGGTTCCAACACTAGCTGTCTGAGGCATGCTCCCTGTAGGGCATCGAGAATAACCCTGCTCTTGGATGTGGCTGCAACAAAGGTGCTTCAGTTAACATCTGGCATATTCAGGTCCTCCCTCAACAATATCTCCCCTTTTTCTGCCATTCTAAGGATGCCTTCTATCATTTCCTTGTTCATTGTCACCCCCTGAGATGGGGGTCTGTATACAACCCCACTGCAGATTGTGGTATCATACCAGTCTCCAGGGTGACCCACAGTGCCTCCTCTACTCCCTGTTTATCCTTACGTTCCATTGCTTTGATCTCTTCCCTTACATAGAGTGCTACTCCACCTCTTCTTTTACCCTCCCTGTCCCTTCTGCAGCTTGTGTACCCTGGTACTGTATATTGACATCCCAGTCATGGTTCTCAGTGTATCATGTTTCTGTGACTGCCATGATATCCAGGTATCACAGGGATCAGTCCTTGGGCCCCTTCTGTTCAACGCCTACGTATCTGACATAAGGACAGGAATCAGGAGTGAGATGAGTCTCTTTGCAGATGACTCAAAACTGGGGGCGGTGGTGGATGGGGAGGAGGGAGGTGGCCCTGCAGGGGACCTGGAGGCTCTGGAAAGATGGTCTAGAAGTGGAAGCTGAGGTTCAATGCAGTGAAATGCAAGTACTCCACCTGGGGCCAGAAACCCAGGCCAAGTGTACCCCTGGGGAAATACTAAAGTCTCAATGGCTGAGAGGGACCTGGGGTGGTGGTGGATGTCAAGATGAACAACTCTGAGACTTGTAGGAGGGCAGCAGCCAAGACCAACAGGATGCTGGGATGCATCGCTAGGGGATCACCTCCAGAAGGAGGGATGATACTCCTCTGTATAACTGCTTGGTGAGGCCACACCTGGAGTACTGCATGCAGTTTTGGAGGCCACACTTAAAGAGGGACATTAACCTCCTGGAGAGGTCAGAGGAGGGCAACCAAAATGATTTGGGGCTTGGGGACAGGACCTATGAAGAGAGGCTCAAGAGCTAAATATGTACACACTGGAAGACAGAAGGGACCGGGGGGACATGATAGAGGTCTTCAGGTACATGAAGAGGGTAAATAGGGAGGAACAGTCAGGGTGCTTCGAAGGAAGGAGGAAGGGGCCACTAGAGGGCATGGGTGGAAGCTGGAGGGGGGAAGATTCAGGGGAGAAAGGAGGAGGTGCTACTTCACTGAGAGGGTGGTGGAGCCATGGAATGCACTACCTAGGGGGCTGGTGGAGGCAGAGACAGTGGAGGGGTTCAAGAGGGGGTGGGACAGGTACAGGGGAAGGGTTCTGGAAGCAAAATCCAATGCAGCAAGAATATCCAGAACTGGGAAGGGAGAAGCCAGAGAAGGCAAGGGGGACAGCAAGGTCAGCACCCAGGGTGGGGGCTGACCAAACGAGCAGACACGAAAGACCGTTAGGCCTATTCTGCTGGCATTTTAGTATGTTAGTATGTTAGTATCCCTCTTCCATCAAGGTCACTAGTTCAGTGAGCTTGTTACACAGAATACAGGCATTGGTACTCATCACCTTCCATTTTTTTTATATTCTTTCTTTATGTTCCCTTCTCGTTGCAGCACTCCCATTCTTCAGGAGACAACTATAGCCTTGTATGTCCCTGCTCATCTAAACAGACGACGGTGCAGTCCATCCCCCAATGGAGCCATTGTTGTACCCCCAGGTGGGAATGGGGTGGGATCCTTTCCACCCCGACGTGTCTTTATTTCATTGGCAATGCTGGCACCGGTGCCGGTAGGGGCATTGGAGATTGGGGCCTGGTGCTCCATCTACTGGAAGCACTGTGAGGTTTTTCCTCATTTCTGGTCCCCCCTTAGGACATTGGCACACTTGGAGAGCCTAGGGGTGGAGCACGTCGGGATGTGCGAATGCTCCAGCTCCCAGTCGACGCCCCCTCCTTTCATCCTGCTATTCCACTGGACCTCCACCTGTGGTCACCCA
The DNA here is from genome assembly GCA_016271365.2 of Neoceratodus forsteri. Taxonomy (NCBI): domain Eukaryota; kingdom Metazoa; phylum Chordata; order Ceratodontiformes; family Ceratodontidae; genus Neoceratodus; species Neoceratodus forsteri. The sequence continues at coordinate 39,955,080 of CM057459.1, forward strand.
GGTGGTGGTAGAGAACCAGAACAAGCAGCCCATCCTCCCCGGAGGAGGAGAGCAGCCTCTGGGTGCTCAATCTTCCTCCCCCTGGCCGACCCTCCAGCCACCCGAGTCCATTCCTAAACTCGGGTCACTAGCACTGTGAGTGGTAGCCCTACTGCTGCACTGGTGGGTCAGTTTATCACAATCCATTTTTGATGGCCTTACCCCTTTGAGCTCCATACCTGTCCTTACTGCCTTTTTCTGCATTTACCCCTGTCCTGCTCCCTATTGACTTCTCTACCTTGGTGTTTACCTCTCTAACTACTGTGTTTTGTAGGGGGAGGCTGGGTTTTCCCTGCTCCTTTTCCATGCCTCCCCCCTTGGCTAGTTTAAATGCTTACAAATGAAATATTTAAACCTATCACCTAGGATCCTGGTTCCCCTCTCGGACAGATGCAGACCATCATGACGGTATAGGCCTGTATCCCTCCAGGTAGACCCCCAGTCCCCAATGAATCCAAAACCCCTGAGATCCACACCAGTTTTTCAACCATTCATTGAATCCCATGGTGCAAGTACCCTAGCATCACCCTTGCCATAGACAGGAAGCACCTCCAAGAAGGTTACTGTACATGCTACTTGTCTAAGGCCCCTCCCCAACTCTTCAAACTCCTCTTGTACTGCTCTGATTCTATTCCCAGCCAGGTCATTTGTCCCTAGGTGGACAATGACATCCAGCTCCCTCCCTCCCTCATGCAGCTGCTCCTGTGATCCTGAGGATTCGCTCCCTGTCCCTCCAAGCCATGGTGCCAGGCAGGCACCTTACCTCCCTCTCCCCTTCTTCCACCAGTTCTCCCCCAAATGATTAAGTCCCCCACCAGGAGTTGTTTCCTTCCCCTGTGGGGTCCAATGCCACCTTCCTGTGGGTCTCCTTTGTGGAGGTTCCCAGCATCCTCCTTGGTCTCCACTGCAGGTGCCGCCATAGAGGAACCACTCTCCACCAGAAGAGCATATGAATTGTAGAGAGATACAACTGGAGAAATGCACCTCTGTTCCATCACCCTCTCTCTCTCCCTGAGCCCACCTTGGTCCAAGCGCTCCAAGGTTTTTGCATATAAAGTGCACATTGGGACCAGCCTCACACTTGAGTGTAGGGCACTTAGTGTTGACTGTTCCCCTTTAAGCAAGTCTCCTTATCCAGTGACCACAAATAAAGGCTACATTTATGAATGTCAAACACATGAGGGATAACTGAGTGGGCTGTTCCAAAGGAAACAGCTAGAGGCTTCAGTAGGTGCATCATTAGTAACCTGGGGTGATTTGTGTGCTTTTTATGGCTATGTGTAGTTTGATGACACAAAAAGCTTTAAAAAATATTCCTCCTGCTGTATAAACCTAGACATATAACTGGAAAACAAAGACTGAATTAATAAGAGTTGCACAGTTGAGGCCAGGATATCATGATCCTAACAGCAGACTCCAGCTGCAGCAGCTATCACTCACTGAATAAGTGGTCCCAGATGCATAACTATCATGATAAAGGAGGCACTGTAGGGAAAAGAGCAACACAATATTCAAATATGGAGATTCCCAGGGGCCACAAAACTAGCAGGGAACTTTGGGAAAAAAAAACTCCTAATGCAAACAAAGGGAAGAATACAACAAGACTACACCCACAAATCAAAACACTCTGCCCAACATATGGGTTTGCAGCTTTTGACTGTAGTTCTCCTTTATGTAAAATAACACAGACTAAAAACAATAAAACATTAATTAAACACAATGTAAACACATTAGTAAAATAATAGCAATAAATTAGATAGGGAATGATTTTAAATATCTTAAAACACCCTCTTGAATCTTTCAGTTATTTAAAGGGATACTGTCAAACTTTTTGCATTATATTTCCAGTTAAAAACCCACATTTTAAGATCACTTACCTTCTCTTTAATTCATTGATGATGCCAGTTGTTTCATCTGCCTCTTTTCTTATGTAACCCCCCTGTTACCTGGGGTTACTAGAATCCCAGTAAGACCTAGAGGTAGGCAGGGAAGGCAGCTTGTGAAACTCCAGTTAAATGGATTTCACACTGTCTCACTCTGTTCTCAGTCTCAGCTGAGACTGATCGATGACATCATTATAGAACTGTCACAGCTGCATAAGCCACACTGGAATGTTGCAGTTGAAGGTTAGAGTAGAACGTTGGGGAATTTGAAGCCAGTCTGTGTGCAGTCTGAGAGAGAGAGACTGTGGTGCAGCAGAGTGTGTGCAGGCTCTCAGAGCTTTAAGCTCTGTTTCAGAGCTACTTTTGTTTTAGGTGTGTGTTTCCACCTGAAGAGGAACACAGGAACTGGTAATTGAAGTGGTGGAGACCGCTCTCAATGGTTCAGAGCCCCATCCCTGAGGGGATGGGGGGAAGGTGTCTGCCTGTTTTCCAGGGGCAACCCTCTTGGGTCCAGCTAAGGGAAAGAAGCTGCCTGTCTGAACTGTGCTGGGGCACCAGAAGCTCTGAGAGGAAGATTCCTTGTGAAGGAAATGCCCGTGGGGCACCTACGACCAAAGGGTGAGTTCGCTCTGAAAAAGTGCCAAGTATTTTCACCTGAAACAGAAGAAAACTAAAGGGACTGTTACTGTGGGGTCAGGAAAAGACAGCCAAGTACAGTTGGAAGTTGTGGGGATTGGACCGCTTAACTCAGTGGGGAGTCTAGAGTAATGGACAAAGCCACTTATAAGTATGTTCAAGGCCAGCACAAAAAGGAAAGGAAGATGTGGGGATTTGGACTGCTTAACCTGTGGGGGGTCTAGAGTAATGGACAATGCCACTTATTTTAAGTATGTTCAAGTCCAGCACAAATGGGAAGCAAGACAAGTTGATTGAATGTGAAATACATTTAGCAAGAATCTACACAGCAAAGTGCTAAAGGATGAGGTGTTTACAGTCCAGAGAAATTGCCAGATATGAATTGTGGGAGCGAGAGGTGGGAGACCCCCCATCAGTAGTAACCAAATTCACCTCTACGGATTTGCTGTGAGACACCTTTTGCTTTCCCTCAGGTACTTGGCCAGAGCCTGAGGAAAGTACCCAGACATGGGATTAAAGAGGGCGATTCCCTGATATAGCCGAGGTGCTCTTAGGTGGTTTAGGGAGCCACCAGAAAATGCTTCCATGAAGTATGGAAGGTGTCCAAGTGGCTGGCAAGGAAGCTGAGCCAGGGAAAACCCAGAGCAGTGTACAAGTTCGGGCTGTTTAACCCAAAGCAGTGTACAAGTCCAGGCTATGTGCCCAGTGTGTGGTAGAGCCTGAGGGCTAAAGTGATGAGGATGTGTTGTGGTCTCCTTTAATCTGCATTGCCAGGAGTGTAGCCCCGTGGGGGTCCATCTATGCTTTGTTTATTCTGTTTGGATGTGAATAAAAGCCATACTTTAGAATCCCACTTCTGGTATTGGACATTGCAGTTATTGCTTCCTGTGTTCGGAGTTACTTGGGTGCCCCTGTGCAGAGTAGCCAAACCTAGCCTTTGTGTCGAGTGACCTATTCCTCCCCGAACCCAGGCCACCTGGTAGAGCTGTGAGATACAAATGGCATACCGGATAGGGGTTACACTTAGTAGAACTAAAATACATTCTAAAGGTGTAATTATAAGTAACCTTAATAGTCTCCCCCCCCCCCCCACTGCACCATGAGAGACTAGACTGTGTTGGGGTGTTCCCAAATCCAGGAAAGGTGCAGTGGTAGTTGATCAAGGACTGTAAACAAACACATTTTTGTGTGTTAACACCAGTATGGTGGGCAGTCTGTTTTTCACTTTAAAAAGAAAAAAGAAATCAGAATCAAACTGCCAGTAACATCAGCAGTCTACAGAATGTGACCAATCATAACATGTGTGTTTTTAAACTAGAGACACTTTGAGGCCTAAAGGGGTTGACAGTATCCCTTTAATGATTTCTTTCTTTCTTTATTAAATATTTTCACCAGAAAAACATACTGAACTGCAAGCAGCTCATTTTCAGATGTCTCCTTGGGAAGGGAGTGAGGGAGTATTGGAAATAACAAGGTGCATAAGATTATGCAGTGGGTGTAAATAAAGACAAAGTAGATGACAGTGAGAAGTAGCATGAAACACAATATAAAAGCAAGAGCAGAAACAACATGAACATTATATACTTGTTTAGAGGAAACCATGCAATAAAGAAAACAACAATAATGCAAGGTACCGACAGTCAAAAATTAAAAGGAAAGAGGAGGCTGGTGGTTGTAAATGGGAGAAGAAGCTAAATACCCAGCAACTAGCTCAGTCTAATGGGAGTAACCAATATTTGCCTAAAATGTCATTACCAAATGAATTTGCCTTGCTGGCAACAAACTGTAGGTTGAATATGTAACAGTTAATAGTTTGCAGTGAGATACAGTACTATCATGGGCTGGTGTGCATTATCTTTTTTGTACAAGTACAACATGTACATATTAGGTTTTGTTGTCTGTAAACAAAAAAATCTTTCAATAAAGTATACTGATTTAAAAAAATTATGCAAGAAAACCCAAACTGAAAATAAAACGCCTGTCGTAAGCAATAATACAGAATCAAGTCCTTTTTATGTTTGTTTGTAAATTGCAAAGCAGCATATTGGATTGTGTTTGGGGTCTGTAGATGTGTCAGGCTGTTAGCCAGTGAACAATAAAGAAAGCAGACTCTGCCTCTTGCCAGCCAATAGTGTGGGGCCCTGAGTTTGTTAGATTGCATAGATGTGATTACAAATTGATCCCAGGAAGTAGGAGTCCTGTCATGGAACAAAAGATAGGAGTGTGGGAGTAGTAACCTGTTTGAATCAGTGTTCACTCATCAACTTCTGTTTATTTCAGTTGTTACTGGCCAATACAGTATCATCCCGAATGTGTTACAGAAGTACCACTTCCTCGGGGGGGGGGTCCAATAAATTCTGAGAATAAGCTTCACATACATTACAGTTTGTCACCTATTCTTTGCTTCCTTGTACTTGTAGACCTTCAATCAGCCTTACAGTTTCACTTGAGATTTTACAGTCTCCCTCACTGGGATTTTCTGCAGTCTTCAGCCTGCGCAGTATAACAAGGTTTGCCATAAGGTAAGCCCTATTTGGGATGCAGGCTGAACATTGAAAAATAAGCTAATAGCAGTGACCCAAACATAAGGTGCCATCGAGCAAGTCTGTACACAGATATAGTTATGAAACACAGTACCTCATTCCTGAAGACTAAAATTTCCATCTGATAAGCAAAAAAGAAAATAATTTTGGAGCACAAAGATGTAACGGCACTTACCCCTGTTAAAAGAAAGAGCCAGTCCATTGAGGGAAAAATGCAAACATGCAGCACTCTGTTAGCCATTCACATATGGCACAATGACCCAACATTATTATTTTATTATTAGATCATCGGTTTCCAGACCTTTGAGTCATAGACTCATTTGCAAAGGCACCTCGTCAAGAGAGCAATACATCACAGCAAACAAAACAGTACAGTACATAACGCTTAGATTAAAAAAGCAACTAGTGTCACAGACATTCAATGGTGGTACACGCTTGGTAACAGGTAGATCACAGTCATAATATAGGTACATGGGTACCATTTCAGCCACTGTGGGCCATTGTCAAGTGATTGGGGACCACAAGCAGATACAGTCATTTATAAACCTTTACATACGTGCCTATTATAAGTCTGATTATTCATCAGCATAGTGAGGCTCCTGACTGGCTACTGGATGGGTCATTAATATCTTACAGTTGACCTATCCATGTGCCAATTGAAGCTATACGGCTAGCAACTTTGATGTACTTGTGCCACACAGCTTGTGCCACAAAACTGAAACCTAAAAAGTAAGTTAAAAAACTGTATGTTTGAAAGTTGTTATTGTGATTAGTCTTATAATTGCAATAAAAGTCTCACAGCTGGTCACTTCCTTGGATTAATGATTGGCTGGAGGGAGATGTCCCTCAGCTGGGCCTCTGGTCACCCATCCCACCAGCCAGTCATTAAACTCTTTTAAACGACCAACTTCTCAGTTTGCATTGCTTAATATATTTAAAGTGACAGTGCTTTATGATATAATGTACAAGTTTAAAAACATTGCCAAAAAAAAGAGGGAGACCTAGCACAATGGCAAGAAAATCTAGACATGCATTTCAAGATGATGAAACTCAACAAGATCATTCTTGTGGGACAAGTGATGCTGAACAGTAAAATAACATTTGCCAGGATTGCATCTCATTATAAAAAAGTCCCCTCCACACCAGGACAGAATTGTGCCATTTCAATCAACAACAACTATAGAAGACTATTTACAAGATCCTAAACAGTTACACCGGGATAATGCTTTCAGATATGGACACGGGAAAAGTAAACCTTGTCCAGTGTTAACTAATGTTTCCGGTCAGTCTACCTCAGTTGTCCACCATTTAGTGAATATTCTGAGAAGATAGTTAGTACTGCTGGAAGTATTGTTGCTAACTGAAGAGCCAGCCTGTCACCAGAAAATATTTAGGAGCTGGAATGTATTAAATTCAGTCTGGGGTTGCTCGATGGCTACTCAGATTCAGTACTAGTGCATCTTTTCTCACAAATTGATAATGGCACTGACGAAATCTGACATGAAAAAACTCCAGGAGTCTTGACATGAAGAAATGCCAAATGCTCTTTTTGATTTTGTAAATAAAATATTTGATATGTGATGCACTGCTGCAGACATTTGCTGGAATTAACGTCTTTCCAAGACAAAAAATGCAAAAACAAAAAAAAAAGAATTAGAAACATTCAGATTAAAAAATAATTTATAGGGAATGGTTTATTTGAAAGTAGGGATCCCCTGATGCCATAACACCAAAAGCTGGCAAAAGGAAGTCAATAACTAGACACCTTGGGCCACATTTTCAAATCTGGCCTTTTGTGCCACATACCCATTAGGAATGCACATCAGTTAGTGAACAACTTGCCTGGATGTCATATTTAGGCAGGAAGCACATTGTGACTGGTGCAGAGGGACTGTCTGAATATAGGAGCTGTGTTAGTGCTGCGTACAGTTACTATGCCAGGTGGCAACACAGCCCCCTGCAAGAAAGTGAATCACAGGAGCAGATGGAGATAGTGCATCCCAAACAGTATGGTGCCTTTGATCCTGTGAAGTCATATTCAGTGACTGGGATGTTGATAAGCACGTACAACATGCAAGGCATTAAGGGGCTATTTTCATGCCATAATATACCTGTTAGCACATCTGCACAATACCTCCATACCTGAATGCGTGGAGGCATTGTATGGAGCCATGGTTAACCTCCCCAATTGGTCTGAGCTGTCATGAAAAGAGAAACCCAGTTTTTCCACAGTCTTGTGATCCTTCACCCCTTGCCCCTCAGTCTGAGCTGTTGTATAAATGATGTTATGTAAATAACAAACCCATCCATCCTGGTAGTTTCCTGGCCACCTCATCCTCAATCACTGATCTGAGCTGTCATGAAAGAGAAACTGGTTCTCTTGTGGCCCTCCACGATCTTTAGTCCAAGGTGTCATGAAAAAGAAAATGATCTTTCCCTGATAATCTAGTGGACCTTCATCCCTGGTCTGACCTGTTATTAAAATAATAAGCCAATTCTCTAAAAATTTAGTGGACCCCCACCGCCTGCCCACTTGTTGTAAAACACTCCGTCCACCACCCCCACCCTGATTGGCACTCGACTCCACCCTTTTCAGTATTCAAGTAGTCACTGCCATGTCCTGAGATGGCAATTAGCACAGTCCCTCCCCTCACCGCCTCCACTGGCTGCCATCTGAGAGATTGGAAGCAAAAGAGCCCATACTATAGAAACAGCTGGAATGTATAGCTAAGCATCAAGAAGCCTAAACATGAACACTGCCACTACCAGATTAAGTGACACCAACAGCCAAACATTCCACACCACCTGAGCAACAAGGGAATGATAAATCAACCCCCAACACCCACAGCCACCATCTGCTCCATGTGTTCATCACCGAAAGGCAACCAGAAAGGCACTACATTTTTGAGACATATAGATCAGCATGCATCAAGTACACCAGTACCAAGTACTGGCATATATTGAAACACAGAAAACGATAACAGAAAAAAAGACCACTGGTCCAGCCAGTCTGCTCATAAACCCTAACAAACACAGAACCTATTATCTACACAGGATTCTAGCCCACATTTGAAAATGGGTAGGGAAATTTCCCAGATTCTGATTGGCTAAACCCTTTTCCAATGGTACATTTATGTGCCGATAGAGACCAGGAAATAACAAGTCCCAGTGCCAACTGACTGTTTACCTATAACAAATCAAGCAGTGACTGACATTTTTAAAAACTAAAACCCACCATGTTTTTTTTTTCTTGCTTACCAAGTGCTTCCCACATATGCACAATTTGGAACATAATCCCAATCACTTTACCACTCTCAGTGTAAATGACACAGCAACAAAAAAATAGTAAATACCTTGAACTGTTTCATAAGCATGCTTACACAGCCACACTTTATTTTTTAAATACAACAGCTGCAGGCAGTGTGGGCTACATCACCATCCTGCCTACCATCCTCTACAGGCAATGTGCACTATATCTCTGTCCTGCCTCTCCACCTCCTATTTTCATAAAAACAATTACTTGCTTGCAAGACAGAAACATTTTTTTCTGCTAAATTTTATTCTGGAAGAGACTTGTTCCTAATCAATTCTCCCTGCTCACAGCTCAGTTCCTGGTTGAGAATTCAAACTCTGTCAACCTTCAGTCTGTCACTTTCACATTCCAGCCTAGTCTCAGAGCTGCCCCATACCTCATGCATCTGCTGACTCTGCTCACAGCCACCTTGCTATCTACACTGGCTTATACATGTGTGTTATTCAAGCACAACAGCCCACAGACACTTATGGTATACGTATGCTGCTCAAGAGGCCTTATCAACGTTATATTCCATAACCTAGCACCCACAAACACACCTGCATACAGCACCCAGTTACACACATCACTCAAGGTTCAAGGTTCAATTTTATTAGAAAAGTCTGTATAAAAACAATTATTACATACACAATTATTGAAACATAAAAGCAGTTGCTAAATAGTTCCATTACTCACATCCATCATTAATACATTTTATTGTACCAGTGTCTTGCCAGTTATTTATCTAAAAATGGCAGATTCATCACTCCGTATGACAGTGCACTTCTTTACTTTTGTCAAATGCTCTAATAGATCAGGTAACTGAATATCGATACCTGGGTGTAATAGTTGATGCAGAGTTAAATTTTAAAGAACACATCAAGGAGTTACTGAATAAAGTTAGTAGCAAATTAGGGGCTCTTAGACGAACATCAAGACACCTGGATTTCAAGACTAGAAAAACATAGTGAAACAGATGGTGATGCCTACCATTGATTATGGAAGTGTTCTATATAGGGTTGCACCTAAGTTAATGCAGATTAAGTTACATAAAGTTTATTAGAAACTTGCGAGGTTTATATTGGGTTGTCATTATAGAACACATCATTGTAAATTACTAATTCATTTGGGATGGACTACTTTAGAACAAAGAAATGGCGCGATATGGCTGAAACTACTGCATCGCTTTTTTGTAAAGCAACCGGCTCATTACATATCAGTTAATGCATTGATGAAAAAGATTGAGTCTATTCGAACCTTTACTAGATCTACATGTATTAATAAAACAAAGACTAATTAAAACAAAGCAAAATTTGGGGTAAAAACATTAATACATCAAGCGGCAATATGGTGGAATATACTTCCATATTCAATGAGAGTGGCATCCACAAATGTATTTAGAACAGGTCTGAAATAAATTTTTCAGGTCGTGTGCAATTTTTAAATGCCTGGTTCATTATCATGTTTTGTAAATTCTGGCCCAGACATTCAAACTGCGCCAGGCTGTGGCGCAAGCTTGGGCGCAGCTCAACTTGGCTGTGCAGGGGTGTGGACTGGGCGATATTCAATGGAGCTGCGCCATGGCTCAGCAGCGTTGAATATCGCACCCTGGCCACCCACAGTGCTCATGATGCAGTGGCACTGTGCCAGTGCAAGGGGCCAGAGTGGAGCATGAGGATGCGCTAGCAATGAATCATTCACGTATCTGGAATGTGTAGTACGGTGCGGGCTCACGCTGTGGACCAATGGGCGTATAGCCCTACCAACGTGTCAGCCGGGCCGCGGGCAGCAGGGAGGCAGGCGGTGGTGCTGCTGCCCGCCGGCTGACGGGGGGCGGGTGGTGGAGCTCAGTAGGCAGGTGGGGAGGGGGGTACTTAGACCACCAGGGAGATTGGTAGTATTACTTTTTTTAATACAAATGCCCATGATCGGGCAGTCAGCAGTCCACTGGACCACCAGGGATATTGGACTTAGTCATTTATTTATACAAATGCCCATGATCGGGCAGACAGCGGTCCACTGGACCACCAGAGATATTGGGGATCTGATTTTATTACTTAGCCCATGATCGAGTTGGAAGGTCCACTGGACCACCAGGGATTTCGGGGATCTGATTATTTTACTTAGCCCATGATCGGGCGGGCAGCGGTCCACTGGACCACCAGGTATATTGGACAGATGTTTTTTTTTTAACAAATGCCCATGATCGGGCATGGGGGGCACCGCCAAGTGCAGCTGGAGCTCGGGTGGCCACCCACAGGTGGCAGCTGCTGTGTTGCGCCCTGCAATGTGGCAGTTCACCTGTGGGTGGCCATCAGCTGTTCCTTTTTTTTTGGATCAATTTTGTGCTGGTGCAGGTAGGGGTTGTGCATGCATGGCTCTGCACATCCAAGGCTGAATATCGGGCTGTGCAGGGTATGCATGAGCACACCCCCTACCTACCTGCGCCTGCATACATTACTGATGTGCTCCGGCATGCGTTTCCTTTTGAATATCATGCCGCGGTGTGTCAGTGGGTTGTGCATGGTGCAACCCTTTTGAATATCTGGGCCTCTGACTATATAATGTAATTGTGCCTTATCCCTGTCTGCTTGTTCTTATATAAATCCCTGTATTTAACAAATTTAGACTGGGTTTGAAATCAATTTTTTAGGTTGTGTGTAATTGTTAAATGCCTGGTCTATCACTGTGTTTAGTAAATCTAGACCATACATTATAATGCACCTTATCCTTGTCTTTTGCCCTTATAGACATGTTTGTAACTTAATGTACTTAGGCCTGTTAGTACTTTTGTATATTCTGTATTAGTTGCTTGTCCTACTAGACAGTTTGATATTATGTATTTTGTACAGTGTATAGTGAATGTTGTTGTATTTAACACATTTTGTAAAAATTCTAGTATTTGTAACACACTATATGACTTTTACTTTTATGTAACCAAACAGGACTTGTCTTGTAAACAGGGATTTCATCCCTAATGACGTGATATCCTGTATAAAAATAAAAAAATGTACCTATCTGTCTACCTACTTTTATTGTTTGGGCATAAATATATATCCTTTCTCCTGCCACAGCCCCATACCTTACCAACCCTTGCCATGCTTTCCCTACTTTGACCTACCTTGCCCAACCTTGTCCCACCTTACTTTACCTCCCCCAGAGCTAGTTTATAATGTTTGCTTATAGGAACTTCATTGCTTTATAAGTGACATTTTCTACAGTGAAAAGAACTGGCTCTGCAAAGAACTGGCTCTTCTTCATCAGAAAGCAATTTAATTGTCTTTGCATTGTTATCCTTTCCTTCCAGCAGTTTATTAAATGGCTGTAGCCATTTCTTTCTTTCTTTCTTCCTTTAGTTGCATGCATTTGAATTAAATATGTGCGACTATTAGCTTAGTGATACTGTCACACGGACAGGGGGAGACAACTCTGGTGTGGCCAGGTCCTCTCCAAAAATGATCCATACATTCAAATCTCAATCTACACAAGCTTTCTCTAAATGTTACATTTTCACAGAATTGCAGGTATTTCTCAATAGCAAAGTTGTTTTTTTTTTACAATTTTTTTAAAATAATTAACTCCCAGGAATCATTGATAGTGGCTACAGTAAATCCTTCTGCATTGCATTATCTGTACTGCTATATCTCTGAAGGCTTAGCAGTCTACCATTGGGTCCAAAGTAAAATTATTTTCTGGCCCTAATTTGTTTAAAATTTTACATAAACAGTTAAACCATCTTAGTTCATTTCTTTATAGCTTTATTTCTTTCCAACAAATAATTATCAGGGAATCTGTTGGTGCGTGGGTGATCTTTAACCAGAAATTCACTATTCTTTTTGTTATCCTTGAGTGCATAGAGAGTGTTCCTGTTTCAGCCCTCACAGCAGCATTAAGGGTATATCTCAGGACTCCCAAGAACATTTTTACATAATAATTTTGCAATAACTCCAATTCATTACAGTTACAATTTGTTTCCTATATCTCCGTCCCATACAGCACTTGGGTGGTAATTTTCAATTCATAGCATCTTTTCTGAGCTGTATATGAATTTTTTGCAAAAGTATGCACAAAGTGGTTTACAGCTAACATGGATTTCATTGCTGACCCCATTGTTTTTTAATATGCTCTGTCCATGTCTGCCTTTTGTTAAACCAGATTCCCAGATATCAAAAACTATCCACTTATTGAATAATTTTGCTATTAATTTTTCATGGTGTTGTTTTTTTATTGCCATTTTCAAAAACCATAATTTTTGTTTTCTGAAGAGTTAACCCTAAGTTACTTAGGCTTTTCAAAGCAGAACCTAGTGCTCACCTTAAACCCAGTGGGGTTTGTAGTAGTATCACAGCATCATCTGCATATAATAAGATCTTAATAGGAGGTATGCCTATTACCAGAAGGAATGATTCTACACCCTTTAAGACTTCCATCAATTTCTCAATGTAGATATTGAAATGGGTTGGAGCAAGTAAGCAGCCCTGTCTAACACCATAGTTGACAATCAATGGGTCTGTAATATCTCCATCTTTCCCATACCTAATAACTATTTTTGTGTTGTTGTATAAAAGTTTAAGTATCACCAGCAATTTAGGGTTTATATTTTTTCCTTTCATCCTATCCCGTAGACTAGCTCTATTTATACTATCAAAAGCTGCCTTAATGTCTAAGAAGGTGGTATATAATTTTCTTTTCTTGGTTTTAACATGTTTAGGGATTAGAGGATTTAAAGTAAAAACAGGATCTAGTGTTGATTTCCCTTGTCTGAAACCTGATTGATATACTTAAATTATCTGATATTCTTCCACACAGTACTGTAATCTTGACAGTAGGAGTCTGGAAAAGAGTTTTAAGCTGATACATAAGAGTGTTATCGACCGATAGTTTTGTGGGTCAAGTTTTTACCCCTTTTTTGTGGATGGGGACCACTATCCCTGTAGCCCATATTTTCAGTACCCTCCCACCATATAATTGAATACTAGGGTGAGCAGCTCCACCCACCACAAGACATCTGCATGATAAATTTCATCTGGGATACTATCCATGCCTGGGGCTTTATTCGTTTATTTTTTTTGCAATTTTATCACCTCCAAAACTTCTCATATTTTGAACTCCTGCCACCCATAGTCTATTGCTGAGGGGTAACATTCATTTTCCTTAATGGCAGGGTTCACTATTTGCCTGCTAAAGTTTTCAGCTCTATATATTTTTTAAGTGCTCTGTCCAAGCATTGGGTGTGATTATAACCTCCAGGTTGTATCTAAGATTCCCTGTACCATGCGCAACTAGATTCCAAAATGATTTGGAATCTTCTTCTTTAATGGATTTTTGCAATGTCTGCCATAAACTTATATAATGTTTTGTCTCCTTTTTATCCAAAAATATCCTGTATTCTTTCCTGAAAACTGTGTAAGCTATTCTATCTTCCACGTATAGTGTTTTCCTCATTTGCCTGCCTTGTGCTGTCATAATCTTTCTAGCTTTACTAAATTCTGCATCAAACCATTTTGCCTTGTTTACCTCTTTTGATTCTTTCCTCCTATTATGCATGCATACGGAGTTAATTATTTTATTCCTTATTAATATGATCATATCTACAATGTCCTCCACATTACAAATTAGTTTTGCAGCGTCTTCATGCTTTCCTTGTTTTCCAAGAAGGTCTATGCATACATTTTTTAATATTTCACATTCTTCGGGGTGCAAAATATCTAATACTAATTTATAAGCAGTGGATATTCATATGATTTTCTTATGGATGTTTACCTGCATATGTTCATCTGCTTCCTCCCACCTTTGTGAGATCTCATTCTTACATTCATGACTCCATTTTAGTTCCAATAAATATTGGTAAGTGATTGCTATCCCAAACACCCAGGACTTTCATGTCAGAAACTTTTGAGAAGGGAAAAGCGTCTATTAAAAAGTACTCTAATACACTCCCTCCTTTATTTGTGGAATATGTCCAACTACCTAATCAGTCTCCTGGAGATCTGCCATTTATTATCCAAATGTTGGGGTTTTTCAAGATCTCTAAAAATAACTGTCCCCATCTGTTTATTTTATGTTCCATAGAAAGTCTTATAGGGCTGTTTAAAGCAATGTCCAGGTTCCAGTGACTGAACCCTGAACAAACCTAAGTCTCACCCCCTGCCCTGATAAGCTGTCCATGTATGTCTCAATATATTTGTCATCCTCTTGAACAACTGGCATGTTGTTACCATGTCCATGATGCTTTACATCACATGACAGGGAAATACACTGCTGGACAGCTATAGTGTGCAGTATGGCACATGCTGTGAACATTCTTCACACATTTCCAGGTTCCACATGTCCTCTCTATTCACCGGAAGCTTATATTCAATTTGAAAATGCACTCTCCGGCACAGACTGTGTCCTATGGTGTGCCTCATTGTATCATGCCTCCACATCTGTGTGTGTCACCAAATAGGTATAATCAAACACAACTATAAAGTATAGCCATTATCATCTGTGGAGACACACATGTTGATACATGTTGGTCACTGGTACACAGCACGCACCCATCACTAACACACCACAATGGTCCATGTTACTCACCTGGCAGTCATCCATTTTGTCCTTCATGTGCAATGCCAGCATATTTAGAAATCATGGCTACAGCCAGGATATTTCATGCATACATTTGTAATATACCATCAGTATTGCATATCAGCTGGGCATTGATGCTGTAAAAGACCTAGTGATTGCAATTAGCCTCTTCATTGTAGTGTAGGTTGGTGCCACTGGGGCAGCCAACATAGGTGCACTCTATAGCACCCAGCACATTAGGCATGCCATGCTGGGAAAATAATGCTTCTTTGGCATCATCTATGTCATGCTGCTACACTTGAAGGGTTATGTACTCCTAAACATGTTTGGGAAGTGCATTAGTAACCAGGCACAGGGCCCTGGGCACAGATGACTGGCTAACATTGGTCATGTCCTCCGCTACTCTGAAATGATCCAGTGACATAACATGCCAATGCACAGAGAACCTTTGTCCCCACTATCTCCACTATCATGGCACGTGAATGCCTTATGGAGTATATTATGCCTTCCTTACTATGTCACACAATAGCCCAGTTGTGGTCTGGCACAAAAGAACATCTCTAGGCAGTGTGACTCCCCTAGGGTAACCACAACCAACTGGTTCTGGAATGCCTGTGGCTGTCTCCTCCTTTCTCTTTTTTCTCTCCCTCTCCAGTTCCCCATCCATGAGCATGAGGTTCATCAACAGTGATGGACATGTATTCTAATAGTATGGTTTGACACCTATGTCACCTGTGTCTCACCAGTGCACACACAGTGGACCATGTATGTACCTATAACTGGCTCCATGTATGCACCATGCATGTGCATGGCCTGTTTCATGTGTATTTTTTTACTAGCCTGTAAGTGGCCCAAACATATGGAGTGTGTAATCATTTGCATCCTGCCCCTGTAAGGTGCAAGTCTTGGCCCTACTACATGTGTGTTGTAGTAGGCCCTGTGTCTTAGTCCTGAAGACCATCCGTCATCATGGAGGAATCAATAGTGTAAGTGGGTATTAGTGCACTGGAGTGTTCCATAGGGGTGAAGTAGCAGCAATGCCCACCAAAGTCAGTCATATGAGCCTCCTGTCCTATCGGGATGACATGAGAAACCTTTGGACAGTGTCTGACCCACCTGCAATAAGAACAGCCAATCACAGGGATGGTGGAACTTCTACTGCCTCATATGTGCTGGGGTCACTGATGCCTTGCACTTGCTTGTATCCACAGGATTACGATGGGCAGCTACCAATAACAGCAGTGGAGTATTAGGAGAGAGTGGACAATGCTGTACTTCTGGTGGTGGCACACTGAACACAACGGATCTGAAGCTGCCACAGGGGATGAGGTTGGTTAACAATGGCTAACTGGATGAGCTGAGGATGTGATGGTGGTGGTGGAGTCCTTACATGGGAGTATGGTTACATACCCAATACCTGATACTGATCTGTAGATGCCCTCTCAGTGTAGTGTTTCAGTCATGGCTGTCCTTGCATGTGGCCCATCACGTCTGGGGTGTGTTGTTATGGGGAGGAAAGCTTAGCATACACAGGTATATTGCTGATATACATTCCTTGATATTGTGATATTAAAGGCATACCATGGTCCTCTTTGGAAGATGGTTCTCCATAAGATACCTTATAAGATGTGTGGCTCACCTGGGTCTGGAGAAGACACAGATGAGGATCAGGAGCCTTTCCACATAGGTATACTTAGTGACCTGTGTTTTTCTTAAATAAGAAATAACAAGCACTCAATGTATAAAAAGAAATAACAAGAAATTCAATGCAAAAGAAGAAATAACAAGAAATTCAACATATGAAAAGAATAAAACAAAAAAAAACAAATGAATAAAGTGAAATAATTGCTTTTTGGGGACAAAAACTAAATAAATGCTTGCAGCAGTTGTTGTTTAGGCTCCGTTGTCACCACAGAGATGGTACACAAGGAAGCAACAGTGGAATTGTTTCACTCACAATACCTTTCAAGACCATAGCATAATACTGCTTAATGCAATATAATATACTAGGAATGTGATTCTAGTGTGTATATGGTCATTTTAAGGTAATTTATGAATGTAAATGTAATAAGAAATTAAAATACTTTTTCAATGAATAAAAAGAAATAACAAAAAATTCCCAAAAAAATGAAAAGAAAAATGATAAAAAAATGAAAAGAATTTCACGGGTCTCTAGGTATACTGTACTGTTAGAGGCTGTTTTTGACCATTACCTAATTTTTTATTTTTTTTTATTACATTTTCTATTTCCTGCATTTTCAATACAAGATTATCAGCATAAGCATGTCCATTGTGTCTGTCTGTTTTTGTGTGGCCCCCACTTCTGCTTTACTGATGGGTGGCCAGGTGGGGGAAATACTCATGACTGTGCTCACTTCCAGACTGCATGCGGTCCTGCATATCACACTAGCACTGTGGGATGGGGGCAATGTCCAGGGTCAGGAGTGTTGTTCTGATTCTCTGCTATTCTAGGCTCGCAGTGGTATTACTGAATGTATTGCCATTTATGATAAGGTTCCATGGTACACATTTTATCTCCACTGGTACTAAGTTGCACCCTGTCATAATTTGCTTTGTGCATGCATTCCTGTGTCAGACCTGCATGCTGTCATGTGACCATACTGCTTCATACAGGAGCATCTAATGCACTGCATACCTCTACAACTTGAGCTTATTGTGTCGATGTCTGCTGCATGTTTCCAGTATTCAAGGGAGTTTGTTGCAGTGGAACCGAGGGAGTGCAGTGCCGCACCAGGGAAATACATGCATGGTTAGAAGGGATGGCAGGCACCTGCTATACTGGAGGCAAATTTGCTTGAAATTAATATACCCAGAGAGAAAAATATGACATTACCTTCATTTGAAGTGCTGTTATTTATTCAATGTGCAAAACAGTGAAAAAATAAAATATCCAACAGTGGCTGTGTCTATGTTCTAAAAATACACAGCAGCATCAAAGTATAACAGCACTGAACCTCAGAACACAGAGATCTCCAGCCTCCACTCATGGATGTGAGCCATGACATGAAGGACAGTTCTGTCTGGATATATTCATTTCAAGCAGATGTGCCTCCAGTCTAGCAGGTGCCAGCCATCCCTACTAACTGTGCATGTTTCTAGTATGTATCCTTGTATCCTTTTACTCTGTGGTTTTTGCACAGCATATCACCTTACACATTGTGCACAGGGCCCAATATGCATACTAGAGTCTGCTTTTGGTGCCAGTTATTCATGGATTCAGTCTCTTAAGACCTTCAAAGCATGGAAGCAATTAGAGGCGTACATTATCCCTAATTACAATTTATTTATTGAAAGGTTGTTTCTTATTTCGTTTGTCACTGTATAGATCAAGATAAAAAGGTTTGACTTTGATTAGTCTATAAGTCAGTAAAACATTTCATTAAAATTAAAACTGGGCGCTGACAGTACAAGAGAAGTATTTTGATATTAAAGCTTTACTGGTAGAACTGTGTGGTCAGAAAATCCCAGGAACCTGCTTGAAGTTGTGCAACTTCAAAGGCCTGATTAAATCATAGCATAGAAAGACAAAAATGCCACAGATTCACCTTCTGACATCTTCTTTACAAAGAAAATGGTGAAGGCAGACAAATGTTCCCAACTTTCCTTAAAGCTGAATTGGGCTTATACGTTATTTATTTTTCTCATTAAGCTGTTTTTATATGTTAGTTCCATTCTGTTATTGTTGCAGCTTTGCAGTCCATTTAGTAAACTGTAAATGTTTTTGACTTACACATTGGTGGGTAAATGACAAAAATGTAACCTGAACAGGCATACTTCAAAGTACTCCATAAAGCCCTAAAAGGGTCCGTATCAGTAGTATTAACTGCTACAAAGGTCAATAACAAAATGTGCTTCCAAAACCTACAGTATGAGACAATCCCGCATAAAAAGCAGAAACACTGTATGAGTACACTGGAGATTGAACAATGGCATAGAAAGAAACAGAATTGAAAACACAAGCTTGCAGGTTAAGAACAGGTATCCTTTATATGAAAAGGCACACAAAACAATGAAGGGGTTTTCATTAGTGTTTAGTGGACACATTTTATTTTGGATCTGATTCTTTCTAACTCTGTAGTTACTAAGAATCTGGACCACTGCTTACCAATGAGGAAATGTCAGATTTTTCTCTGTCCATTTCAACAATGTGCCACATCTTGGGGATATTCTGTATTATAAAATGGGTAGGTAAAGGATTCTGATTGGTTGGCACCTTAGTTTTAGATCTGCCTAATGCACAGAAAAAGTGTTGGTAATCACAGCACAGCATACTAACAATGCTAATGCCTTTTTCTAAAATTCTTGACTGTTATTACAAACATGACTGCCAACTTTATGTATTAAAAATAATCATCCAGGCTCTAAAAATAAAATTCCCTCTAGATACAAGGAACAAACAAATTAATTAAATTTTCTCTTTCAATATTCTTGTCCTTACACATATACATAAAACTTCTTACACACACACACACACGCAAGTTTACACAAATTTAAAAAACAAAGTATTCAGTTTTATTTCTGGGGCATCTTTTCTGACTATGCAGTGACCCCTTTACCCATCCTCTCCTCCCTACTAGGGAAATATCTGCTGCTTGCCCTGCCACAGGGAAGACTGCATCACTGGCTTTACTGATGACTTCAGTTGTGTGTATGTGGGAAAGGTGAACATTCAGCCAGTAGAAGTCTGCAAAGTTTGAATTTTCTTATTCCATGACAAGCAAATATTCCATCTATTACCAATTATTTTACCAGGTGAGACACACTAAGCTGAAAGCTTGTTTGCAGGTGCAACCTGGGAGCATGAGGAAGTTAAGTGACTTGCTCAGGGTCACACAGTATGCAAGTGGGGGCTGTGGAATTCAAACCCAGGTCTCCAGATTTGCAGCTCAGAGCCTTAAACCACTCGCTATTAACTATGTGGATGGACAGATGGTGTACAGCTAGGGAGGATTACTTTTCACTAGTTACTGTAACAAAGGAAAATACCTCTTTTGAATAAAAAAAAGTTGTTTTTTTTTAATTTCCAGTTTACCCATTTTACAAGCACAGCACAATAAGACACTTTAGGGTGTTCATTATGCTATCTAATCACATTCTCAGGGGCTCTATGCATTCTGCCTGTGGCACTGTGCCTCACTTCACCACTGAACATGCAGTTATACCAGCATAATGCATACCCATCATGTCTTATTGCTTACATCTGATGTAATGTTTCAGGCCCACTTGTTCTTGACACACTGTTTATTCTACTTGCCCCATAATGGCTGACAACAGAGTAGAAGTGCTACTTGTGTTATGTTCCAAAGAGGCCTGTTCTCAGTAGATTGTTCCATTTTGATGCATATTATAACAATCTTTTGAGACTAAGAGCTTGATTCTCAAAGCCCTGGAATTCCATAAGTTGCCTGTGCCAAACATAACTGGTACAAGTGGCACCTTGTGTCAGAAGTAACCCCTGTGCTATTCACAAAGTCAGCCTGTGTCAACCACAGGCTGTCTGCCTCAAACAGGGCATGCTGCCCATGTACACAAAAATGGGCTGTGACCTGGTGCTAGGGCGCATAGAAGCAGACACAAGCTGCCTCATCTCGACAATGATATTCTCAGAACTCTCCCAGAGGGTGAAATTTAAGTACCCTTAGACCAGCCAGAGCTGGTCTAAGAGGCTTAAAAATCCCCTTTGAGATAGTGACCTGTTTGTGGCAATGTGCCACTATCTCCATCCCCTTGATGTTGCCTAATAATATAGCCCCCACTGTTGCCCAGTGTAGTAACATTTATCTCCTGTCCCTGGTAGACTAGTGGCCCCCCAACCCCAATGTCACACCATTTTGTAATAAATAATTTTAACCCCTTTCTCTGGTGGACTAGTGCCCCCAACCATCCCATTCCCAATGACACTCCATTTTATAATAAATAAGTTTATGCCATTTCCCTGGTGGACTAGTTCCCCCAACCATCCTAGTAACTATCCTAGTAACTCCTATCCATGGTGGACTAGTAAGCCCCATACCTGCAGGTATTGTCCCCATCCCAATACACAGCCAGTACCCAGCACAACCCATCTCACCTCCATGACCAGGCACTGACTGAATTGTCATGGGCGCATACTGTACAGTGTGCACACTCATTGGCAGACTGCCATTCAGTGAAACACGTACACTATACAGTACATGTTCCTTGATAGTTCAGTTGGTGCCGGTCACTGAGGTGAGAGGTGGGTTGTGCCAGGTACCGTTTGTATCAGGATGGGGAGCAATACCTGCAGAGGATCGAGGGACCACTAGTCCTCCAGGGATAGGGGTTACAGGATAGTTGTACACCTGGCAACATCAGGTCAGTGTGGTTGGGGGCACTAGTTGACCAGGGAAAGGGCATACAATTTATTATAAAATGGGGTGACATTGGGATCATGGTGTTTGGGACATGGGGCCACCAGAGATGTGATGCTGGGGTGACTCTGGGGATCCGGGGCAAATTTGTGCTGGAATGCAATACATTCTCCTTTTTAGGTGAATTTTATTTGCAAATAAATGGCACTGCAATGGAGGTGATTTTAGACATTAACTTTACTAATTTCTTAGCTGGTCTGTGGGAGGAGGAATTTCTGTATAATGAAGATGCCAATCCATTTTAAGACAAGATTATTTCATGGAGGCATTGCACTGATGATTGCCTCATGGTGTGGTGAGGGACCATGGAAGAATTAATAGATGTTAACTGCTATATTGAGTCCACCAGTGAGTGTGTATGCTTTTCCCTGACAAGTACAGTAGCCTGTCACATATTTCATTTTTGGATATCTGTGTCTTTAAGAATACTGAAAACAGGGTTGATACTGGTTTATTCAGAAAGCTCACAGAACACAGTACAGTATAACTAGCAAGCTCGTGCCATTCACATCATGTGAGTAAGGCCATTCCAACTCGCCAGTTCAGACTAAGATGTAATTGTAGTGCATGTGATACATTTGATCACAATACTGATGAATTACTGTATGCGACAGATTTAAATTTAGGGGGTACAGAAGCATATATATTCAGTCAGAAAGGACAAGGGTGGAGGAAACTGAGAATGGCACACTTTTGTTATCAAGGCAAAAGCAACAACAATCTAGCAATAAACTTAATTTTGTAACTACTTTTAGTATGGCAGCACACCAGATTGGGCACCTGATTGGAAAAAAATGGCACATTGTGCTTATAGAGCCTAAATTAAGTGGTTTTATTAAAGAACACCCTAGAATGGTTTTCCACCACCCTCATAATACTGGTGACACAGTCACTAGGAGTCCTCAACCAGTCCCAAACAGTCAGGGCAATCGGCTACCATCACTGCCCCCTGGCTTCTATCATGGAAGCACGCCAACTGACTATGAGCAATTCATCCCATGACAGTTTGCTCCCTTTCTCCCACCGAAATAAATATTGCAGCATGATT